>CM035849.1:202332451-203691876 GCA_020510985.1 Pholidichthys leucotaenia | reverse complement strand
GGGGAATTGGCCAGTTGGTGGGTCAGTAGGTTGGTTGCCTTCATGTCAATCACTGCCCTCGGCCACAGGGGGATCGCTGGCCTGTAGTTCCTCTGTTGGTGCTCCCTGTCCTGCCTTGAAAAAGGTAGAAAATGGGATGCGCTTGCTCCGTCTGGTCTTCTTCCCCATCCTTTGCAGCAAGCAGTTCTGGGGGCTGGCGTGTCTGCTCTGCTATCCATTTCCATCTGGGTGATGAGGCACCTAACCTGTCAAATTTGTGCCTTGATCCTCACTTCCATCTCTCGAAATCCCACTTCTAACACCAGTGTGACATTTCAAGGGTTCACACAATAATGAGAGAGGATTTGGAACGGACAGGCATTTATTTCAACTCTGACTAATTACACAGAACAGAGGGGAGGCCATTCACACAGACACTCATCTCACTCAGGGTGACATGGACACATAATCTCTCACACACAGGGAAAACAACACTATCACAACCAGACTTATAACACAATTATAACAGTACAACAATAACATTCAGAACACAAGAATAATGAACAGTCTTTGAATCCCCCATAGTGCAAAGCATGCTGGGAGAATCCCCCGCCTCTTATCACAGCCCCGACGTTACAATACTCTTCCTAAACAAAAACTAACCAAAACCTCCGTTCTTCACAAGGGACAGGACCCACAGGGGGGCTTCTGGGAATATTTCTTTAGTTTAGTTATTTACACTTTACTCATTGTATTTTCACTCATTGTTTTTTATTTCTCTTTTTTTTTCAAAGCCAGAAAAGAAGTGCAATAAAGGGGAGAAATTTAGTTTTATTTCTGGATCGTATTTCCGGAACACACATTCTACTGGGAAAAAAAAATAATTTGTTTTCAGTGTTTTATAACATTTGTTGTTGAGTGATCATTTTGAGCAGTTTGTTTATTTAGGCAAAAAAAAAAAGGAAAAACTGTTTGTTACTGTTCTGTTGCTTCTAAACAAAGTTTTATTATGATAATAAAGTATTTTCTATTTACCTCTAAACTTTGCCCAAATTCTATCCTGGGTTTTAACTAATTAATAATCCAAAGGAAAAATCACAAAACACTTAAAGGTCATGAAAAATTCATTCAGATTGAGTAATTTGATGACACATCCACCTTAATTGTTAAAAAAGTATCGATATTGTATCGGTATCGGCGATATTGGCCCTGTATTCACTTGGTATCGGATCGATCGGCTGCAGTATTGCACACCACTCCTTCTTCTTCTTCTTCTTCTTCTTCTTCTTCTTCTTCTTCTTCTGCTTTTTCTTCTTCTTCCTCTGATTAATGGCAGGTGGCAACGAGCGAGTTAGGTGCATTACCGCCACCTACTATGCTGAAGTGTGGTCAAGGGAGGAAGAGGAAAAAAAAAACTAAATTTTCTTCAGTAGGCCTGTCTCTTTAAGGAAATTGAACAAAGACCTAACTTTAACATTTCTTGTACTTAATATATATTTTAAACTCAAAACTCCTACCCCACAGTCCTCTAATTCCTTTTTCAGTTTCTCTCTTTGTGTTTTATATTTCTGACAGTGACAAATAACATGTTCAACTGACTCTGCTGCAGTCCCACATTCACATAGCCCTGTTAGATGTTTCCCCATGACGAACACTGTCTTATTTAATCCTGTATGTCCCAGCTTAAGCCTTGATATAACTGCATGTTCTCTGGTGTTTTCCCTACCGTATCCATTTCTCCCACGTTTGGTTTGGTTTACTGGAGTGGTGACTCAGTTGGTAGCGCATCCACCCGGGAGACCGGGGTTCAAATCCTGGCCGGGTCATACCGAAGACCATATAAAAGCAGAACTTCCTGCCATCCAGCTTGGTGCTCAGCAATAATAGAACGGAGGAGGGAAATTTGTGGTGGCGCCTTGCATGGCAGTGACCGCTCTGATTCTATATATGTGTGTGATTGACATTGTAGATAAGAGAAACATAATTTCGTTCTACTGTACATGATTGACTGTATGGATTTGAATGACAATAAAAATGGCTTATCCATAATGGAATATAAGTGACGCCCTTTTTGTCCCTCATATTGCTGCCAGTCCGAGGATGGAGCTTCGTATGAGAGCTTTTACCTCAGCCTTACCTCAGTGGTATTTCTTTAAAAGTGTTGTCTTAAAGCCCGTTTAGCCATTGAATCTGCAGTATCATTCCCCTTAATTCCCTGATGTGCTGGAAACCAAATAAATCTGACTTTGTGGGGAACCCACTCAGTAGTTACTCAGTAGTTTTCCCTCAGACTGAAGTGGCAGATCAAAGGTGGGGAGTGGGGGAGTGATATGTTAATGCAGCACCCCAGGTAGCAGAGAAGTGTTAGTGCTGTGATATAAAAGAGTGCCTGCAACCTGATGGGAGGTTGTCTGATTCTGGTGAATGTGAGAGAGAGTGGAATAAAGTTTCATCTGCTCGGAAAAGTTCGGCCTGGTTATTCTCTTCACACTGGTGACCCTTGATGCACAATGGAACACGAGGCGAACACTCCGGAGATGACCTGGACGGGAAGTGCCAGCAACGCGTGTGCCGTTTCGGTCAAACTCCCAGACTTTTGGCTACACGACCCGAAGTCTTGGTTCCTTCACACTGAGGCCCAGTTCGCGCAGATGACACCAGATATTACTACGTGGTCGCAGCACTGGACGCGCGCACAACTCAGCAGGTGGTGAGCCTGCTCCAACAGCCCCCAACCCACGACAAATACGGTGCTCTCAAAGCCACGCTGACCCAGCGCTACACGCTCTCGGACTGTGAGAGAGCGGAGAGGTTCCTGACGCGCTCTGAGTTAGGAGACGGGTCGGCGGTCGAATTGATGGAGAAGATGTTGGCGTTGATGGGCACAGATGACGGGCATTTTCTCTTTGCCCACCTTTTTCTCCAGAACCTCCCGACAGCAGCCAGGGCGGTCCTTGCCAATTCGCTGCTGCTGGCCGTGTGCAACTACCGGGCGCTAGCCCAGCAGGCAGATCGGATCATCCTCACTACTAGAGCCCTCACAGTGAACGTAGTGACGTCGGAACCCAGGGAGACGGCCAGCGGAGGCGAGGAGCCAGCAATGGTGGCTGCAGCAGGGGCCAAGAAGCACCAGAGAGACACGCTCTGTTTCTACCACCACCGTTTTGGAGAGGACGCATGCCGATGTATGCCACCGTGCCAATTCAAGCGTTTGGGAAACGCCAGGACCAGCAGTCGGTAGCAGCTGCGACCGCCGGTGAAGCAAGCAAGCTGCTCTATGTGACAGACTCACGCTCGGGGAGACGGTTCCTCGTGGACTCCGGCTCCCAAAAGAGCCTCATCCTGCCGTCCTACGCCGACTGGCTGGCGGGAACTAGCGACCCCAAGCTGACGGCCGCTAACGGCTCAGACATTAAAACTTTTGGAGAGAGGACACTGACTGCATCCTTGTGCGTCCGTACATACCAATGGACATTCGTCATAGCGGCATGCAGCTTCCCCATTTTATGTGCTGATTTTTTGTGTGCACATGGACTACTAGTCGATGTTGCTAACAGACGCCTGATTAACGCAATGTCTTTTGATTCTCTCCTCTGTACAGCTCGAGGAGCCGGACCCACAACACTAGCCAGCGTCACAGCTCCAGGGGGTAAGTTCCACACACTGCTCACCCAGTTCCCAGCAGTCACCGTCCCGATGTTTTCGGCGACCATCACTAAGCACAGGGTGGAGCACTTCATTACCACTACAGGGCCGCCCGTTTTTGCATGACGTTGGCGCCTGGACGCAGCTAAACTGGCCATAGTGCGCAAGGAGTTTGCCAACTTGGAAAAGTTGGGCATCATCAGGTGCTCAAACAGCCCATGTGCATCCCAGCTACATATGGTTCCGAAGGCCAAGGGATCGTGGCGACCTTGCGGAGATTTCCGCAGATTAAACAATGCCACAGCGCATGACCGCTACCCCATCCCTCATATTCAGGAATTTTCCGTTCACCTCACCAGGGCGCGCATTTTTTCCAAGATAGACCTGGTCCGCGGTTACCACCAGGTCCCAGTGCGCGCTGAGGACATACCTAAAACGGCAGTAATAACCCCGTTTGGTCTGTTTGAGTTTTTACACATGCCTTTCGGGTTAAAAGGCGTGACGCAGACATTCCAACGCATGATGGATGTGGTGTTGCACGATCTGCCGTTTGTGTTCGTTTACCTGGACGACATCCTGGTGGCCAGCGCATCCAAGGACGAACACGTAGCCCACCTCAGGACAGTTTTCCAGAGGTTGGAGGAGCACAGATTAATAATCAACCCAGCGAAGTGCCAGTTCGGGGTGACGGGGATCGATTTTTTGGGCCACCGCATCTCACCGGAGGGCGCGATACCCTTGCCGGACAAGGTGTGCGTTGTGGCGAATTTTCCCCGGCCTCAGACGGTCAGGGCGCTACAGGAGTTTTTGGGGATGGTTAACTTCTACAATCGTTTCCTCCCCCGCGCAGCCCAGCTCATGCAGCCGTTGTACACCGTGCTTAAGAAACGGAAGCCGGCGGACAGAGTCAACTGGACTCCTGAGCGAGAGCAGTCATTTTCCGAGGTTAAAACAGCTCTGGCAAACGCCGCACTACTGGTGCACCCGGACCCAGCAGCTAGGATAGTGCTCACTACTGACACATCAGACGTGGCCATAGGGGCCGTCGTGGAGCAGTGCGTCGCCGGTTCTTAGCAGCCGCTTGCCTTTTTTAGCAGGTCTTTGTGCGACAATGAGCGTAAATACAGCGCGTTCAACAGACAGTCACTGGCTCTCCACCTGGCCATACGCCACTTCCAGTTCTGGCTGGAAGGGCGCACTTTCACTGCGTTCGTGGACCACAAACCACTTACATTCACGATGGCCAAGGTTTTGGAACCGTGGTCGGCCCAGCAGCAGAGACAGCTGGCCACGATCTAGGAGATTACGACCGACATTCAGCATGTGGCCGGTAAACTCAATGTGGTGGCTGACTGCCTCTCGCGTGCATTAGTGGCCCCAGTCTACGTGGGGATCGATTACACGGCCATGGCCGCTGCACAGATTGGCGATGCGGACGTTTGCGTGCTCCAGTCTGGACCAACAGGGTTAAGGCTGGAGAGCAGAGTGCTGCAACACGGGGGGCTCCCCCCTAGTCTGTGACGTCTCTACAGGCCGCCCGTGACCGGTGGTCCCACGCACTTGGCGCCGCCGCGTTTTTGAGTCGGTTCACTCCCTGGCACGCCCAGGAATGCGTGCGTCAGTCAAAATGGTGGGCGCAAAGTTCATCTGGCCGAGTCTGCGCAAACAGGTGAAAGAAACAGGTGAAAGAGTGGGCCGCAGCCTGTGTAGCGTGCCAACGAGCCAAGGTGCACAGGCACACGAAGGCCCCTTTGGAGCCGTTCCATATCCCAGATAAGAGGTTTGACCATGTTCACGTGGACCTCGTGGGCCCCCTCCCGCCATTGCAGGGGTTCACGGACCTCCTGACAGTGGTGGACCGCACCACGCGCTGGCCCGAAGCAGTCCCGCTAGCTTCCACCGCGTCCGCAGATGTGGCACGCGCTTTTTTGACAACATGGGTAGTACATTTCAGCGCTTCTTCGGACATCACGTCCGATCGGGGCCCGCAGTTTGTTTCCGACCTCTGGTCCACCATGGCCCGGTGCCTGGGCGTCTCAATTCATCACACGACCGCGTACAACCCACAAGCCAATGGGTTATGCGAGTGTTTCCACAGGTCACTTAAAGCAGCACTCAGAGCTTCGCTTACAGATGCAAATTGGGTGGACCGGTTGCCGTGGGTTCTATTAGGATTGCGTTCCGCACCGAAAGAGGATTTGGCAGCCTCCCCAGCAGAGCTGTTTTTTTCCCAGCTGCTGCGGCTCCCTGGGGAATTTTTGCCGGATAACCCCGCGCTGAACACTGATCCATCCCTGTGTTCAAGACATAGCGCAGAGGCAGGGGCGCTACCCGTCCCAGCCCGCCACTGTTTTCCATGCTCTTTTGTGCTAAAACCTTGAAGGACGAGTCGTTCGTATTTGTCAGGCACGATGCCCACCGGACCCCATTGCACCCGCCTTACGATGGCCCGTTCAGAGTGCTGGAACCCGGGGACAAACATTTTGTGTTAGACTTGGGGGGTCGCTAGGAGACAATCTGTGTAGACGGGCTTAAGCCCGCCTTTGTTTTAGCAGACAAGCAGGTGGTGTTGGCCCGAGCTTCTCGGTGCAGAAGATCCCCACGGAGAACTCCTCAGGTAAATGAATCGTCAGATCAGTCACACGGGCATGCTGAAGGTGTTTCCCCCCTCCCCATTGTCCCCCCACAGACGGACACCCCCCCCCAGGAACCCCCCACCAGCACAGCAGCGCCTCGGAGCCGAAGACCCCCTGTTACAACAGCTATGGACGGAGGCTGAAGCCCAAAGGACATGGGGGCTAACACTCAGTCTGAGACTCTGGGGGGGCGGTGTGGGGAACCCACTCAGTAGTTACTCAGTAGTTTTCCCTCATGCTTAATGCAGCACCCCAGGTAGCAGAGAAGTGTTAGTGCTGTGATATAAAAGAGAGTGCCTGCAACCTGGTGGGAGGTTGTCTGATTCTGGTGAATGTGAGAGAGAGTGGAATAAAGCTTCATCTGCTTGAAAAAGTTCGGCCCTGGTTATTCTCTCCACAACTTCTGCTTTGCTGCAATACAATCTGTATAGTCCATCCATCCATCCATCTTGTACCGCTTTTCCGGAGGTCCGGGTCGCAGAGGCAGCAGTTCAAGCAGAGAAGCCCAGACTTCCCTCTCCCCAGCCACCTGCTCCAGCTCTTCAGAGAGGATACCAAGGCGTTTCCAGACCAGCTGGGAGACACAGTCTCTCCACCAAGTCCTGGGTCTGCCCCAGGGTCTCCTCCCAGTGGGACGTGCCTGAAACACCTCAAGTGGGAGGCGTCCAGGAGGCATCCTGATCAGATGCCAATACCACCTCAACTGACTTCTTTCAATGTGGAGAAGCAGCGGTTCTACTCTGAGCCTCTCCCGGATGATTGAGCTCCTCACCCTATCTTTAAGGGTGAGTCCAGCAGTCCTACGGAGAAAGCTCATTTCAGCCGCTTGTATCCGCGATCTTGTTCTTTGGGTCATTACCCAAAGCTCGTGACCATAGGTGAGAGTAGGAACGTAGATTGACTGGTAAATCGACAGCTTTGCCTTAGAACTAAGCTCCCTCTTCACCACAACAGACCGGTACAACGTCCGCATCACTGCAGATGCTGCTCCAATCCGTCTGTCAATCTCTCACTCCATTTTCCCCTCACTCGTGAACAAGACCCCAAGATACTTAAACTCCTCCACTTGGGCAGGAGCCAACCCAGAGAGGACAATCCACCTTTTTTCGGCTGAGGACAATGGACTCAGACTTGGAGGTGCTGATTCTCATCCCAGCCACTTCACACTCAGCGACAAACCATCCCAGCAAGAGCTGTAGGTCATTGCTGGATGAAGCCAACAGGACAACATCATCTGCAAACAACAGAGATGAGATCCTGTGGTCACCAAGCATGACACCCTCCATTCCCTGGCTGCGTCTAGAAATCCTGTCCATAAAAATTATGAACACGATCGGTGACAAAGGGCAGCCCTGGTGGAGTCCAACTCTCACTGGGAATGACTCCGACCGAGTGTTGGCAATACGAACCAAACTCTCACAACGGTCGTACAGAGACCGAATAGCTCATAACAACAAGCCCGATACCCCATACTCCCGAAGCACCCCCCACAAAAAACCACGAGGGATGCGGTCAAATGCCTTCTTCAAGTCCACAAAACACATGTAAACTGGTTGGGCAAACTCCCACGAATCCTCAAGAATTCTCGAGAGGGTAAAGAGCTGGTCCGATGTGCCACGGCCAGGACGAAAACCACATTGCTCCTCCTGAATCCGAGGTTCGACCAACGGCCGGACTCTCCTCTCCAGTACCTTGGCATAGACCTTCCCAGGGAGGCTGAGGAGTGTGATCCCTCTAAAGTTGGAGCACACCTCTCCGGTCCCCTTTTTTGAAGAGAGGAACCACCACCCCAGTTTGCCATGCCAAAGGCACTGCCCCCGACCTCCACGCAATGTTGCAGAGGCGTGTCAACCATGACAGCCCAACAACATCCAGGGCCTTGAGGTACTCAGGGCGACTCTCGTCCACCCCCGGGGCCCGGCCACCAAGGAGATTTTTAACCACCTTGGCGACCTCAGCCCCTGTGATAGGCGAGTCATCCCCCTCGTCCCCAAACCCTGCTTCCTCTGTGGAAGGCGTATCAGTGGGATTGAGGAGATCCTTGAAGTATTCCTTCCACCGCCCAACAATATCCCCAGTCGAAGTCAACAGTGTCCCATCCGCACCATACATAGTGTGGACAGGGAGCTACATTCCCCTCCTGAGCCGCCGGACAGTTTGCCAGAATCTCTTCGAAGCCAACCAAAAGTCTTGTTCCATGGCCTCACCAAACTCCTCCCATACCTGGGTTTTTGCTTCAGCAACCACCCGAGCTGCACTCCGCTTGGCCTGCCGGTACACCTCAGCTGCTTTGGGAGTCCCACAAGCCAACCAAGCTTGATAGGACTCCTTCTTCAGCTTAATGGCCCCCCTCACCACTGGTATCCACCACTTGGTTCGGGGATTGCCACCACGAGATGCACCGACCACCTTGTGGCCACAGCGCTGGGCTGCCGCTTCAACAACAGAGGTGGAGAACATGGCCCATTCAGACTCCATGTCTCCAGACTCCCTCGGAATGTGGTTGAAGTTCTTCCGGAGGTGAGAGTTGAAGACCTCCCGGACAGGGGCCTCAGCCAGACGTTCCCAGCACACCCTCACTATAAGTTTGGGTCTACCAGGTCTGAATGGCTTCTTCCTCTGCCATCGGATCCAACTCACCACCAGGTGGTGATCAGTTGACAGCTCTGCACCTCTCTTTACCCGGGTGTCCAAGACATACGGTCGCAGGTCTGATGACACGATAACAAAATCGATCATCGACCTACGACCTAGGGTGTCCTGGTGCCAGGTGCATATATGGACACCCTTATGCTTGAACATGGTGTTTGTTATGGACAAACTGTGGTTAGCACAGAAGTTCAATAACTGAACACCACTCGGGTTCAGATCGGGCAGGCCATTCCTCCCAATCACCCCCCTCCAGGTTTCACTGTCATTGCCCACGTGCACATTGAAGTCCCCCAGTAGGACAATGGAGTCTCCAAGAGGAGCACCCTCCAGCACCCCAGTCACAGACTCCAAAAAGGGTGGGTACTCTGAAACATCATTTGGTGCATAGGCACAAATGATGGCCAGGACCCATTTCCCAACCCGAAGGCACAGGGAAGCAACCCTTTCGTCCACCGGGGAAAACTCCAATATAGAGGCAGCAAGGTGGGGGGATACAAGAATACCCACCCCTGCTCGTCGCCTCTCGCCCGGGGCAACTCCAGAAAAGGCCAAGCTCCAGCCCTTCTCCAGGAGACTGGTTCCGGAACCGGAGCTGTGTGTTAAGGTGAGGCCAACTACATCTAGCCGGTATCTCTCAACCTCGTACACCAGCTCAGGCTCCTTCCCCACCAGAGAGGTGACATTCCACGTACCAAAAGCCAGTTTAGAAAGCTTGGGATCAGTCCGCCAAGGTCTCCGCCTTTGACCGCCACCTAATCCACATAGCACCGGACCCCCATGATCCCTCCTGCAGGTGGTGAGCCCACTGGAGGGCCGACCCATGTAACTCCTTCGGGCTGAGCCTGGCCGGGTCCCATGGGTGGAAACCCGGCCACCAGACGCTAGCCTTCGAGCCCCTCCCCCAGACCTGGCTCGAGGGTGGGGCCCCGGTAACCACATACCGGGCGGGGTACAATCTGTATAGTGTCTCACATAATTCAAAAAGTGTGTCTGGTCTACTTTCAGAGGACATGGACTGCAATGAAACTAATGATGACAATGAATCTGAACATATATACTTATATGACCACTTCCGGCGCCACATGAGTTGGCAGCCTTTTTGTAGCAGCAGCTCAGTTCTGTTTTCTTTCTTGTTTTTACGATCCGTTTTTCTTTGCTACAACTTTTTCTGATCTTGTTACCCCATATCTATCACGGACACTAAGTACTGGCGTTGATATTGCCCATCTTTCTACTCATACCGCCAATGACTGCTGACCTGGTGAGTGGCAGAGCCACTGTTTACTGTAGGAGTCAATTGTTAGCATTACATAGCTCTGCAGTGCTAACTGAAAGACCAGATAGCCCTCAAAAAATCAGGTGAAAACAACGGGGATGTCGAGCTGGAGCGAAGCTGTTATGTCTGTAAATACCTGTGTAATGACGAGGCCAGGTGCACAGTTGAACTCAACTTTATTGGGCTGAACACACACAATACAGCCACCAGGCAATGGCATCAGCAAAGAGGCAAAATAGGGATGCCCGCTGGTATTTATACAGCAGTGCAGCGGCGGAAGAGGAAGTGACCGCCACTACACCGCACTTCATAATAAAACAATATCCCCCCCCCCCCCCCCCCGTAGAAAGTCCACAAAACCACACACACAATTGAGACCCTCCCCAATTTAGGACCTGAATCATGCACTAAGAAAACTATAACTGAAATCACTAAATGGCCTATCACATTCACACAACAAACCTAAGCTAGGAGGCATGGGAGGACTACCGTCCTACCCCACATGGCAAGGTGGGTTATTCTACCACCTGTAAACTTAAACAAAAGTCCATTTATAACTAAGAACATTGCAGTGTTCTTAAAATAAAACGCACCCAGAACAATAACAGTTTAGTTTGGGGGGTTTTTGCACACGCAAACATATGAACATTGGAACTTATTCTATTTTTTTTTTTTTTTCAAAACTGCACTTCTGTTCTTCTGACAGAAAGGGGTAGAACTGGCTTGTGGGGGGCCCAGAGCAGCCCCTCAGTAGACCCGCCCCTGGAAGCAACATGCCACCAGGATCACAGCTGACCTCATAAACAAAGAGTGTCTCTTCTCTTCACCATCGACTACCTCTCTCGTCCGGACCCGCCATCTGAAGCCTCCTCCTGGGCACGCCGTAGCTCATTGGCATGCCTCCACGAGCCGTCTGACAGCTGGAAGTAGGCTGCGCCCTGCTCAGCCACAATGCGCAGCCACTTTTGGTGTTTCTCTGGCTGTCATTTGTCCCACATCCGCCGTGGACATCCCTCCCTCGAGCCTGGACCAAGCCTGTAACTCTCAGAGGAGCTCTGCTCAGCCTGCAGTGTTGCTGATCGGCACGCGGTCCCTCCATGCCTGTCGGTCTGGCCCCGACTCCTTGTAAAGCTGATGCAGTGGTCGCCGTTGTAGCTCCAGATCCTCCAGCCCACTGTGGCCGAGCTCCGGAGGAAACTGAGGCTAGCTCGTCAGCGTCACCCGCCAACGCAGCTGCCTCGCCGCCACACTCTGTATCCCCTTCCACGGTACCATGAGCGCTGGCACTGAGACTTTCCTGCCTCAAACCTGAGTGAGGCTGGTCCTGCTTGACCACCGTGGTGCCTGGTAAATCCATCCTTCATAGCTGATTGACTGACAAGATGGCACCTGTGTTTGGCCTGGCTACCGCCTCTCTTCGTCTGTGTCGTCTATCTCTGTTTGTCATTTTTATTATTTTATCAATCCTATCACTAAATGAATGTGTCTTCACTACAGTGAGATATGATCGACAGCCGTTGTACCAGATTAAACTGTCTATGGAAAGATCATTTGACTCTTGGGAGGGCTAGAGACAAACATTTCCACCCCCGTTTGTGTGTTCTCCCTCCTCACCTGAGTATCGGCTTCTCTTCGTGAGCTGGTGTCCTGCAAAGCCTGGGAAGAAGCCCAGGAGACAGGGTTGCAGAGCTGGTTGTCACGCTAAGAGGAGATGGGCTTAAACACCCACAAGGATACCCAGGGGGTCCCCCAATTAGCAACACAATGGGTATCCTCCCCTACAGGATGTTGAAAAAGAACGGCTTTGATATTAAGCCGTTCTGTTTCAAAGGGGAGAGTTGGACAGGAACGAACAGAAAAGTTACTAAGTCATTAAGGTTTACTGTCTTGAAGTCTGAAGTTAGGCATTTTGTGAGTTGGCATCCTATTTAACAAGCAGGGAGTGAATCTAACAATAAAACTAAGATAACTGATCACAATGTTCCATACCTGTCAAGACATACCTCATGCCTCCCTTATTGGGGGGGCCTTCACACCTGTACTGACCTTATCCCTCCCTTATTGGGGGGGCTTTCACGCCTATACTGAGTACTTAAAAACTGTATTTATCGGCAGATGAAAGAAAACTGAAGCAAAAAAAACCCCCCAAAAAACAACAAACAAAAACCAAACAAACAGCAACTGCAACATGAACTATTTCAAATTCATTCATTTATGCTGCCAATGCTGAAACAAAAGCAGAATGGATTTTTGTTTCATAAGTTAAGTATCAGAAATAATTCTCTTTGAAATTGTGTTAATAATAATAACAATGAAAATATCAATCTTATTCAGCCCTTTCAATATAATGCTATACATTCAGATGTACATTCTGCTGGGGGTTTCTTCCTGTTAAAAGGGAGTTTTTCCTCTCCACCGTCACCAAGTGCTTGGTCACAGGGGATCACCTGATTGCTGGGGTCTTTCTGCAACTGTGGGGGTTCCCCCTACAGTTGATAGTGCTATGAGATGACTGTTGTTGTGAAATGGCGCTATATAAATAAAGTTGAATTGAATTGAATTGAATGTAAAGCAACGTTCCAAGATACAAAATAACAGAACACTATAGGGGATTTGGGCTACCTCTAAGCATGTTTGTTAAGATTTTAAAGCATTTTTTTTGTTATATTTAGGTAATATTTGAAGGTGAATAATACTGCCCATACCTGAAAACATTTGGAGAGTTCTCCTTCAGTCTGGAAAGGTCTCGACCCACCATCGTGTTGCAATTGTCCGAACCAAAGCCCACAACATTCTGCCATGGAATATTGTGCAATCTAAAATAAATAAATAAATGGTGACGGTGAAGGAGAACGGTGACGTCCACTCCCTCGATATCCCTTTTCTTCAAGCTTTGTTTACTTCGCCGGTGGCGCGCTGCAAGAAGCCATTTTGAAACTCACAAAAACACTGCTTAGGTGCGCTTGTAGAGGATCGAAATAAGTGCAGGCAGACGCTGAGCGCACTGCCAGCCCTGTACGCTATGGGGGTCACACACGAGGTGTTCCTCCACACTCTCAATAATTTTTTTTCCTGTATATTTTTCTTTTTGGCGTACAGAAATGGCAATATGCCCGTATTTGCTAAAATTGTATTTTCCCCGTATTAAAATACGGCGAAACCGTATCACTTGACAGGTATGATGTTCTCAGCCTTATAGCTGAGAGGTCGGTGTGCTTTCTCATCTAAACTGATACCATGTGTGCAAACTATTGAGTAGCTACATTTAAGAGTGTATAAATATGAATGAATAAGGCTTGCAGTTAAGACCAAAATCTGGAAAATTCTTGACGCTTGAAAGGTCATTTTTCCACAGAATATCAGGCAGTCTGACCTTTTACTACAAGTAAACTAGCCACCTGCTGGCCAAGAGGAAGGATGTAGGTTTAATGCTCCTTTATACTCAAGGGTCAATACATATTTGTGAGATTCCCAGACCCTCCTATCTGTATTTTTTGCACATTTCCCAAAACTTTATGGATATGAACCAAACTTATTAGCACTCTTTCTAGTCTCAAAGACCACCACTAGTGCTAACCCTCTATTCTAAGGGCCTATAGGAGAAAGAGGTCTGGGGACAATTTGTAACAACCAATTAACCAAACATGTGAAGGCAGTGCAGCCAAGAGTTGAAGAAAAGGAAGTGAAAAGTATTGCTTATGCTTTACAAATTTGTTGAAATCTAATCACATTGTTAAAGTAAGAGATTTGCAGTAGCCATTTTTTTTAACTTGACATAAGGTATGAACATGTAAATGTCAATCAAGTACAAATGTGTAAGATGGAGGTGAAAAATATGATAAAAATGCTAATTTCCAATCACAACTTAAGACAAAGTTTGAACATTTATGCGAAAAAGTTGCAAGTTTCAGAAAATATTGCACATTTGAGGAAATTTGCCAAATATCAGAAAATGTCACAAATTTCTGAAAAAAATCCAAAATTTGTTAGGAGAAAAATGATTAGAGAAAAGGTTGCAAAGTTACAAGGAAAATGTTTAAATTTATGAGGAAGGTGCAGGTTTACATGAAAGTCACAAATTTGGGGAAAAAAAGTCACAATTATGACAAAAAGTGAACTGAAATAGTTTTTTAAAATTTGCAAGTTTTCCTAAATCCTCGGTATTGTACATTCACAACTATACACATAATCATACCATGTAGGATAACTAAATAGACGGTTATGCTGTTTCATCCCACCTAGCAACAATGCTCTGCACTGTGTGTGTTTATATATTTACATATTTATTCCATCTAGCTACAATGCTCTGCACTGGGTGTGTTTATATTTATATATCTATATATTTATTCCATCTAGCTACAATGCTCAGCACTGGGTGTGTTTATATTTATATATCTATATATTTATTCCATCTAGCTACAATGCTCCGCACTGTGTTTTTATATATCTACATATTATTCCATCTAGCTACATTGCTCCGCACTGTGTGTGTTTATATACTTGCATATTTATTCCACCTAGCTGCAATGCTCCGTACTGTGGGTGTTTATATATTTACATATTTATTCCATCTAGCTACAATGCTCTGCACTGTGTGTTCATATATTCATATATTTATTCCATCCAGCTACAATGCTCTGCACTGTGTGTCTGTGTGTGTGTGTGTGTATATATATATTTTATAGTAATATGTACATATGTATATTAGCTGCTCTTGCTTGCTTGTTTTTTTTTTTTTCTTGCCTTCTGATTGTTGCTCTGAGTGTTGCTATCCCTGTGCTGTTGCAATCCTGGAATTTCCCCGTTGTGGGACTAATAAAGGCTTACCTTATCTTATCTTATACTCTCACTGACATATTCTATCCTTTACACTCATTCTTTACACAGTTTCTTACACTTTGTATGGGGATGGGGGATGGCAGCGTAACAAGGGTGATGGTTTTTGATCATCCAGAGATGAGTAAAAAACGTTATAGAAGAAGATGAATCAAAACAAACATGACTAGAGTAGACTAGAGAAAAAAGAAGATAATTTGAGGTAAAAGCAGCAAACACTCGGCCGAGCAGACTCAAAAAAAAATAATGAAGCATATACATACATATAGCTGTGTGCGCACCGGCCTTATCCAAAGGGTACAAGCATCATAGATGCATGAACAGAGCGGAGGTGGAACATAAACAAGGCTTTAATGTCCTGTGCACATAGATCTGCAGCTTTGATGCACACAAGACAACCAGTGTAGCTTAATAAACAAACCAGCGGTTCACACACGGATGGTCCGCGTGTCAGGTGGTTGTAAATTCTTGATTTAAATATTTTTAGAATTGTTTTTGGGGGCTAATGAAAGTTTTACATTTTTGTATCTAAAAATTGTTATAGTTTTTGTAGGCATGGTGTTAGCTCATCTGGAGGTTATCTGTTCAGAAGAAAAAAAGACAGAAAACTCCACCACACCAAGATACAGATGACTCTGTTATACTTTAGTTTTCAGAGCAATCAGCAGACGTCTTATTTTTATACATTCCTCAAAAGGCAGATGTTCAAACCCAGAGGCATTATTTAATTCCAAAACAAATCAAAAGGTCAGTAATGAGAAAGCATCCGATGCCAGGGTAGAGATCAAGAGATGACGAGTTTTGTCACGAGGCAGAATTTTGAACTGAGCCACATTGGTTTATTATAAAGCTGACTTTTCAGCATGAAACCGATCACTTTTATGTGCAGGGTCTTGCATGGAGCATTAGCTGTGGACAGTAGAGTCAGTAGTATGAACGATGGGACAGTGAATCATGAAGAAGACAAGCAGGTGTTAACAGAATGTTGAGGAAGGCTGAAGAGAACCGATACCAGATGGATGAAAGGAAGTCTTTAATACTGAAAGAGATTATAGATGTGAGATGTGCAGCTTCATCAGCTAGTCCAGGGAAAGGTGAAGTCTTGTACACAGATGGATAGTGGATGGTAAAAACTGAGTGAGTGTTTCTGATGGAAAAAGTACGTAGGGGAAGAGAGAAGAACGGTGGATTTAGCAAGTGTAGAAAATATTTTTGGTTTTGAGATGGAAATGGAAAGAGAAATGAAAGCAGAGTATGTGTAACCAAAGAAAAATAAAGATCTGTGTAAGATTTGCAACTGTAACTTTAAAAAACCAACCAACCAACCAAACAAACAAAAAACAACAATAAATTAAATTTTGTTTAATCCTGAAGAGTGTCAGGAAGAAGGCACAAACACGGCAGCCATCTTAAATGTTTCCAAGTACTTAAAGCGGGAATGAGGCATTAGGTGTCATTCTTTCAGTGCATTTCTTTTAGTTGTGAATATTAACATTAAGTAATGAGCAAACACTCATAGCAAAGATTATAGCTTTACTGTATACTCAGTTATTTAAAGACAATCTAACACCCCAGTTATGTTCCTCCCCGACAGAGGGTATGCATAGGATGTCACCGAATAGAACTCTTGAAAGACAAACACTGTGTCATGCGGTGGCCCTCGCGAGCCACCATAAGACGCCACACAGTCACCAGAGAGTTATGTGAGAGTTTTTATTTACGGTGAAATAGTAACAACACAAGCTGCTGAGACAATGACACAAGTCTACACACATCAGGAGGCGTAAGGCTAACAGCTCTCCTACAGGTCCAAAGGAGGAGACGGTCAAAACACAGACAGGCAAGGTTGGTGGAGTAATGATAACACAGCTGCTGAGGCAGTGACACACATACGCTACCGTTCAAAAGTTTGGGGTCACTTAGAAATTTCCTTATTTTTGAAAGAAAAGCACTGTTTTTTTCTATGAAGATAACTTTAAACTAATCAGAAATACACTCTAATATCTAATATACATTGCTAATGTGGTAAATGACTATTCTAGCAGCAAATGTCTGGTTTTTGGTGCAATATCTACATAGGTGTATAGAGGCCCATTTCCAGCAACTATCACTCCAGTGTTCTAATGGTACAATGTGTTTGCTCATTGCGTCAGAAGGCTAATGGATGATTAGAAAACCCTTGTGCAATCATGTTAGCACAGCTGAAAACAGTTTAGCTGGTTAGAGAAGCTATAAAACTGACCATCCTTTGAGCAGGTTGAGTATCTTGAAAAAATTATTATTTCAAATACAAATCATTATTTCTAACCTTGTCAATGTCTTGACTATATTTTCTATTCATTTTACAACTCATGGTGGTAAATAAGTGCGACTTTTCATGGAAAACACAAAATAATTGTCTGGGTGACCCCAAACTTTTGAACGGTAGTGTAGGTCTACTCACACCGGGAGGCGTAAGGCTAAACAGCCAACTTACAGGTCCACGGGAAGCGATGGTCGAACCACAGACAGATGAGGTAATAAATAGTCCAAAGCATGCGTAGCTCTGACGGAGAGAGACTGACACTGCTGCAGGGATGCGGCCGCTAGCGTGGGTATAAGAAGTCCACCACTAATGACCGCAAATGCAGAACAGCTGCTCAGGACTTGACAGCTGAGCGGAAGCCTCCCTGAGCACTGTCACAATAAGAGCTCGGAGAGCCAGAATGACAACGCCGCTGTCAAGCCCTGACAGGAATAGCCCAAGCATGATGACATAGTGCTCGGGTCATAACACACTGAGTGGCAAAAATGAGTAGCAGCATGGAGGTGTATGCCAGTACAACACAAAAATCCACACAGCATTCAATTACAGTAGTACAAATAATACCTGTTGGCATTGTGGGGAGTTAATCTTATTATTCCATCTTGTATTAATTAGCAAAGATTAAATAAAGACTTTGAATCAGTTCCTTTCTTGGCTCGAGGTTGGAAATCTAAATAAGAAGGGAAAATAAAATTTGAAGGAAAAACACACACTTATTTATCGAATGGCTGACACAAGGGGAGCCCGGCGCTCTCCATGAATCTGTTTCTCTTATAAAAGGAGGCTAAAAGGAGGAGGGGGAGGACAGCAAGGAGGAGGAGGGAGCACGCCCCACAATGGAAACTGAGTGATGTCCAGGCCGCTGCTGGCAGAAGGGAGGCACCCACACCCACCACGGAAAAACTGGACTGCATGCTTAAGACTAGAACAGATAAGTGGACTCACTTCTACACATATACAGAAAATTAGCAAAAATTAAATTATTGCAAATAAAGTAGGAACTCCGGCGACATACAGGACTTTTCAAGGTCAGAAAAGTAACAATCAAATTCTGCAAATGGCAAGCTACCAGTAGAACACCTATCAACATCTGTAAAAGTAGCATTGTACCCCATGTACTATAGGCAATTGAATGGATCTGATCCAAATTATGAACAACCATTATTTGCAAATCAATCCTCCAGATAAAAATTGGACTGGTAAACAAGGAAATGTGTGGAAGCATCCATTGTCCTAATTGAAGAGGATAAGAGACATTTCAACCTGGGGGGGTTCCACACATCCAGCTGATTAGACCCAAACACATGGATTGGAAAATGTTGGACATTTTGGTACCTCTACTGCGGAATATAGCCATCCATGGAAAACCAATACCTGACCTCAACATAGAATATTCTACCAAAATAAAACCATAAGCATTGTCTCTTAACTACGTAACCACAGCACAAAAGGTGGTACACATTGACGCCCAGAAATCTCCTATATGACCAATCTTAACATTAACAAACGAGGGGATGATGAAAATTTGAAGCAACTTCCACATTGGTTATGGTAAAAGGATAACTAGATGTAGATCTAATAAAAGGAGCAGAGTACGACACTATAGGCCATATATTCAGAAGCCCAGAAAGGTGTTAACAAATGCAATTTTCCACAGTGGGAGTCATCAGCAAGTCTTAGACCAATTGCTGGGTCGAGAGGAAGAGCTGAGGACCCCAAGATGGAGGATGATGACGAGGAAGGCCATTCTGCCATCACGGATTATTTGTAAACACAGTGTGCTACTGATAATACATAAATCATACATAGCTCACCACACATAGGTACGGGTGTGAGACTTATAGCACTCTTGCGTGTTTATTTCCATCATGCTAATTACGGTTAGGTAGACTGGATAAGGGTGAAGGTTAGAAGCTCTGAAAGCCTGAATACAACAAGCATGGATAAGGATGTCCTAACGTTGAACGATGTTGTCTACTGCCTACCCACTGCTGAACATATAGGTCCCATTACCCAACACACTTATCACAACACAACCACTGCTTGCAGATCTCATATGGTCAACAATCACACACTCAAGGCTAATGGGAGATAACTTACAACAGCACATGGATAACTACAGATGTACTGAATAAGGATAAAACGGTACAGGCTCCAGCCATTGTGATGGCAACCCCTCAGGCCATTACTGGTCCTGTCCCGGCTGAGCCCTTTGTATCGGCACTCGAGCAAAGGTGTAGGGTACAAGGAAGATGCACGCCAGAGGGCACCAGACCATCACGACATGTGTCTGCGACGTAGAAAAAGGTCATAGGGCGAGTGACTGTATGACTTCAGTCCCTAGAAGAAGAATGGACTGGTACCCAAGCGCATCCTTTCACCTCCAGCATCTGGGGTGGAGCCAGGAGCTCAAGTCTTACCAACACCAGCATCTCTACCTCTGTCCAGCGACAGGGGGGTAGCATCCCTGGGACAGCATCACTGAACCGTTCACTGGTTGGACTGGATGTTATCTGTCCTCTGCTGCACCCACCAGACTGTCCTATAGACCTCATGGGACGAGGTGTGCCTGTGTGGGCACACAGTTGTTTCGAATGGTACCGGTGTGTGTAAACGAGATGGAACTGTGCTCTACAGCTGCAGATACAGGAAGCAGACACAGAGGAAGGTCAAACCTCTGTCGCAACCGTGTGATGACGGCAGCCGAATGATGCGAGCCCTGGCAAGGGTCAACCGGTGGACAAAGGTTTCGTGGGCGTCGTGGATTGACAGTTCATCTGGACAAGGTTCCCTTAGACTTCACTGCACCACGCTAGGGTGTCCACAAGGGGGGAGGCAAGGTAGCAGAACTAATGGTGCAAGCCTCTTGGGTTGACACACAACGTAGGGACCTGCCTTATCCACCATCTGTTAATCGCTAGCGTCTCTCACACCATGCATTGCTGACATGATAAAATCATGTCAAAGGGGGGAGTGAAAGGGTTAATGGAAAGTTAGAGTGCCAAAATAATAATTCTGTAGGTAATCTCCCTTTATGCTCTACACATATTCCATACATATTCTGTTTGCATTCTTATGAACAAATATGTTGTGTTAAACTGGAATTAGGCAGAGCTATAGAGCGCTCTCTCTCTCTCTCTCTCTCTCTCTCTCTTTTTATAGTCAGGTCTATCACATTAGATACACACCCGGATCCAACACTCAAGTACACTGTTGATTGCACATTCTAGAAACAGTGGCGTGATCAGCGGATGGCCTGTTCACGTCAGAGTTAAATTGGCCAATCAGACAGTCACGTACAAGCCCATCCTATTGTACGGGGGTTGGTCCCCCTTACAATAGGATGGGAACCTAGGATAATAGGAAGATTAATGTAAGCCGCACCCGGAAGTCGGGGCCAGTGTGGCGACGCTCCAGAGGGAGTTGCGTCACGCTGCACCCAGCGCTGCTTGCTTTACATGTGACCTCCAAATAAATGTTACATCTTTAAATTGAAGAAATCTCCGGCTTGTTCTTGGATCTTTCAATCAAAGAATCGGGTATTTTTCTAACAATATGGTCCGAGAATGCTCTGAAGGACTGTTTTGGATCCACTGTGTGGGAGCAGCTCTGTGATCCACATGGTGAGGACATCGATGGCCTCACACACACCATCACAGATTACATCAACTTCTGTGTGGAGAACATCGTACCCACCAAGACCATACGGTGTTTCTCAAACAACAAACCCTGGATCAACCCTGAGATAAAAACACTGCTGAAGGAGAAGAAAACGATCTTCAGGTCGGGAAACAAAGAGGAGCTGAAGCCCATACAGAGGGAGCTAAGGAGAAAGATCAGAGAGGGGAAGGACAGCTACAGGAAGAAGATGGAGGACAAGCTGCAGTAGAGTGACGTCAGCGGTGCCTGGAGAGGCCTCAAAACCATTTCTGGGCGCGAGAATACCTCCTGCCAGGCCATGGGGGGTAGGGAGCGGGTGAATGACCGGAACCTGTTCTTTAACAGGTTTGACCAACTGCCCCCTTCTCCGCCTGCCCACCAACCCCTGCTGCTTCCACCTTCATCTACTCTCCCTGTCCACTGCCCCCCTCCACCCCCCTCTTACATCCCCCAGCTCTTAGTGCACATTCCCTGCTGTTTTTCCCCTCACAGACCCAACACCCCCCTCCCAGCACACAGCCCCCCGTCCCAGTCTGTCCTTCACGAAAACCTGGTTTATGCACCCGCATCACGTCAACGCCATTGCCGACGGATGATGCCTACGCAGTCCTCTGCAAAATTTTCTTCCGTGGTGGTTTGTCAGCATCAATTTGCAATTCAGCGGGCGGGGAATTGCTTGTTTATGAAATAGCGATGGACAAGAGCAGATTGTCATGAAGTTAGAGCTAAAAAATGTAAAGAAAAAGCAACTTTTTGTTGCACAGAGAAAAAGACAAGTTGGAGAAAACGGTGTGTGCGACCACCGCTGCTGCCGTTTTGATATTCTGTGTAATTACTGGAGCTATGATGAGCCACAAAACGTTTTGTATGTGCTCACTAGCTCAGTATTCTTTTGAATTTGGACCGCTGTTTAATGGACTCACCTCAGACGTTGTGCCACCGTGAACAGGCAGAGCGAAGCAGCAGCAAGAACCAGGAAATGTGAAGGAGACAAAGCAGACAATCTGTGTAATTACTGGGGTTATGACGAGCCACATAATGCTCTGTTTGTGCTTACTTTGTCAATATTGTTTTCAATTTGGACCGCTGTTTAACCTACTTGCGTTGGAAGTTGTGCCACGGTGAGCAGGCAGAGCGAAACAGTGGCGAGAACCAGGAAATGTGTAGGAGAGACAAAGCAGACCAATCACAGCTCTTACAGCCTGCATCGTCAATGAGCACCTCTCCAGCTACGCAATAGGAACACACATTGCTGCTGCATCACCGCCGTCACAGCTGTGTCGTGTTGACGCGGAAGCATAACTTGCACTTAAGACCTAGGTGAGAACTAAGCTGAAGCTCGGAGAAGATCAAGGCGAAGAAGGCTGCAGATCCGGATGGCATCAGCTCCAGGCTCCTCAAGTCCTGTGCAGACCAGCTGTGCGGAATCGTGGAGCACATCTTCAGCCTGAGCTTGAAGCTAGGGAGGGTCCCACAGCTGTGGAAAACATCCTGCGTGGTACCCGTGCCGAAGACTCTGCACCCCAAGGGCCTGAACAGTTACAGACCAGTGGCCCTCACATCACACCTGATGAAGACCCTGGAGAGACTGCTCCTCGCTCACCTCCGCTCCATGGAGGGACCAGCGATGGATCCACTTCAGTTTGCCTACCAGCATGACATCGGGGTGGAGGATACAGTGATCTTCTTCCTACATCATTCCCTGTCCCACCGAGAGAAGCCTGGGAGCACTGTGAGGATCATGTTCTTTGATTTCTGCAGTGCTTTCAACACCAGCCAACCAGTGATCCTGAGGGACAAGCTGCTGTGTGCAGAGGTGAACCAGCACCTGTCATCATGGATCCTGGAGTACCTCACAGTTTGTGAGAACCCAGGGCTGTGTGTCTGACACCATCATCTGCAGTACGGGGCCCCCCAGGGAACAGTTCTGGCTCCCTTCCTGTTCACCCGCTACACTGCTGACTTTTCATGCAACACACCACACTGCCATCTACAGAAGTTCTCTGATGACTCTGCAATCATCGGCCTCATATCTGATGGGGATGACACAGAGTACAGAGGACTTTGTGGACTGGTGCCTGCGGAACTGCCTCCAGATCAATGTGAGGAAAACCAAGGAACTGGTGGACAATCTCCCACAGCACCAATAAACATCAGGGAACAGACATTGAGTTGGTGACATCTTACAAGCACCTGGGTGTTCACCTGAAGAATAAACTCGACTGTCCACACAACACCAAAGCACTCTACAAGAAAGGGCAGTGCAGGCTGTTCCTCCTGAGGAGACTCAAGTCTTTTGGGGTGTGAGGGGCACTCCTGAAGACCTTCTATGATTCGGTGGTGGCATCAGTCATCACGTTTGGAGTGGTCTGCTGGGGCAGTGGCATTACGGCAGCCAACAGGAAGAGACTGAACAGGCTGATCAAAAAAGCCAGCTCTGTTCTGGGGCGATGCCTTGACCCAATGGAGGAAATAGGAGAGGAGGATGGTAACTAAGCTGTCATCTTTGCTGGAGTCCGAGTCCCACCCCATGCAGGACACGCTGAATGCACTGAGGAGCTCATTTAGCGGTAGGCTGTGCCATCCTAAGTGCTCGAGGGAGAGGTTCTGTAGGTCCTTCCTACCTACGGCTGTCAGACTTTATAATCTAACTGGTGCTGCTCATAGAGGCCGTATTAAACATCTCAACTTTGCACAATAGAGATCATAGATAGAGGTAAGGCAGGCAGGATAAGGAGCAGCCAAAATAGCATACAGGCAAGAGGAAAACACCATCTGAGGAAAAAGCGTGGAACACACGTAAGGAAAATACAAAGATAAAGACGTGGATAAACAGAGACTGTCACGCCGCGCCGCTCATCAGCGGCGCCAGCTGCACGCACACCTGCACATCATCAGCGGCGAGGGATTTAAGCCGCCTCGCCCTGGGCTTCGGCCTGAAGCCGTCAGACTTCACTCATCGGATTGCTGTGAGTTCCCTCTCATACTTCAGCAAGCATTGCGGTAAGAAGCCCTTACCTTTTCTTCTCCAAGTCTGCTCCCCTGTGCACAGGTGGATTTCCCGGCGGCGGACCATTCCTCTCCGTCACCTGTCCCTCGCTGCTGCACCGGGCTCTCCAGGTTGCTGTCTCCCGGACCTCGTTCCTTGCTGTGCCAGCCACCTGCCCTTTCCAAGAAAGCTCCTCTTCAACTTGTACATCTCCTGTGTTGGTGTGTGTCTGTCACCCTTCTCCCTGTGCTTTCCCATAGGGTTGTCCGGCTGTACGGTCTCCTGCCTCTGTGCCCGAAGCAGATGCCATCACCAATACATCCACATCTCGCAGACACACATCCATACACCCTTGTTGTTAATAAAGCTATTTGAGCTACTCTGAGCCTGCGTGTGTGTCTCCTGAGCCGTGCATTATGTCAGAGACTAAGACGCGAAACTTACATCTGGATACTGGGAGTATGATGCTGCAAAGAACTGCTGTGCAGCCGCCCTTAAATAGGATAAAGGGAAATAATAATAACTGATGACAGGTGTGGGAAACAGGAGTGAGGATAATTAACCCAAACAATATCACCTGAGACAGACCATGAACTTGAACCAAAAAGGAACTAAACAAAGGCGGCTGCCAACATAAAAGCATAAAAGATGAAACATAAAAGATGAAAAGGCCAAGGAACAAATCTCAGAATGAGATGCAAATAATACAATATACAAGAAAACCAATATACAAGAGGAGAAGTGAGGCCGAAGACAAGGGTGGGCTCGTGTCCAAAAAACAGGAAGATATAATTAAGAATACAAAATGATTCATTAACACATAATGATATTAAACCAGCCTATAATGACCCCGGACACTTAATATTAATAAACAGGACTATAGAAATAAACTCAGAAAACAGGAACTCTCAAAAACAGAGAAATAAATGGCAAACTCAAATAACCTCATTCACACAAGACCAATGTTCAAATATAAAATAAAGCCAAGATGGGGAAAGTACAGAACATAATCTAATACAACTGAAAGCCTGAGCACGGTGCTCCCACTGTGCTCCACATCGTGACAGAGTCCCCTGTCCAAGGGGTGGATTCCAGACAACCCAAGGTAACATCAAATAGGAGAAGGAAAAAAAATATACCAAACAACACCCCCACCCACCCACCAAGAACAGAAAAATCATTCTACCAGGGAGGACGGTGGGGGAAAACAGGCCAGGTGGGTCTAAACAATTCTCTCGCTAAACAGAGAACAAAAGGAAGAGATAGACACCAGAATACTATTACTGGCAGCAGTGGAGCCCGGCAAGGAGAACTCAGGAGCAGAGGGCATCTGCAACTGATTCTCCCCACCACAAGCAAGACAAGGTTTCTCTAGAACTGATAATGTAGAAATAGAACAGAGTACTTGCCTAGACTCAAGCTCCACTGTCGTCCAGGACTCCGGCAAGTCTGCTGTGGTGACCCAAGCAGCAGGCATGATGGTGAGTGTTGCTGGCGGACCCTGAGACATGGCGGCTGTTGCTGGCGGGCCCCCAGATGTGGTGGCTGAAGTAGGTGGAACCCCAGATGTGGTGGGTGATGCTGGGGATCATCTCATCAATGACACCGGGTTGTGCGATGCTGTAACCAGGGGACACTCAGTTGTCGGCTCAGGCTTTGAGATACAGGGGGTGCCCATCTCCCATCTAGGATGCAGCTGCGGGACCAGAACAGGAATCTCTGGAACAGCAGACCCCTCTATTGTCCGGCAGCTCTCCCTCAGGACAGGCGGACGCACAGGAAACCCAGAGGACACAGGAGAAGCAGGTGAGGATACATGGATGGGTGCTGCAGCAGGTGGCGAGAGCTCAGCCAATGTGTATGGCTGCTGCTGAGCCCCCTCCCCGCCCCCACTGGGAATAAGGCAAGGCATTTCATCTTCAAAAGTAATAGAATGAAAAGGTACTTGCCTCAATTCCTGTGCTGTGGTGGTTACTGCTGCAGAAGAACCAGGAATAATTGGTAATTGATCCAGGAGTTTTAGCTAACTATAGACCAATCTCTAATCTCCCTTTCATTTCAAAAATCTTAGAAAGAGTTGTTGCTACGCAATTATTTGACCACCTCCAGGGAAATGGTTTACTTGAAGAGTTCCAATCTGGGTTTAGAAACCATCATAGTACTGAAACAGCCTTAGTGAAGGTCACTAATGACCTCCTTATCTCATTTGATAATGAACTTCTTTCTGTACTTGTCCTTTTAGACCTTAGTGCAGCTTTTGATACTGTCGATCATAATATTCTACTTGATAGATTAGAACACTATGTTGGACTAAATGGAACTTTGTTGCAGTGGTTTAGATCTTATTTATCTGATAGGCTCCAGTTTGTTCATGTCAATAATGATTTTTCTTTCAACTCAAAGCTCAGTCAAGGAGTTCCACAGGGATCTGTGTTAGGCCTTACTCTTTTAGTTTATATATGCTTCCGTTAGGCAACATTATTAGAAAGCACTGTATACATTTTCATTGTTATGCAGATGACACACAATTATACCTGTCAATGAAGCCAGATGATAGTAATCAATTAGCCAAGTTAGAAGCCTGTCTTCAGGAAATCAAAGCTTGGACGACTTACAATTTCCTGCTATTAAATTCAGATAAGACTGAAGTCATTCTTGTTGGTCCAAAAAAACCTTAGAAATACTTTTCCAAATCAAACATTTAGTTTGGATGCGGTTACTCTTTCTCTTAATAGCTCTGTGAGGAACCTTGGGATTATTTTTGATCAAGATCTGTTTTTTAATTCACATATTAATTTCGTTTCTAAGACTGCCTTCTATCATTTGCATAATATTGCCAAGATTAGGAGCATCTTGTCTCAGAGTGATGCTGAGAAACTGATCCATACTTTTGTTAGCTCGAGGTTAGATTTTTGTAACTCTTTATAATCAGGTTGTCCTAAAACATCTTTAAAGGCCAAATGTCACGTAATTTTTTTTTCTAAATGACAACGAATTTAGATAAAATACACATAGCTTAAACCAAATATTCATACCGGAGACCATATCACCCACCTGTCAGAATCAGAATCAGAATCAGAATCAGGTTTATTGCCATTGTTCATGTAGTACACAAACTAGGAATTTGTCTCGGTACAATGCTGCAACATTAAACATGATAAGATAAAAGAAATAAACTATACATGTAATAAAGTGTAGGATAAGATTAAGTGATACTGGTCAACAGTTAAAATATATTAGCCAGCAGCAGATACTGTGGAGAACTATATAGTGCAGTCGGTAATGCAGGAAGAAAACAGTGATGATTGACATGAGTCTGGTTGAGCTGCTGTACATAGTGCACGAGAGTCAATAAGTCACTTAGTGTTCAGCAGTCTGATGGCAGAGGGGAAGAAGCTGTTCATGTGACGGGAGGTTTTAGTCTGGATGGACCGAAGTCTTCTACCAGAGGGGAGGGGGGCAAACAGTACGTGACCAGGGTGTGAGGGATCGGCTATGATCCGGCCAGCACGCCTCCGGGTCCTGGAGATGTACAGATCCAGGAGAGATGGGAGCTTGCAGCCGATCACCTTCTCAGCAGTGCGCACGACGCGCTGCAGCCTTAGTCTGTCCCTGGCAGTGGCTCCTGCGTACCACACGGTTATGGAGGTGGTGAGGATGGACTCGATGATGGCTGTGTAGAACTGCACTAACATCTTGGTGGGTAGCTTGAGCTTCCTCAGCTGCCGCAGGAAGAACATCCTCTGCTGGGCTTTTTTGATGAGTGAGTATTTACATAATTGCACAAAATACACCAGGTGAAGGCCCCACCTTGCTTGCTGGCTTGTGACAGCCAGTCCAGACCACGCCCATGTTTTTGACATCACCAGTTGTACCCTGGCTGCCCTGCCTATCCACATTCACACTTATCAACACTGGACAATCATGACGGAAAGTGACAGCGATTGTGAACAAATTAGTTTAGTTTTGTCTTTTTTTTTGTCTTTTTTTTTTGTCAGTGGTTCAGACAGTGACAGAGGCACTGAACCTTACCGGTTCGAGCCGTCCGAGACGGAATCAGATGCTTTGTCTGATGACAACAGTTCCAACGATGACCAGAGAGCAGAACCAGTGGAAAATGTCATTGAACTAGACATTAATCGCCTCCAGAATTGCGAAGCCGGAGGGGGTCTGTCGAGGGCGCCCCATAAATATTGATTTTTCGGAAGCCATTATTATTACAGTGGAGGAGAGCCGCTGCTGTCAAGAAATTGACCAGATCAATATGAAAATGGAGGCGCATACCTGTCAAGGGAGACGTTTTCGCCGTATTTTGGTGCCAAGCGCGGCTGTGGGAGACGGCAGAGTGGTTTGGGACACTTTTCTGGGAAATGTTTTAAATGTAGTTCGTGTTGTTATTGTCAAATATTTTAAGGAAAATACGGGGAAAATGCAATTTTAGCAAAAACGGGCGTATTGCCATTTCTGTACGCCCAAAAGAAAAAATATACTGGAAAAAAAACTGAGTGTCTTGAGGAGCACTCCTGTGTGTGATCACTCACAGCTGGGGCGGGCTGATCGCTCAGCGGGAGCTCTTCTCACTACTGTTCGAAGTGTGGAGTCACTCATTAGTTTAATTGTCGGGGCGGGCTGATCGCTTAGCGTCAGCTATTCTCACTACCATGAGAAGTAATTAGGACAATGGTTTAACACGTTGAGCTGTGCAGCGGTTGCGGAACAGACAGATCCCAGAGAGGTGTGCCTTGTTGCTCCGCCGTTCCTTATAGCCGCTTTTTACGGTGTTGAAGTACGGCGAAAACGTCTCACTTGACAGGTAAGAAAACATTTCCCAGAGAAGTGTCCCTTATTACCCAGCTGTCCCTGATAGTCCCGTTTTAAGGTATGGGTGAAATATCCAATTTTTTCTTTCTTGTTGCTCACTTCAACCTTCCAGTCTCCATATAAACAATCAATTGAAATACCCCAAGCATCAAACTAGGGTGCAATCGATTTCGTCACTTCCGCCTTCTTCCGCAGGCGATTCCAGGGGCCGTGTCAGGCCAAGCGCGGCAGTTTTAAATTAACGAATATTCCGTTGTTACTGAAGCATATGCACCAAGACCCGAAGGGATCGGTTCCCTTTTATATCTAGTTTCAAGATATTTAAAGTACCCTGTTACGTGACATTTGGCCTTTAAAAAGTCTTCAGTTGATCCAAAATGCTGCAGCAAGAGTTTTAACAGGTACTAGAAAGAGAGATCATATCTCTCCGGTTCTGGCCTACCTTCATTGACTTCCCATAGAGTTTAGAATTAAGTTTAAAATCCTTCTTCTTACTTACAAAGCTCTAAACAACCAGGCCCCTTTTTATTTAAAAGATCTGATACTACCGTATTATCCTAACAGAGCACTACGCTCCGAAAATGCAGGATTACTTGTAATACCTAGAATCTCCAAAAGTACAATGGGAGGCAGAGCCTTCAGTTATCAAGCTCCTCTCCTATGGAACCAGCTGCCCATCTGGATTCGGGAGTCAGTGTTGATCTCTGTTTTTAAGAATAGGGTTAAAACCTTCCTTTTTGATATAGCCTACAATTAGGGAGGGATCATGTGTCTCTGAACCCTCCCTTAGTTATGCTGCTATTAGGTTTAGTCAGCCGGGGGACCTCCAATAATGCATTGGGCTTCACTCCTTTCTTCAGTCTCAATGAAATATTTTTTTTTGCTGATCATTAACATCTGTTTGTTCTCTCCCATAGATTGAGTCCCCATTGTGCTGTTTGCTCTCTACATGTCTGTTCTTTTCATCTTCTCTATCCCCTCACCCCCCAGCCAGTCACAGCAGATGACTGCCCCTCCCTGAGCCTGGTTCTGCTGGAGGTTTCTTCCTGTTAAAAGGGAGTTTTTCCTCTCCACTGTTGCCAAGCACTTGTTCACAGGGGATCGCCTGATTGCTGGGATTTTTCTGCAACTGTGGGGGTTTCCCCTACAGTTGAAAGTGCTATGAGATGACTGTTGTTGTGAAATGGCACTATATAAATAAAGTTGAATTGAAAATTGAATTGAATTGAATAATCCTTCTTGGTGGCTGCAGGGATCACTTGGTGAAGAGGTGAGGAACACTGCTTGGGAGACAAAGACGAGGCTGATGATAGGCAAGCAGCTGAGGTTGTCTGCACCAGGGGATGCTCCATTGTCGGCTCAGGTGCAGACGGGGAACAGTGGAGGGTGGAGGCTGGTGCAGTGGCATGCACCTTGGACAGGAATGGAGAAGCACAGCCAGACATAAAGTCCATATTAGGCAAAGTGGCAGCAAAAGCAGGGAACGGAGGCTCAGCAGTGATGGGTGACTGCCACTGTGAACCTCCGTCTAATACCAAACAAGACCCCTCCCCATAAGTGTAAAAAGAGAAAAAGGTACTTGCCTGGCCTGCTCTGCCACTCCAGAGGTCATCCAGGGGAACTCCAATGAGGAATCAGCTGAGGGCGAGGGCACCAATGTGGAACATAGAGGAGCCGGTCCTGTAGGCATGACGACGGGCGAAGCTGGAGATGAAACGGCAGGATGCTCAGCAGCGGGCACCGATGCCGTGGAGGTGAGGGAAACAACAGCAAAAGACAAAGAGGAGGGAGCTGACGGAACAGCCGACGAAGAGAAACACTGAAGAGAGGAGGAGGCTGCTGCTGCGGTGCTCTGGAGCAGCGTAGGGGCTGCTGCTTGTGAAGCAGAGGAATTCTTCTGGTGGGATGCAGCTGGGTAGCAGCAAGAGGCTGCAGGTGTCTGCACCAGGGGATGCTCTTTTGTCGGCTCAGATACAGATGGGACTCGGTGAGGAGCGGAGGTTGACGCTGGAGAACGGCGTCTAGGGGCTAGTAAACGGTGAGAGGCTGAAGATGTCTGTACCAGGGGATGCTTTTTCTTCAGCACAGGTACAGATAGAGGGGAATTTTTTACCAGCCCACGAAATGTCATCTGGAGGGCGGCGACGGTTGTGAGAAGCTCTGCATACTCAGAGTAATTCCTCACACCGGGATGCGCCTCCACTATCCCGGCCACTGCCTCCACATTCTCCAGGACTCCCTCCGACGATGAACCAAGCCGCCCACAGTTCATCCACACTGGGGCCACTGGCTACCAACCTCCTTCTGTTAGATGAACCCTGGTTAGCTGGCATAGTACAGTCCGCTCTCCCTCCTGTACACAAAAACGCCACTGCCCTGCACCTGCCCCGTGGCGCTGTGTTGTGGAGGACTGTTGGCGCTGCCAGTGGGCCGAGGATTGTAACCCAGCAGTCTCACGGGCAGCTGCTCTCCATACCACTGCGGCTGGGGATAGTGCAGCGGCTCACGGCTCATCCTCAGATCATAAGGCAGCTTTCCCCAGTGATGACTGCACAGAGGCCCTCGGCGCACAGCAGCTTCGGGTTGAGCAGGATAGAGACCCTGTCATCTCCCGGGTTCAGCAGTGGCTGGACACAGACCAGTGGCACGCCTGGGAGGCTGTGTCCATGCTGGAACCAGAGACCAAGGCCTTGCATGCTCAGTGGTTCAACCTCTGCTGTCGTGAGGGTGTTGTGTACCGGCTGTGGCAATCTCCAGCTGGCCAGTGTTAGGTGTGGCATCTTCTGGTCCCCCGACGGCTCTGACCCAAGGTGCCTCAGTTGATCCACGGGTCGATGGGGGCGGGCCACTTTGGGGTGATGAAGACTCTGCAGCGTCTTCAGGCCCAGTTCTACTGGCTGTGGTGTCGGCAGGATGTGGAGCTCCATGTCCACCACCGTGACACCTGCATGGTTCAGAAAGGACCAACTGATCAGGGCTCCAATGCTCCATTACAGCAGTATCAGGTGGGGGCATCCATGGCATGTATGGGGGTGGAGAGCAAAGTGGGGTTGGATTATTTGTTTTGCTTCAGAGAATGTCTTCACATGGTGTACAAACTGGCTCAGGAGGCCCTGGTAACGGCAGGGAGTTGACAGAAGTGAGGGTATACGACTCGCGCTGCCAGGGGAGAGACTTTGCACCTGGGGATCAAGTCTGGGTTTTCTGCCCAGAGCGGAAGAAGGGACTGTCACCAAAGCTGGCGAGCCACTAGTCAGGACTGTGTGTGGTCCTACAGAGACTGTCCAATGTAGTGTACAGGGTGAGGCTGCAGAAGGAGAACCGGGTGGTGGTGCTTCATCACAACCGCCTCGCCCCGTACCAGCCAGCTGACCCGCGGGTGGTCGAGCCAGAGGCCCCATCCCGACCGGGGACCCCGGCCGAGGCTCGGATACACACTAAGGAGGAACGGAATAAGTGCAGGCGGACACGACAAGCTGAAGGTTAAGGGTGCTTTATTCCTCCATCATGAGACTCACTCAGCGCTCTGTGCGCTGTGAGTGAGCTCTGAGTGCGTACTGAATGCGTTTCTAGTGAGCTTTGAGTGAGCACATTTATACCAGCAAGAGAGAATGCATGGGACATTTACATAACAGTCAAGAAAGAATGCATGTAAAGCAGAGGATAAAATAAAGGCAGCGTTGGATTTTTAATAGCTTTATTATCATCTTGCTTTCATCAGAACTTGGCTCCAGCCCCATAGTGTGAGCAGGCTGAAGCCTCATTCCTCCAGCTCTCAAAGAGGAGAGGAGACACACGGTGTGTGTGTCCAGCAGTTGCAGAATCAGAATGAGAGGCAGATTTACAGAACAGTGCAGCATATATACCCAACTCAAACAATACATCAAAGACATTCACAGCAGTCGATCTGGGCATTTGCATATCAGAGGTACAGACAGGATGCATGAACACAATGCATGGATGACACTTTAACCTCACAGCTGTAAACGCAGCATGCAGCGGAAAAAACCCAGGAGTGTGAGCTGACTGTCTCTGTGTTCTGTCTCTGTGTTGTGGGGGTTGAATCCACCCGCTACACCGCTCCCCCCCCAGAGGGCACGGCAGGGGGCCGAGACCTCGATGTTGCAGTTTGGGCAGCGAGCAGGGAAAAGCTCTGTGCAGGTGGAGGGGGAGGGGGAAGGGGGGTAGTACGTGCTGACCGGGCGCGGTGAAATCGTTCAGGCCGCGCCAAAAATTGTTTGCTGCTCCGCGATGTCGAGGGGCTGTCCCGTTGAACTTGTGGAGATCACCAGAAGAAAAATTAGTCTCTGACTCCTCTCGTGGCCATGAAGAAAAACAGGAGCGGCGAGGTTGCGTAAACAAAAGCAGAGGAACTTGGCGTGTTGACTTTAGGTGCGTGCGCAGCCCTAAAGCCCTTGGAAAAGCAGACGGCTGAATCCTTTGTGCGCCGTGGCTGAAACCATCAGTGAATCCTGTGGGCGCGCTGCGCGCGTGCTTGCTTCAAGTGAGCGCGCAGCCTTGAAGGTTCTGCGTGCAGCTGCGCAGGACGATGGCGGTCTCTGGAGCCATTCTTGTTCCGTGCGTGTTGCGCCGTCCTCGCCACCCTCGGTGCGTGTGCCGGGGCTCCTTGCGTGGGTGGGCCCGCTGGAGAGGAACCAGGGTCGGAAACTTGGTGGAGATCGGCGCAGTCGGCGCCGAAAAACATCTAGATGAGCCGTGGCTGCAGATTAGTCATGGTGCGTTGGAGCGTTGAGGGGAGATAGACGATCTTTGTCCCTCAGGCTGTCCCGCGTGGACGCCCCGATCTCGGTGAGGGTCGCGCCATGACGTTTACTGCCGTTTACCCGGTCTTGGGCGATGTCCAGAGAGTAGCTCGCTTGCCGTGAGCTCTGCGTTGAGGCCTCCCTGAAGCCGCAGGGAGGGCAGATCAGTCAGGCTGCTGCGTTCGCTCATCGGCGGAGCACCACTGCCGGGTGCTGCGTTCGCCGGCAGCTCGTTTTCCTCAGCGTCGGGTCGCCAGCGTGGCTGTCCAGACCAGAAGGTTGCGTTTGCACAAAACGTGTGCGTTCTTGGGGTCACCAGTAAAGCAGGTGATAAAATAAAGGCAGCGTTGGATTTTTAATAGCTTTATTATCATCTCGCTTTCATCAGAACTCGGCTCCAGCCCCATAGTGTGAGCAGGCTGAAGCCTTATTCCTCCAGCTCTCAAAGAGGAGAGGAGACACACGGTGTGTGTGTCCAGCAGTTGCAGAATCAGAATGAGAGGCAGATTTACAGAACAGTGCAGCATATACACTACCGTTCAAAAGTTTGGGGTCACCCAGACAATTATTTTGTGTTTTCCATGAAAAGTCACACTTATTTACCACCATGAGTTGTAAAATGAATAGAAAATATAGTCAAGACATTGACAAGGTTAGAAATAATGATTTGTATTTGAAATAATAATTTTTTCCAGATACTCAACCTGCTCGAAGGAAGGTCAGTTTTATAGCTTCTCTAACCAGCTAAACTGTTTTCAGCTGTGCTAACATGATTGCACAAGGGTTTTCTAATCATCCATTAGCCTTTCTGATGCAATGAGCAAACACAATGTACCATTAGAACACTGGAGTGATAGTTGCTGGAAATGGGCCTCTATACACCTATGTAGATATTGCACCAAAAACCAGACATTTGCAGCTAGAATAGTCATTTACCACATTAGCAATGTATATTAGATATTAGAGTGTATTTCTGATTAGTTTAAAGTTATCTTCATTGAAAAAAACAGTGCTTTTCTTTCAAAAATAAGGAAATTTCTAAGTGACCCCAAACTTTTGAATGGTAGTGTATACTCAACTCAAACAATACATCAAAGACATTCACAGCAGTCGATCTGGGCATTTGCATATCAGAGGTACAGACAGGATGCATGAACACAATGCATGGATGACACTTTAACCTCACAGCTGTAAACGCAGCATGCAGCGGAAAAAACCCAGGAGCGTGAGCTGACTGTCTCTGTGTTCTGTCTCTGTGTTGTGGGGGTTGAATCAACCCGCTACACATGTAACATTTACATAAGAGTCACACATATCAATAGCTTGATTACTGGCGCTGGAATTCCTCTCTTTGCTCCGGGGCTGTAGGACAAAACAGAATGCAAGGCGCATTTACATATTGATATCAGTCCATACATGTCATTGTTCTGTTTCCTGCTAAAGCGGAGTGCTCTGTCTGTCCAAGTAGGCCTGTGTGTGCTAGCCACCGACAACAGCGGGTGCCCTGACGCCTGGAATGGTTCATATTGGATTTTTGAGTTGGACTTATTGTTCTGGGGACAGAAACCAGTCCAGGGGGGACAGTGTAACATCGGGGCTGTGATAAGGGGCGGGGGAATTCTCCCAGCATGCTCTGTGCTGCGAGCTATTCAAAGACTGTTATTATTCTTGTGTTCTGAGTGCTATTGTTGTACCGCTATAAATGTGTTATAAGTCTGGTTGTGATCATGATGTTTTCCCTGCATGTGAGAGATTACGTGTCTGTGTCACCCTGAGTGAGCTGAGCGTGTGTGTGAATGACCTCCCCTCTTTTCTACATAATTTGTCAGTGAAGAATAAATGCCTGTTACATTCCATACCTCTCTCATTATTGTGTGAACCCTGGAAACGTCACATTATGTAAGAAATTTGATCAGTCCCGAGTGGACTTGCATCTCCCAACTGCAGGGCTCTTTTGTCTGCTGCTGTAATTAGAGGTCCTAATTGATTACAGGTGCGGCAGTCATTCACTGGGGTCCTGACAACTCAGAGAGAGAGAGAGAGAGAAAGAGAGAAAGAAAGGAGAGGTAAGTAGCAACTGTTACATAATAATAATAATAATAATAATAATAATAATAATAATAATAACAATAAATACAGACCAAACAGAAACTGTACAACATCATTGGCCTTTAAAATCAAAACAGACTGACATTTTTTTTGAAAATTTTAACAACTTTTTATTATCAATATGATTTATGATAAATTTCAACCATTTTGGATGAATCACCGTTGAGGAGTTCCTGTCACCTTCACCTGCACAGTTCTGAAAATACGCTGCAGAAAACTTCATTTTGAGCACATCAGAACAGCCGAGAAAAGTTGCAGAAAATTACAGATTAGAATGACAAATGGAATTTGAGTCTGTGTGCAGCTGTTCTTGAGATATTTACAAAAACATAAAGTTGTGGCAGGAGGAAGAAACACACAGGAGACGAAAGTAGGTTTTTATCTTTACTCCTCAACTGCCACTAAACAACTAACAGTGAACTCTCCCAGACTCCAAAACTGGGAAACACAAACCACGCCCCCCAACCCCAAATCCCACTGGGTGAGAGGTATCTCTTCAGTCTGCCACACAGCCCCTCTCCCAAACACCCAGAGGGGACTCCCATAGCCAAAATCAGTCTCTCACTGGGGGCCTGATGAGCCTGCCATAATGGCTGCACTATCCTCCAACCAGATCCACTGGAGAAACCTGTCATGTGGGGTGTCCTCGTGGACAACAGGCAGGTGAAACACAGTCCACATCAGGCTGGAAACCAGAAAACTCACCTAGTGTCCCCCCAACGGTGGACCTGGGCTGGAACCGTAGGCTCATCCGCAATAACGTGCGCCGGCTTAAGCCTATCTAACGTGACCCGCTCTTTATGCCCACCCATCTCTAGCACAAAACTCTTAGGGCCCGTCTCCAGAACCCGAAATGGACCGTCGTATGGGAGTTGGAGACGCGAGTGGTGAGTGTCATGTCGCACAAAAATGAAAGGGGCCACACTGAGCTCAGTAGGCACAAATGATCGCGGAAAACAGTGGTGAACGGGGCTCAGAGCCAGTGTGCCATCGGATGAAAAAGGGTAGACGGCGGGGCCAGCCTGTGGGGTGAACCTTTTGGGCAAAAACTCTCCCGGAACGCAGAGCGGTTGACCAAAAACCAGTTCAGCAGGTGAAGCATTGAGATCTTCCTTAGGAGCTGAACGCAACCCAAGCATCACCCAAGACAAACGATCCACCCAATTACCATTGGAGAGTGCAGCATGCATCGTCGCTTTCATCGACGTTCAGACAAGCCGTTAGCCTGAGGGTGATGCACTGTAGTACGGTGTACATGCACTCCCAAGGACCTTGCAAGCGCCGACCAGAGCTCCGACACAAACTGGGGGCCCCTATTGGAGGTAATATCTGATGGGGTGCCAAAATGCGCAACCCAGGAAGAAAGAAACGCACATACCATGTCCACAGCCGAAGTGGAGGACAGAGGGATCGCCTCTGGCCACCTAGTGGTCCGATCCACTATGGTGAGCAGGTGCATAAAACTCTGCGAAGGGGGTAGAGGACCCACCAGGTCCACATGCAAGTGGTCAAAACTTTTAGCCGGAATCTGAAATGGTTCTAGGGGTGCCTTGGTGTGCTGGTGGACTTTAGCGCGTTGACATGCCAAGCATGCAGCCACCCACCCCTTGACATCCCTGCAGAGGCCGGGCCAGACAAACTTGGCTCCGACCAGTTTTACTGACTCCCAAACTCCACGGTGAGAGAGGGAGTGAAGTGAGTCGAAAACTTGACAGCGCCAGGTTGCAGGGACAACAGGGCAGGGGCGGCCAGTGGAGACGTTGCAGAGGAGAGTAGGACTGCCCTCCTGCATCACCGCCTCCTCGAGTTTGAGGACTGTACCTGTAGACCGAAGGGCCAGGATGTCCGGGTCATTGGCTTTTTTTTATCCTCAGAGCCTCATAAAGCGGTTGCAGGAGGTGCGCAGCGCGAGGAAGGAAGCAATTGTAAAAATTTACCATGCCCAAAAATTCCTGCAGTGCCTTAACGGAGTCCAGATGGGGAAATTCCGCCACCGCTTGAACCTTAAAAGGCAACGGAATCACGCCTCACGACAAAATGCGGTGGCGTAAGAAGTCAGTCACCGGCAGCCCAAACTGACACTCAGCCGGGTTGACGATCACGCCGTGTTCTTCAAGGCGCCCAAAAACTTGTTTGACGTGCGACAGATGCTCTTTGGCTGATGGGCTGGCCACTAATATGTGATCGAGGTAGACAAACACGAATGAGAGGTCGCATAACGCCGAGTCCATCAACCTCTGAAATGTTTGGGCCATGCCTTTAAGGCCAAATGGCATGCACAGGAATTCAAAAAAGCCTGAACAGGGTAATTACCGTGGTCTTGGGGATGTCCTCTGCGCGCACAGGAACCTGGTGATAACCGCGCACCAGATCCACCTTTGAAAAAGTGGCAGAGTGGTGACATTGTTAAGCTGACGAAAATCACCACATGGCTGCCACGACCCATCCACCTTAGGTACCATGTGAAGCAGCAAGGCCCATGGGCTGTTAGAATGCCTCACTATTCCCAAACGTTCCATAGTGGCGAACTCCTCTTCTACTATGGTCAACTTAACTGTGTCGAGGTGCTGTGCGCGCGCAAAAACAGGCAGTCCGACAGTGGAGATGAAATGCTCCACCCCGTGTTTAGTAGCTGCGGTGGAAAAAGCAGTCATTGTAAGCGATAAAAAAATTTGTCAGCAAACGCAGAAAAACATCAGATGCTAAAAAGTTAGCATGTGACAACAGCCCAGCAATTCCCAGCCTCACAAGGAAAAGTGGCAAAAGACACAGCATCAATCAAACAGCGGTTAGCACCATCAACAAGCAAACAATTTGCACACAGAAAATCCGCGCCAACAATAGGCACTGTAATGGAAGCGATTACAAAGTCCCACTCAAAGCTGTGCCCCTTGAAACAAACACTCACAGACCTTGTGCCAAATGTCTCCATGGAAGAACCGTTAGCTGCACTCAAACGCGGGCCGTTGCCTGCCACCGGTCTGTCCGTGCTGGTTGACGGGAGCAGGCTCTTGTGTGAGCCAGAGTCCACTAGAAAACGTCTTGAGAGCGAGTCTTTATTGAAGAGCAGCTCACCTCATCCACCAGCACCCACAGCTGCCACTGAGCACTGGTTCTGGAGTTTTCCCATCGTCTCAAACGTGCATGGAGGAATGCAGCGCTTAGCCTTGCTGCCAAACCACAGGTGGAAGAAACACGGACCTTTCCCACGTCGTCTCCGGGCCACCACTCCAGCTACTGCCACTGGGTCCACGTCCTCCGACATGGGTTTCAGAATATCCGATGCCCTGCCTTGCACAGCAAACTGCCTGGTAACCAGCAGGACCTGATCAGCTTCCTCAGCAAAAGCTCGGTAGTCACCGGTAGCCACATGCGGGGAGTTAGCCAAAACCGTGCGCACAGGTGGCCGGAGCTGGTGCAGGAATATATGTGGAAACAGGAAACCACCTTCATCTGCTCCAAGCAGTGATAATATTCTGTCCATAAGGTCCACAGCCATGCCATCACCCAAGCCTGACAGGGAGGGGATTTTTTCCACTCTTTCTGCAGCCAATAGACTATACCTCCAGAGCAGAAACTGTTTGATGGCGGCGTATTTACCGTGCTGTGGGGGCGCGCAAAGCAACTGCATGACACGCCATGTGGACTGCTGATCCAGAGCAGCGACGACCAAATAATACTTGGTTTCATCTGCAGTGATTCCTTGCAGGTGGAACAGCGCTTCGATTTGCTGGAACCACGAAGCCAGGTTACTCTGCCAAAACTCCGGAAGCTTCACAGCCGCAGTGCAAGCGGCTGGCTGTGAGGATCAGGGTGACATGGCTGACGAGGAAACGCAGTTTTCTTCTGTGTTGGACATGCTCGAATGGGGGTCACCAATGTGGCAGGAGGAAGAAACACACAGGAGACAAAGGTGGGTTTTTATCTTTACTCCTCAACTGCCTCTAAACAGTTAACAGTGAACACTCCTGGACTCCAAAACCGGAAAACACAAACCACGCCCCCAACCCCAAATCCCACTGGGTGAGAGGTACCTCTTCAGTCTGCCACTAAATGGGTTATTATAGCACTACCTATGGGTGCAATAGTGGGTATAATTTCCGACCTCACTACAAAATTTAATATTTTTGCTGTACATGCACTTTTAGTGATGAAGAAGAAGAAGAAGAAGTTTGGAACCCTTATAAGCTATAAGACCCTAGAGAGTAGCAATGCAAAATATTTTACCTGACATAATCTTATTTGGTTAAACATAATGAACATATTCTTTCCACCATTCAAAACATACTTTAGTCCTCTTAGCCCTCAATTCAAAAGTCATTTTGAAAATATCATGCATCACATTAACCCTCTAACATCATCAAGTCATCATGGCTGATAACTATTGGCAAGCCAGCCAGCAGGGTTCAACCTAACTGTAACTCTAAAGAGGGTAGACTGTGGTATATGTATTTGGGGCACTTTATTCTAAAGTGCAGTGTGGTGACGTGGACTTCCTGTCACGTCACCACACTGCCCTAGATAGCGGGCTAGCCACCATAGCATAACCTCTTATGCTGGATAACCTCGCTGGTGCCTGCTGTGTATTGCTGTGTGCATAGTTCAACAATAAAGCTGTCTTCGCCATCTTCATCTTGCCTCATTCATCACCAGGTATTTCCATACATAACATTTGGCGACTGAGGATTAATGTATGGAGGCGTGCATTACACCACTTCGTCCCTTCCTTGAGCTCCCGAGTGAGCCACTGGTTCCATGGCTGCTTTGGTTGGAGACCTATCAAACGTATATTACGGTGCTGTACCTCGGGAAGCTCGATAAGGTGAGGGCACGGGCGCTTTTCATCCATAATCTGGGTATTGAAGGCCGGAGGGGCCTATGGACGCTTGGCGCGGCAAACTCGTATAAGGATGTAATGGAGCTTCTAGCTAAACGTTTTTCCACCCCAGACAGCATGACTGTTCGGAGAATTTGTTTTCACCAGAGCTGCCAGTGTATAGGTGAGCCTATCCGCCAGTATGTCATTGACTTGAAGCAGCTAGCAAGCGAGTGTTGTTTTGGACTGCTTGAACACAAGATGGTACGCGACCAACTAGCAGAGCACATGTGCAATGCTGAGCTGCGTGCTAGGCAGTTAATGGCGCCTAATGACTTGACATTAGCTGAAGCAGTTGAGCTAGCTCTCCGGTTAGAAGCCATTGATAAGCTAGCTGTGGAGCTAAATTAGCGCTCACCACAGAAGCCGCCCACCTCAGCTAATGTTGCGGACCCTGATAGCAAGGATAGCTTGGATGAAGATTATTGGGAAATCAATGCTGCCAGCTGAAGGTCTGCCCCAGGAAATTCCCACTGCAGGGGTTGTGGGTCTGTGACGCATCGCCATAAAACAAAGAAGTACCCGGCAAGAGGAAAATGTTGTAGTAGATGTGGACGCTTGAATCACTACGCCAGGGTGTGCCGTTTGTCTTACCCGGGGAATCCACGGGAGAAATCACCCCGCCCGCCCCCGATGGACACTGGGAGCGAATGGTATGGAGAGTTAACGGACACCCTCACTTTCAAATCGCCTAGTTCTCGCCCAGTGTCGGTACCCATGCCAATGAGTGACACCTTGGTAGCGCCAGATGCCTCCAGTACATGGCCACAGTTGGGTAGGGGGTCTGCAGCTACAACGGTGTACACTACAACGTTTATAGAAGAGGACGGGGCCAGACCGATGAACATGGAGTTACCATATGCTCAGCAGCAACTCATCAGGCCGAGTAAGATTCCACTTAGGGTTATGGACTTGGTTCAGGTTTGGGGTGATGAACGTCCACGGCAAAGATGGGCCAAACGACAGCCAGCAAAACATCATGCACGTCTGCGGATAGTGGCGAAGTTGGGAGCGGCATGCTTCTGGTTGTCTGATGGCTCGATGAGGCATGCCGACCAGCTGCAGCGTGTCCAGGAGGACGCTCCAGGTGGCGAGGCTGGACAGGAGTCGGTGATGGCGATGTAGGATCTGGGCTCCGTCGTCCAGAAGATCAGCCATCGCTCGGGGGCCTGTTGCCTCCAGGGGCGTGCCTGCTGAGGGGCTGCCCTGAGCCCCCCCATGCCGGTTCCATCTTTCCTAACCAAGTGACTGTGCGGTAGCACTTTGTTTATGGTTATGTTGTTATTGAATGTTATTGTGTTTAGTTTAGGAGCACGGCAGATATTTTTAGTTTCAATAAAGGACTTTTAGTTTAATTCGGTGGCAGAATAATCCATCATGCCGTGTGGGTTGTGTGGCAGTCCACCCACCAACTCTATTTTAGGTTGTTTGTGTGAATGTGTTAGGCCAATTGAATACATTAGTTTCCATTATTTTAGAGTGTGATTCGGGTTCCAAATTGGGATGGGTTTGATTGTGCATGTGTTTTTGGACTTTCTAGGGGGGGGGGAGGAAATGTGGCATATGTATTTGGGGCATTTTATTGTGAAGTGCAGTGTGGTGACGTGGACTTCCTGTCACATCACATATAGTGGACTAGCCACCATAGCACGACCTCTTATGCCGGATGATCCCGCTGGTGCCTGCCATGTATTGCTGTGTACATACACTACCGTTCAAAAGTTTGGGGTCACTTAGAAATTTCCTTATTTTTGAAAGAAAAGCACTGTTTTTTTCAATGAAGATAACTTTAAACTAATCAGAAATACACTCTAATATCTAATATACATTGCTAATGTGGTAAATGACTATTCTAGCTGCAAATGTCTGGTTTTTGGTGCAATATCTACATAGGTGTATAGAGGCCCATTTCCAGCAACTATCACTCCAGTGTTCTAATGGTACATTGTGTTTGCTCATTGCGTCAGAAGGCTAATGGACGATTAGAAAACCCTTGTGCAATCATGTTAGCACAGCTGAAAACAGTTTAGCTGGTTAGAGAAGCTATAAAACTGACCTTCCTTCAAGCAGGTTGAGTATCTGGAAAAAATTATTATTTCAAATACAAATCATTATTTCTAACCTTGCCAATGTCTTGACTATATTTTCTATTCATTTTACAACTCATGGTGGTAAATAAGTGTGACTTTTCATGGAAAACACAAAATAATTGTCTGGGTGACCCCAAACTTTTGAACGGTAGTGTAGTTCAACAATAAAGCTGTGCTCACCAACTTCATCTTGTCTCATTCATCACCAGGTATTTCCATTCTTAACATAGACCTCAAGGGTCAAACCAATCTACTGATGTAGGTGGATTATTATGGTACAGCTTTTCGTTGTTGATTTCTTTTCATTTTTTACGAACAGTCACCATAATTGCAACATTAAGGGTGTGCAAGAAGGGTCAGCAACATTTGCATTGTTTAAGGAAACTTGCACGCTTCCAAATTGACCGAACCATAATGACAATGTTTTATGGGCTTTTATTGAATCTGTTTTATCCTTTTCTTTCGTGTCATGGTTTGGTCAGATAAAACTGAAACAGAGGAAATCCTTGGATCAGGTAAGTTAGATGGTCCAGTCGTTTGCTTAGTGAGTCACAGCTGAGCCTGACATCCCTGTACACCAGACAGGTACAGAGGATGGCTACCTCCATTTTAAATGATGACTCCCACCCTTTGCACTGCCACTTTCAGCTTCTTCCCTCCAGATAGAGGTTTGCTGTCCCAAAAAGTAAAACCCAGCGCTACAAAAACAGTTTTGTTCTTGCTGCTGTTAAAGAGTTGAACAAGATGTAACCATATATTGCACATAATTTAAGATAAGATAAGATAAGATAAGCCTTTATTAGTCCCACAACGGGGAAATTCCAGGATTGCAACAGCACAGGGATAGCAACACTCAGAGCAACAATCAGAAGGCAAGAAAAAAAACAAGCAAGCAAGAGCAGCTAATATACATATGTACATATTACTATAATATATATATATATACACACACACACAGAGACACACAGTGCAGAGCATTGTAGCTGGATGGAATAAATATATGAATATATGAACACACAGTGCAGAGCATTGTAGCTAGATGGAATAAATATGTAAATATATAAACACCCACAGTACGGAGCATTGCAGCTAGGTGGAATAAATATGCAAGTATATAAACACACACAATGCGGAGCAATGTAGCTAGATGGAATAATATGTAGATATATAAAAACACAGTGCGGAGCATTGTAGCTAGATGGAATAAATATGTAAATATATAAACACACACAGTGCAGAGCATTGTTGCTAGATGGGATGAAACAGCATAACCGTCTACTTAGTTATCCTACATGGTATGATTATGTGCCCATACATATTCTCACCCTCCATAGCGACCGGTATGTTCCTAGTTGTATGCCGGAGGGGACCATTGTGTAAGTCTATTGCATCTTTTGCATTCAAAAAACTATTAGTTTGTTACGTCTTTTGCTATCTCTGCGAGCAGCCCTGCTTAGGTTGTACAGTCTGACAGCCGTTGGTAGGAAGGACCTACGAAACCTCTCGGTTGTGCACCTGGGATGATGTAGTCTGCTGCTAAATGAGCTCCTCAGTGCATCCAGTATGTCCTGCATAGGGTGGAACTCGGACTCCAGCAGAGATGACAGTTTAGCCACCGTCCTCCTCTCTCCTATCTCCTCCATCGGATCAAGGCGCTGCCCCAGGACAGAGCTAGCTTTCTTTTTTTTCCACAATATCTTTATTGAACCTTTTTTTTTTTTTTTTAACAAACATGATACAAACAATCAAACACTAACACTAAAGTACTACAAAAAAAAAAATGCACTAAAAACACCAACAACCACCAACAAAATCAAATCTTCAACAATGCTCCTCTGTTTAGTCTAGACAATCCAATACATAAGTATACATATTATGTTCACCAGTTTGGAATTTACAAGGTCCACACACATCATTCACCTTCTTCTTCAAGAGTTATGTTTAAATTTTTTACATAATCAATAAAAGGTCTCCATATATTCTCAAACACAATTTCCTTTGATTTCAGTATATATGTTATTCTTTCTAATGGAAGGTTTGTTAACATCTGTCTTAACCACTGAGTCACATCTGGTCTATGAGTCTTTTTCCATAATAGTGCAATACATTTTTTGGCATTAAGCAAACTGAGGTCTATGAATGTTCTTTCACTTTTATTAAAATTATGCTTTTCTGGGTACAGACCCAACAAAAACAGTTTAGGATTCAATATGATTTGTTTTGAGATTATTTTTTCAATTGTTACCCTCACCTCTTCCCAAAACATTCTTATTAATCTACATTCCCATAAACAATGAAATAGGGTTCCTTTACTTTCCATGCATTTTGTGCATGTATCTGCTATAGAGCTAGCTTTCTTGATCAGTTTGTTCAGTCTCTTCCTATCGGCTGCAGTAATGCCACTGCCCCAGCAGACCACTCCAAAAGTGATGGCTGATGCCACCACCGTGTCATAGAATGACTTCAGCAGCGCCCCTTGTACACCAAAAGACCTGAGTCTCCTCAGCAGGAACAGCCTGCGCTGTCCCTTCTTGTAGAGTGCGTCAGTATTGTGTGACCAGTCTAGTTTATTGTTCAGATGAACACGCAGGTACTTATAGGATGTCACCATCTCGATGTCTGTTCCCTGTATATTTACTGGTGCTGTGAGGGGCTGCCCATGCCTGCGGCAGTCCACCACCAGCTCCTTAGTTTTCCTCGCGTTGATCTGGAGGCAGTTCCGATGGCACCAGTCCACGAAGTCCTGGATAAGCCCTCTGTACTCAGCTTCATCTCCATTGGAGATGAGGCCAACGATCGCAGAGTCATCAGAGAACTTCTGTAGATGGCAGTGTGTTGTGTTGTGTGAGAAGTCCGCAGTATAAAGAGTGAACAGGAAGGGAGCCAGCACCGTTCCCTGGGGGGCCCCCGTGCTACTGATGATTGTGTCGAAAACACAGTCCCGGGTTCTCACAAACTGAGGCCGGTTCGTGAGGTAGTCCAGGATCCATGATGACAGGTGCTGGTCCACCCCTGCGCGCAGCAGCTTGTCCTTCAGGATCATCGGTTGGATGGTGTTGAAAGCACTGGAGAAGTCAAAGAACATGATCCTCACCATATTCCCGGGCTTCTCCAGGTGGGACAGAGAACGGTGAAGGAGGAAGATCACCGCATCCTCCACCCCAATGCCATGCTGGTAGGCGAACTGGAGTGGATCCATCGCTGGTTCCACCAGGGGGCGGAGATGAGCAAGGAGCAGTCTCTCCAGGGTCTTCATCAAGTGGGACGTCAAGGCCACTGGTCTGTAGCTGTTCAGGTCTTTGGGGTGGGAAGTTTTTGGTACAGGTACCACACAAGATGTTTTCCACAGCTGTGGTACCCTCCCCAGTTTCAGGCTCATGTTGAAGATATACGTCACAATCCCACACAGCTGGTCTGCACAGGACTTGAGGAGCTTTGCGTTGATACCGTCCGGTCCCGGCGCCTTCCTCGCTTTGATCTTCCTCAGCTCCGTCCTCACCTGGGTCCTGGTCAGGGTCAGGATGGGGGGCTGTGTGTTGGGAGTGGGGGGGGTGTTGGTGGAGTGGGGAGTGGGCAGCAGGACTTGATTTCTTTAGAGGCAGCAGTGGTTGTTGTGCAGACAGGGGGGAGGGCGGTTGGTCAAATCTATTGAAAAACAGATTCAGGTTGTTCGCCCACTCCCTGCCCCCCGTGGCCTGGGGGGAGGTATTCTGGAGCCCCGAGATGGTTTTGAGGTTTCGCCAGACCCCGCTGATGTCGCTCTGTTGCAGCTTGTCCTCCATCTTCTTCCTGAAGCTGTCCTTGCCTTCTCTGATCTTTCTCCTCAGCTCCCTCTGTACGGACTTCAGCATCTTCCTGTTCCCCGACCTGAAGATCCTCTTCTTCTCTCTCAGAAGTGTAGTTACCTATTTATTAATTTTATTAATATTTTAATTATTAATTTTATTTTATATTTACTGATTTTTGTAGGTTTTTTTTATTTGGGTTCTAAATCTTTTATTGGGTTTTAGACTTTTGAGTTTTTAACCTCTTTGTGTGGTGCACATATGTAGTTTCACGGGCTCACATGTATTTGACTGTTCATATGCTCTCATGTATATTCCTGTGTGCTTATTTTGGCTTCATGTCTGAAGAGGAACAAAAGGTCTGGACCTCCTGGGGATAAGAGGAGGATGGGAGAGTTGGCCTTTTGATATGCAAAGAGATGGACATGAATGATTTCCTGACCACCCAGGTTTGGGTGGAAGCGAGAGGAACTGCAGGGGGGATGCATTGTGTTTGGGATTTAAAGACAATGGGATTTTGTACTTTGATGTCAGGGGTATAAGACTGGCAGATGTTGGGGGGTTTTCCTTCTTCTGCTTTTGAATGTTGGAGAGTGTGTTGTGAATAAAATGGAACCTGAGAAATAACTCTGTCTCATCCTTTCAACACAATCTCCACATTTGACTAGTTTTTAACTTTTTAATATGACCCTTCTCTCATATCTCCTTGTTTTTTCTCTTATCTCTTTGTCCTATGTCCTGATTGGTGGAGCCTTGAGTACTTTTATCATGTTTATAGTCAGCTTCATGTGTGCCTGTGTTTGTGTTCATGTTGAATGTAATTGTGGTTTGTAAATATGGATGTCACCTGACTGCAAAACAAATCTACCTACGGGTACTGGGCAGCACGGTGGTGCAGTGGTTAGCACTGTTGCCTTACAGCTAGAAGGTTCCTGGTTCAAATCCCCAGGTTGGCAGGGGTTGGAACCTTTCTGTGTGGAGTTTGTATGTTCTCCCTGTGCTGCGTGGGTTTACTCCGGGGGCTCCGGTTTCCTCCCACAATCCAAAGACATGCATGTTAGGTTAATTGGCTGTTCTAAATTGTCCCTAGATATCTGTTTCCTATAGGCCCTTAGAATAGAGGGTTAGTATCAGTGAAAGTGCTTTGAGTGGTCTTTGGGACTAGAAAAGCGCAATATAATTTTTTTTTTTTTTTTTTTCTCCTCTCGGCGCCACACCAGTCGGCTGCCTTTTGCAACAGCGGCTCGATTCCGAGTTTTTTTTTTTTTTTTTTTTTTTCCCTTCCTCTCTCTTTTGATCACTTTTTTTTTTCACCCCACTTATATCACGGACACACAGATCATCCCAAATGTCTCCTGAGCCGGTGGACGGAGCCACTGTTTATAGCAGGATACGATATAACAGGGAAGAGCTGCTAGCATTTAACCGCCACCCGGTCCCACTGGAAAAACTCGACATACCGAGAGAACTGAGGCGAAAACGCCGCGGCTGCCGGGCTGCCGGGCTGGAGTAAGGCGGAGGACAAAAAATTTAAGGTACAGACCCTCCCTTCCATCTGTTGTCATGGGAAATGTACGGTCGATACTGGGAAAGTTAGATGAGCTAGCGGCTATCTCCCGTTATGATAGCACTTACCGGGAGTGCTCTCTCCTTTTGTTTACTGAGACGTGGCTAACTGAACTAGCAGCAGATGCTAACATTGAGCTGGAGGGTTTTCACACGATACGAGCTGACCGAACACCAGAGAGTGGCAAAACTAGGGGCGGTGGAGTGATCATGTATGTTAACAACAACTGGTGCAGACCGGGACATATCACTATTAAACAACGACACTGCAGCAAAGACATTGAGTTGCTAGCTGTTAGCATGAGGCCTACATATCTCCCGAGAGAACACTCACACGTGATCTGCATTGTTGTTTATGCAAATCCGACGGCGAACGCTGGGACAGCGCGTGACGTCATCCATTCAGTAACCAGCAGGCTGCAGACAGAACACCCAGATGCTCTTCTCCTCATCTCAGGCGATTTCAACCACGTTTCACTGTCTCCCATTCTGCCCACTTTCACCCAGTATGTCACATGCCACACTAGAGACAATAAAACACTGGATTTGTTCTACGCAAACACTAAGGAGGCGTACACCTCATCACAACTCCCCCCACTTGGGAGATCGGATCACAACTTGGTTCATCTCCGACCGGTGTACAAACCCCTAGTGCACAGACAACCTCCGGCCATGCACACTGTGGAGTTATGGTCTGAGGAGACAATGGACACTCTAAAGGACTGTTTTGAAGCCACTGCCTGGAAGCAGCTCTGCGATCCACATGGTGAGGACATCGATGGCCTCATTCACACCTTCACGGGCTACCTCAGCTTCTGTGTGGACAAATCCGTTCCCACCAAGACCATACGGCGTCACTCAAACAACAAACCCTGGATCAACCCTGAGATAAAAACACTTCTGAGAGAGAAGAAGAGGATCTTCAGGTCGGGGAACAGGGAGATGCTGAAGTCCGTACAGAGGGAGCTGAGGAGAAAGATCAGAGAAGGCAAGGACAGCTTCAGGAAGAAGATGGAGGACAAGCTGCAACAGAGCGACATCAGCGGGGTCTGGAGAAACCTCAAAACCATCTCGGGGCTCCAGAATACCTCCCCCCAGGCCACGGGGGGCAGGGAGTGGGCGAACAACCTGAATCTGTTTTTCAATAGATTTGACCAACCGCCCTCCCCCCTGTCTGCACAACAACCACTGCTGCCTCTAAGAAATCAAGTCCTGCTGCCCACTCCCCACTCCACCGACACCCCCCCCACTCCCAACACACAGCCCCCCATCCTGACCCTGACCAAGACCCAGGTGAGGACGGAGCTGAGGAAGATCAAGGCGAGGAAGGCGTCGGGACCGGACGGCATCAGCGCAAAGCTCCTCAAGTCCTGTGCAGACCAGCTGTGTGGGATTGTGACGTATATCTTCAACATGAGCCTGAAACTGGGGAGGGTACCACAGCTGTGGAAAACATCTTGTGTGGTACCTGTACCAAAAACTACCCACCCCAAAGACCTGAACAGCTTCAGACCGGTGGCCTTGACGTCCCACTTGATGAAGACCCTGGAGAGACTGCTCCTTGCTCATCTCCGCCCCCTGGTGGAACCAGCGATGGATCCACTCCAGTTCGCCTACCAGCATGGCATTGGGGTGGAGGATGCGGTGATCTTCCTCCTTCACCGTTCTCTGTCCCACCTGGAGAAGCCCGGGAATATGGTGAGGATCATGTTCTTTGACTTCTCCAGTGCTTTCAACACCATCCAACCGATGATCCTGAAGGACAAGCTGCTGCGCGCAGGGGTGGACCAGCACCTGTCATCATGGATCCTGGACTACCTCACGAACCGGCCTCAGTTTGTGAGAACCCAGGACTGTGTTTCCGACACGATCATCAGTAGCACGGGGGCCCCCCAGGGAACGGTGCTGGCTCCCTTCTTGTTCACTCTTTATACTGCGGACTTCTCACACAACACAACACATTGCCATCTACAGAAGTTCTCTGATGACTCTGCGATCGTTGGTCTCATCTCCAGCGGAGATGAAGCTGAGTACAGAGGGCTTATCCAGGACTTTGTGGACTGGTGCCATCGGAACTGCCTCCAGATCAACGCGAGGAAAACTAAGGAGCTGGTGGTGGACTGCCGCAGGCATGGGCAGCCCCTCACAGCACCAGTAAATATACAGGGAACAGACATCGAGATGGTGACATCCTACAAGTACCTGGGTATTCATCTGAACAATAAACTAGACTGGTCACACAATACTGACGCACTCTACAAGAAGGAACAGCGCAGGCTGTTCCTGCTGAGGAGACTCAGGTCTTTTGGTGTACAAGGGGCGCTGCTGAAGTCATTCTATGACACGGTGGTGGCATCAGCCATCACTTTTGGAGTGGTCTGCTGGGGCAGTGGCATTACTGCAGCCGATAGGAAGAGACTGAACAAACTGATTAAGAAAGCTAGCTCTGTCCTGGGGCAACGCCTTGATCCGATGGAGGAGATAGGAGAGAGAAGGACGGTGGCTAAACTGTCATCTCTGCTGGAGTCCGAGTTCCACCCTATGCAGGACATACTGGATGCACTGAGGAGCTCATTTAGCAGCAGACTACATCATCCCAGGTGCACAACCGAGAGGTTTCGTAGGTCCTTCCTACCAACGGCTGTCAGACTGTACAACCTAAGCAGGGCTGCTCGCAGAGATAGCAAAAAGACGTAACAAACTAATAGGTTGTTTTTTTTTGTTTTTTTTTTGAATGCAAAAGATGCAATAGACTTACACAATGGTCCTCTCCGGCATACAACTAGGAACATACCGGTCGCTATGGAGGGTGAGAATATGTATGGGCACATAATCATACCATGTAGGATAACTAAATAGACGGTTATGCTGTTTCATCCCACCTAGCAACAATGCTCTGCACTGTGTGTGTTTATATATTTACATATTTATTCCATCTAGCTACAATGCTCTGCACTGGGTGTGTTTATATTTATATATCTATATATTTATTCCATCTAGCTACAATGCTCCGCACTGTGTTTTTATATATCTACATATTATTCCATCTAGCTACATTGCTCCGCACTGTGTGTGTTTATATACTTGCATATTTATTCCACCTAGCTGCAATGCTCCATACTGTGGGTGTTTATATATTTACATATTTATTCCATCTAGCTACAATGCTCTGCACTGTGTGTTCATATATTCATATATTTATTCCATCCAGCTACAATGCTCTGCACTGTGTGTCTGTGTGTGTGTGTGTGTATATATATACTGTATATTTTATAGTAATATGTACATATGTATATTAGCTGCTCTTGCTTGCTTGTTTTTTCTTGCCTTCTGATTGTTGCTCTGAGTGTTGCTATCCCTGTGCTGTTGCAATCCTGGAATTTCCCCGTTGTGGGACTAATAAAGGCTTATCTTATCTTATCTTATCTTATCTTATAAGTGCAGATTAGTTAGTTAGGGTACAAATAAAGTAACCTGAATATTTATTTAAAACCTGTACTTTGGGCCACTGTCAATATGAAATCAGCAGTTAAATTTTGATTTGTCAATAGACTTAGATTGCCTGCTACCATCAGAAGATCCAACATCCAAAGCAATTCTAAATGCATGAAGGATTTTGTGGACAAGGGATTATCAATTTAAAATAAATCTTATTCATACCAAAGGTTTTTTTTTTTTGCCTTGTACTCAGAAAAATGCAATTAAAATAAAAATGAGCAACCACTGTGGAACTTCAGTCTATTAAATGGCATTACCTCTTCTTCTTCTTCTCCTCCTGATCCTCCTCCTTTCAGCTGTTCCCCTTAGATGTCACCTCAGTTGATCACCTGCCTCCATTTCACCTTATCCTTTGCATCTTCCTCTGTAACACCAACCCACTCCATGTTTTCCTTCAATACATCCATGAATATTCTCCGTGGTCTTCCTCTTTTCCTCCCACCTGGCAGCTCCATCTACAAGATCCTTTATCCAATATATCCACTGTCCCTCCTCTGCACATGTCCAAACCATCTCAGCCTTGTCTCTCTTATTTTGTCTCCAAACTGCTCATCCTGTCCTTCTGATATACTACAGTATGCAATGATACAATACTTTACTGTCAGAAATACATCTAAAATTTATCTTGCATTATTGCAGTTTAGACTGCAAAAACACACAGAACATTAAACATTACAAGCATGAACTACACACATTTACAATTCCCCAGAAAAACCCACAGACATAAATATGCACATTATATGATGGCATACACACAATATAAGATGAGCAGAAGACTGTGTTTAGAGCGCCATATTCAACTTCAGGATTGACTGGTGTATAAAGCAGTTTTTCAGTCTATCCTTATTGAACTGTGGAACCCTGTATCTCCAGCCTGATGATAGCAACCTATGATCAGCGTTCAGAATGTGGTTAGGGTCAGACTCGATGTTCTTAGTCAGTCTCAACATGTTATTATGCTAAAGTGATTCATAAAGTTTCTGTACAGGTTGACCTACAATCTTTGAGCAGATTTTCATTTGATGAAGTAGTTTTGATTTTTCAGCAATGGTAGACTTTTGTAAAAATGGGGTTTTACAGTATTGCTGGACTACAGAAGTGTTAAAATAAAAAGAGCTAGTTTGCTCACCCCCCAAAAACCTAAGGTGTTGAAGGAAATTAATCCTTTGTTTCTAATTTCTAATCCTGTCCCTCCTAGCCACTCCCAGTGATAATTTTAGCATCTTCAACTGTGCCACCTCCAGCTCTGCCACCAAACCATACATCATAGCAGGTTTCACTACTGTCTTGTAAACCTTCCCTTTCACTCTAACTGCTATCCTCCTGTCACAAATCACCCCTAGCACTTGTCTCCTCTCCACCCATGCCACTCTTCTTGCACTCTTTTCTTCACTTCTCTTGTGCCCTGTCCATGGCTCTGGGTGGTTGATCCCATGTATTTAAACTTCTCTACCTTCACTACCTCTACTCCTTGCATCTTTACCATTACACCTGCATTACACCTGCTTCCCTCTCATTCATTCTGTCACATATATTCTGTCCTTGCTTCTACTGACTTTCATTCCTTTTCTCTCCAGTGCATACCTCCATGTTGTGTTGGGTTCTTTTATAAATAAAGACTGCTGCTTTGGGTGAACACGGAGCCTCCTTTATTGACTGGCTGCAACACATTAACACACGAACTCCGCCATATTATTCTCTATCATGTTGTACTCCTGACAACATCCGGTCTGTGTCGCCCCCTAGTGGCTCCACATATGTAATACTTAGATTACACCACATCCCCCTTACTGAAGCCAAGTTGACCCCTTTAGCTGAAAAACAAAATACATTTCCACATGAAATCATTCCTGCTCACCTTGGTCAACTAACTATGATGGGCGATCTAACTTTTTCTAACCCTTTTCTTTTTAAACACTTGTACCATGCGTGAGAACATTTTTATGCAGAAGCCTCTTATATCACATTTTTTCAACATTTCAAGAACTCAAACTCTGCATCTCAGAAATAGCAATACATATTTTTTACAGATCCAGTCTTTGTGGTTTCTTCACTTCTCTGCCTGATCTTGTTCTCATGATGGCAGGTGAGCATTCCTGAGTCTGAGTTTCTGTGGAGGTTTCCTCAGACTGGACGTCCTGTGGAGTCTCCATTTGGCTCTCTGGAGAAGGCATAGGCACTAAATGGCTGCGATTCCTCCTGATTGTCCCTTGTGGTCCACTGATGACATAGGACCGTGGAGTTTTGTGGACAGATGTCACTGTGCCCTGTGCTTTTGCATCTGTAATCCAAACAGAGTTTCCGGGTAACAGTTTATCCAAATCTCTCGTTCTGTGTCTTTTGTTGAAACATTCTGTTTGCCTCATCCGTCTCTCCTTTTCCACGTGACGAATTTGTTGCAGATTCGGCACGCATGGCTGCAAGGCCTCTGGAAGCATTGGCAGGGTGGTACGAAGCCTACGCCCCATGAGAAGCTGTGCTGGGCTGTAGCCATTTGCCAACGCTGTGGTTCTGTAGGCTAACAGTGCTCGGTATGGATCACTGGCTTTCTTAATTAGGTTTTTGACTGTTCTGACAGCTCTTTCTGCCTCACCGTTACTTTGGGGGTACCTGGGACTACTGGTCACGTGCTCAAAACAGTACTCCTTTGCAAAGTCCGTGACGTGCAAACATAGACTTTAAATGCACAATGACATTGGCAGAGCGAGTTGGGCTGAGCTGGGCAATCTCTATATACCTAGAGAAGTAGTCCACTAATAACAGGTAGTTTTTGTCTTGTAGCGTGAACAAATCAGCTCCCAACTTCTGCCATAGCCTTTCTGGTAAATCTGTGGGCATTAAAGGCTCTCTCACATTAACTCTTTCCTGTATGCACTGTCTACATTTGAGTACAACTTCACTGATCTGGTTGCTTAAACCTGGCCACCATACAGCCTGACGGGCATGCTCTCTGCATTTAACCACCCCCTGGTGGCCCTCATGTATCTTGTCCAAAACTGCATTTCTCATGTTAGCAGGGATAACTAACCTCGTGCCTCTCAGTAGTAGTCCGTTATGCACACTCAAAATGGCTCTCTCAGACCAGTAGTGCTTCACCGCTCCCTGTAGCTGGTTACGATCCGGCCAGCCTTCTGTGCAGTATTTCATGACTTGTGAACAGACGCTGTCGGACTGCAGTTGCTCTTGGAGATCTGCAAGATATTTGCTGCTTGTAGGGAGTCCCTCTAGCACAGAGTCAACATAAATGTTAGTGTCCTCCATAAGATCTGTGTCTGTGTGAGTAACACTGTTTGTGAGCGGTAAGCGTGAGAGCGTGTCGGCAGTGGTTAGACTTTTGCCCGGGATGTGCTTTATAGTGTATGAGTACCTCATTAGGCGCATACGAAATCTCTGTATACGCGGTGGAAGCACATCCAAAGCTTGTCCTCCCAGCAGACTTACTAGTGGCTTATGATCAGTTTCTAGTTCAAAGTGCAGACCCAGGATAAAGTCACTGAATCTTTCGCAGGCCCACGTGAGAGCCAGCGCTTCTTTTTCCAGCTGGGCGTAGCGCTGCTCTGTAGGTGTCAATGATCGAGAAGCGTAAGCAACTGGTGACCACCTTCTGTAGCATGACTGCCCCCAATCCGTATGAAGAGGCATCTGCAGATATTTTCTGTGGTTTGTTTGGGTCATAGAGCTGCAATACAGGAGCAGAGGACAGTTCTTGTTTGAGATTACAAAACGCATTTTGTTGTTCATGCCCCCAGTACCACATGTTCTTTGTTGAAAGCAAGTCTCTCAATGGTTTGTCCTTTTCAGAAAGGTTCAGAATGAACTTCCCCAGCTGGTTCACCATTCCGAGAAAGCTCCTGAGCTCACTCACGTTGCTTGGCTCTTTCATGTCCTGAACAGCTTGGGTTTTGTCTGGATCTGGCCTCATTCCTTCTGCTGAAACAATAAACCCAAGAAATTTGACCTCTCTTTTGCCAAACTCACATTTTGACATATTCAACGTAACGCCGGCTTTCTCCGCGCGCTTCAAGACAGCGTGCAGTCTTGCGTCGTGCTGCTCCTTCGTGGATCCCCAGACCAGGATATCGTCCACGTGACAGACGACTCCGTCAAGACCCGATGTAACCTCTGTCACCATCATGTTTTGGAAATGTTCAGGAGCACTGGAAATACCAAATGGCAAACGGTTGAAGTGGTATCTGCCAAATGGCGTAATGAATGTGGTGAGAAAGGCCGACTCTTTAGACAGTGGTATTTGCCAAAATCCCATATTTGCATCAAGCTTTGAAAAATACTGAGCACCTGTGAGCATGCCTAGCGTTTGGTCCACAGACGGGAGGATGTATCTTTCGCGACACACTGACTCGTTTAAAGGTGTCATGTCCACACAGATACGTACCTTTTCTTTGTCCTTTTTGGGAGCTACAACCATGCCACAGCACCAATCTGTTGGCTGCTCCACGCGACTGATGACTCCCAACTTTTCCATCCTCTCGAGCTCTTCTTTCACTTTACCCATGAGCAGCAGTGGCACACGCCTTGGCACCTTGAGCGAAAAGGGCTTAGCATCAGGTTTCAGTTTAATTGTGTATGGCTTTTGAACAAGCCCAAGTCCATCGCATAACTTGGGGTACGCTTTTCTCACTGTCTCTTGGTCTATAGTGTCAACTCTGGCAAATAGTTTCAGTCTCACGGAAGCTGTTCTACTCAGTAGTGCCATGTGCAGATTTTTGACAATATAGATTTTCTCAGTAGCGCACTTGTCACCGTATGTAATAGTCTCTGTCATAGACCCCAACACGGTTAGTGCAGTTCCACCCGGTCCGTAGAGTGGTTTTTGTGCCTTTTCCAACTGTTCGTTTTTCTTCTTGAAGATTTCAAATGTTTGGTCAGAAACCGCTGTGACGTCCGCTCTGGAATCTAACTTAAAAGTCACTTTATTTCCTCTCACGTTTATGTCTGCCAGCCATGGATCCTCCCCTAGATCCACTTCACCCAGAAAAAGTCCATCTGCATTGTCAGTGACCTCATTCACAGTTGGGTTGGACCTACAGACTCTAATATAGTGTCCACGTTTTTTACAGTTATGGCATTCCGCGTTTTTAGCTGGGCACTGTACTGCTGCATGTGCTGGTGCTTTGCCACACTTGGAACAAACTTTACTGTCTTGTTTTGTCTGCTGAGGCCTTGAGGACTTAATCTGTTTTTGTTCCTTGATTATGAACTTGTTTGGCTTGGCTTTTCTGATGTGTACCGCATCCACGGCTGTTCTGTTAATGCTAGTTTCACCTCTTAGGTCAGTTTGTTGTCGTTTTATTTCTTCAGATTGTCTTGCCATTGTTATAGCTTTAGCTAGGGTAAGATCTTTGTCAAGCTGCATTCTTTCTGACAGCGACGAATCTTTTAGACCCACTACAAGCCTGTCTCTCAAGAGGTCATCGTGAAGTGCACCGTACTCACAGTTTTCTGCCAGTGCGTAGAGTGCTGTTATGAACGAGTCTACTAGTTCTGCCGGCTGTTGCACTCGCTTGTTGAATTTTGCTCGTTCATAAATCACGTTCTTTCTGGGAACGAAATGTCTATCAAAGGCTGTTTTAACGGCATCGTACTGCTGGCGCGGCACACTCGTTAGCTCGAGCCCTCTTAGCACGTCGTCAGCCTCATCTCCCATGCAATAAACCAGCGTATTTACTTGGTTCGCCTCAGATGAGTTATTCAGGTTACTTGCCAGTCTAAAACGCTCAAAACGTCTTATCCACTTTTCCCACTCTTGGGGTCTCGCAAAGTCGAAGGGCTCCGGTGGTTTAATGGTGAAGGTTGCCGCTGGAGTAGCCGCCGCCATTACTGGATCAATTGGCGCAGCTGCAGCTCTTTGAACTTCGTCTGGCATAGCCGCTAGCCGGTTGCAAAGCTGACTTTTCTCACCTCAAAGCGCACCAACTTCTGACACCATGTTGTGTTGGGTTCTTTTATAAATAAAGACTGCTGCTTTGGGTGAACACGGAGCCTCCTTTATTGACTGGCTGCAACACATTAACACACGAACTCCGCCATATTATTCTCTATCATGCTGTACTCCTGACAACATCCGGTCTGTGTCGCCCCCTAGTGGCTCCACATATGTAATACTTAGATTACACCACACTCCACATCTCCAGGTTCTCTTTGAACTGCTCCCTACTCTCATTACAGCTCACAATGTCGATTGCAAACATCATGGTCCACAGAGACTCCTGCCTGACCTAGTCTCTCAGCCTGTCCATCACCAGTTCTCTTCAGCAGCAGCTCTTCTTACTTGTGGCGTCCCTCAGGGGTCTGTTTTGGGTTCACTCTTGTTTTCCCTGTATATGTTGCCTTTAGGGTCCATCTTCAGGAAATATAATACTCCATTTCATTGCTTTGCTGATGATATTCAAGTGTATATGCCCCTCACACAAAACAGCAGTAATTCATTACAGCCTTTGCTAAACTGTCTAGGTGACATAAAGACTTGGCTAAAGCTGAAATTTCTCAACCTCAATGAAAAGGAAAAACTGGCAACCCTACTGGTATTCTTGGACCTTTGGCTCCCTATTGTAGCAGCACTGTCAGAAATTTGAGTGTCATTATTGACAGTTCTTTTAAGATGGACAAACAGATTAGTTCAGTTGTCAAAGCTAGTTTTTATCAACTGCAAATGATTGCCAAAGTGAAGTCTTATCTTCCCCCTAGAGATTTACAAAAAGTGATACATGCTTTTATTACCTCACGATTGGACGACTGTAATTCACTCTATTTTGGAGCAGAACAGTCTTCTGTGTACCATTTGCAGCTAGTCCAGAATGCAGCGGCTCGACTTTTAACTGGTATAAAAAAGCGTGAACATATCACTCCTGTTATATCTTCCCTTCACTGGCTTCCTGTCCATTTTAGGATTGGTTTTAATATTTTATTGTTTACTTTTAAGGCCTTAAACAGATTTTTACCATCCTATTTGTCAGAACTTGTTTCCACTCATTCACCTGCACAGTGCATCTGGAATGTATTCACAGCACTACACTTTTCCACATTTTGTTATGTTACAGCCTTATTCTAATATGGATTAAATTCATTTTTTCCCCTCAAAATTCTACAAACAGTACCCCATAATGACAATGTGAATAAAGTTTTTTTTTTAGATTTTTGCTAATTTATTAAAAAACAACAACTAAGAAATCACATGTATGTAAGTATTCACAACCTTTGCCATGAAGCTCAAAATTGAGCTCAGCTCAAGTGCATCCTGTTTCCACTGATCATCCTTGAGATGTTTCTACAGCTCAACTGGAGTTCACCTGTGGTAAATTCAGTTGATTGGACATGATTTGGAAAGGCACACACCTGTCTATATAAGGTCCCACAGTTCAAGATTCATGGATTCAAAGGCTTTATCATGTTCACAGTTAAGAAATGCAACTTTTCCAGAGCAATGAAATTTTTACTTTGCTGTCCACAACGAATGCCAAGGTAATAAATACACATCAATACTAATACTAATAAAGGTAATAAACACACTGTGGTCTATATTAACCATATATTCCATAACCTACATATGTTAGAGCATGTGGAAATGTTTGGTGATTACATATGTAAGGAACTTCACACCTCTGAAAGGACAAAGGAATCTCACCCGCCGAGTGAAGAACAAAGACGTTCCCAGACGCGGCGGGGGAGACCGGACGAGCCACCCTCACCCCCCAAGGTGAGGAGAGGAATTACCATCACCTCCCAAGACGAGGAGAGGAAATACCAAGACAATGGGGGGATTAAGATAATGAGGGATGTCAGCCTTTGTTATGCATGTCTTTTGTTGTGTGCATGTATATAATCAGTGAGTTGGCAAAATTCTGTCTCTTTTCCCTTCTGCCGCTCTCTGCACCAGATGAGACTTGTTAGAAGAGATGAACATTAAAACTTTGCTTATAAACCAAATCGCCTCTTCATTGCCCAGCTCCTCTACACTGGTGACCTTGACGCGAGTATGGACCGGAGGCGTTCTCCCACAAGCGACTCATCCGTGGCGACTCAGGCAGACGCCAGCAGCCACGCAGACGAGGGAGCAGACGGACAGCTGTTCCCCCCGGCAGAAGAAGTTGAGAGGGCTCAACCGAGCACCAGCACCGCCGTGAGAGCAGAGGCAAGGTACTCTCACCCGGCGGGCACAGCAGTGATGGTGTGCATGAACGCCGTCGCTGTCAAGCTGCCAGACTTCTGGCAAGAGGACCCCGCCTCTTGGTTTCAGCAGGCTGAAGCCCAATTTATACTGGCGGGCATCACGGCTGACGATACTAAGTTTTATCATATCGTCTCCAAACTCGACTCCGCCACTTCGAAGTGTGTGCGGAGCATGATCCGGCGACCACCGGCCCGGGACAAATACGAGACGCTCAAAGCGACCATCGTGACGAACTACGTCCCATCAGCGGAAGCAAGAGCCGAGAAGATCCTAGCGGTCTACGGCCACAGAGGGGGCAATCCGAAGGCCCTCATGGAGGATTTGCTGCAGCTCAAGGAAGAGGACAATGACAACTTCCTCTTCCAGTTTATTTTCCTCAGCACGCTGCCGCCACACATGAGGGGGACACTCGCCAGCATGAAGTGCAACACCCACCAAGACTTCCGCACACTGGCCAGCGAAGCTCATCGGCTCGTCAACGCCTGCAAGGAGCTGACACCCACAGCAGCATCCGCAGACCTCAAAGCTGACGCCCCGAGCCACGAGGAGCCACGACCCACGGAGCAGACCCAGGCCACGGTGACAGCGACGCGGCCAAAACGTAACAGACAGAGCGACGTCTGTTATTATCACCACCGCTTCGCCGAGAAGGCCCGCAAATGCGTTCCCCCCTGCAAATTTACGATGTCGGGAAACGCCAAAGCCGAGAGCCGTTAACAGCAGCGGTTCTCGGCGAGAAAAATAAGCTGCTGTACGTGACGGATGGACACACAGGCAAGCAGTTCCTCATCGACACAGGAGCTCAGCTGAGTTTCGTCATGCCCTCCCACGCAGATCGAGCCATGGGCACCCGGGGCAACGGAGCAGTGGCAGCCAACGGCTCTAACATCGACACGTTCGGCAAAAAGAGCCTACACCTCCTCATCCACGGCCGCAGCTACAGATGGACATTTGTTGTAGCGGCAGTGAGTTTTAACTTGTTAGGCGCAGATTTTTTGTGTGCTCATGGGTTATTAGTGGATCTAGCAAATAGGCGCCTGGTTAATGCACTGTCTTTTGCTTCTATTCCATGCTCAGCTCGAGTTTCTCCACCACCTGTGCAGGCCAACGTCACCATGGCAGGAGGTAAGTTTGAACAACTCCTCACCCAATTTCCAGCACTCACAATCCCCAAATTCTCAGCCACTGTGGCTAAACATGGGGTTGAACACTTCATTCCCACAACGGGACCTCCCGTTTTTGCCAAAGCTCGCCGCTTAGACGGGGCCAAGCTCAACATAGCACGGGACGAGTTTACAACTCTTGAAAAATTGGGCATTGTTAGACGCTCGAAGAGCCCCTGGGCCTCACCACTTCACATGGTTCCGAAATCCGACGGTTCTTGGAGACCGTGCGGAGATTACCGCAGACTAAACAACGCTACAGCGCATGACCGTTACCCAATCCCTCACATTCAAGATTTTTCACTACATCTAGCGGGTGCGCGCATTTTTTCAAAAATAGACTTAGTCCGCGGTTATCACCAAGTCCCAGTCCGAGCAGAAGACGTTCCTAAAACAGCGGTAATAACCCCTTTTGGCCTTTTTGAATTCCTGCGAATGCCTTTCGGCCTCAAAGGCGCTGCCCAAACTTTTCAACGTATGATGGACGCAGTCCTACGCGACCTCCCCTTTGTTTTCGTCTACCTCGACGACATGCTGGTAGCCAGCTCGTCTGAGGAAGAACACGAGCAGCACCCCACTACGGTTTTTCAGAGGCTAGAAGAGCACGGGCTAATAATCAATCCAGCCAAATGCAAATTCGGCGTATCGCAAATTGATTTTTTGGGACACAAAGTCTCTCCGAAGGGGGCAGTTCCACTTCCAGACAAAGTTCATGCGATAGAAGGTTTTCCACGGCCGCAAACGGTCAAATCGCTACAGGAATTTTTAGGGATGGTTAATTTTTACAACCGCTTCCTCCCCCACGCAGCTCAGCTCATGCAACCCCTATATGACGCGCTCAAAAAAAAGAAAGCTTCCAACGCGGTCGAATGGACCCCGGAAGTAAAAAACGCCCTAGCTAACGCCACATTGTTAGTTCATCCAGATCCCTTGGCCCGCATTGCACTAACCACAGATGCTTCAGACCTAGCTATAGGGGCAGTTGTAGAACAACTTGTCAGCGGGGTCTGGCAACCTTTAGCATTCTTTAGCAAATCGCTAAACCAAACTGAACGCAAATACAGCACTTTTGACAGAGAGCTGCTGGCGCTTCATTTATCCATCCGCCACTTCCAGTTCTGGTTAGAAGGGCGGAGTTTCACGGCTTTTGTAGACCATAAACCGCTCACCTTTGCTATGGCTAAAATTTCAGAACCATGGTCAGGCAGGCAACAAAGACAGCTAGCTGCGATTTCAGAGTTCACCACAGACATTCGACACGTGGCAGGCAAACTTAACGTAGTAGCGGACTGTCTCTCTCGCGCTGTGGCACCACCAGAGCGCGGGGAGATAGATTATACTGCCTCAGCAGCAGAACTCTTCACTAACGCAGACACATACGCAGCACCTATCCATGAAGGGATAGATTATGCAGCCATGGCAGAGGAACAAAACAGTGACGCAGACGTGCGCGCACTCCTGTCTGGACCAACAGGGTTAAGGCTGGAGAAAAAGGGTTTACGCGACGGCGTGCCCCCCCTAATATGCGACGTTTCAACCGGCCGACCTCGCCCGTTAGTACCAGCTACATGGCGCCGCCGCATTTTTGACGCAATTCACTCCCTCGCGCACCCAGGTGTGCGCGCCTCGGTTAAAATGGTCGCCGAAAAGTTTGTATGGCCAGGCCTGCGCAAAAACGTAAAAGAATGGGCAAAAACTTGCATTTCTTGTCAACGCGCCAAAATACACAGACACACAAAAGCCCCTCTGGAGCCTTTTCCAATCCCTGCTAGAAGGTTCGACCACGTTCATGTCGATCTTGTGGGGCCACTACCTTCCTCCCAAGGTTTCACACACCTGTTAACAATGATAGACCGCACCACACGCTGGCCAGAGGCAGTCCCTCTAGCGGCAACCACAGCGGAGGAAGTCGCTCGCGTTTTTTTGACAAACTGGGTGGCGCGTTTCGGCGTCCAATCGGACATCACGTCCGATAGGGGGCCTCAATTTGTCTCAGAGCTCTGGTCAGCCATGTCCAACAGCTTAGGGGCAACAATTCATTGCACCACCGCTTATCACCCTCAGGCTAATGGGTTATGCGAGTGTTTTCACAGGTCTCTAAAGGCTGCCCTCAGAGCCTCACTAACGGACACAAATTGGATAAATAAACTTCCCTGGGTTTTATTGGGGTTGCGTGCTGCACCTAAAGAGGATCTAGACGCCTCTCCCGCAGAATTAGTTTTTGCTCAACCTCTCAGGCTCCCAGGTGAATTTTTGCCAGAGAACCCAGAGCCAGGGCGCCTTCCAGTCCCAAGGTTTTTAGGCAGCAACGGACCGAACTCTCTCCCTGGTCCAGCTCATCACTCCTTCCCACGGGTTTTTGTCCCTCAAACTTTAAAAAACGCTGAGTTTGTTTTTGTTAAGCATGAAGCTCTAAAACCAACTTTACGCCCAGCATTCGATGGGCCATTCAGAGTGCTGGAACATGGTGATAAACACTTTGTGCTTGATTATGGGGATAGAAAAGAAACAGTCAGCATTGACAGACTTAAACCTGCCTTCTTGTTGAAAGACGAACCTGCACAGTTGGCGAGAGCACCTCAGCGAGGTAGATCCCCCAAGAGAAAAGACTCAGCCCCCAGGCAGGGAACAAATAACCTCTCTCCTTCCCACACTGCAGATTCCTCACAAGAAGGTCCCAGCAGGATGCCTAAACCAACCTACAGCAGTTTTGGGAGAAGAATTAAACCCAGACAGCACAGGGACTGACACCAACCACTCCACAATTATTCACTAATTGTGCTGCAACAGTTTAGGACTGACTTATGATTTTACTATGCTGTTATGTTTACCACTGAACTCTCTTAGGAGCATGGCTGCTGGAAAGTTTCTTTCGTGGCAACAGCTATAACACGTAGTATGTCGTAATAACTATCCTAGACTGTAAACCTTTCTGTTGTCCTTTCTTAGTTGTTTGGGGGGCCTGTGGTCTATATTAACCATATATTCCATAACCTACATATGTTAGAGCATGTGGAAATGTTTGGTGATTACATATGTAAGGAACTTCACACCTCTGAAAGGACAAAGGAATCTCACCCGCCGAGTGAAGAACAAAGACGTTCCCGGACGCGGCGGGGGAGACCGGACGAGCCACCCTCACCCCCCAAGGTGAGGAGAGGAATTACCATCACCTCCCAAGACGAGGAGAGGAAATACCAAGACAATGGGGGGATTAAGATAATGAGGGATGTCAGCCTTTGTTATGCATGTCTTTTGTTGTGTGCATGTATATAATCAGTGAGTTGGCGAAATTCTGTCTCTTTTCCCTTCTGCCGCTCTCTGCACCAGATGAGACTTGTTAGAAGAGCTGAACATTAAAACTTTGCTTATAAACCAAATCGCCTCTTCATTGCCCAGCTCCTCTACAACACCTTAATATTAAAACTAATAAATACACATTAAAAGCAATTAGGACAGTTAAAGCAGTTAAGACTAGAGGAAACAAGAAGAATGAAAATTCACTGAGTGACTATAACATGTCCCTGAGTAAAATAAAAATTCACTGAATGAGTATGACTTGTCTCTGATAATACCCAATAGACTGTACAATGGTAATTTTAATATCAGAGATGATATGAACCTGAGATGGCATGAGACTATGTACAGTGTGTAAATAAGCAATGTACAAATTAGCATCCAGTGTGAGAATTCCTCTGTATAAAGCCGTGTGCCCTGATAATACCCAGTAGACTGTGCAATGATAATTTAGCAGCAGAGATGATATGGACGTGAGACGGGGTGAGACTATGTACAATGTGCAAATGAACAATGTGCAAATTTAGCATCCAGTGTGTGAATTCCTATTTGAATTCCTATTTGCAAAGCTGCGTCCAGAATTGTGTTATTTGTTCAGGAGTCTAATGGCAGTGTGAAAAAAGGATTTTTTTTTTAGTCTGGATGTCCTGCATTTCACACCTCTGTACCTCCAGCCTGAGGGTAGAAGTGTGAACATTCTGTGCTGGGGGTGGGTGGGGTCCTGGAGGATGGAGTTAGCTCTCCTTTGGACTCTGCGGTGATAAATGCTCTGCAGAGAGGGAGTGGAGTCCTGATGATCTTCTCAGTTGTCTTCACCACTCTCTGCAGGCATTTGTGGTCCAAAGCAGTAGTGCTGCCATACCACACAGTGATGCAGTTGGTCAAGATGCTCTTGATGATACAGCTGTAGAAGTTGTTGAGGATCTTGGGGGACATGCCAAACTTCCTCAGCCTCCTCAGAAAGTACAGCTGCTGTTGAGCTCTTTTAACCAGCTCTGTGGTGTTAAGGTCCTCATTGATGTGGATGCCCATGCATTTAAAGCTGCTCACCCTCTCCACCTCAAGCTTCCGGATGAACAGCGGCTGATGAGGTCTCCTCCCCTTTCTCATGTCCACTATCATTTCCTTTGTTTTTTCTGTGTTGAGGGAGACCTCTCACCATGACACCAGGCCGGCCACCTCCCTCCTGTAAGATGCTTCATCGCCACCAGTGATGTGTCCTATCACTGCTGTGTCGTCCACGAACTGAATGACATTGTCCCTGTGAGAGGCAACACAGTCATGGGTGAAGAGGCTGTAGAGGATGGGGCTGAGAACACAACCCTGTGGGACACCTGTGTTCGTGATGATGCTGGCTGAGGTCCTGTTACCAATACTGACAGATTGAGACCTGCCCGTCAGAAAGTCCAGTAGCCAGCCACAGAGGGTGGGGTGCAGGCCAAGTGAAGACAGTTTGTTAGTGAGTTTGTGGGGGATGACGGTGTTGAAGGCAGAGCTGTAGTCAACAAAGGGCATCCTGATGTAGGAGTCTTTATCTTCCAGGTGGAAGAGAGAATAATGGAGTGCAGCAGCAATGGCGTCTGAAGTGGACCTGTTGGGCTAGTAGGCGTATTGCAGGGGGTCCAGGGTATCCGGTATGCTGTCCTGAAGGAGGGCCAGCACTACTCTCTCGAAGCACTTCATGATGATTGGAGTGAGTGCTACTGGCCTGTAATCATTCTGACAGGTCTGCGGGCTATTTTTGGGGAGGGGGACGATGGTTGTGGTTTTGAAGTGGGAGGGGACTATGTTCTGGTTGAGGGAGAGGTTAAAGATGGTTGTGAGAACATCAGTCAGCTCGGCAGCACATGCTCTGAGAGCTCGCCCAGGGATGTTGTCTAGTCCTGCTGCCTTGCGGGGGTTGATATTCCTCAGTGCTTTGTTTACTTGGCCTGATGAGACTTTTAGTGGAGGGGAGGGTGCGTGTGTGTGTGTGTGTGTGTGTTTTTCCTCTCTGCACTGAAGCTGGAGGTCTCAAAGTGGGTGTAAAAGGTGTTGAGATCATCCGGCAGGCTGTCGGTGGAGCTGGTGGTGTTGCTGGTGGTTCTCTTAAGGTGCTGGTGCTTCTCATAAGTATTCACAGCCTTAGCCACGAAACTCAAAATTGAGCTCAGGTGCATCCTGTTTCCACTGATCATCCTTGAGATGTTTCTACAGCTTAATTGGAGTCCACCTGTGGTAAATTCAGTTGAGTGGACATGATTTGCAAAGGCACACACCTGTCTATATAAGGTCCCACAGTTGACAGTGCATGTCAGAGCACAAACCAAGCATGAAGTCAAAGGAATTGTCTGTAGACCTCCAAGACAGGATTGTCTTGAGGCACAAATCTGGGAAAGGGTACAGAAAAATTTCTGCTGCTTTGAAGGTTCCAATGAACACAGGGGCCTCTATCATCCGTAAATGGAAGAAGTTTGGAACCACCAGAACTCTTCCTAGAGTTGGCCAGCCGTCTAAATTGAGCGATCGGGGGGAAAGGGCCTTAGTCAGGGAGGTGGCCAAGAACCCGATGGTCACTCTGTCAGAGTTCCAGTGTTCTTCTGTGGAGACAGGAGAACCTTCCAGAAGGACAACCATCTCTGCAGCAATCCACCAATCAGGCCTGTATGATAGAGTGGCCAGACGGAAGCCACTCCTTAGTAAAAGGCACATGGCATCCCACATGGAGTTTGCCAGAAAGCACCCGAAGGACTCTCAGACCATGAGAAACAAAATTCTCTGGTCTGATGAGACAAAGATTGAACTCTTTGGCGTGAATGCCAGGCGTCATGTTTGAAGGAAACCAGGCACCACTCATCACCAGGCCAAAACCATCCCTACAGTGAAGCATGGGGGTGGCAGCATCATGCTGTGGGGGTGCTTTTCAGCAGCAGGAACTGGGAGACTAGTCAGGATAGAGGGAAAGATGAATACAACAATGTACAGAGACATCCTGGATGAAAACCTGCTCCAGAGCACTCTTGACCTCAGACTGGGGTGACGGTTCATCTTTCAACAGGACAACAGCACACACCCAAGATATCAAAGGAGTGGCTTTAGGACAACTCTGTGAATGTCCTTGAGTGGCCCAGCCAGAGCCCAGACTTGATTCCAATTGAACATCTCTGGAGAGATCTGAAAATGGCTGTGCACAGACACTTCCCATCCAATCTGATGGAGCTTGATAGGTGCTGCAAACAGTAATGGGCAAAACTGCCCAAAGATAGGTGTACCAAGCTTGTGACATCATGTTCAAAAAGACTTGAGGCTGTAATTGCTGCCAAAGGTGCATCAACAAAGTATTGATCAAAGGTTGTGAATACTTATGTACATATGATTTCTTAGTTTTTTATTTTTAATAAATTTGCAGAAATCTCAAAAAAGCTTTTTTCCACATTGTCATTATGAGGTGTTGTGTGTAGAATTTTGAGGAAAAAATGAATTTAATCCATTTTGGAATAAGGCTGTAACATAGTAAAATGTGGGAAAAAATGAAGCGCTGTGAATACTTTTCAGATGCACTGTAAGAGCACTGAGATCAACTAACCAGATGCTCTTAGATGTACCAAAATCTAAGTTTAAACAGAGAGGTGATCAAGCTTTTGCAGTAGCAGCTCCAAGACTGGGACAGTTTCCCTGTCCACACATGCACTGCTGAGGCATTAAATGATTTTAAGTCACTGCTGAAGACATATCTGTTTTCACTGGCATTTGATTTAAGCAGAGAGTGAAAACCCAACACTTGGCTGTATTCTGAGCTGTTTTTATTCTACTTTTTAATGCATTTTATTTCCGTTTGTTGTATATCTTAGGATGTGCAGTTTGATTTAGTCTCTGTCTCTATGTACAGCACTTTGGTCAATTTGATTGTTTTAAAATGTGCTGTATAAATAAACCTGACTTTGACTTTGACCATGGCAAACAAGAAGAGGCTCCGAGCCAATCCCTGATGTAATCCCACCTCTACTGTAAATCCATCTGCCATTCCTACAGCACACCTCACCACCATCTCACTATCCTCATGCACGTCCTGCACCACTCTCACATACAGCTCTGGAAAGTAATAAGAGACCACTGCAAAATATTTCCTAAATTAGCATCTCTACATGTACAGCGGCCATTCAGTTTGAGTATGTGTTGAATTCCAACACAAGGACACTTAAATCTACTTAAGGAGGGAGACTTCCAGGAAGATGGCGGAGAGGCATAACACTTAAATAGAGAGCTCTCCCTAGTCAGGTTAAAAATCTTTGCTAAATGGCCAACTCGACATAAATAGGTCAATAAACCAAGGGATGAAAACACGAAGAAGCCGGGCACACGGAAAAAAGCAGGGTAAAACTAAAGAATCCCTCTTCAACTACACTGGAGAAATCACTGAACACGAGGCCAACAAAAACGAGGAGACTTCAACAGAGAAAATGGAGGACGCCAACCTCGATATTATGAACACTGGCTTTGCCAATATAAGTAAGGATACAAAAGACCTCAAGCGAGAACTCCAACAGGATTTAATGACTCTTAAGGAAGAACTGAAAAAAGAGGTGAAGGAGGAAATTATGGGTCTCCGAAAAGAAATAGACCGCAAGCTAGCAGAAAACACGGAGGAGCTGCGCACTCAAAGGGTGTGTATGGCAGAAACTCAAGCTCGAATATCAGAGGTGGAAGACTGAAAGACTGAGGCCAGCGAGCTACTACAGACCCTGGCAGCACAGACACTGAGGAGGCAGGAAAAAATAACCGACCTGGAGAGCAGGTCCAGGCGGAGCAATATACGCATCTTCGGGATACCGGAGGGCACTGAAGGCAACTCAATGGCGAAATTCATAGATCAATTCTTAAAAAAAGAGCTTGAGTTGCCCAATGGAACAGACCTGCAGATCCAACGTGCGCACAGAGCCTTGGCACAGCAACCGAACTCAAACTCTGCACCCAGGTCAGTTGTGGTAAACTTTAAAATACGACATAAAGGAAAGAATTCTGACACAAACATGGAAAAAAAAGATACGAGTTGGCGACAAACAGATATTCTTTGATCATGACTACCCAACAGAAATTCTGCAGCAGCGAAAGAAATATGCCAACATTAAAAAATGCTGAAAGAGAAAAAAATTAGATTTCAAATGCCACTAACGAAGATGAGAATTCATTGGGATGATGGCATGAAAACCTACAACACGGCCAGGGAGGCAGCGCGGGACATGAAGGAGCGAGGCTTTGTGGTGAGCGTACCCGAGGAAGCGGCTGAAGCAGGATCGGCACAGAGCGCACCGAGACAGCCGGAGTGGAGGCAAATGGGCGGCAGAGGACGGGAGACGGACGTGGTGCACCGAGCCCAAGAAAAACTGCAAGGCTTTCAATAGAAAGCTTAGATTATAACAAAGATTAAGAAGGGCATAGAAGAAATGAAGGCCAAGAAGACAAGGTAAAAGAGAAGTAAATAAACGACTGGGAGAGGTTAAAATGATTTTTGTTGGACATTTCTAGACTAATGTTTATTACATGGATAGTAACTATAGTTCTAGGGAGGGCCCCTCACTCAGTGAGGACATTCCCTCCACCCTCCAACAGGGACCAATGGGCAGAAGAAAGACCCAAAGTTCGGGGGTTGAGGCTCTTTAATGTGTTTTTGTTCATATATGTGTTAGTTTTGTTGTTAAAGGGGTTAGGAGCACAAGTTAAAAAAATGGAAAAACATGAATATGGTTAAAAATCTTAAGATAATGACATTAAATGTGAATGATCTGAACTCGCCTGTTAAAAGGGAAAGAATAATAAGAAAATTCAAGAAGGAAAAAGCCGAAATTATATTTATGCAAGAGACACATTTGAACAAGACAGAACATGAGAAATTAAAGAGATTTGGCTATAAGAACTCCTTTTACAGTTCATTTAAAGGAGGAACTAAAAGGGGGGTTATGATACTAATTTCAAATAAAATACAATTTGACTGTGAACAAGAAATCCAGGATAAAGAAGGCAGATACGCTATAGTAAAGGGAAGAATAGATGGTATGCAGATCACATTAGTAAACATCTATGCCCCACCAGAAAGTGACAAGGGCTTTTTTCAACATCTGTTTGACACAATAGCAACACACAGTGAAGGAGTTCTAATTTGTGGAGGAGACTTAAATGCTGTCATGGATCATGAAGTTGATACAACAAGTGTTAAGAAGACAAAAAAACATATAACAAAGTTCATAAGAACCTCACTGGCAGAAATGGGTATGGTAGACGTATGGAGGGACCTGCACCCACTCGAAAAAAACTATACACATTATTCAGCAGTCCATAAAGTACACTCTAGAATAGATTACTTCCTTATGAATGAAGGTAACAGACACAGGGTGAGAAAATGTCAGATTGGAGGGGCAGAAATATCAGATCATATAATCCTATATACATGGAAATATATTTAAACAATAGAGAACGGCAAACAACATGGAAACTTAATGTGGAATTATTAAATGATGAGAAAATGAAAGAAAGAATAAAGTTAAACATAAACAGGTTTACTGAGGAAAATGATAATGGGGAAGTGGACCCAGCAATACTATGGGACGCACTAAAAGCGGTGTTAAGGGGTAAATTAATTGTCGAATTAGGAAAAGCAAAAAAGTCTAAACTGGAATCACATAAACAAAGATGTGAAAGATTGAGGGAATTAGAACGTAAACATCAAAGCACAAATGATCCAAAAATATATCAAGAAATTAAGGAAGAAAAAATAAAGATAAAAGAAATGCTAATAGATGAAATTGAAAAGAAAAATAGATTTTTAAAACAAAATTATTATGAAACGGGGCCAAAGGCCACAAAATTGTTGGCAAAACGGTTAAGAAAACAACAAACAGTGAATAATGTATATAAGATTAGGGACCCCATCACAAATGAATCAACAGTTATCCCAGATAACATAGAAGAAATATTCCATAAATTTTATCAAGAACTATACTCGCAACCCGAAGAGACAAATGTTAGGGATATAAAAAATTTTCTATACACATTGGACTTGCCATCAATAGGAAATCAACAAAATGAAGAGCTAACAGCAGAAATAACAACACAAGAGATTAAAGATTTGATTAAGTCACTAAAAAATGGTAAATCACCAGGTAGTGATGGATACCCCTCTGAGTTCTATAAACTGTTTATAGAAGAGCTCATGCCACAGCTCCTAATGTCATTTAATTGGACATTAAACAACAACAAAATACCTCAATCATGGAACAAAGCCATTATTTCAGTTATTTTAAAGCCAGGAAAAGATAGGGAACAACGTGGAAATTATAGGCCAATCTCTTTATTAAATGTGGATTATAAAATATATACAACAATTATTATTGACAGAATTGATCGAGGATGATCAAACTGGTTTTATACAGGGACGCCAAACACATGATAATATCAGGAGAACAATACACATAATTAATCAAATACATAAAGAAAAGAAAAGTGCAGTAATAATGAGTTTAGATGCAGAAAAAGCATTTGATAGGGTTAATTGGCTGTTTCTATATACTGTGCTGGAACGCTTTGGATTTAATGAAAAGTCAGTGCAATGCATAAAGACACTGTATCAAAAACCTGTGGCAAGAATCAAGCTAAATGGTAGCTTAACAGACAAAGTAAATATACAAAGATCAACTAGACAGGGATGCTGCCTATCGCCCACCTTGTTTGCTCTGTTCATAGAGCCACTGGCTCAAGCAATGCGACAAAATAAGAAACTAGAAAAGCACTCGGAGAGCGCAGACCTCCGCCAAGCGCCACAATTCCCCCCATACAGTGTTTGTGTGTACGTTTTCAGATTCCTTGAGCATGTAAACATATGACTAGCAATTGGATTCACAATGATTATTTGTTTATTTGACAGGGACAGAGCAATAAACACACAATTAATCAATGACAATCAATCTGATAGTGATAGGATTAGTGGTTCAGTAGTAAAAGCGTTGCCGCCTTGGCGGAGGTAATAAACTGAAGTGTTGCTGTTGTGTCCATCTCCTCCACTGACGGATGCAAATTGGGTAGACAGGTTGCCGTGGGTTTTATATTATATTATTTTGGGGTTGCGCTCCGTGGCAAACGAGAATTTAGAAGCTTTGCCGGCAGAGAGCTCGTTTTTGCGCAGCGCCTATGGCTGGCCGGTGAATTTCTGCCAAATGCGCAGCTCCTATGGCTGGCCGGGGAATTTCTGCCAAAGAATCCGTCGGCGGACAGCTGCCCGTGTGAGGTTTTGCAGTTGTGCGCAAACACAAGCACGCTGGCGGGCCCAGGCCAGCAGTGTTTTCCGCGTGCTTTTGTGCGTAAAACGTTGAAGAACGCAGAGTTTGTGTTGCAGACACGACAACCAGTGCCCTCCATTGCGCCTGCGCACATGTTGAAAATGGCCCTATGTCACAGTGTTGAAAAATGCTTTAAAAAATTCCTGTATCCAGACGGTGAACCGGATCACCCCCAAAATTTAATCAGTTCTTCCTTGTACCATTTCCAACAACGCCTGAAAGTTTCATGGAAATCCGTCCAAGACTTTTTGAGTTATCTTGCTAACCAACAGACAAACAGACAGACAGACAGACAGACAGACAGACAGACAGACAGACAGACAGACAGACAGACAGACAAACAAACAAACACACAGACAAACCCCGGCAAAAACATAACCTCCTCCTGGCCTTTTCGGCCTGGCGGAGGTAATTAAAAGGGGTAACAATAAAGGGAGCGGAACACAAGATTGGGCTGTTTGCAGACGATATAATAGTTTACCTTGAACAACCAGATGAATCAATAATGGAAATGATGGACTTGATAGAAAATTTTGGAAAATTATCAGGATACAAGATAAACATATCAAAAACACAAATACTGACATTCTACTATAACCCTTTAAACCAGATAACCGATAAGATCAAACTAAACTGGAAACAAAAAGAAATAAAATACCTTGGAGTGAACATACACAAAGATTTACGTAAAATCTACAAAGCAAACTGATAGGTTAGAACAAGAAATAAAAAAAGATATTGATAGGTGGTCAATCTTAAACATTGATCTGAATTCAAAAATTGAGACAGTCAAAATCAGCATACAACCTAGACTGCTTTACCTCTTTCAAGCCTTACCCACCTAGATTCCTGGTGCTCAGTTCTCAAAGTGGGACAGGATGATATCAAGATTTGTTTGGGGAGGTAAAAAGCCAAGAGTGAAATATAAAACTCTCCAGTTACCAAAAGAGAAAGGTGGCATGGGTCTACCGAGTCTAAAAGAATATTACTACTCAGCACAAATAAGATATATGTTGGTGTGATGGAGGATATGAGGCAAAATGGAAAGAAATGGAAAGGGAAATTGAGGGACTCCCAGTGCAAAGCATAATGGGAGATAAGGATGCGTATAAGCAAATTAAACAAATAGACCCAATCACTAAATTTACTTTGGAACTGTGGTATAAAATAGTACAAAAGTATAATATAAAGGAGGACAAAAAACTATTGAAATGGGTAACATTTGACAGTCAGTTTGAACCAGCAAAGCAAGATAGGGGATACAAAAATCTGGTGAACAAGGGAATCACAGTGTGGAGCATTATGGGGAAAAAAAGATTGAGAGTTTTGTAAACATGAGAAGAAAATTTAAACTAGAAAAATCTGAATTCTTCAGATATCTGCAGATGAGAGATTATTATATGAGAAGGATTAGGCATAACCTCCCCACAGATGTGAGTGAGATTATACAATTTATTTTAAGCTCGCATGCAGGAAATAAAATAAGAATTATTTCAAAGCTATATCAGAAACTTATGGCAAACAAACATTCAAGTAACTATACAGTTAGGCCCAGAAATATTTGGACAGTGACACAATCTTCATGATTTGGGCTCTGCATGCCACCACATTGGATTTGAAATGAAACAACTACAACGGAATTGAAGTGCAGACTTTAAGGTTTAATTCAAGGGGTTGAACAAAAATATATTGTAACATCGGGGCCATGTTAAAGGGGGCAGGGATTTCCCAGCATGCTTTGCCAGTTTGAAACGTTACTGTGTGTGTGTTAAATGTGTTATTTCTGAGTTATACTGCTGTGTCATTATAACTGCATTATAATGACCCAGCAGTGTTTAGCAGGATTAGGGCAAGATGTATCATGTGTGTGTAACCATGATCCAAACAGGGGTTTGGGAGAATGACCTCCCCTCCTGTCTGTGCTCAGAAGGAGGTTGGGGGTCGGGGTGTGTAAAATAAATCAGGTTGATCACAACCATCTGCTCCATTATCTTTGTGTGAACCTTGCAAACGTCACACTGGTGTCAGGAGTGGGATATGGAGCAAGATGAGGATCCAGGCGGAGGTACAGCGGCCGGAGCGATTCATCGCTCAGCCGGGAACGGAGTGTAGAGCTGAGATGCCGGCCCCTGGAGAGCTTCGCCGCGATGGACGGAGCAGAGCAAACCAGCCCCGTTTCCCGCCCTTTTCAGGGCAGGACGGGCTGGCGATTCCAGAGCGATTAGGAGCGGCAATCGACCGGAAGATGACCGTCCCATCCATCCAGCAGCGCGCCAAGATTCCCCGCTACAACGGCGAGAACCTGTTGGATGACCGCCTGGCCCAGGTCGAGTTGGCTGCCACGCTGATCATCGGAGGAAACCACCGTGCTGAGAGCGAGTGGAGGAGGAGCTACGGCAGATCACAGCAGCGCGTGCACGAAGGAAACAGCCGTGGCGACGCGAGGAAGGACGGCTTCCGCTGCACAGAGCCAGGGTACATGGCATGGTACTGCCCCGCACACAGCGCACGACAAACTGGCCCCTCACCGACGTTAAATTAGAGCGAGGTGGCATGGACGGGGAAAAAGCCGCCTCCTGCAGATGCTTCCCCCGGCAGGTGACGTCACAGAGGCCTTTGGAGCGCAGCAGCAGTGGAGCGAACAGGACAGATCCGGTCTTTTCTCGGGATCGGCAGGGGCTGGACGCCTGGACGCGGGCCAGCGGCCGACTGGGAGGTCCTGGCAGCGGTGGGAGTCATGGGACTCCCGCTGCCAGAGGAGGAACTGTGCGTGTCCTACCGCCACCCGATGCTTTTCCTTTCGGTGACGTCACGGAGGCCCTCGGCACAGGAGCGACGCAGCGGAGCGAGCAGGACGAAGATGCGGCCATTTTCCAGGCGCGGCAAGGGCTGGATGCATGGACGCGGGCCAGCGGCCGCCTGGGAGAACTGGCAGCGGTGGGAGTCGGCCGGAGCGGGCCTGGGACTCCCGCTGCCAGGGAAGGGACTGTGCGTGGTCCTACAGAGGCTGTCAGATGTGTCCATCCGCCCGCTGGTGGCCAAACCGGAACCCTACCCCAACCAGATACTCCGACCGAGACTCAGATGGCCCGTGCATGCCGCCCTGGCACCGGGCTGACTCGCATTGGATTTCTGAAAGTGGACTTTGAATTTTCTGGGGACAGAAACCAGTCCGGGGGGGGGGGGCAGTGTAACGTCGGGGCCATGTTAAAGGGGGCAGGGATTTCCCAGCATGCTTTGCCAGTTTGAAACGTTACTGTGTGTGTGTTAAATGTGTTATTTCTGAGTTATACTGCTGTGTCATTATAACTGCATTATAATGACCCAGCAGTGTTTAGCAGGATTAGGGCAAGATGTATCATGTGTGTGTAACCATGATCCAAACAGGGGTCTGGGAGAATGACCTCCCCTCCTGTCTGTGCTCAGAAGGAGGTTGGGGGTCGGGGTGTGTAAAATAAATCAGGTTGATCACAACCATCTGCTCCATTGTCTTTGTGTGAACCTTGCAAACGTCACAATATGATTAAACATGTAGGAATTGTAACTATTTTTATACAAACGCTCTTCATTTCAGGGGCTCAAAAGTAATTGGACAAATAAACATAACCCTAAGTAAAATGTTACTTTTTGTAGAAGAGCTTGGAAATGATGAGGCGATTTGATTTATAAACAAAAGTTTAATAATCAGCTCTCCTAACAAGTCTCATCTGGTGCAGAGTGGCAGAAGGAAAAAAGAGACAGAATGTCTCCGGCTCACTGGCTTTATACTTGCACACAACAAAAGACATGCATAACAAAGGCTGACATCCCTCATTATCTTAATCCCCCCATTGTCTTGGTATTTCCTCTCCTCGCCTTAGGGGGTGAGGGTGGCTCCTCCGGTCTCCTCCACCGTGTCTGGGAACGTCTTTGTTCTTCACTCGGCGGTTGAGAGCCTTTGTCCTTTCAGAGGTGTGAAGTCCTTTACATATGTAATTGCTAAACATTTCCACATGCTTCAACATATGTAGGTTATGGAATATATGATTAATATAGACCACACTTTTCAATATTTTGTTGAGAATCCGTTGCAGGCAATGACTGCCTGAAGTCTGGAACCCATGGACATCACCAAACGCTGGGTTTCCTCCTTTGTGATGTTTTGCCAGGCCTTTACTGCAGCTGTCTTCAGTTGTTGCTTGTTTGTGGGTCTTTCTGCCTTAAGTTTTGTCTTGAGCAAGTGAAATGCATGCTCGATTGGGTTGAGATCTGGTGATTGACTCGACCATTGCAGAATATTCCCCTTCGTTGCTTTAAAAAACTCCTGGGTTGCTTTTGCAGTATGTTTTGGATCATTGGTGAAGCGCTGTCCAATCAACTTTGCTGCATTTGGCTGAATCTGAGCAGAAAGTATATCCCTATACACTTCAGAATTCATCCGGCTGCTTCTGTCTTTTGTCACAACATCAACTAGAAAAGCACTTGGAGAGCGCAGACCTCCGCCAAGCGCCACAGTTCCCCCCCATACAGTGTTTGTGTGTACGTTGTCAGATTCCTTGAGCATGAAAACATATGACTAGCAATTGGATTGACAATGATAGGATTAGTGGTTGAGTAGTTATTCACGAAAATGGCATTTTCCGTAATGGCGGTTTTGTTGTGGACGGTGATCCGGATCATCCCCAAAATTTAATCAGTTCTTCCTTGTACCATTTCCAACAACGCCTGAAAGTTTCATCGAAATCCGTCCATAACTTTTTGAGTTATCTTGCTAACCAACAGACAAACAGACAGACAGACAGACAAACCCTGGCAAAAACATAACCTCCTGGCGGAGGTAAAAATCAATAAAATAAAACTAAGCTCGACGAGCTTCAATAGCATGTGGGGATAGCCCTTGCCTGAGTCGCTGCATTTCTTCTCTCACTGCAGCACGGTGATTCTCCGCATCCTCTGTGTTATCTCCCTGCCTTTTTTTCTTTCTCATGCACTCTGCACTCTGTTGCCTTCTCTGTTTCACACTTTTAGACTTTGAACGAGGCATGACTGGCAATATCGAGCAGATGTTCTTTTAAAAAAAAACCAAAAACATAACCTCCTGGCGGAAGTAATAAGAAAAAAAAATCAATTAAAAAAAAAATAAAACTAAGCTCGACGAGCTTCAATAGCATCTGGGGCTAGCCCTTGCCTGAGTCGCTGCATTTCTTCTGTCGCTGCAGCACAGTGATTGTTTGCATCCTCTGTGTTGAAAATGGCCCTATCTCACAATGTTAAGAATCCTTTAAAAAATTCCTGGATCCAGACGGTGATCCGGATCATCCCCAAAATTTAATCAGTTCTTCCTTGTACCATTTCCAACAACGCCTGAAAGTTTCATGGAAATCCGTCCAAAACTTTTTGAGTTATCTTGCTAACCAACAGACAGACAAACAAACAGACAGACAAACCCCGGCAAAAACATAACCTCCTGGCCTGCGGCCTGGCGGAGGTAATAAACACAAGTGACCTAGTGCCATTGGAAGCCATGCATGCCCATGCCATCACATTGCCTCCATCATGTTTTACAGAAGACGTGATGTGCTTTGGATCATGAGCTGTTCCAATTCTTCTCCAAACTTTCTTCTTCCCATCATTCTGGTACAGGTTGGTCTTAGTCTCATCTGTCCAAAGAATGCTGTTCCAGAACTGGGCTGGCTTCTTCAGGTGTTTTTTGGCAAAGTCAATTCTGGCCTTTCTATTTTTGAGGCTGATTCATGGTTTGCACCTTGTGGTGAATCCTTTGTATTTACTCTCATGAAGTCTTCTCTTTATGGTAGACTTAGATACTGATACACCTACTTCCTGGAGAGTGTTCTTCACTTGAGTGGATGTTGTGAAGGGTTGTTCTTCACCATGGAAAGGATTCTGTGATCATCCACCATTGTTGTCTTCCGTGGACGTCCAGGCCTTTTTGAGTTCCCAAGCTCACCAGTGCACTCTTTTTTTCTCAGAATGTACCAAACTGTTGATTTGGCCACTCCAAACATTTCTGCTATCTCTCTGATGGATTTCTTCTTTTTTTTTTCAGCCTCAGGATGGTCTGTTTCATCTCCATTGAGAGCTCCTTTGACCGCATGTTGTGTGTTCACAGCAACAGCTTCCAAATGCAAACGCCACACCTGGAATCAACTCCAGACCTTTTAACTGCTTAATTGATGACAGGTTAAGGCATGGTGACATGGCAAGGCATGGTGACATGGCAAGTGACAAGGCATGATGACAGGGAAGAGCCCATGCAGCCTTGTTATTTTTTTTTTTGCAGCCTTCTGAGTCAATTGTCCAATTACTTTTGGTCCCTTGAAAAACAGCAGCTTCGTATTAAAGAGCTGTAATTCCTAAACCCTTGCTCCAAATTGGATGTGAATACTCTCAAATTACAGCTGAGAGTCTGCACTTTAAGCCCATATTGATTATATAATTGTATCCTGAATATGTTTTCGTAAACAATTAAAATAACAAAACTTGTGTCACTGTCCAAATATTTCTGGGCCTAACTGTATAAAGGAGAAATGAGAGAAAGAGCTAAATTTAAACATAACAGAAGAAAACTGGCAAGAAATATGGAAAACACAACACACATCAACAAGTTCAAGGACATGGTGGGAATTTGGATGGAAAAACCTGATTCGCTATTTCATTGCACCACAGATCCAAAGAAAATATACAAATACCCAATCTATGTGCTGGAGGGGCTGTGGGGCTCAAAATGCAGACCACTCGCATGTGTTTTGGAAATGCAGCAAAATCTCATCATTCTGGAAATCTATTCATGTGATTATACAGAGGATATTAGGATATAGTATACCATTGAACTGTAACTTGATGTATTTACGTGATCTTAAAAGGGACAATGTAATACGGGCTGAGGACAGATATCTAGTTAAAATCATGCTGATTGCATGTAAAAAAAACAATCACAAGAAAATGGCAATCAGAAGTTCTTCCTGACAAGAGCAATGGACAGGTATTGTTGAGAATATACGTCTAATGGAAAAACTAACATATCGACAGAGAATGCAAGAAGGACAATATGAAAAAAAATGATGGAAATGGACACACTACAAAGCGCAACAATGAGACAGAAATTGAAAGAATTCACTGAAAAGACTAAAGAAGACACTGGAAAAACCAGAAGAATTTAGAGATGGAAACTAAAAACTTGATGCTCCAACATTTGTTCCCCCCCCTTTTTTTTGACTGTATGTTTAGTTCCTTTTTTAAATATATAGAGACTGTGTTCTGAATGTAATATGTATGATGAAAAATGAATAAAAAACAAAGTTACAAAAAGTTAAAAAAAATCTACTTAAGGAGGTACTGATTAGGTTATTATCTAAGCATGGTAAGATGCATGAAAGCTGTGATTAAAAATCAGAGTTATTCCACAAATACAGATTTCTGAGTTCTTCCTAAGTTAAAACTTAAGTATTGTAGTGTTTAAGAATGAACACACTGTTTCTCCTGCTTGATTCCTTGATTTTCTGCAGCTGCTACTCACCAACTGGGCCTGATTATCTGTAGCCTTTATTCGGCGACGGGTCCCCTCAGTCTGCACCAGAATGTTAGATGCTTTACCTGCAGTGTGCTGCTCTCAGTTCTTGTGTGCAACCTGAACACCCCAGCACCTTCATCTTCCTTTCAACCCTGAACAGGAGTAAGGATTAATCAACCATTATCTTTGTCTCAACCTAACCTGCATATCTCCTCAGACTGCTTTCTTACTTTGGTAGACTTAGACTTTCTCCTTCTGGCAGATTTGTGTACTTGATATAGTCCCAGCTCAGCTCTCCAAGTAAGTCATCAAATTATATTACAAATTCCTAACCTTACCATCGGGCCTGAGGCATCCTCTCCTGCTACTTTAGTCTCTAATCAAATCAAGAAACCAAAACTTACTGGACTTGGACTGAATCTTCACGCTCCAACTGAGAATCTGCAACCAGCCTGCTTCAGCTTCCCCCACAGTAAGAAGTATCATTACCTGTAAGCATAAACGTGCAAAGAAAATTATTTCCATTATTTACTGCTTAATCACATACTTACCGTTCTCCTCTCTTCTCTTCCACAACAGGGTTGCCGGATTCTTGCTGCTCCTGCTTGCATATTGAATGAATCATTGTTAAACCTTTTATTCTTGGTCTCCTGGCTCAAATGTCTCTTGTTTCCTTTGCATTATTTGATTGAAAAGCACCTCAAAAAGAAACATCTCTTCTGTTTTGGCCACTTGTCATTTTCTGTAAAATGCTCTAAATGATGTCTTGACTTGGAATTTGGGTGAGTTGTTTTCAGTAGGCTGGAGAATAAAGTTAAATTGTTTTACTCAAACACATGTATAAATGCTAAAACAAGAGTGATATTGCAGTGATCTCAACCCCCCACCCCACTTCCCAAACTGCACTTCTGACACTCATGACTTCCTCATACAGCACCACACTTGGGACCCATCATATGCTTTCTCTACACCCACAAAGACATAGTGCAACTCCTGACTTTCTTTATACTTAATCAACACTCAAAGCAAACATTGCATCAGTACTACTTTCTTGACATCAAACTGTACTGATCGTCACCTCTTTTTAACCTGGCTTCAACAACTCCTCTTCATAGTGTAGCTGATCAACTTTATGCCTCTGTAGTTGCTTCAGCTCTGAGCATCACCCTTGTTTTTGAAGATCGATAACACTACACTTCACCTTTCCTCAGGCATCTTTTCACTCTCCAATACTGTGTTAAACAATATGGTTTAAAAGGCCCACTGCCTTATTTTCTAAACATTTCCATACCTCCACAGGTATGTCATCTGAATCAGCCACCTTTACCCTCTTCATGTGCTTCATAGCTGCCCTCACTTCCACCTTGTTAATCTCAGCTCTCATTTTCATTAGCTCCTCAAAGTACTCCATCTTCTAACCATACTCTCTTCACTCTGTAGCAGAATCAAAAGCATTCCTACGTGGCTTGCCAAGTGGGTCGACCCTCTTGGTGACACAGGTAGAGTGCTGGACTTTGGAGCTGGAGGTTGTGGGTTTGAATCCTCGGACACCACCAGCTGGGCTTAACTACCAGTCTAGCCAAGGGGACGGGCAGTTATGCCCAACTGGTGGCGTCCAATCGGGGGTTTTGAACCCACAACCTCCGGCTCCAGAGTCCAGCACTGTACCTGGGTCGACACACTTTGCAAGCCAAGTAAGAATGCTTTTATTGACTCTGCTACAACTCGTTATTACATTACCATCTGTTGTTAATCAACCTAACTTGCTGCACATCCTTTCCAGCTCAATCTCCATCTAGCCAATCGATACAAGTCCTTTTGCTCCTTTAGTGTCCAGCCTCTCATACAATTCACTATATCCCTATGCTACCTCTTTGCCATATGCCTAGACTCAACGTACTCCTGTCTATTTTCATCTCCCTGACTATCCCACTTTTTCTTGGCCAACCTCTTCTTTTGAATACTTTCTTGAACCTCCTCACTCCACTTACAAGTCTCCTTGTCTTCTCCTTGTCTATCCTCTGTCCAGAGGATAGACCATACCTTTCTACTCCTTATCTTTAGCTGTACTTTCCAAGTCATCTGGTTATTCTTCCCTACCACCCAAGCCTCTCAACTCCTTCCTGAACTCTGTGCAGCCTTTTTCCTTCTTGCTTCCTTCTTCCTTCCACCATTTAATCCTTGGCTCTGCCTTCGCTCTCTTCCTCTTCTTGGTTTCCAAAGTCATTCTGCAGACAACCATCTGATGCTGCCTAGTTACATTCTCCTATTGTCCCATCTCTTTCAGATTTCTCCTTCTGCATAAGATGTAGTCCACCTGTGTGCACCTTCCTCCACTCTTCCATGTCACCCTATGTTCCTCTCTCTTCTTGAAATGTATGTTTACTATAGCCGTTCCCATCCTTTTTGCAAAATCTGCAACCATCTGTCCTCCCACATTTCTCTTAAAGCCATACCTACCCAGCACCTCCTCCTCACCTCTGTCCTCTTCACCTACTTGCCCATTAAAATCTGCTCCAATCACCACTTTCTCCACTGGAAAACCTCTCTACCACTTCATCCAACTTTTACTCTAGGATTCCTTTTTGCCTTCTACCTGACATCCAAGTTGTGGGGCATACACACTGATAATATCCAACATCACACCTTCAATTTCTAGCTTCAAACGCATGATCCTTTCTGACTCCCTACCCCTGAACACTCTCCACATACTCTTCCTTCAAGATTATCCCAACTCAACCCCAATCATTGTCTCCAACCAGTGTCTTCAACAATGGTTGGAGGTAAAGCCTGCAGGGTCTTGGCCCTCCATGGTACATGATTGGACACCCCTGCTATAGTACAACAGTTTAATCCACCGCCAATGCTCTGAACTTTTCCTATCTCCTAATAAAATCTACTCCTGCCTCCGACCACTTGTAGAGTGTAAATCTAAATGAACCTAAATATTGCTCGTCATTATCACGAATTTCAATTTTAACCTTAAACTGTTCTGTCATGTTCATAATATGCAAATGCCTTTAAAACATATTTTTAAAACGTGAGTGAAAAAAGTCCATAATAGATCTAACTTAATTAATCAGCAGTTACAACCTCAGATTCAGGGGGAGCAATGTTGTTTTCGTCCTGGCCGTGGCACATTGGTCCAACTCTCCATCCTCTGTAGAATCCTTGAAGGTTTGTGGGAGTTTTCCCAACCAGTCTTCATGTGTTTTGTGGACTTGGAGAAAGCATTTGACCGCATCCCTCATGGTTGTGGGTATCGGGCTTGTAATTACGAGCTATCTGGTCTTTATATGACCATTGCAAGAGTTTGGTTCGTAATGCCAACACTCAGTTGAACTTGTTTCCAGCGAGAGTTGAATTGCGCCAGGATTGCCCTTTGTCACCGATCCTGTTCATAATTTATATGGACAGGATTTCTAGGTGCAGCCAAGGAAAGTAGGATGTCATGTTTGGTGACCACAGGATCTCATCTCTGCTGTTTGCAGATGATGTTGTCCTGTTGGCTTTATCCAGCAATGACCTACAGGTCTTACTGGTCTTACTGCTGAGTGTGAAGCAGCTGGGATGAAACTCAGCACCTCTGAGTCCATGGTCCTCAGCCAGAAAAGGGTGGATTGTCCTCCCTGGGTTGAGGACAAGCTCCTGCCCCAATTGGAGGTGTTTAAGTATCTCGGGGTCTTATTCACGAGTGAGAGGAGAGTGGAGCACAAGATTGACAGACGGATCACAGCAGCATCTGCAGTTATGCGGATGTTGTGCCACTTTGTTGTGGGGAATGAGGGAGCTGAGCTCTAAAACAAAGCTGTCGTTTTACCGGTCAATCTACGTTCCTACCCTCACCTATGGTCATGAGCTTTGGGTAATGACCAAAAGAACAAGATCGCGGATACAAGCGGCTGAAATGAATTTTCTCTGCAGAATCGCTGGACTCGCCCTTAGAGATAAGGTGAGGAGCTCAGTCATCCGGGAGAGGCTCAGAGAAGAACCGCTGCTCCTCCACATCGAAATGAGCCAGTTGGGGTAGTTTGGGCATCTGATCAGGATGGATGCTTCCCACTTGAGGTGCTTTGGCACGTCCCACTGGGAGGAGACCCCGAGGCAGACCCAGGACATGCTGGAGAGACTATGTCTCCCAACTGGCCTGAGAACGTCTTGGTATCCTCTCTGAAGAGCTGGAGCAGGTGGTCGAGGAGAGAGAAGTCTGGGCTTCTCTGCTTGAACTGCTGCCTCCGCAACCTGGACCTCCAGAAAAGCTGTAGAAGATGGATGGATTGATGGATAATCAGCAGTTCATATATTTAAATCTCAGATTAGATTTCTTAAAATTTTTTGGGGGGAATTAAATTAACTTGATATTCTCTTTGTTGTTTAAACTATGTGTTAAATGAAAAATATGAAAACCGAAAAGCTGAAGTGACCTTATATTAATCCCCTTCATGTTTGATTTTAAAATGTCATTTATTTTTGATAATTGTAGAATTAAATTAAAAGGCATGTTTTACAAGTTTAAATTATGGACTGAGTCACTCTGTATGCTGTATCTCTTCTATATAAATATTTTTATATGAAATAGTAAAATTAAAGAAATACATTAGTTAATATTGTTTAATGATCATTTTCAAATTTTTACCTACTGTTAAATGATCAAAAATGCAGTATCTAAATGAATATGAGAATTAAACACAAATCATAGACCTAAGACACAAAATTTTAGCCCTCTGCAGTTTGTTAAAATTAGTTTAAAAGCACTACACTGATACAGCATCACTGATTTATTTAGTTTAATGGATCGTGAAATAAGTTTTCCATTCACATTTTGTTGAATCAGGACACAGCATTACACAAATATGCCCCATGTAGTGACTAAACACTGAGATATTTGTGATGACTGATAGAAGTGATTTAGCACTGATATATAAAACATTTTTTTTAATCACAGTAACACCTTAAATTTTGGTGTTTGGAGCTCTCAATAAATAAAACAAATTTGTAAAAAATGTGCTGTGATGCGCTTCTTCCAGTGCTTTTTTTTTTTTTCTTTCTACAGTGTCTGTTACCTCCATCTTGGTCTTTGCTTTTTCAGTATGGTCACTTCATTACTGATGGAAAATATTTTTTTCTCTCTACTTAACTCAAGATGACAATTGCAACCTCTGAACAGTTTTTTTTTTCTTCTATTCTTTAATTGCACTGCACTGTCAGGGCAACAGGAAGGAGAGCTCCGCACCTCCTTATATGTTGATTATTGAGCTGAGACTTATGTTAATTGTTGATCAGTTGTCACCAGTTTACGACTGAATGGGATTCATAAACTTACACACGGATCTACGAACAAATCAGGGTTTTATACAGTGTTCAGGAATACAAGAATGAGTTTTTAGTAGGTGATTTACAGCAATTCTACTCAGATTTACAAAGTTTCATGAATGAGGCCCATCTACCTTCCTTCTCTCCACAATATCAGCCAACGCTCTCCCTGAACCAGTCATAGTCCCTACATTTAAAGTCCCTACTCTCACCTCGACTGATACATTATAAAAATCTTTTGTGATGACCCACATATTATGCCTCAGCAAAAACAGGGGCATACAGTAATCACTCAATGCGTCTGTTTGTGGATGGTTGTGTGTGTATCCATCTGTCCGCCTGTCTGTTTCAACTCATCCGGTCAAAATTAAGTGCAACTAAAGGCTTGGATCATTGCATCACCATATTTTCTCAACTTTTAATTTGCTAGAATTCTGAGATAAAGCTTTGTTTTCAAAATAAACACAAATTTAACTCACCTTTACCATCAATGGAGCCGGGAAAAAAGGTATTGTAGTAACTATGCTGGGCGACTAGAGGCGACAGTGCAACTTTTTTACAGCAAAACAGCACATTTTTTTACAGCACGTGGAGCTGAACTGTTATAAAATAGCAGTTACTGGAAAAAAAAACATGCAGCAAATACACTATTTATTATCACATTGACTGCTTTTGTACTGGTTTTGCTGTTTAGTTTTACAGAGGAAAGATGAGGTTTTTAGTTCATTGCTAAAAACTACAAGTCCCAACATTCCTCGCCCACAAATGGTCGCAATGAACTGCTCATGCTCCAGGAAACTCCCGCCAGAGGGAACTACTGAACAATCAGCCAATACTGGGTGAACAAATGTCCGACTTTTTGCCCGTCTGTTTTCTTCCTCTGCCACTAAACAGAAAAAGCTCCTGTTCAACTTGATTGTCATTGTATTCATGTACCTTCATCGCGTCCACCATTTCAAACATCTGCCACCGAGGTCTTCTTTTGTGTTTGGATTGCAGCTGTTCAAATCAGTTTGTTGGCTCTTGGCTGCTGCCGACAGTACGGGTATGTGAACTGCAGATTATTTTCACTGCACATGCATGTACTCCAAAACTACTGGATTGATTTGGATGAAATTTTTACCAGAGGTGGTCCTTGGGCTAGAGAGGAACCCATAACATTTTGGTGATGATTCGAGAATGCATACCTCCGCCAAGGCTCTGGCACCGAGGCATCAGCACCTTGGTGCTTTCATTGATTTGGTAAAGATTTTATGCAGGATGCCCTTGCTGACACAACCCTTGTGGAGAGTGCAAATAAAGGAACCAGACCTGCACGACAGCCGAGCTTTAATTCTCTCTCTCACTTCATTCATACACAGAAAAAGACTTTTCTCAATACACCAGGGTCTCTCCTTTGATATCACTCCATCCCTTCCCCCTGTTGCCTGAAATCTTGAATCACAATACATTCACACATTACAATACGTACTGTCCTCCATTAAATCCCACACGCTCTGCCGGCAGAGGGAATATTCCCCTCCCCTCTGCATCCAGTCTGAGATGATTATCCCAGCGTGGGTTCCCTACACCCTCCCCATTTACCCGGAATGGGACTGGCACTAGAAGTACACTGCATGTCGTATCCCATGTGGCTGGGTTATTAGCCTACATGGCATTACCAGAAAGGTTTGTTCAGTTACTGTGGGAACAGAACAAAACACAAATACAGGTTATTGTCTTTATTTCGACTGCCAACAATGAAAACAGGTAGGAACTTCAAGTCTGTCTCTTTGTTTCTGTCCGGAAGAGAAAGCAAACACCCCTTTACAGGAAGTGTGATCACTTTTTCCCTTCTCAGCGTGGATGGCTTCACGTAAAGAGTCCAGTTCAGTTTCAAGTGCAGGAATGGCTTCTACAGGCGGCACCTTGGACTCTCCTGTTAAACAGATCCAGATTGAGGGACTGGTGAGTATCTTTGTAGAGATGTATGAGTGCGCAGTGACTTTTTGTTGCGGTAGTCGTAGAAACCGGTGTTAAAAGCAGATGCTGTGCTTCAGTGCTTGTTAGCGTCAGCATGGCGGTTAGATAGTAGAGCGGCGGGTTTTGCTGTTTTAAATGCACTTAAAGATGTAGCACTTCTTCGGTGGTTTTTTGTCAGTTAATGACTTGCATACACTTATAATAGATTCGTCTTAGGTTGTCACAGTAGGCCAGTATGCTAATATCAGGCTAGGCTAACAGCCGGTGTTATGATAGTTTCTGTGATCTGACAGATTCTGTGACTCCAGGGGGGCGACACTATAGATCAGGGGTGTCCAACCAGGTGCCATGGAGAGCCAAGACCCTGCAGGTTTTCTCTTCTACCCAGTCTCTTCAGCAGGTGTTTTCACTTATCAGCAATCAGTGGGAAGAAGTTCACAGAAATCTGCTGTTGAAGACACTGGTTGGAGGTAAAACCTGCAGGGTCTTGGCTCTCCATGGCACATGGTTGGACACCCCTGCTATAGATTGTATGCATGATAGTGGCCGGAAACAGTGAAGAAGAGCGCTTACGTCAATGGCGTAAGCCATTTCTCAAACAATGTTGCAAACTTTTCTGCACCCCATCAGATTCTGCCACTCGCGTAAAAGTGATCGGTACCCCTATATGTGTGCTTTTTTCTAGTTAAGATAAGATAAGATAAGATAAGATAAGCCTTTATTAGTCCCACAACGGGGAAATTCCAGGATTGCAACAGCACAGGGATAGCAACACTCAGAGCAACAATCAGAAGGCAAGAAAAAACAAGCAAGCAAGAGCAGCTAATATACATATGTACATATTACTATAAAATATATATATACACACACACACACACAGACACACAGTGCAGAGCATTGTAGCTGGATGGAATAAATATATGAATATATGAACACACAGTGCAGAGCATTGTAGCTAGATGGAATAAATATGTAAATATATAAACACCCACAGTATGGAGCATTGCAGCTAGGTGGAATAAATATGCAAGTATATAAACACACACAGTGCGGAGCAATGTAGCTAGATGGAATAATAAAAACACAGTGCGGAGCATTGTAGCTAGATGGAATAAATATATAGATATATAAATATAAACACACCCAGTGCAGAGCATTGTAGCTAGATGGAATAAATATGTAAATATATAAACACACACAGTGCAGAGCATTGTTGCTAGGTGGGATGAAACAGCATAACCGTCTATTTAGTTATCCTACATGGTATGATTATGTGCCCATACATATTCTCACCCTCCATAGCGACCGGTATGTTCCTAGTTGTATGCCGGAGAGGACCATTGTGTAAGTCTATTGCATCTTTTGCATTCAAAAAAAAACAAAAAAAAAAACCTATTAGTTTGTTACGTCTTTTTGCTATCTCTGCGAGCAGCCCTGCTTAGGTTGTACAGTCTGACAGCCGTTGGTAGGAAGGACCTACGAAACCTCTCGGTTGTGCACCTGGGATGATGTAGTCTGCTGCTAAATGAGCTCCTCAGTGCATCCAGTATGTCCTGCATAGGGTGGAACTCGGACTCCAGCAGAGATGACAGTTTAGCCACCGTCCTTCTCTCTCCTATCTCCTCCATCGGATCAAGGCGTTGCCCCAGGACAGAGCTAGCTTTCTTAATCAGTTTGTTCAGTCTCTTCCTATCGGCTGCAGTAATGCCACTGCCCCAGCAGACCACTCCAAAAGTGATGGCTGATGCCACCACCGTGTCATAGAATGACTTCAGCAGCGCCCCTTGTACACCAAAAGACCTGAGTCTCCTCAGCAGGAACAGCCTGCGCTGTCCCTTCTTGTAGAGTGCGTCAGTATTGTGTGACCAGTCTAGTTTATTGTTCAGATGAATACCCAGGTACTTGTAGGATGTCACCATCTCGATGTCTGTTCCCTGTATATTTACTGGTGCTGTGAGGGGCTGCCCATGCCTGCGGCAGTCCACCACCAGCTCCTTAGTTTTCCTCGCGTTGATCTGGAGGCAGTTCCGATGGCACCAGTCCACAAAGTCCTGGATAAGCCCTCTGTACTCAGCTTCATCTCCGCTGGAGATGAGACCAACGATCGCAGAGTCATCAGAGAACTTCTGTAGATGGCAATGTGTTGTGTTGTGTGAGAAGTCCGCAGTATAAAGAGTGAACAGGAAGGGAGCCAGCACCGTTCCCTGGGGGGCCCCCGTGCTACTGATGATCGTGTCGGAAACACAGTCCCGGGTTCTCACAAACTGAGGCCGGTTCGTGAGGTAGTCCAGGATCCATGATGACAGGTGCTGGTCCACCCCTGCGCGCAGCAGCTTGTCCTTCAGGATCATCGGTTGGATGGTGTTGAAAGCACTGGAGAAGTCAAAGAACATGATCCTCACCATATTCCCGGGCTTCTCCAGGTGGGACAGAGAACGGTGAAGGAGGAAGATCACCGCATCCTCCACCCCAATGCCATGCTGGTAGGCGAACTGGAGTGGATCCATCGCTGGTTCCACCAGGGGGCGGAGATGAGCAAGGAGCAGTCTCTCCAGGGTCTTCATCAAGTGGGACGTCAAGGCCACCGGTCTGAAGCTGTTCAGGTCTTTGGGGTGGGAAGTTTTTGGTACAGGTACCACACAAGATGTTTTCCACAGCTGTGGTACCCTCCCCAGTTTCAGGCTCATGTTGAAGATATACGTCACAATCCCACACAGCTGGTCTGCACAGGACCGTACGGCTAAACATAGTTAATTTTCTTCTTTTAAAATTTTCTTTTAAGTTTTCAGTGATTCCGAGCTTGTGGTTCTGGTTTTGCTCGGAATGCAGTGGGGTAAAAAAGTATTTAGTCAGCCACCAATTGTGCAAGTTCTCCTACGGTACTTAAAAGATGAAAGAGGTCTCCAATTTTCATCATAGGTATACCTCAACTATGAGAAACAAAATGAGAAAAAAAAATCCAGAAAATCACATTGTCTGATTTTTAAAGAATTTATTTGCAAATTATGCTGGAAAACAAGTATTTGGTCATTAACAGAAGTTCATCTCAATACTTTGTTATATACCCTTGTTGGCAATGACAGAGGTCAAACATTTTCTGTAAGTCTTGACAAGGTTTTCACACACTGTTGCTGGTATTTTGGCCCATTCCTCCATGCAGATCTCCTCTAGAGCAGTGATGTTTTGGGGCTGTCGCTGGGCAACACGGACTTTCAACTCCCTCCAAAGATTTTCTATGGGGTTGAGATGTGGAGACTGGCTAGGCCACTCCAGGACCTTGAAATGCTTCTTACGAAACCACTCCTTCATTGCCCGGGTGGTGTGTTTGGGATCATTGTCATGCTGAAAGACCCAGCCACGTTTCATCTTCAATGCCCTTGTTGATGGAAGGAGGTTTTCACTCAAAATCTCACGCTACATGGCCCCATTCATTCTTTCCTTTACACGGATCAGTCGTCCTGGTCCCTTTTGCAGAAAAACAGCCCCAAAGCATGATGTTTCCACCCCCATGCTTCACAGTAGGTATGGTGTTCTTTGGATGCAACTCAGCATTCTTTCTCCTCCAAACACGACAAGTTGAGTTTTTACCAAAAAGTTCTATTTTGGTTTCATCTGACCATATGACATTCTCCCAATCCTCTTCTGGATCATCCAAATGCTCTCTAGCAAACTTCAGACGGGCCTGGACATGTACTGGCTTAAGCAGGGGGACACATCTGGCACTGCAGGATTTGAGTCCCTGGCGGCGTAGTGTGTTACTGATGGTAGCCTTTGTTACTTTGGTCCCAGCTCTCTGCAGGTCATTCACTAGGTCCCCCCGTGTGGTTCTGGGATTTTTGCTCACCGTTCTCGTGATCATTTTGACCCCACGGGGTGAGATCTTGTGTGGAGCCCCAGATCGAGGGAGATTATCAGTGGTCTTGTATGTCTTCCATTTTCTAATGCGTATCTGGAGAGCAGAGTGTCGGAACTGGAGCAGAATACCTGGGTGAACGACGTGATCATCATGGGGCTCCACATTAAACCACGATCGTACGCGTGAGCGGTGGCCGCCGACAGCAGAGGGAGGCTCGACGAGCTGGAAGACGAATCCACGGAGCAACAAGTGGCGGCCTTCCTGCAGTCCAAAGGAATCCAGCTGGACTGTAACACCATTGAGACCTGCCACCCTCTGCCCAGGAAAAACGGCGACAAACCGGCTGTGATCATGAGGTTTGTCAACAGAAAACACAAGACTGCGCTGTTAAAACAAGGTAGGAAACTGAAAGGAACGAACATTTACGTAAACGAGCACCTCACAAAAGAAAACGCAGAAATAGCCAGAAAAGCAAGATACCTGAGAAAGCAGAAAAAGATTCAAAACACCTGGACATCAAACTGTAAAATATACATCAAATTAAACGGATCACCTGAAGAAGCCAAGGTCATTAACGCCCGTAATATTATGGAACTGGACAAATATCAATGAATATTATGAACTGGAGTCGACAGCAACAACAGACAATTGTAGGACACTGAAGGGATATCTGCTACAAGACACTGAAGGGATATCAGTGTCTGCTACAAGACACTGAAGGGATATCTGCTACAAGACATTTAACAACATGAAACAAACGATCAACAAACAGGAACAACAGGAACTGAAAGTTTTTGAATATACAGATCACAACCCACAGGACGTAGAATATAACATAGACCCTGATAATAATTTATTTAGCTCCATCAATAATGACTGTAGTTACTACACGGATGAACAGTTTAACACAATGGTCACATCTGATTTCAATATTTCTATGAGCCACTTCAACAGCAGAAGTCTCTATGCCAACTTTAATAACATTAAAGATTATTTACATCAGTTTAAAGAGCCGTTCAATATTGTGGCAATATCAGAGACATGGCTCAGTGAAGAGAAAGGAGTGGATTTTACCATGGATGGCTATGAATTAAATTATATAAATAGAAAGGTGAAAAAAGGAGGAGGAGTTGCAATTTATGTTGACAAGAGCTTGAAATACAAGGTTGTTGAAAATCTGTCAGTAACTGTGGATGATTTATTTGAATGTATTACAATAGAAATCTGTCTGGACAATGTGAAGAATATAGTAGTGAGCTGTGTATATAGAACACCTGGATCAAACATTGACTTATTTAAGGACTGGATGGAAAAAATGTATGCCAAACTAACTCATAAGGTTATGTTCATCTGTGGGGATTTCAATATAGATCTGATGAATTCAAAACAACATAGTTTGACAGAAGAATTTATCAACACAATGTACAGTATGGGCTTACATCCAACAATTACCGGACCTAGCAGAATCATGTCACACAGTGCCACACTAATAGATAACATATTCACAAACATTATGGAAAATAATATCATTCAATAAAAGCTCACTCCTGATAATATCAGGAGTGGGCTTTTATTGAATGATATCAGTGACCACCTGCCGATTTTTGTTGTCTATCAATGTGATTATAGGAAGAAAAAGTATACCAAAAATATTAAATATAAAAGAATAAGAACCGAAGAATCTATGTATTTACTGACAAAGGAATTATTAATACAAGATTGGAAGATAGTTTATGATGAAAATGATATAAATAAAGCATATGATAAATTTTTGCAAATATTTCAATCATTGTACAATAAAAACTGTCCTATAAAACAATACAGTGACAGACAACAAAAGAAAAATATTCCTTGGGTCACCAAGGGGTTAATAAATGCATGTAAAAAGAAGAATACATTATATAAACAATTCATTAAGTGCAGAATGGTGGAGGCTGAGATCAAATATAAAAGATATAAAAATAAGCTTACTAATATAATGAGGACCTGTAAGAAAGAATATTACAACAGAATATTAGAGGATAATAAAAATAACTTAAGAGGAATATGGCAAGTACTCAATGGGATTATTAGTAATCGACCTAAGAATGCTAATTATCCAGAATATTTTATTGAAAATGGCAATTTGATAAATAATATGGAGGATGTGGTCAGTGGTTTCAATAAATTTTTTGTAAACGTTGGTCCTGAATTAGCAAAATCAATAGTGGCAACAGAAACAAACAACAGTGGTTCTGTAAATGAAATAGAAGATAGAAATCCAAACACAATCTTTTTGGGTGCAGTTACTGAAAAGGAAATTATCGAGACTGTGAGTAAATTTAAGAACAAAAAATCAACGGACTGGAATGAAATTGACATGACAATAGTGAAAAAGTAATTGAAGGAATTGTTAAGCCACTCACCCACATCTGTAACCTGTCATTTCAAACTGGTAAATTTCCAAACAAAATGAAAATAGCAAAAGTAATACCTCTGTACAAAACAGGAGACAGTCATTGTTTCACAAATTACAGGCCAGTCTCTTTACTCTCACAATTCTCCAAAATACTTGAAAAAATCTTCACTAAGAGACTGGATGATTTCATTGAAAAACACAACCTCCTTACAGACAGCCAGTATGGTTTTAGAGCAGATAAATCTACATCCTTGGCACTGATCAAACTTATAGAAGAAATTACTAGTTGTATAGATAAAAAAAAGTTTGCTGTAGGAGTATTTATAGATTTAAAGAAAGCTTTTGACACCAATGACCACAGAATACTACTAAGGAAACTGGAAAGGTATGGGATAAGAGGGGTCGGACTGAGTTGGGTGGAAAGTTATTTAAGTAACAAACAACAATTTGTACAAATTGGTGAGCACAAATCACCCTTCATGGACATCACTTGTGGTGTGCCCCAGGGGTCAGTTTTGGGACCCAAACTCTTTGTTTTGTATATAAATGACATATGCCAAGTATCAAAAATTCTGAAATTTATTTTGTTTGCGGATGACACAAATATCCTTTGCACTGGTGAGAACTTGCAGCAGGTTTTAGAGGTGGTCACAACTGAAATTAAAAAGTTAACGCAGTGGTTCAACAAAAATAAATTCTCTCTAAATCTAAAAAAAACAAAGATTATGTTGTTTGGAAATTATAAAATAAATCATGAAATAATGCTAACGATAGATGATACCAGAATAGAAACAGTACAGGAAAATAAGTTTCTGGGAATGACGCGAGACAATAAAATCTGCTGGAAACCTCACATAAGTCACATCCGGGGCAAGTTGGCAAAATGTATAGGCATACTGGGGAAGACAAGACACATCTTGGACTATAAATCATTGGTCTTACTGTACAATTCAGTGTTTCTGCCTTATCTTAACTACTGTGTGGAAGTCTGGGGAAACACCTACAAGACCAACCTACAGTCAATATGCACATTACAAAAAAGAGCTTTAAGGATAATAAATAATGTAGGATATAGAGACCATACCAATTTGTTGTTTTTAAAGTCACATGTCATAAAGTTCATCGATTTAGTTAAATTTAAGACGGCACAAGTCATGTACAGGGCAATTAATAATCAACTCCCAACTAATATACAAAAAATATTTTAAAAAAAGAGACAATGATCATAATTTGAGAGGAGACTTAAACTTTACAAAACCCAAGATACGAACAACCAAGAAAAGTATGTGCATATCTGTCTGTGGGGTGGATTTGTGGAACAGTCTGGAGCCGGAACTGAAACTATGTACAAACAGAAATCAATTCAAAAAGAAGTACAAACATTATTTGCTGAAAGGATATATGTTAGAAGGGTAGTATTTATATGTACGATTCACTATGCTCACTCTGGGACACTATGGAATGGTGGGTGGGACAGCACTGTGTATATCTGTGTTGTTTGAGGCTGGTTTTGATGTATGGACATCAATGTATGTTAGGATGGATGGGTGTTAATGTTGATATGTACAAAATACAGTTAATTGTTTACTTGGGGTCTTAAATGTGGTAATTTGTATATAATTCACATGGGTGTATTTATGGAAAAGAGGAGATGGAATTAATAAGTGTTCACTTCTTCCTTCTCCCTTTCGAACACTGTATACTGTTACTTTATTGCATTTGTCATTTGTTTTGTTTTTGTTATACTTTTTTGTTCGAAATAAAGTATCTATCTATCTGTCTGTCTGTCTGTCTGTCTGTCAATTGCTCCCACAGCTGATTTCTTCACACCAGGCTGCTTACCTATTGCAGATTCAGTCTTCCCAGCCTGGTGCAGGTCTACAATTTTGTTTCTGGTGTCCTTTGACAGCTCTTTAGTCTTGGCCATAGTGGAGTTTGGAATCTGACTGTTTGAGGTTGTGGACAGGTGTCTTTTATACTGATAACGAGTTCAAACAGGTGCCATTAATACAAGTAACGAGTGGAGGACAGAGGAGCCTCTTAAAGAAGAAGTTACAGATCTGTGAGAGCCAGAAATCTTGCTTGTTTGTAGGTGACCAAATACTTATTTTCCACCATAATTTGCAAATAAATTCTTTAAAAATCCTTCAATGTGATTTTCTGGATTTTTTTTTTCTCATTTTGTCTCTCATAGTTGAGGTATACCTATGATGAAAATTGGAGACCTCTGTCATTTTTTAAGTGGGAGAGCTTGCACAATTGGTGGCTGTCCAAATACTTTTTTACCCCACTGTACATGTTTTTGTTTTTTGACATGGTTGTTGAAGACACAGACTGGTCTACTACATGTTTTTTGGTCAGAGTTAGTAGCTCACAATTTATAGTGCAGCCTACTTTTGATGTCTCTTAAGATTAGTACATGAAATATTCGGGGATCTACTAATGTAGTTAAAAGAAAATTTGGTTTAAACTCTCTTAAAAAGGATAGAGTCCAGATAGCTTTCTTACAGGAAACACATCTAAATGATGATGAGCATAAGAAGTATTGTAGAGAATGGGTAGGTCAGATCTTTTTCTCATCCTATTCAACCAGTAAGAGAGGTGTAATTATTTTAGTACATAAAAATTTGCCATTTACTCTCATAGACTCTTACAAAGACACAGAGGGAAGATATGTCTTGGTTAAAGGGGTGCTATATGGTGAAGATATTTTTGTGGGAAATGTGTATGCCCCTAATGTCCAAGATGAAGAATTTTATGCATCTTTATATAGTCAACTTGGTAATCTGGACTGCACCAATATTATTCTAGGGGGGAATTTTAATTGTACATTGTGTCTCAAGATGGATAGACACCCATCACAAATAGCTCTGTCTAAAAATGCTAAGACTTTTTTAAATATTATGAAGGATTTTGATCTCTTGGACATGTGGAGGCATCACAGTCCCCTTGCAAGGCAATATACGTTTCATTCTCAACCACATCTATCAGCATCACGTATAGATTATATCTTTGCCTCTAAACACCTTAATTATTTAGTTGAACAGGTAGATATATGTACTATTGAGGCGGCAATGAAATAAGGCGGCATTGATAAGATAAGATAAGATAAGATAAGCCTTTATTAGTCCCACAACGGGGAAATTCCAGGATTGCAACAGCACAGGGATAGCAACACTCAGAGCAACAATCAGAAGGCAAGAAAAAAAAACAAAAAAAACAAAACAAGCAAGAGCAGCTAAAATACTGTACATATGTACATATTACTATAAAATATATATATACACACACACACAGACACACAGTGCAGAGCATTGTAGCTGGATGGAATAAATATATGAATATATGAACACAGTGCAGAGCATTGTAGCTAGATGGAATAAATATGTAAATATATAAACACCCACAGTACGGAGCATTGCAGCTAGGTGGAATAAATATGCAAGTATATAAACACACACAGTGCGGAGCAATGTAGCTAGATGGAATAATATGTAGATATATAAAAACACAGTGCGGAGCATTGTAGCTAGATGGAATAAATATATAGATATATAAATATAAACACACCCAGTGCAGAGCATTGTAGCTAGATGGAATAAATATGTAAATATATAAACACACACAGTGCAGAGCATTGTTGCTAGGTGGGATGAAACAGCATAACCGTCTATTTAGTTATCCTACATGGTATGATTATGTGCCCATACATATTCTCACCCTCCATAGCGACCGGTATGTTCCTAGTTGTATGCCGGAGAGGACCATTGTGTAAGTCTATTGCATCTTTTGCATTCAAAAAAAAAAAAAAAAAAAACACTATTAGTTTGTTACGTCTTTTTGCTATCTCTGCGAGCAGCCCTGCTTAGGTTGTACAGTCTGACAGCCGTTGGTAGGAAGGACCTACGAAACCTCTCGGTTGTGCACCTGGGATGATGTAGTCTGCTGCTAAATGAGCTCCTCAGTGCATCCAGTATGTCCTGCATAGGGTGGAACTCGGACTCCAGCAGAGATGACAGTTTAGCCACCGTCCTTCTCTCTCCTATCTCCTCCATCGGATCAAGGCGTTGCCCCAGGACAGAGCTAGCTTTCTTAATCAGTTTGTTCAGTCTCTTCCTATCGGCTGCAGTAATGCCACTGCCCCAGCAGACCACTCCAAAAGTGATGGCTGATGCCACCACCGTGTCATAGAATGACTTCAGCAGCGCCCCTTGTACACCAAAAGACCTGAGTCTCCTCAGCAGGAACAGCCTGCGCTGTCCCTTCTTGTAGAGTGCGTCAGTATTGTGTGACCAGTCTAGTTTATTGTTCAGATGAATACCCAGGTACTTGTAGGATGTCACCATCTCGATGTCTGTTCCCTGTATATTTACTGGTGCTGTGAGGGGCTGCCCATGCCTGCGGCAGTCCACCACCAGCTCCTTAGTTTTCCTCGCGTTGATCTGGAGGCAGTTCCGATGGCACCAGTCCACGAAGTCCTGGATAAGCCCTCTGTACTCAGCTTCATCTCCGCTGGAGATGAGACCAACGATCGCAGAGTCATCAGAGAACTTCTGTAGATGGCAATGTGTTGTGTTGTGTGAGAAGTCCGCAGTATAAAGAGTGAACAGGAAGGGAGCCAGCACCGTTCCCTGGGGGGCCCCCGTGCTACTGATGATCGTGTCGGAAACACAGTCCCGGGTTCTCACAAACTGAGGCCGGTTCGTGAGGTAGTCCAGGATCCATGATGACAGGTGCTGGTCCACCCCTGCGCGCAGCAGCTTGTCCTTCAGGATCATCGGTTGGATGGTGTTGAAAGCACTGGAGAAGTCAAAGAACATGATCCTCACCATATTCCCGGGCTTCTCCAGGTGGGACAGAGAACGGTGAAGGAGGAAGATCACCGCATCCTCCACCCCAATGCCATGCTGGTAGGCGAACTGGAGTGGATCCATCGCTGGTTCCACCAGGGGGCGGAGATGAGCAAGGAGCAGTCTCTCCAGGGTCTTCATCAAGTGGGATGTCAAGGCCACCGGTCTGAAGCTGTTCAGGTCTTTGGGGTGGGAAGTTTTTGGTACAGGTACCACACAAGATGTTTTCCACAGCTGTGGTACCCTCCCCAGTTTCAGGCTCATGTTGAAGATATACGTCACAATCCCACACAGCTGGTCTGCACAGGACTTGAGGAGCTTTGCGCTGATGCCGTCCGGTCCCGACGCCTTCCTCGCCTTGATCTTCCTCAGCTCTGTCCTCACCTGGGTCTTGGTCAGGGTCAGGATGGGGGGCTGTGTGTTGGGAGTGGGGGGGGTGTCGGTGGAGTGGGGAGTGGGTAGCAGGACTTGATTTCTTAGAGGCAGCAGTGGTTGTTGTGCAGACAGGGGGGAGGGCGGTTGGTCAAATCTATTGAAAAACAGATTCAGGTTGTTCGCCCACTCCCTGCCCCCCGTGGCCTGGGGGGAGGTATGAAGGTTTTAAGCAGAGTTTATTAAATCATACCGCCGTCACGAGCTCCGCTCCCGGCGCACCCAGCGGCTCTCCGGAGGGACACAAAGTGCGTGTGTCCAGCAGCAGTTGAAGAGTGAGAGTGAGAGAGCGAACATGGATTTCAGTGCAGTACTTATACCCAACTCAGACAATACATCAAAGGGTATTCCCAGCAGTTGGTATGATCAAAGAGACTGCAGAACAGGCATGAGACATTTGCATTTAAGAGACATACAGTACATAACAATAGGCGGATTTGCTAGCCTCTGCTCCAGGTGCAGGACAAAGAGGTTACAAGGCACATCTACATATTGATCTCAGTCTCTAGGTCACAGTAAGGACAGGACGCATGAACACTATACATGAATGGCACATTACATCACAATACATGAATGGCACATTACATCTCAGTAGTGCAGCGGGAAAAACCAAGAGAAGAGAGCTGACTGTCCTTAATCTGTTGTGGGGGTTAACCGAACCGCCACACTATTGCTGTTTCAGACCATGCGCCAGTGGTTTTGTCTATGCAGCCCCTTAGACCCTCTGAAAGCTCATTCTCATGGAGAATGAATGTTTTATTGCTTTTGGATGAAGAATTTGTGGGGTTCTTGGAGGGACAAACAGATTTATTTTTAGTTAAACGATAAAGATGACATTGACTCCAGAATCCTGTAGGATAGTTACAAGGCCTATATGAGGGGTGTGATTATCTCACAAACATGTTATATAAAAACACATTGAATAGCAAAGCAACTGGAGTTGGAAAAGAAGATAAAACGATTAGAGGAGACTTGTTACGCAACAAAATCAGAGGTGACATTAGCTGAACTTAAAACTACTAGGAATACATTACATGACTTGATAACTAGGAAAGCTGGAAAAGATATGTTTGCTAAGCATAAAATGTTCAAAACGGGTGACAAACCCAATCGTCTTTGAGCACGGCTGGTAAAGAATGCTCCAGTGGAATCTTTTATTCCAGCTATGTTAAATGACAATAACAGGGATGGCAATTTTCCGCCGATCCGCGGATTTCCGCCGATTTATTTTCAAATTGATCATTTCTGTGAATCGTCTAAATCTGTTGAGAAAATTTTAGGGGGGGTAAGGTACCTTATTGTTACCGATTTTAGCGAAAATCAACACGATTACATAAGCGCTTGGCGCTTCCCCGGAAGTCGTCTCCCGCGGTAACCCGGATGTGTTGTGTTCAAGCTACTGCTGTATTGCAGTAGCTTGACAGCCCTGCGATTGGATAGTTGCAAACGATTGGACCAATCAAATGGCTCGTTGTATGCTTTTTCAAAGATTCATGGCGGCGTGTTCTCAGGGATGTGATTTTCTGCTAATTCGCCGAATTCCGCTTTATTTTATCTTCCAGGAAGATAAAGTACGTTAAGTACATTTGCGGCTTGTGGTCCACGAACGCAGTGAAGCTGCGCCCTTTCAGGCAGGACTGGAAGTGGCGTATGGCCACTTCCGGTAATCGGTATGGCCAGGTGGACAGTCATTAACTCTCTGTTACTGGCGGCGTACAATGGCCGTATATGAGCTGGGCTGGCGCGAGGGAGGAAATGGTAATAAAAGTTAACCATCCCCTTTTATGATTCCAAACAGTTTGAAATTGACAGTGCACAGTGGACATTGACTCATAACTTTTGAATATTTCTAAGACTTGGCTACATCAGTGATTGTGCAAAATGAACAGCTCAAGTCTCAATGGAGATTGAAACTGGTGATCTGAAATGAATGCTGAAATTATAAAAAGTAATGGTATGTTGGAATTTTATTTCTCTTATGGAACAGATAAAATTAACTGATTTTGATTTGATCAAGTGTTAAAGCATGTGATGGATAATGCTTGTTGGAATATTTTAGGAATGCTATCTTCTTGGAACATAAGTCAATATTATACATTAATAAGTGGCATTCAGCTGTTTGTTTTATGTCATTTAAGCACAGTTCTGGTACTTAAAAATCATAAAAACCCAGGAGCTTTGGGGAGCTTCGCCCCCCCTTGCCCCCCACCCCCCACCCCACCGGGGCTCTGCCCCGAAGACCGCTGGGGGACTGTGTCCCCCAGACCCCCTGCTTAATTTTCAGATAATTTCCCCAACCCCAAATCACATTGCTGGTTTGTGTTGGAATTCTGATCTTTCGGTATTGTTTTCAGCGGAATTATGAGATTTTTATTGAAGGATCAGGAGTCATCAGTGCTAGAAATAGACAAAAAGGTCAAAAATAAGTTCCGATGGAATTGGCTTGAGAGAAAAGTGACGGTAAAGGTGAAAATTGGCTCAAAGTTCGACGCGGTAACAGAAACACTCAGACAATTTCTGAAGAAACCAGAAAAGGAGATGAAGTTCAAAGTTCAGACACTGACACGGCTTGCTGCCAAAAGGAAGAAAGTTTCACATTAGAATTGACTTGGTGACCAGTGTAAATAGTGTAATAAACTCTTATAGAACTGTTAAATATGTTGGACTAAAGACAGTGAGACAACACTGAAGAAAAAGTAAGTTAACGTTTCATTAAATTTAATGATTTATCTAAGTCTAGTATTTCTTTTTTTTTTTTTTATCACTTTTTTCAGTCTAAATTACTTCTGTTTTACTGAAAACCTCCCAGCTTCAGGGGGGCTGCGCCCCCCATAAGTCAATCAACCAAATTAGATTTCAGCTGAAATCAGAATTTCCTGTTGCCATCCCTGCAATAATCAAAAACAAGTTAGTAATCATCAAATCAATGAGAGCTTCAAAGAATTTTACACTAATTTATATAGATCACAGGCTGATGAGGAGAGGCTCGGATCAGGTTTCTTTTTAAATAATTTAAGTTTCCCGCAGATAGCAGAGGACCAAGTTAAATATTTGGGATCACCGATATCCCAACTTAAGATAAGATAAACCTTTATTAGTCCCACAATGGGGAAGTTCCAGGATTGCAACAGCACAGGGATAGCAACACTCAGAGCAATAATTAAGAAGATACGAAAAATATAAATAAGAGCAGTGGATATACATACGTACACATAAATATATTATATACAAAGTGCAGAGCATTGTAGCAAGATGGAATAAACAGCATAACCGTCTACTTAGTTATCCTACATAGTATGAATATGTACCCATACATATTGTCACCCTTCGTAGCGACTGATATTGTCCTAGTTGTATACTGGAGGGGACCATTTGTGTAAGTCTGTTGCGTCTTTTGCATTCAATACTATTAGGTCGTCACGTTTTTTTTGCTATCTCTGCGAGCAGCCCTGCTTAGGTTATACAGTCTGACAGCCGTAGGTAGGAAGGACCTGCGAAACCTCTGGGTTGCGCACCTAGGATGATGTAGTCTACTGCTAAATGAGCTCCTCAGTACGTTCAATATGTCCTGCATAGGGTGGGACTCGGACTCCAGCAGAGATGACAGTTTAGCCACCATCCTTCTCTCTCCTATCTCCTCCACTGGGTCAAGGCGTTGCCCCAGGACAGATCTATTGTAGCTTTCTTGATCAGTTTGTTCAGTCTCTTCCTATCGGCTGCTGTAATGCCGTTGCCCCAGCAGACCACTCCAGAAGTGATGGCTGATGCCACCACCGTGTCGTAGAATGTCTTCAGCAGCGCCCCTTGTACACCAAAAGACCTGAGCCTCCTCAGTAGGAACAGCCTGCGCTGTCCCTTCTTGTAGAATGCGTCAGTATTGTGTGACCAGTCTAGTTTATTGAACAGATGAACTTGAGATAGATATGGCTATTTCAGCACTTCATTCGGGGAAATGTCCAGGAACAGACGGCTTTCCTGTTGAGTTCTTTAAAGTGATGAAAATGAAAATCAATAATATTTTTTTTTTCCACAATATTTTTATTGAACCTTTTTTCAACAAACATGACACCAACAATCAAACCCCAACACTAAAAGAAACCAAAAAACCCCCCCCAAATATTCCAAAAACACCATCAACCATTAACAAAACAAGTCAAACAATGCTCCTCTGTTTAGCCTAGGTAATCCATTGCATAAGTATACATATTATACATTCACCAATTTGGAAATTACAAGGTCCACACACATCATTCACCTTCTTAGTAGTAGTAGTAGATTAGTTTATTTGACAGGGACAGTGCAATAAACATAGACAATTAATCAAAGACAATCAATCTGATGTGTTGCACATAGAGTGTATAGCTATTAGCTAATTTGCAACTCTTGTCCCTGGATGGGCTTTAGAAAAAAGAATCAAGATAAAAAATATACACAATAATCACATACATCAATGCAGAAAAATTATAAATACACAATTATAAATATTACATTATAAATACATAAATATAACAGCCTGACTCACATTTAACATAAATATTATAAATATTATAAATACACAAATATAACAGCCTGACTCACATTTAACACATATAACATAACTCACATTTGCCTATTTCAGGCCTTCCTCCCTCCGTCACTCACTATAAACAAACACATTTATTCCTTCCCTTCATTCACTCTCACTTTGCAGACAATTAATTCATACATGAGTACATTCTTGTTTATTTTTCAGCCAGTTTTTAACATTTTTAGTGAATGTTTTAAAGTCCGTTATTATTTTAATTTCATTTGGCATTGTGTTCCAGATGTGACTGCCCTTTATAGAGAAAGCTGTTTGTCCAAATGTGGTTCTGCGGTGGAATATTTTACAGTTATTGTTAACAGAACTCCTGGTGGCTCTGCTGCTGTCCTGTCTTTGGACGAAACCAGCAAGTGGCTCGGGTGCTGAGTTATGGAAACATTTGAACGTTAATTTCAGAAGACAGAGGTCAATGAAGCTCTCAAAACTCAATAGGTTGTATTTTTTTAAAACATTACAGTGATGCCACCTAATGGGCTTTTTGTCCAAGATTTTTAGGGTTTGATTATATAATGAACCTATATGTCTTATTGTGGAAGGGGCTGCTTGAGCCCAGACTGTCAAACAGTATGATATATGAGAAAAAACCATAGAATGCATATACAGTGCAGCTGCTTCGTAAGGTATGTAATATCTAATTAATTTAAAGCAGTTCAGATTTTTTTTTACTGTTTTTGAAATTTTCTTTATATGAAGATTAAATTTGAGTTGAGGATCTAGTACAATGCCAAGGTATTTGAATTCTGTAGCTAAACTGATGTCATGATCATGTATATTAACTTTAAAATGTTGCAGGTTACATTTTTTGATTGAAAAGCACATTGAGACTGTTTTCTGAAGGTTCAGCAATAGATGGTTCTTGAGGAGCCACTCTTGGACATCAACCATTCTTGTAGACAGTACATCTGCAGCCTGTGCTGGAGTCTTGGCAGCTGTGTAAATAACTGCATCATCTGCATAAAGTTGGCATGTTGCAGCTGAGCAGTGTAATGGCAAGTCATTAATAAAAATGCTGAAAAGTAAAGGACCAAGAATGGACCCTTGTGGGATACCCATGCGGTTGTTTAAAAATGAGGATTTATCCTGGTGAACTTTTACACACTGTTCTCTATTCTGGAGATAAGATGCAAACCATTTTAATGTATTTGGGGAGAAGTTAAAAGATACCATTTTGGATAAAAGCAAACTGTGGTTTACAGTATCGAAAGCCTTTTTGAGATCTAGAAAAACAGCTCCTACCACATTACCCCTGTCCAAGGACTGTTTGACGTTTTCAATAAGGCAACAATTTGCTGTTTCTGTTGAGTATCCTGGTCTAAAACCAAATTGATGTGGATGAAGAAGTTGACTGTCTTGTAAGTAGTCTATCAGCTGTGTAGCTACAACTTTTTCAAGAACCTTAGATAGGACTGGTAAGATAGAGATTGGGCGGTAATTGCATATATCGTCTTTACTGCCTGATTTATGAACTGGTATGACGACAGCTTTTTTCCAGCCAGATGGAAATGTACTAGACCTAATGGAGAGATTAATGAGATGGGTCAGTGGTTTGATTAATATTTTGCTGTGCATTTTGAGAAAGGAGGTGCTCATATTGTAGATATCATTAGTTTTTGAGTTTGACAGTGTTTTAACAACGCCAGCAATTAACTTCTCATTTACCTCATCGATGTGAAAAGTATCTGTTGGAAGTATGGAATTTGTGTTGTTGAGCACATTTGGCAGCACAAAAATTTTTAAGTCTTCCACAGAGCCCACAAAGTGTGAATTAAATTCATTTGCCAAAGTAGCCTTGTCACTGACGGTCTTGCCATTGATTCTAAGTTCCTTTACCCCCTTCTGATCGTTTTTTTTATTAGTTAAGTTATTTAAATGCCTCCATAGGGAACTGTTGTTACCCTTTGCATGATCTATCAGTTTATTGTAATAAGATATTTTTGATTTTCGCAGCTCATGTACCACTTTATTTCTTAAACTTTTGTACACAAGGTGATCATTTTGTAGTTTGGAGGTTAGTGATGTTTTCAGTGCATAGTCTCGCCTCTTCATAAGTTTTCTTATTTCATTATTTAACCATGGTAGGCTAATCTTCTGTTGTCTACTTTTAATTTGCTTTGAAAATTTTTCTATAGACTTTGTGATTGTTGCAGTTATAAAATTACAACAATCATCTACTTCACATGTTGACATGAGCTGCTCCCAATTTTGATTCTCTAAGTAATGTTCAAACTCCTCATTTTTTGATTTGGGGATAATAAAATTTGATTTGTCAATATCGACTCCCCCAAAATACTGTAGTCGCTTTTTAGTAAGAAACTACTTCTTCAGTAGTTATGTTTAGTTTCTTTACATAATCAATGAAAGGTCTCCATATATTCTCAAACACATTTTCCTTTGATTTCAATATGTATGTTATTCTTTCTAGTGGAAGGTTTGTTAACATCTGTCTTAACCACTGAGTCACATCTGGTCTATGAGTCTTTTTCCACAGCAGTGCAATAAAAATCAATAATATTTTACTAAGGGTTTTTAATAAGTCATTTGAGGGATCCGAACTTCCAGAGTCTGTGTATAGAGCAAATATAATATTAATAGAAAAAAAAGGTAAGAACCCAGAATTATGCTCTTCTTATAGACCCATTAGTCTCCTGGGTGTGATCAATAAAATACTGTCTAAGATACTGGCTACTAGACTAGAGCACATTTTACCTTCCATTGTGAATTCCGATCAAACGGGCTTTATCAAAGGTTGGAAGTCATACTATAACACAAGACGGCTTTTCAACATTATTCACTATCTTAATTTTCATCAGACTCCTGGGGCCATTGTCTCAATGGATGCTTAAAAGGCATTTGATAGAATTGAATGGGAATATACTGTATGTATGAAGTGATGAGAAGATTTGGTTTCGGACCAAATTATTTGAAATGGGTTAAACTTCTGTACCAAGCGCCTACTGCCTTAGTTTTGACCAATGGCCTTCTATCGGCTCCATTTAAAATGACTAGAGGTACAGCACAGGGAAGCCCACTATCTCCTCTTTTGCCTGCTCTGGCCATTGAGCCTTTAGCAATGGCTATCAGACAAAACTCATATATTCAGGGAGTAACTGTGGGAGCAAAACAACACAAAATTCTACTGTACGCTGATGATGTCTTGCTGACATTAACAGACCCGGCTAAATCATTACCATTAGTGATCCAGTGCATCAGGGAATTTGGTCTAATATCTGGCTATAAGATAAATTTTGATAAGGCAGAGATAATGCCTCTGGGTTATATGGGAAACACTGAACCTATGTATGTCAAACCCTTATGCTGGGACCCGTCAGGATTTATATATTTAGGAATTAAAATTACACCTAAAATTACTCAATTATATGCAGAAAATATTAATCCCATGATAAAAGAGATCAAAGAAAGTTTGATCAGATGGAAGAGCCTTCCAATATCATTTTTAGGTAGAATTAATCTCATCAAGATGACAGTTCTCCCAAAAATAATATATCCTATATCTATGCTATTTGTGATGTTAAAATCAGAGGATATTAAAATGATTACTAAAGCTTTATCAGACTGTATTTGGGCTGGCAGGAGGCCTAAGGTTAAATTGGAGATACTAAATTGCCAAATGATCAGGGAGGCTGGGGTCTACCAAACATAGAAAACTGTATTTTGGCCATTCAGGCTAGAATTCTCTCCTCCTGGGTTAATGAACAATTACATCAATGTCCCTGGTTTGAGATGGAGTCAGTAATGTGTAAACCTTTTCCCCTGTGAATTTGCTGGAAAGACGTCTAAATGAGTTACCATCTATTGTTAGGGATAATTTTCTGATAGGAAATGTATTATGGGCATGGAAAAAAATGAGGAAAATATTTAAAATTTTATTGTCCTAAATGTAAAAGTCAAGTTGGTACAAGATTTCATTGTCTGTGGGAATGCAGTATCATTCAGACATTCTGGAGGGCAGTATGCACAAATATCAGTAAAGCAGTAGGTAAATGGGTACCAAGCAATCCTCTACTATGTTTATTTGGAAATGTTCCTGACTCTTTGATGCAATATGAGAGGATGTTATTCAAACACTTCTAATGTTGGCTAGAAAAGCAATTATGGGTTGGAGATGAACCTCCCTTCATCACTATATGGAAATCGCTGATCCTGGAAACCCTGACTTTAATAAGACTGGGATATCATATTGATGGAAAAGCTAGAGTTTATCTACAAAAATGAACAAAGCTGTTGGAAGCACTGAGATTGAACGGTGGCTTGGAATCAAGTGGACTGTAGGTGGATGTGTAAGCGAAAACCCATGTACAAAAAACGTTTTGTTTGGTGGCTCTTTCTTTGTCCTTATGCTGCTGTGAATGTGCCTGACCCGTCTTGTATTGTTTTGTGAATTTTGTTTGTTTTATTTTATTTATTTTTTTGTATAAAGTGTAAAATAAAAAAAAAAAAAGTGATTGGTAACCGGGTGAAGACGAGTGCTTACTAATAGGGTCAGCTATTTCTCCACCAGCTGCAGCCTTCAGATTGCAGCGGCTGGTCCATGATCCTTCGGTAAAATCACTGTTTGTGAATTGAAATGTAAGAGTTTATGACCCCAATAAAACCAAAGGCGTGGATTATCACTTTGGTGTTATCTGTACAAATAACTAAATAAACAGTGCTAAAGTATTTTGGAAAGAAACGTCATTTTATTGTTAACATAATTGTGTAATCATGAAGAGTTTTTAAACAGGCAATTCTTTGAGCCTATATGTGCTGTTACATTTCCCGCGGTTCATTTGATTAGGTCCAAATAAATTGGAGATGGTTCAAAGTAGGGATGGGCATTCGGTGAAATTTTCTTCACCGATCGTCGGGAGAATTAATGATTAATAATCGGTTAATCATTAACATTTTTAGGTACGTAACAAGGCAGGTAGACTACATTAGAACATCAGGAATCACCAGCACGGAGAGCCCTCTCTCTGTTCTCGTGCTGGCTCGGCTCGGGAATCTCGCAAGCTGATTGGCTGAGACGTTTCACCCCGCAAGCTGATTGGCCGAGACGTTTTACCAGCTTCTCTCCCTGCCGAGCGGCCACCCAACAAACGAAGACCGCATGCTCTATCGCTCGTGTTACTTAGTCTAGCCGCGCAGAACTTTTTGCTGTTCTCTTGTGCAATTTTGTGCGAAATAGTCTTCCCGTCGAGCCACTACGCGGCCTCCTGCAGCTTCCCTCGACGTGTGTACACCGAATCTTCATGACTTTCTCAATAAAGTTTCTGAAAAAAAAAAAAAGAATCTTCACGACCGCCATTACTCAGCGCGCAACCACTGTTGGCGGTTTCTTCGCGTAATAAGGGTGTTCCATGGACCCTGTCGATGAGGTATATTTGTATGCTGCATTGCAGTGATTGTAGTACACTTGGTCATTTTTAAATTGAAATGGTCCCTCGCAACACTTCGCCGTAACCACTTCATGATTTAGCGATTGCCCTACGGAAGCCCGCATGTATCAACTGAGGCACGCCAGGGTACGGCGATGATGTAATGTTGCCCCCTGGTGCCCAAATTTTGCCATTGCATTGTTTGAGGACGGCCGTGCACTAGGCCTCGGATTGTTTTAAAAAAAAAAAAAAACGGTTTGTCGACGAAAATGAACTTCCTCGGTGAAATTCTTAATGATCAATTATCGGTTAATCGGTAAATTATGCCCATCCCTAGTTCAAAGTCTGATCACAGTCACAGAATTGAAGAGACAAAAATTAAAAAAAAAATAAATTATTTACACCACAAAATCCGAGTTCTTCAGATGTTGTGAGGGTTGGCGAAAACAACTTCCAGTGTGAGGAAAAATGATCAATCCACTTTAAAACACGGTGAGTTAAAGAAAATCAATAAGAAAAAGTTTAACAGAATAAAATAGAAAAACGTCTGTGAACACTGTCACTCCATACAAAAGAGAAGTCTGAGCTCAGAAAAGAAGTAGTAATTTTTCCCAGATGTTTAAAGGAAAGTGAATTCAAGGCAGGACACAGACAACTTTCACACAGAACAACTCTCAGAACTAGGGCATTCCTCACTTAAAACTGAGTAAGTTTTCAGGGGAAAAACTTGACTGACATGAAAGGGAACCAGTTGTCTCCCATCGCGGGGGGTTTGAATGAACTGTGGCCCAATAAGAAAGCAGTTCTTTGTCTGAGACCGACCAATAGAATGAAAGAGGTCGTTGTCCAAAAGACAATGGCTGGTGATTGGCTGAGCCAGTCAGATGACTTGAGTTTTAGAAGTCAAACACATAATAACTGTGAAATTCACATTATATACTTATGTATAAATTCTAAGCTAACTTCAGTGATTCATGACTAACTTTCAGTGAGCATGCACTTTTATAAATTTGTCCTTCTTTAATCAACATGCATTAGAATAAGGTTCATTTAAGCATTTTCAAACATGCAACACATTTAACATCAATGATTAATGAAACATTGCAAACCCGTCATTGTCCAACACAGAGTTGGTCATTTCTTCAAATAGTGTCCTGAGAATTATCCTGAGGAATGAAAACTTGAAGAGAAAGTTAATGTTTAGTCAAAAAAACAAACAGTCCAGCAGTTAACAGAAGTAATGCAAACATATTCTGTAGCTGTCCACCAGGGGGTAATGTTGAGCTGTGGATAATTCCTAGAGACCGGTGGAATTCGTTCAGTGGCTCTGAAATATCTCAAACAGTATTTCAAGCATAAAACTGCCTGGCTGGGGAGGAAGTTCCGAGATTTATGATTGCAACTTAATCCGTTCCTGGCACGAAATGGGATCCTTATCGTCCCTTTTACCATGGAATGTGTTTTCAAACTGTGGTCCTTAGGTGAAGGAAACAATTCTTGACCAGACTTTTTGGGTGAAACAATTTCTTTAAGGTGAAGAGTGATTTTATAGATTAGAGCCACATGGATTGATGCTACACCACGTTTGACTGAGCCAATATTGATCCACAAAATCCACGGATCATTCTTTTAATATAATGCTTTTACGTCTGTGAATGCCTGCGTCTGATCATGTCGAAACTGGGTCAGTGAGCCATGAACCGCGGTCAAGAACCAGAAACACCCGGCGCCTAATGGAGATAACAGCTAACAAGCTAACAGATGTGCTAGTTCTTCTTCTGTGGTGTTAAGACAGTTCTCATCCGGCAAGACTTCCCTGTGGCGCGTGCGTACGTCTTTACTTCCGTGTTTACATGAGCGGACTTGTTGACATGCGTGTCTCTTAATTTATCAAAAAAAAGTCACCGTAAAGACTGTCCTCAACAGCTTCCAAATACAGTATTTCTCATAAAGCGGGGATAGATGGTTTTGTATTACATGTAGCGCTGTGTTGGAGCATAAAGTTGACACTTGATAAACTGAAAACGCACATAGACTGGCTGAAACCCATGAACAAAGAGGGAGACTTGGAGCTGCTGAAATTGTAAGTAAAATATCATTTGTTTGTTTTAACATTTGTCATAAATTAATAATTTATCCGGCATGGTGGTGTTTTCTTTTACAAAGTATGGATACAGAGTTAACTGTTGGTTAAGTGCTGTGAATAAATGCAGAATAAAGGTATATTTTATGAGATTACGGACTTCTCGCACTAAAGTGAGAGATTTGAAGATAATGATAAATCACAATAAAATGAAAATGACAGAATAAAGGCTGCAGTATGAGCCATTTTTACTCAATAGAACTAAACTGAAATGAACAAATCTTCCAGGAAATGTATTGAAACCCTTTTCAAAAATTGAAAGTTAATTTGTAATTAAAATATAAACAACAAAAAATAAAAGAAACTAAATTATTAAACCCTACTGTGGTGTGGGGATTTAAAAATATGATTATTAATTTTACTGTGAAATCTGTTCTTTTCATGTCCCCTTCACATCTGTGAAGACTGGGTTTCCACTCCAAGGTCCATCCTGCACTGAGACATTCCGAAGGGAAGAGGTTGGCAGTGGAGGAGCATCCCTGCTTCATGTGGATTTCAGCACAGAAGAAGACTTCAAATTTTTCAGGGTCTTGGTTTGTAAATTCGAGATTCAAGAAGGTGCTGCCATAATTTTCTCCGTACTCTAATATGCATTCAATGCAATTTAGTTGTTGTAATGACTAGTTCTTTTATTTCTTTTTTAATTTAAGTTCTCAGCAAAATACAATGTTGGTCATTTTTTGACAATTTTACTGAGCATTTAATTCTACATAAATCACAGTTTAACAGGAAATTTTTGGCAATCCTGTGCTTTTCTTGTGGTGTTACATAGAACATCATCACTGTAAACTATGGAAAAAGCAGCTACTTTAAAATCTGTACTTCCTTGCACAACTTTCAGTGCAAAAAAAACTCCAAAAATGTCAACTTATTGGAAAAGCTCCCACAAATTTGGGCTTTTTGGGCCACAACAATCACAAAAACAGCCAGCGAAATCCTGCAGGGACTGAAATACAGTGAGATTATGTATACATTCTTGATGCATTGATTTTGTTTACTGACTGGGTTGTTAACTTTACACGACACACACTTTGCACTAAAGAAAGCACTTGTGAGCACTTTGTGAAAGTATACGTTAAATAATAAAAAGTGCATTATTGTAACTGATTTTGGGTCAGTTCTATATATGATAATTTATGTATTAAAGTTAGATTATTCTTGGTACAGTTTGCAGCATTAGGTCTCGAAGATTTTTTTTTTCTGGCAAGTAAAATGGCTATTAAAATGGTAATTTCCCAGATCAAATCGGGATCGGATCAGATCGGAATTGATTCAATTCAGAATCTCAAGAATCGGAATCGAATAGAGTCTGGAAATTAGGTATTGCTCCCAGCCCTATTCAAGACGTGGCTAACAGAACTTATTAGTGTATTCCATATGGAGAAAATCCGATATGATATGACGAACCAACCTGAGAAGTTTTACAACATCTGGCAACCATTTTTAGACCAACTTGTCCAGTCTTCTGGAGACTCTATAACACATGCACAGTGGGCCATCGACCTTGAAAATCCTCTGATGGACTGTTGGATTGTTATACTCTAGTGATGCAGTATTGTATCGTACGCTCTATGTCAAGCCCTGTTTCTTTTTTTTTTTCTTTTTTTTGTGTGTGGAGTTATAAGTTTAATAAAAATATTTATTAAAAAAAAAAAAAAAGTTAAGGAATAATCGTGATTTCAGTATTGATCAAAAATAGTCACAATCATCACTTTGGCCATAATCAGACAGTCCTAGGGCTGAGTCTTAAACCAGAAGTGGAGTCCAGTTCCATTTATGAATATAGAGATTTTCTCTTTGGGGCTTGGCAGTGGTGTATGCATCCAGACATCATGTTGCCAGTGTTATTACACGTTTAATTGTTGTTTAATTTCTGCTGTAATGAATATTGCAGCATTGACTTCTTTTACAAATAATTAACATAATTTCAAGTCTTATTTGAATCTGAAAGTAAAACACTGTCCATGCCTATTATAATAATTTGTAGTACCCCTGTACAAACAGCAGAGGACAAGCTTGCCTCACTACCATCATCACAACATTCTGTCTCCTCCTGCTCTCAACTGCACTGGACACAAAGCAGCTTATTTTCCTGGTGTTCTTGTATGCAGTAGCAGGACTTTAACTTGCCAGCTGCTGCTTCCCTTTTATCTTGCTCATTAAAGCTGCCCTAGAGTCCAAGGCTCTAATTTCATATCTGAATATTTTACCTCCATGTGTATTATTTAGACCTCTAATGAGATTTTCTTAATTCCCTTTCTCAGCCTTATCAGCCAAACATTTTAATCGCGGCATTTAAATTAAAAACAGTCAAGAACCGTTTAATGTGCAGCCTCATTTAAGTGCGTTGGTTGAAGGAAAAGTGTCTGTTTCAGGTAACGTTACAAGTGCGTTTCACCTCAATGCATTGATATTTTGCCGTTGCTGCCGTCTTGCGTCATGACCCGTCTGTCAGAAGTTTTGCTTGAGGGTTGCCTATAGACACATCACTGCTGTGTAGTGGAATTGGATTGTTTCCTTGCTTTTGAAGGGGTTTCATTTGTTGATGTTGCCATAGAATTGGAGTGCAGCACAGCAATGGGTTTCATTAAACACCTACTGAGATCACACAATTGCCTCCATTGAGAAGAAGACGACTTAATGCTTGCCAGATACAGGATCTTATTCCTGTACTGTGAATTAAAGAGAAGCCAGTGCTCATTGTGTAGGACATTGTGGGACTGGGATCTGAAAGCCCTACGAAGATTAGAACAGGCAGGAAATATGTCACTGTGAGTATAATCTCAACTTGTCTTGTAACTGGGTCACACATTTTCTATTTTTCAGGCAAAATAGAAAGTGGGTGTTTGAACCGTCCCCTTTCTTCAAAGGTTTTGACCTTTTACCCAGGACCCTGAATCTGGGCTTTTCAGGAAGGTACCATATGATAACTTGATGCAGATGAGCTGCAGTGAGCACATGGAGACCAAATTTGGAATGTAAAATACTGGAGTTCCATCTGTTCTTGCAGAATATAACTTTGTGTTCATGGTCTATATAAAGTTTTTATCAGTATTGCCTGAGTTTGAGAAGCCTTGGATCATCATATTCCGATTAAAAGTGCTGTCACACCTACATGCTTTAGTACATTACAGTCAAACTGAAGTATTTTTTCTCCTTTAGTTTGCTTCATTTTGTCTGGTGAGAACCCAGTAATGGCACTTGGGTGCAAACCAGTGATGCAAGTTATCAATTAGTTCATTAATTGATAATTGATTCACCTTACTGATCAATTAACGATTAACTGATAAGCAGCGTTTTTTCTGAGAATCTGAATTTCCCTCCGTACAAGAGTCTATCTTTAAGATATAAAAAGTTGCTGTTTTTTCATATACTGAATAAAACATGAACATTATATTCCTCAATGATTTATTGTGCCATTTGCATTTTTATTTACTACAGACAATGGCATTTTTTGTACTTTAACAAATTTTGCACTGTGTAGTGTGTACTATGTGCTGGTACATCTCAGTAAATTACAAATGTCATGATTTTTTATTTATTTTAAAAACTACTACCAACATTTCTTTTAATATCTTCCTGCCTGCCCCAGGGACTACAGATGGAAATTAGTGAGGATGCTATAATCTGGTACAGAGCATCTTTATCCTATGTTTAATGTTTTTTCTGTACATTGTCCCTGACAAATAAGCCAGTAAACTAAACTATCATAAAATTTATCTTTTTTAGTTACAGTATATAAAAAAAAAATTCACCTTCTAATTTACTGAGTTGCACCAGTAGACTGTTTTAACAGGAAAATAAATTGTGAGCTGCTTCATCTGTTGCATGTGAAACATTATCACAGTACCCCGGCAATCCAGACAAACCCAATATGATCTGGGCTCCCTCTGTTGTGTTACCTCAGTGGCAACTTGAATCCGGTCTGCTTTTCCGTATAGTGGCAGGTTGAAGGGAGGCAGCGGGGATATGTTTTTGCGCTCGTGTAGCCTGCTGCAGTCTGTTTCCGCTCTGTTGATTTAACGGGGGGACATTGGAACGTGCTATTGGACCTTGTTGTGGCTCTCCAACGTAACCCGGAAGGGCTTAGCGTCTTCTTCTGCTTTTTCGGTTGAAATGCGGCTGTGGGTGACTGCGTGTGCTCCTGCCTGGATGACGAAGCCACGACATTTCCTAGAATAAGCTCCCATTGAAAAGGACTGCTGAGTTATCAGTTAAGTGACAACTAATTTAATTTAGTTGACTAAATTCTTATTGACAGTTAATCAAAAGTCAATCATTAACATCCCTAGTGCACACCAAAGCAACTATAGCAAGACCTACAAAAAGAGGTGGTCTTGATCCGAATCATCTGGTGAACTCTGGTGCTGTCCTCCTGGTGAGAAAGCATATCAAACCAAAAGCCAGAAAACTCTTGATTTGAGGGCATTAGATTATGAGCAGATTTTTATTTATCGCCCAAAACATGCTGCAGGATGAATCACGCACAAACATGGATTTGTGAGGAGGTGCAGACTGGTCAATGATTACGTTCATGCTCAACTATCCACAACACACAAAAAATATGGAAATACACTCTTTAGCAGTTGGCCATGGGAAAGGAGGATTCAGAGATCTGCTGCATGATGCTGCAATGTAAAAAGTTCTGTGTGGAGTACATTAAAGTGTAAAATGAGTGGAATAAAATGGGGAGTTCTCGTGCCTCATCGAAATCTGTGTGGCCTTTCAGAATTTAGCACCTTAACACTTGAGCTTCTTGATAAGTAATACAAACATCGAAATCATGATTTTGGGGAGCTCTCACATTAATCTAGACTCATTTATTCTTAGTTTTTACCACACTTTTGCAGACAATGTGCAACATCAGTTACACATTCTGAAGGGTCACAGATTTCAGTGCAATTCTGGTAAGGAAAACAACTTGCTGGATTTACTTTTCCTGTTCTTGCAGCAAAAACATTTGACCAGTAAGAGGAGAGGATGTTCTCACCTCATTTGACATGACTAATTTTGGTCCACTGATATGCTTTGCTGTACAAACCAAGAGGAAAAAAAATGATACAAAATAGCAAACTCATTAACTGACAGACCAAAGCAAACAAACTTAGGTGTGAAAACACTCAGCAGTTAACTGCTGTGCTAACCACCGGAACCCACAACTGCACACACCTAGCGCACTGCGGGGGAAAGGCAGTCTGGTGACAAGTAGAAATGGGGTATGTGTCTTTTAAATCCCAATATAAACAGCAGCTTTATATGAAACGGTAGACTTTTTTTTTTCTCGCGTTGCCAATGTATATCATCATGTCGCACAGCCCTAGTAGGCCACGTAGGATTTGGTGTATTAGTTAAAGAAGCATGTAAAACGTTTGAATAAATGTTGGTGTGCAGTGAAAGTAAACCTCGTTATATTTAATGTTTTCCAATCAGACATTAGAATAGGAGCAAAAATTAGAGGAATATTAATTGGATATTATTACATCTTTAAAAGGAGAAAATATATAATAATTATTTAATAAATTTATAATTTATATATAATAAATATATAATAGTTCCATAATCCTAGGCTATTTTTATTTCAGTCGTGTGTTTAATCATGTGTTCTTTTTATCTAAAATAATGTGTTTTGTTTTTATCTAATCCTCCTCTCTTACTTTATTGCGCAGTAGCCTGGTGGAGCACCCACAATTTCGCTGTGCTGTATAATGACAATAAAGCCTATTCTATGTTATTAATGACAGGAATTTGTACAATTAATTTTTTTTCAGTATATAATTTAAAATGTTAGAGATGCTTTGTATGTGTTTATTATATGTAAACTATAGAATCTACAGAAAATATATAGCATGATACATATGGTTATTGAGTTATAAGATGCTTATATTGGAATATGAAATTTTGGTCATATCGCACACCCCTAGTGTTTAGTATTGTTATAAATAAAAGTTTAAAGCTCTTTGAAAAGTTGTACATAGACTGTTATCATTATATCACTATATCCGGGGCATAAAATGGTCTTCATGACGTCAACGACAATATCATTTATCGTGATAATTTTGGGGAAAATTTAGTGTCAGTCAAAATTTTATCGTTACAGGCCTACCAAGGCGTTCCCAGGCCAGCTGGGAGACATACTGTATGGTCCTTTTCCACTAGCACCTACTCAGCCCGACTCACCTTGACTACTTGGTTTTTAGGGTTTTCCATTAGTACCTAGTACCTGGTACTAGGTACAGTACTTTTTTCGTACCTACTCTGTTGGGGTTCCAAGCGAGCTGAGTCGAGCTGAAAATGTGATGTCAACTCGACAGACTGCAGGCCACTGATTGGCCAGGTCGTAACGTCACTGGATGAGAGCACCGTCTTCACAAGATTTAAAACTGCCATTTGTAAATTTGGCTCTGAGTTTTTATCATTTCTATGATAATCAACAAGATAAATGGCTACACACAAACCAACACCGTGGTCCGACGACAAGGTGCAGACTCTAATGTGCTTGGTGGCTTCTGAGAGAATCCAGAGGGAGCTATGGGTCTGAAAAGTTCATAGTGGTCAAATTTGACCAAATGTGGTTTATTTTTCAACAGTCTCCCTGTTGGTGCACACGCTTCTTCCATCGGTGTTGCAGCGCTTGGATCCCTGTGGTTGAAAAATGAACCACATTTGGTCAAATTTGACTGCTATGAACTTTTCAGCCCCGTTGACGGAGTGACCTGAAATGAAAAAGTATACCAGGAGGTCTCTGAGAGATGGTGAGTGTTTTGTGAATTTAAGCATCTTTTACGTTATTTATCTCATTGGTGGCAAGCTCACTTTGAGCAAACAAGGATATTACCGTTGTCCCCTGTATGCAGACAATGAGCTGGCTAGTTAGCTAGCTAGCTAGCCATCAATGGTAACTCCATGCTTTGCTTGTATTTTACGCTTGCTGTAACAAGTATTTGCTTCTGACAGCAAAATGTCAGCATGTCAACAACATAATGGGCCACCTTCCTGTAACGATCCCACCCATCTTGAGGTGGTACTCAGCTGTAATGGAAAATGACCTAAACTGTGTCAGGGCAAGTAGAATTGCAGGGAGTCGAGCTGAGTAGGCGCTAGTGGAAAAATGGCTATAGTCTTTCCAGTGCGTCCTGGGTCTGCCCCGTGGTCTCCATATTGCCCAGCCCTACATGGAACAATACTGGTTGTGGGACTGATTAAAAGCGATTTTTAAAACAGAAGTTCTACTAGATTGTATATTTTAGATAGCAGCGATCTTGCTTAATGATACTTGGGTAAATGAGAGGCGTCTGACTAATCGAGTTGGAAATCAGTACAGTCCTGTTTGGTAACGATGAGTAGTAATCAGCCTTGAGATTCTGCTGTCACCAGAGTAAAAGTGAACTAGTTTGAAGACAAGACTGCCACTCACCTGCAGATAGATGGACTGGGATCTCTGGAGCTGAAATGGAGTGTTTGTTGTTTATCCACCCACGTATTCCTTATACGGATATGCTAACGAGGGCTAGCAAGCAAGCAGTGTAAACAGCTCATCCAGGTGCGGTTTCAGGAGGAGGCAGTAACATTTTTCCAGCTGTGTGCCCCGCCGGATAATGTTGTAAACCTAAATATGATGATGTTTTTGGGATTTCCACAGCAAGTAGAAAGCAGCTGCAGAACTTATGAAGGCAACCATGCCCCCTGCAACTCGCTCAGATGCGAATTCGCATCTATTAATAGATAACATGTAGTCGCACTACCTGGAAAAATTTGCGCTTTCACTTTTAGTTTAAACGTACTCGGTCTACTTGACATTACATGCCAGACTTATTCTAACAAGAATGACTTCAGCAAGCCAAGAGGAAGAAAACTGACATGGAGTGGGACACTCTGGTAATCTCCATTCATGGCTTAACCCAGCAGACAACTCCTGCCACACAAATGTTTTGTCTGTCAGGTATTTTTATGGCCAATGTCAAATTTAGAGTTCATCTACACTTCAGTGACACAAAAAAGAAAACTCATTACGGGATCCTCTCTCTTTGCTGTACTTTCTCATAACTTGAGCCCTGTAGTGGCGGGAATATGAGCTCTTTTGTGTGAGTGAGGCAGAAGATTTATGATAAGAATTAAAGGCAGCCAACAGGGGATTTGGACCGCAATTGATTTTGCACAATTCAATTTTAAGCTTGTTGATTTATAATGCACTGTCCACATATCAATCTTGGGCCTCTCCACATGAGGTGAGATCACTGGGCAAGCTGCTGGTGCGCTAGATCAATAAAATTATGTGAGTGTGTGCATTTGAGAGAGTAACAGGAAGAGATGGTACTGGGGAGGCGGTTAGCCTCTATTTGTGTGTATGCAGGTTTGTGCAAACTCAGAGCTTCCAAGGCTTTGCTTACAATACCTGATGGCATTTACTCGGCACAAGGAAGCCAGTACTACAAATCCACCCAAACCTCCGGGCTTCCTTCCTTCCTTCCCCCTTTCTTGTAGTGCAAATGCCTCTTTTGGTTCACGCCTTTAAAGGATTTCTTTAGATTCAGGAGTTTCCTTAAAACCCTTCTGTTTGTGTGACCTTATTGGTGTTGTTTTTGGCCGATTGTCCATCTCTCACCTCCTCCCTTTCCAGATGGTCACTATTTAAGTGTGTGATGAACAGATTGCCAAGAGTTGGATAGCTGAAAGCATTGTGTATCTGTGCTATCTGCTCTCGCTGATGGAGGGAGACTAGAAAAGCTATTTGCTGGCAGAAAGAGGACCCAGAGCTCAAGGGGGCAGAGGGGGGGCTTTGTAAAGCAGCCAGCTCTGCTGAACTTGAGGAGTTCAACTGCAGCTCCACTGTCCCCTGCCCCATCTCCTTCTGCTCCCCCTTGCTGCACCTCTCCTTACACTTGCTTGCTCCCTTCCTGCTGTCTTTTGTCATCATTTTCATTATCCCCCGGCCACTCTCTTCCACATTTGCACTGTTGCATTTCCTCCTCACCCAGCGCCACACTGCCCCTCCCCATCAAGATCTTTTTTTTCCCCCCTCTCTGCTGTTTCTCCTTCCCTTTCCACGCATGTCTCTCATCACCGACCTATTGCTCAGCCTTTTCTCCCCTCTCAGTCAGAAACGCCAAGGCAGGCAGGCGGGGAATGAGATTTGTTTTTCTCTCCACTCCAACCCATTTGGTCTCTCGTCTCTTGCCCCTAGCTCTTTTACTTGTTGCATGACAGACCTGGCACTCTATTGAAATAAATCATCTCCCAGGACAGCATGCATGTGTGTATGTATGCACACGTGCCAGCAGCTGAGACCAGTAAGGGCCTTCTTATGGTGGTGTTGGGTGTTTTGTGGTGAGCATAGCTCCCGGACCGCCACCCTGCTCCTGCGCTTATGTGTATGTGTGTATTATTAATGCCTCTGGCTATGACCTGCCCACACTGTTATCAGCGTGATTTATGCTCTCTCACTCCACACAGTGCTTTTCAGCTTTTTTGTCCTGTTCCTGTTCATTTTGACGCTTTGCCTTATTTGCTGCTCTTTGCTGTGACTTTTTCATTTTTTCTGCCCATCCAGTATGTTTTCTGACGGGCTGGCATACATATTTGTGTGTCTGTCAAATGGCACAATAGCCCTCTCTTGCTGTCCTTGTTGTCAGCGACGCGACATTGGAGCTTAGAGCCACTCCTAAATCATTTGGCGCCTTGTCCTATTGGCCCATTTTTATCTGGCATTAAAAATTAAATGCATACAATGATGCATGGACACTGTCCAGATGAAGCATGATTATACTAGATATCAGACTACAAGTCGAAATATACCCTCCACTGTACAAGGCTGGCATTTTTCTTGAGAATTTTATGTGTACCGTTGCTTCTCTCTTGCAGTGTAAATTGTGAAGCTGTGCTGAATACTAACTGACCTTTTTGTAAGTGCTCAAGTTCAGTGATGCACTAGTGTTTGAGCCTTCAGGTGCTGCTTACCTCTGCCGGCTTCAGCAACCAGTCAGTGATTCGCTAGGTAATTTTCCTTGAACTCTTGTAACACAACAATGGATTTTGTGGTTTTGTGTCAGAGCTAGGGGCCAGTGAAGAGAGCAAAAATGATTTATTATGCAATTTAGTACTGAAGGAACGGGCTGTTTAGCAAGGCAGTTAGATGTTTTGAGGGAGTAGTAAGCTCCCAGTGGTGCTGAAATAAGAGTTTCTACTTTTAAATTTTTTGTTTTTACATATTCGGGGAAACAAATGTCAAAGCTTCAGGCCTTGGTGGGTGGTTTGGTTCAGTCTGTAAATGACATTGGAAGGCCAACATTGCTGAGTAATACACTGTCAACTTTGGATGGTTGTGGAGAAAGATGTGGTTCTAGGAAAAGTAGAGTGAAGTCTGTAGGAGAATTTTCTAACGGCTAACATGGTGAGAGAATCTCTAAAGTCTTTGTTTTGAGTCAGTGAAGTCAGCTTTCCAAGATGGCTGCCTAATGGGAAGCCCTCCTTCACGAAGGAAATTGGACTACCAGCTAGGGCAGCAGCTAGCGATTATTTTACTAATCAAGTAATTGGCCAATCTAATCGATCGCTTAATTGAGTAATTGGATACTTTTTTTTAAAAGTTTTTGTAAAGGGTATACATGTCATTACAGCATTGCATTGTTTACATTTTCATCACGTTCCCTTTTTTTGTTTTTTGACAACATTGGAAAAATAATTATTACAACACCCATTTTTTAAGTGAAAGAAAAAGAAAATTTAAAAAAAGAACAAAAAAAAACAAAACGAGAAAAAAAAACAAAAACAAAAGAGCAAAAAAAATAAAAAATAAAAAAATGAAAGAGTATCTGAGTAGTGTTGGAACAAAGAGAGGTGCCATTATTGAAATGGTATTTGTCAAAGATTAGATCTAATGGAAGACACATATGCGTTCCAGGGTTGCCAAAAGTTCAAGAACCCATCCATGTCCTGTCTCAGTGCGAATGTCAACTTTTCCTTCGAATAAATGTCTTGAATCACATTAATCCAATCTTCAGGTGTAGGACAATCCTTCAACATCCATTTTTTTGTTAGAGCTTTTTTACTTGCCAATATTAAAATCAGTGAATAAGTATTTTTCTCCTCGTCTTTCCAGTGATTCCGGTAGTAAACCCAAATACAGTTACAAAAGAAAAGGGAACTGTTACTTTGAATATTTTCCCCAATATTGTCTGTACATTGGTCCAATATTGGTGGATAACTGGGCATGACCAAAACACATGAAAATGATTTGCAGTCTCTTCACCACACAAGCGCCAACAATTCAACCCCTTACGAGTAAATTTGTTTTGTGCAGGTGTTCTGAAAAATCTTACCAAATTTTTCCATCCAAATTCTCTCCACTGCAGGGATGAGGTACTTTTCCATTGCTGTTTATTTAGCTTTTCCCATATTTCCAGTTGTAAAGTGAAATTCCCCTCTTTTTCTCATCTCTCTTTTATATATGATGTGTTGTCTCCTTTTAAGTTGTGAAGACCTTGGTATATTTTAGAAATGTATCTGATCCCTGGGATCCCTTTATATGCCATTAAGAAGACCTTCAGAACACCTGACTGGGCCCTTTCCAAATCCTCCTTTTTAAGTATTTTGTTTATGTGGTGTCTAAGCTGAAAGAACCTGTAAAGGTCTTGATTTATTAGACCTTGTTTTTTCAAATCTTCAAAACTTCTTAAAATTTGCCCTTTAAAAAAATCGTAATATTTTATCAGTCCATTCTCTTTCCACTTTTTAAATCTAGTGTCTGTTTTATTAGGAGTAAAGTCTTGATCATAGGCAATCTATTGCAGTAATCGATAGGGTTCTTTAGTTTGATTCTCTCTGACTATCTTAAACCAAATTTTTAGCGGGGTGTCTATCCACGGGTTAGTGTTATTCAAAAGTTTAGGTAAGGCGTTGTTCCCTATTATCGCCTGTAGGGGGATGTCACTTGTTATTTGGCATTCCATCTCCTTCCATTGTGCAGTGTAGACTGGGTTACATATCTCTACTAAAGTTTTAATTTGTGCGGCTTTAAAATAGTCCCTGATATTTGGCAGTGCGAGCCCACCTTTGTCTTTGTTTAGCTGTAGGGTTCTATATCTGATTCTAGGTCTCTTGCCCTGCCATATGAATCTTGAGCTCCTTCTGTCCAGTTCTTGCCATGTTTTTTTGGGAGGTTCTACCGGTATTGTTTGGAAAAGGTATAGAAGACGTGGAAGTATATTCATTTTGACTGCTTCAATTCTTTGTGCAGTACCCAAGAATGGTATCATAGTCCATCTTGCTAGGTCAGATTTTATTTTTGTCACCAGTGGATCATAGTTTAGTGTTATAATTTTGTTGAGTTGTTTCGGGATATTGACCCCCAGATATTTCATAGATTCCATCTCCCAGTTAGTTTTGAGTTTGCTTAGTAAATATTGATTTGGGTCATAGTTGAATGTTAAAACTTGGGTTTTATGCATGTTTAATTCATACCCCGATAAATCTCCATACTCTGAAAAAACTGAGATTAGTTCTGGAAAAGAGGTGTCCGGCTGCCCCAGGTATATTAAAATGTCATCAGCAAAGAGTGCTGTTTTATGTTCCTTCTGACCAAGTGTAATACCTTGAATTTTTTGATTCTGTCTTATCCATTGGCTCAGAGTTTCTATGAAGATTGCAAAGAGCAGTGGAGACAAGGGGCAGCCCTGACGACTTCCTCTTTTCAGTTCAAAAGATGATGATAATTTACCGTTAATCCTTATTTTAGCTGTTGGTTTTTTATATAATGCCTGGATAGTTCTAATGAAATTGTTATGAAAATTGAAACTGGATAAGATTCTATATAGGAAAGACCAGTCAACCGAATCAAATGCTTATTCAGCATCTAATCCCAATATGGCTGCATTTAAGTTATATTTTTTTATATGATGAATTATGTGTAAAGTGCGTCTAATGTTGTCTTGTGTCTGTCTTTGTCTTATAAAACCTGTTTGATCTAAAGTAATTGGATACTTTTTAATTTAGTTTTTTTTTTTAAAAGAAATGTGCATTTACCAACATGTGTGTAACTTTTTTCCTGAAGAGCAACAGTAATTGTACCAAACACTCAATAACACAGATACACATTTATTGCAATGCTTATTGCAATGTTTATTGCATGTAACCCCATTTGACTTCACCACAATGGACCGGTACAACGTCTGCATCACTGCAGATGCTGCTCCGATCCGTTTGTCAATCTCTTGCTCCATTCTCCCCTCACTCGTGAATAAGACCCCAAGATAATTAAACTCCTCCACTTGGGGCAGGAGCTTGTCCCCAACCCTTAGAGGACAAATCCACCTTTTTCCGGCTGAGGACCATGGACTCGGACTTGGAGGTGCTGATTCTCATCCCAGCCGCTTCACACTCAGCGGCAAACCGTCCCAGTAAGACCTGTAGGTCATTGCTGGATGAAGCCAACAGGACAACATCATCTGCAGACAACAAAGATGAGATCCTGTGGTCACCAAGCATGACACCCTCCGATCCTTGGCTGCGCCTAGAAATCCTGTCCATAAAAATTACGAACAGGATCGGAAACAAAGGGCAGCCCTGGTGGAGTCCAACTCTCACTGGGAAATGAGTCTGACCTAGTGTTGGCAATACGAACCAAACTCACAATGGTCGTACAGAGACAGAATAGCTTGTAACAATAAGCCTGATACCCCATACTCCCAAAGCACCCACCTCACAAAAAAAACACGAGGGACATGGTCGAAAGCCTTCTCCAAATCCACAAAACACATGTAAACTGGTTGGGCAAACTCCCGCAAACCCTCGAGGATTCTCGAGAGGGTAAAGAGTTGGTCCGATGTGCCACGGCCAGGATGAAAACCACATTGCTCCTCCTGAATCAGAGGTTCGACCAACAGCCGGACTCTGCTCTCCAGTACCTCGGCATAGACCTTCTCAAGGAGGCTCAGGAGTGTGATCCCTCTAAAGTTGGAGCACACCCTCCAGTCCCCTTTCTTGAAGAGAGGAACCACCACCCCAGTTTGCCATGCCAAAAACACTGTCCCCAACCTCCACACAATGTTGCAGAGGCGTGTCAACCATGACAGCCCAACAACATCCAGAGTCTTGAGGTACTCAGGGCGAATCTCGTCCACCCCCGGGGCCCAGCCACCAAGGAGCTTTTTAACCACCTTGGCAACCTCAGCCCTTGTGATAGGCGAGTTGTCTGCCGCGTCCACAAGCCCTGCTTCCTCTGTGGAAGTCGTGTCAGTGGGATTGAAGAGATCCTCAAAGTATTCCTTCCACCGCCCGATGATATCCCCAGTCGAAGTCAGCAGTGCCCCATCTGCACCGTACGCAGTGTGGACAGGGAGCTATTTCCCCCTCCTGAGCCACCGGACAGTTTACCATAATCTCTTCGAGGCTGACCAAAAGTCTTGTTCCATGGCCTCACCGAACTCCTCCCACACCCAAGTTTTTGCTTCAGCAACCACCCGAGCTGCACTCTGCTTGGCCTGCCAGTACACCTCTGCTGCTTCGGGAGTCCCACAAGCCAGCCAAGCTCGATAGGAGTCCTTCTTCAGCTTAATGGCCCCCCTCACCACTGGTGTCCACCACTTGGTTCAGGATTGCCACCACGAGATGCGTCGACGACCTTGCGGCCACAGGTCTGAGCTGCTGCTTCAACAATGGAGGTGGAGAACATGGCCCATTCAGACTCCATGCTTCCATACTCCCTCGGAATGTGGTTGAAGTTCTTCCAGAGGGGGGAATTAAAGATCTCCCGGACAGAGGCCTCAGCCAGACGTTCCCAGCACACCCTCACTATACCTTTGGGTCTACCAGATCTGAATGGCATCCTCCCCTGTCATCGGATCCAGCTCACCACCAGGTGGTGATCAGTTGACAACTCTGCACCTATCCTTACCCAGCTGTCCAAGACATAGTCGCAGGTCTGAAGACACAATAACAAAATCGATCATCGATCTGCGACCTAGGGTGTCCTGGTGCCAGGTGCACATATGGACACCCTTATGCTTGAACATGGTGGTCGTTTTGGACAAACTGTGGTTAGCACAGAAGTCCAATAACTGAACACCACTTGGGTTCAGATCAGGCAGACCGTTCTTCCCAATCACCCCCCTCCAGGCTTCACTGTCATTGCTCACTTGCGCATTGAAGTCCCCCAGTAGGACAATGGAGTCTCCAAGAGGAGCACCCTCCAGCACCGCAGTCAGACTCCCAACAAGGGTGGGTACTCTGAACCATCATTTGGTGCATAGGCACAAATGATGGTCAGGACCCGTTTCCCAACCCGAAGGCGCAGGAAAACACCCCTTTCGTCCACCGTGGAAAACTCCAATATAGCGGCAGCAAGGTGTGTGTGTGTGTGGGGGGGGGGGGATACAAGAATACCCACCCCTGCTCGTCGCCTCTCACCTGGGGCAACTCCAGAGTAGGCCAAGCTCCAGCCCCTCTCCAGGAGACTGGTTCCAGAACCAGAGCTGTGTGTTGAGGTGAGGTTGACTATATCTTGCCAGCATCTCTCAACCTCATGCACCAGCTCAGGCTCCTTCCCCACCAGAGAGGTGACATTTCACGTCCCAAAAGCCAGTTTAGGAAGCCTGGGATCAGACCGCCAAGGTCTCTGCCTTTGACTGCCACCTGATCAACATAGCATCGGACATGGTCCCTCCTGCAGGTGGTGAGCCCACTGGAGGGTGGACCCATGTAAGTCCTTCGGGCTGAGCCTGGCCAGGTCCCATGGGCAGAAACCCTGCCACCAGGCGCTAGCTATCAAGCCCCTCCTCCAAGCCTGGCTCCAGGGTGGGGCACCAGTAACCCCATACCAGGTGGGGTACACTGAATCCTTGTTCCAACATTCATCATGAGAGTCTGTTGGATTGTTCTTAGTCTGGCTCTTTACCCAAGACCAGTTTGTCTTGCTTGACCCTACCAGAGGCAAATTGTTCCGGACAACATAGCTCCTGGGATCACTAGGGCATGCAAACCCCCCACCATGATAAGGTGACGATCCATTAGGGGATTGTCACCTTCATCACCTTCACGCAAAGCACTAAAATGCTTTGTGTCAAGTTAATTTTATTTAATTTTATTTTTCTATATAGCGCCAGATCACAACAGAAGACATTTTAAGATGCATTCACTATAGAACAAGTTTTTACCTTGTCCTTTTATTAAACAAACTAAATAACCTTATGTTATTTATCTTATTTACATGACAGCAGCTCATTTCTTTCTCTACTCCTCACTGCGCTCTTTATGCAGTGGGGCGGAACTCCGTCGCGCATAAACACAGACCTGTGCGCGTAGTCTCTCGCTCTCTTTCTCTCTCACACGATGTGTGTGTGCACACACACAAAGGGACACATGCACACCAGGAAAAGGGACACATGCACACCAGGAGGGCTTGACATTTAAGCCTTATTCATGTTGCATTTCCCCTCTAGTCCACATGTGCTTTGGATGAGCCTGGCACGCACGCGGCACTGTACATCCTCACTTTTTTCTTCTACCCAGGCCAAGCGCTTCACGCATGCACACAACCATCATTTGTAGTTTCACTCCTGCCCTATAAGTCGCGCCAGTGCGCTGACGTGCCAGGATTTTCACCAACGAAGAAATGCTGCTTGTTTTCTGCTGCTTGACTTCCTGGGTTTCACTCCTTTTCCACGAAGATGCTGCTGCTGCTGAAGTATGTATGTATGATTCATGTATGTTTATTCTCGTCTTCCGCTTTGTCATTGTCTTCTTCATCTGCTTTGTCTTGGTATGCTGTATCGATGCTGCCACCTTGTGAATGGGACGTTCAGTTTTACGCATGCGCTTTTCAACGTATTCAGGTTGTGGGCAGGTGGCGTGGTCACAAAATTTGGGCTGCACGTGGCTGTCCGCGGTCGAGCACTGCAGACACTATTGGGAGTGGAGACGATGACACAAATTTCGTCACACAAGGTTTCCGGTTACACATACGCGGACAGCAGAGGTGCAGCATGAATCCAACATAACACCCGCCAATCCACCAATTGCGTGTAGATTTCAGCAGTAGCTGGTAAGACAGCAGCTCCCATAGTCACTTTGGCTGATTGCAGTTTGTTCAAATGGAAATTTTAATAATAAACTTCAGGAAGTGAGACTAGGAATGTACAACTCCCGATTTCATTAGCAATAAAAACACTTTAAGCCAGTCAAAAAACATCTGACCATCACTGTCACCTGTTTTTACCACAGGGCTGAAATAAATGACAAGAGGCTGGGGACATCTATTAGGATCTGAGTGTGCAATAGGTGGTGGAGGAGAAAGGATCATAGACTGTATTTGGATGCACCCTGTGAAACAGCTCTATGCAGTCAAGTTGAAATTATTATTAGTATTATTATTATCCTGTTATTAATTATTTGATTTGATTTGATTTTGGATACTTTATTGATCCCCAGAGGGGAAATTGAGGGCATTTGCAATGTGATTCCGCGTTGCGCTGGGCACTCATTTCATGCTACCTGTGGAAGTCCAAAGTTTGGAGCTAAGAGACAAATCAGGTGAATAATTAAACTTTCTTTTTGCTTTTCTTCTTTTTTTCTCTGCCCAAGGTACTGGTCTAGTTTAAAAAAAATCCTTTAAGATTATTGATTGCTGCAGCTGCATAAATGGTCTCATCCTGCAACAGGACAAACATATATGTGGCGGGATGAAGCCAGTGTGAAGTGTGCGGCTCATGTCTGGCTCTGCTGTTAGTGATATTGTTAACTGGTGAGAAGGTAGAACGATATTTAAAAGTATAATTTTGTAGTTATCATTATCATGTTTGGTGTGGATAGCCCTTTACCTTCTAAATATGTATTTTTAATGGGCAGGTCCAGGGGTGTTAAACATATGGCCCGTGGGCCAAAATCTGTCCGCCAGGGCGTCCAAATTTTTCTCTGTGAATTTACAGCTTTCTTTCTAGTAAATTTCTGACGTTTTGTACTGATTAAAATTGTTCATGTAAATTTGAGACATTTTTCTCAAGACTACTTTTTTCCTCATTGTTTTTCTATTCATTCTTTGGGGAGGGGGGCTTGTACTTTTTCACTCCATTTTATGTTGTCACCAGTATAGCTTATACATTTCTGATCAGATTGCTTTCCTGTTTATACAGATGCTTTGACTTAAATGAGGGGTTCCATTTTTGGGGAAGGGGACTTATTTTTTGGAGTCCATTCTATGTTGATCACAGTTCTCATTAGGGGTTCTTGATATGCAGATGCGTGGGACATGTGTGTTTGCTCACTCAGGTTCTTTCATTTAGCATGCAGCCCAGGTCTTAACATAGCTCTTTTTTGTCACCACACTTGTCATTATCTCTGAAAATTAAAAAAAAAAGTGTCTGAGTCAGATTAGTAGTTTATCTTGGAGTCTTCTGCTTTGTTTCTGAATGGACATTACTCTGTGCAGGAATGCCTCACTGACAATTAAATTATACATTTATTTGTTCTGAGATAAAAATTTAACGTGTTAAAAAGAAGGAATACCATATTTCATCTGTGATGGGACCCATTTGCCTTTTTAACAACATCTCAACAAGAATAATCTTAACAGAGACTAATGAGTGCAAATCAACATGATGAACAAAAACGCAATTAAATTGGAAGCCAAGAATCAAAGGGTGATAAAATACAATAACAAGAAATTATATAAATGCCACAAAAGACATGATAACTAAATGAGTTTCTTTTCAGAAAGTGAAATGATTTTCTGCAAACTGTTATTGAAAGTGGGGGTAACAGCTGCCTCCACCTCCCTCTCTGCCTCTTCCGTTGGATTGGTGTTGCCATAATGTTGCTCTTTTCTGCCTTCACAGGTGGTGCTGAAGATTATAAAGCACTACCAAGAAGAGGGCCAGGGCAGTGAGGTGGTTCAGGGCGTCTTGCTGGGCCTAGTTGTTGACGACCGACTGGAGATCACTAACTGCTTTCCCTTCCCCCAGCACACTGAGGATGATGCAGACTTTGATGAAGGTAACCAACAATGCTGGGTTTTTTTTTTCAATATCAATCTTCTGCATCACTCACACACTTTTAGCCACCAAATGCAAATACAGAAGAAAGAAAACAGTTGTTGTGTTGATTGCACTGGTAAATATATTTGCAAGATGATGCTATTTGAAATCATCACTAACACTGGTGCTTTGGTCTTTGGTTGTTCTCAAATTTTGAAACGCCATAATAGATAAGAGCTCCTTTGTCATTTAAATTCTGCAGCATGACATTAAAAGTTGCAAATTTGCATCATTAAGTTTTTAATTAGCACAGCATTCTGGAGTTGATATACCAGATGACACTGGAAATGGTAACTAAAATGCTTTTTTGTTGAGTTTGTAAAGCTTGTGGAAAAAATTGTGTTTCTGGACATTGTTTTATTTGCTTATATTTTTGTTATGTGACATCAGATATTCAATCAAGCTGATTTATAAGGGAAAAATGATTATTAACAGAAGAATTCAGAATCCTACGTGGATTGGTCCTTGAATCATTTCCCATGTACTGAGAAGAACAAGACAGTTATTAGTCTTTTTCTACATAGGTACCACCAAGGGTTACACACGTCTCCCATCATTTTATGCAGCTGTGGCAACCTTGCCTTTCAAAGTCTGCAGGTTGTGTCAGAAGCCACAACTTGACCTCAGAAATCAGTGTTTATGATTTTGGAAGTGCTTGCCCTTCAAAAAGGACTTAATTCTTGGAAAGAGGTGGAAGTCAGATGGTGTAAAGTAAGGAGAGTAAGGGGGTGAGGAAGGATTTCAGAGAATGCAGGACCGTACTTCCGTCTGGGCAACATGTGAGTTGTGAAATTGGGGAATTGTCTTGTACGATGTGGACACCTTTGGTCAGCATGCCACTCCTTTCAGTTTTGATGGACTCGTAATTTCTACAGCAGTAAAGCGTAGTAAGTCCTGGTAATTGTGGTACCTTTTGCTTGGAAATCCATCATCAATACTCCGTGCTGGTCTCAAAAAACCATGTACATGACTTTGCCCACTGAGAGTTAGACCCGGGGTTTCTTCAGAAGTGGTGAATCATAATGCTTTCATTGCTTTGACTGGGCTGTAGTTTCTGAATCATAGTGATGGAACCGTATTTTGTCCTGAGTGATTTGTCTGTCAAAGAAGCCCTTCTGGTTTTCTTGGTACATGGCCAAAAGAACCTGGGAGTACATGACTCATTCCTGCTTCTGGAATGATGTGAGCAGCCGGGAAATCCATTGTACAGACAATTTTCACATGTACAGATGGCCTTGGATGTTTTTTTTTTCACAGACCTCACACTGATCTTGACATCTTGGGCTAGTTGGCAAACTCTTATGTGGCGATCCTCCAAAATGGTGGCCTTCACTTGCCAGATGGTGTCTTCATCTGTGGCATACTGTGGTTGCCTGGGAATGGTTGTCATTTCCACGTATGTCTGACTACATTTGAACTATCAATGCCAGTGCCTGACTACATCATACGATGGGGGTGAAGTCTCTTTTATCTCATCGATAAGTGATGGGGATTGTGTGCAAGACCCTTGAAATTTAGCATTTGTTCAGCTAAGAAAAGCTAAAATATCCCATCAGTTTTCAGCTTTTTAATGGTCATTCTAAGGGTAATGTTGATGTACTTTGTTCCAGTGAGTACATTTGGAAAATCTCATTCAGTTGCATCATAAATGCTCTGTTCTATCAAGGCTAGGAGGACAACAACATCAGCAGCAACTGACTGAATGTCAGAATCTGTTTTCTTTGAAGTATGTGCCTAATATGTCCTCGGGCACAGCGTTGAGGGCGATACTGACTCCTAACTAAGCTAACTAGATGCCGGGTGCCCTACACTGTCACTGTGGGTGTTGATGTGTGAGTGTAGTATTCTGGGGATGGACTGCTTCTGTTCCTCTGGTGGGCTGAGCAAACGTGCGTGGATTTTGATTCAGTCCCTACCGCCAACATTAGTTCTCCTTTTTCTTTCTGCTTCCTGTCAACTTTTATCAAAGGATGCCATGTCCTCTGACCTCTGCCCTTCCCCTATCTCACCTTGTTGTTACCTGCCCCTTGTTAGCACAACAAAATCCCCTACAAGCAGGGCTGAGGGATGAGAGGTATGTGGATAGATGCAGAGAACAGGAGGAAGGGAAGAAAAACCTTTTCTATTGGGTGTTGTCTGCTAACGAGCAATTGTCAGAAATTCAGCAGGATATGCAAGTGCCAATGCTGGCTAAAGGTTGTTAGTGCTAGGAACAGCTCTGTGTGTGCGCGTGCGTATGTCTGTGGGCATGTACCATGGCTTATTGTGTTGCTGACTTTTGAAGTGTTGGATTTTCCATCTGTCATTGCCTTTAAGTTAACAAGGGCTTCAGTGAGTAATGCCGTGAACCATGGGAAATTTACAGAGCTACAATAGAATTCTGCTCAATGGGGATTTTGATCCATTTGCTAAAGGTGACAAGCGTCAGGTTTTCTGTCAGAATTGAACTACATTCAAAATGGAAATGGGATCCATTGATGTTGTTTTTGTCCCTCCATTCTTATAAATGAGAACAGTGCATTGAAAAGTAACTACCTAATGCTCCTGCTTTCTGTGGTTTCATAAAAGACTTGAATCTACATTGGCAGATTTTTTTTGTTCACTCAAAAATCCTAAAAAGAAAATCATTGGGATAGTAAAGCTTAATAATGGTTTTTATATTGACATATTTGGTAATTTTGTCCACGTACGTCAGCATGAACTGTCTACCCATACACAGCTGACCAACCAGGCCACCCTTTTCTCTGTGTCACAACCACCTTGTAGCAGTTGTGAAATATTTCGTCTGTGGTGATGTTGGGGTGGGTTATTTCGACCGAATACAGTCACAGCAAAAGACAGGACCAACAGTGTTTTAGAGTAGTATTATTCATACTCCTAAACTTTTATATTTACCTCCGCCAAGGAGGTTATATTTTCATCAGCGTTGGTTTGTCTGTCTGCCTGTCTGTTTGTTTGTTTGTTTGTTTGTTAGCAAGATAACTCAAAAAGTTATGGACGGATTTTCATGAAATTTTCAGAGATTGTCAGAAATGGGGTATCCTACAGATGATTAGATTTTGGTGGTGATCCGGATCACCGGGGGAACTGTGGTGCTTGGCGGAGGTCTGCGCTCTCCGAGTGCTTTTCTAGTTTTCTACTGTCATGTAATAGTGTCTGTGTCATATTAGGTCATTGTTTTTGCAAAATTTGGTCTGCTGACATAGTAGTAACAAGTAATATGCAGTGATGTTCAATAATGTTTTGAGCAGTCCTTGCAGTGGAAATACTGTATCTATTGAAAAACTGTTCTTCCGAAAAAATACTTTTTGCTATTGCTTTAAAGACCCACTGCAGTGGGTGTAAATCCCATTAGAAACAACTCTACATTGTCTAAAAAGTATCTTATGCCCTTTTTTCCACAAAAAACTTTTCATTGTCTTACAGTTGCTTGTGAAAATTTTTGGCCTTTTCTTGCTTCCTCAAATGCTAGAATCCAATTAGGTCCACCCACATCTCACCTTTTTTCCAAGACTACATCACACAGAAGTCTGCAAACTGAGAAATTTGAACAGCCAGTGCTTAGTTCTGATTGGTTCACATGTTATGGCAATATCACAAAATCACCCCATTTAAACTATTTTTCAAGGGGAAGAGCTTAACTGAACTTTAACAGTAGAAAAACAGTCATTATGCATAAGAGGGATTTCACGCTTGATGTCTTGGAAGTCATAAAAACATGTTACAGATATAACAAGCAAAAAAAACAACTTGATTTTCACCAGTGTGTCACTTTAAACGAGTAGGTTAACCTTTTTTTGGTCTCTGTCATCATAGACAAGTCTCTTCTACTAAGTCTGCACTTTCACTCATTCACTAACTTGAATGACTGCAGATAGAACAATCAAATAATCTTAATATATTTCTAAAAATTCCACCTGAAGGACACAGGCATAGTTTGAGCATCATACTGCAGTGGAGTGGTCACCTAGATTTCATGTTCTGTGCTCACTCACCCTTTAATGACAAAACATTCTTTTCCCAAGTTTTTGGCAGTCATTACACTCGATTGTCTTCTTTCCTCTAACACTCAGCCTAAATTGGTAGATTAGACCTAACCCACTGTCAGTCACAGTGGCATGCTGCTAAATCTCATCACCACCAAAGTCAGTAGGAGTATTTCACTCACCTTATAGTCTGTAGGTGATCTGTTTCTTTTTTTTATTCCCTGTGGTCGAAGTCCAAAGGGGTCGAAGACCGAAGTGGGATTATGTTATGGGTCTGTCTGTCCCACTTTTGTGAAATCAACTCTGCCTACAGTTTTGGTCCGATTGTTTTGAATCTTGGTACCATGGTTTGATATACACTGAGGATGCACATATTGCAGTTTGGCTCTGATCAGATGACTTTTGTGGGAATTGTAGCCCCTGACCTCTGACCTCCTGTTTCACCTCACTTCATAGGCAGTAACTGTCTTGTGAAATCCACTCCTCCTACAGTTTTGTTCTGATTGTTTTGAAACTTGGTACCATGGTTTGATATACTTTGATGATGCGCATATTGCAATTTTACTCTCATTGGATGACTTTGAGGTCAAAGATCAGGTCAGAGTTTTCCCTAAGCTAGGGTCAACATACTTGCTACTCAGGTTCACCTTGGGATCCTGACCTCTGACTATGGGTTTGGGGTCATAATGTCAAAAGGTCAAGGGTAACATTCCTTATGCCTTATTACTATACAACGAGTAAAGTTAGGGTCACTAAACTTGGGACACAAGTTCACCTTGGGATCCTGACCTCTGACTATGGGTTTGGGGTTAAAAGGTCAAGGTTAACATTCTTTATGCCTTATTACTGTACAAGTAAAGCTCGGGCCACCAAACTTGGTACACAGATTCACCCTGTGACCCTGAAGTGTGACTGGTTTTGGGTTTGCAAGGTCAATGGTCAGCATCAACATGACTTATAAACTACAGTATATCTCAACAACAAAGAAAGCTAGGGTCACCAAACTTGGTACACAGATTCACTCTGAAACCATAACCTCTGACTACAGGTTTGGGGTCAAAGGTCAAAGTTGGTACTCCCTATGAGCTCTTTATTATAGAACATGTAAAGCTCTGTAGGGTCACCATACTTGCTACACAGGTTCACTTTGGTATCCTGACCTACAACTATGGGTTGTATACTTTGTTGTACATTTGTGGATGATGGGCTTATTATAATTTGATTCTACCACAGTAATTATATTGAAAAGTTGAAAACTGCCCTCCGTCAGTAAGTATTGGGATTTTCAAAGAAAATGGAGGTGGGGGATATTGCACTCGCCTCAGAGTGCTCTTGTTTGTTTTAACAAGGGGGACAGTCCACAATTTAGTCCACAATCACAAATCCTCTAGAGACCTGTGCAAAATGAACCCTCTGTGGGCCCCAGAAGAAGCCGGAAGAAATAGAAAAATCTGTTTCTTTTATAAGAGCATTTTTTCAGTCATTCTTTCGGAGCTGCAGCAGCAGAGAAGAGACCAGCCTGTCCCGTCGGTGAGGAGCAATCTCTGCATCACAGTTCACCTTGCATCCGCCTTTTTTTATCCGTGACAGGTCCCTCTGAGGGCAGCGTGGTGGCGGAGTGGTTAGTACTGCGGCAGCACAGCAACTGACCCTTGGCCGGAGGATCCTGGGTTCGATCCCAGCCCCCGACCAACAGTGATCTGTGTGGAGTTTGCATGTTCTCCCCGTGTCTGCGTGGGTTTACTCTGGGATTTCTCTGGTTTTCTCCCACATGCCAAAAACATGCAAGTTAGGTTAATTGGCATCAAACTGGGGATTCTAAATTGTCCGTAGGTATGACTGTGAGAGTGAATGGTTGTCTGTCTCTTTGTGTTGGCCCTGCGATGGACTGGCGATCTGTCCAGGGTGTACCCTGCCTCTTGCCCAAGGATGCTGGGATAGGCTCCAGCACCCCCGCGACCCGAAAAAAGGATTAAGCGGAAGAAGATGAATGAATGAATGAATGAATGAAGGTCCCTCTGAAATAAAACATGTCCCACTTTGTGTGGCGCTAAATGTAACACTCAAAAGTGCACCCTGCGCACCCAAATGCATGGTGTCTATTTTTGTAAATATGAAAGCTGTTCAGTACCAATATTGAAAAAATGTCGGGTGCATTTTGCAGTTCTCTCCATTGTAACAGTGGACAAAGAGCAACAACCACTGAACCCTATAGATCAGTGTATTCCACCACTGATCTGCGCTGACTTTAACACGGGGCAACAAAATTAAAAGACATAAAAATGAGGACTTGAAACTTGATATCCAGGAGAAATCTTGTCTCGCGAGATTTGCAGCCAGCTTTGAAAGTTAGGAAGCAGTTAGCTCAAAGTTAGCTCAAATGTTGGGCCTTTTTTGGATTTTATAACAAAGATGGAAGGAAAGACCGTGACATGACACACAACCCGCAAGAAACTGCGCGAAAACCCCCCCACTCGAAACATACATGTCATGTCTTGGAGCAGCATTAGCAACAGTTAAGCTAAGAAAACACTGGCATGGAGCATGCTTTTTCTCCATGCGCCAAGTAAGTAATGTTTATTTATGAAGCACTTTTCGCAGACATATAGTTACAAAGCACTGTACAATAAAATGGAATAAAAGGAAGTTGATAGATAAAAATAATTTTAAAACTACAAAAACAAGTTAAAGCACAAGATTAAGATAATTTAAAAATATCAGACTTGCCATTAAAAAGCAGTTGAATTGAAACTCAATAGAAAGCCTCGTTAAACAAAAAAGTTTTCAGTTGCTTTTTAAAAGAGTCCACAGAGTCAGCTAAATGTATCTGGAGTTGGAGTCTATTCCAAACAGCGCCGTCCACCACCCTCCTTGTGTGCAGAGACATGTCTCCGGAAAATGAAGCCCTGACGATACTTTATATTAAATTAAATTAAAATTAAATCACCCTTTATTGTCATTCAACTGTACAACCAATCATGTACAGTAGAATGAGATTGTGCTTTACCTATCTACTGCGTTAATCGCACACACCCCAAGTGTAGAATCAGAGGGCCGCTGCCATGCAAGGCGCTGCCACAAATTTCCCTCCTCCATTCCATTATTGCTGAGCACCAAGCTGGATGGCAGGAAGTTCCACTTTTATATGGTCTTCGGCATGACCCGGCCGGGATTTGAACCCCTGCCTCCCGGGTGTGGGGCGGATGCTCTACCAACTGAGCCACCACTCCGGTGGCTCAGTTATATGAAAGCGATGTCAACAATTTTACTTTGGGACATGATTTAAGGTTGAGTAAGTTGAAAAAAATTTGAAATATATGGGCTCATGATCCTTGATATCACGATATCGTGATTATCTTTGAATCATGATAGGATCTTATCGTGACCCAAGCATCACGATCCGAATCGATTTCCACCCCTATTCAACGCGCCCAGGTAACATTGTCATAAAATATGGGTTGCACACGGACGTCCATGGAAGGGCTCTGTGGACGTCCGCAGACTGAAGACGATGATGTAATTATCATCACACAAGCCTCATGGTCGAGTGGACGCGGACAGCGGAGATGCAACATGAATCCAGCTTTATTGAAGGAAAGGCAAGGGTGACTGAATTGCTGAGGATTTACTTCACCAACCACTACGATATTAACTAACTTATGTTCATTATTATGTACCTGGTAATTTAAAATGACCGAAATTCATGAAGTTGGTGAATAATCCGTCAACATCCTCCAGCCTTCAGACAAATTAAACCTGCCAACATTTAGATTTCAAAATAAAGGAGGTTTTTCCTATTGTCTGGGTGGTGAGAAGAGTTCTAAAAAAACCCAACTATAAATATATAGAAAAATTATAACAGAAATAACTGCATCTTTGGTCAGTTTAGTCAATTTATTTCATTAAATGTAATTTTTTTTAACAATTATGTTTCTTTTGAAATCAGAGTTAAATTATTCTTTTCTGCCTTTGCAAAATTATGGTCAAAAGTTTAAATTGTATGAGGGGAAAAAAAGTCAAAATTTTACCACAGTCTGTTTCAAATACATAAAAAAACAGTAATTTTATTTTTTTTTTAAAAATAAAACAATCCACAAATTTATAATAAAGTCTCAAATATACAAGAAAAGTCATCATTTTACAAGAGGAAATTACAAATTTGAGGAAAATGGTTTCAAATTTAGATAAATTTACAGAGAAAAGTCAGACTATAAGAAAATTGATAGAAATTGTGGAGAAAAACCTCAAACCTTCAAGACTGAAAGATGACACCAGTAAAAAGTTCAAACACAGGACGTCTGGGTGGGACATCCTGTGTTTGAACCTATGACAAAATTGTCATAGGTGCCAGAGGATGCAACTGAGTAAATGTCAGGAAAATCCTACTAAGACAGCTGAATTTTGTTTAGGGTTAATTTTAGTAACTTTAATTGATTGCAGGTGTGTTCCCAAAAAGACTTAATGCTGTATATAAATCAAAAGGTACTCCCACAAAGTATTAGTTTAAGATTGTGTAAACTTATGTAATCAGACTAATCGTCATCATTATCATCATCACATTTGTTGAAAGACTCAATGTCCATTTAAAAAAAAAAAAAAAGCTTTTTTTAAAAAAAGTTAAAATGTACTTTTTTATTTATTTATTTTTTAATTTTTTTGTTGTATTTTCCCCCAAACAGATTTGTCTTTCAATTGAATTGTAAAGGTCATACATCACATTAAAAATGAGAAAAGTTTGGAAATTATTTGTCATGGTCTTATTTTTATTTCATTTTATTTCTTTTTTCTTTTTTTTTTGCATTTTAATAGGGGTTTATATACTTTTTATATCCACAGTATATTGGTCATTTGATATTTATTCATTACACGTTGGGTAAGAACTGAAATTTGGGTCCAGGGACACATTTTTGAATCTTAAGGTCTGCAACTGTGTGTGCATTTGGCTTCCCGAGCATGTAACCTGAATCATCTCACTCTGACTCATTGACTGCTGGATGCCAATCAGATTAAAATTACTCCTGCTACCATTCTGTAAAGCAGAGGTGAACCAGATTGGCAGCTCTGTGATGGAGCCCTCCCTTCTCCCAATTATACATGTTTGAGAGCAACCATGCTTATGTGTGCTATGTTGCTTTTTAATCAACAGGTGCCAGTGTGGAGCTGCACTTGAAGGACAGTCAGTGGCAGTAAATATGACCAAAATGAGTGAGAAAAAGATGAAATGTAATGGATCATGCAGAGCAGAATGAGCTCCCAGATTAAAAAAAAAGTAAGGGGGGGGGGAGAAATAACCTTGGCTGAACTGCAACGCTAACATCTTGTGTGTCCTTGCACACTATTTTTCTGTATCATTGACAAAATGTATGGAGTAAGACGTGTAGAACTGCAGACTGGTATTCTCTTGGCATTTTGCACAGTAGAGACACTCAAGTAGCATGTTAATGATGTGCATTTGCCCTCCTCCTTTGGTGTGATATCAGCGAAAATACAAAGAATAAAGACTGGGCTCCTGGTACAGAGGATCATTACAGGTTCTGTGTCATACGTTTTGCATGCCTGGCAGCACCCAGAGCCCAAGATGGTGGCCTTTCCCTCTCTGGCCTGGAGATGAAGACATTATTTTCAGATTTGTAATTATTTCAGAAAATTAATGCCATATTTTTGGGTGCTAAGAATGGTAGATACTTCTTGATGGATACAAAAGACGGCATGTGAATTGGCAGTAAGGCAATTTGGATTATTTAAGAAATACCTGGTTAATTATGTTGCACTTTTCAATACTGAATAATGACAGATTTGTCACAACTGTCATGGTGACCTTGGGGCCAGAATGAAAGTTGATGACGGTTCATCACTGTCGTTCTAGGGGTCTTGAGTTGCCTTGTGTTTCCCCAGGTGCCACATGGTATCTAGGGCAGTTAAAGGGTTAATAGTGTTTTAGTAATATCAGCAATTTTTTTTAGTTGTTTTCTGTGCTGGTTGCAGGCCATTTATTTGACCCTTATCACAGTCTCTCCCATAACGTGGTTCTTTTGCATTTAAAGTGACTTTTAAGGTCAACAGACAATACTGCAGGGTTTCCTCTGGTAGCATTTCTCAGTGGCGGCTCGCTGTGCCAGAAAATTTACCGCCGCGCCAAGGAGATAAGAATTTAAGAAAAATATATGAAGCAATGACTTTCCGCAAGTGTGCACACGAACAATGCGCGTGGCCATCATCCGTGCGGAGTTTAAAAGCGCCCTGCCCACGCAAGCTTTCCAGTCAGTCCGCAGGCAGTGTCTCGCTAGCGGCAGCAGCATCTTCGTGGAAGAGGAGTGAAAACCGGGAAGTCAAACAACAGAAATAGACTCTATTTGAATAAAAACTTTGTGAAGAAGTCTGCTGTTTCTTCGTTGGTGAAAATCCTGGTGCGTCAGCGCCTTGGTGGTACCTATCAGGCGGGAGTGAAACTACAAATGATGGTTGTGTGCGTGTGTCAACCGCTTGGCCTGGGTAGATGAAAACAATGAGCATGTACAGCGCTGTGTGTGTGCCGGGTTCTTCCAAAGCGTACACGGACTAGAGGAGAAATGCAGCATGAATAAGGCTTGACTGTCTGATAGAAACATGAGTTTATTAAAGTACTTAAAACGCGGAAAATAAAATTATAAGAGGTATGTAAGCACTGGAGGCAATTGTCATGGTTTTAACCCGCTGGAAACGGGAACAGTAACGGAAGAGTTGCTTTGCTAAGAGATATGGTTAGAATTCAAATGCAGCCAGCTTCATATGAAGGGAAAGGCAAGGGGGACTACTGAATTGCTGAGAATATATTTCACAAGCCACTACAATATTAAACTATGTTCCCAATTATGTACCTGACAAGTTAAGATGACCGAAATTCACAAAGTCAGTGGCTTTAATCCATCAGCAGCCTTCAGACAAACTAAACGTGCCAGCATTTGGACTTCAAAATAAGGGAGGCTTTTCTTGGCGGTGAGGAGATTTCTAAAAAAATACTATAAATATACTGCTCAAAAAAATAAAGGGAACACTTTGAAAACACATCAGATTTTAATGGGAAAAAATAAACTGGATATCGAAATTGTGGCAGGCTAGTCCAGCTTACTCAGATTAAAGGAACACTTTTTAATCTGAGTAAGCTGGACTAGCCTGCCACAATTTCGATATCGAGCTTATTTTTTTCCCATTAAAATCTTATGTGTTTTCAAAGTGTTCCCTTTATTTTTTTGAGCAGTATATATAGAAATATTATAACAGAAATAACAGCATCCTTGGTCATTTAACTTGATTTAAATCATTAAATACAATTTTATTAATATTTTTTTCTTTGTAATGAGAGTTAAATTGTTATGGTCAAAACTATAAGTTGTTGTAAGGAAAAAGTAAAAAAAAATAAAATACCACAGTCTGTTTCAGATTTATTTAAAAAACAGTAATTTTATTTAAAAAAAAAACAGACAAAAATATGCCATAAAATAATCCACAAATTTAGATAAATTTACAGAGAAAAGTAGAAAACTATAAGAAAATTGTTGTGAGTTTTGGAGAAAAACCTGAGACCTTCAAGACTGAAGTCATTACTCAAGTTTTAAGTGGGTGCTCTTTGTACCCTTAACTAGAAATTTTTGGTTGTCTCCTTTAATTTACATGACACTTGATATTTTGTAACCTGTTTGTATACAACCATAGACAGAGAGAGAACCTGAATTAGACAGGGCTCAGAGAAGGCAAGATGAGACAGACGAGAGGAGCCAAGGAGAGGAAAGTGTTTAGGCAGAGGGTCAAGGAGAGGTGAGAGCAGAGGAAGGAGAGAAGGATGACACCAGTAAAAAGTCTAAATACAGGATGTCTGGGTGGGACCCCAAATGGCCCAATATTCCAACATTCAAGCCTTGGTTGTACAGTACTTCAAATTGTAAGTTCCATATGCATGGCAGTGGCTCAGGAGGTAGTGCGGATTGTCCAATGACCGGATGGTTGGTGGTTCGAATCCTGCTCTCCCCAGATATCCTGCTGTTGTGTCCCTGGGCAAGACACTTTACCCGCCTTGCCTCCAGTGTCGATAACACTGGGTATGAATGTGTATAAATGTTCGGTGGTGGCTGGAGAGGCCGTTGGCCTGGATTGGCAGTCACGTTTCTGTCAGCCTGCTCCAGGGCAGCTGTGGCTACAGTAGTAGCTTGCCACAACCATTGTCTGTCTGGAGTGAATGAATAATGTATCTGTAAAAAGCGTCTTTGTCTATGATAAAGCGCTACATAAATCTGATACATTATTATTGTATGCAAAGCTACTGTGCAAAATTAAAAAAAAGAAAAATAGTATAAAATTAACATATTCATACATATTTTTCTGCCTCCCCGTGAGCAGATATGCACAGTTTCATAAATGCCAGGTGGACCTTTTTGTATGATCATATGTATCTACACCCAAATGTGTGTCAATTGTATGCACTTTTAATGGCAGAGGGCCAGTGATCCTCAGGTGGGTCTGCATCAAGGTTGTGCTCAAGGTGAAAGGCCAGGAGATCATTACTCCTCGTAGATTCTTGCCCCGATCATCACCAAATATACACACAATGATCCTCTGGTGGGTCTCCATCCAGGTTGAGGTCAGAGTCAAAGGACAGGAGATCTGGGCATTTATAATTTCATAAAAATCTTTACTGCTTGTACGCATTTGTCCCAATGGTTGGCATCTTCATCCAGGTTGTGCTCAAGGTCAGGCCAGAAAGAGCTACTCCACTGACGATCTGGTTTACTGTAGCTGATGTCCATCTACTTTCTGTTTTAGGCCAACTCTTTGTTCCAACATGAGCATGTTAATTAATTGCTTTCCTACTACCTTGTATTGCCTAACTTACTTTCTCTTGATGCTGGAAGTAGGGAAAAAAAACCTCCTCAGGATTCTCCTCCCTTCTCTTGCCAGCTGCACTGTTTTGTTGGAAAAAAGTAACGAAAGCTGCACCTACGCATGTCCGCTCTTGTTTGTGCTGCACAGTATGAGCTGTGACGGGTGGCTTGTGTCACTTCGACCAAGTGCAAGGTTGACACTTTTAGCTTTTTGCGCCAGTCCGTATGATTCTCATCATAGCTGTCCCTAACCTTTGCACTTTATCTTTGCTCATCGTGTTAGTAGTCACTGCATTTCTAGTTTTGACAATGTGTGGGTGTTTGTTTTTTCAGTCTTCTTTCATCTTTGCATGTTCTGCCATGCACCCGTCTTTTCCCATACAGGTTTACAGAGATCTTTTCAGTTTTTTTCATACTCACCAGCCGCTGAACAAAGGCTGTGGGCAACTGCTTCCAAGTTGTTGAACATAAATTGTCCACTGCCCAGTTCCAGATGTATATATGGGAAGTGTTTGTCCAGCCTACAAGATTCAGCGGCTTTTAGGTGCATTAGCAAAAAATATATAATCAGAAAGAAATTTATGAAGATTGGATAATGTTAATAAAATGTGTTTTAGTCATAAGACAATTCAGCTTTTTTATGGAAAAAATGAGACCTGTTTTATGTATTTGAGATCTTAAAATGGGTGAATCCCTCTATCTGAAAGATTGGTATCAGATCTGATTCACAGTACTTTAAGACATTAATATTGGATTAAATAAAATTCCCCCAAATCTGTTATTACTTTGTAGTCCTCTACTCTGTGTTACTCTCCTCGGCTTATTAATGTTGCTGAACTGTTCCCCTCTAGGACTGTCAAACTCCACACTGCAAGCATGGGTGATGCTCAGAATTAGAGTACGCTTGTGAAAGATTATTGAGACATACCAGGGTTTCCTCTGGTAACATTTCTGTGTGGCGGTCCGCCGTCCTAAGGAAGTATGCCGCCACACCTATGATATATTAATTTAAGAAAAAATAAATATGAAAGAAACACTCCGCAAGTGCGCACATGAACAACGCGTGTGACTGTCCCGCTCGCATGACCGTTTCTGCAGTCAGAGAGTGTCTCTACAGTGTTGCTGTCTGAGAGAAGCATGAGCTTATTAAAGTACTTTAATTAAATGCGGAAAAAAGTACATGAGATAAGCCGTGAAGGCATTTATGATGGGTTTTAACGTGCTGGTAACTGGAACAACAATGAGTCGCTTAGCTAACAGGTCTGGTTAGGCTTCATTGCAGGGAAAGGCAAGAGTGACTGATGAATCACTGATGATTTACTTCACCAGCTACTACAATATTAACTAACAATTTATGTTCATTATTATGTACCTGGCAAGTTAAGATGACCGAAATTCACCAAGTCAATGACTTTAATCCATCAGCAGCCTTCAGAGAAACTAAATGTGCCAAGATTTGGATTTTAGAATAAGGGAGGTTTTTCCTGCTGTCTGGGTGGTGAGGAGATTTCTAAAAAACTATAAATGCATAGAAATATTATAACAGAAATAACTGCATATTTGGTCATTTAAGATAATTTACTTCTTTAAATATATTTTTAATAATTATATTTCTTTGAATTCAGAGTTAGTTATTGTTCTGTTCTGGCTCTACAAAATTATGGTCAAAAGTTTAAATTGTATGAGGAAAAAAGTAAAAAATTTGCCATTCTGTTTCAAATTTATTAAAAAAAAACCCCAGTAATTTTATAATAATCTGCCTTTGTCCATCAGATAGGCCTCTTCACTGTCCAGTTTTAAAACTCCTCTTAAAACCCATTTTTATTCTCTGGCTTTTGACCCAGTTTGAGACATTGATTTTGTTTATTTTTTTTTCCCCATGTCCTGTCAGGCAGCTGCACATGTGGACAAAATTGTTGGTACCCCTCTGTTAATGAAAGAAAAACCCACAATGGTCACAGAAATAACTTGAATCTGACAAAAGTGGTAATAAATAAAAATTCTATGAAAATTAACCAATGAAAATCAGACAATGCTTTTGAATTGTGGTTCAACAGAATTACTTTAAAAAACAAACTCATGAAACAGGCCTGGACAAAAATGATGGTACCCCTAGAAAAGATTGAAAATAATGTGACCATAGGGACATGTTCAACCAAGATGTGTCCTCTAATTAACATCACAAGTGTCTACAAACTTGTGATCAGTCAGTCAGACTATTTAAAGGGTGACAAGTAGTCACTGTGCTGTTTGTTGACATGGTGTGTACCACACTAAACATGGACCAGAGGAAGCAAAGGAGAGTTGTCTCAGGAGATTAGAAAAAAATTATAGACAAGCATGTTAAAGGTAAAGGCTATAAGACCATCTCCAAGCAGCTTGATGTTCCTGTGACTACAGTTGCACATATTATTCAGAAATTTAAGATCCACAGGACTGTAGCCAACCTCTCTGGACGTGGCCGCAGGAGGGAACTTGATGAAAAATGGAAGAGACTGATAATACGAATGGTAACAAAAGAGCCCAGAACAACCTCTAAACATATTCATGGTGAACTCCAAGGTCAAGGTACATCAGTGCCAGATTGCACCATCCGTTGTTGTTTGAGCCAAAGTTGACTTCATGGGAGACGACCAAGGAGTACACCACTGTTGAAAACGAAACATAAAAAAGCCAGACTGGAATTTGCCAAACTGCATGTTGACAAACCACAAAGCTTCTGGGAGAATGTCCTATGGACAGACAAGACAAAACTGGAACTTTTTGGCAAGGCACATTGGCTCTATGTTCACAGATGCAAAAATGAAGCTTACCAAGAGAAGAACACTGTCCCTACTGTGAAACATGGAGGAGGTTCTGTTATGTTCTGGGGCTGCTTTGCTGCATCTGGCACAGGGTGTCTTGAATCTGTGCAGGGTACAATGAAATCTCAAGACTATCAAGGTATTCTAGAGAGAAATGTGCTGCCCAGTGTCGGACAGCTTGGTCTCAGTCGCAGGCCATGGGTCTTGCAACAGGATAATGACCCAAAACACACAGCTAAAAACACCCAAGCATGGCTAAGAGCAAAACATTGGACTATTCTAAAGTGGCCTTCTATGAGCCCTGATCTAAATCCTATTGAACATCTGTGGAAGGAGCTGAAACATGCCATCTGGAGAAGGCACCCTTCAAACCTGAGACAACTGGAGCAGTTTGCTCATGAGGGGTTGACCAAAATACCTGCTGAGAGGTGCAGAAGTCTCATTGACAGTTACAGAAATCGTTTGATTGCAGTGATTGCCTCAAAAGGTTGTGCAACAAAATATTAAGTTAAGGGTACCATCATTTTTGTCCAGGCCTGTTTCATGAGTTTGTTTTTAAAATAATTCTGTTGAACCACAGTTCAAAAGCATTGTCTGATTTTCATTGGTTAATTTTCATAGAATTTTTATTTATTACCACTTTTGTCAGATTCAAGTTATTTCTGTGACCATTGTGGGTTTTTCTTTCATTAACAGAGGGGTACCAACAATTTTGTCCATGTGTGTAGGCAAGCAGAACAGGGATCTGTCACCCTTATTGTGCCAGAACAGATTTACTTTGCCAAGAGGAGCTTATACAGTAACTATGTATTGTATATTGTTGTAAACTCCTCCTATAATAACTTTTAATACTTTATTTTAATTATTTTACCCATGGAAGACCCGACAGGATGGGAAAGAGGGAAAGGAAGTATGTGGAGGGGGAAAGAAAAGGGAGGGGAACAGACAAAAAGACAAACAAACCAACAACTAAAACAAACAAAAGACAAACTGCTTCTTCCACCGAAGATGTCTCAACATGAGTCTGGTTTCCACACCTGTTAAAGGAGAGGCATTTGTACGTGGACATCTGCATGCATATACAGTGGGGTAAAAAAGTATTTAGTCAGCCACCAATTGTGCAAGTTCTCCCACTTAAAAGATGAGAGAGGTCTCCAATTTTCATCATAGGTATACCTCACCTATGAGAGACAAAATAAGAAAAAAAAAAAAATCCAGAAAATCACATTGAAGGATTTTTAATGAATTAATTGGTAAATTCCTCGGTAAAATAAGTATTTGGTCAATAACAAAAGTTCATCTCAATACTTTGTTGTATACCCTTTGTTGGCAATGACAGAGGTCAAACGTTTTCTGTAAGTTTTCACAAGGTTTTCACACGCTGTTGCTGGTATTTTGGCCCATTCCTCCATGCAGATCTCCTCTAGAGCAGTGATGTTTTGGGGCTGTCGCTGGGCAACACAGACTTTCAACTCCCTCCAAAGATTTTCTATGGGGTTGAGATCTGGAGACTGGCTAGGCCACTCCAGGACCTTGAAATGCTTCTTACGAAGCCACTCCTTCGTTGCCCGGGCGGTGTGTTTGGGATCATTGTCATGCTGAAAGACCCAGCCACGTTTCATCTTCAATGCCCTTGCTGGTGGAAGGAGGTTTTCACTCAAAATTTCACGATACATGGCCCCATTCATTCTTTCCTTTACATGGATCAGTCGTCCTGGTCCCTTTGCAGAAAAACAGCCCCAAAGTATGATGTTTCCACCCCCGTGCTTCACAGTAGGTATGGTGTTCTTTCTCCTCCAAACACGACAAGTTGAGTTTTTACCAAAAAGTTCTATTTTGGTTTCATCTGACCATATGACATTCTCCCAATCCTCTTCTGGATCATCCAAATGCTCTCTAGCAAACTTCAGACGGGCCTGGACATGTACTGGCTTAAGCAGGGGGACACGTCTGGCACTGCAGGATTTGAGTCCCTGGTGGCGTAGTGTGTTTCTGATGTAGCCTTTGTTACTTTGGTCCCAGCTCTCTGCAGGTCATTCACTAGGTCCCCCCATGTGGTTCTGGGATTTTTGCTCACCGTTCTCATGATAATTTTGACCCCACGGGGTGAGATCTTGCGTGGAGCCCCAGATCGAGGGAGGTTATTAGTGGTCTTGTATGTCTTCCATTTTCTAATTGCTCCCACAGTTGATTTCTTCACACCAAGCTGCTTACCTATTGCAAATTCAGTCTTCCCAGCCTGGTGCAGGTCTACAATTTTGTTTCTGGTGTCCTTTGACAGCTCTTTGGTCTTGGCCATAGTGGAGTTTGGAGTCTGACTGTTTGAGGTTGTGGACAGGTGTCTTTTATACTGATAATGAGTTCGAACAGGTGCTATTAATACAGGTAGCGAGTGGAAGACAGAGGAGCCTCTTAAAGAAGAAGTTACAGATCTGTGAGAGCCAGAAATCTTGCTTGTTTGTAGGTGACCAAATACTTATTTTACTGAGGAATTTACTAATTAATTCATTAAAAATCCTTCAATGTGATATTCTGGATTTCTTTTTTTTAAAATTTTGTCTCTCATAGTTGAGGTATACCTATGATGAAAATTGGAGACCTCTCTCATCTTTTAAGTGGGAGAACTTGCACAATTGGTGGCTGACTAAATACTTTTTTGCCCCACTGTATATGAGAGCGCGTGCAAAGCAAATGTGTGCATGTGAGTTGATTGTCAGGAAACATACGAAGTGGGGGGCCAGTTGCAGCAGCTCTCCCCCCGGGAACCCCGAGCAGGCAAGGCAGCGCCACCAATCCCCACAGGGCACTAACGTCCGAGGTCAGCAAGCCCCAGGAAAGCCAGGCATCCGCCCCCAAAGGGACGGTCGACGGACTCCAGGTCGCCAGGCGGCGAGCGCTGCGAGGCCACACCCCTGGACCCGCCTGCCCCCTACCCCCCCAGCGGGGCCAACGCCTGCCCCTGGGCCCCAGGTGCAAAGAGGCCAGTGACCCCCCCCCCCCCCCGGGCATCCCCACAGCGGCCCCCCAGCGCCACCGCCGCACACCCTGGGGACCCCATGCCCAAAGAAGTCCCCCCACCCAGGGGAGCCCACGTTGCCGAGAGGCACTATCCCCCTTAATCCAGCACCTTCCGACTCGCAGACACACCCCTCCCCACACCTTCACACCCACAGGCGCACCTATATGCACTAACTCACTCCTGTACCCGTTCAAACTCACGAGACATTGATTCTATATGTTCTTATTATCTCTATTGTATGACTATTGTTTTGTTTGTGCTGTTTTGTACTTTAGCAGTATTTTTATTGTTTTTGTATTTTATTTATCGTTGATGTACAGCACTTTGTGTCAACTGTCGTTTTTAAAGAGCTTTATAAATGAAGTTGGATTGGATTAAAAGATAAACGTTAGCCATAAATAATCCACAAATTTATAATAGTCTCAAATGTACAAGAAAAGTCATCATTTTACAAGAGAAAATTACAAATTTGAGGAAAATGGTTGCAAATTTAGATAAATTTACAGAGAAAAGTAGAAAACTATAAGAAAATTGTTATAAATTTTGGAGAAAAACCTCAAACCTTCAAGACTGAAGTTATTACTCAAGTTTTTAAGTAGGTGCTCTTTGTACCCTTAACTAGAAATTTTGTTTTTTTTTCTCCTTTTAATTATTAATTTCATAGCACTGCTTTTACATGAGTAGAATTTCTGGCTACTATACCCACCTCTGATCATATAATTTAAGTATGCATGAGTAAATTATTATTTTGAATGTTTTTTTGCTTCCTTTTCCTACTCTTTGTCAATGGAAAAAAAGAAACATTAGAATAAAAATACAAAAAATCAGTCCCTCCAGGATTTCGCGGGATGTTTTTATGATTGTTGCAGGCCAAAAAGCCTGAATTTGCAGGAGCTTTTTTAAAAAAGTTGCAGGAAGAATTGCGATGTTTTTAGAGTGTTTTCTGCACTAAAAGCTGTGGGAAGAATTCCAATTTTTAAAGCAGATACTTTTTTTCAGTTTACTGCAGTGATATTCTATATAACAATACAAGAAAAGCACAGGGTTATCAAAAATTTCCTATTATAGTGATTTGTAAATTAAGCAGAAACTTCTGCTATACAGAAAAACTCTTGTGCAACAGCAAATACAAACATTAACACAATATCCATTACAACAGCTAAATTGCATTGAATGCATGTTAAAGAGCAGAGATTTGGAAATTATTGGCAGCACCTTCATTTGAAAACTCCCTACGGTTCCTAACCACTCGGTACCGAGCGGAGAGGAAAAAAAAAATAATTCTGTTGCACTGTATTGGCTATTGAAGTCTGTGTTTTTTTGGAAAAAAAAATAGAGAATATTCTCTGCTGCATGTCGGGCTCCTCTCTCTCTCTGTCTCACTCACTCACTCACTCACTCACTTACTCACTCACTCACTCACTCACTTACTCACTCACTCACTCACTCACTCACTCTCTCTCTCTCTCTCTCTCTCTTCTGGCTGTGGCCGAGCAGGTGGGCCATGATGCGATCTGCTTTGCGTCCCGAATGAATAGAGCTGTAGTTGTGTTTCTGGCTACTGAAGAGGATGTCCACACCCTGATTGGAAGCGGTGTTGTTATCGGGGATACGTATGTACAGGTGTCCCCCTTATCTGTCCCATCAACGCGTATCACCATCTCAGGTGTTCCACCTTTCATCACTGACGAGCAGTTGGCGACGGAGCTCCGCAGATTTGGGAAGTTTGCGGGCCCGTTTAGAACTCTGACTTTGGGATGCAAGGAGACCAAGTTAAAACATGTGAAATCACTCAGGCGACAGGTGTTCATGTTTTTGGACTCGCCAACTGCGACTCTGGAAGTGTCCTTCCGGGTCAAACACGGGGACGGCTCGTATGCGAGCTCAGGACAGATGAAGTGTTTTGAATGTGGGGACGTGGGCCATAAACGGTTTGCTTGTCCGCACAGGCAGCGGGCGGGGGGCTCTGATGGGGCCGCGGCTGGTGCCGGCGGCTCGCCCTCCGCTCACGCCGCTGCTGCAGACGGCGTGGCGGGGCCTTCCGCCGCAGCTGAGGCTGCCGGTGCGGCCTCCGCTCCCGCCGCTACTACGGACGATGTTGCGGTGCCTTCCGCCGGTCCTGCTCCGGAGCCTGCCGCTGTGTCTGTGGACAGCCCAGCTGTGGGGCCCGCAGCCCAGCTTACGGCCGGGAGCGTTGCTGGTGATGGCGCCCAAACTGTCACTGATGGTGCGTCAGAATCTCGCGGTGTGACATCAGCGGCTGTGCTTCCGGAGGCTTCTACCGTTTCAGAGCAGGGGACGGAACAGCGGCAGTCAGCTGCTGTGGGTGGCGTCCGGGAAAATGTGGCCTATGATGAATCCACTGGGCCAGATGAACCAAACAGTCAGCTGAGTTGTGCTGACGAGGAAATGGAATCTGATCCCGACACTGTGTCTAATACTGAGTCTATTGAGGCAAAATGCAGTACAAACACGAGTTTGTATTCACTGGAAGAAATAAATGCTTTTCTGGATGAAACCTATAACAAGGCCATTAAAGTCACTGACTACTTCAGTGACACTGATAAATTCATTAAGTCTGTTAATGTGCTAAGAAGGCAGGTTGGTCTTGACCTCCTGGATGAAAGGAAACGTTTTCGCCTCAAAAACACCTGACAGCCCTGCGTAAAGCAGCAGGGGGAACAAGGGTCAAGCGCGTCCGACAGAAGGAATAAATGGCGGTCGTTCCTCTGCCTGTTTTACGCATTTTTGGGATATTGTTCGATCAGACTTTTATGACGTTTGTAATTGACTGTCACAGAACTGGATCTTTACCGATCTCCTGCCGGCGCGCTGCACTATCTTTGCTGCCCGAGGACAGGGACTTGGCCTGACTTAAAAACGGGAGGCCTGTGGCTCTTCTTTGCACGGACTACAAGGTCAAGGTTTACTCGCCTGCAGGGCATGGATGCCCCAATGTTTTCTTTCTACAATCTGGACGAGCCTGCTGCAAAGATGACTTGCTTAAAAATCCCGCATGGTCTAAAGACTACAATCCATCTGAGATGAGGAAAATGTCTCTGGGATGTACAATGAAACTGGCTGCGGGCGCGCAGCGCTATCTCTGCTGCCGGAGGAAGGGGACTTGGCCTTGCTTAAGAACTGGAAGCCTGTGGCTCGTCTTTGCACAGACTACAAGGAAGACTCGGACTACTGCCACTGGCAATGTGGAATAGGTGGACTGCAGGGAATACTTTGTGTTGTGTGGGGGAGGGGGATGACTTATGTTTGCACTTTTCCAATGTGAGACACTTGGTGGAATGATATTGGTGCTCTTACATTTTTTGAATTGTGCATTAAAGGCATTTTTTAAAACTCAACTCTCTCTCTCTCTCTCTCTCTCTCTCTCTCTCTCTCTCTCTCTCTCTCTCACTCACTCACTCACTCACTCACTCACTCACTCACTCACTCACTCACTCACTCACTCACTCACTCACACTCTCTCTCTCTCTCTCTCTCTCTCTCTCTCTCTCTCTCTCTCTCTCTCTCTCTCTCTCTCTCTCTTCCCCCGGACAGCGAAGTTACTGTGGAGGGGGTCCTGGAGGCTGTGGCCGAGCAGGTGGGCCCTGACGCGGTCTGCGTTGCTTCACGAATGAATAGAGCTGTGGTTGTGTTTCTGGCGGCTGAAGACGATGTTCACACCCTGATTGTCAGCGGTGTGGTGATCCGGGAAATGTATGTACAGGTGTCCCCCTTATCTGTCCCATCAACGAAAATCACCGTCTCAGGTGTTCCACCTTTCATCACTGACGAGCAGCTGGCGACGGAGCTCCGCAGATTTGGGAAGTTTGCGGGCCCGTTTACGACTCTGCCTTTGGGATGCAAGGCCGCCAAGTTCAAACATGTGAAATCGCTCAGGCGACAGGTGTTCATGTTTCTTGACTCGCCCACTCAGACTCTGAAAGTCTCCTTCAGGGTCAAGCATGGGGACGGATCTTACATGGTGTATGCGAGCTCGGGACAGATGAAGTGTTTTGAATGTGGAGACGTGGGCCATAAATGGTTCGCTTGTCCGCACAGGCAGCGGGCGGAGGGCCCTGATGGCGCCGCGCATGATGCCGGCGGTGAGCCCTCCACTCACGCCGCAGCTGCGGACGGCGTGGCGCGGCCTCCGCTCCCGCTGCCCCAGCTCTGGAGCCTGCCACTGTGTCTGCGGACGACCCGGCTACGCCGCACGCGGCCCAGCTTGCGGTCAGGAGCGTGGCTGGCGATGTCGCCAAGAAGGTCAATGATGGTGCGTCACAATCATCTCGCTGTGTGACGTCAACAGCTGTGCCGCAGGCAGCTGCTACCGCTTCGGACGAGGGGACGGAGCAACGACCTGATGGTGCGTCACAACCATCCCGCTGTGTGACGTCAGCGGCTGTGCCTCCGCCAGCTTCTGCCGCATCGGAGGAGGGGAAGGAGCACCGACCTGATGGTGCGTCAGAATCTCGCTGTGTGACATCAGCGGCTGTGCTTCCGGAGGCTGCTACCGTTACACGGCGGGGGATGGATCAGCGACAGTCACCTGCTGAGGGTGGCGTCCAGGAAAATGTGGCCCATGATAAATCCACTGGCCCGGGAGAACCAAGCAGTCAGCTGAGTGGTGCTGCCGAGGAAATGGAATCTGAGAACGGCACTGTGTCTAATGCTGAGTCTATTGAGGCAAAATGCAATACAAACACGAGTTTGTATTCACTGGAAGAAATAAATGCATTCCTGGACGCAACCTATAATAAAGCCATTAGGGTCGCCGACTACTTCAGTGACACTGATAAATTCATTGAGTCTGTGGATGTGCTAAGAAGACAGGTTGGTCTGGACCTCCTGGATGAAAGGAAGCGTTATCGCCTCAAGAAACACCTGACAGCCCTGCGTAAAGCAGCAGGGGGAACGCCGGTCAAGCGCGCCCGGCAGGAGGACTGAATGGCGGTCGTTCCTCTGCCTGTTTTACCCATTTTTGGGATATTGTTTGAATAGACTGGTAGATGACGTTTAATTGACTGTAATTGACTGTCACAGAACTGGATCTTTGAATAGGTGGACTGCAGGGACTGCTCTGTGTTGTGTGGGGGTGGGGAAGAACATTTCAGTTTGCACTTTTTCCAATGTGACACTTGGAGGAATGATGGTGTGCTTACATTTTTTGGAAGTGTGCAATAAAGGCTTTTTCTCTCTCTCTCTCTCTCTCTCTCTCTCACTCTCTCTCTCTCTCTCTCTCACACACACACAGTCTCACACACACACACACACACACACACACACACCTTTCATTTACAATGGGATGGCGAGGGGTGGGATGGGTGGGTGGGTGCGTTTGTCCGTCCACAATGGAGATTCAGTTTTAAAGATCACTGACCAGATGTAGTAATGATTTTACCTCTAAAGATGTTCAAACACACGCTGTAATGTCGTGTACTCTCCTCACGTGCACTCCCGTGATGGGGTGCTTTTGGGCAGGGGCATGTTTTTCAACACAAACCCAGCGCTTCGCACACGTGGTCAGGACGGAGACGTGGCGAAGCGTCTACGGGCAGCCTGGGGGAGACAGAGGAAGGCACAGTGTTGAAAACCTCATGGGTGAGTGTTTTTTTAAGTCACACTGTTTGCAGATGTGTTCTGTTACTCACTGTGAACTATAAATTCACTACTCACTGTAAACACGGAAGTGAACACGGTGCAATGATGCATTTGATTGGTTAGACTGAGCGTTTCAGCGCCAGTTAGACAAATTTGATTGGTGAAATTGGTGGAAGTTGACGAGGATTGGCCAAAATTGCGGGAAAGTTGCGGTGATTGGTCAAAGTTGCAAGGTTGTGCAATAGTTGCACTGATTGGCTGATTTTGCGTGAATTGGTGCGATCGCAACATCGCGAAATCCTGGAGGGACTGAAAAATACACATTTTGGTTATATATGTAAACCATGAAAAAAAAAAAAATCCTGCAGGACAAAACATGACACTTGGCATTTTCTAACCTGTTTGTATACCACCATAGACAGAGAGAGAACCTGAATTAGACAGGGCTCAGAGAGGGAAAGATGAGACAGACGAGAGGAGCCAAGGAGAGGAAAGTGTTCAGGCAGAGGGTCCAGGAGAGGTGAGAGCAGAGGAAGGAGAGAAGGATGACACCAGTAAAAAGTCCAAACACAGGATGTCTACGTTGGTCCCCAACTGGCCCAATATGCCAATATTCAAGCCTTGATTGTACAATACTTCAAATGGTAAGTTCCATTATGCAATATTACTATGCAAAATTTTAAAAAATAAAAGGAAATAGTATAAAATTAACATATTTTGGTTACAATCGTGTCATGTGTTTTCTGCCCCCCCCACCCCCCGGAAAAATATGTTGCCACTACGCCAAGGTCTTTAAGCCAGAGGAAACACTGCATACTGTTGATTTGCTCTTCTTTGACCTCCAATTTGGCAAATTTTTCTAAGCCTCCCAGCTTGCCAAATCCGCCTTTTCTCCTCTTTTAAATTTGTAAATGATATAAAACATTCAAGAGGCAACTTCTTATTTTACACAGCACTGATTATTGTTTTCACAGTTCAAAATGACTTTGCCGTTGACAGATATTATCAGCTGCCACGGCTTAAAAGTAATTCCATCAGTAACTTGGTGACAGGCCTAAATTAAACTGCACGAAGACGAGAACTGTTTGTGAACTCTGGTCTCCACTCCACCAAGTATTGGTGCTTTGTGTAACACTGCTTTACACCCCCAAATTGTTTTTTGCTCTAGTGTCAATAGTTCCTACACGGTGAAACTGTTGCCATACTTTATGAATCATTTTAGCTGTAAAGCTAAATATATTTAGGCCTTGGGTATTTTTCATCTTGACATTTGGATCAATCATATCTGACTTGTTATTGAAGCTGCGCCATATGGATGGACTAATTCAAATGTTTATACAGATGTGGAGAAATTTGTGGGTCATCTAATGTTAAAGAAAGAAAATTCTACAATGGTCACTGAAATAAATTGAAACTGACAAGTAATAATGAATAAAAATTTCTGAAAATTAACTAATGAAAATCAGATGTTGATTTTGAATTTTGGTTCACCAGAATCATTTTAAAAACTAGACTAATGAAACTGGCCTGGACAAAAATGATAATAACCCTCAAAAAGATTATAATAATTTGACCATAGGGACATGTTAAGCTAAGATGTGTCCTGTAATTTGCATCACAGATGTCTTCACACTTGTAATCAGTCTGTCTGCCTATTTAGAGGGTGGAAAGTAAGGCTGCATTCAGACTAGGATAGTCCCAGGGTCTCAGTTTGATTGGGCGGGGAATGGCGAGAATTTTCACACCTTTGTTTGATTTGCATTCACACAGCACTTTACTGAAGTGGACCAAACTGCCTGGACAATGTCACGCAGTTACAACAGCTGCTCGTTTGTGGCGCTGTAGTCAAAGCCACCACTGACGAGGAAGAAAAAATCTCGGCGAAGAAGACAATTCTGGCTCATCGATTGGCCAGGACTCAAAACGGAAATCCGTTCCCTTCAGTCGGGTTGTTTGTCTGCCACAAACAAATAAAAATAAAAAACTCCGCTGTCCGTATATTCAATTCAGTTCAATTCAACTTTATTTATATAGCGCCATATCACAACAATAGTCATCTCATAGCACTTTCAAATGTAGGGGAAACCCCACAATTGCAGAAAGACCCCAGCAATCAGGCGATCCCCTGTGAGCAGGCACTTGGCGACGGTGGAGAGGAAAAACTACCTTTTAATAGGAAGAAACCTCTAGCAGAACCAGGCTCAGGGAGGGGCAGTTATCTGCTGCGACTGGCTGGGGGGTGAGGGGATAGAGAAGATGAAAAGAAGAGACAGAAAGAGAGCAAACATTAATGGAGAGAAGCCGAGTACATTATTGGAGGTCACCCGACAGTCTAAATCTATTAGCAGCAAAACAAAGGGAGGGTTAAGAGACACAAGATCCCTCCCTAATTGTAGACTATATTGAAGAGGAAGGTTTTTACCCTATTCTTAAAAACAGAGATCGAGTCTGACTCCCGAACCCAGATTGGTAACTAGTTCCACAGGAAAGGAGCTTGGTAGCTGAAGGCTCTGCCTCCCATTGTACTTTTGGAGATTCTAGGTATTACAAGTAATCCTGCATTTTGGGAGCGTAGTGCTCTGTTAGGATAATAGGGTAATACTGTATCAGATCTTTTATACAAAAGGGGGCCTGTTTATTAAGAGCTTTGTAAGTGAGAAGAAGTATTTTAAACTTAATTCTAAACTCTATGGGAAGCCAATGAAGGGAGGCCAGAACCGGAGAGATATGATCTCTCTTTCTAGTACCTGTTAAAACTCTTGCAGCAGCATTTTGGATCAGCTGAAGACTTGTTAAAGATATTTTAGGACAACCTGATAATAACGAGTTACAATAATCTAATCTAGAGCTAACAAAAGCGTGGATCAGTTTCTCAGCATTACTCCTGAGACAAGATGCTCCTAATCTTGGCAATATTGCGCAGATGATAGAAGGCAGTCTTAGAAACAAATTTAATATGTGAATTTAAAAACAGATCTTGATCAAAAATAACTCCAAGGTTCCTCACAGAACTATTCAGAGTAAGAGTAGCCTCTTCCAAATTAAGAGTTTGATTTGGAAAGGTATGTCTAAGGTTTTTTGGACCAACAAAAATGACTTCAGTCTTGTCTGGGTTTAATAGCAGAAAATTACAAGTCATCCAAGCTTTGGTTTCCTTAAGACAGGCATCTAACTTGGCTAATTGATTACAATCATCGGGCTTCATTGACAGGTATAATTTTGAGTCATGTGCGTAACAATGAAAATGTATACAATGCTTTCTAATGATGTTGCCTAACGGAAGCATATATAAACTAAAAAGAGTAGGGCCTAACACAGATCCCTGTGGAACTCCATGACTGAGCTTAGAGTTGGAAGAAAACTCATTATTGATATGAACAAACTAAAGTCTATCGGACAAATAAGATCTAAACCACTTCGAAGTTCCATTTAGTCCAACATAGTGTTCTAATCTATCAAGTAGAATATCATGGTTGATTGTGTCAAAGGCTGCACTAAGATCTAAAAGGACAAGTTGGGGCTGCACGGTGGCGCAGTGGTTTAGCACTGTGGCAGCACAGTTTTACCCTCGGCCGGGGGATCGCGGGGATCATGAGATCGTGGGTTCGATCCCAGCCCCCGACCAACAGTGAGCTGTGTGGAGTTTGCATGTTCTCCCCGTGTTGCGTGGGTTTACTCCGGGATTTCTCCGGTTTCCTCCCGCACACCAAAAACATGTAGGTTTAGGGCGCTCGCGCACACAGCGACCAGCAGCCGGTGGCTTGTCACCAGACTGCAAACCAAGTCTACCTACGGGTACAAATAAGTAACAAAAAAAAAAAAAGTACAGAAACGAGTCCATTATCAGATGCGATAAGGAGATCATTAGTGACCTTCACTAAGGCTGTTTCAGTAGTATGATGAATTCTGAACCCAGATTGAAACTCTTGAAATAAACCATTTCCCTGCAAGTGGTCAAATAATTGCGTAGCAACAACTCTTTCTAAGATTTTTGAAATGAAAGGCAGATTAGAGATTGGTCGATAGTTAGCTAAAACTCCTGGATCGAGCGTTGGCTTTTTGAGTAAGGGTTTAATTACAGCAATTTTAAAAGCATGCGGTACATGACCTAAGGTTAAAGAAGAATTGATTATTTGAAGACTACGGCTACCAATAAATGGGAAGACTTTTTAAAATAACCTAGTAGGAATAGGGTCTAAAAGACAAGTTGAAGGCTTGGATGAGGAGATTATTTTATCTAACTCTAAAAGGTCAATTGGAGTAAACTTATCCAAACAGATATCAATTGAAGGAGTTGTAGTAGTTGCTGTACTTAGGTTTACGGTGGGAAGAATCTGACTGATTTTATCTCTAATAGATAAAATTTTATGATTGAAAAAGTTCAAAAAGTCCTGACTGGAAAGCTCTAGGGGGATGTGAGGATTGACAGAGTCCTGACTCTTTGTCAGCCTGGCTACAGTGTTGAAAAGAAACCTGGGATTATTCTTATTCTCTTCTATTAATGCAGAGTAATAACTTGTTCTAGCTTTTGTAAGAGATTTTTTATAAATTAGGAGATGATTTCTCCAAGCTAAATAGATTTCATCTAAATTAGTGGAACACCATTTTCTTTCTAATTGATGACTCTTCTGTTTTAAGCTATGAGTTTCTGTGTTAAACCAAGGGGTAAGAAATCTATGATTAGACTTTTTCTTTTTTAAAGGGGCCACCAAGTCTAGAGTCTGATGCAGAGAGGCGGTAACACTATCTACCATGCTGTCATTTACGGAAGGAGCAAGCTCTCCGTCTTTTATTTCCGTTGTGTTGACACATGGTATAGAGGAGGCAGTCTGCAAAAATTTGGTAACATCATCTGAAAGACATCACTGTAGTAATATTTTTCTTTAGGAGTCAAATAATCAGAAATAGTGAAATCAAAGGTTAACAGACAATGGTCTGACAGTACAGGATTATGAGGAGACACTACCAGATTTTCTATTTCTATACCATAAGTCAGATCAAGGTCCAATGTGTGGTGGAGATAATGGGTAGAATTTTCTACTTTCTGGGAAAACCCCATTGAGTCTAATATTGAATTGAATGCCTTATTAAGACAGTCACTATCTACATCAACATATATATTAAAATCACTTACTATAATTATTCTGATTTCAGCACTAAATCAGCTAAAACTCTAAGTACGCTGGGGGAGGATGGTAAACTATAGCAAAGAAAATTGGATTTAAGAAAAGATTGCCAACATGCCCCATGCTGAGGACCAGGCCCTCAAAGGAATTAAAACATGATTTTTGCTTTACATTAACTAGTAATTTAGAGTGGTGAATTGCCGCTACTCCACCTCCACGACCAGAACTTCTGGGATTATGATAGTTTCGATAACCAGAGGGAGTTGATTCATTTAAACCAACCTAATCATCTTGCCCTAGCCAAGTCTCTGTAAGGGATATTAAATCAGTCTAATGATCAATTAATAGAACATGAACTAGTAGAGACTTAAAGACCTAATATTTAACAAACCGCATTTAATTTTTAAATTGAGGAGGAAGAGAGGCCAAATCATTAAATTTAGAGACTTGATGTTTAATTTGAGTTTTACCAACTTTTTGTTTAATCACTTTGGGATGTTTATACATTATATTTTTTATTAACTTTGGGGGGAGTAGACAAAGGTTCTCTGAAGGGGAAGACGGGCTAAGTTGAGGGGTGGCGGATGAGGAGGAGCTGCAGAAAGGCATGTATTTATCAAGTTGTCTTTGTCTTGGGTTATAGTATTTTGGGTAACTGGAGACAGACACAATCTCTATGGTGTTACAAATTGAAGACTGATCTAAACAGTGAGGATTATTTGGATTAATAGGATTAATATGAGAAGTGGAAACAAAGAAGGGCTGGTTGGCAGACCCAGGAACTTCGGGGTGAGTTAACGCACCAAATTTCAGTCACTGTACTAAAAGTGCTGAATGGAATAGAACAGATTGTCCCTTAAAACACGTGCACCAAGTCTATTTGGATGAATGCCATCTGGCCTCATAAATGATGGGCGGTTCCAAAACAGGTTGAAATTGTCTACAGAACCAATGTTAAAAGTAGGACATGTAGAACACAACCAGGTGTTAAGGATGAGAGTTCTGTTAAAATAACTGCAACCTCGTCTGAAAGGTGCCATTGGCCCAGAAATAAACACACGTCTGCCACAGTTCATAAGAGTGGACAGAAGGCTCTTGAAGTCACTCTTTAAGATCTCTGACGCTTCATCTGGGATGTTGTTGCATCCAGCATGTACAATGACAGTTTTAGTGTGGGGGAAGTCATTTATTAGGTCAGGGGTAAGAGCCTCAATGTCTGTCTGACACTTTAGCCCCAGGAAAAAATTTAGTGACACAGTACCTGCTTCTGACGTTCCTCATAATCGAATCACCAATTACCAACGTCATCTGGGGGGGCCTTGCTGGTGGTTTCTGAAATGGTGGATAATTTTGCCGATGTTGTTGTTGTGATGGCAGGGTGATGCGCTCTCTTCTTTTTGGAGCTGGTGTATAGTTTGGCACACCTAAAGTAGTTTTAATCCGGGGCTTGCGGATTTGGGCTGCTGATGAAGGAGGAGGAGGATGAGGGGCGGCCATGGGAGGATGATCGACGTCCAGGTGGGGAAAATCTTCCAGGGAAAGGATGTCGAATCTGTTTTCCAGTAGCAGGGGAAGAGAGGAGGCGCAGCCAAGTCTGGTCAATCGTCGATGTTTGCTAGTTGGCCCAACCAAGGCCCAGGGTGCGCATTGAGGATGAGAAAAACTACTCGGGGCTTTGGGTTTAGCTCCGAGTTGAAGTCAGTGTTTATTGCTTGGGTCCTGGACAGCTGAGGAGACCGGAGCAGGGGTGGAAATGGATGGCAATGTGCTAAATTCACCCAGGTAAGTAGCCATCTCTGCTAGCTGTGAGTCGGTTGCCAGGGCCGATGTTCACCCGAGGATTATAGTGTCTAGCCTCCCGAATCTTACAGAGGTTGGAGAGTCTCACTTCCATCTCAGAAACCTTCTTAAGGAGGGACGCACAGCTGACACACGTCGGGGATGGAGTCATGACGTTCCAGGCGAGAAGTGGATAGCTAGCTAGCTAAAACCAGCTAAAAACAGGTTAGCCTAGCCTGGTGAAACAGCACTGCCTGGGGTCTGATTCACCTGTGTGCCTGATCGGGCTTTCTGCTAGGCCAACACTAAACTAACACTAAGTACCGGAGTGGTGGCTCAGTTGGTCGAGCATCCTCCCCACACCCGGGAGGCAGTGGTTCAAATCCCGGCCGGGTCATGCCGAAGACCATATAAAAGCGGAACTTTCTGCTGTCCAGCTTGGTGCTCAGCAATAATGGAATGGAGGAGGGAAATCTGTGGCGGCACCTTGCATGGCAGTGACCCCTCTGATTCTATATATGGGTGTGTGTGTGATTAACACTGTAGATAAGAGAAACACAATTTCATTCTACTGTACATGATTGGCTGTATGGATTGAATGACAATAAAGGGTGATTTAATTTTTAATTTAATTTTTAAGTAGAAAGCTAATATCAGTAAAAAGAGATAAAAAATTAAAAACGAAGTTAATAAAAACAAACCAAAGTGGACAAGATAATGCTTTGACGCGACGTGACGTTTACAGACGCTGACATATGCGCACAAATTGGTATATAACCCTAGTGCCGCCATCATGCCACTAAACATTTTAAAAACCTCGGTATTCTTGTGTGTAGCCACAAGCAGCTGAAAAATCTGGTCCTCAGACCAAATATCTATCACGGCCTGCATCTCCTCACTACTCCAAGTCTGTCTATGAGACATTTTTTAACTTTTCTCCTTGGGTTTCTCTGGTAAAAGGATTTCTTGGATCCACGCAGTTGTCTTTATTGTTATTTTCTACCCAAAATGCACTACGGTAAACACCACTTCCTCTTCTCAGACTGCGTGCTGCTATGGTTACACAAACGCCGAGGGGCACTATCTGCAATTTGGTCTGCTGGATACTCCGTTTGGATTTACACGGCAAGCGAAGTGCACCAGACTTCGTTTGCAAGCGAATCAAGACCCCTGTTTTTGAGGGGTCCAGACTTTGCTTGTTTGGTGCACGCCAGAGTTCTAATGCGCGTTCAGACAGCACCAAACGAACCAAATTATCCACGGATAGTCCTTTGATCCGGATCAGACAGTGGCCGTCTGAATGCGCTCTAAGGCTGTGAATCTTTAGAAGTCACACAATTCAATTCAGTTCCGATTTTTGGGGTCATGATTCGATTCAGAATCATTTTTCGATGGAGAACGATTTTCAATTCACATTTGGCTCTCAGTTCAGTATAAAACCCCACAAATCTCAGGGAAAAAAGTCCACTGCACTGCAAAAAATGCTGAGATAAGCTTGAAAGCAAAGTACAGTGTGCTGATGTTTTTTTGGGGGGGGGTTATATTTTTTAAAAAAAAATTACATAAACTGATTTACAATAAAATACTGTTAAATCAAAAATGTAGGCTTAGGTTAGTAAATGCTTTTTTATTTCTTGAAAACTTGTGAGTTTCAAAAATGAAATTGTACACAAGTTAAATAAATTTTGAAAAATTTTCTTTCCAGCATATCACAATTCCTAACAGCTTTTACACATTGTGCAGGTTTGGTCACCCTCCAGCATTCTAGAAATATAGGCTATTCATTTAAAAACAAATATCACAAATACTTTGAACATCCATTTAAATAGTAGTGCTACCTGACTGTATGCAGCCAATGCACAGTTACCTATACAGTAACTTAATGCAGTGAACAAATTCAATAAGAACTGAATGCAATTGATGCATAAGATAAGCAGCATTAATTTTAAACAACACAAATATAAACTTAAGTAACTTAAGTTCTTAGGAGACTTTAAAAACAAATTAAGGTTATAAAACAAAATAAGTGCTGTTACAAGTTTTCGTGATTTTTTTTTTTTTTTTTCCCATTCAGAATTTGCTGGGAGTTTGTTAAAGTGGTGCAGTGTGCGTTGTTCAGCAGGACAACTTTTTCCACTTGTTTCAACTCTGGGTGATTATCTGGTCATGGTCCTTTGCCTGGTGAAGCTTCTCCAGTAAAATGTAAAATAAATGCAATAATTTAAAACAAACAAGCACAAATAACTTACATCCAGTGTTAATTTCGCCAACTAAAACTATATCTGTTTTTTCATCCATTAAAAGTAAAAATTAAACTAAAATTGCCATTTAGGCATTTTACTTTTGACACCTAATTTGAGTCCAGATTTATTATGATGATTTTATTTTTATAGTTTGTCTGTTCATTATCAGTTGTTTTTGTCTACTTTTAGTCAATAAGATTTGGTTTTTATTCAATGAAAAGAACACTGCTTCCATTGCTATCAAAAAATGTGAGAAAAAACCCTCAACTGTGGCTGTCAGCGTTGCTGGGTAATGGGGTAGCATGTGGTCACCAGTGTTGGGCAAGTTGCTAAAAAATAGTAACTAGTTACAGTTACTAGTTACTTCTTTTCAAAAGTAACAGTTATTTTACCAATTACTGCATGATTAAAGTAACTAGTTACTTGGAAAAGTAACTTTCATGTTATTTTTAAATGCATACTTAAAATCATCTTGCACACATAGCAAGATCATTTAATTAATGGATTACATTATGGGCTTATTAATGTCAGGCTGAAAATACTGTTTCAGAGAGAGCTTTTAGAACATGTTCAGTCTGCTTTATCCTGCCTTGAGAGCTCTTATTGTGGGAAAAATCTGAAGAAAATAAACACAAAATTGCCAATAATTTTGACCGATTGAATGTGAGTTTTAAACCTAGCCAAAATATAAACAAATCAGCTTTTTCCAGGTCCATTTTTGTGCGCTTTCTACAAATTAAATATCATTTTGAAGGTCTTTCAATACAGAATATGGAAAAAAGTTATCTCAGTTTTGATAATTTCCTCAAAGTGACTCATTTTGCCAGCACGGGTCACATTTCCTCATTTTGGAGTGAAGAAATAGGGTTTGTGGGGTGAGAGAGGGGGAAAAAGAATGAGTTGGTAACACTGCATAAAGCTGTCAGTTTCTTACCTTTTAATATTATGGATTTAATCTGATGTGCAGTGATCCAAAGAAAATGTCCATTATCCACAGTCCAAATGTCTGCTGTGACAGAGACATGATCCAGTCCTTTTGGAGATCAAATCCATTTTTTAATAATCTTTATCCAGGTAGCAAGTTAATGTGTTTTAACTTCAGTGGATCACAGTGTCACCTGTCTGATGGAAAATGACTGTTATCAGATCTTCATTCTATAACGACGTATCTGGCAATCAGTCGGTTTAATTCTGTCTGGGTCACAAACTGTCCAGATGCATACCTGTGCTCGAAATCCAGCCGTGGGTGTTCAGATAGCGTAAATCCACTAACACGGTGTTAGCATAGCACTAGCTTTGTAGGACCTTGTTGCTATTCTTAGGCGCTTCTGGAGATTGCAATCGGTCTCAACCGCATTTAGCTTGCAACCCACCAATATGCTTTTGTCTTGAACCGTGACAAAGGAAAAATAATCTATTTCCACAAAAATAAAGTAGCTTCATCTTTTCCTCCGCTCAGTAGTGAACAGGCTCTTTTGCAACTGGTTGACTGACGATTGTGTCAGCTACATAGGGTTTGTATTTATTTGCGCTAAAAATATCTGTCCATATTAATAAAACGAGCAACGTGAGTAACTCATCTGATCAAATTTCAGTAACTAACACATTACTGAATTTTTAAACAGTAATTTCGTTACACAGCACGTTCCTGCAAAAGTAGTGGCATTACTTTGTAACATGTTTCTCTCAACAGTGGTGGTCACACAAACAAAACAGCATCCAAAAACTAGACCATAAACTTTTTTTTTTTTTTTTACCATCTATGGACTAAACTCTCTCATTTTTAGATTCTTTTACATTCATCCTTTGAAATGTGTGGCCATAGTCGGCCCGTCTGCAAGACTACAACACCCGAATTTGTGTATGATCAGCCCAGTGCTGGCTCAGCCATATTTGCACAGTCAGCTACGGCCAGCCATTTTGTGGAGTGACATAACATGGGGGCGTAACTTGCTGAGGGAGCGTAACTAGTTGAAGGGGTGTTGACGGAGTCTCTGAGCTGCAGATGGACATGTCTCGAATTTCTTGTTGTTCCATTTTTCCTTTACTCCGACTGTTTCATCCGGCTGCTAGCTAATAAGCTACTCTGCGTGGTTCTCCTGAGTCAGCAGGGTCAGTGTGTAATTGCGTATCACAAAGCAGTAATACGTGTCATGTGACAGGACCCCGGCACCACCGCAAAAAAAAAAAAAAAAAAGATTCTTAATTTTTGTGAATTGGTTCTGGATTGTGTAAAATGACAATCTAAATTGTTATGGGACCCCCCCCCACCCCAACACTCCTACTTCCCACCCTGGTCACTCCCTGTTTGAACTGTTGCCATCAGGCAGATGATACAAATCAATTAAAGTAAGGACAAACGGACTCAAAAACAGTTTTTATCCAACTGCAACAAATATAATAAATGCAGTATAAAGTAGTTAGATGCTGAAGGTGGGACTGTGCAATGGCAGAAATCTGTGATTGCATGTGCATGTTTGTATGCCTGTGCTTGTTTTTATACATTTTTATCCCCCGCCGATCGAAGCCAAAAGGGGGATTATGTTTTGGGTCTGTTCGTCTGTCTCACTTTTGTGAAATTAACTCCTCCTACAGTTTTGCTCCAATTGTTTTGAAACTTGGTACCATGGTTTGATATACTCTTATGATGCACATACTGCAATTTCACTCTCATCAGATGACCTTGAGGTCAAAGTTCAGGTCAGATTTTTCCCTAAATCTTCTAAACACAATAACTACTGAAAGAAATGATGAAGGCTTTTCAAATCAAAGTAGTTGTATTGTAGTTTTATTGTAGTTTCAAGTAGTTGTATCTAACACACATCTTGGACGACTTACACCCTCACTTAACTATGTGTTTGGGGTCAAGAGGTCAAAGGTTCAAAGTTAACATTGCAGTTGCACTATGGTAAATGCTACATTTTACTATCACTATAAAACAAATAAAGCTAGGGCCACTAAACCTGATATACTGGTTCACCTTGGGATCTTGAACTCTGACTGTGGGTTTGGGGGTCAAAGGTCAAGGTTAATATTCCCTATGCCTTATTACTGTACACAGTGTTTTCTCTGGCTTAAAGACATTGGCGCGGTGGCAACATATTTTTCCGGATAATGGGGGGTGGGGGCAGAAAGCACATGAATGAATGAATCTTTATTTTGAATAGATTAAAAGTACAGATTAAAAGAAACAGAATAATATAACAAAGGGGGAAAGAAAATCCAACAAGGTCAAATTAGACAATAACTCCTCTGATTATACAGTTCAACATAAGTTATCCAAAATGGGTGATGGCTGAAGCCGCAGCTTGTATTGCCCACCCATATTCCATCCAAGAATCCAAAAGAAAAACAAAACCAGAGCGATTACAATTCAGAACATAGTTACGACAAAATGTGACAAAAAACTAAGCTACAACACAACTCAGACTGGATATGACAATCCTTATGTGATTTTACATGTCATCTTGTATATATGTTTGGAGTATTTCTTCCTTTAGTTTTTGTTTAAATTGTCCAAGCGTTGTACATGATTTTAATTCAGGTCCAAAAGCGTTCCATAATCTGACTCCTTGCACTGAAACACAGTGTTGCTTGGTGGTAGTCCTCACTGAAGGTTTTTGAAATATACATGTTCCTCTGAAATGATATTGTTTCTCCCTTATTTGGAACAACTTTTGGATATTTGCGGGCAGTGATAGATTCTTCACTTTAAACACTATTACTGCAGTTTTAAAGTCAACCAGATCTTTCAACTTGAGAGCTTTTAATTTAAGAAAAAGTGGGTTTGTTGGTTCCCTGTAAGCAGCTTTGTTTATTATTCTAATAGCTCTCTTCTGAAGCATAAAGACTGGATATATGTTTGTTTTATATGTATTTCCCCATACTTCAGTACAATATGTCGTGTATGGGAGTATTAATGAATGATACAAGGTATATAGTGTGAGTTGATTCAGCAAATATTTCACTCTGTGTAATATTGCAATTGATTTGGATATTTTACCTTTAATATAATTAATATGTGACTTCCAACACAGTTTATTATCAATTATTACTCCAAGAAATTTAGTTTCGGATACCCTTTCAATCTCTACACCATTTACACTGAGTTTAGATACTAAGTTGTTGTGATGGTTGTTAAAAACTATAAATTTTGTCTTACTTAAATTGAGCGTTATTTTTGTTTGAATCAAACCACAGTTTAAGCTTTCCTAATTTCTTTCCGAGTGTATCCAAAAGTTGTTCCAAATTGCTTCCACTGCATAATAGATTAGTGTCATCGGCAAACAATATTAAATGCATTTTTTCTGAAACTTTACATATATCATTTATATACATATTGAACAACAATGGCCCCAAAACTGAACCCTGTGGGACTCCACAAGTAACCTTCAGTAACTGTGAGTTTTTGTTACTAACACATACATACTGATATCTATTCTTTAAGTAACTACATAACCAGGACAGTGCTACCCCCCTAATACCACAATTTTGTAGTTTCTTTAATAATAAATTATGATCCACTGTATCAAATGCTTTTTTAAGATCCAGGAATACCCCAACTGAATACTCTTTATTTTCAATGGCAGTTGATATTTTTTCTATAAATTCCATTAGAGCAAATGCAGTTGTCCTCTTGTGTCTGAACCCATATTGCTGTTCACACAATAAATTATTCTTCAGTATGATGTTGCCAATTCTCTCATAGAATATTTTTTCAAGTATCTTGGAAAATTGGTCTATAGTCCCTGACATAGCTTCAGTTTATCACAGCCATTACGCATCCTCGGGGAATTTGGCCGCTCGCCTTCCCCACATCCTCGCTGGACCAAAACACGAGAGAAGTCAGAGATATAATTTTTTCACAGCCGCTGTGGATCTCTGCCACGTTTAACGGGAAAAGTTCCTCACCATCGCGGATCCACACGCAATTTTTGCGCGGCCCAGACACCACGTCCCGAGCCGGCACTTGCTTATTCCCACCCCCTCAACCTCCTCCTGCACAGAGCTTTTCCCGCACCTCACTCCCAAAGCCGGCCGATCGCCGTCTGGTTCCATTACGCACGACTGCACACTGCCCGTGTGCCCACGATCCACGGCCGTTCAACGTGCAGGAACTCGGAGCGGAGCACACTGCCCTTTCCACCCCTCCCCTGTCCCTCTCACGGACTGACATGCCCTCCGACAGTTCTACCGGAGCTGGGGCCAAATGACGGGGGGGGGGGGGGGGGGTCACAACCCCTTCTGACCGTTGTGGGGGGGAGTGGCGTGGGCACCCAGCACACGTGTGGGCACCCAGCACAATGCAGACTGATAATATTCACGCTCAGCAAGGATTTGCATACGACCAAAAGAACCTCAGGAGACAGTCAGATGGGGACTGAATGCATGCATTTTTGTGCCAATCAGTGTCATGCTAATCAGGTGTATTGACCAATAATATATAGTAAATGACTATTGTTATACATCCCCGGAGCAAGCAGACGAAGTCTGGTGCCAGTTAATCACGCGATTGATATGTATTGTCTGATATGTATATCGATATGTAAATGTGCCATGCATTCTCTCTTGAATGTTGAATACATGACACTCTCTTGAATACATGACACTATTGTAACTAGAATATGTTAATTTTGTAATATTTATTTCCATCCATCCATCCATCTTTTTCTGCTTAATCCTTTTCGGGTCACGGGGGGGCTGGAGCCTATCCCAGCATCTTTGGGCGAGAGGCAGGGTACACCCTGGACAGATCGCCAGTCCATTGCAGGGCCAACACAGAGAGACAGACAACCATTCACTCTCACAGTCATACTCAAGGACAATTTAGAAGCCCCAGTTGATGCCAGTTAGCCTAACCTGCATGTTTTTGGCATGTGGGAGAAAACCGGAGATATCCCGGAGTAAACCCACACAGACACGGGGAGAACATGCAAACTCCACACAGATCACTGTTGGTCGGGGGCTGGGATCGAACCCAGTATCCCCTGGCCAAGGGTGAGTTGTTGTGTTGCCACAGTGCTAACCACTCCGCCACCGTGCTGCATATTTCTCTTTTTTTTTTTTAATTTTGTACAGTAACTTTGCATATGGAACTTACCATTTGAAGTATTGTACAATCAAGGCTTGAATCTTAGAATATTGGACCAGTTGGGGTCCCACCCAGACGTCCTGTGTTTGGACTTTTTACTGGTGTTATCCTTCTCTCCTTTCTCTGCTCTCACCTCTCCTGGACCCTCTGCCCGAACACTTTCCTCTCCTTGGCTCCTCTCTACTGTCTCATCTTTCCCTCTCTTAGCCCTGTCTAATTCAGGTTCTCTCTCTGTCTATGGTGGTATACAAACAGGTTAGAAAATGCCAAGTGTCACGTTTTGTCCTGCAGGATTTTTTTGTCATGTTTTACATAAATGACAAAAATATGTGTATTTTTTTTTGTATTTTTTTATTCTAGTGTTTCTTTTTTTTCCCCACTGAGAGAGTACAAAAGGGAAGGGGAAAAAAACATTCATAATAGTAATTTACTCATGCATCCTTAAATTATATGATCAGAGGTGGGTATAGTATCCAGAAATTCTACTCATGTAAAAGCAGTGCTTTGAAATTAATAATTAAAAGTAGACAACCAAAATTTTCTAGTTGAGTTAAGGGTACAAAGAGCATCTACTTAAGAACTTGAGTAATGACTTCAGTCTTGAAGGTTTGAGGTTTTTCTCCAAAACTTATAACAATTATCTTATAGTTTTCTACATTTCTCGGTAAATTTATCTAAATTTGAAACCATGTTCCTCAAATTTGTAATTTCCTCTTGTAAAATTCACTTTTCTTGTACATTTGAGACTTTATTAAAAATTTGTCGATTATTTTATGGCTAATTTTTGTCTATTTTTTAAAAATATTTTTTTAAATAAATTTGAAACAGACTGTAGTAATTTTTTTTACCTTTTTCTTATAACAATTTACATTTTTGACCATAATTTTGCAGAGCCAGAACAGAACAATAATTTAACTCCGAGTTCAAAGAAAAAAATATTAAATTGTATTTAATGAAATAAATTAACTTAAATGACCCAAGATGCAGTTATTTCTGTTATAATATTTCTATATATTTATAGTTTTTGAGAACTCTCGTCACCACCCAGACAGCAGGAAAAACCTCCCTTATTTTGAAATCCAAATGTTAGCACGTTTAGTTTGTCTGAAGACTGTTGACTGATTAAAGCCATTGACTTCATGAATTTCGGTCATCTTAACTTGCCAGGTACATAATAATGAACATAAATTAGTTAATTGATATTGTAGTGGCTGGTGAAGTAAATCCTTCGCATTTCATCAGCCAATTTCCTTGCATATGAAGCTTAACCACACCTAGGGCTGTCGCGGTAGAGGAATTTCCCCTGCAGTGACGGTGGACAGCTCAACACCGTGGTGTGCGGTATTGTTGCAAATGTTTTTCGGACCCTGTGGTCTCCTAATTTAAACACAGGGTTCAGAATTTATGTGGCAAATGATGAGAGCTGTGTGTTGAGAAAGTCCCTGCAGCTCCACTGTCAATTTGTGTGTGGAGCTCAGATCTTGCTACAATCATGAGCTGCTGATTCTGTAAAAAAAACAAAAACAAAAAAAAAACAACAAAAACTCAGATCGTTTTTATAAAGCAGTGGTGGTAACTCCAGCATTTCAACTAGGGTGTGTGGACTGGTTGGAGAGAGTGGTGACGTTCATCTTATTTAAACAGGACAGACTCTGTGCAGGACTGTCTCTCCATTGTGATTTTTGGACAATGTTGCTGCTGTCCGAAAAATCCTATTCACACAGCAAACAAGCAATGCACTCTGCAGTAGCTGTTTCAGAGCTTAATCGTCGGGCTCAAAAACACTCCTCAGAAAGAGCCCAACCAGTCATTATTTTATTAAATTTAGGATATTTTCTCACCTCGTTTTCCCCCATCTGCCACAAGCAATCACACCAAAAAAATAACATGCTTTATGCCCTTTCAGTGCTCTATGAATTTGGTTTATTAGTAGAGTATTAATGTGTACATTTTTTGTTTTGACCCTACAAAAGTGGCAGTTTTTAAAACATTACAGGCTATGCTTTATTGCTGACCACAAGAGGGACTCAATACAGTGCGTATGGAGAGCAACCATATGCAAGACAACCATGGAGAACGATTTGTCTTTTTTTTTTTTTATTACAAGTGCTAACAGGCTAAATATAAACTGCCAAAAAGCAAAGTATCGCACTGTATTTATACTGATGTTTTTACACAGTTTCCATAAAACTGCAGAATACACATGTCGGGAAAAATCATGCCAAGGAAACAGTGAAAAACTCATGCAGCATCATGCACTGAATGTTTAAAGACTATAAATGAATAAATGAACAAAATGAACACGAAGGATCAAGTCATTTCAGGCTGTCATGTCTTTGTTGTGTACCTTGTGTGGTTTCAGAGAGGATCGGAGCGGTGTAACAATGTTCCCAGCAGCACTGAAAACTCTTTCCGATGGCGTGCTTGTTGCACAGATGCACATGTATTTGCGAGCAACTTTGGAGAGAAGAGGAAATCTATTTTTGTTGTCTCGCCACCAGGCAAGTGGATCTGCATTAGAGTCAAGTGGTTTCTCCACTGTGTTAAATAGAACCATCTCCTCAACCAGATACCGAGTAACAGTATGTGTAAGGTACTTATACCGCTCACTGTCACGGTTATATTAAGTAATTTGTCCAAACGCTTCGGCCACTCCTAACTGCCTGCTGGAGCCTGTCTGGAGTCCGTCTGGAGAGCGCACCATATGGTGTTGGTGGCGGCAGCTGAGCTTCTATGGCTGGATGGTAGCAAGCTAGGTGAAACCTCAAATTTGTCGTATTTCCCCATTTTACTGGGACCTTTTTAGCACAGATTTTGCATATTGCCTCTTCTAAATTAGCTGGCTCTCCTTTTTTGTTTGGCTCAAAACCAAAAAGTTCCCAAACCAGCAATGATGTCTTTAAAATGGTAAATGGTAAATGGCATTCACTTATATAGCGCTTTTATTCTCATCTCTTGATGACCAAAGTGCTTTACAGATCCTGCTATCCACTGCTTTAGCTTGGCAACCAGTGCAACTGCCGTCTTTTTTTTTTTTTTTTTGCACCCGGCACTCTGAAAGCTTCCACAGCTTCCAGAGTGTCATGTGCAAAAATGCTGCTGGCAATAAAAATATACTTAACTTTTAAAATGTATTTAATTTTCAATAGGGGCACACAGGTAAATAACAAGATTTAGCCACACAAAAAAAATGTATACCGCGGTTGTTACGGCTGCTTGTTTTCCTCCACGGCAGGCGTGTCCATACCGTGGTATTACATAATTGCAGTTATCGCGACAGCCCTAACCACACCCGTTAGCTAAGCGACTCTTCAGTATTGTTCCCGTTACCAGCAGGTTAAAACCACCATAAATGCCTCTGCTGCTTTCATACCTCTTCTGATTTTTTTTCTGCATTTAAAATACTTTAATAAGCTCATGCTTCTCTTGGACAGTAACGCTAGAGCAGGGGTCCTTAAATGTTTTTGCCAGGGGTCCGCATTTGTTTTTAATCCAGTGGGTCAGCAGTCTGGAGCAGTGCTAACACGGTCCATCAGCGGACATTTCATTTTGATGTTGGGAGAGACAATAAATGGAAAATTTTCTTCTGCGTGAATATTAAGGGGACACTATAAGTGAACGGTATGCAAATGTTTTTTACATAAGGCCCACATTTATTTAACCTAAGCCTGACCAGATTACAATAGAAGTGTATTTTGATAAATTGGAACATTGTGAAAAAGTTAACTTTTTTACAATATAATTTAAAAGGACACTTTTATATTTAATATTAATTTGTTTGAACATGATTTTTCGGATATCGGCAAAAATCCAAAAATTACTGAGACCAAGAGCCACACAGGGTCCTGTACGGAGGCTGTCCTAAGCTGAATGTTGCTGCAGTCTCCAGTGCACACGCCCTGTCATTGAAATACTAGAGTTACCGCTTGTGTGTGTGTTTTTTTTAACAGAATCAGCAGTTCATGCCTGTAGAAAGACCGGCACTCCGCACAATTGTCACACACGCACATAAAGTTGAGGGCGGAGCTGCAACAAGTTTCTCACAGCTTCCATCGTTTGCCACATAAGTTATGAATGCTGTTTAAATTATGAGACCACAGGGTCCTAAAAACATTTGCAATAATACCGCATATCATGGTGTTGAGCTATCCATCGTCACCACAGGGGAAATTCCTCTATCGCGACAGCCCTACTGTGCATTCTTAATACCACCAGTTAGCTGGTTTGCAAGACCCAGGTCACTCTGAGTGAGGCCTCAGCTGCTCTTTCTTTCTAGGTCATAGAGCTGACGGTCTGTAGCTTAATATGAAGATTTCAGCTGAGCAAGTTTATTGGAACTCGCCTCAGTATTCAGCATCCGTGTTGCTGCAAATCAGGCGCATTGGTTTTATGCTGGACTCTGGCAGAATGACCGCATATTTTTCTGTCCATTCCTCTTTGAATCCTCGGTTTTTCTGATCGTCCTTCTTTTTTTTTTTTTTTTTTTTTTTTTTTTTTTGCTAGCACCAACTTTGAAAGCGACATGCTGTTTGGTATTCGCTATATCACGGTGGCAGTTACAGAACATTACTGCATGTAATTGCACCGGTGTTGATGGGCTCACACGAGAAATGGGCGCATTCACATATGAGCAATGAGCGTCACACACGAGCGATGGCAGCTCTGCAAGACGGGGTGTGGGGGGGAGTCACACAGGTCTCAGCAAGCTGGTAGTAGCGTTTGGCAACCCTGCTATGTTTGGAAGTGGGCTGAACGTGTGTGCACACACACTGACAGGCGTGCTCTGTGCAACAGTGTTGTGCAAAGTTGGTAAGAAACGCACATAATGTGACACACGTTCGAGTTTGGATTCGGACCAGGGTTCACCATTTGAGGAGCCCTGTGCTAGAGAGACACTGTGCCTGCTGACTGGAACAGACGCGGGCGGTTCGCTTCCGAAATCTGCGCGGCTGACGGTCACACGCATTGTTTGTGCGTGCTTGCGGAGCATCATTCCTATATATATATATATATATATATATATATATATACCGTATATATACTGTATATATACAGTATATACCGTATATATACTGTATATATATATATATATTTTTTTTTTAAATTCATATTTCCTTAGCGTGGCGGCATAAATCCAAGGATGGCGGCCCACCATACAGAAATGTTACCAGAGGAAACCCTGGTACAACAAGTAAAGCTAGGGCCACCAACCTGGTACACAGGTTCACCTTGGGATCCTGAACTCTGACCATGGGTTTGGGGTCAAAAGGTAAATGGTCAAAGTTAACATTCCCTATGCCTTATTACTGTTGAACGAGTAAAGTTAGGGTCACCAAACTTGGTACACAGGTTCACTCTGTGACCCTGAAGTGTGACTGTGGTTTTGGGATTGCAAGGTCAAAGGTCAACATCAACATGACTTATAAACTATGTCTCAACAACAAAGAAAGTTAGCATCACCAAAGTGACCCTAGGTGTGAATGTGTGTGTAAATGGTTAAGGGATAGTGCCGTATTGTGGCTGCTTCATCCATCCAGGTGGATGCCCTCAATTTCCCCTCTGGGGATCAATAAAGTATACAAATACAAACTTGCTACACAGGTTCATCTTGGGATCCTGACCTCTGACTGTGGGTTGGGGTCTAAAGGTCAAGGTTAACATTCCTTATGCTTTGTTACTGTACGAGTAAAGCTAGGGCCACCAAACTTGGTACACAGGTTTAGTCTTTGACCCTGAAGTTGACTGTAGTTTTGGGATTGCAAGGTCAAAGGTCAACATCAACATGACATATAAATTATATCTCAACAACAAAGAAAGCTAGGGTCACCAAACCTGGTACACAGGTTCACTCTGAGACCATAACTTCTGACTACAGGTTTGGAGTCAAAAGGTCAAGGTTAGTACTCCCTATGATCTTACTATAGAACGTATAAAGCTCTCTAGGGTCACCAAACTTGCTACACAGGCTCACCTTGGGATCCTGACCTACAATGGGTTGTGTACTTTGGTGTATATTCGTGCATGATGGGCTTATCATAATTTGATTCTGCTACAGTAATTACAGGTACATCTCAAAAAATTAGAATATCGTGAAAAAGTTCAATATTTTTTGTCACTCATTTCAGAAAGTGAAACCCATATATTGTATAGATTCATTACACAGAGAGTGATATATTTCAAGTGTTTATTTATTTTAATCTTGATGATTATGGCTTACAGCCCATGAAAACCCCAAATTCAGTTTCTCAAAAAATTAGAATATTACATCAAATTAATTTTTAAAAAATAGTTTTTTAATAGAAATGTTGGCTGACTGAAAAGTATGTTCACGTACACACTCAATACTTGGTCCGGGCTCCTTTTGGATTAATTACTGTATCAATGTGGCGTGGCATGGAGGTGATCAGCCTGTGGCACTGCTGAGGTGTTATGGAGGCCCAGGTTGCTTTGATAGTGACCTTCAGCTCGTCTGCATTGTTGGGTCTGGTGTCTCTCATCTTCCTCTTGACAATACTCCATCGATTCTCTATGGGGTTTAGGTCAGGAGAGTTTGCTGGCCAATCAAACAGTGATGCCATGGTCATTAAACCAGGTTTTGATACTTTAGGCAGTGTGTGTGTGTGTGTGGGGGGGGGGGGGTGTAAAGTCCTGCTGAAAAATAAAATCGGCTTCTCCATAAAGTTTGTCAGCAGAGGGAAGCATGAAATGCTGTAAAATTTCCTGGTAGACGACTGCGCTGACTTTGGTCTTGATAAAACACAGTGGACAAACACCAGCTGATGACATGGTTCCTCAAATCGTCACTGACTGTGGAAACTTCACACTAAACCTCAAGCAACTTAGATTCTGTGCCTCTCCACTCTTTCTCCAGATTCTGGGACTTTGATTTCCAAATGAAATGCAAAATTTACTTTTTTCTGAACAGAGGTCATCTGCTGGTGTTTCAAATATTGAACTTTTTAATGGTATTCTAATTTTTTGAGATGTACAGTACCTGTATCTTGAAAAGCTGAAAACTGCTCTCCGTCAGTAAGTATTGGGATCTTCAAAGAAAACAGAGGTGGGGGATACTGCACTCGCCTCAGAGTGCTCTTGTTATATTGAGCTTATATATTTTATCTATGATGCTCTGACAGGCTGGCACTTTAAATTTCATTGTATATGTGACAGTGACAAATAAAGTTCTATTCTGTTCTACTTGGTGGAGTGGAGACCAGAGTTCACAAACAGTTCTTGTCTTCAAGTTGCTTTATTTAGGCCTGTCACCAAGTTACTGATGGAATTACTTCTAAGTCCTAGCAGCTGATAATATCTGTCAACGGCAAAGTCATTTTGAACTGTGAAAACAGTAATCAGTGCTGTGTAAAATAAGAAGTTGCCTCTTGAATGCAGAGTGCCTATCACGCTAGTGCTAGCAGTTCATGTCAGAATCATGGCGAAAATATAATGGACTAATCCAGAATGATGTAAGATATATTACTGACTGTGGATTAGTGAAGCAGGTGGAAACAGGGATGCCTAAGATGACTGAAATCTGAAGAAAATAACAATATAAATTCGGGATGGGAATCACGGTGACCTCACAATCAGGTTCATTTTGTGATACTTGGGTCATGATCCAATACTATCATGATCCCATCACTGTCAACATTCATCATGATACCCCCCCCCCCCATGTCAACATCAGATTTTGTCCCTAAAGTACAACTGTCAATATCTGTTTCATATAAGTTTAAACTCTCTTCAGCTCACCACTGCCATTTTTGTTTTGGTGGCTGCTGGCTCTGTCCTCCAGCTGCTGCAGTCCTTTCTGCTGCCCACATTCTCGGGCCTTCATTTTTCCATGGAGACACGTCTTCTGCACACAGGGAGGGTGGTGGACGGTGTTGTTTACTTGGCTTGCTCTGAGGTTGATGTGGCAGGTGTCCAGAGTTTGCTGGTCAATGCTGATTGGAGAAAAAGCAAGTTCCATGCCGGTGTGTTTTTAGCTTAGCCGTTGCTTGCATTGCTCTGAGACGTGTGCTGGCCCACATGTTCCGAGTGTTTTGGGTTTTTTTTTTGTGCAGCACTTATAGCGGATTGTGTGTCATGTCAAGGTCTTTTGTTTCATCTTTGTTGGGCAGCTCGGTGGCGCAGTGGTTAGCACTGTGGCCGCACAGCAAGAAGGTCATGGGATCGATTCCACCCCTGACCATGGTAGGTTCGATTCCACCCCCTGACTATTGGTGACCCTTCTGTGGAGTTTGCATGTTCTCCCCGTGTTTGCGTGGGTTTACCACAGTTTCTCTGGTTTCCTCTCACAGGCCAAAAACATGCAGGTTAGGTTACTTGGAGACTCTAAATTGGCCCTAGGTGTGAATGTGTGTGTGACTGGTGGATTGGCACTGCACATTGGCTGCCTCATCCATCCAGGTGGATGCCCTGTAAGTTCCCTCTGGGGATTAATAGAGTATACTAAAATAATGAAAAAAATCCAAAAGGCCACTCGTAATGTCCAAAGGGTCTGACATTTGAGCAAACTTTTTGGCACATCCAGCTACTTCTTAACTTTCAAAACTGGCTGCCAAATCTCACAAGACAAGATAGGAGTTCACCTGACAATAGGTGCTGTTGCGCCATCGGGCTGCATATCTTGCGAGACAAGCTATGACTTCACTTGACTAGATGCTTGCTTTGTGCCATCTAGTGGTCTGAAAACACAATTGGTTGATTAATATCAAAGAGTATGCAACATTTACATGAGTATTAATAAAAGATCAATTCATACATTTTGGGATCTGCATCGTCATTAGTGCCAAGTTTTGCGATCCATCACTGAATTGATCTTTTGTCCTACCCCTAATCAGTCTCCAAAAGGCCCTTAGAATAGAGGGTTAGTACTAGTGAAGCGCTTTGAGTGGTCTTTGAGACTAGAAAAAGAACAGGTCCTTATCCCTAATACAAACCGTGCTTGGTGCGGGCTTCCTAATACCCCTCTTGGCTCAGGGGCTAATACCTTTAGTTTCCCTTCCATCTACATGACAGACGCTTATGCTGGCCAGTAATAGAGCAGTGGGCAGGCATCAAGGGTGGTGCTGGGGTGGGTTTACCATTTTCTTGATGTAGAGGAAAAACCCTGGAAGAGTCAAAGTGGCTTCTTGGAGAGAAAAATGAGATAAAGGAGCAGTGAGTGAGTTTTAAGAGCAGTGAGTTGTTTTTTTTTTAAATTCCCCACCGGTTTAAGCCCAAAGGGGATTATGTTATGGGGCTGTCTGTCCCACTTTTGTGAAATCAGCTCCTCCTACAGTTTTGTTCCAGTTGTTTTGAAACTTGGTACCAGGGTTTGATATACATCAGTGATGCGCATATTACAGTTTGGTTCTGATGGAATGATTTTTGCAGGACTTGTAACCCCTGACCTATGACCTCCTATTTCACCTCACTTCATAGATACTAACTCTTGTGAAATCAACTCCTTTGACAGTTTTGTTCCAGATGTTTTGAAACTTGGCACCATGGTTTGATATACTCTGATGATGGCCATATTGCAATTTTACTCTCATCGGATGACCTTGAGGTCAAAGATCAGAGGTCAGATTTCCCTCAGTCTTCTAAATGCTATAACTACTGAAAGAAATTTAGTTTTTTCTATTCTATACGGTAGTAGTATCTGATGTATCTTGGATGACTTACACCCTGACCTGTTGGTTTAGGGTCAAAAGGTCAAAGTTAACATTCCATTTCCACTATGGTAAATGGTAAATGCTAAATTTACTATTACTATAAAACAAGTAAAGCTATTGCCACCAAACCTGGACTTACACCCTAACCTCTGACTATGGGTTTAGGGTCAAAATGTCAAAGGTCAAGTCCTTATGCCTTATTATTGTACAATGAGTAAGCTAGGGCCACCAAACGTGGTCCACAGGTTCACCTTGGGATCCTGACCTCCGACTATGGGTTTGGGGCCAAAAGGTCAAAGGTCCAAGTTAACATTCCCTATGTCTTATTATGGTACAAGTAAAGCTGGGGAGGCCAAACTTGGTACACAGGCTAGCCCTGTGACCCTGAAGTGTGACTATGGTTTTGGGATTGCAGGGTCAAAGGTCAACATCAAAATGACTTATAAACTACATGCCAACAACAAAGAAAGCTAGGGTCACCAAACCTGGTACCCAGGTTCACTGTGTCCATGACCTCTGACTACATGTTTGGGGTCAAAAGGTCAAAGTTGGCACTACCTATGCTCTCTTACTATAGAACATGTCAAGCTCTCTTGGTTCACCAAACTTGCTGCACAGTTTCACCTTGGGATTCTATCCTACAACTGTGGGTTGTATACTTTGTTGTATATTCATAGATGATGGGTTTATCATAATTTGGTTCTGCCACAGTAATCATTTTAAAAATTTGAAAACTGCTTTGTGTCTCTAAGTATTGGGATCTTCAAAGAAAGCGGAGGCAAGGGATATTGCGCACGTCCCATAGTACTCTTGTTGCTAAGCATGTTTGATATTCAGTCTGTGTCTGTCTTGTATTCAGCAGACGGAGGTGTCCTGAAGGTAGAGTAAAATAAAATTCAGTCCCTCCTCCCTCTAGTACTTCTTTACTCACTTTTTTCCCCCTTAGATTCACTGCAGGTAAGTGCTGCCCTTGCTCCTTCTCTCTGACCATTCCCTCCTTCCTTTGCAGCAATATTTTTAAAATTCTATTTTATATTTTTTTTTATCTCTTGCCACCTGCACCCTCTGACATGACGTACTCTCTACTGCTGCAACAATTAGACGATGAACTGGGAGGGTTAAAAAGAAATTATGAAAATATGTAACAAATGTCTCGTTGAGGTTATTATTTTCCAAAAATTAAACATTTGCTTCTGCTAAAATAGCCAACAATGGGATTTATTTTTTTTCTTTTGGGAACCGTATTGATTCCGCTGCCAGGAAAAACTGAATATTCAGGGTAATTATTTTGTCTCTTATTTGTATTATTGAGTGCTGTGCCCATCACAGTCCTCAGTGATTTATTTATAAACCATACAATGAACTATTCATATTGTCATGAGACCACAGAGTAGTGGAACATCATCTCTGACGTGCAGGAGATATATCTATATATGTAGACACAAACACATACATGCACATGTGCCCATATTTATTCACTGGCGGCATGAGCTGTTTCCCCTAAAAGTAATTTCTTCACTTCCCAGCCTTTCCTTCTGGCCATCTCCTGGCCCATGCCAAGCTACGAGCTCTCTACCCAACACAGGTGGTAAGCGCTGCCAACCCCCACTTTCTGGCTTCAAATTGGCCCCAGAAAGTGGGAGCAGTTGTCAAGCATGTGAAACAAACACGTTTTAAGGGTGTCTGTTTTTCAAAGTTTCAACATTCCGTAATTAGGGATGCGTTTTTGCGGCAAGTCCTGGTAGACAACACATGACAGCCTTTTTGCAGACAAGGGAGCATTTCATTTTGACGTTTGACGTGACAACATATAACAAGGTTGTGTCTATTTCTTGTGCTAACAAGACACTTAATTAAAAACAGCACACAAAGTTGGCCTTGATGTATAAACAACCTGTAATCATTAATGAGGTTGATTTTGCTGATTGGCATCCACTTTTGAGTTTATGTTGTTTGTTACTCATGCTGCCACTGTTTCAAATACTCAAACCACTTAGCTACAAAGTCATATTTGTATGTATGTGGATGATGACATGACACAGTTTTAGTTTTTTTTTAAGTTGCTCATTTAGGTGATGCAGAAAGGTGCTAAAGCAGGGCTGTCCAATCATGTGCCATGGAGGGCCAAGTCCCTGCAGGCTTTACCGCCAATCAGTGTCTTCAGCAGCAGATTTCACTGAATTTCTTTCCACTGATTGCCGATAAGTGAAAACACCTGCTGAAGAGACTGGGTAGAAGAGAAAACCTGCGGGGTCTTGGCCCTCTATGGCACATGATTGGACACCCCTGCTAAAGTGATGCTGTGCACTCTGTCGTCTGTCCATCTGTCCACATTTCACAAGAATCACTGCTCCGCCTAGGCAAATTTCCCAATGCTGACCAGTCTCACACAATGACCCTCTGGTGGGTCTGCATCCATATTGTGCTCAAGGTCAAACGCCAAATCTGATATCTTATATAATTATTAAAAACAAACAACAAAAACTTCTCCTAGACAATTGGCTAATGGTCACCACACTCATGCACAATGATCCTCAGGTGGGTCTACATCCAAGTTGTGCTCAAAGTCAAGGTCAGCCGTTAGGAAATCTAAGCACTCCTTGGGGGAGTTCATCATGCTGAAATGAGCTACTCCTTCGTTAGTCTGGTTTCTTTTTACATCAACTCCGGGGCCTGACTCCTTGTTATTGTCATTGCAAATGAAAGTGATAAAAGATTTTAAGGCGATTTCAAGTGAACTTGGATTTGGGAGCAGTTCACATAACATCTCAATACGAGACACAAAGGATGTCATCTTTCAGTGTTAACACCATAACAAATTTATTTGAAGCATAAGTAAAGTTTTCAGATTGAAGTGTGAAAATGCTAAACTGCTTAGGCTAAAGCAAGCGGGTGATAGGAAGAGACTGAACAGACTGATTAAAAAAGCTACCTTTGTTCCGTGGTGACGCCTCGACCCAGTGGAGGAGATAGGAAAGAGGAGGATGGTTGCTAAGCTGTCATCTCTGCTGGAGTCAGACTCCTAGACCACCCCATGCAGGACATGCTGAACGCACTGAGGAGCTCATTTAGCTGTAGACTGTGCCATCCTAGGTGCATGACGGAGAGGTTCCGCAGGTCCTTTCTACCTACGGCTGTCAGACTTTATAACCTAACCAGGGTTGCTTGTAGAAGTCGTATTGAATGTACTAAACGTAACAACCTTGTACAATAAATCGTCCCCTCCATTATACAACTAGGACAGTATCAATCATTACTGAGGGTGGCAAACAACATTGTTGATTCAAATACGAAATATACTGTCTGGGTACAAATTCATATTCTGCAGGGTAGCTTAACAAACCGTAATGCTATTTATTCCATCTAGCTGCAATGCTCCTGCATGGTGTATATAGCTGTGTACATATGTATATTCTTTTACTGCTTTGGTTAGCCAGTTCTGATTATATTATTAACTATTGCTCTGAGTGCTGCTATCCCTTTGCTGCTGTAATCCTGGAATTTCCCCATTGTGGGACTAATAAAGGCTTATCTTATCTTATTTTATCTTAAAACATCAAAACTAACTGGAACAAAAAGTTGTTTTAAATGTTATTGTCTTCTGTTTTCTATTATCTAGCTATATACACAGCAAATCACTGTGTGTATGTGTGTGTCTGTCTGTTCCTCAGATATCTCCCAAAATGTTTGTCAGACTGACCTCAGATTTTATAAGTGCTTTGCTGAGGTTACAAGGGTGTGCATCCCAGAGTATGGAGTCGCTCAGTCAAAATATGTAATTTTTATCAATAAAAGTTTAGCCACTGCTCTGTCACCACTCTCTCTTCATGCCCTGCCTTCAGGAAGTGTGGGCGGGGTTTCGGATTGACTCCATGCTGATTGGATAATATGCGGCATCACGTCTATGCTGATTAGATAATACGCGGCATCACGGCTATACTGATTGGATAATACGTGGCATCACGACCATGCTGATTGGATAATATGCGGCATCATGACCAGTCAGTCACCACAGTGCTTTGCAAACAATAGAAGTGAAAAGCAACATATTTGACAAGAAAGAGAGAATAGTGAAGATGTAATGCTTAAAAATTATACTATAATGTTGCCGTGATTATGTTATCTAAAGGATAATTCATGTATGCCAGTGGGGACCCAAAGTCTGCCTAAAGAACACCGGTGTTGGAGAAGCAGAGGGCGGAATGCGGTCCTATGCAAGGAAGCAAGTCCAGCCCACCTGGTTAGCGGTAGACGGGAGTCCCTTTACAGGACCACGACTCACCATCGCCAATGGCGCTCCTCTCGGTGTGCTCGCACGGCTATCTAAAAATTAAAAGTTAATAATAATAATACCACCATGATTGTGGAGCAGAATGCCCAGATCAATTGCATGTCATATGCGGCCACATGCACGGTTTGACGAAATGACGACCGTCACCAAACTGTGCACACAAAGACGCCCAAATAACAAAATAAAATAATTTTTATTTAAATATTTACTGACAAATGGGCAACACTGATGCAACAGTTGCAGCCAAACAGGTCATTCTGCTGTGTATAATAATGTTCGGTGTTTTGTACTTATAATTTTCCAAAAATATAAAAGGATGCACTAGAATGAGACTGAAATATTTGTAAACATATCCTGTTATAGTACTGCACGAGTTTATTGACAATACACTATAAACTGCACATATAAACTAAAACAATTATCATGACTGAACAATTCCCATTCCCCAAGTGCAAGATACAACACTTATGAATATGTCATAAAAGATCACACAAACAAGTGAGCTGACAAAAAATAAACAAGGGTTCTTAAACAGTTGCTAATATATTGGATGTCCCATTCATTTTTAATAATTCTGTAATTGATATTCACACAATCAAATAAATCTTAGTGCCGTTCAGTTCCTTTTATATTTTCAGAGTCTAACGTGTGAGTGTGTACATATAGGCTACACCTCTTTGTATTCCACTTTCAAACACAGCCTATATTTGGGCCTGTAAATCCGAATTGGGCTACCTGTTTTCAGACAAGAATACTTGCTTTCTACGGGCATGCATTAATCTGTCTATAAATGCAAGGAATCTGTGTGTGTGTGTGTGTGTGTGTGTGTGTGTGTGTGTGTCTTCCTCGCATCTCTCTCGAACCGTTCGTCAGACTGACCTCAGATTTTATAAGTTTCTTGCTGAGGTTTCGAGGGTGTGCATCACTGAGTATGGAGTTGTTCAGTCATAATTTTTATCAATAAAGGTTTAGCCACCGCTCTGTCTCCTCATGCCCAGGCTTCAGGAAGACTGGGCGGGGTTTCGGATCGACTCCGTACTGATTAGATAAAACGCGGCATCACAACCAGTCACCAGAGTGCCTCATGAACAAAACAAGGAAGTGAAAAGCGACAAATTTGACCAGAAAAAGATAATAGTGAAGATCCAGTGCTTAAAAAAATTATACTATAATGTTACCGTGATTACGTAGGTCTAAAGGATAATTCGGCATACAGTATGTGGAGAATACAAGGTGCACAAGTACAATGGGAGGAGTGCCAGCGCGGACCCGGGGTCTGACAGAGAACACCGGTGTTGGAGAAGCAGCAATTGGACTGGCGGACCGCGGTCCTTTGCAGGAAGGCAAGTCTAGCCTGCCTGGTTAACGGTAGACAAGAGTCCCGGCTGCTGCTTCACCTGTGTGCCACCACTGTCCTGTGCAGGACTGCGAGTCGCTGATGGCGCTCCTCCCGGTGTGCTTGCACGGCTATCTAAAAATTAAAAGTTAATAATAATACTGCCATGACTGTGGAGCGGAATGGCCAGATTAGTTGCATGTCATATGCGGCCACATATGCACGCTTTGACTAAACAACTACCTTGACCAAACAGGACACAAACATGCCCAAATAACAAAATAAATCATTCTTAGTTAAATATTTACTGACAGATGGGCAACACTGATGCAACAGTTGCAGCCAAATGGCTTCTTCTGCTGTCTATAATAATGTTGGTTGTTTTGTACTTATAATATTGCTAAAATATAAAAGGATGCTCTGGAATGTGTCAAATATTTGTAAATGTTTCCTGTTATAGTACTGCATGAGTTTATTGATGATACACTATAAACTACACATACAGTATAAACTGAAACAACTATAATGGTGACTGAACAATTCCCATCCCCCAAGGTGCAAGATACACTATTATGAATAGAAGTCATAAAAGATCGTCGGCCTCCGTCGGTCTATGATGACCATGGAAGAGAATCCTAAACGTCTACTCTGCTGGAACAGCACCGCCTGTAGCTGAACAGGCCGATGCGCACCGGTGTTCTACCTTCCAGCGTTGGGCGTTGGTAGGATTCAAGCCTGGGCAGGAAGATATGGAGGACAAGATGTTACCCATTCAGCATGTCCCCCCTCTCCACGTCACTGATGAATCCAAAGGAACAGCAGGGCTGCTATAGTTTGGCACCAGCGCCGTCGCAGGAGCTGCCAGAACGATGTTGAGCACAACAGAGAACTGCCTTAGGGGCTCCGACTCCGGATTTTTCCTCAGGGTTGACTCCGGAATCCTTTCCCGTGACCGGGTGTGCCGCAAGGCAGCGGAGGTTTGAAATCAGGGTTTACCTTCCCCTAGATGGGCTACCTTCCCAGGTTGACGAGCCACCATCTTCCCGAAGCATCTGGTTTTAAGGCGCCAGAGATCCGCCCGCCGCATAAAAGATCACATAAACAAATAAACAAGGCTTCCGAAACAGTCGCTTATATTGGATGTCCCATTTGTTTTCAATAATTAGGTATCCTGTAATTAATAATCACACAATCAAATAAATCTTAGTGCCATGCCGTTCAGTCCCTTTCACATTTGTCAGAGTCTAGCATGTGTGATTGCCTATATATAGGCTACACCTCATGGTATTCCACTTTGACACACAGCCTACATTTGGGTCTGTAAAGCCTAATAGAGGTTTTTCAGTCACGTGACCCGCGCGCCTAAACACGCCCACTGTGCGCCATATTGGCGGTCAAGCGTATCGCCTGCCAGGCTTGTTTACATGACAAAGATCGCGAGTGTTGCAAACTTCTGAGTCTTCTGGAAGTGTGGGACAGGTTAGCTGGTAGTTTATCACTATTTATCATGTCTGAACGTGAAGGAGGTCTGAGTGAACAGACCAAACACCTCTCTGGCATCGAATTGAAGCGGTATCAGGATAAAATAGCCATTCTAGGAGGCTGTGATCCTTACACTGCACCTGGCGTGTTCTCCCCCATCACAGCTGAGGATGTCACACTGCCAGACTTTGAGTTCAGTGACTTGATGATTTACCTGATCGTGCACCCTTCACCATACAGTCTGGAGAATTTTGAGGCTCACAAGACCAAGCGAGACTCACAAGCGAGTGTACTCTGTGGGAGTCCACAGAGTACACGCACGAGCGTGCGCTTTGCGTGATATTGTGCTTTATCATAGCGTGATTAATACATATGTCAGCTGTATCAAGTGTTGTGGGATGTCTGGTGCGTGTGTTTGGATGGGCAGCTCGGTGCTGGACGTGAGTGAGTGATGGCGTTTGCGCAGCTGTGGCACGCTCCCCCTCCCTCCCCGGTGTGTGTGGCGCAACGCTTCAGCAAAACGGCCTGTGCTTCTGTGTACCACGAGAGTGAGATTTACTCGGGAATTGACCACGGAGGAAGATACATCTCCCCTGCGTCCCAAAACCACAGTTAGGAGAGGAAAGGCAGGAACAGTCAACACAAGCGTGCGATCACAGACATGTCTCATGCGCGCGCTTTGCGCAATATCATGCTTTATCACAGTGTGATTAATACATATGTCAGCTTTATCAGGCATGCGTTACAGCGCGCGATCACAGACTCCTGTCTGCCGCAGTGGTTTAGCACTGCGGCAGCACAGTTTACCCTCGGCCGGGGGATCGCGGGGATCATGAGATCATGGGTTCGACCCCGACCAACAGTGAGCTGCGTGGAGTTTGCATGTTCTCCCCGTGTTGCGTGGGTTTACTCCGGGATTTCTCCGGTTTCCTCCCGCATACCAAAAACATGTAGGTTTAGGGCGCTCACGCACGCAGCTTGTCAGCTGTCAAGCCACCGGTGGCTTGACAAATTCCTAGTTTGTGTACTACATGAACAATGGCAATAAATCTGATTCTGATTCACGCACGCAGCACGCAGTGACCGGCAGCCGGTGGCTTGTCACCAGACTGCAAACCAAATCTACCTACGGGTACAAATAAGTAACAAAAAAAAAAAAAAAAAATTCTCCTTCTGTCCACGCCTATTATGGCAGTGAACAGCACAATACGTCTCCGGCATGACAACAACGACAAAAACGGTGATAACAGGGCTTAGAAAACGCGTGAAAGTGGTTTGTTTACACAAGCTTGTGTACTATGCCCGTTAGCGCTTGACCGACAGCATGGCGGCGCTGGCCTGTGACGTAGATCCGTGACATCACATGAAAAACCCTAATAGAGATACCTGTTTCAGACAAGAATACTTGGTTGCTATGGGTAATGCACTAGTCTTTTTAAAATTAAATACGGACTGTGGCACATTTGTTGGTACCTTGGAAACAGTGCTTCATTTCTGCTGAAAAGTGATGCGGTTAAAAGCAATTGTCTGTGTACCTGCATGCCTTTAGTATGTGATAGAGTAAACCAACAATTTATGAAAGCTTAAGCCAAGGTCACAAATTACGAATGGCTGCGAACACCACACAAACGATTTTTGGACCATTTCGTACAGCCTTCTTAAGGTGGCCGTAGGAGAATCCAGCGTTTGTAGACTGTCAGTTTGTGGCCAGGACGATGGTCTTGTCCAAGATTTCTATGAACGCCCAACAAAAACACCCCATCATAAGAGCGAATGCCTTCTGAGCAACATAGGAACAAAACAAAGAAAAGATTTTTCTCATGAAACTGTAGAAGACTGCATGCTTGGGCAAGTACATAAACATACACCACAATGAAATATTGTTGCTTCCAGAAGGTTACACTTTTCACATTTCTTCGTGTATGGGGCAACAGGTGTTACGGTCCATCCCTGTGCCTCATCCCCTGGAGACAGGTGCGCAGTGCAAACTCAGCCTTCTACAGCGCGGCTTTGACCCAGCACAAACCAGGATGAATCTGGTCAAAATTGCCAGAATAAACATGTAGTTATAATTCAGTGTTGACACTGCTTCTGTGGTGATTTACTTATTTTCTTTTAAAAATACATCAAAAATAATTATTTAAGTACAACATTCTGTTTATTTTGCTGGTTGGCAACTTTGAGTAAAATCATGACTTAAAAAAATATAGGTGTATGTATGTAATATACACACACAGTGCATCTGCAACATATACACACGTGGACAGAATTGTTGGTACCCCTCTGTTAATGAAAGAAAAACCCACAATGGTCACAGAAATAACTTGAATCTGACAAAAGTGATAATAAATAAAAATTCTATGAAAATTAACCAATGAAAATCAGACAATGCTTTTGAATTGTGGTTCAACAGAATTACTTTTAAAAACAAACTCATGAAACAGGCTTGGACAAAATTGATGGTACCCCTAGAAAAGATTGAAAATAATGTGACCATAGTGACATGTTCAACCAAGATGTTGTCCTCTAATTAACATCACAGGTGTCTACAAACTTGTAATCATTCAGTCGGCCTATTTAAATGGTGACAAGTAGTCACTGTGCTGTTTGTTGACATGGTGTGTACCACACTAAACATGGACCAGAGGAAGCAAAGGAGAGAGTTGTCTCAGGAGATTAGAAAGAAAATTATAGACAAGCATGTTAAAGGTAAAGGCTATAAGACCATCTCCAAGCAGCTTGATGTTCCTGTGACTACAGTTGCATATATTATTCAGAAATTTAAGATCCACGGGACTGTAGCCAACCTCCCTGGACATGGCCGCAGGAGGAAACTTGATGAAAAATGGAAGAGACGGATAATACGAATGGTAACAAAAGAGCCAAGAACAACCTCTAAACACATTCAAGGTGAACTCCAAGGTTAAGGTACATCAATGTCAGATTGCACCATCCGTCATTGTTTGAGCCAAAGTGGACTTCATGGGAGACGACCAAGGAGGACACCACTGTTGAAAACAAATCATAAAAAAGCCAGCCTGAAATTTGCCAAACTGCATGTTGACAAGCCACAAAGCTTCTGGGAGAATGTCCTATGGACAGACGAGACAAAACTGGAACTTTTTGGCAAGACACATCAGCTCTATGTTCACAGACGCAAAAATGAAGCATACCAAGAAAGGACCACTGTCCCTACTGTGAAACATGGAGGAGGTTCTGTTATGTTCTGGGGCTGCTGTGCTGCATCTGGCACAGGGTGTCTTGAATCTGTGCAGGGTAAATGAAATCTCAAGACTATCAAGGTATTCTAGAGAGAAATGTGCTGCCCAGTGTCAGACAGCTTGGTCTCAGTCGCAGGTCGTGGGTCTTGCAACAGGATAATGACCCAAAACACACAACTAAAAACACCCAAGAATGGCTAAGAGCGAAACATTGGACTATTCTAAAGTGGCCTTCTATGAGCCCTGATCTAAATCCTGTTGAACATCTGTAAAAGGAGCTGAAACATGCCATCTAGAGAAGGCACCCTTCAAACCTGAGACAACTGGAGCAGTTTGCTCATAAGGAGTGGGCCAAAATACCTGCTGAGAGGTGCAGAAGTCTCACTGACAGTTACAGAAATCGTTTGATTGCAGTGATTGCCTCAAAAGGTTGTGCAACAAAATATTAAGTTAAGGGTACCATCATTTTTGTCCAGGCCTGTTTAATGAGTTTGTTTTTTAAAATAATTCTGTTGAACCACAATTCAAAAGCATTGTCTGATTTTCACTGGTTAATTTTCATAGACTTATTTATTACCACTTTTGTCAGATTCAAGTTATTTCTGTGACCATTGTGGGTTTTTCTTTCATTAACAGAGGGGTACCAACAATTTTGTCCACGTGTGTATATATTCACAGCGCTTCACTTTATCCACACTTTATGTTGCCGCCTTTTTCCAAAAATTGATTAAATTCATTTTTTTCCTCAAAATTCTACACACATTATCCTATAATGACAACGTGAATTTTTTTTTTTTTTTTTTTTTAGATTTTTGCAAATTTATGCAAAATAAAAAACTAAGATCACATGTACATAAGTATTCACAGCCTTTGTCCAGTACTTTGTCTTTTTGAATATGATGCCACAAGCTTGGCACATCTATATTTGGGCAGTTTTGCCCATTCCTCTTTGCAGCACCTCTCAAGCGCCATCAGGTTGGATAGGGAAGCGACAGCGCACAGCCATTTCCAGATCTCTTCAGAGATGTTCAGTTGGATTCAAGTCTGGGCTCTGGCTGGGCCTCTCAAGGACATTCAGAGTTGTCCTGACGCCACTCCTTTGATATCTTGGCTTTGTGCTTAGGGTTGTTGTCCTGCTGAAAGATGAACTGTTGCCCCGGTCTGAGGTCAAGAGTGCTTTGGAGCAGGTTTTCATCCAGGATGTCTCTGTACATTGCTGCATTCATCTTTTTCTCTGTCCTGTCTAGTCTCAGAGTTTCTGCTGCTGAAAAACATCCCCACAGCATGATGCTGCCACCACAATGCTTCACTGTAGGGATGGTATTGGGCTGGTGATGCCTGGTTTCCTCCAGACATGACGCCTGGCATTCATGCCAAAGAGTTCAATCTTTGTCTTATCAGACCAGAAAATTTTGTTTCTCATGTTTAGAGTCATTCAGGTGCTTTTTGGCAGACTTCAGGTGGGCTGCCATGTGCGTTTTACTAAGGAGTGGCTTCCGTCTGGCCATTCTACCATACAGGCCTGATTGGTGGATTGCTGCAGAGATGGTTGTCCTTCCGGAAGGTTCTCTTCTCTCCAGAGGAATGCTGGAGCTCTGACAGAGTGACCACCGAATTCTTGGTCACCTCCCTGACTAAGGCCTTTCTCCCCCGATCATTCCGTTTAGACAGCCAGCCAGCTCTAGGAAGAGTCCTGGTGGTTCCGAACTTCTTCCGTTTACAGATGATAGAGGCCACTGTGCTCTTTGGGACCTTCAAAGCAGCAGAACTTTTTCTGTACCCTTCCCCAGATTTGTACCTCGAGACAATCCTGTCTCGGAGGTCTACAGACAATTCCTTTGACTTCATGCTTGGATGTACATGGCTCTAATATTTTGGACACGTCTAATAAGATTTCCCTTTATGCAGATGATGACCTGTTGTTTATTATGAAACCTCAGTCCAGTCTTCCTGCGATTGTAGACAAAATAAATATATTTGGAACTTTCTCTGGTTACAGAGTTAATTGGACTAAGAGTGAGTTGATGCCCATTGGATTGGTGGATTTATCCCTAATACAACATCTACCATTTACAGTTTCTACTCAGGCATTCACTTACATTGGGATTCAGATAACAAAAGAATTTTCTCTTTTCAAAGCCAACTACCCCCCTCTTGTGGCCAAACTGCAGTCTAATATTCAGTTTTGGAGCGCTCTCCCTATTTCATTGATTGGGAGGATTAACACAATCAAAATGATATTTCTTCCTTAGTTATTGCATCTCTTCAATGTCTACCCGTGTTTTTACCAAAATCCTTTTTAAAAAATTTAGACTTTGTCATTATACCCTTTATTTGGAATTACAAAAAACCAAAGGATTAAAAAGGCTCATCTCTGTAAACCCAGGCGGGTGGGTGGACTTGCTCTTCCTGATTTTTGTCTTTATTACTGGGCCTTCAGCATTAAAGTAATTTCAAGATGGTTGGATAACTCAATTAATTTCCCTCACTGGCTGCAGTTGGAGCGGGAGCATTGCTGCCCATACAGTTTGGGAGCAGTGATCCTGTCTCCTGCAACTTTAGATAAGTCTATTTATGGTGAGTGTTGTTATAAATAGCATGATCAGAATTTGGGAACAAATTAAGATGCATTTCAGGGTTAAATCACTCTCCGTTTTACTTCCCACTGCTGGGAATCAGTCTTTCCTACCATCTCAGTTTGATAATGGATTTTTCCAATGGAGAGACCTGGGCATTCACACTATCGGTGATCTTCACCTGAATGGTACCTTAGCCTCATTTGAACAGCTACAAGAAATGTATGAATTACCCAGGAGTAAATTTTTTTAGGTTTCTACAAATCAGAAATTGTGTGCGTACCCACATACCTTCTTCTGAAAGTGCATCACCTACAGTTCTAGACAGGTGCCTTCTTCAAAACACTGGCTCTGATCGAAAAGTATCACTTTTTTTTATGATGCATTACAATCCATCAACCCTCCATCAGTGTCCGAAATCAAAAATGATTAGGAAAATGAGCTGGGGACACAAATTGCTGATGGACTCTGGGAAAAGAGTCTAGAAGACATTGGTACCTGCTCTTTAAATGCTAGGCATTGTTCCAGACTTCTCTTCACAATGTGATAAATGCTCTGCAGCAGAGGCGAATTTCACTCACTCCTTTGTTTTTTGCCCCAAGCTAACAAGATATTGGACAAAAATTTTTGACACCTTATCAAAAATTCTCTAGATTAAAATTGAACCAGACCCCATCTTAATTATACTTGGAGTATCTGATAATACACCTACAGTACTTTACAGAAAACACAATACCAACTCCTTTCCTATAGATTGATTGCAGCCAAAAAATTGATTCTGATGTTCTGGAAAAAGAAGGAAGCTCCTACCTTAAAGCTTTGGCTTAAGGCATTAGCTGGTACACTCCATTTTGAAAAAATTAGATTCTTCTTAAAAAATAAAGAGTCACAGTTTGATAAGATCTGGCCACTCCTCGTCTGTTACCTAAAAAACAATTCTTAATTCATTAATCTTTTGTACTGTCTATGCAATGTAACTGAAGCACTGCTTTTCCTGTTTACCTATTATTGTTTACCACAACAGCTGTCATACCTTATGTTTTATTAGTAGAACAAGTGGGGTGGGGGGGCGAGGGGTGTTAAGAGCCTTTTTTTGTGTTTGGTGTATTTTTTTTAAAACAATGGAAAAAAACCAAGATGTGCTTTATTATGCAATGTATATACAATATCAGGTTTTCAATAAAAGGCATTTGACAAGAATTTTGAGGGAAAAAAATGAATTAATCCATTTTGGAATAAGGCTGTAACATAAAATGTGGAAAAAGTGAAGCACTGTGACTGCTTTCTGGATACACTCTCTCTCTCTCTCTCTCTCTCTCTCTCTCTCTCTCTCTCTCTCTCTCTCTCTCTCTCTCTCTCTCTCTCTCTCTCTATATATATATATATATATATATATATATATATATATATATATATATATATATATATATATATATATATACAGTATATACCTGTATATATATATGTATATGTATGTATATATATATATATATATATATATATATATATATTCTTTCAGCTGCTCCCTTTAGGGGTCGCCACAGCGGGATCATCTGTCTCCATCTCACCTGACCCCTTGCACCTTCTGTAACAACAACCCTCTCCATGTCCTCCTTCGCTACATCCATGAATCTTCTCTGTGGTTTTCCTCTTTTCCTCCTGCCTGGCAGTTCTATCTTCAACATCCTTTGTCCAATATATCCACTATCCCTCCTTTGCACATATCCAAACCATCTCAGCCTTGCCTCTCTTACTTTGTCTCCAAATTGCTCAACCTGAGCTGTCCCTCTGATATACTTATTTCTACTCCTGTCCCTCCTAGTCCTTCCCAATGAAAATCTTAGCATCTTCAACTCTGTCACCTCCATCTCCACCTCATGTCTTTTTGTCAGTGTCACCACTACCCACCTCTGCTGCCATCTGCCTCCTTCTTGCCGGAGTCAGCCTTCCAGCCGCCTATTCTCTTTCCAGCAGAGCGGGAAGAGTTCTGCGGCAGCAAGCTGGCGTTCGGGGGCCCTGGGGGGAAGGAAGGCTCCGGGAGGTGGCGCTCCTCTCGACGCCACGTACCACCACCTGCTCCGGCTCCTCTTCAGATTGCTCCAGCTGTTTGTTGGGTGTGCGTCACAGCCCCAGCCGTCCCCAATGTGCACGCAACAACTCCTGCTGTCCCCGAGGAGCACACAATGGCTCCCGCTGTTCCCAAGGTGCATGCCACAGCTCCAGCTCTCTCCTCTGTGCACACATCAGCTTATGCTCCACCAGCTTCACCTGTCATCACGCCTGCAGTGCTAACTCCCACGTCTCCTTTGCTGGTGCCCACACCCGCTGCTGCGCCTCAGACTGTCTCATCCGCAGTTCCTCCCTCCAGCATCTCCTGAGATGGTCATCACCTCTCCAGCAGCAGAGTCACCGGAGTCCTCGCTGGCAGTGGAGCAGGAGTTAAGGCAAGTACTTTATTTTGTATTCTTAACATCTATACTTAAAAAGTCTGCCTAACTCCAGATGGGGGAACCCAGTTGCAACTTTCATCTGCTTCTGGCCTTCCACTGGCTGTTCTTGTACTGACCTGTCCTTTATCTGTTCCTTCACATCTGAGGTGTCTGTGTCAGGGATGGTGCTTCATCCCACAGCTCCACCACCATCCAAGCTGTATGTCCACCCGTCATCCCAGGGGGTCTGTGTTACCAAGGGTCCATGTTTTCACCTCCTGAGTTTAAAACCATGTTGTTTTCTTTTGAGTAAGAAGTTCCTGTGCTATCTCCTGTGTTAAAAGTTCCTGAGCTCCATGCCCCCACGGTGCCGTGTTCATCCGTCTGGTGGCCCTTGGACTTTAGTAGGCCATCCAACATGCTTTGTTCATCCGTTTGGTGGCCCTTGGACTTTGGTAGGCCTCCCGACACGCCGTATCCGGCCTTCTTTCGGTCTTGGGACTCTGGCTGTTGCCTGATGAACATTTTTCCTTGTTTATGTTCTTGTTTGGTCCCTCCTTGCCTATGTCCTCCTCCTCCCGCCCGATTGGGATGTCATTTTTGTTTTATTTGGAGGGCGTCTGGAATCCGCCCTTGAGGAGGGGAGGTTCTGTCATAGTTGGGGCATCATGCTTTATGTTCAGTTTTGTTCTGTTTTCCCCCTGATTTGGATTTATCATGAGTATTTGCATTTATTGCCCTCTGTGTTTCCAAGTCCCCTGTCGTTGTCTTCTGTGTCTTCCCCTTTTTGGTCCTGGGTCTCTTGCGTGTCTGTTTACCTTTTGTCTCTGTCCTTCATGTTTTCCATACATATTGCCATTCCCTGCATCTCTGATTGCCATTAATTGTGCTCACCTGTTCCTCGTTGCTGTGATTATCCTCACTGTCTATACAGTGGATATAAAAAGTCTACACACCCCTATTCAAATGCCAGGTTTTTGTGATGTAAAAAAATGAGACCAAGATAAATCATTTCAAAACTTTTTTTACACCATTAATGTGACCTATAACCTGTTCAACCCAATTGAAAAACAAGCTGAAATCTTTTAAAGGGAAAAAAAAAAACAACAACTTACAATAACCTGGTTGCATAAATATGCACACTCTGTTATAACTGGGTATGGCTATGTTCAGAATTAACCAATCACATTCATACTCATGTTAAATGGGCGTCAGCACACACCTGCCACCATTTAAGGTGCCTCTGATTAACCCCAGATAAAGTTCAGCTGTTTTAGTAGGCTTTTCCTGACATTTTTGTAGTCACATCTTACAGCACAACCCATAGTCCGCTGAGAGCTTCCGGAGCATCAGAGAAATCTCACTGTTCAAAGGTATCACTCAGGAGAAGGGTACAGAGAATTTCCAAGGCATTAAATATACCATGGAACACAGTGAAGATAGTCATCATCAAGTGGAGAAAATATGGCACAACAGTGACATTACCAACAACTGGATATCCCTCCAAAATTGATGAAAAGACGAGAAGAAAATGGGTCAGGGAGGCTGCCAAGAGACCGACAGCAACATTGAAGGTGCTGCAGGAATTTCTGGCAAATAGTGGCTGTTTTGTACATGTGACAACAATCTCTCATCTAGGGTGGCAAGACGGAAGCCTTATCTTACGAAGAAAAACATCCAAGCCCAGCTACATTTGGCAAAAACATATTTGAACTCTCCCAAACACCAAGGTTGAACTTTCTGGCCATAATTCCAAAAGGTATATTTGGCGGAAACGCAACACTGCTCATCACCAAAAGAACACCATGCTTACAGTGAAGCATGTTGGTGGTACCATCATGTTTTGAGGTGTTTTTTTTTCAGCTGGAACTGGGGCCTTAGTCAAGGTGGAGGGAATTATTAACAGTTCCAAATACCAGTCAGTGTTGGCACAAAACCTTCAGGGTTCCGCTAGAAAGCTGAAGATGAAGAGGAACTTCATCTTTCAGCACGACAGTGACCCAAAGCAGACATCCAAATCAACAAAAGAAAGGCTTCACCAGAAGAAGATAAAGGTTTTGGAATGGCCCAGCCAGAGTCCAGACCTGAATCCGATTGAACATCTGTGGGGTGATCTGAAGAGGGCTGTGCACAGGAGACGCCCTCGCAATCTGACAGATTTGGAGTGTTTTTGCAAAGAAGAGTGGGCAAATATTACCACATTAAGATGTGCCACGCTGACAAACTCTAACCAAAAAGACTGAGTGCTGTAGTAAAAGCCAAAGGTGCTGCAACAACATATTAGTTTAAGGGTGTGCATATTTATGCAACCAGGTTATTTTAAGTTTTTTATTTTTCCCCTTAAACGATTTTAGTTTGTTTTTCAATTGGATTGTACAGGTTTCAGATGACATTTAGGCTGCATGTCCACCGAACATGTTTTTTCAGCTGTGGGTGACTATTTTCTATTCATTCTTTATGTAGTCCAGCGTCTGCCTCGGCGCTGAAGCGCTCTCGGTGGTGGCCGCTTTTTGTTGCGGTGCTCAAAGTTGAAAAAATTTCAATTTTTCAGACTGCAGCTGAGCTCGTCAATGTCAGTCCTTTCTAAGCAGCCAATCAGAATAAGAAAGGGCGGGACATAGGACGCCAGTACAGTCTCTACTCAGACTCCTGTTTTCTGTGTCATCATATTTTGCATCCAGAGCTACTACCAGTGCTAGAATATGTTTCTTATCCATTGTTATTCAGAGACTGCTATGAAAAAATAAGTAGAAGGTCTGACCATAGGAAAAGTGGAAGTGCTGAGCTGTGAGTGATAAGCTGTTGTTGCAATACAGGGCACAGACTTTTTTCCAGAGCGCAGCACACAAGCTCTGCAAAAAAGACATTCAGGGTGGTTGGCCGACAAAAAATGCATTTGGTGGACACACTGCCTAATGGTGGAAAAAGTTTCGAAATGATCTATCTTGGTGTCATTTTTTTTTACATCACAAAAACCTGGCATTTGAACAGGGGTGTGTAGACTTTTTATATCCACTGTGTACACACACACACACACACACACACACACACACACACACACACACACACACACACACACACACACACACACACACACACACACACAGTACCGTTCAAAAGTTTGGGGTCACTTAGAAATGTCCTTATTTTTGAAAGAAAAGCACTTTTTTTCAATGAAGATAACTTTAAACTAATCAGAAATACACTCTAATATCTAATATACATTGCTAATGTGGTAAATGACTATTCTAGCTGCAAATGTCTGGTTTTTGGTGCAATATCTACATAGGTGTATAGAGGCCCATTTCCAGCAACTATCACTCCAGTGTTCTAATGGTACAATGTGTTTGCTCATTGCGTCAGAAGGCTAATGGATGATTAGAAAACCCTTGTGCAATCATGTTAGCACAGCTGAAAACAGTTTAGAAACAGTTTAAACTGGTTTAAACAGTTTAAACTGTTCTAATATCTATATATTAGATATTAGAGTGCATTTCTGATTAGTTTAAAGTTTTCTTCATTGAAAAAAAACAGTGCTTTTCTTTCAAAAATAAGGAAATTTCTAAGTGACCCCAAACTTTTGAACGGTAGGCGCGCGCGCGCACACACACACACACACACACACACACACATAAAAAATATAAAGGTATTTTTTTTCTACAGTGGTGTGAAAAAGTGTTTGCCCCCTTCCTGATTTCTCATTTTGATAACAAAAGTAAACAAAATACAGTTTTTAAATGAAGATGTTTATTGTTAAGGTAAAAAAAAAAAATATCTAAAACCTAAACTATAAAAATAGTTTGGTTTTGTGAAAGCCAGGTTTACACTCCCAGTAGGGATTTTGTTTGGTGGGAGAAAAAACTGTACTTGAAAATAATTCCTGTCTTTAATCAGAAACACAGATTTAAAATTGAATGTGGCATTTAAAAAAGGGGGGGTATTTTTGTTTTGTTTTTATTTTATATTTTATTTTATTTTTAGGCCATATCACCCATCCCGAGCTGAGGTCTGATCAAACCAAATACATAGATACTCATTTGGTTCTGCAGGGCCTTCTAATAAGCATTTAAGAATTAAGATGTATACTAAAAAGGAAATTGTACATACAGTGGTGTGAAGGTGTGAAATTTAAATATTAGACAAAGATAACACAAGTAAACACAAAATGCAGTTTTTTAAATGAAGGTATTTATTATTAAGGGAAAAAAATCCAAACCTACATGGTCCTGTGTGAAAAAGTGATTGATTGTCCCCTCATGTTAAAACATAAAAACTGTGGTTTATCACAACTTTGGAAAGCCGAGTTCAATTTCTCTAGCCACACCCAGGCCTGATTACTGCCACACCTGTTCTCAATCAAGAAATCACTTAAATAGGACCTGCCTGACAAAGTGAAGTAAACCAAAAGATCCTCAAAAGCTTGACATCATGCTGCAATCCAAAGAAGTTCAGGAACAAATGAGAAACAAAGTAATTGAGATCTACCAGTCTGGAAAAGAGTATAAAGCCATTTCTAAAGCTTTGGGACTCCAGCGAACCACAGTGAGAGCCATTATCCACAAATGGCGAAAACATGAACAGTGGTGAACCTTCCCAGGAGAGGCCGGCCAACCAAAATTACTCCAAGAGCGCAGCGACAACTCATCCATGAGGTCACAAAAGACCCCACAACAACATCCAAAGAACTGCAGGCCTCACTCCAGACCCCATCATAAGAAAGAGACTGGGCAAAAATGGCCCACATGGTAGAGTTCCAAGACGAAAACCACTGCTGAGCAAAAAGAACATAAAGGCTTGTCTTAGTTTTGTCAGAAAACATCTTGATGATCCCCAAAACTTTTGGGGAAAATACTCTGTGAACTGATGAGACAAAAGATGAACTTTTAGGAAGGTGTGTGTCCCATTACATCCTGCGTAAAAGTAACATAGCATTTCAGAAAAGGAACATCACACCATCAGTAAAATATGGTGGTGGTAGTGTGATGGTGTGGGGCTGTTTTGCTGCTTCAGGACCTGGAAGACTTGATGTGGTAAATGGAACCATGATGTGCTGTCTACAGAAAATCCTGAAGGAGAATGTCCGGCCATCTGTTTGTGACCTCAAGCTGAAGCACACTTGGGTTCTACAGCAGGTCAGTGATCCAGAACACACCAGCAAGTCCACCTCTGAATGGCTTAAGAAAAACAAAATGAAGATTTTGGAGTGGCCTAGTCAAAGTCCTGACCTGAATCCGATTGGGATGCTGTGGCATGACCTTGAAAAGGCGGTTCATGCTCGAAAACCCTCCAATGTGGGTGAATTACCACAATTGTGCAAAGATGAGTGGGTCAGAATTCCTCCACATTGCTGTAAAAGACTCATTGCCAGTTATTGCAAATGCTTGGTCTGTGATGGACCACTCCCAGTTACACGGGGTGAGACTGGACATCCTGGCAGATAAGCACATCTGTCGCAAGGTCTGTGGTGGACTTTTGCCAGTTGGTGCATCGTGACATGCACTACACAAAGAGCAGAGATAAACAAACCTATCATCTGGTCAGTCACTGTAACAGATACTGGAGTCAGTTTGTCTTTGTCTGTCCTTGCCACTGATAATACCACTATCTGCCAAGAATGTGCCACTCGTCCAGCAAAAGCTAGCGGTACTCAAATACTTTGCAAGCAGTGTCATGAAATGGTCAGTCAGAAAGCAACTCGTACTGGTTCGGACGTCGCCCGGGTTAACAAGGCCAGGAGTTCCTGACAGCGGAAGTCGAAGGACAGAGCTGCGTGGAGGAATCTGATTAGACCTAAATGAAACAGTCATTGTCGCCCCCGACAGACTGCTATGATGATGATGATTGCAGTTTTTGCTGCTAAGGGTGGCCCAACCAGTTATTCGGTTTAGGGGGCAATCACTTTTTCACACAGGGCCATGTAGGTTTGAATTTTTTTCCCCCTTCATAATAAACACCTTCATTTAAAAACTGCATTTTTTGTTTACTTTTGTTATCTTTGTCTTATATTTACATTTGTTTGATGATCTGGAACATTTAAGTGTGACAAACGTACAAAAAAAATGAGAAATCAGGAAGGGGGCAAACACTTTTTCACACCACTGTATTAAAAACTATACGGGCTCCTTTTTTAAGCTGCTAGACATTTAAATTAACAACAAAACTTGGAGTTCTCTGGCAGTGTTTTTTTTTTTTTTTATTTTAACCTTCAATATGCCAATATGCACAATATGCCACCCTTTTCAGGGTGGCATATTGTGCTCTTTGTGAGAATTTCCTTCCCTTAAAGATGGTTTCATTGTAAATCATTGAATACCCTGGCCATTAGAAGAAGCTGAAAATGCCTTCAAAAGCATTTTCTGGAAAATTTGTGCTTGATGCATGGCATGCTCCAGCCATTCTTTGTTATGGGCACCCTTTGTCAGAAAATGCACTTTCTATGTCTTTGTTGCTGTAGAGCCGTACCGCTACAACACAGAAGTTGTTACAAACTCCGACGGAACACTAATCTTCAAAGAGCTTGAGGAGAAAATTTAGCACAGAGTTTCCATCCTATAATTAGTGAATACACAATTTGTTATGAGACATAAATGCACAACTGTATGTTTTTATTTTATCTTTATTTGGGATTCAGATGTTGATCATATCACATTTAACAACTTTTCAAAGCAGAAATTCATGTAATTCTAAAGATTTAGAAAGTTTATTCATTAATGCAGTCAGTCTTCTGCCCTTCATTGACTGTGGCTGGCAGGAAATCTGTAGCATCTGCCTCAAATTCTTTTGGCGCTTTTCAATCCATCAATGTCCATGCAGTAGTCCTTGACACCTCCGCTGCCTGAATACCCTCCTTTTTCCTCAAATGTTGGATAATTAGTCTCCCTGCTTTTCCTCTGTCTTCCATCCCCTTCATATTCTTCTGGCTCTTTTGCTCTGCAGCAGATGTTTCTATTATTTATAACCAGGCTACCTTACTCTTTGTAATATTGAAGAAGCAAAATTTAAAAGTCAGAATGAACTGTCCAACTTCTGTCTATGCTTCAGCTTCAGAAGTATTTCAGGGTTTTGCATGGACAACTGTGTGACTATGGTACCCATGTGACATCCAGTCACATGAAGGGAGGTTTCTGTATTAAGGATGGATGCGTGACGTCACCCGACCTAAAACCGCAAGGAATTGTGGTAAAAGTGTTCTGCCTGTCTTTTTAGTTGTGAGCAACGAACGGCGGTTAAGCTGAAGTTTTTGAGAGGGTTGCTTCAGTCTGTTATTTATTTTTTTATTTGGATACAAATGACACTGAATATGGTATACAAACAGAAAATGTAAATATACATATAAAACATCGTACAAAAACCAGGATGACACATGAAAGTGAAAACACTTATTTCCATTGTGGTCCTTTCAAGCACATTATTATTCATCTGAATACCACGCAATGTTAGAATGGGGAAGTTTTGCTGCATTATCAAATGCAACAACTGCTCTTACGATTGACGTGGAAAAAGATTGATAATGATGTACGCTTTTTTTTTTTTAACTTCCCGACTTGGAAGAAAAGTGGAGAGAATTGGGTCTCCGAGCTAACAAAGAGGCATTGGATAGAATGGATTGCAGCAGTCAGAAGGAAAGACATCAGCTTCATCAATATTCCTACACACATGGTCGTGTGTTCACGGCATTTTCACGAAGGTAAGTTGTGATTTAAAAAAAAAATAATAAAGATGATACGCACATCCCACAGTCCACCTGGTTGGGTACTGGACCCCAAAAAACATATCGGAAAAATCAAAGATGATCCACACACCGAAAAGCTCCCATTAAGTATTTATTATTTATCAGCAACGTTTTGGGCCACCTACAAATATTCAAGACCTATTGTAATATATTCCTTGTAATTTTAATAATTTTGGCATTTTGTGTCCCGTTCGAACACATTCATTGTTTAATCCAAATACTAACCGGACATTTACAAAGCCATCATTGCATCTTGGTCACGAAGTTAAAATAAAACACACTGAGCAGTCAGAGATGACTGAAGCTGCACCACCAGTTGTTGCTGAGCAGAGCTCACAGGTACATAAAGCAATGCTGCACAAATTTATCTGCCGTTTTATCATGGTGATCACACTATCACTAACAAAAAAAAGCCTGGACACAAACTGCTATGCAGTGCTGGGGTTCCCCTTCCGTGCGCACTGGAAGAGAATTCCCAGAGGCACATTGCCTTCATTACGCATGGATTTAATATCAGCCTGGGACTGAAGTCCATAGAATGTTTGGTATCGTTAAATTAAGCAGATTCGCCTCTTTGAGGTAACTATAAAAATGTCACTGCCCTGATTTAGTATGCTTTTATCGTGGCTAATTATTATACCAGTAATGTTTTTTGGGGCGCCAGTATGAGCGTCGGATTTATCACATTGCTGGTATTTCATGTCCTGTTGGTAATAATGTGTATATACTTATCAAGCATCATATGATAAATTTGAACAAAAATCCAACATTTGACCGCTGGGACTTAGAAATGCCTGTAGTTGCACTTGCAGAGACATTCTGCAGAAAACTGTGTAGAAACAATGACTACTCACCTTTATACAAACAGTGGTTTTGTGGTTGTTCACCTGGAAGATTTGAGGCGGCTGGACCATCAATTGGTTAATTGAACATGAGCCTCTAATGATTTATAGTTTTTAAATTGCTCATGGGTTTATGCATTCACCCTACAAACCAGGTAGGCAAACACACCTGACTGTGTGACTCAAGGCAGTTGGTTGCGATCCATGGTCCATTTCTTGTGGTCATATTGATCTATTCCGTTTATTTCTTAAATTTTTTGGAGGTAGCGATCTTTTGCTTCCTTATTCAGCTTCTCTGAATAAGGAATTTTAATTTTCTGTTTGCGCCATTCCATTGCATGCATGTCTGTTCCTGTTAGCAGTTGCCTAGACTACAGGTGAACAAAGCAGCCAGACGATGACGATGACGACAATGGCCCAGAATGCAGCGCAGCATGACATCAGTGCCCATTCTCTATACTAAAACCACAGTTTCCAAAAGTCCCACAGGGCCTCTTTAAGTGTTTCTTTTTTCAAATGCTGAATTTCACCTAAGGGTTGTATCTCACAGTGCGGCCAATGTTAACGAACATGGCAATTTTTAGATTCACCAACTTTTCTGATGAATGTTGGTGAATATCATGCTGATATCTGAGAGTGGTGAATGCTGAGGAATGTTCAGGGACACTGTGCTTTTTTTGTCAGGGTTTATAAAAGGTTGCAAAGCAGTTCACACACACAGTTCTTAACCCTTTTGCTGTCTGAACGGTTAAAGGGTGGTCAAGGCCCCTAGTGGTCAAGAGTGGTAAAAAATTTTTGTCAATAAAATAGTTCAGATTTCCAAGGCTATAATTTGAAAGTTGCAAGAGATAATGGCTTACTGTCAATTCGAAAGATGTAGAATATGATCCAAAGTTTCAGATAGGAATAAATTTACAGATCTAATTTGCATAATGTCACGGCAGCTATATAAATTACATAACTCAGTCAAAAGTGGACTTTGGACACATTTACACAAAGAATGGTTCGTTTTTTTGACACCGTTTTGTCTACAGGGGTATGTTTTTATCTAATCTTCAAAGTATGTGAACCAGAAAATCAATAAAATGTAAAAAAAAACCATGTATATATATTCTTCTCTTATCTGTTGTTTTTTTTTGGGGGGGGGGGGGGGCTCGCTCACTCACGTGACCAGTCCGTTTTCGTCCATCGTGGTCGATGTTTTGTGTTTGCTCCATCATTTACACTCTCTACCACATCTACAAACTCTTATGATTATCCCACATGAATTTCATTTGTATTACGTGGCTATTTTTCCTGCTTGATGCATTTTTTCCTGTGAGAATCCATGACGATTGTGGGCACTGCTTGGTGCTGTGAGCTCAGTTTTTCGCCTATCATGATCGTTGCTTCGCGTTTGGTCGGTCATTTACACCCTCTACCACATCTACAAACTCATGATTATTCCATGTGAATTTCGTTTGTATTACACGGCTATTTTTCCTGTTTCATGCAGCTTCAGTCAGAATCGACGCGACCACATTGGTGTTGTCAGCTCAAAGCGGAAAAAGGAAGAAGAATAATGAGGATTTTCTTCTTCTTTGTTGTATTCCATGTGAACCATGATTCCTTTGGCGCGTGTCTGCCACCTTCTGAACTGTCAGATCAGTACAGATCAGTACAAATTCTCAGTATAGCCGGGGGATGTCAATCAGTTGACAGGTGCAGTTGCTGCGCTGTGCCACTGGGTGCACGCGACCCGTCCATAGAATGTGGACAGTTAGAGGGTTAAGTTTGCCAACAGTTTTGTCTTGAAGGGTCTTAAACAGTTTTTGGTTCACTATTAGGTGAACCAAAAAGAATGTTAGCGACACGCGTTACAGCTGTTTACACGCGTTACAGCGTTACAGCTGTTTGTAAACAGTTAAAACGATTTTGCACCTGTTTGCGAAAAAATTCTTCTGCAAATTTTTTTGAACATGTTCAAAATTTTTTGGGCAACAACAAAAATTATTGGCGACCTTAAAAACTGTTGGCAGACTGTTTGACAACCTTTAACAAACTCTGACAAAGCTGGCGAAACCCAAAAAGCACAATTTTCATGAATGTTCCTCAGCATTCACTGCTCCTTGAGATACAGATATAAGATATATGATTGAGTACTGTCTTTAGGTGTGCTCTGACTGCAGGAACCATTTCAGTACCTGGAATTAAATGCAGTTGCCCATGTGTGATGTTAAAAACTATTTTAGTTAACAAACTTCTCTTCAGAAGAACCTTTTTTTTAAAGCTCCTACTCTTATAGCTGGTTTTTATTTATAACATCTGGTGGTCATTCCTATTAGCTTAGCTCCAGAAAATAGCTCCCACTTCAGAGCATGGAGAGTCTGATGGTGGTGGAGTCTTCAGGTGTGTAAGTGAACATTAACTCTCACAACCAGAGCAATTGCTGCTTGTTAAGAAAAAGTCAATGTGTGTGCAGTCTCTTCTGTTTATACATTGGTGTTTCTCTGTGAGTCCGGGCTCCTGCTGTATTCCAGACTCATACGAAATTTTATACGATAGATTTAAAAAAAATCCTTTCTGAAGAGCTTTCTGATTTCTGTGTAATTACTGGTAAACCGATACATGCCTTAACATTGCTCTCCATCTTGCTAAGGTCATTTGCTGATATGATAATTGATTGTCATCAAAGAGCTCTTTCAGTCTCTCTGCACAAGAGGTTTTTTTTTGCATATTTTTCTGAACTAATCACAGTACACACAAATCATTAGCACTTGTCTTTGTCTGACATTTATTTGTGACACTTTTCCCCACAAGGGTTGCATCATGCCCTGTTTTGTTTTACATATCTTTTTTATCATTTCAAAAGGTTTTGGAGGCCTGGCTATCGGACAAGTCAGAATGAAATATGTACTGTGTGACTTCTTGATGTCACTTAGTCATCCAGTTATGACACCAAGACTTCCAGTCAAGTCATCAAGTTGTGTAGTGTGAATTGTGGATCCACTCTGAAGACTTTAAAGTCATGTAACCAAGGACTGTTGAGCTAACAAACCAGAGCAGTCTGAACTCACTGGTTGTTCTTGGAAAGAAGTAAATACTTGGAAAACAAATGTCATTCTGCTTGCTGTTTAACATAAACTATACTGAGGCAACAGAAATAATTAGAGCCCTCACAACTGCTTTTTCCTCCCTGCTCTTGTGAGCTTTAATTGTCATCGGCAGCTGATATGTTCAAGATGGGTTAATTGGAGTCAGCGGGATTTAAAAAACTTAAGTGCTGTGATCTCTGATCTTATTTTATGCATATTCACCAGCAGTGAGCCTATTTTGTGTGTGTGGTGTGAAAGAAAAAAAAAAGTTGGTGCTCTCCTGTTCCGATAAGGTCTACCTTGGAGTTATCCCTTCAATAGATCACTCCACCTGCCCCAAATGGAAAATTGATTTCCTCCATTTTTCCTTGCTCTCCCTCAGTGAGGCTGATTAGAAATCACATGGCACCACACCCTTTAAGAGGAATCTATAAGCTTTAAAGGTAATATGTGCCTTGTTATTATTCTGATTTCAGGGGTACCTTGCCTTTTTGAAACAATGAAATAGGTGTCATTGTCTTTTACCATTTTCCCATTGTCAGTGGTCTCATTTTTCCACCTTTCCCACATCTTGTCTGTATGAGCTCTCTCGCTCACTCATGCTCTCTCTTGCTTGCTCGTTTTCTCTCTATTGTAGATCTGAGACTGGCTGTTAGCAGTGAGCAGGGTCTGTATCTGCTTTTGAATGCTCACCTAGCGTTATAAATCAAGAGTGTGAGTCCCCCGGGTGCCGTCACCATTGCCATCAGTTCCACTGTTTTATTCATCCGCTCCTTTGTCTCATCACGATTCTGCCCCACATTAAATTTTGTGTCTGTGTATGGAGGGTGTTCAGAATGCATTAGTACAGACTGGAGGATAATCCAGGTGGGCTGTGGGGAGTGGAGGGTGAGCATAAAGGAGGAAAAGATGTGGCAAGGAATACTGGGGATTCCTGAACATGACTTGGGAAGAACATGTTTCCTTTGACAATCCTGATAGGTAAACATAATAGAAAAATCACTGTACCCAGAAGCTGAAGACAGCAGCTGTGCTGTAATATGTACATAGAAAAAATATCCACAACAGAAAGTTAGAAACTCCACCATGTCTTTTTTCACCTTCCAGAGAATACGCTGCTCACTCTACTCTACCTTTTGCTGACTCGTGTAAATCTAGAGAGGGAGGCAACTATGAAAATTTGTGGTATCTGTAACAGAGTTGCTGAATTGGCAATTGTAGGGTAAAATGTCTAAAATGTGTAATTATCACTGCTGTGAGCAAAGGAATTTTAAGGAACCTGAACTTGTGATGGCCTACATTTTTCACATTTTAACAAACTAAATAACACAGCCCCAAATAGATATTTTTGTCCAGCTCTCAATGGGAAATCAGCATGGACGATGCTTGATTTTTTCCCCTTTACCCTTCCTGTAATTGTTGAACCTAAAATTTACACCAGCATTTAACTTTTTATTCCAAGCCTTGGGGAACCTGCCTGTGCATGTGTCCATCCAGAGGTTGTGATAATAGCTGCTCCTCCTAGGCAATTTCCCAAATACTCACTGAACTCACACACACAGACGTGGGCCTGCATTCAGATTGCGCTTAAGTTCACACATCAGAGTATGTGCCATTTCAACTTTGAGTAGTTCACATGTGTGTCTATATAAAGAGAAGCAAAGGCTCTTGATGGTCTCGGCTGTGTTCATCACAATTGTCATGACCAAGTTGGATTTATTGCCACAGTATAAAGTCTTGAACAGGTCTTGACACCAGTACATTTAGTCTTGTGTTTTAGTGTGATGAGTTGTAAGATATTTTAGTCTTTAACAAAACAGGCCAGATTTTTGTATTTAATGAAATGCCAACAATATAGTTAACAAATGATTAATTAGATGATTAATGCTCTAAATTAGCATGCCCACTGTTACTTTCTTTCACAGCTTTCTGTTCTAGTTTAGGATCAAACTTTGACCACGCATACCATTTTTTTTCCCCAAAATTTTTTTCAGAAAGTTGTTTTTAAACAACTTTGGGGACAACGGAGCAAGAGATTAAGAGACGGATCGGCGCAGCATCTGCATTGATGCGGACGTTGTATCGGTCTGTTGTGATGAAGAGGGAACTGAGCTCTAAGGCAAAGCTGTCGGTTTACCAGTCAATCTACGTTCCTACTCTCACCTATGGCCACAAGCTTTGGGTAATGACTGAAAGAACAAGATTGCGGATACAAGCGGCTGAAATGAGCTTTCTTTGTAGGATCGCTGGATTCACCCTCAGAGGTAGGGTGAGGAGCTCAGTCATCCAGGAGAGGCTCAGAGTAGAACCGCTGCTCCTCCACATTGAAAGGAGCCAGTTGAGGTGGTATGGGCATCTGATCAGCATGCCTCCTGGACGCCTCCCGCTTGAGGTGTTTCGGGCACGTCCCTCTGGGAGGAGACCCCGGGCAGACCCAGGACTCACTGGAGAGACTATGTCTCCCAGCTGACCTGGGAACACCTTGGCATCCTCTCTGAAGAGCTGGAGCAGGTGGCTGTGGAGAGGGAAGTCTGGGCTTCTCTGCTTGAACTGCTGCCTCTGTGACCCGGACCTCCGGAAAAGTGGTAGAAGATGGACGGATGGATGTTTTTTAAACACAAGTAGTCAAGGGTTGCTGGTTTTTTTTTTTGTTTGTTTTTCTCCCTACACATTCAGATAATTATTTATACTTTTTATACTTTTTTGTTTTAATTTGGAAATTCAAATGTAGAGCAGTTTAACAAATGGATTGTTTTTTATTTTCCTGTTAAACTCTTACAATGTGAGTCTCTTTATATAAAAATGAAATTGATTTTTTTTTTTTTTTATCAGACCAAAGACCACCCCTTCGGGCAAAGACAGAAGGGGGATTATGTTGTAGGGCAGTCCATCCGTCTGTCCCACTTTTGTGAAATTATCTCCTTCTACAGTTTTATTCTGCCTCAATAATTATATGGAAAAAGTTGAAAACTGCTTTCCTTCAGTAACACATTGGGATCTTCAAAGAAAACGGAGGTAGGGGATATTGCAGTCGCTTCAGAGTGCTCTTGTTTTATTTATAACCACACATCCAAATGCAGTGGTCGATGGGATCGTGTACAGTACCTGTTGCTACACTGAGCGGATGGAGACTGTTGGGCCTTGTTTGTAGGCACAGTTGCTGAAATCTGATGATGTGTAAAGGTTTGTGTATACTTGAAGCATGGGTCGTTATGTGAGCGAACAGTGAAATCGCTGAACCCCTGTAAGCTTGTATATAGGCGTTTGGGGTGCCTCGAGTTTTCATGGTAAGCGATGATGATTTATCTGTTATTTTGAGAGACAAACTAAAAGCAAGTACATTTATCTTGGTTTATTATGCTTCATGAGACAGAAATCTCTATTTTTACTGTTTAAAACATTCGCTCAATTAAAAAAAATGTTTTTCAGTGTATAAAAAACAAAAATGTGTGGTAAAATAAATATAAATATCAGATAGCACTTGAATAAGAATCAATCTTTGCACTAGATGTTAGGAAAAAAAACATGAAAAAAACCCTTTCGTCCTATTTGATTTATTGAGCTGGCTGCACGGCTCACACAGTGTTAAAAAAAAAAATCGAGAGGTGCACCACCAGCAGAAATTACACAAAAGGACCCCATACAACACCACTTGTGATGTCATTTTTGGCGCACGTGGCCATTTGTGAGGGCCAGTGCATGAAGTTTACACGGGACTTAACAGCGTACATTTAGAGATTTCTGTAATATTCTAGACCTGGTTTGTGACCTTATAATGATGCCATGAGCTGAGATAACATGGGTGAACACAGTGGTCTTTGAGATGAGAAAAAGTGCTATGTAAGTACAGGCCCTCCTTATCCCTTATATATGACAATGAGCATGTGCATTATTGTATTTAAGCAAAGAACGAAATGAAGCGAAACTTTTTCTCTCTTTTTCTCCTATTGAAAAAGATAAATGAGGCCACGCATGGATGTGAGCAAACAAACGTACACACACCATTTCTGCTTGCCCATCGTCTCCCCATTCCCACTATAAAAACAAAGCCCTGTGACAAGCGGCACTGTCAAATGTGCATATGGTGAACTCATGAGTGTGTTTTGCACACAAAGCAGCTGTTTTACTATGGTCTCACTCCCTCTTGTGTATCAGTGCCATCTCATGATGTGTTTGTGTGCTTGTCTCTGACATATTGTGTGTTTGTATGTACATGCACGTGTAAGGGAGGCAGCTCTCCATAGGGCTTGCTTAACTAAGATTAATTGCACCTAATCCACTGTGCCAGGTGGAACATAGACGGTGCTGGGTGCACTCACACAAACACTCGGAGGCACCTTCACAAATAGGCACACACTCCTATTATAGCCTTGTTGCTGAAAATTAGCCTCGCGCCTCTCCTGACACCCTGGACCAGACCACAACTCGATACCACCATTTACTTCCCGACAAGTCGCACATTTATCACTGCTCCCTTCTTCAGACAGAAGAATGCATGGATGGACCAAATACTATGACAGAACTATCTGCTCTCTCACATCACCACCAGCTGACCTTGACAAGACGTAAAAAGAAGGTGTTTATCATATTTTTTGTCTTAGAAAGCAAAGGAAAAAAATGCAGGATCTTAATGTATCTGACAGTAGCATCCAAGAGGCAGTGTATTCCTGTCTCCACATGCACCGACTGTCACTTTTACTTAAGTGAAAGTGTGAAAGCAGAATGCTCCATTCAGTCAGTGATGTATTCATTTAGAGTGATATTGGTTATAAAACTGGAATGATGATTAAGTTAGTGAGGCACCCCTGCCTAGAAATGACTGGCCGGTTAGGTTACACCACTTCTGGCTGACAGTGCCATTAAAATTTGTTCAAACAGCAAGCATACTGGAAGAAGTGATATGAAAATGAATGATGGTTTAAAAACAACCTCGGTGTCATATTTTGACAGTAAACTTGATTTTAACTCTAGTTTTCTTCAGCTGCTCCCCTGAGCAAAAAAAAGGTGCTTAACTACCGGAGTAATAATTGTCAAATGATTGTGTTAATATATTCATCATTTGTTAATTAATCTTATGATTCAGTGGGCATGCATGATTCTTGAATTATCCTTTTCTCAGATCCACCGGCATGGGGAACAGTAAAGTGACAGGTCATTTACGGCTGGGCAGTTTAACCTTAAATCACCATCACGGTTAATTGACCCTTTCATGCCGGTTTTCAGGTTTTTTTCCCTGATTATTTTTTTCTTCATTTTTCTTACTGACAAGGCTCATAATTAAGCAATATTACGCAAGAGTGTGTTGTAATATCACTGCAGTGCTGTAGTAAATTAGCATGATTTAATAAAGAACTTTGCTAGTATCATTTCACACATCATTTCACACACAAAATAAAGATTGTGCAGTGTTTACAACACATACCTCTTGGGGGTTTGTGGGTCATGTCACATGTGTGGTGCCTGATTAGCTTGTGATTATGAATCTATCAGGTTCTTAAATACAGCCTTAGCATGTCCATTCCCTCTGTAAAACAGTTGAGATGAAGCGGATAGCCGTCAGAGGCTAACAGCGTCTTAGCTTTTGCTCCTTTTAGTGTTAGTATATGCGCGCTGTACTCGCTTTTTCTTGGCATCAGATGAAGAGTCATCACATATTACTAGTGCATACCTGTGCATGCCCGATACCCGTTCATGCCCATAGAAAATTACTGTTACCATGGCAACAGTAACCATGGTGAAACCTGCCTTTGATCTTTGACGTCATCACTCGTTCAGTGATACCTGCCTTTGTTTTGTGATGCCTGCCTTTGATCTTCGATGATGTCATAGCGAGTGCTATGATCATGAGTGATGCTTGCCTTTGATCTTTGATGATGTCATAGCGAGTCCTATGATCGTGAGTGATGCCTGCCTTTGACCTTATAGCAAGTCCTATGATTTTTTTTGCGAGTCCTATGATTGTAACATCGTGACAGAGACCTACCTTTGATCTTGGATGTCACCACTCGTTCAGTGATGCCTGCTTTTGAGCTATGATGAGCCTATGTCTATATGACATCATATAGACACCATATTATATATATATAGCGAGTCCTATGATCGTGAGTGAAGCCTGCCTTTGGTCTTTGATTATGTATAGAGTGACCATAGCTCCTGACCAGTGAAGTACATGGCAGTAATGCACCTGTAAGCTGGTTGCCAACCGCCAATCAAATCTAAGAGAAGAAGACGAAAGATATATACTGTATATAGAGTATGTGGTGGTCTTAGCAATAATGATATAGAGTGAAGTACGTGGTGGAAATGCACTTGTAAGCTGGTTGCCAACTGCCAGTCAAATCTAAAAGAAGAAGAATAGCGAGTCCTAAGGTATGGGTTGACGCCGCCGCCAAGGACACGGTCCAAGACGGATAATTTTTTCATACATAAGGAGTTGTTCAGAACTCCTTATACAAAGATATAGAGTAATAATAATCAAGTCAGTGGCGGTAACGCACCTGTAAGCTAGTCGCCAAGCACCACTCAAATCTAAAAGAAGTAGAAGTAGAAGAAGAAGATAGCAAGTCCTATGATCTTTGATGTCATAGCGAGTCCTATGATTGTGACATCGTCACAGAGATTTCTTGAATTATATATAGAGTGATGTAGATGGGTGTTTGAGAGTGATGTCTGAAGATAGAGTAGGTGGCGATAATGCACCTGTAAGCTGGTTGCCAACCACCAATCAAATCTAAAAGAAGAAGGTGATGATAATTAAGTCAGTGGCGGTAATGCATCTGTAAGCTGGTTGCCAACCGCCAATCAAATCTAAAAGAAGAAGAAGATGGATATTTTTTTCACACATAAGGAGTTGTTCAGAACTCCTTATAAGAAGAAGAAGAAGGAGGCAGGCATCACCGTTGGTGGCAGGACACGTCCAGTCCAAGGACGGATAATTTTTTCACATAAGTTGTTCAGAACTCCTTATAAGGATTCCTGATACAAAGATATAGAGTGAGGAGCCATGAGGACATGCCACGGCCAAGATGTATCGAGTGATGATATAGAGTGAAGTACGAGGAGACGAAGAAGAGTGATGTCTGAAGATAGTTGAGGTTCAATTGGACACAGCAATGATGATAGGACTACAGCTTCTGACCAGATAGAGTGAAGTACGTGGCAGTAATGCACCTGTAAGCTGGTTGCCAACCGCCAATCAAATCTAAAAGAAGAAGAAGAGATATAGAGTGGAGAGTAATGTAGAGTGATATATAGAGTGAGAACTTATAATGTTGTGAACAACACCAAGTACATGGTGGTAATGCACCTGTAAGCTGGTTGCCAACTGCCAACCAAATCTAAAAGAAGAAGAGGTATAGAGTGATGCAACATAAAACCTGAGTGCTGAGGGGATTTCTTGAATTTGATATGTAGAGTGATTTTCTACCCAAGTACGTTGCAGTAATGCACCTGTAAGCTGGTTGCCAACCGCCAATCACATCTAAAAGAAGAAGAAGAAGAGATGTGGTGGTAATGCACCTGTAAGCTGGTTGTCAACCGCCAATCAAATCTAAAAGAACAAAAAGAGACCACGTTTGTTTTTGTTACAAGCTGTCTTTAGTTGTTCTGCCTATGCTCTGCAGCTTTTGAACAGCGCTGACGACATGCTTCTGGAGTTATGTGCCTGCTCCTGTAACTTGCTGGCATGTCTTAAAGGGGTCACTGACTGAAATGGTGTGTTTGTAGATTTTAACTATCTGTAATGAGTCTACTGGTCACATAATTATTCCAAAATCTTCAAAACAGTCAATTCTCTTAAAAAAACACACAGCCTTTATCTCGTTTTTCTCTCCCAGAAATCGTTTTTGTGGAAATCATTAATGTTATGTTTAGAAAAAGCCAACCCACTGCTGTCCTTGAGACCAGCTCACTGCACTATTATTGGCCCGCCTAGCTGTCTGTCATGTATATGGAAGTGGTGCTAAAGGTAGCCTATTGGCCCCCAAGCTAACACTGGTAACAGGAAGCTCGAACTGAGTGCGGCTTATATTGTTATTTTCTTCAGATCTTAGTCACCCTATAACCGTCCCTGTTAGCACCTGGTTCACCGGTCCGTGGTCCATAATGTGCCTTGCATCGCTGCGGCCCGAAGACGCAGGCACATGCGCAAAGACGCAGAGACGCAGGGTAGCACATCTCTATAAGTAGCACAGAATTATAGGACGCACGGTGGCGCAGTGGTTTAGCACTGTGGCAGCACAGTTTTACCCTCGGCCGGGGGATCGCGGGGATCATGAGATCGTGGGTTCGATCCCAGCCCCCGACCAACAGTGAGCTGTGTGGAGTTTGCATGTTCTCCCCGTGTTGCGCGGGTTTACTCCGGGATTTCTCCGGTTTCCTCCCGCACACCAAAAACATGTAGGTTTAGGGCGCTCGCGCACGCAGCGACCAGCAGCCGGTGGCTTGTCACCAGACTGCAAACCAAGTCTACCTACGGGTACAAATAAGTGACCAAAAAAAAAAAAAGAATTATAGGACACCAGCATCTGCATGTCGGTCATGGGGAGCTGAGAGCCGCTTTGTGATGGGGCATCCCCTGGCCGGCTAATGGCGAGGTCCCGTGGCTCGGCCACCAGCCTCAGTTTGTGGTGATCAGTGGAGCACACAGTGCTGGCGATTTAATGTGGCGTTTCAGCGGGGTTGTTGAGGGGTGGGTCAAGATAATGCGAGATGCACAAACGACTGCGGATTGGTGAACCTGTGCTGCTCATCCAAGCTGGAAGGAGCCGGCTGAAAGCTATTCAGTTAATGGTTAACTGACAGAAGTGGGAGGGTGGAGTTGAACAGCTGGTCTGTTTCTTAAAGTGACAGGCGTTAAATCAGCATTTCAAGAAAGCCAAGAAAAATTTAAAAAAAAAACAAAAACCAAATTTGCTTCAGTAATTTAAAAATTAAAGAAAATGTGAACAAAGTGGGTCACAAGCACTTCATTAAGACATGAGTGAGCTGTTAAAATGTGTAAAAGGTTCCCCTTTAAATGGGAAGTACATGAAAAGCTCTCACATATACACACACACGGGGGGGGGGGGGGTGACCAAGATTACCTCAGTTTTACACACTGAACGTGGATTTCAGTTTTATTTCAGTTAATCACCCAGCACTAGGTCCATGCCCTTTTATCATATCAATCACGTGCCCACTGCTCCTTTTTGTCCTTTCACTTAGCTGATTGCATTTTTAGATGAAAGATGGGCAATCACCTTTCCTTGCCTTCTTGTACTACCTAGTTGTTGTCCTTATACCGGCCCTCTTCTCCTTCATTTCTCACCTCTACATCTCTCACTGTCTCCCATGAATATCGTATCGCCGGGCTGGAGTTTAGACGGCGTGCAAGGAAATATAAGACAGAATAATAAAGAGCGATGGCAAGAACCAAGCAGACCGCCCATAAATCTACTGGAGGAAAGGCCCCAGGAAGCAGCTGGCCACCAAGGCTGCTCGGAAAAGCGCTCCGGCCACTGGCGGAGTGAAGAAGCCTCACCGTTACAGGCCCGGTACCATGGCTCTGAGAGAGATCCATCGCTACCAGAAATCCACGGAGCTGCTCATCCGTAAGCTGCCCTTCCAGCGCCTGGTGAGGGAGATCGCTCAGGACTTCAAGACCGACCTGCGCTTCCAGAGCTCCGCCGTCATGGCTCTGCAGGAGGCCAGCAAGGTCTACCTGGTGGGTCTCTTGAGGACACCAACCTGTGCGCCATCCACGCCAAGAGGGTCACCATCATGCCCAAAGACATCCAGGTGGCCCGCTGCATCCGTGGAGAGAGAGCTTAGACTTTCTGCTGCACATCCACCAACCACAATGCTCCGCACTGTGTGTCTATATATATATATATATATATGTACATATGTATACTAGCTGCTCTTGTTTTTTCTTGCCTTCTGAGTGTTGCTATCCCTGTGCTGTTGCAATCCTGGAATTTCCCCATTGTGGGACTAATAAAGCCTTATCTTAATGATTTTGAACAGTCTTCTTCTTTCAGCTGCTCCCTTTAGGGGTTGCCACAGCGGATCATCTGCCTCCATCTCACCCTACCCCTTGCATCTTTAAAAAAAAAAAAAAAAAAATTAACCAGGCAGGACAGATTAAGAACACATTGTTATTTACAACTGTGGCTTGGGGAGAAGGGGGCAGGGGCAAGGGACAACTTACATTCATACATCCCCAGTTGATGCCCATTAACCTCACCTGTATGTTTTTGGCCCCTGTGGGAGGAAACCAGAGAAATCCCGGATTAAACCCACGCAGACACGGGGAGAACATGCAAACATGCCTGCACTCTGTTCTTCACCTCTCTTATGCATTTTCCATTGTTGGTTGTATTTATGCTCATCTACTTTCATTACCTTTCACTACCTCTACTCCTTCCATCTTCACCGTTACACCTGCCTCCCTCTTATTCACATTCACTAGTGCAGTGCCCGTATGACCTCTTGTGGACTGGTGACATCATAGAAGGGATGCTTGCACCCAAGAATTGATGGAACCTATTAAGAACACCTAAGGAGTTCTGAACAGCTCTTTAGAGGTCTTCTAAGGAAGACCCAGTTCCAGAGCTCTGATCGGACCCAAATTTTTATCATTTATCCCACCAGCCTCCAGAGCCTGTCCTGTGAATTTCAGCCCCCCACTCCCAGGGGTTGTACTTTTTCCACCTCTTGTGTTCATTTAATAGCTCCCCTATTTTTTTTAAAATTTTAATCTTTATTTAACCAGGAAAATCCCATTTAGATTAAAAACCTCTTTTTCAAGGGAGTCCTGGCCAAGAGGCAGCAAAAAAAAAAAAATCACAATTACACTTACAATGACATTCAAATCATATAAAACAGTTACAAATTAGTGAGGCCGTCTCAAGTGTTCTCAATCTGGACTTAAAGTCGTTCAATGAAACAAGTACCGTTAGTTTCCAGTCTTTTTGCAACATGTTCCATGTAGAGGGAGCAGAGAACATGAAAGCTCTTTTTCCCAGCTCAGTACGGGCAAAAGGAACAGAAAGCAACAAATGATCGTTAGAACGCAGAACATAAGAATCAGCACTTCTCAGTGTGATTAAATTACAGATGTAAGGAGGCAGCAGTCCAAGCATGGCCTTTTAAATAAAAATGTACCAGTGAGTCAACCTCCTGGTGGACAAAGAAGGCCATCCCACTCTAGAATACAGTTTACAGTGATGGGTCAAGGCTCTACAGTTTGTAACAAACCTCAAAACAGCATGATATACAGAGTCAATCTTACTCAGACACTGAGCTGAAGCGTTCATATACAAAAAATCTCCATAATCTAAAATAGATAAAAAAGTTGCAGTAACAAGACGCTTTTTAACCTCAAAAGAAAAACAACATTTATTTTGGAACAAAAAACCCAGCTTCAGTTTGAGTTTCTCCACAAGATTTTCAACATGGGGCTTAAAAGTCAGAGCGTCATCAAGCAAGATACCAAGATACTTGCACGAGTGAACCACCTCAATTTCATTTCCCTCAAAAGTGGACACTGTGGAAATAACTTGTGTACTCTTCCTAAAATTTGAAAACCACATCAGTTTAGTTTTGTCAGCATTAAGGACTAGTTTTAGCTGCAGAAGTGTGTGCTGCACCACATTAAAAGCTTTCTGCAGAGAAACAACATTAGCAGGGGAAGAGCCAAAGCAGTAAATAATTGTCATCGGCATAAAAATGCAAACTAGCATCAGACACATTTTGTCCTAAATCATTAATGTATATAATGAATAGGAGAGGTCCTAATACAGAACCATGTGGCACTCCCTTGTGGACACTGACAATATCAGAACACAAACCATCATATTTAATACATTGGGTCCTGTCACTCAAATAATTCGTGAACCAGGAGACTACATGTTCCGACAGACCAAAACTGATGAGTCTTTGCTTTAACCTCTTGCACTCCGGTGTACCGCGGGCGGACACGTCTCTGCGTCCTAGAGCGCACGAGGGCGCTGCGTCCTAGAGCGCACTGAAAAAAAAAAAGCTGCATTTCCGTTCTTCCACTACAGACACAGCCGCGAACAGAAAGCCAAAGGAGTGCTTTGATTGGTTTAGATGTGATTGACCTCTTTCGACTAATAAGAGCCTCGAATTGGGTTTCTGAAACCTTGAAGAACCAAATGACTAAAAACTGAGCAAGAAGGACCCGCCTACCAACGGCTGCGAATACAGCCAGCCAATTGAAGCACAGAAGTTCGAAAGCTGTTTTGTGTAAGGCTGGGTGACACACAGGCGTTCGCCAGTCTTTTTTCCTTACTACTGTTCTTATTTGTTTTGAAAAATCGTTCGCCAAAACCGCAATCATGGAAGCGCAAAACCGCAATAATGGAATTATGGTTTGACCGGGTCGCGTGACCAGAACCACGAGTCCGTAACAAGCGGACCAGCGTCATGTTCGTCTGACAATGAGGAAGAGAAGTTCGCCAGCGACTTTGCTGTTGTGGACAGGTAAGTGTTATAAGCTAAATTATTCTTTATCCCTGAAAATTGTAATCAAAATGACTTTTGACCGATCGATAAATTACAACTGTGCGAAGGCCCCCCCCCCCCCCGCTACTCTTCTGTAGCGGATTGCAGATATATTGCAGATATTTTAGTGCAACTGTGCGTAGTAGACCGCGGTGCACCGTCACCGTTTTCCATCATGTAGCGATGGGCGATGTCCGTCCTCTGTAGCGGGGGTGGGTGGGAGTTATCATCTTCTACATTACATTAGTATAATTTTTAGTGCACTGTAGGTTATTTTTTCTTGTAAAAAAAGCCACACATTTTTTATGTGGCATGCTTCTTTGTGTGTGGGGGCTTGTTTGTTCATTCATTCATTCATGAATGAATAAACAACCCCCCCCCCCCCCCACACACACACACACACAGCCCTTCACCTTTCATTAGAGCCCAAGATGAAGCTTCTATATTGAATCATTCAAAAGTTACAGACGTTTTTCCAAACTGTGCCATTTGGCACAATTTGGCACAGTTCAAAAACGCCTGGGAACAACCTAAGAAAAAAACTGTGTAATATATTCATTTTTTGTGGTATTGTTACAAAATTTTGACCTCAGCTGGATAACACTTGGTTCTACATTTCTGTTGCATTTTCCAGCCAGTATCTGAAGCTGTGTGTTATTTGTAAGCATTTGTATCCAAAAGAACACCCAGGGGAAATTTATTTTCTTCAAGTTCAGTATGTTTAGATGACTGTTACTCAGTGGCAGGAGCACTTAGAGAGATTATGACTGTTAAAATTCAAAGTGTTTTCTTTTAAATGAGACCAACCCCATGAAGATGCTGCAAAGGGTTGAAGAACAGCTTTTGATTTACTTTGGGTACGTTATTTTTTGGTGTTTTTAGGGAAATTGACCAGAGTGCAAGGGGTTAAAACTGTGTGGTCCACAGTGTCAAAAGCCTTTGACAGATCAATGAAAAGTGCAGCACAGTACTGCTTTTTATCAAGAGCAACAAGTATATCATTGACCACTTTTGTAGCAGCAGTAATAGTGCTGTGCTTTTTTCTAAAGCCCAATTGCAGTTTTGAAAGAAGTTCAAGAAAGTTTTGAAAGAAGTTCTTTACATTCCATAAAGATTTCCCCTCCTAAACTTCCACATATCTGGGGAGGCTGAAATTTGGGGATGTGCACCCTCATAATGTCCACAAAGCACGTATCAAATCTGAGGTCAGTCTGACAAATGGTTCGAGAGTAGGGGTGGGCGATATGGCCTAAAAATGATATCATGGTATTTCTGTAAATTTTCACGATAATGATATTCTTCACGATATCAAGGAATACAGTTTTTTCTTTTAAATTTATAAAGGACAGTTTCACAGACCAGTGCTAATTATGTTCAACATATTCAGCGCGGTGGCGGAGTGGTTAGCACTGCGGCAGCACAGCAACTCACCCTTGGCCGGGGGATCCTGGGTTCGATCCCAGCCCCCGACCAACAGTGATCTGTGTGGAGTTTGCATGTTCTCTCCATGTCTACGTGGGTTTACTCCGGGATTTCTCCAGTTTCCTCCCATATGCCAAAAACATGCAAGTTTGGTTAATTGGTATCAAACTGGGGATTCTAAGTTGCCCTTTGGTATGACTGTGAGAGTGAATGGTTGTCTGTCTCTCAGTGTTGGCCCTGTGATGGACTGGCGATCTGTCCAAGGTGTACCCTGCCTCTCGCCCAAAGATGCTGGGATAGGCTCCAGCACCCCCGCGACCCAAAAGGGATTAAGTGGAAGAAGATGGATGGATGGATGGATGTCACATCTTTGGAAAGCTGAGTTCAATTTCTCGAGCCACACCCAGGCCTGATTACTGCCACACCTGTTCTCAGTCAAGAAATCACTTAAATAGGACCTGCCTGACAAAGTGAAGTAAACCAAAAGATCCTCAAAAGCTAGACATCATGCTGAGAGCCAAAGAAATTCAGGAACAAAGTAATTGAAATCTATCAGTGTGGAAAAGGGTATAAAACCATTTCTAAAGGTTTGGAACTCCTGCGAACCACAGTGAGAGCCATTATCCACAAATGGCAAAAACATGGAACAGTGGTGAACCTTCCCAGGAGTGGCTGGCTGACCAAAATTAACCCAAGAACGCAGTGACGACTCATCCAAGAGGTCACAAAACACCCCACAGCAACATCCAAAGAAGTGCAAGCCTCACTCACTGCAGATCACTGTTCATGACTCCACCATAAGAAAGAGACTGGACAAAAATGGCAGAGTTAAAAAGATGAAAGCCACAGCTGAGCAAAAAGAACATAAAGGCTCGTCTCAGTTTTGCCAGAAAACTTCTTGATGATACCCAAGACTTTTGGGAAAATACTCTGTGGACTGACGAGACAAAAGTTGAACTTTCTGGAAGGTGTGTCTCCCATTACATCCGGCATAAAAGTAACACAGCATTTCAGAAAAGGAACATCATACCAACAGTAAAATAGGGTGGTGGTGGCAGTGTGATGGTCTGGGGCTATTTTGCTGCTTCAGGACCTGGGAGACTTTCTGTGGTAAATGGAACCAGGAATTCTGCTGTCTACTAAAAAATTCTGAAGGAGAATACCCGGCCATCTGTTCGTGACCTCAAGCTGAAGCGCACTTGGGTTCTGCAGCAGGACAATGATCCAAAACACACCAGCAAGTCCACCTGTGAATGACTTAAGAAAAACAAAATGAAGACTTTGGGAGTGGTTTAATCAAAGTCCAGACCTGAATCCGATTAAGATGCTGTGGCACGACCTTAAAAAGGCGGTTCATGCTTGAAAACCCTCCAATGTGGCTGAATTGCAAAAATTGTGCAAAAATGAGTGGGCCAAAATTCCTCCACAGTGCTATAAAAGACTCATTGCCAATTATCACAAATGCTTGATTGCAGTTGTTTCTGATAAGGGTGGCCCAGCCAGTTATTTGGTTTAGGGGACAATCACTTTTTCACACACTTTTTTTGTGTTTACTTGTGTTAGCTTTGTCTAATATTTAAATTTGTTTGATGATCTGAAACAACTGTGTGACAAACATATAAAAAAATGAGAAATCAGGAAGGGGTAAACACTTTTTCACACCATTGTATATATATGTAAAATGACAACTAAGCTGACCCGGAGATGGTTTTGGCTCCTTTTCTGCTTTCAAAAGACTCTTCTTCTCCACTGCTGCTGCTCGTCACCGCTGGCTGCCCCCAGATTAAAAGCCACAGAATAGGTATGTGTGACTATAATGTTCTGAATGAGGCGTTAGAAAGCTCTGAATCAGTTTGTAAATCAGTGGATTGAAAATGTACTTGTACTGTACATGTACAGATTGGACCCCAGGGTCCACTTGGGTGCTCACATGGGGTGCTCACTTGATCAGGGGTTCACTTGACCTGTTCCTGTTTCATGCTCTTTTGCCTCACTGAGAAGCAACTGGATGTGCTGTTGGTCCCTAACTTCTCTAGATGCAGTCTTTGTATTAAAAACTGTGTCCTTTTGTTTGTAATTTCCTTTAATTTCAGCTTTAATTTTCTTAGATTAAGTGCCTGTTCCTGTGGAGAAACGGCACAGGTCATCTCCAGTGATTTAATTTTCTGTTTTAACTCCAGCACCAGTGCTTTTTCTTTTTATTCTTATATGAACAGTAAGAGATTATTTTACCTCGCATGACCACGTTTGCTGCTTCCCAAAGAACACACGGTGATATTCCTGGCACCTCATTATATTCCAGATATGATTCCCACTCTTTATTTAAGTAATTAATAAAGTCTTTGTCTTTTAGTAGTGATGTATTAAATTTCCAGCTCCTAGTTTTCCTTATAGCTTTCTTATTTACTCGTGTAAGAGATACTGGATGGTGATCGCTGATAGCTTGATTTGAAAAAATTTCAGTGTCTGTGATATCCCTCACAATAAAGTTACTGGCTAAAATGAAGTCCAAACCGGAATATGAACTGAAGAAAAAAAGTATATTCCCTAAGAGTTGGGTCATCGGATGACCTTGAGGCGAAAGGTCAGGTCAGATTTTTCCCTAAATCTTCTAAACACACTAACTACTGAAAGAAATGATTTAGGCTTTTCAAATTGATACAGTAGTTTTATCTAATACACATCTTGGACGACTTACACCCTCACCTAACTATGGGTTTGGGGTCAAGGGGTCAGAGGTTCAAAGTTAACAGTGCAGTTGCACTATGGTAAATGCTACATTTACTATTACTATAAAACAAGTAAAGCTAGACCACCAAACCAGGCATACAGGTTCACCTGAGATCCTGAACTCTATGTGTTTGGGGTCAAAAGGTCAAAGTTAACATTTCCTGTGCCTTATTACTGTACAACGAGTAAAGTTAGGGTCACCAAACTTGGCACACAGGTTCACCCTGTGATCCTGAAGTGTGACTATGGTTTTGGGATCACAAGGTCATGGCTTATAAACTACATCTCAACAACAAAGAAAGCTAGGGTCACCAAACTTGCTACACAGGTTCACCTTGGGATCCTGACCGCTGACTATGGGTTTGGGGACAAAAGCTCAAAGGTCAAGGTTAACATTCATTATGCCTCATTTAGGGCTGCAATGATTCCTTGAATTCGGTTACAAAAAATTCTCGATTCAAAATTTATGCATTGACGTGTCATTTAATGTAGCACTTCCAGTCTGTATGACCTTTTTCCGGTCATGCTACTTAAACAAAACGCAGATTTGTTTAATGGCGCCATGTCAGAGTGACATAGTGACGGGCTGGCAAAGATAAAGAAATTTAAAAAAAAAAAAAATGATTAAAGTATCTCAAGTTTGGAATCATTTCAAGCTCAGATTGAAGGAAAACATTATGCAGTGTGTACATTGTAAAGCTGAGCAGCGAGCTAGCATGCTACAACATTGGATGTTGCAGTGTCTCGGCAGAAAGTATCCCACATCATCCACAGCCAGTGCACCCGAGACAGGGCATGTGATTGCGATTTAAAATTATAATGAATACAATGTACTCAGCTACGTTGATTATGCTTATTTGACCAAAGAACATATAGCCACAGATGCTATCGGATGCTAACTGCTAGCAAAAGGAACTTTATGGTGTAACGTACTGTTTAAAGTTATGTTCTATGCAATAAACATTGCAATAAGTATTGCAATAAATGTGTACCTGTGTTATTGAGCGTTTGGTACAATTACTACTGCTCTTTAGGAAAAAAAGTTCTGCAAATGTTGGTCAATGCAAGTTTCTTTAAAAAAAAGTATCAGATTCAAAAAGTATCACAGAACGCTGCACAATAAAATGGAATAAAAGGATGTTGATAGATAAAAATAATTTTAAAAATACAAAAACAAGTTAAAACACAAGATTAAAATATCAGACTTGCCATTAAAAAGCAGTTGAAACACAACAGAAAGCCTTCTTAAACCAAAAAGTTTTTAGCTATTTTTTAAAGGAGAACTGAAGTGAACGGCATTGAACGGCACTGGGTGATAGTACATACAATTATAAAGATAATTTATCATTGGCATCCCCTCCACCAATCCCGGAATCTTGGAGAAAATCACTATTTTGAATTTCCCGCCCTGAAAAATCCTACGAATCCGCCGATTATCCGGAAGTGCAGCCGGAGTTCCGCGTGACGTCACGAATGTGACCCAGTCCTCATGTTTACCATTGCGAGCATGTCGACACTGGTTGTTTTTGGTGCATTTTGTCGTGATAGTCGACTACAAAACACTTCCAACACCTGGGAAGATCTGTTCAGTGGCCAAGGAAAGCTGTCATGGCGACGAAAGAAAAGAAAGGGGGAGGAAAAGCGACCGGGAAGCGATGCGTTTCTAGATATACAGTGATCCCTCGCTACTTCGCGTTTCACCTTTCGCGCCCTCAGTGCATCGCGGATTTTTCAAAAATATTCATCAAAAATTCAAAATTGAGAAAAAATGGCACGAAAGTTGCCCGGGTGCTAGCAGAAGGCAGGGAGACTACATTAGAACATCAGGTATCAACACAGAGAGCCCGCACAACTCAAAATCCACCTCTTTGACCACCGCTCCACTCCTCTCCGCCCACCTCTTCACCGCTCAGGAATCTTGCAAGCTGATTGGCCGAGACATTTTACCCAGCTTCTCTCCCTGCCGAGCGCCCATACCCAGCGAAGGAAGACCGCATTCATTGTTCTTTATTGCTCGTGTTGCTTAGTGGCACTTTTCGCTGTTCTCTTGTGCCTTTTTGTGCAAAATAGTGCTTGTGACGCCCTTGGGGGGGGGGGGGGGGGTGACGCTACGTCGCGGTTTTTCACTTTTCGCGGTCAGTTCTGGTCCCCATTAAACGTGATAAGTGAGGGATCACTGTAGATATTATTTATAAATAGCACAGTCAAATGCAGAGGCCAGTTCTGTTCATGTGCATTGCCACTATAGTCTGTAGAAGTATTGTAATACATAGCCCATGGTCATGGAACCTGTCCTGAATACATGTGTTAACCCTACGCCACGGATGTGTCTATTCAATGCCAAGTGTGTACACGGCCAGGCTATTGTACAGTCCTAGCCCTATGTATAAATAATAAGTTGGAAAAATGCTGATGGTTTTTTTTTTCTTTCTTTTTTATTGTTAATTTTCCTTATCCTGACACCCCAAACATGCCAAAGTAGAGAAGTAAAGACTCACCATTCTGTATTCAATAAGCGACTCTCCTCCCCATCACTGCTGCGGTCTGACTCTGAGTCGGTGCTGGAATCCCCCGAAAATTCTGGCTCAAATCTGTACGGTTCGATGCCTCCCTCGCTCTCTTCCTGTTCACTTGACACTCCTGCATCCTCCTCTGTCTCGTCACCGATCCTGAATGCCTCTTCACTCTGAAAACTCTGGTGTTCTTGACTGCTGGAACTGCTATCATCTGCCATTGTTGTTTTGATAAGGGTCACACTCGTGACGTCACGCAGCGTCGTCTGCACTACTTCCGGTTTGTTTGGCACTGCCAGCCAGAGGCAAAAGTTTATCGGCTTATAGCTTGGCCATCGCACGGCCTAAAAATTTCTTTTATGTGTTGAAAAATACAATAGGTAATAAGGAATTAATCCGCTATTCTACTTTTTGCGCAAAAAGGTGGTTTCAGTTCACCTTTAAGAGTCCACAGAGTCAGATAAACGTAGCTGGAGTGGGAGTCTATTCCAAACAGCACCATCCACCACCCTCCCTGTGTGTAGAGACATATCTCTGTGGAAAATGAAGCCCCGAGAATATTTTATGAAAAAGATGTCAGCAGTTTTACTTTGGGATATGATTTGAGGTTGAATTAGTTGAAAAAAATTGAAATATATGGGATTGTGATACTCGTTCATCGCAATATCGTATTATCATTGAATCGTGATAGGATCAAATCGTGACCCAAGAATCACGATCCGAATCGAATCGCGAGGTCCCTTGCAATTCCCACCCCTACTGCGCATGGTATGGAGGCAGAAGTAGAGGTTCGTGACTTCAGCAGGTCTCCGAAGGTCTTCCTTTTTGCTGCACATACTCATACCATCTGCACAAAGGGCTGATACACTGAGGTAGCTCGCAGTATCCTCCACTCTCAGCATTTCATCTATGAGTGTGCATTTTGTCTCCTCCGGGTCATTGCCGGGTCATCGATATGGTTTATTTTATATCTTGGGTCCAGCAAGCAGGCCTTTTCCAAAAGTGCTGGTAAGACAGCTGGTTGATATTTCTCCTTGAACACTGCACATCTTTCACTTAATGTTTGATGTCAAGCTGGTGTCCTCATCTGCTGGTTTCATAATCTCTCCAGTCAGTAGTTTGAGGACATGGTAACATAGCTCTGAGCAGAGAGTAGATTGGTAAATTCAGCCACGGGTTTCAAGGATGTATTCACTGACTCAAGAAAAACAATGTCCTGCCAACTTGGAATTAGATGCTGATGTCGCCGGTCATCTAAAACTCTTCTGATAGCTGGAATTTGCTCCAACGCTGTCCACCATTTTTTGTTTTGAGCCCCACCTTGTTGCGTAGTCCTGCGGCGAGTAGAGCAAAATTGTTGATCTAAATTCTCAAAGTTGCCTCATAACTAGCAAAATAAATAAAATGTTAATATCTGATACAAATGGAATTACTATTCATTTAAATGTATTTTTTTCTAACAAAAAAAAAAAAAAATTGTCTCACAAAAAAGTACTTGTAAATTGAGCCAACAACAGAATCTGGGAATAATTTATTACAGGCTGTGGATGCTATGCTGTATATCAGTTCATACATTTTGATGGCCCGGATGATAAAGCTTCGCGTAGTTTAAGTCACAATTTTTCAATATTAAAATAATCTCACTATCTTACTAGTATGAGGCCATGCTGGGGGATTTGGAGCTCCTGCTGTGCTTTATCCAGATCGTGTCTCTTTAACCAGCTTTGAGGTAATGTACTGACGAGGGTGTGACACATTCCCTTTGCTCGGGCTGTGCGGTCCTTATTGCTTGCCATTGCGTTTGTCACTGACAAATGTAAATTGTGACCAAAACAGCTCAGCCAGGTCCAGTTTAACTTCTTAACTGCTTCCACAATATTTAGCGCATTATCCGTGGTAATACATGCAAGCTTCTTTTCATCCAAGGACCACTCATCAAATACACGCTGGAGAGCTGCTGCAATATTGTCCGATGTGTGGTTCTGGGGCATAAATGAGATTTTGAGGTACCGTGATTTCAGAACCCAGTCAGTGGTCAGATAATGCACCATGAGATTCATACATGGGGTCATACTGATACTTGACCACATGTCAGTTGTGGCTGAGAAGTAGTCAGTATTACTTACTGACTGATGCTCTTACAGTGTTGTACATCTTCGGGACAGCAGTGTCTGAGAATTATGTTTTGCCTGGCAACTCATATTGCTTGTCGAGCTAATGAAGCATTGACTTGAATGTAGGTTTCTCCACTGTGTTAAATGGAACCATCTCCTCAACCACATACCAAGTAACAGCATGTGTAAGGTACTTATACCGCTCACTGTCACGGCTGTATTTAGCAGTTCGTCCAAATGCTTCTGCCACTCTGAACTGCCTACTGGGGCCTGCTGGAGTCTGTCTGGAGAGTGTCCTATATGATGCTGGTGGCGGCAGCTGGGCTTCTATGACTGGATGGTAGCAAGCTAGGTGAGACCTCAAATTTGATGTATTTCCCTGTTTTACTGGGAAGTTTTTGGCACAGATTTTGCATATTGCCTCTTCTAAATTAGCTGGCTCTCCTTTATTGTTCAGCTCAAAACCGAAGTGTTCCCAAACTGGTGATGTTGTTTTTCGCTTGGCAACCAACGCAGCTGCCATCTTTTTAAAATTTTTGCACCTGGTGCTACCGGGTGCAAGCATGCTACTGGCAATAAAAACATACTTAATATTTAACAATTTATTTAATATTCAGTAGGGGCACATAAGTGAACAACAACATTTAGCCACACACAAAAAAAAATGAACACTGCGGTTGTTGCGGTTGCTCGTTATCTTCTGCGATAGGCTTGTCCATAGCGTGGTACTACATAATTGCAGTTATCGCAACAGCCCTATTCACTAAACCTAGTACCTGGTACACAGGTTCACTCTGAGACCATAACCTCTAACTACAGGTTTGGGGTCAAAAGGTCACAGGTCAAGGTTGGCACTCCCTCTGATCTCTTACAATACAGTGCATCTGGATAGTATTCACAGTGCTTCACTTTTTCCACATTTTATGTTACAGCCTTATTCCAAAATGGATTAAATTATTTTTTTTCCTCAAAATTCTATGCACAGCATCCCATAATGACGTGACAAAAGTTTTTTTTTTTTGAGATTTTTGCAAATTCATTAAAAATAAAAAAAACCTAAGAAATCACATGTACATAAGTATTCACAGCCTTTGCTCAATACTTTGTTGATGCACCTTTGGCAGCAATTAGTCTTTTTTGAATATGATGCCACAAGCTTGGCACACCTATCTTTGGGCATTTTCGCCCATTGCTCTTTGCAGCACCTCTCAAGCTCCGTCAGGTTGGATGGGAAGTGTTGGTGCACAGCCATTTTCGGATCTCTCCAGAGATGTTCAATTGGATTCAAGTCTGGGCTCTGGCTGGGCCACTCAAGGGCATTCACAGTGTTGTCCTGAAGCCACTCCTTTGATATCTTGGCTGTGTTACCCCAGTTTGAGGTCAAGAGTGCTCTGGAGCAGGTTTTCATCTAGGATGTGCCTGTTCATTGCTGCATTCATCTTTCCCTCTTCCTGACTAGTCTCCTAGTTCCTGCCGTTGAAAACCATCCCCCGCAGCATGATGCTGCCACCACCATGCTTCACTGTAGGGATGGTATTGACCTGGTAATGAGCGGTGCCTGTTTTCCTTCAAACATGATGCCTGGCATTCACACCAAAGAGTTCAATCTTTGTCTCATCAGACCAGAGAATTTTGTTTCTCATGGTCTGAGAGTCCTTCAGATGCCCTTTGGCAAACTCCAGGGGGGCTGCCATGTGCCTTTTACTGAGTGGCTTCCATCTGGCCACTTTACCATGCAGGCCTTATTGGTGGATTGCTGCAGAGAGGGTTGTCCTTCTGGAAGGTTCTCCTCTCTCCACAGAGGAACACTGGAGTGCTGACAGAGTGACCATTGGGTTCTTGGTCACATCCCTTACTAAGGGTGCTTTCACACCTAAATTCATTTAATTTGGTCCCAATCAGTTGACAAGTTTGTTACTTTGTATCATTTTATCCTTGGTCCAGAGAAAACTTAACTAACTTGGTCCGGTCCCCTTTCACACCGACAGAAATTCAAGCAGACCAAACTGCGTCACGTTCAATTGTGCGAGACTTGCATCAGAACATTCTCTGTTCTTATTGGTCAGTTTTTTTTTTTTTCCATGAGAACAGGAAAGGTAAATACAGGAAGTAGGATGACTACTTTGTATTTATGCATTTCTGGGGAGAAAATAATACAAATCATAGCATAATCTACACGGGGTTTTCATTGCCCTGGTTATCGTTTATTACATACGTGCATATAACTCTTTCGGCAAATTGTACAGTTTGAAAATGAAACGCGGCTATGGATAGAAAATAACATGTTAACATTCATTAATCCTTCAGAACTGTGACATGCTCAGCCACAGATATTTTCAAAGATTTACCGTTTACCGCTGGTCCTGTTTTAATATGGTCCCTTTCTCACCTGCAGGACCGCACTAGAGTTTGTCAGTTGTTTTGAATCGAGACCACCTCTTTCACTAGGTCTCGGTACGGTTCCTTTGGTGCGCACCTGAGTACGATTACCGTGTTCTCACCAGACAAAATGAACTGCACTAACAGAAAATGAACTTGAGTTCGATTGAAACGAACTAAAGCCTGTAGGTGTGAAAGCACCCTAAGGCCCTTCTCCCCCGACCGCTCAGTTTAGACAGCCGGCCAGGTCTAGGAAGAGTTCCAGTGATTACAAACTTCTTCCCTTTATGGATGATGGAGGCCACTGTGCTCATTGGGACCTTCAAAGCAGCAGAAATATTTCTGTACCCTTCCCCAGATTTGTGCCTTGAGACAATCCTGTCTCGGAGGTCTACAAACAATTCCTTTGACTTCATGCTTGGTTTATGCTCTGACATGCACTGTCAACTGTGGGACCTTATATGGACAGGTGTGTGTCTTTCCAAATCATGTCCAGTCAACTGAATTTTCCACAGGTGGACTCCAATTAAGCTGTAGAAACATCTCAAGGATGATCAGTGGAAACAGGATGCACCTGAGCACAATTTTGAGCTTCATGGCAAAGGCTGTGAATACTTATGTTCATGTGATTTCCTAGTTTTTTACTTTTAATAAATTTGCAAAAATCTCAAACTTTTTTCACGTTGTCATTATGGGGTATTGTGTGTAGAATTTTGAAGAAAAAAATGAATTTAACCCATTTTGGAATAAAGCTGTAACATAACAAAATGCGGAAAAAAATGAAGCACTGTGAATACTTTCCGGATGCACTGTAGAACGTGTAAAACTCTCTGGGGTCACCATACTTGCTATACAGGTTCACCTTGGGATCCTGACCAACAACTATAGGTTATATAGTCATGGATGATGGGCTTATCATAATTTGGTTCTGCCACAGTAACTATATTGAAAAACTGAAAACTGCTCTCTGTCTGTAAGTATTGGGATTGTCAAGGAAAATGAAGGCGGGGGATATTGCACTCGCCATAGAGTGCTCTTGTATGTTAAGACAAAGAATGGGTGTGCAGACTTAAGCAGAGGCTGCTATTTTTTGCTTTTGCACCTTCCCTTTTTTAAATTTGTGTCAACTGCTTGATTAAAAATACATTTCAGTAAGCTGTTGAGCTTCAGTTTCAAATTTGTGTTTCATAGGTCATTTTATTTAGCTCTAGAAACCACTTATATTGAAAGCAGAGACTGACAACAAGGTGATTTTCACAGGTGTGCAGGCTTAAACAGGTGAGGTAAAACATGCACTACAGGCCCAAACAAGAGCTGTGCCAACACGAAGCAGAGATGGTGGACATAACTGAAATAATTGCGATTAGTTGACTAATTGAAAAAATAATAGTGAGATTAATCGACTACCAAAATAATTGTTTGTTGCAGCCCTATGTCCCTGAAGTGTGATTATGGTTTTGGGATTGCAAGGCAAAGGTTAACATCAAAATGGCTTATAAACTATATCTCAACAACAAAGAAAGCTAGGGTCATCTAATCTGGTACTCAGGTTCACTCTAAGACGATTAGGGCTGCAACTAATGATTATTTTGATAGTCGACTAACAACTGTTTTTTCGATTAGTCGACTAATCGCGATTATTCTGTCATGTCCACCAGCTCATTCTCCTGCTGGCACAGCTCCTGTTTGGGCATGTTTTACCTCACCTGTTAAAGCCTGCACACCTGTGAAAATCACTTTGTTGTCAGTATCTGCCTTAATATAATCTAGCCTATTATAAAAAAGTTCCCATAGCTAAATAAAATAATGAGCCATCAAACATGAGTTGGAAACTTGAACTTGACAGTTTAATCAGAAGTGTTCGTAGCAACACAATTAAAAAAACAGATGTTAACGTGTGAGAACTCAAATAGCAGCTCTGCTGCTCCATAAAGGCTTTTGTAACTGCATGTTAAAAACAAACTAGAGTAATATTCAATTCCATTAAAGTAAAAAAAGAAAATAACAAGCTAGTCCATCCTGTTTGAAACCTTGGTGGGTCTAGAAGTTTAAAAGTTTAATTTGGCTTCAAATGAAAATTAAAAGAACTTCTTCCAGTCCAAAATAAATAATAATAATAAAAAAAAACCCCACTTTAAATATCAGTGCAGGAATGTGAGCCTTCACCACGCATACAGTGAAATATTTAAGCCGTTTAAATTTATTTGTGATGATTATGATTATCTTCTTTTAATTAAATTACAAGTCATGATATTCTAATTTACTGAGATGCACTAATATTCAGAATTAAGGCTGATATTACGGTGGCAATAATAGAGAATATGAAAAAGTGTAAGCTGCTCATGTATTTCATTCATTTACTGCAGTTAAAATATAGCTAGTATAATGGAAGTAGTTCAAGTGTTGGCAACTATTGTAAGAGAGATTACTGTCCGACAACAGGTAATCTATTTAAATGGCACACACTAATAGTGTGGTCAGCTTTCTAAAGCTGCGGGAATCGCTCATTGAAAATAAGTGCTAACCTTACTGGTGCAGTCCACTGACAGGTGGCCAGAGATAGAGGAATGGAGAGGAGGAGGGAATGGCTGCATCGCTGTAGTGCAGCTGTGATATGACAAACTGCTTTACAGTCTACATTTAATTTGTTTCATTTATTAATTTTCGGTAAAATCCTCCCATACTTTGGAAACTTTTGACCTTCTCTGTGTCACCATGATGCTCTCCTCTTTTTCTTTGCTGGATCAGTTAAACTGAACATTTACACAGCATGCATATAAACTTTAAAATTAAAAGATTTGTCGGCAATAAAAATCTGCATCGACAAATTTTTATGATTGAAGTTATCAACAATGTCGACTAATCGTTTCAGCCCTAAAGACCATGACCTCTGACTACAGGTTTGGGGTCAAAGGCCAAGGTTGCCACTGCCACTGCCCTCTTATTATAGAATGTATTAAGCTCTCTAGGGTCACCAAACTTGTTACACAGGTTCACCTCAGGATCCTAACCAACTATGAGTTGTATACTTTGTTGTATAGTCATGGATGATAGGTTTATCATAATTTTGTTCTGCTACAGTAACTATATTGAAAAGTTGAAAACTGCTCTCTGTGAGTACGTATTGGGATCTTCAAAGAAAACGGAAGCGGGGGACATTGCACTCGCCTCAGAGTACTCTTGTTTCCTATAGCTCCTCAGTTCTGTCAGGTGAAGCTGGCTGCTCCTTCATTCACTCCACTTTGCATGTCTTTGCTTCTTGAGTTTTTTGCATTTTCCTTGCAAGTAAAAATAAGTATTTGAATTGCTGTTTTTGTTAATTTGTTTCTTCATTTAAATCCAGGTTGTTAGAATGTTTTTTTTTTAATTGTCTTCAGTTTTCCATAACTGCACTAATTGGTGACTGTAAGCCACCATTATACCTATCATGGGGCAGCTGGTCTTTCAACCCTTTCTTTATTTTAAACCACTGTGACTACGTATATTTATGTGTATCAGTTTGTGTATTTGGGTTTTGTGTCTCTCTTGTTGGCTTCAAGTTAGGATTGTTAGCTTGAGAGAGGAAGAAAGATTGATTTAGAACAAGTGGAATAAACTATTCCTTGGCTTATTCAGGTAGCAGTTGATCCTCTTCCTGGGCAATGCTTGTTAGTTCAAGGCCTAATTGATATATTGCATTGTACCAGTGGGACAAAAGAGGCACAGCCTAACCAGTTTGTCTTAAAGCAGACGGACAGACGAAAATTCAATATCGCTAATTCATATCTCAAATTGTTGTATGAGACGAGCTAAGTCGAACCGCACATGTTTTGGTGTCAACAAATGTCGCATAAGGTGACAATGTACTCTTGAAGTACGCTGTCGTTGAGAGCTGTCTGACCCAGCCAAGCGATCAGCGGCTAAGATTGCCACTGACTGTGTGACGTCACCACCGGCAAACACACACACACGGTCGGCGGCCAGTGCTGTGTTTTGCTTCATGCAACACTTGATGTTTACGTCTTAAAATCGGCGATTACGGATATTTCTCGGAATACTTGTGGATTACAAATAGATTATTTATGAAGATTAGGATTTCAGGAATCGAATTAATATGGTTTGGCATTGTGTTGTCTACGGGTGCGATGGTATACCTGCTGTGTTTTGCTTCATGCAACACTTGATGTTTATGTTTTAAAATCGGCGATTACGGATATTTCTCGGAATTACCAAATATTTTCATGATCATAAGAACGGTTAGGGGAAAAAAACATGCTGAAGAAAGACAGTTTAACTCACCGGTTACTTATATTGGAAGTCCATCCTCCTGTGTTTTTTAGAAGCAAAGTTCTCAATTACAGAGACATACAGTGTTCCCTATTGCTTCAGCTTCTGTATTAAAGCAGACTCCAGTGAAATAGTACCCAGGTTTGTCAGTCTTTCTTGTCCACATATATTTTGCAGGTGTCACGGCTCGCCGCTCTCAGGCATCTGCCTCAGCTGCGCGCACACCTACACCTCGTTAGCGCCCTACATGTGCAGTAGACATTTCGTTGACAGCGATTTCGAGAATAAGATGCAAGTTGAAATGAAATTTGCAAAAAGATTGGTGATGAAGAAAACGGCTATTCCAACTATATATATCCCTCGATTCCCAAGTCTGACTCTGAGACAAGTGTCAGTGACAGTGGCGTGAAAAGCAAGGGTGATCTACCGATGCGATCAGCTATCAGAAAACGAGAAGTAAACAGGGTAAGTTTTGTATTTTTAATATTCACAGCAAATGTTTACTAAACATTTTAAATGAATTCCAAGCAATGGATGATTTTCAAAATCAAACATGTAAAAGCAGAAGAAATTACCAATTACCAATGACAGTTCCGCTTTCAATTTTTAGGGAAGCAACATATTTGCTAAGAAAAACAAATATAAGCCTAAGATTGTAAGAGAAATGTGCTTTTAAAAATGGAACCCCAATTTTCTACCATAAAATGGTGCCCATTATAACTGTGAAATGTTATTTATTGGAATATAATAATTGCTATATCTGGAAACTAGTTATTTTCTTAATCTGTAGTGATACTCCATTGATTTTTGTATTTCTTTGTATATTTCTGCTGTGTTTTCAAACATTCATACAAAGGTGGTATAGTATGTAATATTTCTTTTCAAATTGAGAAGAATTTAGTGTGTTCAAATTATTCAAATGTATATGACATGCGACTTTGATGAATGCTGAACTATGAGATTTATAACTGACATGAACATTAATAAACTCAATATATGATTTTACAAAACTTTATTTAAATATCATTGTTCACAAATCTAATCTTGGTAGGCAAAATCCATTGTAGTGATCAGATGGGAATGTTTCTCTGATGAGGCTCACTGCACAGGCAGGCAACATAACCCTCACTTCTTTCCCACAAATAAGGCTGAATACCCCCCTCCGCACCACCCAAAACTTCTTCATCATCCGATTCCTCATTTTCAATGTCATCATTTATATTGTGGTCGTCAAACTCGACAAAATAATCGCTGTCCGAATCACTTTGTTCTCGTTCTGCCATTTTCTTTGTATTGCTGTGGTGACGTCACTAATGCCCGCACCTATCAAGAGATGGCGGTACTGCAGCCTCACTAAGTGAAGGCTGGGCTGTGAGCAAATAAGGTCATTTATGGAAGCTGGTGACACATATTAAATCGCGGGAATAGACAGAATAGAATATTTTCATACAATCAGTTGATTGGTTCAATAAAAATATGTCACTGTCCGTCTGCTTTAAGATGGGAGCTGGAAAATTGTTTTAGATTTTGTTTTTAGGCTCTGTTCAAGGACTGTCTTCTTCTGGCTTCTTGATGCTATCAAACCCATGGAGACATGTAGCCTCATATTGAGTCAGTTAGAATTTCATCAGTGCAATTGTCATGAAAAAATTGTGCACAGGATGTCTTGGTAGCCTTATGGATACATCACATACCATGACATGTTGCTTTAAATTCCACTCGGAGGGATCTTTCCTTCATTTCTCTCCCGTGCGCTGTCTTGCTTTGTCATAAACGGTTTGTGTCCTGTTTTTCTAATATCACTCCTGAGAAAGCAATTTATTAAAAGAAAAAGAAAAAACTACAACAAATTAACCTTGCTGAACCCAGGAGAAGTCTGGTGTCTGCCATAATGTGTGACTTTGGTATTTTAACATGTTGCCAATTGGGGCTCAACAATTCAGGTAATCCATGGTTCGGAATATACTGCATTTTTTTGTTACAGTTTTCGCTTTTTTTTTCTCTAGATTGTTTTGAGGGACAGTGAGGGGTAAGATATTTTTTTTTTTAAATTCCTAAGCTATTTGTTTATTACACTTATTAGCTAAAACTTTTCCATACACACATTCCTGGTATATTGTATGATGAAATTACTAAGTATGTGTATACAGCAGGGAAAAGAAGTATTGAACACATCAACTCAACATTTTTGTCATTAAACATATTTCTGATGGAACCATTGACCTGAGATTTTCACCAGATATTTGTAACAACCCAAGTAATCCATATATACAAAGAAATCAAAGCAACTGTGTTCACAAAACAAGTTATATTGAATAAAGTGGAATGACACAAGGAATAAATATTGAACACACTTGGAGAAATTCATTTAATATTTAGTAGAAAAGCCTTTGCTGGTATTACCAGCTTCCAGACGTCTCCTGTATGGAGAAACTAGGCGCAGGCATTGCTCAGGAGTGATTTTAGCCCTTTCTTCCACACAAACTGTCTACAAATCTTGTATGTTCCGTGGGTGTTTTCTATGAACTCTGTTAGTTCATTCCATAGATTTTCCATTGGATTCAGGTCAGATGACTGACTGGGCCATTCTAGCAGCTTTATTTTCCCTCTCTGGAGCCAGTTGAGAGTCTCCTTGGCTGTGTGTTTGGGATCATTGTCTTGCTAAAATGTCCACCCTCATTTCATCTTCAGCATCTTGGCAGATGGCAACAGGTTCTTATCAAGGATGTCTCTGTACATTTGTCCATTCATCTTTCCTTCAATTATATGAAGTCTGCCTGTACCATGTGTTGAAAAACACTCCCACACCATGGTGCTCCCACCTCCAAACTTCACTGTTGGTATGGTGCTTTTGGGCTGATGTGCAGTGCCATTTCTCCTCCAAACATGCAGTGTGCTGTGGCATCCAAAAAGTTCAATTTTGGTCTCATCTGACCAGACTATAGTCTCCCAGTATTTTACTGGCTTGCCCAAATATTGTGCAGCAAACTTTAAACGAGCTTCAACATGCGTTTTCTTCAGCAATGGAGTCTTGTGAGGTGAGCGGGCATAGAGCCCATGTCGGTTGAGTGCATTACTTATTGTTTTCTTTGAAACAGCACTACCTGTTAACTCCAGGTCTTTGTGAAGCGCTCCACGAGTGGTCTTTGGCTTTTGGATAACTCTTCTAATAAATTGTTTGACTCCTCTGTCAGAAATCTTGCGAGGAACTCCTGGTTGTGTCTGGTTTATGGTAAAATGATGTTCTTTCCACTTCTGAATGATGGCTCCAACAGTGCTCGCTGGAACATTCAGCAGTTTAGAAATGTGCCTTTAACCAATGCCATCATTATGTTTTGCAGCAATAAGGTTGCGAAGGTCTAGAGAGAGCTCTTTGCTTCTACCCATGATGAGTTCTTTGTAGTGTGACAATCTGATATCATAGACCTTTTTAAAAGCTATAGTCAGGACTTAACCAGCTGAAATTAATTTGCGCTAATGGGAGATGGGATGGCTTTCTAAATTGATGGATTTCAGCTTTTTTCTTGGCTTTCTATGCCTTTTTGCACCTCTTTTTCTTTGTGTTCAATACTTATTCCCTGTGTCATTCAGCTTTATTAAATATGACTTTATTTTGAGAACACAGCTGCCTTGATTTCTTTGTATTTATGGATTACTTGGGTTGCTACTGATATCTGGTGAAAATCTCAGGTCAGTGGCTCTATCAGAAATATGTTTAATGAGAGAAATGTTGACGTGTTCAATATTTATTTTCTCTGCTGTATGTACAGGGATGCACAATAATATGGGCACGTTATTTGTACCACATGATAAAGCATTTAAAATTATTTATTGGCATTAGCACAAATTTATATTTACAACCGATAAAATATAACAGCAGACAGTCAGGACAACTACACTGCAATAAAACTGGAGCTGCCTGGAGTTTGTAGTTACTGTATTTTGATGTTAGAAATGCATGTTGTCATTTGTCAGTTATTTGGAGTGGAAATGATCAACTCTTTTAAAACCTACCTTTTAATGCCTGTTTTTTTTTAATGTAGGTAAAAGATTAAAATATTTAAAATGCCCCCCCCCCCAAAAAAAAACCAAACAAAAAAACACAGATATAATAAATATATAATAGAATAAAATGAGACCAAAAATGGGGCAATAAAAAATAAAATAATATCCTAAATTCTAGGGGTGTGCCATATTGTATTGTTCACGGTAATACCAGTATAAATGTTTGATACTGGAAGAAGAAGAAGCCAACTTTGTCATTCAGTCCATACAGCCAGTCATGTGCAGTAGAACAAAATTATGTTTCTCCTATCTACAATGTTAATCACATCTAGAATCAGAGGGGCCACTGCCATGCAAGGTGCTGCCACAAACAACTTTTTTCCTTCCCCCATTCTATTATGCTGAGCACCAAGCTAGAAGGGAGGAAGTACCATTTTTATATGGTCTTTGGTATGACCCGGCTTTGACTTGAACTCCCAACCTCCAGGTTGTGGGGCGGATGCTCTATCAACTAGGCCATTACGCCGGTAAAAATGAATATTGTGATATTTGGGGTCCATTTCGCTGCCAATGGAAGTTACGTGTTACCATAGAAACAGCAAAACAAACATGGCGCGGGAATCAGCACTCCGTGCTTGGAACATCTGCATCTAGTTGTGAGGAAGTAATTTAGTTTTAAGATTGTTTCAAACTGCTGCCATTTTTAAAAAAAACGGTGCAGCAATGCAGATAATCTGCCCACGTTTTTTCTGCATGCCAACAACGCCGCTTTGGGAAAAAGTTTTACTTCACCCTGAAGCGGTATTGCTGACGTCCAAAGTGTCCAGAGGTTTGTTTTGGTTCCATTGTGGCTGATCCACAGCATGATTTATTCAACCAACCGAAAGAAAGAAAAAAAAATCTGTTAACAGCCCCAGGACTTGTCTGTTCAACGGAGATTTCTAATGTAGGTAAAATTGAGAGAAAGAGAGAGAGATGGGAGGTCCGATGCAGTGGTCATTTACTTGCAGAAGCGTCTTGTTTGGAGAAACGGCAAACAGGTAGGCCAGCATATATTCAATATGAGAAAAGTGATGATATAATAATAGTTTTAAATAAGCTCACTCCCTTTCTGTTTTATTTAGACCCTCTTCCTGACCCGGTGAAATAACATACTAGACTAAATTAATATAATATGTTAACAGGACCAAAACTCCCTCATGCCCTAGAGCATAGAAATGAGAGAAAGAAAAAAGTAATGTGGTGAATGATGTCTGTGGTTATATTATACTGCTGTAGCTGCTTTTTGTGTGGTGCTTAAGTTTTTAAATGTAATAAATAGGTTGCATTCACCATAGCTAAATTGCTCTAATTCAGGACTATTCATATGTTTTAAGAAAAATCTGTTTAATTTTCAAAACTATAAGCTATTTGTAGTCTGCAGTACCAACTTTACTCTCATCTGCTTGTTACCGTTCTCCCCTAAATTATTTTTTCCCCCTCGTTTTTTAAATATCTTTTCAAAAAGGTACTTTAAAAAAGTAAACATTTTTGGTGACAGATTTGTGACCTTTTTCATGCAAAATTATAACTTTTTTACCTTCTTACCTTGTGTGTTTATTCTGAAAAGGTGACAAAATCAGAAGCAGCACCAGATTTAAATTCAGATTAGCCAATCAGTTGTTTTTAATAAACAATAGCTCAGTTGACTATTAAAATCCAAATTTTTAAATTTTCCTCCCAGCTGAACGTTATAATTACATTTATAACTAGTTTGATACCTATTATTTTAAAATGTCGACCTACTAGACTTCCGGTCTGGACACCATGGTGATAGCAGCTTAACGCTGAAGCTCCCAGACCCAATCCAAGATAATACCTTGAAAATCAGATTTAACAGATTTTTGGAAGAGTGAAAATCAAAAGACAAAGTCATCATGCTAAAAGGAAAACAGAAGAAATCGACATTTACCAGGCCAGGACACGCATCGGCCGGACAATCTGATCCGGAGGATTTCCATTCAGAACACGAAGAGCTGAATGAAGCTAGCAAAAAGGTTAGCTTAAAAATGGTACTTAAAGAATTGAGACGATTTCGCCAAGAGTGTTGGGCCGAATTTCGTGAAATCAAAGAAGAAATAAAAAGGACAAACAGCAGAGTGGAACAGGCCGAGGACCGAATCTTGGAAGCAGAGGAAAGAATAAAAGGGCTGGAAGATTCCGTGCTGGATCTACACAAAAGACAGTCAAGACTGGAGGCTAAGCTAACCGACCAAGAAGGCAGACTAAGAAGAGACAACATAAGAATTCATGGTCTGAAAGAAGGAGTCGAGGATGGTTTCACCACAATGGCGGCATGCGTGGAATCCTTACTGAGAGAGAAGTTGGATATTCCCCAAACCACCGACTTGAAGATGGAAAGGGCGCACCGTACATTAGCCCCTAGGCCGGCGGCGGAAGCGCCTCCACGATCAGTGGTCGTGAAGTTTTCCAACTCCAAAATAAAGGAAGAGGTTGTAAGACTGGCTTGGCAGAAAAAAGGATTTATGCACCAAGAGAGAAAAGTTTTCGTGGAACACGATTACGCCCCGGAGGTCCTTAAAAAGCGTTGGGAATACAACGATGCTAAAAAGGTATTACGAGAGAAAAAACTGCGCTTCCAGACACCATTTCCAGCGAAGCTGAGGGTTTTCTACGGGGAAGAGACATGTCTCTAGAACTCGGCGGAAGAAGCAACCACGGAAATGGCGAGGAGAGGGCTCCCGGTAACGGTGTATAAACCCGCAGCAGACCCGATCGAAAGAATCAAGGCTCAAACGTGGTCCACACAGAGACCCTCAAAATCCACGGGCCAGCAGCGGGAAACCCAGCGCCAGAGCTACAAGGAAAAACTGGCCGTTTACAGGAGGGAATAACAATATTTTTAGTCAATCTGCGCATCCAACCCCCCTCCTACAAGGTAACAAACATTAAAGGAGATGCAGAATCTGCAAGTGGTAAAACATTTCATGGAACAGTCATAATATTAGAAACAAATAAGTCTTTAAAAAAAAAAACTTGTTAAAATAGAAATGTGACAATGAACCACATGATCTCTCCACACTAACAAATACTGTATTAACGTGAATGTTTGCTGTGATGGTGGTGGGAGGGTGCACACAATTTCTTAGGGTATAGGCATAAAAAAAAAAAATCATTACAAGTTCGGATCGGGATCTGAAATTCACGTTAAAAACATGGGACAACTTACAGGGGTAAGAGAGGGCCCTCAGCACGTAACGGAATCTGAGGAATCTCCCTCAGAGCCTACACACCATCAAGGCTTTTCTAAGGTCACTAAAAAGACCTCAGCTCAGGAAGTTCTTTTGTCAGTTTTTAGTTTTAAAGTTTTATTTACTATGTTCTTAATGTTTTTTATGTTCTTAATGTTCTTTCAGTTTCTGAGTAGCATAAAAGAGGGCCACCACACTGTTATACTAAATAAGACAACACAATGGAGAAACAGGGTGTAACCAAAATAATCTCATATAATGTAAAAGGGATCCTGAATCCAGTTAAAAGATCCAAGAGTCTAGGCAAAATGAAAAAAGACAAAGCAGGAATAATATTTTTACAAGAAACCCACCTAACAGACGTGGAGCACACTAAACTCAATAGACAAGGGTTTAAAATGATCTCTTCATCTTCATGTAAGTCAGGGAGGAGGAGGGGAGTAGCGACATTGATCTCGACCAAAATTACATTTGAAAAAAAATCAGAACACAAAGATAAAGAAGGGAGATACAGTTTGGTACTTGGGCGGCTAGAGGGAGAAGATATCACCCTGCTGAATGTATATGCACCTCCAGGGGCTAACTGGAAATTTTATAAAAATGTATTTGACCTAATGATAAACTAAAGCCCAAGGTTTAGTGATATGTGAGGGAGACTTCAATCTAAGACTGAATCCATACTGGGATGCATCAGGTAATTCTCCACATCAAAATAACACTCAAAGTAGGAAAACTTGGATGCTACTAAAAGAAATGGGAATCTGTGATGTGTGGAGGGAATTCAACCCCAGTGAAAAAGATTATACATTTTACTCAGCACCACATTCATCATACTCAAGGATTGACTATTTTTTTATGTTTAATAGAGACATTGGAAGAGTAAAAACATGTAAAATAGGACTGATGGATCTCTCTGACCACAGTCCGATCTATATGGACTTAAATATCCAAAAATACACAAATAATACATTTTCTTGGAGGTTAAATTCAAATGTCCTGAAAGGACCACTGAAAGATGAATTGGAATCAGATATTCTCAGATATTTGGAAGAAAATGATAATGGAGAAGTATCCCTTTTAATACTGTGGGACGCATGCAAAGCTGTAATAAGGGGAAAGATTATTGCAAAACTGGCAATCCAAAAGAAACTGAGACAAGAAAAACTAACCACATTAGAGTCAGAACTTAAAAACCTAGAAAAAGAGCACAGAGACAACACTCATTCTAATGACTCGCTCAAAATTAAGGAAATTAAAAAACAAATAAATGAGATCTACACAATAGAAATCCAGAAGAAACTTACATTTCTGAAACAAAAATACTATGAAGCAGGCAGCAAATCGGCAAAATTACTAGCCTATAAATTGAGGAAACAACAAACGGAGAGAGCAATCTACAAAATCAGAGATCCAGTATCAAAGGAAATAAAATTTAGAATTCAGGATATTCTTAAAAGCTTCGAGAACTACTACAAGAACTTGTACTCCCTCAAAAAACATAAAAACGCATCCGAAGCATTCCTAAACACATTAAATCTTCCCCAGCTTACTGAGTCACAAAATAAAACACTACTGTCAGAAATACAACCTAAAGAATTAGAAAAAGCAATTATGAAACTTAAAGCTAACAAATCCCCAGGAGCAGATGGCTATACAGCAGAGTGGTACAAAACCTTTAAACAGCAACTATCTCCTTTCCTCCTGAAAACATTTAACCATGTCCTCCACACAGGGGAAATCCCCCCTCCTGGAGAGAAGGGGTCATTGCAGTCATACCTAAACCTGAAAAAGATAAACTAGACTGCTCCAACTACAGACCAATCAGTGTGTTAAATCAGGACTATAAGCTTTTTACCACTATCCTTGCCAAAAGGTTAGAAAATATACTGACAGACTTAATTCATTTAGACCAAACAGGTTTTATAAGACAAAGACAGACACAAGACAACATTCGACGCACTTTACACATAATTCATCATATAAAAAAATATAACTTAAATGCAGCCATATTGGGATTAGATGCTGAAAAAGCATTTGATTCGGTTGACTGGTCTTTCCTATATAGAATCTTATCCAGTTTCAATTTTCATAACAACTTCATTAGAACTATCCAGGCATTATATAAAAAACCAACAGCTAAAATAAGGATTAACGGTAAATTATCATCATCTTTTGAGCTCGAAAGAGGATGTCGTCAGGGCTGCCCCTTGTCCCCACTGCTCTTTGCAATCTTCATAGAACCTCTGAGCCAGTGGATAAGACAGAATCAAAAAATTCAAGGTATTACACTTGGTCAGAAGGAACATAAAATAGCACTCTTTGCTGATGACATTTTAATATACCTGGGGCAGCCGGACACCTCTTTAACAGAACTTAGTCTCAGTTTTTTCAGAGTATGGAGATTTATCGGGGTACGAATTAAACATGCATAAAACCCAAGTTTTAACATTCAACTATGACCCAAATCAATATTTACTAAGCAAACTCAAAACTAACTGGGAGATGGAATCTATGAAATATCTGGGGGTCAATATCCCGAAACAACTCAACAAAATTATAACACTAAACTATGATCCACTGGTGGCAAAAATAAAATCTGATCTAGCAAGATGGAATATGATACCATTCTTGGGTACTGCACAAAGAATTGAAGCAGTCAAAATGAACATACTTCCACGTCTTCTATACCTTTTCCAAACAATACCGGTAGAACCTCCCAAAAAAACATGGCAAGAACTGGACAGAAGGATCTCAAGATTCATATGACAGGGCAAGAGACCTAGAATCAGATATAGAACCCTACAGCTAAACAAAGACAAAGGTGGGCTCGTGCTGCCAAATATCAGGGACTATTTTAAAGCCGCACAAATTAAAACTTTAGTAGAGATATGTAACCCAGTCTACACTGCACAATGGAAGGAGATGGAATGCCAAATAACAAGTGACATCCCTCTACAGGCGATAATAGGGAACAATATCTTACCTAAACTTTTGAATAACACTAACCCGTGGATAGAGACCCCGCTAAAAATTTGGTTTAAGATAGTCAGAGAGAATCAAACTAAAGAACCCTATCGATTTCTGCAATGGATTGCCTATGATCAAGACTTTACTCCTATTAAAACAGACACTAGATTTAAAAAGTGGAAAGAGAACGGACTGATAAAATATTACGATTTTTTTAAAGGGCAAATTTTAAGAAGTTTTGAAGATTTGAAAAAACAAGGTCTAATAAATCAAGACCTTTACAAGTTCTTTCAGCTTAGACACCACATAAACGATATACTTAAAAAGGAGGATTTGGAAAGGGCCCAGACAGGTGTTCTGAAAGTCTTCTTAATGGCATATAAAGGGATCCCAGGGATCAGATACATTTCTAAAATATACCAAGGTCTTCAAGACTTAAAAGGAGACAACACATCATATATAAAAGAGAGATGGAAAAAGAGGGGAATTTCACTTTACAACTGGAAATATGGGAAAAGCTAAATAAACAACAATGGAAAAGTACCTCATCCCTGCAGTGGAGAGAATTTGGATGGAAAAATTTGGTAAGATTTTTCAGAACACCTGCACAAAACAAATTTACTCGTAAGGGGTTGAACTGTTTGTGTGGTGAAAAGACTGCAAATCATTTTCATGTGTTTTGGTCATGCCCAGTTATCCACCAATATTGGACCAATGTACAGACAATATTGGGGAAAATATTCAAAATAACAGTCCCCTTTTCTTTTGTAACTTTGTATTTGGGTTTACTACCGGACTCACTGGAAAGATGAGGAGAAAAATACTTATTCACTGTTTTAATATTGGCAAGTAAAAAAGCCCTAACTAAAAAATGGATGTTGAAGGATTGTCCTACACCTGAAGATTGGATTAACGTGATCCAAGACATCTACTCGATGGAAAAGTTGACATTCGCACTGAGACTTGACATGGATGGGTTCTTGAACTTTTGGCAACCCTGGATCGCATATGTCTTCCATTAGATCTAATCTTTGACAAATACCATTTCAATAATGGCACCGCTCTTTGTTCCAATGCTACTCAGATACTCTTTTATTTTTATTTATTTATTTTTTTTATTTATTTTTTGTTTTGTTTTTTTCTCTTTTGTTTTTTTCTTTTGTTTTTTGTTTTTTCTTTAATTTCTCTTTTTCTTTCACATAAAAAAAGGGGTGTTGTAATAATTATTCTTCCAGTGTTGTCAAAAAACAAAAAAGGGAACGTGATGAAAATGTAAACAAAGCAATGCTGTAATGACGTGTATACCCTTTACAAAAACTTAAATAAAAAAAAATGTTGACCTACTAAAAATAAGATAAGATAAGATAAGCCTTTATTAGTCCCACAATGGGGAAATTCCAGGATTGCAACAGCACAGGGGTAGCAACACTCAGAGCAATAATTAAGAAGATACGGAAGATATAAATAAGAGCAGTGGATATACATACATACACATCAATGTATAAATATATATACAAAGTGCGGAGCATTGTAGCGAGATGGAATAAACAGCATAACCGTCTACTTAGTTATCCTACATAGTATGAATATGTACCCATACATGTTGTCACCCTCCGTAGCGACCAATACTGTCCTAGTTGTATATACTGGAGGGGACCATTGTGTAAGTCTATTGCGTCTTTTGTATTCAGTACTATTAGGTTGTCACGTTTTTTTTGCTATCTCTGCGAGCAGCCCTGCTTAGGTTATACAGTCTTACAGCCGTAGGTAGGAAGGACCTGCGAAACCTCTCGGTTGCGCACCTAGGATGATGTAGTCTGCTGCTAAATGAACTCCTCAGTGCGTTCAGTATGTCCTGCATAGGGTGGGACTCGGACTCCAGCAGAGATGACAGTTTAACCACCATCCTTCTCTCTCCTATCTCCTCCACTGGGTCAGGGCGCTGCCCCAGGACAGAGCTAGATTTCTTTATCAGTTTGTTCAGTCTCTTCCTATCGGCTGCTGTAATGCCACTGCCCCAGCAGACCACTCCAAAAGTGATGGCTGATGCCACCACCGTGTCGTAGAATGTCTTCAGCAGCGCCCCTTGTACACCAAAAGACCTGAGTCTCCTCAGTAGGAACAGCCTGCCCTGTCCTTCTTGTAGAGTGCGTCGGTATTGTGTGACCAGTCTAGTTTATTGTTCAGATGAACACCCAGGTACTTGTAAGATGTCACCATCTCGATGTGTGTTCCCTGTATGTTTACTGGTGCTGTGAGGGGTTGTCCTTGCCTGCGGCAGTCCACCACCAGCTCCTTAGTTTTCCTCGCGTTGATCTGGAGGCAGTTCCGATGGCACCAGTCCACAAATTCCTGGATAAGCCTTCTGTACTCAGCTTCATCTCCATTGGAGATGAGGCCAACGATCGCAGAGTCGTCAGAGAACTTCTGTAGATGGCAGTGTGTTGTGTGAGAAGTCTGCAGTATAAAGGGTGAACAGGAAGGGAGCCAAAACTGTTCCCTGGGGAGCCCCCTTGCTACCGATGATCGTGTCGGACACACAGTCCCGGGTTCTCACAAACTGTGGCCGGTTCGTGAGGTAGTCCAGGATCCATGATGACAGGTGCTGGTCCGCCCCTGCGCACAGCAGCTTGTCCTTCAGGATCATCGGTTGTATGGTGTTGAAAGCACTGGAGAAGTCAAAGAACATGATCCTCACCGCATTCCCGGGCTTCTCCAGGTGGGACAGAGAACGGTGAAGGAGGAAGATCACTGCATCCTCCACCCCAATGCCATGCTGGTAGACGAACTGGAGTGGATCCATTGCTGGTCCCACCAGGGGGCGGAGGTGAGCAAGGAGCAGTCTCTCCAGGGTCTTTATCATGTGGGATGTCAGGGCCACTGGTCTGTAGCTGTTCAGGTCTTTGGGGTGGGAGGTCTTTGGTACAGGTACCACACAAGATGTTTTCCACAACTGTGGTACCCTCCCCAGCTTCAGGCTCAGGTTGAAGATGAGCTCCACAATCCCACATAGCTGATCTGCACAGGACTTGAGGAGCTTTGCGCTGATGCCGTCCGGTCCCGACGCCTTCCTCGCCTTGATCTTTCTCAGCTCCGTCTTCACCTGGTTCTTAGTGAGGATCATGTTGGGGGGCTGTGTGTTGGGAGTGGGGGGGGGGTGTTGGTGGAGTGGGGTGTGGACAGCAGGACTCGATGTCTTCAGAGGCAGCAGTGGTTGTTGTGCCGTCGGGGGGGGGGGGGGGGGTGCGGTTGGTCAAACCTATTAAAAAACAGGTTCAGATTGTTCGCCCACTCCCTGCCCCCCGTGGCCTGGGGGGAGGTATTCTGGAGCCCAGAGATGGTTTTAAGGTTTCTCCAGACCCCACCGATGTCGCTCTGTTGCAGCTTGTCCTCCATCTTCTTCCTGAAGCTGTCCTTGCCTTCTCTGATCTTCCTCCTCAGTTCCCTCTGTACGGACTTCAGCATCTCCCTGTTCCCGACCTGAAGATCCTCTTCTTCTCTCTCAGAAGTGTTTTTATCTTGGGGTCGATCCAGGGTTTGTTGTTCGAGCAACACTGTATGGTCTTGGGTACAGTGTTGTCCACACAGAAGCTGATGTAGTCCATGATGGTGTGAGTGAGGCCATCGATGTCCTCATCATGTGGATCGCAGAGCTGCTCCCAGGCAGTGGTTTCAAAGCAGTCCTTGAGAGCGTCTATTGCCTCCTCAGACCATAACTTCACTGTGCGCATGACCGGAGGTTGTCTGTGCACTAGGGGTTTGTACATCGGCAGGAGATGAACCACGTTGTGATCCGATCTCCCTAGTGGGGGGAGTTGTGATGAGGTGTACGCCCCCTTAGTGTTTGCATAGAATAAGTCCAGTGTTTTATTGTCTCTAGTGTGGCATGTGACATACTGGGTAAATGTGGGTAGAATGGGAGACAGTGAAATATGGTTGAAATCGCCTGAGATGAGGAGAAGAGCATCTGGGTGTTCTGTCTGCAGCCTGCCAGTTACTGAGTGGATGACGTCATGCACTGTCCCAGCGTTTGCCGTCGGATTTGCATAAATAACAATGCAGATCACGTGTGAGTATTCCCTCGGGAGATATGTAGGCCGCATGCTAACAGCTAGCAACTCAGTGTCTTTGCTACAGTGCTGTTCCTTAACCGTGATATGTCCCGGTCTGCACCAGTTGTTATTGACGTACATCATCACCCCACCGCCCCGTGTCTTCCCACTGTCTGGTGTTCGGTCAGCCCGTATTGCGTGGAAACCCTCCAGTTCAATGTTAGCATCTGCTGCTAGTCCTGTGGTGGTGTTGGTCCATGTGGTGGTTTCTGGTTTCCAACAGCAGGGTGGCCTAGGATGAAGTCAAATTCCCGGCCTGAATTTTTGTCACAGTCCATCCCTCAGTGCTCTGTGCATAATCACAGAGCTACCAAAGGACTGATCTCTCACTGTAGCTTTCACTACTTACAGTAGCTGTGTGTCCTAAGGGTCAGTGAAATGGAGATGGGTGCTCACCCTGTACACCACATGGTGTCCCACATGCTGTGGAAGGGAATTAACTTAACCCCTCAGTGCACTTAAGATGTGGTGGTTTATAATATTTTCTGGTAATATTTGATACAGAATTAAAAAAAAAAAAGAAGTTTTCAACACTTTCTAATCTGTTCTTTATAAATTGGAGAAATAAGAGTTTTTGTTTTGTTTTTACTAAATATGTTGAACATAATTAATGCTGGCCTGTGAAACTGTCCTTTATAAATTTAACAGAAAAAACTATTCTGTGATATTGTGAAGAATATCGTTATTGTGAAAATTCACAGAAATTTAATGATATCATTTTTTTAGGCCATATTGCCCACCCCTACTTAATAATCATCATCGTCATCATAGCAATCTGTCGGGGGCGACAATGACTGTTTCATTTAGATCTGATCAGATTCCTCCACACAGCTCTGTCCTTTGCCTTCCGCTGTCAGGAACTCCTGGCCTCGTTAACCCGGGCGATATCCGAGCCAGTATAAGTTGCTTTCTTACTGACCATTTCATGAAACGGCTTGCCAAGTATTTGCAGGGATGTGATTTTTCTGCTAATTCATGGAATTCCGCTTTTTTTATCTTCCAAAAATTTTCAGACCAGATTGCGGGGCGTGCACAACGCGAGGCTCAGCGTCTCTTCAGATTTTGCGGATTAGCAGTGATATTTCTGCTCATTTCGGGTCTGTTCGTTCAGAACAGCTTCGCTTTTACATCCTGCACCCGAAATGAACTTTTGGACATTGGATTACAAAATAACGACCGTTTTATCAGCAACCTACGTCTCATCCCTGAGCTCTGGAGAACACCCGACGCTAGGCAAGCTACCCGGCCAACCGGAAGTGCTCGCAGGCGGCGTAGAGACCGTAAACAAAGGCGAGGGAAGCGCGGAGGGCTAAGAGCTAAGCTAAAGCTAACACCGCACCGGCTTTCTCTACCCAGCATTTTCCTCACTAATGTACGGTCACTGGCGAACAAAATGGATGAGCTACGGCTTCGGATCACCAACAATAAGAAACTTATGAACTGCAATATCATGATTTTCACGGAAACATGGCTACATAGTGGAGTACCCGACGGTGCTGTCGAGCTGGCCAGATGGCACACTGTCCGGGCAGACAGAGCAGCTGATGACTCCGGTAAGACCAGGTGGTGGAGTATGCATTTATATTAACAAGGCTTGGTGCACGAACTCTGTCACTGTTGGGAGACACTGCTCAGCTAATCTGGAGTTTCTCATGGTTAAATGTAGACCTTTCTATCTGCCACGGGAGTTCACTTTTCACTTTTCTTCATCTTACCTGCTGAAGATGTTTTGGACTTTATTTAAAAAATATTTTTAATGCCACACATGTGATGGATAATGCTTGTTGGAATATTTTAGGAATGCTATCTTCTTGGAACACAAGTCAATATTATACAGTAATAAGTGACATTCAGCTGTTTGTTTTATGTCATTTAAGCACAGTTCTGGTACTTAAAAATCATAAAAACCCAGGAGCTTCGGGGGGCTTCGCCCCCCTTGCCCCCCCACCAGGGCTCTGCCCCGGACCCCGTTAGGAGGACTGCGTCCCCCAGACCCCCTACTAAATTTTCAGATAATTTCCCCAACCCCAAATCACATCCCTGTATTTGAGTTAGCTTTTGCTGGACTAGCGGCACATTCTTGGAAGATAGAGAGGTATTATCAGTGACAAGGACAGGCCAAGACAGACTGACTGCAGTATCTGTTGCAGTGACTGACCAGATGATAGGTTTGTTTATCTCTGCTCTGTGTAGTGTATGTCACAATGTACCGACTGACAAAAGTCCACCACAGACCTTGCGACAGATGTGCTTATCTGCCAGGATGTCCAGTCTCACCCCATGTAACTGGAAGTGGTCCACCACAGACCTGTGACAGATAGTGATTTTAGTTCTGCCAGGATGCCCAGTTTCACCCTCCACACCCTCGGAAGGGCGGGGTTGCCGGTTGAGTTGCCGACGGCCCAACCCATGAGACAGGTAGTAACGGTTTTCATAGTTATCCGGTAGCAAGCAAACCAATGCCTTACCTGACATGGAGTTTTAGAAGATACCCTCTCTATAAAGGCTATTAATGGGAAGTCCCTATGATATGTGAGTATGTTACATATTCAGAAACGGTTATATTAAAAGTTATGCACAAAAGAATATGTCACAGTAAATACATTTACTGTCTGCACATCAAATTATAGTGCACTTTGATTTTTAGGCCATACCTGCCCAGCCTCATGGTCACTGATCAATCATTTTTTGGCATGCTTCCTCTCATTTATTTATTTATTTTTTTTTAACTTAAAAAAAAAAAAAGAGGGCGAAAGCAAACGGGGGGGGGGGGGGAAACCCCTCTCATTTATTTTTAACCTAACATTTAGTGCATATTCTAAGAATAAGTGAGTGTGGTACAGTTTTAACAGTTAAAATGGATAAGATACTCCAGGGATAGGCAACCACGTGCCATTAAGTGCTGAGATACTGCAGGTTTTGTTTCCAACAGTCACTAAAAGGCATGCTTTCACTGATCAACAATAGAGAGCCTAAGTCATGCCACCTCTACTTCCACATATGGGACCTTAAATCAGAAAAATTCTCCATTGAAATGAATGGCAAGTGTGAAATTATCTTTTGATCCCGATCGAATTTTGCCACGAGTTACACATATGATTATCAATTTAAAAGATAATTTTCCATGTAAATAATGGTGTAGGTTTTTGTCTAACTGTTAAGGTATATTATGACAATACCTAAATTAAAAAACTACAAAGACAAATGGATGGAGCTTACATCATCTTTTCAAAGCGCGCCCAGAGTGAAGTAACTAACAGTCCTCTGGATCAGCTGCAGCTGTCACAATACAAAACAATACCTTTGTGTTGTTTTTCTCCTCTTTGGATCTTCTTTCATTGGTCAGGAAACAGGAGGTGAGGTTTTAGTAATCTCCCGCCATGCTTGTGTTTCGTGATGTGGGATGATTGGAGTTGTTGTCCCATCATAGAATTGCCTAAAATTTCCTGTTAAACAGTGATTTATTTAGAACTAAATGCTCAGTAAAATTGTCAAAAAAATGACCAACATTGTATTCTTGCTGAGAACTTAAATAAAAAAGATAAATAGAAGAATTAGCCATTACAGCCATTATAAATTACATTGAATACATGTTAGAGTATGGAGCAAATTATGGCAGCACCTTCTTGAATCTTGAATTTGAAAACTAAAACCCCTGAAAAATTTGAGGTCTTCTTCTGTGCTGAAATTCGCAACGAAGCAGGGATGGCTCCTCCACTGCCAACCTCTTCCTTTCAGAACGTCTCAGTGCAGGATGGACCTTGGAGTGGAAATCCAGTCTTGACGGATCTAAAGGGGATATGAAAAGGAGAAGATATTTCAAAATAAAATTAATAATAATATTTTTAGATCCCCACACCACAGTAGGGTTTAATAATTTAGTTTCTTTTATTTTTTGTTTATATTTCAACTACAGATTAACTTTCAATTTTGGAAAATGGTTTCATTCATTTTCCTGGAAGATTTGCTCATTTCAGTTTAGTTCTGTTCAGTAAAAATGGCTCGATGTAGTGCTGCCTTTATTAATTCTGCCATTTTCATTTTATTGTAATTATTATTGTTATCTTCAAATCTCTCAATTAAGTGCTAGGTCCAAAATTAAATGTCATTCAATGGAAACATTGCCTGAAGGCAGCTGCCTCTGTCATCAAGTCCCGACTAAAAATATACCTTTATTCTGTATTTATTTACAGTGCTTAACCAACAGTTAACTACTGTAGCCATAGTTTGTTAAAGAAAACACCATCATGCTGGATGAATTACTAATTTACGACACAAATGTTAAAGAAAACAATATTTTACTTACCCCCAGCAGCTGCAACAGTCTCACTCTCAAATTCCTCCCTCTTTGTTTTGGTCTGTTCTCCATTCTCCGTGTGTTTTACGTTTGAAAATTGTTTATCAATCGTTGACTTTTGTTTATGTTCAACACAACGCTGCACACAGTACAAAACTGTTTATCCCCGCTTGATGAAAAATATTTGGAAACAGTTGCGCACACTCTTTAGCCGTGAGTTTTGTTGATAAATTAACTTCGCCAAGTCCGCTCTGGCTGCCAAATGTAAACATGGAAGTAATGTGAGCGTGCGGCGCAGGGATCTCTCTTATGGCATCATGCGAGACTTCAGTTGGCTGCTTGCGTTTTGTTTTTCAGACTGTAAAAGCATTATATTAAAAGATCGATCCATGGATTTTGTGGCGCAATAATGGCTCAGTAAAACGTGAATGGATTCGAATCATTGACTCGATCTTTTGAACCCACCTCTAATTTTAGTTCACAAGGACGAAGCTGATGCCACCAACTCATTTTCGTCGGCCTCCGTCGGTCTATGATGACCATGGAAGAGAATCCTAAACGTCTACTCTGCTGGAACAGCACCGCCTGTGGCTGAACAGGCCGATGGCGAATGGCAGTCCCTGTCACACAGGTCGCACTTGTGGGTGGTCTCCATGCTGCTGGGTCTGTGGCGGTTCTTCCTGCGGGTCCTTTTTTCATCTGCTGCAGCAGTCAGTCTCTCTTCACCCGCCTTGAGCTGTCTGGTCAGGGTGCCTCTCCATTTGGAGTGGTCTGTTGCGAGGTCCTCCCAGCGCTCAGTGTTGATCTCCAGTGCCTTCATGTCTCTCTTGCAGACGTCTCTAAAGCGCAGCTGTGGGCGGCCAACGTCTTTCCTGCCAGTTGCCAGTTCTCCGTAGAGGACGTCTTTGGGGATTCTGCCATCCTCCATACGGTGAACGTGGCCTAGCCAGCGGAGCCTGCACTGCCTGAGTAGAGTGAACATGGAGGGAAGGCCGGCGCTGGACAGAACTTCTGTGTTGGGCACTTTGTCCTGCCAGGATATGTCCAGGATGTGGCGAATGCAGCGCAAGTGGAAGGAGTTCAGTCTCTTTTCCTGCCGGGCGTATGTTGTCCACGTCTCACTCCCATAGAGCAGTGTGCTGATGATGCAGGCGTTGTACACTGCCATCTTCGTCTTGACAGAGAGTTTGGGATTCTCCCACACTCGTGTGGTGAGGCGAGCGAGTGTGAAGGCTGATTTTCCAATCCTCTTGCTGATCTCTGTATCAAGGGAGAGGTTGGTGCTGATCATGGACCCCAGGTACGTGAACTGATTCACGACCTCCAGCTCGTAGTCGTCGATGGTGATGGTTGGTGGTGCTTCCGTGCCTTGCGCCAAGACGTTAGTCTTCTTCAGGCTGATGGTAAGCCCAAATGTCCTTGCAAGCCTGGGAGAAGCGGTCCATCAGGGTCTGAAGCTCCTGCTGTGTGTGGGTTGCGACTGCAGCGTCGTCTGCGAACAGCATGTCTCTGATTAGAGCCTCGCGTACTTTGGTTCTGGCTTTCAGGCGGGCGAGGTTGAAAAGCCTGCCGTCAGATCTTGTGTGCAGGTAGATTCCCTCTGTTGCTGTGCTGAAGGCATGCCTCAGGAGCATAGCAAAGAAAATCCCAAAGAGGGTTGGCGCAAGTACACAGCCCTGTTTCACTCCGCTGCGTATGTTGAATGGCTCTGAGACGTTGCCATCGTGCTGCACTATCCCCTGCGTGTTGGTGTGAAATGATTCGATGAGGCTTTGCAACTTTGGTGGGCATCCTATCTTTGGCAGGATCTTGAAAAGGCCCTCTCTGCTGACCAGATTGAACACTTTGGTGAGGTCGATGAAGGCGATGTACAGGGGCATGTTCTGTTCTCTGCATTTCTCCTGGAGTTGGCGGATGGAGAATATCATGTCTACCGTCGATCGCTCAGCGCGGAAGCCACACTGAGACTCGGGGTAGACACGTTCGGCAAGCTTCTGTAGACGAACGAGAACAACTCGTGCATAGACTGCCAACAACGCTGAGGAGGGAGATGCCCCTGTAGTTGTTGCAGTCGCTTCTCTCCCCTTTGTTTTTGTAGAGTGTGATGATCTTGGCGTCCCTCATGTCCTGTGGTACAGCACCTTCCTTCCAACACTGGCAGAGGACGTCATGCAATGGCAGCAGTAGGGCGGTCTTGCAGTGCTTGATCAGGTCAGGGGGTATGCTGTCATTGCCGGGTGCCTTGCCAGCGGCCAAGCTATCAATGGCCTTGCTGAGTTCGTCGATGGTTGGCTTGGCATCAAGTTCGTCCATGGATGGCAGGCAGTCGATGGCATCAAGGGCTGACGGTGTCACGGTGTTCTGTCTGGAGTAGAGGTCGGAGTAGTGTTCCACCCATCTCTCCATCTGCTTGTTCTTTTCTGTGATCATCTCCCCAGTGAAGGATTTGAGGGGGCCGTCTTGCTCTGAGCCGGACCAAGTGCTTTCTTGATGCCATCATACATACCACGGATGTTCCTTGTTATGGCAGCGGTTTGAATGTCTTGGCTGAGCTGAGTCCAGTACTCGTTGGCACAGCACCGAGCAGTCTGCTGAACTTTGCTTCTCGCAGCCCTGAGAATCTGGAGATTCTTCTCGTTTGGGTACTTCTTGTACTCAGCAAGTGCTGAGCGCTTGGCTTCAATGACGGGGGTCATCTCGGTCAACTTGGCATCAAACCAGTCCTGTGACTTCGAGGTCTTCCTCCCAAAGGTAGCCAAGGCTGTGCGGTGGATGGTGTTTCGCAGCTCTTCCCACTTCTGCTTTGCAGATTCTCCTTCTTGTGGTACACCAAGTTCCTTCTCAAAGGTGGAGGCAAACTGCTCAACAAGTTCTGGTTGAGCCATCTTGCTGGTGTCAATCCGTGCCTTTCCAGGCTGTCTAGCACGATGGAATTTCTTCAGCTGCAGCTTGACCTTGCAACACACCAATGAATGGTCTGTGTCGCAATCTGCACTCTGGAACGAACGGGTGATTAGCACGTTCTTCAGTGAGGTGCGCCTGGTCAGGATCAAGTCCAGCTGGTGCCAGTGCTTTGAGCGCGGATGTTGCCAGGCAACCTTGTGTTGGGGCTTGGTCTTGAAGAACGAGTTTGTGATGCACAGATCGTGATATGTGCAGAACTCGAGCAGCCGCTGTCCGTTGTCGTTCATTCTGCCCACGCCAAAAGGTCCAAGACAAGAGGGCCAGGAGTCGTGGTCAGCACCCACTCTGGCATTGAAGTCTCCAAGGAGAATGAGTTGTTCAGAGTTGGGGATGATCCTGACAGTTGTTGCGAGATTCTCGTAGAACTCGTCTTTTGCCTCTGGTGTGGCTGTCAGTGTTGGGGGATACACACTGACGAGGGCGACTGGGCCTTGAGTGGTGTTCAGGCAGAGGGTGAGGAGTCGTGCAGAGCCAGTGCTGCCCGGTTCCACCATCTTCAGCAAGGTGTTCTTCACTGCGAAGCCCACTCCGTGTTCCCTGTGTTCGTCACTGCCTTTTCCCTGCCAGTAGAACGTGTAGTCCTTCTCTCTCAGTGTGCCTGCGTCAGCTAACCGTGTTTCCTGGAGAGTGGCGATATCCACTCCCAGTCTCTTCAGCTCATTATTGATGATGGCAGTCTTCCTGGTGTCGTTGATGTCCTTGAGGTTAGCAGTGAGTCCTGTCATCATAGTGCGGACGTTCCAAGTTCCCAGTTTTAGAGTTGGTCTCTTTTGTTTTATTGTCTTGCCTGGTGCGAAGGTTCTCAGCCTGCTGTTCGGACTTCTCCTCATCTCCATGCACCCAAAGAGGAAAGCAAGCTGTGGCGGGACAACACCTTATTGGCTTGGGGCTGCCCAGCTTGAGGCGGGCGGTAGCTGTCCAGTGAGATCCGATGATCCCTCCCACCGTCGGGAACAACCCCTGGCGCCGCACTCTACGCCAATTGAGCGATGGCTTATAACTGGTAACTGTTATTCCCCGTGTTTTGTCTACGCCAAAGGCGAAGCTGGAGTGTCCTCTCCAGTGATCCGGTGTTCTACCTTCCAGCGTTGGGCGTTGGTAGGATTCAAGCCTGGGCAGGAAGATATGGAGGACAAGATGTTGCCCATGCAGCATGTCCCCCCTCTCCACGTCATTGATTAATCCAAAGGAACAGCAGGGCTGCTACAGTTTGGCACCAGCGCTGTTGCAGGAGCTGCCAGAACGATGTTGAGCACAACATAGAACTGCCTTAGGGGCTCCGACTCCAGATTTTTCCTCAGGGTTGACTCCCGAAGCCTTTTCCGTGACCGGGTATACCGCAAGGCAGCGGAGGTTTGAAATCAGGGTTTACCTTCCCCTAGATGGGCTACCTTCCCAGGCTGACGAGCCACCATCTACCCGAAGCATCTGGTTTTAAGGTGCCAGAGATCCACCCTCGCCCTTTCTCCTATTAGTAAAAGCAGTTCCACCGGGCTTAGAGACTAAACCACACGGGCAGGCTAGGAGTTGGACTTAGTTGTCAGAGGCTTTTCGAGACGCACGCCATAAGGAGCATTTTATGAGCACTGGGAGCTTAACCCCAGTGCCGCTCCTGGCTATGACAACCTTGGAACCCAACTCATTTTACTGACCCAATAACTGGATGGTGTCAGTGAATCAGTGGGCTTTCAAGTGTTTAGGACTGTATGAAAGACTAATAAAAAATTGACTCAAAAAGGAGAAAAGTACACAAAGACCATTGGCTCTTCTTTTTTGCCATTTATGGAATTTGGGGCAGTATTAAGGTGACAGCAATTTAAGAAGGAAAGCAGCACTGAAATAAACTTGACAGGATTAGAGGCAGTTTTGTTTAGCTCCAAATAGATTTAAAGTAACCCAGGTAAGGGTAAGGCAAATTATATATAAATATTAACCATTTTGCCATTTTTACCTTTCTAAAGGGCACTTGTCTTTTGACAATACTAAACACCTGCACACCAACTTTGAAGACTTTTTTCCTTCTGTCAGTTTTCCTAAACTTTCCTTGATCAATGATACAGCAAGAACTCATCATTTTAACTTTATTGCAAGTCTGAGAATGATTTTTAAGCGGTCTGATTGGCTCATCTATTCTCATTTTAAACAATTCAGATTTTAAGTCCTCCTAATTTAAAAGGAAATGGAGGGTGGAAGAATTTCTCCATGTTGCAGACATCCACCACACTTTTGTTCTGTTACTCATCAGCTCAACTTTGTGTTGGCAGACGTAAACTTTGGCTAATGCTCACATGTGAGTGTTTTTAATGTGTATGTCTGTGTTTAATGGTAGAAGACTTTATAGGTGAGGCCCTGTCAGGGTAGTGATTAGAATGTGCAGTGACACACGGATATGTGCACCTTCACATTCAGAAATGCATGTACACCGACACAAATCTTGCTGTTAGCACCAAGATATTGTGACCCGCAGCAGCATGTAAAAGGTCCAATGCAATTCACCTCTTGCCATTGAGTATTAAGAGTATGAACTATCTGTCTGGTCCATGGTGCATGTACACATACACACAGGTCTTCCCTTGTTGATTATGACTCTTAACATTATTGCCCAAGGTGAGTATTTTTGCTACCAGCTGATAAATACCTCTACTCCACCACCAAATACACACATGCAACCTCACTTGATATGTGCAATACATGGCATCCTGAGGCTTCATACTTTCCTTATCTAGCGCCCCCCCCCCATACACCAAACACACCTACACACACGCGCGCGCGCGCACACACACACGCACGCGCGCGCGCGCACGCACACACACACACGCACGCACGCACGCACGCACGCACGCACGCACGCACGCACACACACACACACACACACACACACACACACACACACACACACACACACACACACACACACCAATCTTTCTCTTCCTCTACTTGCTCTTAGACACTCAGGTGCACAACCTATTTCTTTCTCCATTTTCTGTCTCCCCTCACTAAACTCATAGAGTTACACATACTCCTTTAAACACACATTCGCTTTGTCTCTGTCTTAATGCACACACGCCATCCCCGTGCCTTCCCCTATCACACACACGCATGCACAATCAAGCGGCACTAAGGGAATGGGCAGGCTCATTCCTCCGTCTGGCCTCGGGACCCAGATTGATTGATAGGAGAGGCAGCAGGGCAGCTGAAATGAGTGAGGAATAGCAAATGGTGGCACATGCTCCCACCTCCAAGGCTTGATGATATTGTTAAATTGGCTGTTCTCTGCCTAATGCTGCCGTTACAGCCACAGAATATTACCAGCTGCTCTGATATAGCGACAATGGGGAGCAAGAAGTCTTGTTTTTGTGTCTTTTTGTAAGAAAGAAAAGGCAAACTAACGCACTGGGGCTTAGATTTTTGTTCTGGGCACAACCTAGACAAATTGAATTTGCACCATATCAGGGAACTTTTGTAACAGGACCTATGGTGGCTGCTAACAGTGTTAGAAAGACAATAGATGCCCCGAAATGCATTATGTGTTTGTGCTCTTTTACTCTCAAATCATCCACTTACAGGCCATTTGTCTGCTTGTACAAAGGCATTCACATGCTAGTCAGCACACAGCTTTTATTTAATTTCCTCAGGCACATGTGATCTGCCGTGGAAGTCAGGGTCATGTACTTAATGTAATAGCTGTAGTTGATGTAATTAAGCAATATTAAACGAGAGGGAGTGCGGTATCAGTGACTATAGTAACTGTGATGATTCACCATAGGCCCAACGCGAAGCAGGAGACTGAAGACATCATCACAGTTACTATATTCATACCACAGCACAACCTTGAGTTTGATATTGCTTATACAGTACATCAGTTCCACTTATACAGTTTATTACCTCCGCCAGGCCGAAAAGGCCAGGAGGAGGTAATGTTTTTGCCGGGGTTTGTCTGTGTGTTTGTCTGTTTGTCTGTCTGTCTGTCTGTCTGTTTGTCTGTTGGTTAGCAAGATAACTCAAAAAGTCTTGGACGGATTTCCATGAAACCTTCAGGCGTTGTTGGAAATGGTACAAGGAAGAACTGATTAAATTTTGGGGATGATCCGGATCACCGTCTGGACACAGGAATTTTTTAAAGCATTCTTTAACACTGTGACATACGGCTATTTTCAACATGTGCGCAGGCGCAATGGAGGGCGCTGGTCATCGTGTCTGACCAACATAAACTCCGCGTTCTTCAACGTTTTAGGCACAAAAGCACGCGGAAAACACTGGTGGGCTGGGCCCGCTACCGTGCCTGTGTTTGCGCGACGCTGCAAAAGCTGAGACAGCCAGCTGTCCGCCGCCGGGTTATTTGGCAGAAATTCCCCGGCCAGCCATAGGCGCTGCGCAAAAACGAGCTGCTCAGCAGCGTGCTGTGTGCCTGTGTTTGCGCAACGCTGCAAAAGCTCAGACGGCCAGCTGTCCGCCGCTGGATTATTTGGCAGAAATTCCCCTGTCAGCCATAGTAGCTCCGCAAAAAGAAGCTCTCTGCCGGGGAAGTTTCTAAATCATCTTTGGCCGCGGAGCGCAGCCCCAATAAAGATAAAGATTAGATGTACCACGAAGGTCGAGTGCAAGCAAGATGTTTGTCTGTGAACATTCCGTCTTTTGCCGACTTGATACGTAACAATGTTTACAGTTTGATGAGAAGGTTGCTGCCATGTAACAATCATCTTATATCAGCAATTGTCAACTCGTCACTCACACTTCACTCCAGCATTTGGAAGTGGTGGCGTTCCATTTTATACTGAGTCCAATATTGTATGTTATTGTTGTTACAAGACCGCCGACTGTCTGCTGATCTGTATATACTTTTATTTATTTATTTATTTTCTACTCCTTTTAGTTCTGCTTTTAATATGAACCCTGACTTTGAAATAAACGTTTGAATTTTGAATAAAACCCACGCCAACCCGTCTACCTAATTGGCATCCGTCAGTGAAGCCCTCAGTGCTGCTTTCAGTGATCTAAAACGCTCACATAACCCATTGGCCTGTGGGTTGTACGCAGTTGTCTCATGACTTCTTTTGTTTTTTCTTTTGAATTCTTGGATGGAACATGGGTGGCCAATATAAGCTGCGGATTCAGCCATCACATATTTCGGATAACTTATGCTGAATTGTATAATCAGAGGAGCTATTGTCTAATTTGACCTTGTTGGATTTTATTACCCCCTTTGTTATATTATTCACTTTCTTTTAACCTGTACTCTTAATCTATTCGAAATAAAGATTAATTAATTCATTCATTCATTCAATTGCAACGCCCCCAGCCTGGGAGTTTGCAGATGCAGGGCATGGACACAACAGCAACACTTCAGTTTATTACCTCTGCCAAGGAGGTAATGCCTTTACTACTGAACCACTAATCCTATCATTGTGAATCCAATTGCTAGTCATATGTTTTCATGGTCAAGGAATATGACAACGTACACACAAACACTGTATGGGGGGAACTGTGGCACTTGGCGGAGGTCTGCGCTCTCCGAGTGCTTTTCTAGTTAAATGATAGCAATACAGGACAAAATATTATGATTTGTTTGTTTAACCAGTTATTTTGCTCCAACAAGAAAAATAGTCCCTTCTAAATGTGCCCACTTAATTGTTGCTAAGCACCTCTGTGAGCATAATATAGAAAAGAATAGGCCTGTTGTCATTTCACACACATGTTAACAAATTAAATATTGTCCAGTGCATACTAGTCACCTGTTGAGTAGGGTTTGTGGGTCCCCGTGACATTGTGCAAGTGGCTAGTTGGCATGCTAGCGTTTAGGCTTTGGCACACTTTGCTCACTATTTTCAGATGAAATAAAGATTCAGTCACCACAAAGGTATCGTGGTTTGCTAACTGAGACAATAAATCCAACTCTAGACAATAAATCCAACTTGTCTAGAGCTTGTCTTTGTCTATTTTTTTAACAGAAGTGAAATATCTTGCAGATGTTTACAAGGATAGGACTTTCGGTCATGAAGGTATGATTTCTTTTCAAACAGTACCTCACTGTGGAATTTAAGGTATCCAACACGGGGAACAGCCTAAGCCACTCCTTCTTCATCCTCCCAATCACCCTAACTCTACTGCTTTTAATGACGTAACATTAACTCTCCTCTGTAGTTTTCCAACTTAACTCCAAAATTTTTAACAACTTTGTACATCATAGTTTTTTTTTGTTTGTTTGTTTTTGTTTTTGTTTTGTTTTTTTAATATATAATACAATCTATATTTTGTAAACTTACTATTTACTTCAAGTCAGTCAGATGCCTGTGCAAATGCTTAATTATTCTACCTTATATTTTGTTCATGCTTAGCTCCCACCAGTCTCTTCTTCTTCTTTGATCTTCTTGATGAACTCCTGCGCCTCCTCTGGGGTCTTGAAGATGTGGGTTCTGCCCTCATACGTGGTCAGCAGTCTCGCAGGATAGATTACACCATGACGAATCCCAAGGTTGCGCAGCTCCTTACGTACGGGATCAAACTGCTTCCTCATTTGCTGGATTCCTGTGGCCAAATCTGGGTAGAACCGCACCTGCTGGTCCTGGTGTTTAATCTCTCCTTTAGCACGTGCAGCGTTGAAGATCTTCATCCTGTCTCTGTTGCTAAGAAACTTCATAATTAAGGTCCTCGGCGGTCCCTTATCTCTCCGTGGGCCAATACGATGTGCTTTTTCCAGAACCACTGCTGATTGCAACTCCTCGCTGCCCAGCACCTCCGGAATCCACTTTTCCAGAAAGGAACATACGTCCCGACCTTCTGATTCCTCTGGAAGACCCACCAGCCTCAAATTATTCTGTCTCGACCGAGATTCCAAATCCAAAATATTATCTTCCAGAGATTTATTTTTTTTTTCCAAAGTGCGCACCTTTAATTGAAGACGGGTGACGTCATCTTCAGCACTAGCGAGACGGAGCTCCATCTGCGCCGTTCGTTCTACACAGTCACCCAATTCCTTTCTTATTCCTTCCAACGCTGTCATAATCCCATCAAATCTAGAGGAAAAGTCCGCTCTCATTGAACTCATGGCTGCCATCAGCGCATCTGCGCCATTCCCCGCAGAAATCGCAGCGTTGCCAGCCTCCTCCGCCATATATGGAGTTTTGTTTGCTGCGTCACAGACCTGAAAGTCCGTTAATTTGGACTGTTTCGGCGGCTCGCTTTTTCCTTTTCCTGGTTTTCCAGCCTTAGGCTTCGCCGACATATCCTCGCCCAAATGCTGGGATACGTTCTGTCCCAAATGAGAGAGTTATTTGCCGATTTTTTTTTTCCAGGAGCAGAGCAGAGCGAGACACGTCCGTCCTACGTGGCAGCCATAACCGGAAGTGCCCCCTCTCTCATCTTTTAAGTGGTAGAACTTGCACAATTGGTGGCTGACTAAATACTTTTTTACCCCACTGTATAAGCAAATACCAAGTCTGTCCATCATTTTAGATTAGATTAGATTAGATTCAACTTTATTGTCATTACACATGTATGAATACAAGGTAACGAAACACAGTTTAGCATCCAATCAGAAGTGCAAAGGACAGCAGTGCAGTATATACGGTAATTAACAGTATGTGCAATTTAAGCAAATATATGCAAATATATGCAGCAGTGCAGAAAGTTAAAAGTACTGTTATGTGCAAATAATGTGCAATAAGTTAGATGTAGTTATGTAGTTATGCAGTTATGTACAGGTGAGGATGGTAAAAGATGATTTGTAAGAGAGTCAGCGGGGAACTAAGTTCAATAACGTGACAGCTGTTGGAAAGAAACTGTTCCTAAACCTGCTGGTTCTAGTCTGAAGGCTTCTGAAACGTCTTCTGGAGGGGAGAAGCTGGAACAGTCCATGAGCAGGATGGTTGGAGTCCCTAAGAATGCTGCGTGCCCGGCGCAGACATCTTTTCCTGTAGATGTCCTCTATAGCTGGAAGTGGAGTCCCTGTGATGCGTTGGGCGGTTTTCACCACCTGCTGCAGCGCCTTGTGGTCAGCTACAGAGCAGCTCCCATACCAGAGTGTGATACAGTTGGTCAGGGTGCTCTCTATCACGCAGCGGTAGAAGTTGCCCAGGATGTCAGTTGACAGATGGTTCTTCTTCAATGTCCTCAAGAAGAAGAGGCGCTGATGGGCCTTCTTGATCAGGCTGGTGGTGTTAACTGACCAGGACAGGTCCTCCGAGATGTGGGTCCCCAGGAATTTGAAGCTGGGGACACGTTCAACAGCTATGCCATTGATATGGATGGGGTCATGTGTCTCTTCCCTCTCCTTCCTGTAGTCCACTATGAGCTCCTTTGTTTTGCTGGTGTTAAGGAGCAGGTTATTGTCAACGCACCAAGTAGCCAAGTGCTCAGCCTCTGCCCTGTAATCTGACTCGTCGTTGTCCCTGATGAGTCCAATCACCGTGGTGTCATCTGCGAACTTTATGATGGAATTGGATCCATACATAGGCCTGCAGTCATGGGTGTAGAGGGAGTAGAGGAATGGGCTGAGCACACAGCCCTGTGGTACACCAGTGTTGAGTGTGATGACGGAAGAACGGTTGGGGCCTGACCTAACATGCTGGGGTCTGTTGGTCAGAAAATCCATGATCCAGTTGCAGGTGGAGGTACTGATTCCCAGGTCCCCAAGTTTGGTGAGCAACTTGGAGGGGATAACTGTGTTGAATGCTGAGCTGAAGTCAATAAACAGCATTCTTGCGTAGGTGTTCTTGTCATCCAGGTGTGAGAGTACATAGTGCAGCGCTGTAGAAACCGCATCCTCTGTACTCCTGTTGCTCCGGTAGGCGAACTGATGAGGGTCCAGTGTAGGGGGCAGGCCTTTTTTGAGCTTTGCCAAGACCAGTCGCTCAAAGCACTTCATGACTATGGGCGTCAGTGCCACAGGGCGATAGTCATTTAGGCACGATGGTGTTGAATGTTTCGGCACTGGTACTATAGAAGTGGTCTTGAAGCACGCTGGTACCACGGCCTGGGCCAGGGACAGATTGAAGATGTCTGTGAAGACCCCTGCCAGCTGCTCAGCGCATGCCCTCAGCACACGCCCAGGAATGCCATCAGGGCCAGCAGCCATACGTACGTTGACATGACTCAGTGCATTACGGACGTCGGTGTGGGTGAGTGTGAGGTGGTGGAGGTCATCAGAGGGTGGGAAATTGATGTTCTTTTCATTGTTGTCCTTGTCAAAACGAGCATAGAAGTTATTTAGCTCATTGAGAAAGGGCACAGTCATGGCTATAGGTATGGAGTTGCTGGGCTTATAATCAGAGATAGCTTGAATGCCCTGCCACATACGTCGGGGGTCAGAGTCCCCAAAATGTTCCTCCACCTTCAGCTTGTAGCTGTGCTTGGCCTTCTTGATGCCCCTCTTCAGATCTGCCCTGGATGAACTGTAGGCCTGTGCATCACCAGATCTAAAGGCATTGTTACGTGCTTTTAGCAGAAGTCGCACTTCTCTGTTCATCCACGGCTTCTGATTTGGGTACGTGGTGATCTGTCTTTCCGTGGTGACACTGTCAATAGTGGTGTTGATATGGTCCAGGACTGAGTGGGTGTAGGAGTTGATGTTTATGTGGGAGCCACAGGTAGCCTGAGAGGTGAACATACTCCAGTCTGTGTTCCTAAACTTCTCCTGGAGTACAGAGTCAATCCCCTCTGGCCACACTTTGATGGTCCTCACGATGGCTTCACCCAGTTGATGAGCGGTACATACTTGGGGGTAAGGAACAAGGATAAATGATCAGACTGACCTAGGTGGGGGAGGGGAGTTGCTGTGTAGGCTCCCACAATATTGGTGTAAACATGGTCCAATGTTTTGTCCCCTCTTGTGTGACAGGAGACATGCTGGTAGAATTTAGGAAGCACTGTCTTGAGGTTAGAGTGGTTAAAATCACCCGCCACAATAAATGCTGCCTCTGGGTGTGCAGTTTGTTGTTTGCTAATAGCTGCATGCAGTTCTTTCATAGCAAGCTTAGCATTAGCATCCGGAGAAATGTAAGCGGCTGTTATGATGGCACAAGTGAACTTGCGTGGCAGATAGAAAGGTCTACATTTAACCATGAGAAACTCCCGGTTTGCTGAGCAGTGTCTTTCAACAGTGACAGAGTTCGTGCACCAAGCCTTGTTAATATAAATGCACAATCCCCCCCCTCTTGTCTTACCGGAGTCAACTGCTGCTCTGTCTGCCCGGAGCGTGTGTAGGCCGGCTAGCTCGATAGCATTGTCGGGTATTCCACTGTGAAGCCATGTTTCCGTAAAAATCATGATATTGCAGTTCATAAGTTTCTTATTGTTGGTGATCCGAAGCCGTAGTTCACTCATTTTGCTCGCCAGAGACCGTACATTAGCGAGGAAAATACTGGGTAGCGATAGCCGGTGCGGTGTTAGCTTTAGCTTAGCTCTTAGCCCACCGCGTTTACCCCTCCTTTGTTTACGGTCCTTACGCCGCCTGCGAGCACTTCCGGTCGGCCGGGAAGCCTGCCGAGCGTCGGGAGTTCTCCAGAGCTCCGGGATGAGACGTAGATTCAGACGTAGGTTGCTGATAAAAAGGTCGTTATCGTTGTTTTGTAAACCATTATTCAAAAGCTCATCTCGGGTGTAAGATGTAAAAGCAGAGCTGTTCTGAACGAACATACCCGAAATGAGCAGAAATAACACTGCTAGTCCCCAGAATCTGGTAGGACGCTGAGCCTCGCGTTGTGCACGCGCCGCCATCTTGTGGTTTTTTTTTTTTTTTTTTTTTTATGATATGAAAATTGAAATGGTAATGACAGAATTTTTGCAACTCTGTCAAAAATGATAGATAACAAGAAAGTGTAGCACATCCTCTGCTGGAACAGGATAAAGATTGAGTTGTCTTATTTGAACTTGAACTTGGTTAGGTCTTTACCCATCCTGAGAGGTCTTTCTGCTCACGATTTGGTTCTCAAGGTTGTCATCGCTGGAGCGGCTTTGAGGTTGAGCTCTTTAAACTTATAAAAATACCCCAGATGGCATGCGCAACATATAAAGCCTCTGACAACCAATGCCCAGCTCTTGGCCTTCCTGTGGTAGAACTGTTAACACCAACAGGAGAAGGGGCAAAGGTGAGTCACTGGCGCCTTAAAACCAGTTGCTCACCCCAAATTAGCACCACTCTACCGGCCGACCATCTGATGACTCCCCTTGCCTGTCCCGGTGGATGACTTTCCTTGTAACCCTGGTCCTCCAGGTTGGGGGTTTTGTGCAGGGGCAACTTCCCTGCAAAGTGAAAATCAACTTGGCTATAGAAACTCAAAAACTTGTCGTATTTACCCATCTGGATCTCTGTTTAGCTATAATGCTGAGAGTGGGTTGACCTTCAGCTTGTGTCTTCTGACTGTTTCTTTTTGGCCAGAGTGTAGTATGCAGAGGTTTCTTTCTGTTTGTGTTTTCGTAAGAAAGTAGAGTGTAATCCAGGTTGGTTGAGTGTAACTCAATCAGTTAAAAGCTGGTGTAGATTTGGATTAGATGGATGAATCACTCCAGTGTTAGTGTTAACCAGTGTTTCAGTGGTATCACATAGGGTGTAGTCACACTGTGTAGTAGTTTGTCCCAAGCCTAAACCCATAGTGTGCTTCTTTTGACTGGTGTGATAGCTCTGTACTGTGGTTGGGTTTGGCCCACCTGGGAGAGGTGGGCTTCAGCATTGTGCGATTTCTCATATACAAACAACACGTGTATGCTATGATGTCTAGAGAGTATGCGTATGATGTCACAGAACAGAACTCATGGCAGTTAAAAAACAGTGAGTGGCAAAAATGAGTGGCAGCATTAGGGTGTATGCAGTAAAACACAAAAAACACACTGTATTCAATCACAGCAGTAAATAGAGGGCTAGTTTGCATTGCAGAGAGCTCATCATTCAGTCTTGTATTAATTGATAAAAAATAGATAAAAAGCACCAAGGTGCTGTGCCTTGGTGCCTTTGGGATGGTAGCATGGGCGGCTGTGGGGGAAAAAAAAAAAAAAAAAAAGGCATTCCAACCTCTACTGGCCCGGCATAGTTATTACAGTTCCTGTTTTCGCGGCTGCACTGACAAAAATGGTGAGTTAAATTTGTGTTTATTTTGGAAACAAAGCCTTATCTCACAATTCTGGCAAATTAAAAGTCAAGAAAATTTGGTGATACAATGATATAAGTCTTCAGTTCCACTTAATTTTACCCGAGCAAGCTGAAACAGAGAGGCGGACAGACAGACATACACACACCCACACAGCCACAAACAGACACACTGATTACTGTATGCCTCTGTTTCACCAAGGCATAATAATTAAAGGCTGAGAAATAGTTCTTCACTTATGTGTACTCTTACCCACACATCACTAGTCAGGTAAATGGTGTGGTATTAGCATCTAAAGTTAAAAAAGGCACTCTGTGTACTGCTGTTACTAAATATTTTGTTGATTTCTATGTTTTGCTGCATACAAACTAAAGCTTGTCACTTAGTGCTGTGCTACGTTTGTAACTGCCCTTTAAGGCTGCGTGTCCATAGTGAACGTAAAAATGCTCTAACCCTTTTTTCCTGGGCACTTAACATGTGCTCTTGGAAAAAAAAAAGCTCTCTGCCTTGTATCCCAGCAACCGCTTGACCTGTCACTCAAAGCATGCCAAAGGTTTCACACATTGTGGTCTGAAACGCTCCTCTCACTGCACTTAACCGCATCAAACTGGTAAGAAAATATACATCCCTTCAAGCTTTTGCAGTTAAATATTGATCATGGTGTGCTTTTAGTCTGATTCTGGTTGGCTGGTGAGAGAGTTGTGCAGCAGATGAGTGCTACGGTGCTCCTAAAGTTGAACTTTTTTCAGCTTTCAGCTCTGTGAGCGCAGCGACAAAATACACTGATCGCTGAGGGTGCTGTGTGCATTAAACATCAGACTATATAGAAAATGAACAGAAAATAGTTGTTCACAGTGGGGGAAAAAACGTATTTGGTGGATGTGCAGTGCAGCCTAACTGCTAAGAGTTCTGTTCCAATGCATCCCCTCTGTAATCACTGCAACTGTTCCTCCTGATAATTATTTTAAAATGATGGTGATGGTATGAGAAGCCAGACCACTGCAAGGTCACTCGGTCAGAAAAGTTGAAGTGTTCACTGTGTTGTGCTGACTCTGAGACCATACTTCTTGCAAACTAAAGGGTGCTTCTTGGTGTCATGAAGCTATGCATGTGTCATTTTGCAATGGAATGACATATCTACAAGAGGTAGTCGAGGTCAGAAGCATTGTAAGGAAAGGACAGTTGGGCATGTGAGGGAAGAGAGGATGGCACAGACCAACTGGCCTTAGTGAATATGCCCTTAATGTTATACAGTATTGATGCAAATGCAAAGACCAGCCTGAAAGTCACAGTCGGTTATAATTTAAAGCAGGTGCAGCAGTGTCACTTTAGATATAGAAAATGGCAGGCATGTTGGAGGGAACACAATACACAGTACACATTAAATAAAGGGATTAAGTGTAAATTGATGCAAAATGTGTTGGTGTATGTAGAGGTAGCAGCAGTGGTGCTTGCTATTGCCGAACATAAATGAAGGATCAGTGACAGATCACTACTGAATGTGTTGAGTTCTTGAAAAATTGAAATGGCCATAAAAATAAGACAGATGTTTAAGAAGTAAATTTAAAAAAAAAGAAAAGAAAAAAAGATTGATCAGCTTCTTGTGGCAACTTTTTTTTTGTGGGGGCTAACTTTTATTCCATTCCTGTAAAAACATGTACAGTGGGACAAAAAAGTATTTAGTCAGCCACCAATTGTGCAAGTTCTGCCACTTAAAAGATGAGAGAGGTCTCCAATTTTCATCATAGGTATACCTCAACTATGAGAGACAAAATGAGAAAAAAAAAATCCAGAAAATCACATTGAAGGATTTTTAATTAATTAATTGGTAAATTACTCAGTAAAATAAGTATTTGGTCACCTACAAACAAGCAAGATTTCTGGCTCTCACAGACCTGTAACTTCTTCTTTAAGAGGCTCCTCTGTCCTCCACTCATTACCTGTATTAATGGCACCTGTTTGAACTCGTTATCAGTATAAAAGACACCTGTCCACAATCTCAAACAGTCAGACTCCAAACTCCACTATGGCCAAGACCAAAGAGCTGTCAAAGGACACCAGAAACAAAATTGTAGACCTGCACCAGGCTGGGAAGACTGAATCTGCAATAGGTAAGCAGCTTGGTGTGAAGAAATCAACTGTGGGAGCAATTATTAGAAAATGGAAGACATACAAGACCACTGATAATCTCCCTCGATCTGGGGCTCCACGCAAGATCTCACCCCATGGGGTCAAAATTATCACGAGAATGGTGAGCAAAAATCCCAGAACCACATGGGGGGGACCTAGTGAATGACCTGCAGAGAGCTGGGACCAAAGTAACAAAGGCTACATCAGAAACACACTACGCCGCCAGGCACTCAAATCCTGCAGTGCCAGACGTGTCCCTCTGCTTAGGCCAGTACATGTCCAGGCCCGTCTGAAGTTTGCTAGAGAGCATTTGGATGATCCAGAAGAGAATTGGGAGAATGTCATATGGTCAGATGAAACCAAAATAGAACTTTTTGGTAAAAACTCAACTTGTCGTGTTTGGAGGAGAAAGAACACCATACCTACTGTGAAGCATGGGCGTGGAAACATCATACTTTGGGGCTGTTTTTCTGTAAAGGGACCAAGACGACTGATCCGTGTAAAGGAAAGAATGAATGGGGCCATGTATCGTGAGATTTTGAGTGAAAACCTCCTTCCACCAGCAAGGGCATTGAAGATGAAACGTGGCTGGGTCTTTCAGCATGACAATGATCCCAAACACACCGCCCAGGCAACGGAGGAGTGGCTTCGTAAGAAGCATTTCAAGGTCCTGGAGTGGCCTAGCCAGTCTCCAGATCTCAACTCCATAGAAAATCTCTGGAGGGAGTTGAAAGTCCATGTTGCCCAGCGACAGCCCCAAAACATCACTGCTCTAGAGGAGATCTGCATGGAGGAATGGGCCAAAATACCAGCAACAGTGTGTGAAAACCTTGTGAAAACTTACAGAAAACATTTGACCTCTGTCATTGCCAACAAAGGGTATGTAACAAAGTATTGAGATGAACTTTTGTTATTGACCAAATACTTATTTTACCGAGGAATTTACCAATTAATTCATTAAAAATCCTTCAATGTGATTTTCTGGATTTTTTTTTCTCATTTTGTCTCTCATAGTTGAGGTATACCTATGATGAAAATTGGAGACCTCTCTCATCTTTTAAGTGGTAGAACTTGCACAATTGGTGGCTGACTAAATACTTTTTTACCCCACTGTATAAAGAAGCATGGCTTGTCTTGGAGGATTTTCCAACAGCAGAGTCAGTATAGTATATAATGAAATACCATTTGTAAATGTCACAGCTATTTGATAAGTTTAGCCTTACACAAATATTAGAATGTATAGTACAGCTGCATGTCCAGAGATATTGTAACATCACATATGTCTGTTGTACGCATAATCTCAACTTTTTCTCCATTATTTTTATTTCTTTTATCTCTAAAGAACAGCTTATTGCTGTTCCAGATGAAATGTTAAATTTTTACCACATCTGTGTTTGTGTGGCCCCATGCCTGCTTAACTGCTCAGTTGACAGCAAGCTGTAGGGAAACACTATGGAGAACAGTATTCTTTAAATTTCTTTTGAGGATGCTCTGCGCTTTTGAAACCCTCAGCACTTCAAATATTATTTTACAACCTTGTACAGATCAGTGTCTTAACTTTTAGAAATGGGGTGTGTGTATTGAATAGAAACTGTAAATACATATCAAGGATACTCAGGAGAGTTTTGACCCAGCCTTTCATTTTAAAGACAACATTGACACCCATTCATGAATCTCAGCTATAACATTGGGTGAAGGGCAACACAATGATTCCTTCCTTTTGAATGCAGTGTAGAGTAGAAGGTGAATGGACGAGCAAAATAAGCTATTGTAAGTGGCACTTATTACAAAGACATGATGGTGTATAGTAATATTGTAGGTGAGGGGTCAGCAGTCCTGCTTTACTCATCTAAAATATATACCATGTCACTGCCTGATTGGTTAAATGATGTCTGAGCTACCTTTAGAGTTTATCAATTAAGTTCATTAATTTTGCTGCAAATAGATTGTGGTGATGTGATTATTTTTGTTTGTGATTGATGCTTATTGATCTCTGGCTCCATCTGACAAAATGACAAATTGACCACTTTTCCATAGCATCCCAGAAACCCAGGATTTACCACTGTTTTCAGGCAAACTTACCCAAAACACATAATCATTCCACAGATCTAACCCTATATTCTACACTTCAAATTTGTTTTTCTTTTGTGTCTTACTGGAAGAGGCAATTGTCTGCTTTAGCTCGTTATCTGTTAGCCATTGCTAGCGGCACCCACTGAAAACAACACAGTATGCAGTAAGTTACATATAAAACACTGCAGCAACATGGGCAGTTTTGTGTGTAAGAAGGACTAGAAAAGACATATAGAGCAGAAGTGATCATAAATGACCCATTTTACATATCGGTGCACAGATGCAGCCATCTTGACTTCAAATACAGACTTCTAAAAAAGACAGATCTTGCTGAGAGAATAGGAACTTGCCTATAATAGTGAACTGGCATTTGTAAATAACTAGAGATCGGATCATCTTGGAACCTGTGTCTGTGCATGAAAAGCAGTTTCAACTCTGTATTAATGCTTAAAGGTAGGATCTGGGATTAGAGTTTCCCTCAGTGGTTTTCCTGCCTCTCTTGTTGGTCCTGGCACCTTGAGTCGTTGCTTCATAGACTGATCACTCTGTGCACAGTTTCCCTGCTAATGATAGGGTGTTGGGTCAGGTATACGCCTCAGTGATGCTTAAGAGCTAAGTACCCATTCTGATGTGGTGCACTGATGGATACAGTATTTAAATGGCAAGCTGTCTTGAGCTCTGTGTCTCGGATTCTGCCGTTAGTGCACCCCTGGGCAGTGCCACTCTCACGCTACCACACTTTTCCTCTCCATGTGCTCTGTCCTTTGGTGCTTCCATTACCCGCTCACTGTTTTATTTTTCACACACCTCTAATTTATCACAGCAACCTTGTCCCACGTGATGCCCTGCAACCCTTTTTTCAATGAAATGTATTACAAATGCTTCATGTGGGTTTACTATTATTAGTCACAGCTTAGAAACACACAAGCACACTCACACTCTCACAGTGCCAGACGCCATCTGACACCTCCTTCTTCTGCGATTTGTCCCAGAATTGCTACATGGTCTGCAGTCTCCCCCTTCCCCCTTATATACCATATCTCCCTCCATTCCTCCCCTGATTACTTGTCCTCCTGTCCATTTTCTCTGCTTCCTTTTGTCGCTCTCACCTTGTCAGTCTCTAAATAAAAGGATACCGTGCCATCCTGTGCTGGACTGACCATTTCCATGCAGCACTTCAGTCGTCAAGCTATTGAAATTTAGTTTGAGTTTTGCAATATTTGATTGCTAACAGACAATTGTCATTTTCTTTCTGCTCTTGGATGCACAGGTTTTCTTGTGAATGTGCATCTGTCCGGTTTAACACAAGTGAATTTAATTTTGCATTGCTTCAAAGCCTCAGAACTATTTTTGTGGGCACCACATTAAATCTGTGAGCCTAAATGCTTATATGTGACCTCGTAAAATCTTTTTTTTAATCATAGACGCTCACCTCTTTACATGATATTCAGATCATTACAGAAGACAGAGAAATGACAGTGTTTTTTCCCCTCTCCTTTCTTTTAATCGTCTGCCTTTTTTCCTGCTATGAATCTTTTCCCTTGAAGACCTGTTTGGTTCCGCCCTCTTTCGTGCATTCTTGCTTGATTTCCAGTGCCCTCCCTACGTAGACCTTTCGATCTTCTCTCTTCCCACCACCCTCCCCCCTTCCCCCTTTTCCACCTGTCCAGTTTGTTCTCGTTAACAGCCCCAGTAGGAGAAGTATGTGCTCCACAGACATGGGTCTAGGGGGCCACAGCTGCCCAATCACAACCTGATTTATCAACCTCCTCCAGCCAGCCTGCATAGAGATACTATTTTGCTTGCTTTGGTTGTTACTTACAGCCGATGAGGCAGGTTGTTTGTATTTGTGGCGGTGCGTCCTTAGGACGTGTCTGCTGTAATGAAATGGCTCTTCCTGTAATGTATCTAGCCTCCTCCCCAGTAGCCAAGGCCTTTCTATGTCTCTATCCAGCCATTTTCTACCTAGTACTGTGTATTAACTGACATAAGGAATGAAAGGCTGACTGGTGAACCCAGCTGGTATTTGTTTTAGAAATCTGTGCCACAACCACTTGATAACAGAAGTCTTTGTTTTTCTCAGTTTCAGCACATTTGTCCTTCACATCCTGGTTGCTTTTTTTTTTTTTTTTTAACTTCACACCATAGTTCTCATGTTTCTCACGTCTTTCTCCCTGTTACTCCCTCTCTCTGTTCATACACCATGTCATCTTCCAGATGGAGTCCAGATATTCAGTACCAAAAAATAATTTCATTGAAGTTGATGCTGAAATATATTTTCATGATTCTCCCACTTGTCCTCCCCCTCCTTCCAATACTTCCTCTTCCTCTGCCTGTAGTCCAGTACCAGATGGAGATGATGCGTTCCCTGCGTCACGTCAACATTGACCATCTGCATGTGGGATGGTACCAGTCCACCCTCTATGGGTCCTTTGTCAGCCGAGCACTGCTTGATTCTCAGTTCAGCTACCAGCACGCCATTGAAGAGTCTGTTGTACTCATCTATGGTGAGTATCAATTGTGATTTTTTTTATGTGTAAATTTGTCAGACATGGTAAATAAGATGCGGCAAAGTGTTCAAGTTTGTTGAAAGAAAAACCAATGGCTTTACAACTGAAATAAAAGAACTGAAGCAATTTCCACTAAAAACTGATTCTTGACCTAATTATGAAAATGTTTGACTGTGTTTCAATAAGTCAGAAACACAAATCCAGTGCTGCAGTGTTCATCTATCTCACAGCAGTTTAGTCATTTACAGACTTGCTGTAATTAAGGAAAGATTTTTGCTGTTACTGCATGGGAGAGTAGGTTAGCTCCAGTTAAAATCTACCTCCTAGCCACACAAAGTAATGCTGAGTCATGAAACAGTATGTAAAGGGAAAAAAAAAACACACTAAAAACACACCTGAAGCCACAAAAGTTTGTTGAGATCAAGTATACAGTTTTCCTTCTAAAAATGAAAAATCATGCCTTTATAAGAGAGATGATTACAGTCATTGCCTTTCACATCTCATTTGTAACTAGTAGTGTCTTTACTGGCATCCAAGAATAGGACTGTTATGGAGAAGTCTCGAGATACTCTGCTCTGGTTCACTTTCAGTGAGCCTCAGCAATAAATCAGTCTGGCTGATGTAGAAAAGGTGAGTAGATGTAAGCACAGATGTAACCCCCCCCACCAACAATCTCAAGTAGGGCAGGGACATATGGGGATAAAAAATAATCATGATGGTGTTTCCAGACTGATGGATTGATTATGATATACAGTGGGGAAAAAAGTATTTAGTCAGCCACCAATTGTGCAAGTTCTCCCACTTAAAAGATGAGAGAGGTCTCGAATTTTCATCATAGGTATACCTCAACTATGAGAGACAAAATGAGAAAAAAAAAATCCAGAAAATCACATTGAAGGATTTTTAATGAATTAATTGGTAAATTCCTCGGTAAAATAAGTATTTGGTCAATAACAAAAGTTCATCTCAGTACTTTGTTACATACCCTTTGTTGGCAATGACAGAGGTCAAACGTTTTCTGTAAGTCTTCACAAGGTTTTCACACACTGTTGCTGGTATTTTGGCCCATTCCTCCATGCAGATCTCCTCTAGAGCAGTGATGTTTTGGGGCTGTCGCTGGGCAACACGGACTTTCAACTCCCTCCAAAGATTTTCTATGGAGTTGAGATCTGGAGACTGGCTAGGCCACTCCAGGACCTTGAAATGCTTCTTACAAAGCCACTCCTTTGTTGCCCGGGCAGTGTGTTTGGGATCATTGTCATGCTGAAAGACCCAGCCACGTTTCATCTTCAATGCCCTTGCTGGTGGAAGGAGGTTTTCACTCAAAATCTCACGATACATGGTCCCATTCATTCTTTCCTTTACACGGATCAGTCGTCCTGGTCCCTTTGCAGAAAAACAGCCCCAAAGTATGATGTTTTCACCCCCATGCTTCACAGTAGGTATGGTGTTCTTTCTCCTCCAAACACGACAAGTCGAGTTTTTACCAAAAAGTTCTATTTTGGTTTCATCTGACCATATGACATTCTCCCAATCCTCTTCTGGATCATCCAAATGCTCTCTAGCAAACTTCAGACGGGCCTGGACATGTACTGGCTTAAGCAGAGGGACACGTCTGGCACTGCAGGATTTGAGTCCCTGGCGGCGTAGTGTGTTACTGATGTAGCCTTTGTTACTTTGGTCCCAGCTCTCTGCAGGTCATTCACTAGGTCCCCCCATGTGGTTCTGGGATTTTTGCTCACTGTTCTCATGATCATTTTGACCTCACGGGGTGAGATCTTGCGTGGAGCCCCAGATCGAGGGAGATTATCAGTGGTCTTGTGTGTCTTCCATTTTCTAATAATTGCTCCCACAGTTGATTTCTTCACACCAAGCTGCTTACCTATTGCAGATTCAGTCTTCCCAGCCTGGTGCAGGTCTACAATTTTGTTTCTGCTGTCCTTTGACAGCTCTTTGGTCTTGGCCATAGTGGAGTTTGGAGTCTGACTGTTTGAGGTTGTGGACAGGTGTCTTTTATACTGATAACGAGTTCAAACAGGTGTCATTAATACAGATAACGAGTGGAGGACAGAGGAGCCTCTTAAAGAAGAAGTTACAGGTCTGTGAGAGCCAGAAATCTTGCTTGTTTGTAGGTGACCAAATACTTATTTTACCGAGGAATTTACCAGTTAATTCATAAAAAAATCCTTCAATGAGATTTTCTGGATTTTTTTTTCTCATTTTATCTCTCATAGTTGAGGCATACCTATGATGAAAATTGGAGACCTCTCTCATCTTTTAAGCGGCAGAACTTGCACAATTGGTGGCTGACTAAATACTTTTTTGCCCCACTGTATATCATAATATAAAATCAATTTCTGTCAAGCTTTGAGATTCTTTTTTTTAACTCATAAGTGTGATGTGAAACTATCATTAGAGTAATTTTTAAACATGACAAGTACGAGTGGGGGCTGAAAAGTTCATAGTGGTCAAATTTGCCCAAATGTGGTTAATTTTTCAACGTAGTCTCCCCTTCGATCCACACACTTCTTTCATAGGTGTTGCAGCGCTTGGATTCCTGCGGTTGAAAAATAAACATTTGGTCAAATTTGACCACTATGAACTTTTCAGCTCCCCCTCGTATACTGTTGAAAATCACATATATACATTTCAGTTAAATAAATAGGTATATGTAATAAACTTTAATCTTAATTCTCTCAAGTCAAAAGCTTCAAGTGTTACAGGAGAGCACAATCAAAATCAAACAATTCTTTGGTCAATTCTGTATAAGTAAAATGGATAATGCAACATATTACTTCTGCTGCTGCTACTCCTACCAATAAAATGAAATAAATAAATACTTCCTATCAAATCTTCTCATTAGTTGGGGAGGGGGTGCATTGAGTAAACCCACGCAGACACGGGGAGAACATGCAAGCTCCACACAGATCACTGTTAGTCCGGGATTTCTCTGGTTTCCTCTCACATGCCAAAAACATGCAAGTTAGGTTAACTGGCATCAACTGTGGATTCCAAATTGTCCTTGGGTATGACTGTGAGAGTGAATGGTTGTCTGTCTCTCGGTGTTGGCCCTGCGATGGACTGCCGATCTGTCCAGGGTGTACCCTGCCTCTCGCCCAAAGATGCTGGGTTAGGCTCCAGACGTACACTGTGCGTCCTAGGGCGCACTGAAAAAAAAAAAAAAAAAAGGCTGCATTTCCGTTCCTCCACTACAGACACAGCCGCGAACAGAAAGCCAAAGGAGTGCTTTGATTGGTTTAGATTTGATTGACCTCTCATTCGACTAATAAGAGCCTTGAATTGGATTTCTGAAACCTTGAAGAACCAATGACTGAAAACTTAGCAAGAAGGACCCGCCTACCAATGGCTGCGAATGCAGCGAGCCAATTGAGGCAGAGAAGTTTGACAATTGAAAGTGTACGTCCCGTGCGTAAAATCTGTTTTGTGTAAGCCGCTGGGTGACACACACGCGTTTGCCAGTCTTTTTTTCTTACTACTGTTCTTATTTGTTTTGAAAAATCGTTCTCCAAAACCGCAATCATGGAAGCGCAAAACTGCAATAATGGAATCATGGTTTGACCGGGTCGCGTGACCAGAACCACCAGTCGTAACAAGCGGACCAGCGTCATGTTCGTCTGACAATGAGGAAGAGAAGTTCACCAGCGACACTGCTGTTGTGGACAGGTAAGTGATATAAGCTAAATTATTCTTTATCCCTGAAAATGGTAATCAAAATGACTTTTGACCGATCGGTAAATTACAACTGTACGTCATCGCCACATGACGGACCGTTGACGGAGCGGTCCGTGCGCCGCGTCCGGACCGTGAACACGCCCCCCCCCCGCTACTCTTCTGTAGCGGATTGCTGATATTTTAGTACAACTGTGCGTAGCACCGTCACCGCAGTCCGTCATGTAGCGATGGGCGATGTCCGTCCTCTGTAGCAGGGGTGGGGGGTGGGAGTTGTTATCTTCTACATTACAGATATTTTAGTATAATTTTTAGTGCACTGTAGGTTATTTTTTCTTGTTAAAAAAAAAAAAAAGCCACACATTTTTTACGTGGCATGCCTCTTTGTGTGTGGGGGCTTGTTTGTTCATTCATTCATTCATTAATGAATAAACAACCTCCCCAACACACACACAGAGCCCTGAGTGTCACCTTTCGTTTAGAGCCCAAGATGAAGCTTCTATATTGAATCATTCAAAAGTTACAGACGCTTTTCCAAACTGTGCCATTTGGCACAATTTGGCACAGTTCAAAAACGCCTGGGAACAACCTGAGAAGAAAGCTGTGTAATATATTCATTTTTTGTGGTATTGTTACAAAATTTTGACCTCAGCTGGATAACACTTGGTTCTACATTTCTGTTGCATTTTCCAGCCTGGATCTGACAGCTGTGTGTTATTTGCAAGCATTTGTATCCAAAAAAACACCCAGGCGAAATTTATTTTCTTCAAGTTCAGTATGTTTAGATGACTGTTACTCAGTGGCAGGAGCACTTAGAGAGATTATGACTGTTTTGCCAAAAAATTCAATGTGTTTTCTTTTAAATGAGACCAGCCCCATGAAGATGCTGCAAAGGGTTGAAGAACAGCTTTTGATTTACTTTGGGTACATTATTTTTAGGCGTTTTTAGGGAAATTGACCAGAGTGCAAGGGGTTAAGCGGAAGAAGATGGATGGATGGGGTGCATTGATTTATCACCATACTTTGTGGTGGGCGGCAGTGGCTCAGGAGGTAAAGTGGGTCGTCCAATGACGGGAGGGTTGGCAGTTTGAATCTTGCTCCCCCCAGCCATTCTGCCATTGTGTCCCTGGGCAAGACACTTTACTCACCTTACCTTCAGTGTCCAGAACACTGGGTATGAATGCGTATAAATGCTTGGTAGTGGTCGAAGAGGCCGTTGGTGTGGATTGTACAGAATATTTGGATATTCCCTGTAGAATAATCAAAGCCCTAAAATTGGTATTTAGGACAGCTGTCATCAGAACATGGATCTTATGAGTTTGATTCAAGTTCTGTCAACCTTATTTTTTTCCTCTGTTGAGGAAATAGTATTTCATGATAGGAATAACTGTTTTATTGTATAGCCCTTCTATCAAGATGATTTTATTTGTTTCAAGGTTTTTTTGTTTTTGTGTCCTTCACTGGTTGAAGCCCAAAGGGGTCAAAAAGCCCTTTGGACAAAGACCAAAGGGGGATTATGTTTTGGGTCCGTCCATCCGTCCATCCATCCATCGGTCCCAATATTGTGAAATCAACTTTTCCTACAATTTTGGTCCGGTTGTTTTGAAACTTGGTAGCATTAATAAGCATTAATATTTTTTTTCAGCCAAAGCTGGGAAACTCAGCAGTAATTAAAACCCAAAAAAAGATGGTCTGGTACACTAAGGGTACTTTCACATCTGCAGGCTTTAGTCTGTTTCAGTCGAACTCAAGTTCGTTTTGTCCGTTAGTGTGGTTCATTTTGTCTGGTGAGAACACGGTAATCGTACTCAATTGCATACCAAAACAACCGTACCGAGACCACCTGAAAGGGGTGGTGTCGGTTCAAATTAAATGGCGAACTCTGGTGTGGTCCTGCAGGTGAGAAAGTGACCGCACTAAAAACCGGACCAGTGGCAAATGGTAAAACATTTTATGTCACTGTACATACCTGATAGGTCTTTGAAAATATCTGTGGCTGAGCACGTCATGGTTCTGGAGGATTAATGAACGTTAACGTGTTATTTCCCATTTGTAGCAACGCTTCATTTTCAAACTGTATGATTCGCCAAAAATGGTAGGTGCATGTATGAAATAAACAGTAACCAGGGCGATGAAAACCCCCTGTAGATTATGCTACAATTTGTATTATTTTCTCCCAGAAATACATAAATACATGGTTGTCATCCTACTTTCTGAATTCTGTTCTCGCGGCAAAAAAATCTGACCAATAAGAACAGAGAATGTTCTGATGCAAGTCTCGCGGGATTTAACGTGACACAGTTTGGGCCACTTATGGTCTGCCTCAGTTTTTGCCTGTGGGAAAGGGGACTGAACCGAGGAGAAAATGATACAAAGTAGCAAACTTGTCAGCTGATTCGGACCAAATTAAACAAATTTAGGTGTGAAAGCACCCTTAGTTTCCTGTTAGCGACAAGTTAGCATCATCATTTAGCATTTGCTGTTTTATAATTAGACATGGCGTTAACATTACTTGCCTCCTATTAAAACGAGGTTAGTGGACTATCCTCTCTGACGCAGTACGATGGAAAATTGTTCCCCATCCCTGGCAAACAGGAGTAACAACTATTTGACCAAACCGGTAGTTCAAAGTTGGTAACCATCGGACTGAAGCCAAGCCACCCACCACACACCTGTGTTCCCGTTGCATGCACTGCGGGGTAGAGGTGGGGGCACTCATAAGTAGTGCATGAGGAGCTTTGCTGAAGACATGGGAGTATGTGCATTTTACATCACGATATAAACAATAGAGTATTCTATGAAATGATAGATGTTTTTACAGTGCATCCGGAAAGTATTCACAGCGCTTCACTTTTTCCACATGTTGTTATGTTATAGCCTTATTTCAAAGTGGTACACAGGTTCACTCTGTCACCCTGAAGTGTGACTATGGTTTTGGGATCAAAATGGCTTATAAACCATATCTCAACAATAAAGAAAGCTGGGGTCACCAAACTTGCTACAAAGGTTCACTTTGGGATCCTGGCCTCTGACTATGGGTTTGGGGGTCAGAAGGTCAAGGGTGACATTCATTATGCCTTATTACTGTACAGCGAGTAAAGTTAGGGTCACCAAACTTGCTCCACAGGTTCACCTTGGGATCTTGACCTCAGACTATGGGTTTGGGCTCAAAAGGTCAAAGGTCAAGGTTAGCATTCCATTTGGACTATCTGTCTATAAATGCAGCATTTCTCTGTTTGTGTGTCTGTTACACGCATATCTCTTGAACCGTTGATCAGACTGACCTAAGGTTTTACACATGTTTTGCTGAAGTTATGAGGGTGTGCATCCCCGAGTATGGAGTCGCTCAGTCAAAATATGTAATTTTTATCAATAAAAGTTTAGTCACCGCTTTGTGTCCCTTCATGCCCTGGCTTCAAGAAGTGTGGGTGGGGTTTCGAATTGACTCCATGCTGATTGGATAATACGCGGCACCATGACCTGTCAGTCACCACAGTGTTCCCTGGACAAAACAAGGAAGTGAAAAACAACAAATTTGACTAGAAAAACATAATACCTAAGATTTAATACTTAAAAAAAAATACCATAAAGTTGCCATGTTTGCATAGGTCTAAAGGATAATTCGGCATATGTGCAGAACATGAGGTGTGCGAGCAGACTGGGTGGAGCGTTGGCACGAATGGGGTCTGACAAATCAGCACAGAGCATGCCGGGAGAAGCAGTGGCCAGACACGACCTGGCTCAAAGGCACGCTAACTGATGCCGATTTAAAAAAAAAAAAAAAAAAAAAAAAAAAAAAAGTTATTTTCAATAAAGTAAAAAAAAAAAAAAGGTAATGCATTGAGTGGGCTTTTGCCCTGAGGCTGATTTATCATGGAAAACAGCTGAGCTCTGTGGTTTGAGTGATCAGCTGATTGGATCCACCTCCTCTGGTGTTCTGACATTTTTGGCATATCAATCAGAACAGCTGATATGTGTACAGGACATACAGGAGAATTAAAATGTTGTTTCTCTCGCTCTCTTCAGTGTACGCAATATAAAAAACAAAAGGAATAAGGCTGGTAAACAACAACAGCAGTAATGCTACCTGTAGTGCAAATGGCGACAAAAGATAGACTTAAGGTTTAATGCTTAAAAATGTTATACCATAAAATTGCTGTGATTGCATAGGTTTAATGGATAATTCGGCATGAAGAACACTGGGAAGGGGGGGTGGGTGCTGGTGGGGAAGGAGCAGCTGAACCTGTGGATCACAGTAGGGATGGGCGATACTAGCATTTTTCCTTTTGATACAATACCACTGATTTATGGGACTTTTTCTTTGATACCGATACTTTTTGCCCAAAATCACATGATTGCAGTTTCATGAACAACTTTATTGCAAGGGCAATATGAAATATGAATAAAACTCATGAACATAAATACTTGAAAGAAATGCTTATAAAATGATAATATAATAGAACAATGAGCAAAGTAAATAAAAACAAAATTATTTTTTTTAATTATAATAAAAATAATGAATGAGTGCAAAATTAATTCAATTTCTTAATTTGGTGAAGATTCTCAACTGGATTCAAGTATTTTTTAATTATTTTTTTAACTTCTGAAATGTTTCACCATTCATCCAAATTCTATGGTAATACTAAGTAAGCAGTATATATGTGCATTTTTTTCCACAATGCAGAGTTTTTTTAACTTTATTATTTATTTATTTTATTTTTACACCATTATTTTACAAACTTAAATAGTGCTTATTATTCAAATTTTTTGCTGTTTGGTATCAGCATAGAATTTGGATGAGTAATGTAACATTTCAGAAGCAGTACTTCTGCCGCCCCTGATGCTGCTGAGCTCGCTCTGCGCGGAAGTGAGTGCTTGGCTACGCAGTGAGTCTTGAGCTCTGACATCTGATAGGCTGCCATAATGATGGGACACGTCAGACCATCTCTAAAATATGCCTGGGCTGGTTTTTCACTGGTTTTCACACAGTTTTTAAAATTTAATGCCTAAAACTCTCAGAAGTGAAAACAAATTGCACGTTTTGTATTAACATAGTGGTATCGCGATATTTTAAAAAGTATCAACCAGCTTGTATATAAGTATCGATACTTGAGTATTGATATGCCCGTCCCTAGATCGCAGTCCTTCGCAGGCTCACGGGTGAAGCAGCAGCCGATGGGTCTCAAATATTTATAAACGTGTCCTGTATTGCATGAGTTTATTGACGATACACAGAAGAAATTCAATATTACACTGAACTCCATCACTGAACAGTGATATAAACTAAAATAATTATAATGATGACTGAACAACTCCCATTCCCCAAAGTGCAAGATACACTATTATCTTGAAAATAAGTGATTAAACATCACACAAATAAGTGATGACAAACAAACAAGGGATGTGAAACGGTCGCCAATATTGGATGTCCCATTCACTTTCAATATTTAGGTATTCTGTAATTAATATTCACACAGTCAAATAAATCTTAGTGCCATTTACTCCCTTTTATATTTGTCAAAGTCTTAACATGTGGTTGCCTACATATGCCTACACCTCTTTGTATTCCACTTTCAAGCCCAGCCTACATTTGGGCCTGTAAAGCCTGATTGGGATACCTGTTTCAGACAGGAATACTTGTGTTCTACAGGCAGTGCGCTAGTCTTTCTATAAATGTAACAAATCTCTGTCTGTGCGTGTCTGTTCCTCAGATATCTCCCAAACCGTTCATCAGACTGGCCTCAGATTGTATAAGTGCTTTGTTGAGGTTACAAGGGTGTGCATCCCCTAGTATGGAGTTGCTCAGTCAAAATATATAATTTTTATCAATAAAAGTTTAGCCACCACTCCATTTCCTCATGCTCTGGCTTCTAGAAGTGTGCACGCGCGGGGTTTTGGATTGACTCCGTACTGACTGGATAATACGTGGCATCACGACCAGTCACCAGAACGCTCCGTAAATAAAACAAGGAAGTGAAAAGCCACAAATTTGACCAGAAAAAGAGAATACTGAAGAGTTGATGCTTAAAAAGTTATGCTGTAATAGCTCTAAAACAGGGGTGGACAATCATGTGCCATGGAGGGCCATTCTACTTGCAGGTTTTCTGTTCCACCCAGTCTCTTCAGCAGGTGTTTTCAGTGATTAGCAATCCTTGAAGCTGAGCAGAGCAAACACCTTCTGAAGAGACTAGGTGGAACAGAAAACCTGCAGTGGAATGACCCTCACTGCCCACCCCTGCTCTAAAGGATAATTCAGCATATGTGGAGAACACGAGCTGCGTGGGGGGGCAGCCTTACCACAGTCCTTAGCAGGGAGCCAAGCCCAGCCTGCCCGGTTAATGGGGGTCTCGGCTGCTGCTTGACCCTTGTGCCACCGCTGTCCTGCGACGCTGCGGGTTCGACATGGTCCTCCTCCTGGTGCTGGTTGTGCTTGCACGGCTATCTAAAAATTAAATTTTACCTCTTGATACCTCTTTGTATTCCACTTTCTAACACAGCCTACATTTGGGCCTGGAAAGCCTATTTGGCCGACCTGTTTTCAGACAAGAATACTTGCTTTCTATGTACATGTACTAGTTACTATAAAATGAGTAAATTTAGGGCCACCAAACGTGGTCCACAGGTTCACCTTGGGATCCTGACCTCTATGGGTTTTATGTCAAAAGGTCAAGGTTAACATTCCTCATGCATAATTACTGTTACAGCGCATAAAGCTAGGGCCACCAAACCTGGCATACAGGTTCACCTTGGAATCCTGACCTCTGACTATGGGTTTAGGGTTAAAAGGCCAAGGTTAACATTCCATTTGCAGTATTACTATAAAACGAGTAAAGCTCAGGCCACCAAACCTGATCCACAGGTTCACCCTTTGACCCTGAAATGTGACTGTGGTTTTGGGATCACAAGGTCCAAGGTCAACATCAAATTGCCTTATAAAGTATATCTCAACAACAAAGAAAGCTAGGGTCACCAAACTTGGTACACAGGTTCACTCTGAGACCATAACCTCTGACTACAGGTTTGGGGTCAAAGGGGCAAAGGTCAAGATTGCCACTCCCTGTGATCTCTTACTATAGAACATGTAAAGCGCTCTAGGGTCACCATACTTGCTACATGGGTTCACCTTGGGATCCTGACCTACAGCGATGGGTTGAACACTTTGTTGTATATTCATGGATGATGGGCTTATCATAATTTGGTTCTGCCACAGTCATTATATTGAAAAGTTGAAAACTGCTCTCTGTCAGTAAGTATTGAGAACATCAAAGAAAACAGAGGCAGGGGATATTGCACTCGCCTCAGAGTGCTCTTGTCCCACATGCACCTACACCGTTACAATATAAATCTGCAAAATGTGTTAGTGATGCCTGTTTCAGAAGATTTCACCTATGCCTGCTCCCTCTCTAAGGCCAGCAAAGAAAGGACAGATGGATAGAAAATGTGAAGAATAGAGCAAGATTAACAGGGTATCAGGTTGTCACTAACATGACAGTCAAGGACAGGATGCGCCTACACCTGCTTCAGTGTAACAACCATAAAGAGCTGCCCAGAAATGCTGCACTGCAAATACCACCCCAGATGGTGTAGACTTTTCAAATGATGATTGAATATGGTTATGATTAAAATCCACATCATACAAAATTAAAAACTGTCATTGCTAAAAGGTTTTTAAATTCTCACTGTCTAAATGAATGGTAAATTATTGCCACACCAAGTTCAGAGACACAATATAATTATCTTACCAGTTTAAGATGTTGATGATCGACAGCCACCATCATTTGGTGGTGTTTTTTGACTTTAAGCGCTTGTATTTTTTATGTACATTTTTTGATGCCCAGACGCCCAGGATTTTCTAAGCTGAAGCCTCAAATGTCAGCACTGTCAAAATACCAGATTGTATCAAGATAGTATTTTCTGCCCATATTGCACATTTCATAATGTGCCGACTTTTCTTCTCTGAGGTTTATGAACCAAAAAATAAGAGTGAAGTCAGAATGACACAAAAAGACTCACAAACTCACTGAACTGAAATCACAGTCTTTTATTAAAACAGCTCCGGGTTTATCCATTTACTTCAATTCAGGGGCCAGTCAGTAAACAGATTTTTTTTTCTTTTAAAATCAGAATCTAAAGAAAATGTATTAATCTCTCTCTCTCTAGCACACACGCCCACACTCACACTCTCACACACGTTTGGTTGGTCCATAGTCGGGGTCGCCACAGAGGATCATTGGTCTGCAGATTTGATTTGGGAAAGATTTGATGTCAGATGCTTTTCCTGATGCAACCCTCCCCATTTACCTGGGCTTGGGACTGGCACAAAGGAGTACACTGTGGCCTAGGGCTGTGCGATATGACAATATATATCGGTGACTCCATAAAAAACATCTACCGTTTCATATGAAACTGTATCGTTTATATCGAGATTTAAAAGACCCCGTTTCTATTTATCACCACCCTGACTATCTTCTGCAGTGAGCTAGGTGTGTGGGTTCCGCTGGTTAACACAGCAGCTAACTCCAAACTAATGTTTTGGTTATATAGCTGCTACTTCTGTTTGCCAGGAATGGGGGACTGTTTCCCACCGTGCTGCGTCAGAGAGGATCATCCTCTAACCTCATTTTAATTGAAGGAAAGTAACGTTAACACCATCCCTCTCTAATTATAAAACAGCAAATGCTAAATGACGATGCTAACTTGTCGCTAATTGGAAACATTATAGTGTATAAGACCATCGTTTCTTTGGTTTAAATCACTGCTAAGTTGCTTAATTTTGTCTGAAAAAATATTACTAAAGCTGCAAAAGTACGTGACAGCAGCCGCATACACAAAATAAATAAATTAAAACATGTCGGCGGAACAAACTGGCTCTTAATGTAACTTGAGTTCTAATAATTTTTAATTAGTTAAGTAGCGATGATGAATACAGTTTGTCATCGCAAATGCATATTAAAAACAATTTTATTACAACACTGCAAAATTAGGAGGGGAAAAAGGTGCATAAAATTAATGACAGATGAATTTGTACAATTTATTTTTTTCACTATGTAATTTAAAATGTAGAAAAAAAGATGGTCCCTTTTATTGGTAGCAGTATATAAACTTTAGAATTTACAGGAAATGTATATCGTGATAAATATCGTTATTGTCAAATAAGATTACTTATATCGTGGTATGACCAAAATTTCATATCGCACAGTCCTACTGTGGCCCTTTTCCACTAGCACCTACTTAGCCCGACTCGCCTCGACTCTGTTCGGTTTGTAGGGTTTTCCATTATTTTGGTACCTACTCCAGTGAGGTTCTAAGTGTGCTGAGTCGAGCTGAAAATGTGACTTCATCAGATTGCAAGCCACTGATTGGCCAGGGCGTAACGTCAGTGGATGACAGCAACGTCTTCACAAGATTCAGAACCGCCATTTGTAAATTTGGCCGTGAGTTTTTATTATTTCTGTGATAATCAATGAGATAAATAGCTACACACAAATCAACAACGGGGTCCAATGACGAAGTGCGGACTCTTCTGTGCTTGGTGGCTGTAAAGAGAATCCAGAGGGAGCTATGGGGCTGAAAAGTTCATAGGTTGAAAAGTTCATATAGTGGTCAAATTTGACCAGATATGGTTATTTTTCAGCAGTCGGTCCACACACTTCTTCCATCAGTATTGCAGCGCTTGGATCCCTGTGCTTGAAAAAGAAACTACATTTTGTCAAATTTGACCACCATGAACTTTTCAGCCCCGTCGCTGGCGGAGCAACCCGAAATGAAATACCAGGAGGTTCCGAGCTGACATCCGCTCACGCAGAAGATGGTGAGTGTTCGGTGATTTTAAGCATCTTTTACATTATTTATCCTATTGGTGGCAAGCTCACTTTGAACAAACAAGGATATTGCCGTTGTCTCCTGTATGCAGACAATGAGCTAGCTACCCATCAACGCTAACTCCGTGCTTTGCTTGTATTTTGCACTTGTTGTAATAAGTATTCGCTTCTGACAGCAAAACATCAGCATGTCAACAACATAACGAGATAACAGGTTGCCTTCCTATAATGAGCCCACCCACTTTGAGGTGGTAGTTGTAATGGAAAATGACCTAAACCGTGTCAGGCCGAGTAGAGTCGGGGCGAATTGAGCGGAGTAGGTGCTCGTGGAAGAGTGGCTCTAGTTTTGTGTTTCCCCGTGACTGGGTGACCAACTTTCCTTTCCTCACTGTATTATGCTGAACATCAAGCTAGAAGGCAGAACATACCAGTTTTATGGTCTTTGGTGTGACCTGGCCATGGGGCGGATGCTCTACCGCTGGGCCACCACCCTGGATGTATTAAAGGGGGAATTTATTGATTTTTTTTTTTTTTTTAAATTAGGCCGAATTCAATATGTTTATGTAGGAAATTATATAATTTCCTTGAATATCACCATTTTTTGGAATATATTGTGATCCAGAGAGAGAACAAAAGTCAGCGAAAGTGACTGTTTCAGATGACCGAAATTCATTGGGAATGTCGGCCTGAAATACATGACGTAAGGAGCTGAACAGTGAATTAATTACTAGTCTTGTTACAAACTGAAAATGACGAGATCACGTTCATATTTTGAGGAAAATTTAAGAAAGCATTCTCGATCTGAGTTTCAAAGTGGATACCAACGAAGAGGAAGATGAAGGTGAAGAGAGTGATTTAGCAGACAGTAATAATGACGACGGAAATTTGGGAGATTTTGACCCTGAAGCTGACAACGAACACCAAGCTAGTGCCAACACTGTGGATGCAGTTCGTGCAGCTTACCTGCATGAGCCGGGTCCAAAACAGCCGGCTGGTGAGTTTCTTTTTAATCCGTCCCGGAGGTTTTTTCACCATCCAGCTGTTCCCTGTTAGCCGTTAGCTCCAGTCCTCCTGCCTGGCTGCTCCTCCCTCATCGTCCCGCCAGTGGCTGAAGCGTTTTTTTAAACTTCCAGCAAACCGGTGTCCGAGTCCACCGGCGGTCCCTCCTTCACCTCCGAGCCCCGGCAACGTGAGCCCCAGGGCGGCCGTTTGGTCTCATGTGAACCGCTAGATCAGAGTGGAGCAACCCAAGTCAGTGCACCTCCTCCAGGCTGAACCTCCGTGATGATGATGAACCAAGGAGAAATGAAGATGAGTCACAGCTTAACCCTAATAACACTGTGAACTGGTGCATGTAAATGCATTTATTGATGTTTTTTGTCTTATTTTTATGTATATTATAGAAAATTTAGAAATCCACTTTGTGCTTGTCTTTTTTCTAAAGTTAAAAAAAAAAATGTGTAAAAGTTGTCCCTGAGCGATCAGCAACTCAGCCGAAATTATTCATCAGATTTTAGAGAAACGAGTGTTTCTTATTTTAATACCAAATTATGTTTTTAGCAAGGGTAGACGTTATTCTTTATTGATCGGAATGATTTTTAGACAAGTCTCGATCATTTTTGTTTCATATCTTTACCCTCTCCTTGCAAGCTGCACGCTTGCAGTTGGAACAGTGATCTTGCCACAGAGTGACTGAGCAATCAAAATCTTCGCAAGGTCTGTTGTCTGCATTATTCATTTATTTCTACAATTTAGATGCATAGAGTGCAGGCTGGATCCACTGGAGCCATTGAGCTTTTAGTTTGCTCAGCTTGTAACGTCATCAAAATCAGTTGACAAATACGGAGGTCAGAGCCTCAACGTGGGTGCACAGAATAAATGGAAAAAATTCAATTTCTTTTCTTTCTAGACAAAATTAAGGCTACAAAAGTACTATATTCATGTTTATGTTCTCAGCTTTCGGTAGAGGTATAATATGCTTCTTTTAGGATTCTCAGTGAGTATTCCCTTTAATCTAACCCCTGAATTGAAATTAATGGTGGAAACACCTTTGGAATTGATCTGTGTTTCATTGACAATGATGTGAAAGGAACTCTCCCCCTAAGACTAATTTTAACCATTTACCCATTTTCCCATTTGATCTCACTCTGCCTCCGAGCCAGCAGGCCACTCAGGCAAGCAGTCAGCTCTTACTCCAACTAAACGAGGTTTCCTGTTAATGTCAGTCAATAATGCAGCGCTTAACAGATCAAAGGACCTCAAAGGAATTGACATTATCTCTGTTTATAGTCAAAGGGAAAGAAAATTGATTTCTGTTTTCTCCTGTTTTTCATTAGCTCAGTGGTCATTTTGTGCCGATAAAGGAATCAATCATGTGGTCAGCTGGAAGGTTAATAGGTTCTGTCCAATGATAGCCAAGAATTATGGTGGGTGGTTAAACCATTTGGTTGGATGTGTTTACTTCAGTTAAGTTTTCTTACCTAAGACGAACAGCTCAAGAGGTTTAGCTGGACCAATACTGAGAAAACTTTTTTTTAATGTTGTTAAGTCAGTGGTATAGTAATTGAATTGGCTAGTTAAAAAAAATTCTAATCAACCACAGACTTTAAAAGATGCAGTATTCCTGTTTGTAAACATGATGAATTCAGTATAGAGAATGGGCATTTACATCATGAAGTGCTGCATTCTGAGCCGTTGTCGCCATCGTCATGGTCCAGCTTCTTTGTTTACCTGTAGTCTAGGCAACTGCTAATGTGAACTGACATACGTGCAATGGAACGGCGCAATCTTAAGTAACGCTGTCAGATGTGTTTGCCTACCTGGTTTGTGGGGTGAGCGCATACAGTGGGGCAAAAAAGTATTTAGTCAGCCACCAATTGTGCAAGTTCTCCCACTTAAAAGATGAGAGAGGTCTCCAATTTTCATCATAGGTATACCTCAACTATGAGAGACAAAATGAGAAAAAAAATCCAGAAAATCACATTGAAGGATTTTTAATGAATTAATTGGTAAATTCCTCGGTAAAATAAGTATTTGGTCACCTACAAACAAGCAAGATTTCTGGCTCTCACAGACCTGTAACTTCTTCTTTAAGAGGCTCCTCTGTCCTCCACTCGTTACCTGTATTAATGGCACCTGTTTGAACTCGTTATCAGTATAAAAGACACCTGTCCACAACCTCAAACAGTCAGACTCCAAACTCCACTATGGCCAAGACCAACAGCAGAAACAAAATTGTAGACCTGCACCAGGCTGGGAAGACTGAATCTGCAATAGGTAAGCAGCTTGGTGTGAAGAAATCAACTGTGGGAGCAATTATTAGAAAATGGAAGACATACAAGACCACTGATAATCTCCCTCGATCTGGGGCTCCACGCAAGATCTCACCCTGTAGGGTCAAAATGATCACGAGAACGGTGAGCAAAAATCCCAGAACCACACGGGGGGACCTAGTGAATGACCTGCAGAGAGCTGGGACCAAAGTAACAAAGGCTACCATCAGTAACACACTACGCTGCCAGGGACTCAAATCCTGCAGTGCAGGACGTGTCCCCCTACTTAAGCCAGTACACGTCCAGGCCCGTCTGAAGTTTGCTAGAGAGCATTTGGATGATCCAGAAGACGACTGGGAGAATGTCATATGGTCAGATGAAACCAAAATAGAACTTTATTGTAAAAACTCAACTTGTCGTGTTTGGAGGAGAAAGAACACCATACCTACTGTGAAGCATGGGGGTAAAAACATCATGCTTTGGGGCTGTTTTTCTGCAAAGGGACCAGGACGACTGATCCGTGTAAAGGAAAGAATGAATGGGGCCATGTATCGTGAGATTTTGAGTGAAAACCTCCTTCCATTAGTAAGGGCATTGAAGATGAAATGTGGCTGGGTCTTTCAGCATGACAATGATCCTAAACACACCACCCGGGCAACGAAGGAGTGCCTTCGTAAGAAGCATTTCAAGGTCCTGCAGTGGCCTAGCCAGTCTCCAGATCTCAACTCCATAGAAAATCTTTGGAGGGAGTTGAAAGTCCGTGTTGCCCAGCGATAGCCCCAAAACATCACTGCTCTAGAGGAGATCTGCATGGAGGAACGGGCCAAAATACCAGCAACAGTGTGTGAAAACCTTGTGAAGACTTACAGAAAAAGTTTGACCTCTGTCATTGCCAACAAACGGTATATAACAAAGTATTGAGATGAACTTTTGTTATTGACCAAATACTTATTTTACCAAGGAATTTACCAATTAATTAATTAAAAATCCTTCATTGTGATTTTCTGGATTTTTTTTTTCTCATTTTGTCTCTCATAGTTGAGGTATACCTATGATGAAAATTGGAGACCTCTTTCATCTTTTAAGTGGGAGAACTTGCACAATTGGTGGTTGACTAAATACTTTTTTGCCCCACTGTAAACCCATGAGCAATTTAAAAACTATAGATGTTCAATTAACCAATGGATGGGTCCAACCGCCTCAAATATTCCAGGTGAATGACTAGAAAACCGCTATTTGCACAAAGGTAGGCAGTCATTGCTTCTACAGTTTTCTGCACTAGCATGAGTCTGCAACTACAGACATTTCTAAGTCCAGGCGGTGAAATGTTGGATTTATATTCATATTTGTCATCATATTTGACATCATATTTGTCATATGATGCTTGATAAGTATATACACATTATTATCAACAGGACATTAAATACTAATCCAGTAATGTGATAAGCCCGACCCTCACGCTGGCACACCGAAAAAAATTACCAGTATAATTAGCTGCTAAAAAAAAACATTAAATCAGGACGGTGATGTTTTTATAGTCACCTGAAAGAGGAGAATCTGCTTAATTTAACAATACCAAACATTCTATGGACTTCAGTCCTCAGCTGATATTAAATCAATTTGAAATGAAGGCGAAGTAGTCACAACTTCAAGAAAAGTCAAAGAAAATCAGCAAAACTAGAAAGCTCCCATTTAAAAAAAAACAAAAAAAAAAAAAAAAACACTGCTCCAGATTAGCAAGATAAATTCAGAATAGCAGAGATGATGTGGGGAAATTATTTTATTTTGCCCTGTGTGTTTTTGCACATTATTGAGATGACAGAGCCATGGCTAAGGTGCAGCCAAAGTGCACAGTGCACAAGACAGCTGCTCTGGAGAGGGGACGTCTTTCTGCACTTCTAAATATTTTTTAAATCACAACTTACCTTTGTGAAAATGCCGTGAATACATGACAATGAGTGCAGGAATATTGTCGAAGCTGATGTCTTTCCTTCTGACCGCTGCAGTCCCTCCCATCCAACGCCTCTTTGTTAGCCGTGAGACCCGATTCTCTCCACTTTTCTTCCAAGTTGGGAAGCTAAAAAAAGCTTACGCCGTTATCAGTCTTTTTCCATGCCAGTCGTAAGAGCAGTTGTTGCATTTGATAATGCAGCAAAACTTCCCCATTCTAATGTTGCATGGTATTTGGATGAATAATAGTGTGATTGAAAGGACCACATTGGAAATAAGTGTTTTCACTTTCATGTGTCATCCTGGATTTTGTATGACGTTTTATATGTATATTTACATTTTCTATGTTTGAATACTATATTCAGTGTCATTTTTATACAAATAAATAAAAATAAATAACAGACTGAAGCAACCCTCTCAAAAATTTAGCTTAACTGCATTCATTGCTCACGACTAAGCACAGACAGGCAGAACACTTTTACCACAGTTCCTTGTGGTTTTTCCGACTGGTGACATCACACGCCCAGTCTTAAGAGCACTGTTATCTGAGGTAAGCTTGTTAAATGTCCCATACTGTTCAAAATCATGTTTTGTGCTCCTTTCATGAAGAAATGCATACTGGCTTTATTTAGTTCAGCCCCTAGAGAAACTATTGCACTTCCTGGGTTTTGTGATGTCACAAACCAACAAACCCAACCTTTAGTTCTCTAACTTGGCAAAACAAACATACCCTGACTGCCTTCTTACTTGCCATTGGTTCACCCAAGAGAACCTTTACCCAGTCAGATTAGGAAGAAGCAGGCTGAAACCAGACTGAGACAGAACTTTTGAAAAAGCTTTTTTTATGAGCTGTAAAACGATATCAAAATGTTTTTTTTTTTAGCTCATTCTGGTTGAGCAGAAACGAGCTAATTCGATGGCACGGCATTGGTTGGTTTGTCTGTCCGTCCGTCCGTCCACATTTCACGGGGATCAGTAGTCCTCCTCAGCATTTACCCTGATGGTCACCAAACTCATAATGATCTTCTGGTGGGTCTGCATCCAGGTTGTGGCCAAGGTTAAAGGTTAGGAGGTCTGGGCACTTATCCGATTTCAGAAAAATTGCTGCTAAGAGGCAGTTGCCCTAATTTTCATCAAGTACATGCTCACCAAATTCACCTACATGCATCAAAGTTGTGTTTCAAGCACAAAGGTCAGGAGATCTGGGCACCAATGTGATTTCAGAAAAATCAATACTCTTCCTAGGCAATTGCCCAATTCTCACCAAATTCATGCCAAATGATCATCAAGTGATTCTGTGTGTCAAGGTTGTGCTCAAGGTCATGGTGAAAAGTCAGGAGATCTTGGCGCTTATGATTTTATGAAAATTGTTACTCCTCTTAGGCAATTGCCATAATTCTTAACAAACTCACATGCAATCATCCTCAGGCTTGTCTGCATCCAGACTGAGTTTAAAATGCCCAGATCTCCTGTCGAAGGTCAGGAGATATGGGCATTTATAATTTCATAAAAATCGTTACGCCTCTTGGGGAAATACCCCAGTGTTTGGAAAACTCATGCACAGTGAGCCACTCACCACCTAATCAAGTGGGTCAGCATCTACAGCTTTGGACAAAATTGTTGGTACCCCTCTGTTAATGAGAGAAAAACCCACAATGGTCACAGAAATAACTTGAATCTGACAAAAGTGGTAATAAATAAAAATTCTATGAAAATTAACCAATGGTGGCGGAGTGGTTAGCACTGCGGCAGCACAGCAACTCACCCTTGGCCGGGGGATCCTGGGTTCGATCCCAGCCCCCGACCAACAGTGATCTGTGTGGAGTTTGCATGTTCTCCCCGTGTCTGCGTGGGTTTACTCCGGGATTTCTCCAGTTTCCTCCCACATGCCAAAAACATGCAAGTTAGGTTAATTGGCATCAAAACTGGGGATTCTAAATTGTCCTTAGGTATGACTGTGAGAATGAATGGTTGTCTCTCTGTGTTGGCCCTGCAATGGACTGGCGATCTGTCCAGGGTGTACCCTGCCTCTTGCCCAAAGATGCTGGGATAGGCTCCAGCCCCCCCGCGACCCGAAAAGGATTAAGCGGAAGAAGATGAATGAATGAATGAAAATCAGACAATGCTTTTGAATTGTGGTTCAACAGAATTACTTTAAAAAAACAAACTCATGAAACAGGCCTGGACAAAAATGATGGTACCCCTAGAAAAGATTGAAAATAATGTGACCATGGGGACATGTTCAACCAAGATGTGTCCTCTAATTAACATCACAGGTGTCTACAAACTTGTAATCAGTCAGTCGGCCTATTTAAAGGGTGACAAGAAGTCACTGTGCTGTTTGGTGACATGGTGTGTACCACACTAAACATGGACCAGAGGAAGCAAAGGAGAGAGTTGTCTCAGGAGATTAGAAAGAAAATTATAGACAAGCCTGTTAAAGGTAAAGGCTATAAGACCATCTCCAAGCAGCTTGATGTTCCTGTGACTACAGTTGCACATATTATTCAGAAATTTAAGATCTACGGGACTGTAGCCAACCTCCCTGGACGTGGCCGCAGGAGGAGACGGATAATACGAATGGTAACAAAAGAGCCCAGAACAACCTCTAAACACATTCATGGTGAATTCCAAGGTCAAGGTACATCAGTGTCAGATTGCACCATCTGTCGTTGTTTGAGCCAAAGTGGACTTCATGGGAGACGACCAAGGAGGACACCACTGTTGAAAACAAATCATAAAAAAGCCAGACTGGAATTTGCCAAACTGCATGTTGACAAGCCACAAAGCTTCTGGGAGAATGTCCTATGGCCAGACGAGACAAAACTGGAACTTTTTGGCAAGGCACATCAGCTCTGTGTTCACAGACGCAAAAATGAAGCATACCAAGAAAAGAACACTGTCCCTACTGTGAAACATGGAGGAGGTTCTGTTATGTTCTAGGGCTGCTTTGCTGCATCTGGCACAGGGTGTCTTGAATCTGTGGAGGGTACAATGAAATCTCAAGAGAGAAATATGCTGCCCAGTGTCAGACAGCTTGGTCTCAGTGGCAAGTCATGGGTCTTGCAACAGGATAATGACCCAAAACACACAGCTAAAAACAGCCAAGAATGGCTAAGAGCGAAACATTGGACTATTCTAAAGTGGCCTTCTATGAGCCCTGATCTAAATCCTATTGAACATCTGTGGAAGAAGCTGAAACATGCCGTCTGGAGAAGGCACCCTTCAAACCTGTGACAACTGGAGCAGTTTGCTCATGAGGAGTGGGCTAAAATACCTGCTGAGAGGTGCAGAAGTCTCATTGACAGTTACAGAAATTGTTTGATTGCAGTGATTGCCTCAAAAGGTTGTGCAACAAAATATTAAGTTAAGGGTACCATCATTTTTGTCCAGGCCTGTTTCATGAGTTTGTTTTTTTAAAAAATAATTCTGTTGAACCACAATTCAAAAGCATTGTCTGATTTTCATTGGTTAATTTTCATAGAATTTTTATTTATTACCACTTTTGTCAGATTCAAGTTATTTCTGTGACCATTGTGGGTTTTTCTTTCATTAACAGAGGGGTACCAACAATTTTGTCTACGTGTGTATGTTGTGCTTAAGGTCAAGGTCAATGGTCAGGAGATCTGAGCACTCTTGGGGGGGGGGGGGGGGATTCTATCAGGCCTGAAGTTCTAATCCCCACATCCCCACTGACAGTCTGGTCTTCTTTAAAACTTGCATGCCATTGAAGATACCAAAATTTAATTAATTAATCCCTGGAAAATACACAACATGGGACTGTTAATATTTGTTGTAAACACAAACGGGGGCGGGGGACGGGGCGGCAGTGGCTCAGGAGGTAGAGCAGGTCGTCTAATAACCCGATGGTTGGTGGTTCGAATCCCGCTCTCCCCAGATATCCTGCCTTTGTGTCCCTGGGCAAGACACTTCACCTGCATTGCCTCCAGTGCCCATAACACTGGGTATGAATGTGTATAAATGTATAAATGTTTGGTGGTGGCCGGAGAGGCTGCTGGCGCGGATTGGCAGCCACGTTTCCGTCAGCCTGCCCCAGGGCAGCTGTGGCTACAGTAGTAGCTTGCCACGACCATTGTCTGTCTGGAGTGATTGAATAATGTATCTACTTGTAAAGCGTCTTTGAGTGTCTATGATAAAGCGCTATATAAATCTGATGCATTATTATTATTAAACTTTAAAGGTCCCATTTACTGCACTTTTTCCGCATGTTGACAGTTTCCACAGGTCTTAATGAGATATTTGTGACATAGTCGTGTGAAAAAATTAGGATACCCTGTATAAGCCTGTGTGTTTTGTTTTTTTTTATTAAATAAATTTGGACATATGGATATTTACTACCACTGTTAAAAATACTGGGAGATTCACGTAATACAACTAAATTAAAAATGAATAAAATACTTTTTTCAGATTTTCTGTAAAATGTAATTCTAAACAAATAGTGAGGATTAAATTAGGACACCCCCCCATCTTTTTTAGGACACCCCCACATTCATTCTCACTTAAAATGGCTAAAATAAATTTAAAAAATGCAAATAAAAACAAGGTTAGGCATAGATATGTAAACATTTCTTAATAAAAAACTGAATATTTATAGGGGTGTCCAAATGTTTTCACATGACTGTATTTTCTCAAATTATTGCAGCGTCATTGTGAATCATCCTTTGCAACCTTCCTTTGAGTGGTTCATGTCAGTGCATGGCTCTTTAAATACTAATGAGCTGCAGTTAACTCCAGCCTCTCTCTTTTGCCACTATTGCTAATCTTAGCTGGCCATCTCCTAGCCCGGGTAGCGAGCTTTAGCAGTTTAGTCTTATAGAATGAATGAAATAATGCATCACTGGTCGATGGGGGTGTCTGGTTTCAATGGTCAATAGGATATGACCAGTCCCTGGAGTAAAATCAGCATGGAAACATTCACGAATAAGTGACTAAAACTCCAGTTAAGACTGAAGCTAAACTGCTTGTGTCAGCTAGCTGCTTTTGGTCCCAGTAAAATGCCAGGCGGCCTGTCAGCCTCTCCCCACTGAGGCAAGCTCTAACCCATGATTTCCACCGACTCTGGATCCAGTCTGTTACAGTTGTGATCTGGTCTCTGCAGCAAATAGTTCCCATTGTAAATAATGTTCTAATCCCCACCTGGTGTGGTCCACTGTGGAACGAATCCGGCTTGTTGGATTCGGCTCGCTAATGAAACGCAAGGAGTTTGTTTTGACGGATGCCAGGTCCAGTTCACACGGAAAAGCCCCGATATCTACTGTATGTAATAACTATTTGTTCATTAAAAACTATTTACAGATCATCCGTTATTTTCTGAGGTCTACTTCTCCACTGTCAGAGAAGGTAAAAACTTTGACATAACATAGAAACATTTCACACAATTAAGATTAACGGGTTACCTATTTATTATTAGAGCACACAAATCCAGGAGGGGAGCCAGTACACCACACTTACTTGTATTCACGTGATTGCAATCAATCCTTCTGCGGTCTTTTTCAAAATTTCGCACTACTTTATATAATTCTCATGTGCTCTTGTATTCAAACCCTGTTCTTATGCATGCCACTTCAAAACACAAACGCAGCTGGTAGGGATGGACGCAAAGCTCCGTCCAATCTGCATTCGCAACGGACTGCATCTGGAGTCACTGTAAATACAGCTTTATGTAGTTAGACTGACCAACTAACCAAGCTAATGCTAACGGTTTGATTTAACATTGCGGCAAAAATATAACAAAACTAGAAAAGCACTCAGAAAGCGTATATCTCTGCCAAGGCTCCTTCCATCCCTCATGGATCATCTCCAAAATATAATGGGTTCATGTGTAGGCCACAAGCCAGTTCTGATGAAAATTGCATCAAAGTCTATCCAGTAGTTTTGGAGGATTCTTGCTAACACACTGAGAAGATATGAGCCTTGGTGGAGGTATGCACTCTCAGTTCGTCACCAAAATTTAATGGGTTTATTCTTGGCCCAAGGGCTACCTCTGGTGAAAATTTCATCAAAATCCTTACAGTAGTTTTCCTGCTAACAAACAGACAAACCTCCCCGATCACATTGCCTCCTTGGCAGAGGTAATAAGCTCAAATGATGCGAAATATATTATTGACTGTGAATTAGTGAACCGGATGGAAACAGGGATGTCTATTAGGATGACTGAAATTTAAAGAAAACAATATAAACCATGCTTGGTAAGCTAACTCCCTAGTAGCACTGTTGGGTCTGAAGCTATTGCATTGGACTCACACTCTGGATGGGGACTGAATAATTAGAGCCAATAGCATGGTGATGGGTTGCCACTAAAGACTGGAGTAGGGCTGGGCAATTTGACCTTAAATCAGCATCATGGTTAATTGACCCTTTCACATCTGTTTTTTTAATTTTCCCCCCCTTCTTGCTTATAGTTCACTGACAAGACTTGTAATTAAGCAATATTACACAAGAGTGTAGTATCATATCATTGTGCAGAGTGGTAGTAAATGACAATAATTCAATAATGAACAGGCCTATTGTCATTTCACACATAAAATCAACATTGTCTAGTGTTTACAATGCATACCTCTTGAGGGTTTGTGGGTCATGTGACTTGTGGCGTAGCCAATTAGCTTGTTAGTTGTATTGGAGTCCTTTACACAGCCATAATTTCATTACCACCCCATAGTGATTGAATCTGTTATGGGGTTCTTAAATACGGCCTTAGCTTGTCTGTTTTTTCTTTATGCTTTCCCACCTATAAAATGGTTGAAAGAACACAAAGAGCCATCAGAGGCTAACAGCAACTTAACTACAGAATAGAACAGAATTGGCTTTATTGTCATTGTACAGTTGTAAAGTACAAGGAAATTGTGGGTATCCACATGTTAGTTTACTTGCGCTTTCGTCGCTTTTCTTGGCATCTTCAGAAGAAATGAATAGTAAATCATCACATTCTATGTGGACAGAGACAACATTTATTTTCGTTACAAGACGTTTTATTTATTTATTTATTTTTTTAAGCTATGTTCTGATTATTCTGAACAGCGCTAACTTTGCTGCTTCCAGGGTATATAGCCTGCGGAGTTACGTGCACAGGCACATCTTAAAGGGGCAGTACATGAAAAGCTCTCTGTACACATGCAGACAACAGGGAAATGAGATGGTTTTTCTGTATATAAACATATTGCAAATGGGTGATTCCTTTAGTTTTTTTTATGATTTTTAGATAATCAGCTACAGTCTGTCACCATCTGGAAATTGTTTACTGCATTTCCTGTAACTTGAAAGGTATTTTTGTGTGCAGCAATATACCATATACCTCTCACTCTCAAGTTTTATTTGTCTTTTTGATTATTTAGCTGTCCTCTCTGTAATCTTAGATTTGAGACAAGCCTACTTTCTGTTTTGCATATAGAAATAGAACACAACCAGTGTTGATATGTCTGCACCACATGGTACAGCTTTGCCTTTGTTGGCAGGAGAAGATAAAGGTTTTGTGTCCAGATTTCAAGAGGCTCCTAGGAGTTCACACTTGATCGTGGTGAATTTTTTTTTTTTCCACAATATCTTTATTGAACCTTTTTTTTTTTTTAAACAAACATGATACAAACAATCAAACACTAACACTAAAGTACTACAAAAAAAAAAAAATGCACTAAAAAACACCAACAACCACCAACAAAATCAAATCTTCAACAATGCTCCTCTGTTTAGTCTAGACAATCCAACACATAAGTATACATATTATGTTCACCAGTTTGGAATTTACAAGGTCCGCACATATCATTCACCTTCTTCTTCAAGAGTTATGTTTAAATTTTTTACATAATCAATAAAAGGTCTCCATATATTCTCAAACGCAATTTCCTTTGATTTCAGTATATATGTTATTCTTTCTAATGGAAGGTTTGTTAACATCTGTCTTAACCACTGAGTCACATCTGGTCTATGAGTCTTTTTCCATAATAGTGCAATACATTTTTTGGCATTAAGCAAACTGAGGTCAATGAATGTTCTTTCACTTTTATTAAAATTATGCTTTTCTGGGTACAGACCCAACAAAAACAGTTTAGGATTCAATATGATTTGTTTTGAGATTATTTTTTCAATTGTTACCCTCACCTCTTCCCAAAACATTCTTATTAATCTACATTCCCATACACAATGAAATAGAGTTCCTTTACTTTCCATACATTTTGTGCACGTATCTGGTATATTTTTGTTATATCTATTTAACTCCTCCGGTGTAACATACATCCGCATTAACCATTTGAAATGTATCAATTTAAGGCGTACATTTATTGATTTGGTTTGAGCTTCTGTACAAGCCAATTCCCATTGTTCCTCTGGAATTTCAGTTTGCAGATCTTCTTTCCAGTAGTTTAATCTTTTCAGTGAATTTTCACTTGAAAATAGTGTCAATGAGTTATAAAACTCTGAAATAATACCCTTTCTTTTACTATCTTTCATCAACATTTTTTCCAAGGATGAATAGATAGGTCGAGTGAGAGCTTTATTTTGATTTGATCGAATAAAGTTTCTAAGTTGAAGATATTTAAAAAAATGTGTTCTATTGAGATTAAATTTGATCCTCAACTCTTCAAAAGACATTATGTTTTCTGCACATGGCAAATATAAATCCTGAATCTTTTGTATCCCTTTTAAATTCCATACTTTAAATACAGCGTCCGCTCTCCCTGGTTTAAAATATTGATTACCCCATATTGGACTAAATTGTGACAATAACTGTGGTTCTTTTAAATAGTTTTTAGCTTCACACCATATTTTGATCATATGCTTTACAAATGGATTTTTAACTTGTTTTTGTAATTTTTTTGCCGAATCTGAGTATATGAATATGGGAAGAGGTAAAGGTAAATTGTATGATTCCATTTCAGTCCAGTGAGGGAGATCATTTGATGAAAAATAATATGTCATAGACCTCAGTTGTGCCGACCAATAATACAACATAAAATTTGGACATTTCAGACCTCCACGATCAAATGGTAAATATAATAAAGACAGACGTAATCTAGCCCTCCTGTTGTTCCATATAAATTCCACTAACTTTTTTTTAATTCTTGAGAATAAATCTAAAGGTGGTGGTAAGGGAATGTATTGAAATAAATAAAGTATTTTAGGTAAGATATTACTTTTAAGTATATTAATTCTCCCGATCATCGACATTGGTAGTGACATCCATCTCTGAAGTAACTCATCAATATCTGTCATTAAGGCTTCATAATTGACACTGGCGACTGATTCTAGCTTAGGCACAATTTGGATTCCTAAATATTTGAACTGATTTACAACATTGAATTGATTTACCTCAGGGGCTGGGTAATTTCTCTGGGTCTCATTTAGCATTAATATTGAAGATTTAGTTTTATTTATTTTATATCCTGATATTTCCCCGAAATTCTTTATTAAATTCAACAAGGTCGGAATTGATTTTTTAAGATTCGACATAAACAAAATTATGTCATCGGCATACAGGGAGATTTTATGTTCTGTTGGTCCAACTTTAATTCCATATATTTGTGACTGTAGACGTATCGCCATCGCTAAAGGTTCAATTGCCATAGTAAACAGTAAAGGTGAAAGTGGACAGCCTTGTCGACATCCTCTATTGATTTTTATTGATTTTGAAATATTGTTATTTGTTAGAATTTCTGCAGTTGCATTATTATATATTATCTGAACCCATTTTATAAAATTATTTCCAAGTCCAAACCTTTGTAAGACTTCAAAAAGAAAGGGCCATTCAACTCTATCAAAGGCTTTTTCGGCATCCAGTGATAAGAGAGCTGTATCCGGTGCTTCTTTATTAGAATAAATAATATTAAATAGTCTTCTTACATTATGGAAGCCTTGTCTTCCCTTTATAAAGCCATTCTGATCTCGATTAATAATATTTGGTAAAATTTCTTGTATTCGTCTTGCTAAAATTTTACAAATTATCTTAAGGTCGGCATTTAATAGGCTTATTGGTCTCATATTTTCACATTTATTAGAGGGCTTACCTGGTTTTGGCAACAGTATAATTAAGGCATTATTCATATATGATGGTAAATTACTATTTTGAAATGCTTCTAAAACCATTTCCAAAAAAGGTTTTGTTAATTTATTCTTAAATTTTTTATAAAGGTCAACTGGAAGACCATCTGGTCCTGCACTTTTTCCTGATTTCATATTATCAATGGCTAGTCCAACTTCTTCTTGACTAATTTTAGACTCCAGTATCTCCCTATTTTCATTTGGAATACACGGTATAAATAGTTCATTCAAAAACCCATGTAGTTTTGTTAAGTCGGATTCATTTTTGGTATCATATAATTTTTCATAGTAATCTCTCAAGGCTCTATTAATTTCTGAAGGATCTATAACTACCTGTCCGTTACTTATAATACTGGTAATTGGTGTTTTAGATTCTAATTGTTTAATCTGCCATGCCAATAACTTTCCTGATTTTTCACCTTGTTCATAAAAAGATTGTTTCAATCTTAGAAGACTCGAGGCAGCTCTATTCGCTGATTTTTTGTCATATTCAGCTCTCAAAATCAGTAATTCGTTCTCCAACCTTGGATCTCTTCCTGCATATACTCTTTCTTGAAGAATTTTTATTTTATGTTCCAATTGGACTCTCTCCTCTCGAGTCTTCTTAGATTTTGAACCTGTATAACTAATAATATGTCCCCTAATAAAAGCTTTGAAAGCCTCCCACTTTACACATGCTGATGTTTGTGTAGTATTGATATCAAAGAACTCATCTATCTGTTTTTCTATATACTTAACAAATTCCTCATCCTGAAGCCATTTATGCTGAAATTGCCATCTACCTGGTTCCTTTGTCAATTTCTTATCTACATACATTAGACAGCAGGGTGCATGATCAGAGATCATGATGTTATCATAAAAACAGTTTTGAATCTTGGACCTTAATTCTGTGGAGATCAAAAAATAATCTATACGTGAGAATGTCTTGTAGGTATTGGAATAACAAGAGTATGCTTTAACTTGTGGTTTCATTTCTCTCCATATATCTATCAATTTCAATTCTTTCATAAAATGATTAATGGTCATCCTACATCCATTGTGCGTACAGTCCAGTCCTGTTGATCTATCTATACTGGGATTCAATGTACAATTAAAATCCCCTGCTATTATATGTTGCCCTGTAAGTGATGATAAGATAAGAAATAAATTGGCAAAGAACTTTTGATCATCTATATTGGGACCATATAAGTTCACCAAATTTATGTTTTCTAATAGCAAAGATCCTTGAATGATTACATATCTTCCAAATTTGTCTCCAATTACATTTTTCACTTGAAATGGGACTGATTTATGTATGAGAGTCATAACTCCCCTGGCTCGGGATGAAAATGATGAGGTGAAAACATTTCCTTGCCATCTACTCCTAATTCTTTTTACATCTTGCTCTATTAGATGAGTTTCTTGTAAAAACACAATTTTTGAACCCATGTCTTTTATTTTATTCATAACTTGTTTAAGTTTTTTTAAATTTTGTAGACCTCTGCAATTCCATGAAGTTAAATTAAGATTAATGCTTTGATTTATAATCAATAGGGAGATTGGGATTACCTTGCAGTGTAAACATGCTCAAACAGAAAAGCAAAAAAATGAGTGGTTGAACATTCACCCTACAAACTACACACAAACAAATTCCCCCTTCCCACATTTGTGGCAATCCCCCCAAAAGCAAAAGAAAAATTCCGTCTCCCGATATAGCCATCGACCGTTCCACACCCACGAGGAACAGCCAAAGCCACTCCTTCTTCATCCTCCCAATCACCCTAACTCTACTGCTTTTAATAACGTAACATTAACTCTCTTCTGTAATTTTCCAATTTAACTCCAAATTTTTTTTTAGCAATTTTGTACTTTTTTTTTTTTTTTTAATATGTAATACATTCTATATTTTGTAATCTTGTTATATGCTTCTAATCAGTTAAATGCTCAAATATTCTACCCTATATTCTGTTCATGCTTAGCTCCCACCAGTCTCTTCCTGGATCTTCTTGATGAGCTCCTGCGCCTCCTCGGGGGTCTTGAAGATGCGTGTTCTGCCCTCATATGTGACCAGAAGTCTTGCAGGGTGAATCACTCCATGACGAATCTCAAGGTTGCGCAGTTCTTTGCGGATGGGGTCAAACTGCTTCCTTAATTGTTGGATTCCTGAGGCCAGATCTGGGTAGAACCGCACCTGCTGATCTTGGTATTTAATTTCTCCTTTGGCCCGCACCGCGTTGGAGATCGTCATCCTGTCTCTGTAGCTGAGAAACTTCATAATTAGCGTCCTCGGTGCTGCCTTGTTACCTCTCGGTGGGCCAATTCGGTGGGAGCTTTCCAAGACGACTGATGATTTTAGCTCCGCGTTGTTCAGCGCCTCCGGGATCCACCCCTCCAAAAAGGAGCATGAATCACGACCTTCGGCTCCCTCCGGTAGACCCACCAGCCTCAGGTTGTTCCTTCTGGACCGAGATTCCAAGTCCAGAACGCTATTTTCCAGATCTTTATTTTTTTTTCCAAAGTGCGCACCTTTATTTGAAGTCCGCTAATTTCATCCTCCGCACTTGAAACACGAAGCTCCGCCTGCGTCACTCGCTCCACGCAGTCACCCAACTCCTTTCTCATTGCATCCAACGCTGCCATAATCCCATCAAGTTTAGCGGAAAAGTCTGCTCTCATTGAGCTAATGGCAGCCAGCACTGCACCTGTGCCGCCATCGTCAGCAGCAGCAGTTACCGCACCACCGCTAGTTTCATCCGCCATATCCGCAGCTTTTTCTACTGCGCCACAAACTTTAAAGTCCGTTAATTTGGACTGCTTCGGCGATTCAATTTTTCCCCCTCCTGATTTCCCAGCCTTAGTCTTCACCGGCATATCCTCACCCAAACGCTGGGAAAAGTTCTGTTCCAAATGAGAGAGTTATTTGCCGAATTTTTATTTCCAAGGGTAGAGCAGAGTGATACGTGTCCTTCTAGGCGGCCGCCATAACCGGAAGTCGATCGTGGTGAATTTTAATTCGGTCAGCAAGCTTCCTGCATATAGGGGAGCTATCTTAAGAGGTATTGCTTTTACCAACCAATCTCAGTGGAGATAGCCAGCATGAACTAAGATTGGCTGTCAACTGTCGGTCTTTTTTGAAATCGCCTAAGCTGTAGGCAAATATCATGTCACAGTTGGCAGTTGGAAAGGGAATAAGTCCCAGTAAAATTTCTGATTGACTTTAGTTTGGTGGCTGTCAGCCTGCTCCATGTGAGCCAATATTCCCTTTTCTCTCTGCAGGTAGCATAAACAGGAATTCAAATGGATTTGGATGACAGCTTTTCCTCAGAATTATCTGGATAATTTTATGTGTTCTCTGTTTTTAAATGTTAGTAAAATGGAGCTGCCACTTTTCCAAATTTGATTTTATGTAATTTTCAATGAACCCATCAGAATCACCCTTTGATTCTTAATAGCTTCGAGGTCCAAACTAGTGCAATGATAAACTAACAGTTTTCCCACTTGGGGGTGGGGGGGGGGGGAATAAAATACATACCAGTGTTTCCTCTGGCTTAAAGACCTTGGCGTGATGGCATCATATTTTTCGGGGGGGGGGGGGTGCACATGACACTATTGTAACCAAATATGTTAATTTTATACTATTATTATTATTTTTGCACAGTAACTTTGCATATGGGATTTACCATTTGAAGTATTGTACAACCGAGGCTTGAATGTTGGAATATTGGGCCAGTTGGGGTCCCACCCAGGCATCCTGTATTTGAACTTTTTAATGGTTTCATCTTTCTCTCCTTCCTCTGCTCTCACCTCTCGTGGACCCTCTGCCTGAACACTTTCCTCTCCTTGGCTCATCTCTTCTGTCTCATCTTGCCCTCTCTGAGCTCTGTCTAATTCAGGTTCTCTCTCTGTTTATGGTGGTATACAAGCAGGTTAGAAAATATCAAGTGTCGTGTTTTGTCCTGCAGGATTTTTTTTTGTCATGGTTTACATAAACGACAAAAATATGTGTATTTTTTTTTTTTTTGTATTTTTAGTCTAGTGTTTCTTGTTTCCAATGAGAGAGTAGGGAAGGGGAAAAAAACATTCATAACAGTAATTCACTCATGCATACTTAAATTATACGATCAGAGATGGGCATAGTAGCCACAAATTCTACTCATGTAAAAGTAGTGCTTTGAAATTAATAATTAAAAGTAGACAACCAAAAAATTCTAATTGAGCTAAGGGTACAAAGAGCACCCACTTAAAAACTTGAGTAACGACTTCAATCTTGAAGGTTTGTTTTTCTCAAAAATTTATAGCAATTCTTATAGTTTTCTACTTTTCTCTGTAAATTTATCTAAATTTGAAACCATTTTCCTCAAATTTGTAATTTCCTCTTGTAAAATTGAATTTTCTTGTACATTTGAGACTTTATTATAAATTTGTGGATTATTTTATGGCTAATTTTTGTTTATTTTTTTTTTAATTAAATTTTTTAGACATCTCACCACCCAGACAGAAGGAAAAACCTCCCTTATTTTGAAATCCAAATGTTGGCACGTTTAGTTTGTCTGAAGGCTGTTGATGGATTAAAGTCACTGACTTTGTGAATTTCAGTCATCTTAACTTTCCAGGTACATAATAGTGAACAGAAATTAGTTAATTAATATTAACTAAGGTAAAAGTAAAAACAGCTCCTTTTCATTCTTGTCTGAAATAATAAAAACAAAAAAACTAATGATTAAAAGGAAGACAAAATGAACCAACTCGAGCTCTTAACCACATCTGTTAGCTAAGCAACTCTTCCATTATTGCTTCTGTTACCAGCGGGTTAAAACCATGATAAATGCCTCCAGTGCTTACATACCTCTTCTGATTTTTTTCCGCGTTTTAAGTACTTTAATAAGCTCATGTTTCTCTCGGACAGTGACACGAACGAGTCACTCTGCCTGGCAACTGGAGTGGTCACGGGGGTGTGGTGCTTCTGAACTCCGCGCGGATGACGGTCACATGCGTTGTTCGTGTGTGCGCTTGCAGACCGTAATTCCTTCATATTTTTTTCTTAAATTTCTATTTCGTCATAGAGTGGTGGGAAATTTACAAGCGTGGCAGGCCGCCACTGGGAAATGTTACCAGAGGAAACCCTGTATTCAGTATACTAACAGTCACAAAAAGTCTTTAAGGAAGGATTTCCATGGCAGTGCTTGTCCAGATGGTCTATTTTAATGTCATATAAAGTCCTGTCTGCTTTTTGTGTTGACACATTTTCCAATCTGTACATCGTCCTTTAAAGAAAAAACGGTTTGTATTTGGGAAAAAAAAAAATCTTAAGTAATAGGGCTGGTAATCTCTAGCCACCTCACGATTCACTTACAGTTCAAAGTTTTGCAATGATGATGCATCCTTTTTACCTCCACCAAGGAGGTAAAATGATCGTGGTGGTTTGTCTGTTTCTCTGTTAGCAGGATTACGCAAAAGCTACTGGATGGATTTTGAAAATGTGGCACTGACAACAGATTGTTGGACTGCGCTAACTACAGAAAGCTACATTGCGGTCACTTGCCATTGCACTGATAATGACTGGCATGTAAAATCAGCAATTCTTCCACAGAGAGCATGTCCGATTTTATGTAGTTTTTAATATTATGTGGACTATCTAAATATTTTTTTAATTCAGAATTAATGTTACTGAAGTTTAATATCAGCCAGTGCATACACTTTATGTTATAGTAGCTTCAATATTTATTCTTCTGAGTTTATTTTGTTCATGTTTAACATGCAACAGATTACATTATGTAAATGAATCAAATCCTTAAGGAATTTGACTTGCATTTTTTTTATTCAGTACTGTATATCAAACAGTAATTGGCTTTTTATGTTATAGACCATAATGTACCAAGGGAAATTCAAATTCTCAGGAAAAATGCCACTTATCAATTGATTGTTAATCAGTTAAGGTGAATCAATTAACAATTAATCAGTAACTTGCATCCCTAACAGAAACACATACTTCCATTAACATAAAATATATATATTTTTAAATTATTTATTATGTTGTCGACCATGCGTCACATCTGACAGTAGTCCCTCGCACGCACTCTGTGCAGCGCATGTGGAGAGCGTGGAGAGCAGCAGCTTCCTGCTTATCCTTCCCCACTCTCGGTAAGACATAAACAAATCCAGAAAAGGTAAAATCACAGAGGAAAATAGAGAGTTTAATTCTGTGTGGACAGATTCATTTGTGTTCATGTACAGTGGATATAAAAAGTCTACACACCCCTGTTCAAATGCCAGGTTTTTGTGATGTTAAAAAGTAAGCCCACGATAAATCATTTCAAAACTTTCTCCACCATTAATGTGACCTATAACCTGTACAACCCAATTGAAAAACAAGGTGAAATCTTTTAAGGGGAAAAATAAAAAAATAAAAAAACTTAAAATATCCTGGTTGCATAAATATGCACACCTTGTTATAACTGGGGATGTGGCTGTGTTCAGAATTAATCAATGACATTCAAACTCATGTTAAATGAGAGTCAGCATACACCTGCCACCATTTAAAGTGCCTCTGATTAACCTCAAATAAAGTTCAGCTGTTCTAGTAGGCTTTTCCTGACATTTTTGTAGTCACATCTTAGAGCACAAGCCATGGTATTCAGAGAGCTTCCAAAGCATCAGCAAGATCTCGTTGTTCAAAGGTATCAGTCAGGAGAAGGGTACAAAAGAATTTCCAAGGCATTAAATATGCCATGGAACACAGTGAAGACAGTCATCATCAAGTGGAGAAAATATGGCACAACAGTGACCTTACCAAGAACTGGACATCCCTCCAAAATTGATGAAACAACGAGAAGAAAATGGGTCAGGGAGGCTGTCAAGAGGTTGACGGCAACATTGAAGGAGCTGCAGGAATTTCTGGCAAGTACTGGCTATTTAGTATATGTACCAACAATCTCCCGTCTAGGGCGGCAAGACGTAAGCCTTCTCTTATGAAGAAAAACATCCAAGCCTGGCTACATTTCGCAAAAACACATTTGAAATCTCCCAAACGCATGTGGGAAAATGTGTTATGGTCTGATGAAACCAAGGTTGAGCTTTTTGGCCATAATTCCAAAAGGTATATTTGACGCAAACAAGAAAGCTGAAAATGAAGATGAACTTTATCTTTCAGCACGACAATGACCCAAAGCACACATCCAAATCAACAAAAGAATGGTTTCACCAGAAGAAGATTAAGATTTTGGACTGGCCCAGCCAGAGTCCAGACCTGAATTCAATCAAACATCTGTGGGGTGATCTGAAGAGGGCTGTGTACAGGAGACGCTACTTGCAATCTGACAGATTTGGAGCGTTTTTGCAAAGAAGAGTGGGAAAATATTGCCACATCAAGATGTACCACGTTGATAGACTCCTACTCACAAAGTCTGAGTGTTGTAATAAAAGCCAAAGGTGCTGCAACAAAGTATTTAAGAATGTGCATATTTATGCAAGCAGGTTATTGTAAGTTTTCTATTTTTTATTTTTTCCCTTAAAAGATTTCAGTTTGCTTTTCAATTGGGTTGTACAGGCTATAGGTCATATTAATGGTGAAAAAAGTTTTGAAATGATTTATCTTGGTCTCATTTTTTTACATCACAAAAACCTGACATTTGAACAGGGGTGTGTAGACGTTTTTATCCACTGTATGGTTGTTATGTGGAGAGAATTTCTCCACAAGAACACAAACAATGAAAAAAACAGCTGTTTCATTAGGTCCATAAAATTTTTTAAGTGATTATCTAAAGTCAACGCCTTAATTGTCCTTAAAATGAGAAACAATCCTTGAATTCCTGCTTATTAGCCTTGAAATTAGTCGCCTGTGTTTTAATGCTGGATTCACCAGACATGACCGAAGTCTGAATTAGTGTGACTTTATTTTCACCATCACAACTCAATACTTCCAGAGTTATGTAAAAATAAAAGCCCTTTATAGTGATTCAATTTTAAGAACAATTTGTGATATATTTGTAATACTTTTACTTTATGAATGAAGCTATATATAAAGCTTGAAAAGTTTTTTTCACTGTTGTATGAATTCATTAATGCCACATTAATATTCAGAGCTATGGATATAAAAAAAACTTTATAAGCAGCATCATCTTTATTTTAAAGGTCAAATTGCTGTTGCGTTCCTCACCCACTTTTAGTCGGAGACGGGCAAAACAGCTCTTGGGTTGGCAAAGGTTGCAGACCCCTGATCTAGGCCATTGACTTTGACTTTAAGCACATGCTAGTAGGGATGGGAATTAATAAAATGTTATCAATACCAGTGGCATAATCGATTTTTATTGAGCCAATTCTTTATTGATTCCCTGATCAATTCTTGATCAGTTTTCCATGTGGGGGGAAAAGCAAGCCTTCATAGGATTTCAGCGTCAATGTAGAAGTTTTTTTTATTTTTCTGACTTTAAAAATGTTTCTTCTCTTAAAAAGATACAGCGGGGTAAAAAAGTATTTAGTCAGCCACCAATTGTGCAAGTTCTCCCACTTAAAAGATGAGAGAGGTCTCCAATTTTCATCATAGGTATACCTCAACTATGAGAGACAAAATGAGAAAAAAAAATCCAGAAAATCACATTGAAAGATTTTTAATGAATTAATTGGTAAATTCCTCGGTAAAATAGGTATTTGGTCAATAACAAAAGTTCATCTCAATACTTTGTTATATACCCTTTGTTGGCAATGACAGAGGTCAAACGTTTTCTGTAAGTGTTCACAAGGTTTTCACACACTGTTGGTGGTATTTTGACCCATTCCTCCACGCAGATCTCCTCTAGAGCAGTGATGTTTTGGGGCTGTCACTGGGCAACACGGACTTTCAACTTCCTCCAAAGATTTTCTGTGAGGTTGAGATCTGGAGACTGGCTAGGCCACTCCAGGACCTTGAAATGCTTCTTACGAAGCCACTCCTTCGTTGCCCGGGGTGTGTGTTTGGGATCATTGTCATGCTGAAAGACCCAGCCACGTTTCATCTTCAATGCTCTTGCTAATGGAAGGAAGTTTTCACTCAAAATCTCACGATACATGGCCGCATTCATTCTTTCCTTTACACGGATCAGTCGTCCTGGTCCCTTTGCAGAAAAACAGCCCCAAAGTATGATGTTTCCACCCCCATGCTTCACAGTAGGTATGGTGTTCTTTCTCCTCCAAACACGACAAGTCAAGTTTTTACCAAAAAGTTCTATTTTGGTTTCATCTGACCATATGACATTCTCCCAGTCCTCTTCTGGATCATCCAAATGCTCTCTAGCAAACTTCAGACGGGCCTGGACATGTACTGGCTTAAGCAGGGGGACACGTCTGGCACTGCAGGATTTGAGTCCCTGGCGGCGTAGTGTGTTTCTGATGTAGCCTTTGTAACTTTGGTCCCAGCTCTCTGCAGGTCATTCACTAGGTCCCCCCGTGTGGTTCTGGGATTTTTGCTCACCGTTCTCGTGATCATTTTGACCCTACAGGGTGAGATCTTGCGTGGAGCCCCAGATCGAGGGAGATTATCAGTGGTCTTGTATGTCTTCCATTTTCTAATAATTGCTCCCACAGTTGATTTCTTCACACCAAGCTGCTTACCTATTGCAGATTCAGTCTTCCCAGCCTGGTGCAGGTCTACAATTTTGTTTCTGGTGTCCTTTGACAGCTCTTTGGTCTTGGCCATAGTGGAGTTTGGAGTCTGACTGTTTGAGGTTGTGGACAGGTGTCTTTTATACTGATAGCAAGTTCAAACAGGTGCCATTAATACAGGTAACGAGTGGAGGACAGAGGAGCCTCTTAAAGAAGAAGTTACAGGTCTGTGAGAGCCAGAAATCTTGCTTGTTTGTAGGTGACCAAATACTTATTTTACTGAGGAATTTACCAATTAATTCATTAAAAATCCTTCAATGTGATTTTCTGGATCTTTTTTCTCATTTTGTCTCTCATAGTTGAGGTATACCTATGATGAAAATTGGAGACCTCTCTCATCTTTTAACTGGGAGAACTTGCACAATTGGTGGCTGACTAAATACTTTTTTGCCCCACTGTATAATAAAATCAATTATACAACAGTTAGTTCCGACTGAGCAATTTGATTGGATATTAGGGATTTCAGGAGCTACTATAATCCGCGATGATTGCGCTCCAATTTCACTGGATATGTATCACTCTGCTTCAAAGGTGTTCTAGTAACATTAATTACTAGCAGTGTTTTTCTGTCAACTCTCTCACAATTGTAGTGCTGTTTTGGATACCTTAATTTCCATAGTGAGGCACTGTTTGACAAGAAATTATACATCCGTGACCCAGAAGTCCCACCCTTTTGACGAGGTCTACCTCCGTCTACCCCAGCCCTGCTGTCATTTTAAGCTCATTAAGCGATTTCACGTGTTTAAAAAATAGGCAGTGCTAGAGTTTGATTTATTGTCTCGATTAACAAACCACAATACCTTTGTGGTGATGGACTCTGTTTCATCTGAAAATGTGAAAAAAAGTGAGTAAAATGTGCTAAATCACTAGCATACTAACTACTGGCTACTGACTGCCTACCGATGGTTCTGGCGACTCCCGACTCAACAGGTATATGTTTTATAAACACATTACTTTTGCACTTGACAATATTTAATTTGTTTACATGTGTGTGAAATGACAATAGATGTCTTCATGCTGATTGAGATGTTTAGCAGCAGTTACTGGTAAAATTCAGAAGGGACTATTTTTTTCTCAGCTGCGTAGAATAGCTGTTTAAACAAACCATAATATTTTATCCACTATTGCTGTCATTTAATAATTTGTGCTTGCGGAACTGTTGTATAAAAGCAATATTACACTTGAGTTCTTTACGGTATCGTGAATATACTAACTCTGGGTGTGATAGCCATATCACACCTGGAGTTCGTATATTCACGATACCGTAACTTACTCTCGTGTAATATTGCTTAAATATAAAAGACTATAAACATGTAAAAATTGACATTTATGCCTTGTGACATTTATGTTTAAATGCTGAAAATCAATATAAACTAGAAAAGCACTCAGAGCGCATACCTCCACCAAGGCTGCTTTAAGGTCCTTGGTGGAGGTATGCAGGCTCAGATCATTTTAATGGGTTCATTCTTGGCCCAAGAAAATTTAATCAAAATCCATCCAGCAGTTTTTGCATAACTTTGCTAACAAACAGACAAACCACCCCATTTACTCCTTGGTGGAGGTAATAAAAGCAGTTTAAATGGAATACTGAAGTGATTAGAAAACACTGCACAATTAAGTTATTTTAGCAATCACAAAAATATACATGCTGTACTTGGGTGTAATTTTTGCATGTTTTTTTAATTATATCTATGTATAAAAGAAATTCTGCGGTGTGGGTATGTATGTATATGTGGCAAACTTTGTCCCCCAACTAACTCAGAAGCCACTTGACCACAGGCTCTCATCTCTTGCATGGTGATGCTACAATACCTGAAGAGTAACCTTGACATGGTTTCACTTACCGCTTGACCATAAAAGTGGTCAAAGGTGACTTTTTTAATTCACCTTTACTGGTGGAAGAATCAAGTCCACCTGACACGGTCGGTGGAGTTTAGGATGCACATGTCTCTCTCCACAATACAGGTGTTGTGGACTGACAGGGAGATGGAAGTACTGGATACCGCTGGTGCTGGGACACCAAAACTATATTTACATTTAACTATATTCACATTTATTTCTTTAATTCGCTCATTTAACCCATATTAAGGTGTACACTGGTGATAGAATAGAGCCCATGCTGGCCGCTCGTGTTGGCTGTGACTGGAAACTGGATGTGTTTGTGCGTTACCAAAATGGCTTTCTACTGTGTCCAGTAACTTCTGTTCAAATCATGTCAAAGGCGGAGAACAACTTCTCATCCAATCGGTGTGAACACCCGCTGCCGTCATGTAATTTAAGTGTATATAATTATTAGGGTTAAGACAAGTCGTACAAATGTTCTGTGTCTGCTAACTTCCCCAATATTCTTTTGAATTCAGACTGTTGTTTATCCTACTTGTTTTGTAAGTGCGAGAAATATTAACAGCATACTGATAGAAACTGTGAATTATTGTGGATTAAAAATGTTTGTAAAAACATCCAGGAATTTTTTTTTTTTAAATGCATCAATCTATCACCAAAACCTTAAAATGGACAAAAAAAGGGGAAAAAAAACCTTCTCTTCCAACAAAAACATTAATAATAAAATTGGATCATTGTCAAGATCTGGAGAAAAAATAAACCATTACATAGAACAAAAATTTAACCAGCATCCCTATGAAAATTGCAAATTTACATGAAAAAGTAGTAGATTTATGAGGAAAAAATTGGCAAGTTTCACAAAGTTTTTCATTTACAAGAAGAAAAGCTAATTGGATAAAAAAAGCAACTTTATGAGAGAAGTTTCAGCTCTATAAGAAAAGTTGCAAATTTACAAGAAAAAGTCAAATTCGAGGAAAAAATGTTGCACATTTATGCCAGACACAAATGTAAATGGGAAAGACAAATTTTTGAGACAAGCAGCAAATTTACAAGAAAGAAGTAGGAAATTTCAGAAAAGAAATTAATTTCACTAAAGTGAAATGGGACATACAAGAGTAAAACACTATATCATGACTGAAGAATAAGGGGCCGTATTAAGTAAATGAGGTAAATTATGCCGACTTGCTATTATCATCCTGTGGTGCATTTTACTTTGTGCAATAAAAAACTAATGAAAAAAATTAATGCTTTATATACCCTTGAGAATGTAGGAATGCTGGAGCAATAAATCTCCCTGAATGCTACACAAAAACAATGCAATACCGACGTTTGGAAACATCAGCTTTTTAAGTTTGACCCACAACATCATGTAATGCCGACATTGTCGCATTTAGGGTGCTGTCTGGGGAAGGGACCAATTGTATGGAAGGCCATCCCATTCAGAACATTGCCACGATGTGTAGTTACATTTCTGGACTGACACATCAGGTCAACATAAGCTGTATATTCATTGCAGCCCAGCTGTACTCTGGGAGGAGCAAAGGTTGGTTTGCAAGTCCTTGATATCACTGTTGTAGTATCATCAGGACTAAAGACTGCATGTCTTATTCACCAGGTATTGCTGCTAGTACGATATACAGTGCATCCAGAAAAGTATTCACAGTGCTTCACTTTTTTCACATTTTATGTTACAGCCTTCTTCCAAAGCCTTATTCATTTTTTCCCTCAAAATTCTACACACAATACCCCATAATGACAACATGACGGGTGTTTTGTTTTTTTTAATTTTTGCAAATTTATTAAAAATAAAAAAAAAACTGAGAAATCACATGTACATAAGTATTCACAGCCTTTGCCGTGAATCTCAAAATTGAGCTCAGGTGCATCCTGTTTCCACTGATCATCCTTGAGATGTTTCTACAGCTTATTGGAGTCCACCTGTGGTAAATTCAGTTGATTGGACATGATTTGGAAAGGCACACACCTGTCTATATAAAATCCCACAGTTGATGGTGCAAGTCAGAGCACAAACCAAGGATGAAGGCAAAGGAATTGTCTGTAGACTTCCGAGACAGGATTATGTTGAGGCACAAATATGGAGAAGGGAACAGAAAAATTTATGCTTCTTTGAAAGTCCCAATGAGCACAGTGACCTCCATCATCTGTAAATGGAAGAAGTTCGGAACCACCAGGACTCTTCCTAGAGCTGGCTGGCCGTCTAAACTGAGTAATTGTGTAACTTGTAACTTGAGTAATTAATCAAGCTCCTCTCCTGTGGAATCAGCTGCCAATCTGGATTCGGGAGTCAGACTCGATCTCTGTTTTTAAGATTAGGGTTAAAACCTACCTTTTTGATATAGCCTACAATTAGGGAGGGATCATGTGTTTCTGAACCCTCCCTTAGTTATGCTGCTAATAGGTTTAGTCAGCCGGGGGACCTCCAGTAATGCACTGGGCCTCACTCCTTTCCTCACTCTCTATGAAATATTTTTTTTTTTGCTGGTCATTAACATTTGTTTGTTCTCTCCCATAGATTGAGTCCCCATCGTGCTGTTTGCTCTCTACATGTCTGTTCTTTTCATCTTCTCTGTCCCCTCACCCCCCAGCCAGTCGCAGCAGATGACTGCCCCTCCCTGAGCCTGGTTCTGCTGGAGGTTTCTTCCTGTTAAAAGGGAGTTTTTCCTCTCCACCGTCGCCAAGTGCTTGCTCACAGGGGATCACCTGATTGCTGGGGTCTTTCTGCAACTGTGGGGGTTCCCCCCTACAGTTGATAGTGCTATGAGATGACTGTTGTTGTGAAATGGCGCTATATAAATAAAGTTGAATTGAATTGAATTAATTGGGGAGAAGGCCTTTAGTCAGGGAGGTGACCAAGAACCTAATGGTCACTCTGTCAGAGCTCCAGCATTCCAATGTGGAGAGAGGAGAGCCTTCCAGAAGGACAACCATCTCTGCAGCAATCCACCAATCAAGCCTATATGGTAGAGTGGCCAGCTGGAAGCCACTCCTTAGTAAAAGGCACATGGCAATCCACCTGGAGTTTGCCAAAAGGCACCTGAAGGACTCAGACAATGAGAAACAATTCTCTGGTCTGATGAGACAAAGATTGAACTCTTTGGCGTGAATGCCAGGCATCATGTTTGGAGGAAACCAAGTATCACTCATCACCAGGCCAATACCATCCCTACAGTCAAGCGTGGTGGTGGCAGCATCATGCTGTGGGGATGTTTTTCAGCGGCAGGAGCTGGCAGACTAGTCAGGATAGAGGGAAAGATGAATGCAGCCATGTATAGAGACATCCTGGATGAAAACCTGCTCCAGAGCGCTCTTGACCTCAGACTGGGGGCGATGGTTCATCGTTCAGTAGGATAACAGCCCTAAACACACAGCCAAGACATCAAAGGAGTGGCTTCAGGACAACTCTGTGAATGTCCTTGAGTGGATCAGCCAGAGCCCAGAGTTGAATCCAATTGAACATCTCTGGAGAGATCTGAAAATGGCTGTGCACCGACGCTTCCCATCCAACCTGATGGAACTTGAGAGGTGCTGCAAATAGTAATGGGCAAAACTGCCCAAAGATAAGTGTACCAAGCTTGTGACATCATATTCAAAAGACTTGAGGCTGTAATTGCTGCCAAAGGTGCATGAACAAAGTATTGAGCAAAGGCTGTGAATACTTATGTGCATGTGATTTCTTCATTTTGTATTTTTTAATAAATTTGCAAAAATCTAAAACAAAACAAAACTTCACATTGTCATTACTAGTGCCTACCTGTGCATCCCCATGCATACCCGTGCATGCCTGTAGAAACCAAGTATAAGCAAGTATTTCTGCATGCCTGTTGAAAGCAGGTGTAAGCAAGCGCTTCACGACTCGTTCAGTGATGCCTGCCGTGATCATCTTCTTCTTTTAGATTTGATTGGCGGTGATGTTGTTATAGCGAGTCCTATGATCTTTGATGCTGGCATAGTGAGTTCTATGATCTTTGATGGCGTCATAGTGAGTCCTTTGATCTTTGATGATGGCATAGCAAGTCCTATGATCTTTGTCAAACAACTTGATGTCATAGCGAGTCCTATGATCTTTGCTGATGTCATAGTGAGTCCTATTATCGTGAGTCATGCCTGCACTTGATCTTTGATGTCCTATGATCGTGAGTGATGCCTGCCTCTGGTCTTTGATGATGTCATAGCGAGTCCTATGATTCACACATAAGGAGTTGTTATACATAGGAACATCATAGGACATCATGTAGAGATCATAGGAACATCATAGGCGGTCCTATGATCTTTCAGCAAGTCCCATGGCCATGATATACACACTGATAGACACACTGACACACAGACAGAGATTTCTTGAATTATATGTAGACTGATGATGGGGTGTTGCTTGTAGATGTTTGAGGTAAAAAAAAAAAACCAAATAACTAATTTAATCCATTTTGGAATAAGGCTGTAAATGGAAAAAGTGAAGCATTGTGAATACCATGTCACACTGATACAGTAATTAATCCAAAATTTGCCCCGATCAAGTATTGAGTGTGTACGTGGACATACTTTTCAGTCGGCCAACATTTCTATTAAAAAACTATTTTTTCAAATTAATTTTATGTAATATTCTATTTTTTTTTTTGAGAAACTGAATTTTGGGTTTTCATGGGCTGTAAGCCAAAATCATCAAAATTAAAATAAACACTTGAAATATATCACTCTCTGTGTACTGACTCTATATAATATATGGGTTTCACTTTCTGAAATGAGTGACAAAAAATATTGAACTTTTTCATAATATTCTAATTTTTTGAGATGCACCTTTATATGCACATTGTATATACGCTCACACATGGATAAAATAATTGTGCATTGACATACTGGTAAAATCTCAACATTACTCATTCTGGGAAAGCGTCTAATTCAGTACTAATCTGTAACCTACATTACACGTACTACCTTCTTCTTTCTTCATCTTCTTCTTTTAGATTTGATTGGCGGTTGGCAACCAGCTTACAGGTGCATTACCGCCACTGACTTGATTATCATCACTCCGTAAGAAGTTCTGAACAACTCCTTATGTGTGAAAAAATTATTTGTCCTTGGACTGTGTCCGAGCACAACCTCTCGAACGTGCAATCAGTCTGATTACACGTACCACCTACCCAAACTCCAGCTGCTGTGCCGTCATGAATGGATGCAAACCTTTCACTACAAACTTCATCACAACTTGGTGTGCAGCTAGTGTCAGTGGGTTTTTCTTGTAAGGAGTGGAGGGTGAGCAGGTTGGTAAAATCTCAGCTACCTGTTGCTGTCATCGTCTAAAAAAAATGAGATCATATTTAAATACCAGACATTTTTATTTGGGGTTTTTTGTGTGTTAAAAAACAGATTAAACTTATCCTGCCAGGCTGCTAGCATTGCGCTAATATACTACTAAAAATAAGCTACTCTACGAAAAACATTACATCAAGGACCCAGTGTACATGAGTCCGCCCTCCAGTCAGGGATGGCAATTTTCCGCCGATCCGCTGATTTATTTTCAAATTGATCATTTCTGTGAATCGTCTAAATCCGTTGAGAAAATTTTAGTTTGGGTTAAGGTACCTTATTGTTATCGATTTTAGCGAAAATCAACACGATTACATAAGCGCTCGGTGCTTCTCCGGGTCAAGTCTCCCGCGATAACCCGTATGTTTTGTACTCAAGCTACTGCTGTATTGTAAACAGCCCTGCGATTGGATAGTTGCAAACAATTGGACCAATCAAATGGCTCGTTGTATGCTTTGTCAAAAATTCATGGCGGCGTGTTCGTCAAGGATGTGAGTTTTCCGCTAATTCGCAGAATTCCGCTTTTTTTTTTTTATCTTCCAGGAAGATAAAGTACATTAAGTATGTTAGCGGCTTGTGGTCCACGAACGCAGTGAAGGTGCACCCTTTCAGCCAGAACTGGAAGTGGCGTATGGCCAGGTGGAGAGCCAGTAACTCTCTGTCGAACACGCTGTATTTACGCTCACTGTCGTGCAAAGACCTGCTAAAAAAGGTGAGCGGCTGCCAAGAACTGGCAGCGCATTGCTCCACGATGGCCCCTATGGCATTGTCCCGAGGCGTCGGTAGTGAGCGCTATCTGAGCTGCCGGGTCTGGGTGCGCCAGTAGTGCAGCGCTGGCCAGAGCTGTTTTAACCTCAGAGAACGCCTGCTCCCGCTCAGGAGTCCAGTCGACTCTGTCTGCCGGTTTCCGTTTCTTGAGTGCGGCGTACAACGGCTGTATGAGCTGGGCTGCGCGGGGGAGGAAACTGTTATAAAAGTTAACCATCCCCAAAAACTCCTGCAGCGCCCTGACATTGATGTTGAGGAGAAAAATATAGCAAAACAATTTAGTTACATTACCTTTATAATTCCAAACAGTTTGAAATTGACAGTTCACAGTGGACATTGACTCATACCTTTTGAATATTTCTAAGACTTGGCTACATCAGTGATTGTGCAAAATGAACTGCTCAAGACTCAATGGAGATTGAAACTGGTGATCTGAAATGAATGCTGAAATTATAAAAAGTAATGGTATGAATGAATTTTATTACTATTGTGGAATAGATAAAATTAACTGATTTTGATTTGATCAAGTGTTAAAGCATGTGATGGATAATGCTTGTTGGAATATTTTAGGAATGCTATACCTCTGCCCCGGACCCCGCTGGGGGACTGTGTCCCCCAGCCCCCTGCTAAATTTTCAGATAATTTCCCCAACCCCAAATCACATCCCTGGTTCGTGTTGGAATTCTGAGCTTTCTGTATCGTTTTCAGCGGAATTATGAGATTTTTATCGAAGGATCAGGAGTCATCAGTGCTAGAAATAGACAAAAGTGTCAAAAATATGTTCCGATGGAATTGGCTTGAGAGAAAAGTGACGGTAAAGGTGAAAATTGGCTCAAAGTTCGACGAGGTAACAGAAACACTCGGACAATTTCTGAAGAAACCAGAAAAGGAGATGAAGTTCAAAGTTCAGAGACTGACACAGCTTGCTGCCAAAAGGAAGAAAGTTTGACATTAGAAGTGACTTGGTGACCAGTGTAAATAGTGTAATAAACTCTTATAGAACTGTTAAATATGTTGGACTAAAGACAGTGAGACAACATTGAAGAAAAAGTAACTTAACTTTTCATTAAATTTAATGATTTATCTAAGTCTAGTATTTCATTATTTTTTAATCATTTTTTTCAGTCTAAATTACTTCTGTTTTACTGAAAACCTGTCAGCTTCAGGGGGGCTGCGCCCCCTGGCCCCCTCATAAGTCAGTCGACCAAATTAGATTTCAGCTGAAATCAGAATTTCCTGTTGCCGTCCCTGTCCAGTGGGCTCACCACTTGCAGGAGGGATCATGGGGATCATGGTGCTATGTGAACCGGGCAGAAGTCTGGGTTACTCAGCCTGGTCTGATGCCCCCGCAACCCAGATCCCCTGATTAGCGGTAGAAGATGGATGGATGGATAATAAACTAATATTACTGTCACTAACGGAGATGCATTTGTTTCGGAATCAGGTGGGGGCGCACTTTGTAGACTGTTGAACACATTGCAGTTTTTCATCTTATCCCATGCTGCCGCATCAAGAGATGTTTCAATTCATGTTTACCATACGCTTCCGCCGTTATTCCGCTGTAGAGATGCCATCATGGCGTTGCTTGGTAACAGCAGCATGTGGCGTCATGACACATGCCATTTATTAAAAAAAACAAACAAAAAAAAAACAGAAGAGTTTAAACTCGCAGCATCGGTCAGAGGAATTGACAACATCGGCAACGTGTGATTCAGGGGGCTCAAAAAATTTAGAACTGGTTCCCAATTCCCATCCCTACATGCTAGATTGGTCTGTATCTAGGCTGTGCTTAAGGTCAAGGTAAACATTCAGGGGATCTGCGTACTCCTGGGGTGATTTCGTCAGGCCAGAATGAGCGACTCCATCATTGATGACCTGGTTTATTTCTAAAGCCTCCTTCATGCTACACCTCTGCTGTCTGTGTACATGTAACCGGAAACCCCGTTTGACAAAATTTATGTCATCGTCTCCACTCTGGTAGTGTCCGGAGTGCTCGACCGCGTGCAGCCCAAATTTTGTGACCGCGCCGCCTGCCCACGACCTGAACATGTTGAAAAGCGCATGCGGAAGACTGAACGTCCCATTCACGAGGTGGCAATATCGACATAGCATACATCAGTAGACAAAGAAGACAACGAGGAGGCAGAAAACAAGAATAAAAACATACATGAATCATACGTACACACTTTCTTTCACAGCGGCAGCATCTTCGTGGAAAAGGAGTGAAAACCGGGAAGTCAAACAGCAGAAATGGACTCTATATTTGAAGAGAAACTTTGTGAAGAAGTCTGCCATTTCTGACCTGTCGGGCGGGAGTGAAACTACAAATGATGGTTGTGCGCATGCATCAACCGCTTGGCTTGGGTAGATGAAAAAGTGAGCATGAACAGCGCTACGTGCGTATCGGGCTTGTCCAAAGCGTACGCGGACCAAAGCGGACTAGAGGGGAAATGCAGCATAAAGCAGGTTTTACTGCATGACTACTTGATGCTTTCAAAGCATTAATGAATTTTCATCCAATATCTTTTTTTTTTTTTTATTAAAAAAATGGAAGCTAGATGTTAAAGGGAACATTTAACCAGCATATATCCCACTGCAGCTACTACACTACCTGGTTACTTGCTCTTTAGCGCTGGTATAGACAGACAGGTGTTGCTGCTGAACTGTGGACAATGTAAAAATTGATTGTTTTACATTTCAGCATCAATTCAGAATCTTCCACATACAGCAATGCATAAAAAAAACATTTCCCCCAGCCCTATTGAGTAAGAAAAGTGAGCTTCTGAATTAGACTGACTGTGACAGTGGGTATTCCATTGTGCCAACACCACAACATTGTGTTTAATCATGAAAAGAAGGCTAATTATCACTAGTGTCTGGTTTTGCTCAGTTCTGTTCTATTTGCAGATATAGTGGTTAAGTTTAGTTTTGCTCTTTAATAAGGTAAGTTACTTACTTTAATAAGTAAGTCTTGTCAAGTCTCTGTAACTTTATCATTAGGCTTTTGGTTTAAAATGTCTGTAGAAAATGGTAATTTTTAAGAAATGGGGTTCTATTTGCAGAATCACACTGAAAGATATCTTGTAATTAATAATTGTAAGATTGAGGTTCACCTGTGTTGGTGAAATTCACCTGAAAGCTTTTTAATGGTTTTGATTCCAGGCTTGCAGCATTTTTATTGAGCCTTCATGCATTCTCATTCTAGATCCCATAAAGACTGCCCAAGGCTCCCTGTCTCTGAAAGCCTACAGGCTCACCCCAAAACTGATGGAGATCTGCAAAGAGAAAGATTTCACACCTGAGGGGTGAGTAGTTCAACTGTAGAGCAGGAAAAAAAACAAACCACCTCTGCTGTCAGGATGCACACCCAAATGCAGGTGTGTGTGTGTGAGTGTGAGTGTGAGTGAGTGAGTGAGTGAGAAAGAGAATGTGTGTGTGTGTGCGCGTGCATGTTTTATGTTGTATCACTTTACATAAGACTACACTAGTAAAGTGTTTTTAAATGGTTTATAAGCAGATTATTAACCAAGTCATAAATGCTTTACACTGGTTACCTGGCCACAGTGAGAGCACAAGCCAGTGTAGTCCTTGTGCCGGCCCCAAGCCCGGATAAATGGGGAGGGTTGTGTCAGGAAGGGCATCCAGTGTAAAAAGCCAAATCAACATTTTTTTTTTTTTTTGTACTTATTTTGTACCCGTAGGTAGATTTGTTTTGCAGTCTGGTGACAAGCCACCAGCTGCCGGTCGCTGCGTGTGCAAGCGCCCCTTATCTCTAGCCTGCATGTTTTTGGCATGCGGGAGGAAACCGGAGAAATCCCGGAGTAAACCCACGCAACACGGGGAGAACATGCAAACTCCACACAGATCACCGTTGGCCGGGGGCAGGGATCGAACCCACGATCTCTGCGATCCCCCGGCCGAGGGTAAACTGTGCTGCCGCAGTGCTAACCACTGCTCCACCGTGCAGCCCACGGTGGATCCCAACATGTGGATCGTCACAATATTATTTGGTGATATTCTGTTGTAATCCCAAAAGGGAGCAGCTGAAAGAAAATTAAATAAATGATTTACAAATCCGGAATAAGGAATTATTAATAAGTTATTAGATATATTTCCTACATCTATGCAAGCTCACTATTGAGTAAGATCAAGATTTGCTTAGGCTTAAAATGGTTACGGTGCTTAAATGCTAATAACTTATTGACAGATATCTAATGGGGAATATCTAGCTGATGAGAAAACGGACTAATCTGAATAAATTGATATCTGAGGCTTGAGAGAACAGGTCAGTGTCTGCTCACAGTTTGGCATGAAACAGGCCACTATTTCGCATTTAGCCCCTTCAAGCTGGCAAATCTCTGCACCGGTTCCCATTCAGGCTCCAGAGTCTCAGAACCTTGGTACTTTCTGATGAACCAGCCCACATTAATACCAGTTTAAGGGCATCCCTGAATGCACAAGGCAGATGAAAACAAACAGCGGTAGCAAATGAAGGGAAAGCAAAAGTAATGATAAAGGACTGGCAGTCCCCCTAGCCCTTCTCCTGTCCTTGTCCAAACATGGATCTGTTCATGAGTGGTTGACATCTGTAATCTTGGTTGAGCTGTTGGCGGATTGCCAGACTGTCCAGCCTAGTGCCTTGATGGTAAACTTTCTCTGATATTCAATTCAATTCAGTTCAATTCAGCTTTATTTATATAGTGCCATTTCACAACAACAGTCATCTCATAGCACTTTCAACTGTAGGGGAAACCCCCACAATTGCAGAAAGACCCCAGCAATCAGATATCTTGAAAATGAAGCAGCAAAAAGCATTTCTGAAAGCATCTGAAGTAAGGAATAAGCTGTTTTTATTTGTTGAAACTGTTTTTATTTGACATCAACACACATCAAATGGACAAAGTTAATTTTCAGTTTCTGAACCTTTAAAAAAAAACAAAAACAAACAATTGGTGTAAACTCAATGGCCAGTTCAAAACTGTTCTTATTGAAAAGTGATAGTGTACATGCATTGGGGTGGAAAGCACCAGAGGACACAGAGTACATCATGCAAATATAGAGTGCTTGATAACAGAAACTTACCTTCATTGAGATCCCTGAGCTTGTTTGAATGACATAGTGTGTAGCCTCACGGTGCAGCCTCAACGCGAGTAGTTAAATCAGACAGCCGTCCAGTCATGGCAGCAGCTCCATCTGTGCACACGCCGACACAGACGGCCCACTTCAGTTTCCCTAATATGTAATCATCCAAAGACTTGAATAGTGCTGCAGTGTTGGTCAGAAAAAATAGTGCACATAAAATGTCCTCATGCACATCCTCCTGGAATATATACACTACTCACAAAAAGTTAGGGATTTTTGGCTTTCGGGTGATTTTTATGGAAAATGTGAAAAGTTCACGCAACAGTGATATATCATGAAGGTAGGGCAATTAAGTAGCAGCATGCAGTGGTGATTTCCTCATCTCAAACAATTTATTGAAACAAAAGCCAACAACAGTGGTGGGTATACCACAACAAAAAATGTCAGTGTCTCCATAACTTGTCATGTGCCCTTGAGCATCAATTACAGCTTGATGACGTTTCATGCTGTTCACAAGTCAACTTATTGTTTGCTGAGGCATGGCATTCCACTCTTATTGAAGGGTGGCCCTCAGGTCATTGAGGTTGTGGGGTGCAGGGTTACGAGCCTCTACACGGCAACTCAGCTGATCACATAGGTTTTCTATGGGATTCAGGTCTGGGGAAAGTGCAAGTCTCTCCATTTGAGGTACCCCAGCCAGCAGCTGTTCCCTAATGATGTGACCTCAATGAGCTGAAGCATTGTCATCCATGAAGATGAAATTAGGCCTGTGTTGTTCATGAATGGGTACAATGACTGAATTAATGATGTTATTCAGGTAGTATTGGCTGTCACTTTACCATTCACAAGGTGTAGGGCAGTTCTGTATTGACTAGACACACCTACCCAGACTATAACACCACCACCACCAAAGGCTCATCTGGTGACAACAGTGGCTCTCCTTGACATCTCCAACATTGCTGGTGGCCGTCATTTCTGCTCAGCGTGAATCGACTTTCATCAAAGAGCAGCACTGAGGTCCACTGGTCCCTTGTCCAGCGTAAATGCTTCCTGGCCCATGCAAATGATGATGCCTGTGCCTGGTGGTGTGGTCAGGTACCCCTGCAGGTCATCTAACACGCAGACCATGCTGATGTAAATGGCTTTGAATGGTCTAACGTGACATTTGGGTGCTTCTCACCTACCTTAAATGTGCCTGGAGTTGAGTAGCATTCATCGTCCGGTTCCGTAGGGCACTGTTCACAATGAAGCGGTCATCAGTGTGGGATGTGGCCAAAGAACGTCCGCTTCTACACCTTTCTGTGACTCTTTCAGTCTCTCTGTATCTCTGTTGCAACCTGCTGATGACACTCTGTGACACTCTAAGCTCAGTGGCCACTTCCCTCTGAGAACATCCTGTTTGAAGCCTCACAGTGGCGACGTACTGTTGATCAATTGAATCGGTGAATTCAAAAAGGGCCCAAGTCCCCTTTGAAAAAGTGTGGACTTGTGACCGTGGGGACTGTGCGCCGCGGTCGCCACATGACTGTTCCGTCATGTAGCGATGGCCGATGTCCGTCCTCTGTAGCGGGGGGTGTGAGGGTGTGGCAGTTGTTATCTTCTACATTACAAATATTTTAGAATAATTTTTAGTGCACTGTAGGTTATTTTTTCTTGTAAAAAAAAAAGCCACACATTTTTTACGTGGCATGCGTCTTTGTGTGTGGAGGCTTGTTCATTCATTCATTCATGAATGAATGAATGAATAAACAACCCCCCCCCCCCCCACACACACACACACACACACACACAGCCCTGAGTGTCACCTTTCATTAGAGCCCAAGATGAAGCTTCTATATTGAATCATTCAAAAGTTACAGACGTTTTTCCAAACTGTGCCATTTGGCACAGTTCAAAAACGCCTGGGAACTACCTGAGAACAAAGCTGTGTAATATATTCATTTTTTGTGGTATTGTTAAAAAATTTTGACCTCAGCTGGATAACACTTGGTTCTACATTTCTGTTGCATTTTCCAGCCCGGATCTGAAGCTGTGTGTTATTTGCAAGCATTTGTATCCAAAAAAAAACCACCCGGGCGAAATTTATTTTCTTCAAGTTCAGTATGTTTAGATGACAGTCAGGGGCCAGAGCACTTAGAGAAATTATGACTGTTTTGCCAAAAAATTCAAAGTGTTTTCTTTTAAATGAGACCAACCCCATGAAGATGCTGCAAAGGGTTGAAGAACAGCTTTTGATTTACTTTGGGCACATTATTTTTTGGCGTTTTTAGGGAAATTGACCAGAGTGCAAGGGGTTAAATCAGACTCCTGGTATTTTGTATTAAAAGCACCTTTCTTTTTCTTGGCAGTCTCGGGCTCTTCTGCTGTTTCATTGATTGGCTTTTTTCCCCTTTCCAAAGAAACTCCCAAATGTTGACTGTTTATTTTCCATTCATTTTGGCTAGATAACTTGCTAATGTCCAAACAATGTCAATGGCAATTGATGACAAAGACAGGTGTGGCAGAACCGTGCAGACTTGTAGAGACAGGCATGTCAGGCACGGAAAAAAATTGAGAATAAAACCCCCGGTAAACTTTTATATTATTATACAGAGGAACACAATAAATTAATTATTTTTTTTTTTCCTCTGTGGCTCTCAGTGACCCGGTACTAAGTGGCCTGTGGCCCGGGGGTTGGGGACCACTGATTTAGTGGACTGAAAAGTCAGTTGTTTTTTTATTTCCTCTGTACCTAAATACGTAAGTTTAGGTATTACTAATTATAGTATCACAATACCAGTCTCTGAAGTGATCCAGTATCACCACAAAATATCACGATATTATGATGCATCATTTTTTTTTTTTACTTCCACCCCTACATACTTACATGTAAACATGTGCTCATATTGCCTGTAGAAACACACAATATTTATATTCCTCTTATTTAGTTTTGTTTATTCAGCAGATGCAAATACGGCATTTTCACTTGTGTGGGAGGCATTTAGTAGCAGTTTGAGATGGATGCTGCTGCTGCTGATTTATCAGCTTGCCCTTGCCAGTCAAACAAATGTATCATGTTTACACTTTTTCTGACCCCAAGGCTTATCATAATTGCTTTTAAGTTGCAGCTAAAAATGAATGTAATGAGGGGGCCATTTTCCAGGCAGTTTAATGTAGTTCCTACTGAGTGACACACATGTGAGGACTAGGCACACATACTCAGACAAAGTTCTCTAGGCTGTCCATTCAGACCCTTCAGATATACATTTAAAATGTACTAAAAGCAAGTGTATTTGCAGCGAGTCGGCAGTTTAATGACATCATTTCTCTATCTCCCATTTCCGCTGCATTTCTCCACCTGTGTGCCTCTGCCAGCCGCTCCGTTATTGACCCACTGTGTTTGGCCCACAGTCAGGATCCCTCTCATTTCTGCAGCTTTTCATTAGTTCCTATGATTTATTATAGCCCCAATCTGTAGCTATCAGTGTCCTCAATAAGTGCATGATTGAAGGAGGGGCAGCTCAGGGCAGGAAGGGACAATATCGCCACATTACAACAATCACGTCTCTATCCTATTATTTCCAGAATAGACTAAAACTCTGAATATCAATAACTTTTTTTCACTCCCTGAAGATGCAAAACTTCAAAAGTGTTTCATTTTCTCTTCGCTACAATATGTGGGGAGGGGGCAAAAAAAATCATTCCCCTTTCATGTTGGTGTGTTTGATGTTACATAAGCTTGCATATATTGTGCACCTTTGTGAAATGAAAGCCGTGGATAGATGAGTGTTGAATAGACTCATCTCTTTGAACTGCCCTCCAAGTCCACCAGGCTATGGAGGCAGTGGTCAATAGCGTCCACTTCAGCACACAATCTGAAGCATCAAATTAATCTGCCTGTGGAGTCAACCTTTGGCTGTCTCCAGCGGGGCCCAAGTTGGAAAAGAGCATGGCATTAAGTGTGCCAAAGTCTAGTATGGTTGAGCAATTTCTCCTGCCTAGAATTTGCTTTCCGTCTGACTTAAAAAAAACAACAACAACAAAAAACAAATATATGTCGCTCTGTCTCGGCACTTCCAAAGGTCACAGTATGCAGGAAATATTTTAAAGCACTTTAGATTGATAATTGTGCCAAAATCTTTAGCAAATGATATTTATATCATTATTGATTTTTCTTAAAGACCGCCATTCTCCATTTTGTCTTCAGTGTGAGGCAGCATTGACTACTTGCTCTGCATTGGAGCTTCTCTTAAAATATGTCACTGACTCTTTTCTTAGATGATAAAATATTTACCCCAAAAATAATCTATCAGAATCACTGTAGCTCCACTTCCAAATTTATCAAAGAGACAAGGACCTTACAGCCTAAATATATCTGTTTTTAGTACACTGCACATGCTAGATTAAAGCAGTGAGTATATTGATCCCATAACAAGCACAATGCATCTAACAAGGCTACATTAGACATATACAGGCATTAGTTTGTTGCTCATCCACTGTGCACGAGTGAAAGGCCGAACTGTGCAGTCAGTCAGTCAACATTATTCGATTTATGTGAGACATTAAGCAAAGATTGAAGGTCCATTTTCTGCTAACAGACCGCTGTCAGAAAGAGAGAGGGAGGTGCAGCTTTTAGCTCCCGAGGAAAAAGAAGAGGTGGTTAAAAATCACAGTGTATTGTATGCTTGTCATTACACCCCCAACCCCCAAGGCGAGGGGAGAAAAAATCTTATAGTCTGCTGCGTCTAACACCACTCTTGAACATTACGGGCAGTCACCCCTATCGCAGCATTTTCAAATGTTAAAACATAACATGCATTGCAGTATTCGGGGAGGGGGGGGGGGAAGCGGTGTTAGGAGGCACAATTGACTGACAATCAAGTTGGCACTCAGTTAGCAACTTTATAACAAGCAGAAATCATGCCTGTACAACGAGTTTGAAACATGGGCCTGAGCCAAAAGCTGTACAATACAGCTCTGCCTTAAAGATCAGCGGAGATCAAGATTTCCTTGGCCGATATTCTGTTAAATTGTTGTAACACAGATGGGGACACTTGTATGATGTCCCATGTCTTCATAAAGAATAACTTTTTTTGTTTGATCTGATTTATTATTCTGTAACCAGAAATGTACAGTTGAAACCAGATGTTTACATACATTGTATGGAAAGACACAACCTTTTTGTTCTCGGGGAAGCTTGCGACCCTGAGAACACCATCCCAACTGTGACATACGGGGGTGGCAGCATCATTTTGTGGGGGTGTTTTGCTGCAGCAGGGACCGGTGTGCTTCAGAAAATAGATGGCATCATGAGGAAAGAACATTGTATGGAAATATGGAAGCAACATCTCAAGAAATCAGCCAAGAAGTTAAAGCCTGTGCAGAAATGGGTCTTCCAAATGGACAGTGACCCCAAGCATACTACCAAATTAGTTACAAAGTGGATTAAAGTGACACCGCCAAAAATCAAATTTTTTATATGTTGTTAACATGTCTATAGCGTTTTTTTGTGACTTACAAGACACATTAAGAGCAAAATCAGACCCCAGTCCCAAGTCTGTGTTTTTCTGCTGCAAATTTTCTGTTAAGCCCCCCCCCCCCCCCACACCAAAAAAAACCCAAAACAAAACAGGGAACTTTGGACAGAGCGTTTCTAGCTATGTAAGCGTTCCTGCTCAGCCTGATTGGTTATAACATTAATAACCAATCAGACTAAGCACTGGGCATGGCTAAACACCTGAGTTCATTTCCTCAGGTGAAGGGGGAGGAGCTGACGTGGCTTTGCAGACGGAGGCCCACGATCTACCTATCACTGACTACGCTGACAGTCAGCATCCCTTCCCGGGGATGGCGTGAAACCGACCATGGCCGCCCGTAGTTTTCCACCACTGGGGCTATCATATTACTGAACCCTGTAGCGCACGCGGGGCACGGTCAGCTCAGAAACCAGAGTCCATCGGCTGCCACGCCACACATGCAAGGTTTTGGAGGAACCCACGGAGGAATGGGAGGCACACAGTCGGAAGGCCAAACCAGAGAGAGACTTCTGCTCTCAGGGGATGAAGGCGCCAAGACCGCCACCTATCCATTTTGCATTTGTGACTCAGTTCAGTGAAGGGGGCGCTCCCTTCCGTTCCTGCCAGGGAGGATGGAAGAGGAGAGATTAAACCTCCCCGGAGGGAGGCAAGTTGGCCATTGTTTAGCGAAGCAGTCTGGTGTTCTCAGATCAGAGAGAGGGGAGGGCTGGCCTTGCAGCATACGCTACTGGTGGGTGGGAATATGGGTGGAGCTAATTAGAATATTTGTAGATGCGTGCATACTTGAGAAGGTGGAAGATGTAAAATCTCTTTCCAAGCAATTCTAAGACAATGAAGGTTTTTTTGCGGGTAAAAAGCCACACGATACTATTTTGGCCAATACACGTTTGTTTTTGAGGTGATTTTAGAGCTGCCGGAGTGCATCTTTAAGGACAACAAAGTCAATGTTTTCAGGTGGCCATCACAAAGCCCTGATCTCAGTCCCATAGACAATTTGTGGGCAGAGCTGAAAAGACGTGTGAGCAAGGCAGCCTACAAACCTGACTCAGTTATGCCAGTTCTGTCAGGAGGAATGGGCTAAAATCCAGCCAACTATTGTGAGAAGCTTGTGGAAGAATACCCAAGTCATACAGATTAAAGGCAATATTACTAAAATACTCAGGAAATGTATGGAAACTTTTGACTTTGAATAAAATAGTAAAAAAAAAAAAAAATTCCATTAAGTTATTTCGCAAATATAAAAATTATTTAGCAAATAAAAATAATTTGGTATTCCTAACTGACCTAAAACAAGAAAAGTTTAGTCTGATTTAAGGCTCTGTGGTATGACAATATATATCGAATCACGAGATAAAAACGCTTATTGTTTTTCATGTAAAACTCTATTGTTTATACTGAGGTTTCGCAAAATAAATTGTTTATGGCAGTGTGTTTACGTCATTCTGGTGACTGTTTGCGGTCTGTGCATGCACAGTCCGGACAGAGCCTGCTCCGCCCGGCCTGTTCCCGACATGTTCCAACATGGCGACCTCCGCTAGAAGCATGCTGGTGAAAGACTATGGAGAACGTTTACACAGTAGAGGTACTAAAGAATCATCAGCTGGTAAAACTAAACACTGGAGTCAAACGGTAAAACAGACTTTTGCCCATGGAACACTGTATAATAATAGAAACTTGCAAAGATGGAAGGGATAACAGCGGTCATTTGAACTGTCTTCATCTAGCCATTGTTAGTTTCTTAATGTATATAAATGCATTTTATAAATAATAAATCATAGTAGGCCATGTGGGATTTAATATACTAGTTAACCGAGCATGTGAAACGTTTGGATAAATGTTGGTGTGCAATCAAAGTAAACCACCTTATATTTAATGTTATCCAACCAGACATTAGAATAGGAGGAAAAATTAGAGGAATATTAAAACCCTGAGCGGTCTGAGCTGATTTTGACCATTTTTGAATACTTTTGGTTTTGTCCTGATGTACATGTGCATCTCAATGAATTAGAATGTCATCAAAAATTGATTTATTTCAGTAATTCTTTCCAAAAAATGAAACTCCTATTTTACAGCTGGGAAAAAAGTGTTGAACACATCAACATTTTTCTCATTAAACATACTAGTGCACTCCCCATAGAACACAAGGTATTCCTGTCTGAAACAGGTATCCCGATCAGGCTTTACAGGCCCAAATGTAGGCTGTGTTTGAAAGTGGAATACAGAGGTGTAGCCTATATGTAGGCAATCACATGTTATACTTTGACAAATATAAAAGGGAGTAAATGGCACTAAGATTTGATTGTGTGTATATTAATTACAGAATGCCTGAATGCTGAAAATGAATGGGACATCCAGTATTAACCACTGTTTCAGATCCCTTGTTTATTTGTTTGTCAGATCACTTACTTGTGTGATGTTTAATGACTTATTTTCAAGATAATAGTGTATCTTGCACTTTGGGGAATCGGTGTTCAGTCATCATTATAATTATTTTAGTTTATATCACTGTTCAGTGATGGAGTTCAGTGTAATATTGAATTTCTTCTGTGTATCATCAACTAACTCATGCATTACTACAACAGGACACGTTTATAAATATTTCAGACCCACTGCTGCTTTATTCGTGTGCCTGCGAAGGACTGCAATCCACTGGCTCAGCTGCTGCTTCCCTGACCCCCCCCCCCCCCCCCCCCGTGTTCTTCATGCCAAATTATCGATTAGACCTACGCAATCACGTCGACTTTGTGGTATAATTTTTTAAACATTAAACCTGAAGTCTATCTTTTGTCGCTATTTGCACTACGGGTAGCATTACAGTACATGAACTGCTGTTGTTGTTTTTCCAACCTTATTCCTTTTGTTTTTTATATTGCGGACACCACTGAAGAGAGAGAAAAACGCCATTTCAATTCTCCTGTATGTCCTGTACATATATCAGCTGTTGTGATAGATAAAGTGGTGTGAAAAAGTGTTTGCCCCCTTCCTGATTTCTCGTTTTTTTGTATGTTTGTCACACTTAAATGTTTCAGATCATCAAACAAATTTAAATATTAGACGAAGATAACACTAGTAAACACAAAATGCAGTTTTTAAATGAAGGTGTTTATTATTACGGGTAAAAAAAAAAAATCAAAAAAAAATCCAAACCTACATGGCCTTGTCTGAAAAAGTGATTGACCCCCCTGTTAAAACATAAATTAACTGTGGTTTATCACATCTTTGGAAAGCTGAGTTCAGTTTCTCTAGCCACACCCAGGCCTGATTACTGCCACACCTGTTCTCAATCAAGAACTCACTTAAATAGGACCTGCCTGACAAAGTGAAGTAGACCAAAAGATTCTCACAAAAGCTAGATATCATGCTGTGATCCAAATAAATTCAGGAACAAATAAGAAACAAAGTAATTGAGATCTATCAGTCTGGAAAAGGTTATAAAGCCATTTCTGAAACTTTGAGACTCCAGCAAACCACAGTGAGAGCCATTATCCACAAATGGCGAAAACATGGAATAGTGGTGAACCTTCCCAGGAGAGGCCGGCTGACCAAAATTACCCCAAGAGCCCAGCGATGACTCATCCAAGAGGTCACAGAAGACCCCACAAGAACATCCAAAGAACTGCAGGCCTCACTTTCTAACTAACTAACCTGCACTTATATAGCGCTATTCTAGTCACAAAGACCACTCAAAGCGCTTTCAATCTGTACTAACCCTCTACTCTAAGGTCCTATAGGAAACAGATATCTAGGGACAATTTAGAACAACCAATTAACCTAACATGCATGTCTTTGGATTGTGGGAGGAAACCGGAGCCCCCGGAGTAAACCCACGCAGCACAGGGAGAACATGCAAACTCCACACAGAAAGGTTTCAACCCCTACCAGCCTGGGGATTCGAACCAGGAACCTTCTAGCTGTAAGGCAACAGTGCTAACCACTGCATCACCGTGCTGCCACTTTCCTCAGTTAAGGTCAGTGTTCATGACTCCACCATAAGAAAGAGACTGGACAAAAACGGCCTGCGTGGCAGAGTTCCAAGACGAAAACCACTGCTGAGCAAAAAGAACGTAAAGGCTCGTCTCAGTTTCGCCAGAAAACATCTTGATGATCCCCAAGACTTTTGGGAAAATACTCTGTGGACTGATGAGACAAAAATGAAACTTTTTGGAAGGAGTGTGTCCCATTGCATCTGGTGTAAAAGTAACACAGCTTTTCAGAAAAAGAACATCATACCAACAGTAAAATATGGTGGTGGTAGTGTGATGGTCTGGGGCTGTTCTGCTGCTTCAGGACCTGGAAGACTTGCTGTGGTAAATGGAACCATGAATTCTGCTGTCTACTAAAAATTCCTGAAGGAGAATGTCCGGTCATCTGTTCAGGACCTCAAGCTGAAGCGCACTTGGGTTCTGCAGCAGGACAATGATCCAGAACACACCAGCAAGTCCACCTCTGAATACATACATACATACTTTATTCAGGGATGAGAATCCTCCGCGGATCCGCGGAATTCCGCGGATTTGATCATGTCTAGGGCCATTCTCGTGAATAGTCTAAATTCGAGGAGAAAATTTTAGGGAAGAGGGTGGTATGTTATGACCGGCGAGTCGTATTTTCGATCGGCTGCAAAATCCACCACGCAGAACGCGCTACCCAGCGAGATCAGTAATGTAATGTAACAAGGCCACTGATTGGCTGATAATTATTGAAGCAACCAGTCAGCGATTATGTTAGATTTCCTTTGTTATATCCAACACGTGGAGCGAAATGCAAATGGCGGACAGTTCAATCAGTTCAATCAACCGAGTTTTCCCGATTTCGTGAAAATGGTGAACCTAAAACTCACGAAAGACAACAAAGCAAGAATTTTAGAAATCGACAAAGGGATAAGGAACAAGTTTCGTTGGGAATGGCTCGAAAAAATTGACTGTAAAGATCGCTAAAAATACCGAAGTTGTGGTTGAAAAAATGGCCGACTTCATAGCGAAATGCGAAGTACCAGGGAAAGCCCAGTGTGTTTATGGCAACGATTGCCTTAGTTGAACACTGTTCAAAACAGAAACATCTCAAAATTGTGGCTACAAGGAGATCGAACTACTCGCTCGGTGCTGCATTCAAAACGATCGATGGACACGGTCAAATTCAGATGCCAGTCAATCAAAGTTCATCACAATTGGCCCCAATTACAGCAATTAGTGATCGGAAGCCACATTCCGAGGTAAGATTTTTTTCTCGTTATACAGTGGGGCAAAAAAGTATTTAGTCAGCCACCAATTGTGCAAGTTCTCCCACTTAAAAGATGAGAGAGGTCTCCAATTTTCATCATAAGTATACCTCAACTATGAGAGACAAAATGAGAAAAAAAAAAAACAGAAAATCACATTGAAGGATTTTTAATGAATTAATTGGTAAATCCCTCAGTAAAATAAGTATTTGGTCACCTATAAACAAGCAAGATTTCTGGCTCTCTCAGACCTGTAACTTCTTTTTTAAGAGGCTCCTCTGTCCTCCACTCGTTACCTGTATTAATGGCACCTGTTTGAACTTGTTATCAGTATAAAAGACACCTGTCCACAACCTCAAACAGTCAGACTCCAAACTCCACCATGGCCAAGACCAAAGAGCTGTCAAAGGACAGCAGAAACAAAATTGTAGACCTGCACCAGGCTGGAAAGACTGAATCTGCAATAGGTAAGCAGCTTGGTGTGAAGAAATCAACTGTGGGAGCATTTATTAGAAAATGGAAGACATACAAGACCACTGATAATCTCCCTCGATCTGGGGCTCCATGCAAGATCTCACCCCGTGGGGTCAAAATTATCACGAGAACGGTGAGCAAAAATCCCAAAACCACATGGGGGGACCTAGTGAATGACCTGCAGAGAGCTGGGACCAAAGTAACAAAGGCTACATCAGAAACACACTACGCCACCAGGGACTCAAATCCTGCAGTGCCAGACGTGTCCCCCTGCTTAAGCCAGTACATGTCCAGGCCCGTCTGAAGTTTGCTAGAGAGCATTTGGATGATCCAGAAGAGGATTGGGAGAATGTCATATGGTCAGATGAAACCAAAATAGAACTTTTTGGTAAAAACTCAACTTGTCGTGTTTGGAGGAGAAAGAACGCCATACCTACTGTGAAGCATGGGGGTGGAAACATCATACTTTGGGGCTGTTTTTCTGCAAAGGGACCAGGACGACTGATCCGTGTAAAGGAAAGAATAAATGGGGCCATGTATCGTGAGATTTTGAGTGAAAACCTCCTTCCATCAGCAAGGGCATTGAAGATGAAACATAGCTGGGTCTTTCAGCATGACAATGATCCCAAACACACCACCTGGGCAACAAAGGAGTGGCTTCGTAAGAAGCATTTTAAGGTCCTGGAGTGGCCTAGCCAGTCTCCAGATCTCAGCCCCATAGAAAATCTTTGGAGGGAGTTGAAAGTCCGTGTTGCCCAGCGACAGTTCCAAAACATCACTGCTCTAGAGGAGATTTGCATGGAGGAATGGGCCAAAATACCAGCAACAGTGTGTGAAAACCTTGTGAAGATTTACAGAAAACGTTTGACCTCTGTCATTGCCATCAAAGGGTATATAACAAAGTATTGAGATGAACTTTTGTTATTGACCAAATACTTATTTTACCGAGGAATTTACCAATTAATTCATTAAAAATCCTTCAATGTGATTTTCTGGATTTTTTTTTTTTTCTTATTTTGTCTCTCATAGTTGAGGTATACCTGTGATGAAAATTGGAGACCTCTCTCATCTTTTAAGTGGGAGAACTTGCACAATTGGTGGCTGACTAAATACTTTTTTACCCCACTGTAAGTAATGTACTTGAGAATTTTCGCGTAATGAATTTGTTATGAAATAGCATGTGTAAGTTGTGATGTCATGCCCGTTTTGAAACACTAATTGCATTTGAATGCTGATAATCGATTGTTAATAGATAAATGTTATTACATATTTTCTCACAATTTGAAATGCAATCTAAGAATTTTGAATATAATTTATCATTTTTTGTTTCACTAGGAGGAGTTACATACATAATGCATGTGTAAGTTTTTTTGTCATGGGTGGTGATGGGTTGCCTTTCCTAAGATATCTTTGCTTTTATTAGTAAACATAAGTTCTTTATGGTCATTGCATAAAAATATTAAACATCTTTTAGGTTTTACTTACTTTCTTAGATTATCTTTCAAATATTAAAATATACTAATATGCAATTCTTTTATTTTCCAAGTAATACTAACAAATGCACACATTAATAAATCAAAATGTTTGCAGAATGTCAGTATATTTTAATAAATGGGTGATGGACTTGGTGATGGAATTTTGTTAATATTTATAATTTATTTTACTTGGTTAAATTATTTTGTCTGTTCTAGAACTATGTAAATGTAATTCTGTGTCAGTTCTAAACATATTAAATAGTAGTAAAATATAATTTAGTATTATTACATCAACATACCATTCAGATATCATAAATTTGCACATGTGATGCAGCAGCAGATTAAAAAGGTAAACTATTAATGCGTTTGTACTTACTTCTAACTTTAAATATAAGACCATATTTGAGCATTCTAAAACACCAGATTTCGGTAGCTTCTGGGGGGCGTTGCCCGCCAGACCCCCCACCAAGGCTCCGCCTTGGATCTGGCTTGGGGGCCTGCGTCCCCCAAGACCCCCGGCTTAGTTTCCTCTTTTTTCCCCAAACCCCATTCTCATCCCTGCTTTCTGTAAGGAGATTATGTTTTTCAATGAAATCATCCAGTCTCTTAGTGAAGAATTTTTCAAGTATTTTGGAGAATTGTGAGAGAAAAGAGACCGGCCTGTAATTTGTGAAATAATGACTGTTTCCTGTTTTGTATAGTGGTATTACTTTTGCTATTTTCATTTTGTTTGGAAATTTACCAGTTTGAAATGACAGGTTACAGATGTGGGTGATTGGTTTAACAATTCCTTCAATTACTTTTTTCACTACTGTCATGTCACTTTCATTCCAGTCAGTTGATTTTTTGTTCTTAAATTTACTCACAGTCTCGATAATTTCCTTTTCAGTAACTGCACCCAGAAAGATTGTGTATGGATTTCTATCTTGTATTTCATTTACAGAACCACTGTTGTTTGTTTCTGGTGTCACTATTGATTTTGCTAATTCAGGACCAACGTTTACAAAAAATTATTGAAACCACTGACCACATCCTCCATATTATTTATCAAATTGTCATTTTCAATAAAATATTCTGGATAATTAACATTCTTAGGTCGGTTACTAATAATCCCATTGAGTACTTGCCATATTCCTCTTAAGTTATTTTTATTATCCTCTAATATTCTGTTGTAGTATTCTTTCTTACCTCACCTCATTATATTTATATTAGTAAGCTTGTTTTTATATCTTTTTTATTTGATCTCAGCCTCTTCTGTTCTGCACTTAATGAATTGTTTATATAATGTATTTTTCTTTTTACAAACATTTAGTAACCCCTTGGTGACCCAAGGAATATTTTTGTTTTGTTGTCTGTCACTGTATTGTTTTATAGGACAGTTTTTATTGTACAATGATTGAAATATTTGTAAAAATTTATTATATGCTTCATTTATATCATTTTCATCACAAACTATCTTCCAGTCTTGTATTAATAATTCCTTTGCCAGTAAATACATAGATTCTTCAGTTCTTATTCTTTTATATTTAATATTTTTGGTATACTTTTTCTTCCTATGATCACATTGATAGACAACAAAAATCGGCAGGTGGTCACTGATATCATTCAATAAAAGCCCACTCATGACATTATTTTCCATAATGTTTGTGAATATGTTATCTATTAGTGTGGCACTGTGTGTCGTGATTCTGTTAGGTCTGGCAATTGTTGGATCGCGTATCCAGTCCGTTTCGCCATGCTCAATTAGCATATACAAACAAACGTTGCGAGTCTTCTTCTATGGTGTGAAATATGGTGTCGCCCGCCACCTACTGTTAAGGAGTGTGAATGACACTATGTTGATTTATTTCTTGATATTTTATTTGCCCAGGCAAAGGCCCGTGACCCACTGAAAACAGGTCCGCGACCCAAAAGTGAGTCGCGACCCACCACTTGAGAATCACTGCTCTATATACACAGCTCATGACCATGGACCAATAGCTTAAGAAAAACAAAATGAAGACTTTGGAGTGGCCTAGTCAAAGTCCTGACCTGAATCTGATTAAGATGCTGTGGCATGACCTTAAAAAGGCGGTTCATGCTTGAAAACCCTACAATGTGGGTGAATTACAACAATTGTGCAAAGAAGAGTGGGCCAAAATTCCTCCACAGCGCCGTAAAAGTCTCATTGCCAGTTATCGCAAATGCTTGATTGCAGTTGTTGCTGCTAAGGGTGGCCCAACCAGTTATTAGGTTTAGGGGGCAATCACTTTTTCCACACAGGGCCATGTACAGGTACATCTCAAAAAATTAGAATATCATGAAAAAGTTCAATTTTTTTTGTCACTCATTTCAGAAAGTGAAACGCATATATTATATAGATTCATTACACAGACAGTGATATATTTCAGGTGTTTATTTATTTTAATTTTGATGATTATGGCTTACAGCCCATGAAAACCCCAAATTCAGTTTCTCAAAAAATAAGAATATTACATAAAATTAATTTTAAAAAATAGTTTTTTAATAGAAATGTTGGTTGACTGAAAAGTATGTCCATATACACACTCAGTACTTGATTTGGGCTCCTTTTGGATTAATTAAGAGTTTGCTGGCCAATCAAACACAATGGTCATTAAACCAGGTTTTGAGACTTTTTCCACACCACTGTATGCCAAAATGTCAGAACACCGTTGGATCCAATCAGCTGATCGCTTGAACCACAGAGCTCAGCTGTTTTCCATGATAAATCAGACTCAGGGCAAAAGCACTCTCCATGAATTATCTTTTTTTTTTTTCCACTTTATTGAAAATAACTTTTTTTTTATCGCCATCAATTAGCATGCCTTTGAGCCAGGTCGTGTCTGGCTGCTGCTTCTCCCGGCATGTTCTGTGTTGATTTGTCAGACCTGGTCCCCACTGACGCTCCACCCAGTCTTCTCACGCACCTCATTCTCCACATATGGCAAATTATCCTTTAGACCTGCACAATCACGGCAACTTTATGGTAAAATTTTTTAAGCATTAAGTCTGCAGTATTATCTTTATCTAGTCAAATTTGTCATTTTTCACTTCCTTGTTTTGTCCAGGGAACACTGTGGTGACTGACAGGTCGTGTTGCTGCGTGTTATCCAATCAGCATGGGTGTGATGTTGCGTATTGTCCAATCAGCATGGCCGTGATGCACTGTATTTTCTAATCAGCACAGAATCAATCCGAAACCCCGCCCACACTTCTTGAAGCCAGGGCATGAAGAGATAGATGCAGAGCGGTGACAGAGCAGTGGCTAAACTTTTACTGATAAAAATGACATATTTTGACTGAGCAATTCCATATTCGGAGATGCACACCCTTGTATCCTCAGGAAAACACATGTAAAGCCTTAGGTCAGTTTGAGGAATGGTTCAAGAGATACGTGTAGAACAGACAAACACACAGACATTTTGTGAATTTATAGATAGATTTCTGATGGAGCCACTGAGCTGAGATTTTCACCAGATATCATTAACAACCGAAGTGATCCATATATACAAAGAAATCAAGGCAACTGTATTCATAAAACAAGTTATATTTAATAAAGTGGAATGACACAGGGAATAAGTGTTGAGCACGCTTGGTGAAATTAATTTAATTAGTAGAAAAGCCTTTGTTGGTAATGACAACTTCCAGATGCCTCCTGTATGGAGAAACTAGGCGCAGACATTGCTGAGGAGTGATTTTAGCCCATTCCTTCCACATAAATGGTCAAATTTTGAAGGTTCTGTGGGTGTCTACTATGAACTCTGATCTTAAGTTCCTTCCATAGATTTTCAATTGGATTCAGGTCAAGTGACTGACTGGGCCATTCTAGCAGCTCTATTTTCCTTCTCTGGAGCCAGTTGAAAGTTTTCTTGGCTGTGTGTTTGGGATCATCGTCTTGTTGAAATGTCCACCCTTGTTTCATCTTCAGCATCGTGGCAGACGGCAACAGATTCTTATCAAGGATGCCTCTGTACATTTGTCCATTCATCTTTCCTTCAATTATATGAAGTCTGCCTGTACCATGTGCTGGAAAACACCCCCACACCATGATGAGATTTGCAGTGCCATTTCTCCTCCAAACATGCTGTGTTGTGGCATCCCTAAAGTTCAATTTTGGTCTCATCTGATCAGACTATATTCTCCCAGTATTTTACTGGCTTTCCCAAATGTTGTGCAGCAAACTTTAAACATGCTTCAACATGCTTTTTCTTCAGCAATGGAATCTTGTGAGGTGAGTGGGCATAGAGCCCATGTCGGTTCAGTGCATTGTTATATTGTTTTCTTTGAAACAGCAGTACCTGCTAACTCCAGGTCTTTCTGGAGCTCTCCACGAGTGGTCTTTGGCTCTTGGATAACTCTTCTAATCATTTGTTTGACTCCTGTGTAAGAAATCTTGCGAGGAGCTCCTGGTCGTGGCCGGTTTATGGTCAAATGATGTTCTTTCCACTTCTGGATGATGGCTCCAATAGTGCTCACTGGAACATTCAGCAGTTTAGAAATGCACCTGTAACCAATGCCATCATTATGTTTTGCAACAACAAGCTTGCAAAGCTCTTTACTTCTACCCATCATGAGTTCTTTGTAGTTTGACAATCCGATATTCACAGACCTTTGTAAAGGCTATCAGTCAGGTCTTAACCAGCTGAAATTAATTTACACTGATGGGGGATAGTACGGCTTCCTAAAGTCTGATGGATTTCAGCTGGTTTCTTGGCTTTCTATGCCTTTTTGCATCTCTTTTTCTTCATGTGTTCAATACTTATTCCCTGTGACATTCCACTTTATTGAATATAACTTGTTTTGTGAACTGTTGTCTTGATTTCTTTATATGTATGGATTATTTGGGTTGTTACTGATAGCTGATGAAAATCTCAGGTCAATGGCTCCATAAGAAATATGTTTGAGAAAATGTTGACATGTTCAATACTTATTTTTCCCACTGTATATACAGACGTGGACAAAATTGTTGGTACCCCTCTGTTAATGAAAGAAAAACCCACAATGGTCACAGAAATAACTTGAATCTGACAAAAGTGGTAATATATAAAAATTCTATGAAAATTAACCAATGAAAATCAGACAATGCTTTTGAATTGTGGTTCAACAGAATTATTTTAAAAAGCAAACTCATGAAACAGGCCTGGACAAAAATGATGGTACCCCTAGAAAAAATTGAAAATAATGTGACCATAGGGACATGTTCAACCAAGATGTGTCCTCTAATTAACATCACAGGTATCTACAAACTTGTAATCAGTCAATCAGCCTATTTAAAGGGTGACAAGTAGTCACTGTGCTGTTTGATGACATGGTGTGTACCACACTAAACATGGACCAGAGGAAGCAAAGGAGAGAGTTGTCTCAGGAGATTAGAAAGAAAATTATAGACAAGCATGTTAAAGGTAAAGACTATAAGACCATCTCCAAACAGCTTGATGTTCCTGTGACTACAGTTCCATATATTATTCAGAAATTTAAGATCCACGGGACTGTAGCCAACCTCCCTGGACGTGGCCGCAGGAGGAGACGGATAATACGAATGGTAACAAAAGAGCCCAAAACAACCTCTAAACACATTCATGGTGAACTCCAAGGTCAGGGTACATCAGTGTCAGATCGCACCATCCGTCATTGTTTGAGCCAAAGTGGACTTCATGGTAGACGACCAAGGAAGACACCACTGTTGAAAACAAATCATAAAAAAGCCAGACTGGAATTTGCCAAACTGCATGTTGACGAGCCACAAAGCTTCTGGGAGAATGTCCTATGGACAGACGAGACAAAACTGGAGCTTTTTGGCAAGGCACATCGGCTCTGTGTTCACAGATGCAAAAATGAAGCATACCAAGAAAAGAACACCGTCCCTACTGTGAAACATGGAGGAGGTTGTGTTATGTTGTGGGGCTGCTTTGCTGCATCTGGCACATGGTGTCTTGAATCTGTGCAGGGTACAATGAAATCTCAAGACTATCAAGGTATTCTAGAGAGAAATTGCTGCCCAGTGTCAGACAGCTTGGTCTCAGTCACAGGCCATGGGTCTTGCAACAGGATAATGACCCAAAACACAGCTTAAAAACACCCAAGAATGGCTAAGAGCGAAACATTGGACTATTCTAAAGTGGCCTTCTATGAGCCCTGATCTAAATCCTATTGAACATCTGTGGAAGGAGCTGAAACATGCCGTCTGGAGAAGGCACCCTTCAGACCTGAGACAACTGGAGCAGTTTGCTCATGAGGAATGGGCCAAAATATCTGCTGAGAGGTGCAGAAGTCTCATTGACAGTTACAGAAATTGTTCGATTGCAGTGATTGCCTCAAAAGGTTGTGCAACAAAATATTAAGTTAAGGGTACCATCATTTTTGTCCAGGCCTGTTTCATGAGTTTGTTTTTTAAAATAATTCTGTTGAACCACAATTCAAAAGCATTGTCTGATTTTCATTGGTTAATTTTCATAGAATTTTTATTTATTACCACTTTTGTCAGATTCAAGTTATTTCTGTGACCACTGTGGGTTTTTCTTTCATTAACAGAGGGATACCAACAATTTTGTCTACATCTGTAGATTCATTATACACAGAGTGATATATTTCAAGTGTTCATTTCTTTTATTTTTATAGTTATGACTTATAGCTCATGAAAACCCCAAATTAATTTTCTGAAAAACTTAGATTATTACATAAAATGGATTAAGTTCATTTTTTCCCCTCAAAATTCGACATGCAATACCCCATAATGACAATGTGAAAAAAGATTTTTTTTAAGATTTTTTTGCAAATTTATTAAAAATAAAAAAACTAAGAAATCACATGTACAGTACATAAGTATTCACAGCCTTTGCTATGAAGCTCAAAATTGAGCTCAGGTGCATCCTGTTTCCACTGATCATCGTTGAGATGTTTCTACAGCATAACTGGAGTCCAACTGTGGTAAATTCAGTTGATTGGACATGATTTGGAAAGACACACACCTGTCTATATAAGATCCCACAGTTGACAAGTGCATGTCAGAGCACAAACCAAGGATGAAGTCAAAAGAAATGTCTGTAGACCTCCAAGACAGGATTGTCTTGAGGCACAAATGTGAGCAAGGGTACAGAAAAATTTCTGCTTCTTTGAAGGCCCCAATGAGCACAGTGGCCTCCATCATCTGTAAATATAAGACGTTCAGAACCACCAGGACTCTTCCTAGAGCTGGCCGGCAGTCTAAACTGAGCGATCGGAGGAGAAGGGCCTTAGTCTGGGAGGTGACCAAGAACCCAATGGTCACTCTGTCAGAGCTCCAGCGATCCTCTGTGGAGAGAGGAGAACCTTCCAGAAGGACAACCATCTCTGCAGCAATCCACCAGTCAAGCCTGTATGGTAGATTGGTGAGATGGAAGCCACTCATTTGTAAAAGGCATATGGCAGCCCGCCTGGGGTTTGCCAAAAGGCTCCTGAAGGACTCTTAGACCACGAGAAACAAAATTCTCTGGTCTGATGAGACAAAGATTGAACTCTTTGGTGTGAATGCCAGGCATCATGTTTGGAGGAAACCAGGCACCGCTCATGATCAGGCCAATATCATTCCTACAGTGAAGCATAGTGGTGGCAGCATCATGCTGTGGGGATGTTTTTCAGTGGTAGGAACTGGGAGACTAGTCAAGATAGAGGGAAAGATGAATGCAGCAATGCATAGAGACATCCTGGATGAAAACCTGCTCCAGAGCACTCTTGACCTCAGACTGGGGTGACGGTTCGTCTTTCAGCAGGACAACGACCCCAAGCACACAGCCAAGATATCAAAGCAGTGGCTTCAGGACAACTCTGTGAATGTCCTTGAGTGGCCCAGCCAGAGCCCAGGCTTGAATCCAATTGAACATCTCTGGAGAGATCTGAAAATGGCTGTGCACCGATGCTTCCCATCCAACCTGATGGAGCTTGAGAGGTGCTGCAAAGAGGAATGGGCGAAACTGCCCAAAGATAGGTGTGCCAAGCTTGTGGCATCCTATTCAAAAAGACTTGAGGCTGTAATTGCTGCCAAAGGTGCATCAATAAAGTATTGAGCAAAGACCGTGAATACTTATGCACGTGATTTTTTTTTTCATAAATTTGCAAAATCTCAAAAAAAAAAAACCCAAAAACTTTTCATGTTGTCATTATGGGGGTATTGTGTGTAGAATTTTGAGGGGGGAAATGAATTTCATTTTGGAATAAGGCTGTAACATGACAAAAGGTGGAAAAAGTGAAGCGTACTTTCTGGATGCATTGTATATTTGTAGGCTGTTTTACCTTGTCAGCTGTACAGTGCATCCGGAAAGTATTCACAGTGCTTCACTATTTCCACATTTTGTTATATTACAGCCTTATTCCAAAAGGGATTAAATTAATTTTTTCCTCAAAATTCTATACACAACACCCATGACAATGTGAAAAAGTTTTTTTTTTTTTTTTTTTAGATTTTTGCAAATTTATTAAAAATAAAAAACTAAGAAATCATATGTCCGTAAGTATTCACAGCCTTTGCCGTGAAGCTCAAAATTGAGCTCAGGTGCATCCTGTTTCCACTGATCATCCTTGAGATGTTTCTACAGCTCAATTGGAGTCCACCTGGGGTAAATTCAGTTGATTGGACAGGATTTGGAAAGGCACACACCTGTCTATATAAGGTCCCACAGTTGGCAGCGCATGTCAGAGCACAAACCATGCATGAAGTCAAAGGAATTGTCTGTAGACCTCTGAGACAGGATTGTCTCGAGGCACAAATTTGTGGAAGGGTACAGAAAAATTTGTTCCCATCCAACCTGATGGGAGTTTGAGAGGTGCTGCAAAGAGGAATGGGCAAAACTGCCCAAAGATAGATAGATCTGTCTAGATCCAGTTCTAGCTTTGCTTGTTGCTTTTTAATTTCTAGTTGTTTCTTACTGTACAAGGCTTTAGCATTCGCAGCTTCGGCAGAGGCTCGTGCCATGATGGCTGCTTCCAGTACGCTGGACTTTGAGGATAACTTGGAGCTAGAATGTTTGGAGCTGGAGCTAGCGTTGTATGATGGTTTGGCTTCAGAGTTCGCCTTTTCTTCTGCCCTCTTCTCTTGAGTGTCGTCCATCGCTGTGTCGTGATAACAGTACAATAGGTGTGCCAAGCTTGTGGCATCATATTCAAAAAGACTTGAGGCTGTAATTGCTGCCAAAGGTGTATCAACAAAGTATTGAGCAAAGGCTGTGAATACTTATGGACATGTGATTTCTTAGGTTTTTTTTTTAAATAAATTTGCAAAAGTCTCAAAACCTTTTTCACATTGTCATTATGGGCTATTGAATTGGGGTGTGTAGAATTTTGAGGAAAAAATGGATTTAATCCCTTTTGGAATAAGGCTGTAACAAAACAAAATGTGGAAAAAGTGGAGCATGTGAATACTTTCCGGATTCGCTGTCACCCTTCCAAACAAACTATGTTCAAAATTATACAAAGGGCTGCGTGATTATGGCCAAAATGATAATCCCGATTATTTTTGATGAATATTGAAGTCACAATTATTAATCACGATTATTCATTAACTTTAGGGGAAAACACAGATTTGAATTACGTGTACTTATTTAATGTTTTTTTTTTTTTTTTAAATTCGTCCTGCTCACCAATTGCTAGATGAATCCTGTGGCCAAAGCACTGGAGCCAAACTGCCTTGACGACATTAGATCCACTGTTGTTATGCAGACTAGTCTCTATTCCTGCAGGCCCCAAGATGATTGCGTTTCCCTCAGTCCTTGGGCTGTTGTTTCTTCTGTGTGGTTTTGTGGGGAAAAACGATGTCTGCAAGCACGTCCATACATGTCCTGATAATGGATGATGATCCCTTTCGAGGCACGTCCTCCTCTCCTCCACGTGTTGCCATACTGTCACCTTCTGCTCCCGACATCTGGTTTGTGTTTCACCATCACACCAGTCTGCTAATGATAACTTAAGGCTGCCGCTACAGGGTAGGCTCACTTGTCAGCTCTGCAGCTTAATGTTGCCCTAACGTTCGTTCACCCCCTGGTGGTTGGCTGGCTGTTGGTTGAGAAAATGCTTGATTTGATATCCAGCTGAGCCTGCATTGTAAGATAAGATAAGATAAGATAAGCCTTTATTAGTCCCACAATGGGGACATTCCAGGATTGCAACAGCACAGGGATAGCAACACTCAGAGCAATAATCAGAAGGCAAGAAAAAACATCTACTAAACATATGTCCTGGGTGAAGGGCCAGACTAAGAACGATCCAACAGACTCTCATGATAAATTGTATATCAAGGATTCAGTGTACCCCGCCCGGTATGGGGTTACCGGGGCCCCACCCTGGAGCCAGGCCTGGGGGAGGGGCTCGAAGGCTAGCGTCTGGTGGCCAGGTTTCCACCCATGGGACCCGGCCGGGCTCAGCCCGAAGGAGTTACATGGGTCCGCCCTCCAGTAGGTTCACCACCTGCAGGAGGGATCATGGAAGTCCGGTGCTATGTGGATTAGGTGGCAGTCAAAGGCGGAGACCTTGGCGGACTGATCCCAAGCTTTCTAAACTGGCTTTTGGTACGTGGAATGTCACCTCTCTGGTGGGGAAGGAGCCTGAGCTGGTGTACGAGATTGAGCGATACCGGCTAGATATAGTCGGCCTCACCTCAACACACAGCTCCGGTTCCGGAACCAGTCTCCTGGAGAGGGGCTGGAGCTTGGCCTTTTCTGGAGTTGCCCCGGGCGAGAGGCGACGAGCAGGGGTAGGTATTCTTGTATCGCCCCACCTTGCTGCCTCTATATTGGAGTTTTCCCCGGTGGACGAAAGGGTTACTTCCCTGCGCCTTCGGGTTGGGAAACGGGTCCTGACCATCATTTGTGCCTATGCACCAAATGATGTTTCAGAGTACCCACCCTTTTTGGAGTCTGTGACTGGGGTGCTGGAGGGTGCTCCTCCTGGAGACTCCATTGTCCTACTGGGGGACTTCAATGCGCACGTGGGCAACGACAGTGAAACCTGGAGGGGGGTGATTGGGAGGAACGGCTTGCCCGATCTGAACCCGAGTGGTGTTCAGTTATTGGACTTCTGTGCTAACCACAGTCTGTCCATAACGAACACCATGTTCAAGCATAAGGGTGTCCATATGTGCACCTGGCACCAGGACACCCTAGGCCGCAGGTCGATGATCGATTTTGTTATCGTATCATCAGACCTGCGACCGTATGTCTTGGACACCCGAGTAAAGAGAGGTGCAGAGCTGTCAACTGATCACCACCTGGTGGTGAGTTGGATCCGAGGGCAGGGGAGGAAGCCATTCAGACCTGGTAGACCCAAACGTATAGTGAGGGTGTGCTGGGAGCGTCTGGCTGAGGCCCCTGTCCGGGAGGTCTTCAACTCCCACCTCCGGAAGAACTTCAACCACATTCCGAGGGAGTCTGGAGACATGGAGTCTGAATGGGCCATGTTCTCCACCTCTGTTGTTGAAGCGGCGGCCCAGAGCTGCGGCCGCAAGGTGGTCGGTGCATCTCGTGGTGGCAACCCCCGAACCAAGTGGTGGACACCAGTGGTGAGGGGGGCCATTAAGCTGAAGAAGGAGTCCTATCAAGCTTGGTTGGCTTGTGGGACTCCCGAAGCAGCTGAGGTGTACCGGCAGGCCAAGCGGAGTGCAGCTCGGGTGGTTGCTGAAGCAAAAACCCGGGTATGGGAGGAGTTCGGTGAGGCCATGGAACAAGACTTTCGGTCGGCTTCAAAGAGATTCTGGCAAACTGTTTGGCGGCTCAGGAGGGGAAAGCAGCTCCCCGTCCACACTGTGTATGGTGCGGATGGGACACTGTTGACTTCAACTGGGGATATCGTCGGGCGGTGGAAGGAATACTTCGAGGATCTCCTCAATCCCACTGATACGCCTTCCACAGAGGAAGCAGGGTTTGGGGACAAGGGGGATGACTCGCCTATCACAGGGGCTGAGGTCGCCAAGGTGGTTAAAAATCTCCTTGGTGGTCACTTCCGGTTATGGCTGCCACGTAGGACGGACGTGTCTCGCTCTGCTCTGCTCCTGGAAAAAAAAAATCGGCAAATAACTCTCTCATTTGGGACAGAACGTATCCCAGCATTTGGGCGAGGATATGTCGGCGAAGCCTAAGGCTGGAAAACCAGGAAAAGGAAAAAGCGAGCCGCCGAAACAGTCCAAATTAACGGACTTTCAGGTCTGTGACGCAGCAAACAAAACTCCATATATGGCGGAGGAGGCTGGCAACGCTGCGATTTCTGCGGGGAATGGCGCAGATGCGCTGATGGCAGCCATGAGTTCAATGAGAGCGGACTTTTCCTCTAGATTTGATGGGATTATGACAGCGTTGGAAGGAATAAGAAAGGAATTGGGTGACTGTGTAGAACGAACGGCGCAGATGGAGCTCCGTCTCGCTAGTGCTGAAGATGACGTCACCCGTCTTCAATTAAAGGTGCGCACTTTGGAAAAAAAAAATAAATCTCTGGAAGATAATATTTTGGATTTGGAATCTCGGTCGAGACAGAATAATTTGAGGCTGGTGGGTCTTCCAGAGGAATCAGAAGGTCGGGACGTATGTTCCTTTCTGGAAAAGTGGATTCCGGAGGTGCTGGGCAGCGAGGAGTTGCAATCAGCAGTGGTTCTGGAAAAAGCACATCGTATTGGCCCACGGAGAGATAAGGGACCGCCGAGGACCTTAATTATGAAGTTTCTTAGCAACAGAGACAGGATGAAGATCTTCAACGCTGCACGTGCTAAAGGAGAGATTAAACACCAGGACCAGCAGGTGCGGTTCTACCCAGATTTGGCCACAGGAATCCAACAATTGAGGAAGCAGTTTGATCCCGTACGTAAGGAGCTGCGCAACCTTGGGATTCGTCATGGTGTAATCTATCCTGCGAGACTGCTGACCACGTATGAGGGCAGAACCCACATCTTCAAGACCCCAGAGGAGGCGCAGGAGTTCATCAAGAAGATCAAAGAAGAAGAAGAGACTGGTGGGAGCTAAGCATGAACAAAATATAAGGTAGAATAATTAAGCATTTGCACAGGCATCTGACTGACTTGAAGTAAATAGTAAGTTTACAAAATATAGATTGTATTATATATTAAAAAACAAAACAAAAACAAAACAAACAAACAAAAAAAAACTATGATGTACAAAGTTGTTAAAAATTTTGGAGTTAAGTTGGAAAACTACAGAGGAGAGTTAATGTTATGTCATTAAAAGCAGTAGAGTTAGGGTGATTGGGAGGATGAAGAAGGAGTGGCTTAGGCTGTTCCCCGTGGGTGTGGAACGGTCGATGGCTATATCGGGAGACAGAATTTTTCTTTTGATTTTGGGGGGTTTGCCACAAGTGTGGGAAGGGGAAATTTGTTTGTGTGTAGTTTGTAGGATGAATGTTCAACCACTCATGTTTTTGCTTCTCTGTATGAGCATGTTTACACTGCAAGGTAATCCCAAACTCTCTATTGATCATGGACCAAAGTGTTAATCTTAATTTAACTTCATGGAATTGCAGAGGTCTACAAAATTTAAAAAAACTTAAACAAGTTATGAATAAAATAAAGGACATGGGTTCAAGAATTGTGTTTTTACAAGAAACTCATCTGATAGAGGAGGATGTTAAAAGAATTAGGAGTAGATGGCAGGGAAGTGTATTCACCTCTTCATTTTCATCCCGAGCCAGGGGAGTTATGACTCTCATACATAAATCAGTTCCTTTTCAAGTGAAAAATGTAATTGGAGACAAATTTGGAAGATATGTAATCATTCAAGGTTCTTTGCTATTAGAAAATATAAATCTTGTGAACTTATATGGTCCCAATATAGATGATCAGAAGTTCTTTGCTAATTTATTTCTCATCTTATCATCACTTACAGGGCAACATATAATAGCAGGGGATTTTAATTGTACATTGAATCCAGGTGTGGATAGATCAACAGGACTGGATTGTACGCACATTGGATGTAGGATGACTATTAATCATTTTATGAAAGAATTGAGATTGTTAGATATATGGAGAGAAATGAAACCACAAGTTAAAGCCTATTCTTGTTATTCCAGTACCTACAAGACATTCTCACGTATTGATTATTTTTTGATTTCCACAGAATTAAGGTCCAAGATTCAAAACTGCTTTTATGATAACATCGTGATCTCTGATCATGCACCCTGTTGTCTAATATATGTAGATAAAAAATTGACAAAGGAATCAGGTAGATGGCAATTTCAGCATAAATGGCTTCAGGATGAGGAATTTGTCAAGTATATAGAAAAACAGACGAGTTCTTTGACATCAATACTACACAAACATCAGCATGTGTAAAGTGGGAGGCTTTCAAAGCTTTTATTAGGGGACATATTATTAGTTATACAGGATCAAAATCTAAGAAGACTCGAGAGGAGAGAGCTAAATTGGAACATAAAATAAAAAATCTTCAGGAAAAAGTGTATGCAGGAAGTGACCCAAGGTTGGAGAATGAATTACTGATTTTGAGAGCTGAATACGACAAAAAATCAGCGAATAGAGCTGCCTCGAGTCTTCTAAGATTGAAACAATCTTTTTATGAACAAGGTGAAAAATCAGGAAAATTATTAGCATGGCAGATTAAACAATTGGAAATTAAAACACCAATTACCAGTATTATAAGTAATGGACAGGTAGTTATAGATCCTTTAGAAATTAATAGAGCCTTTAGAGATTACTATGAAAAATTATATGATACCAAAAATGAACCTGATTTAACAAAACTAAATGGGTTTTTGAACGAACTATCTATACCGTGTATTCCAAATGAAAACAGGGAGATATTGGAGTCTAAAATTAGTCAAGAAGAAGTTGGGCTAGCCATTGATAATATGAAATCAGGAAAAAGTGCAGGACCAGATGGTCTTCCAGTTGACCTTTATAAAAAATTTAAGAATAAATTAATAAAACCTTTTTTGGAAATGGTTTTAGAAGCATTTCAAAATAATAATTTACCATCATACATAAATAATGCCTTAATTATACTGCTGCCAAAACCAGGTAAGCCCTCTAATAAATGTGAAAATATGAGACCAATAAGCCTATTAAACGCCGACCTTAAGATAATCTGTAAAATTTTAGCAAGACGAATACAAGAAATTTTACCAAATATTATTAATCGAGATCAGAATGGCTTTATAAAGGGTAGACAAGGCTTCCATAATGTAAGAAGACTATTTAATATTATTTATTTTAATAAAGAAGCACCGGATACAGCTCTCCTATCATTGGACGCCGAAAAGGCCTTTGATAGAGTTGAATGGCCCTTTCTTTTTGAAGTCCTACAAAGGTTTGGACTTGGAAATAATTTCATAAAATGGGTTCAAATAATATACAATAATGCTACAGCAGAAATCCTAACAAATAACAATATTTCAAAACCAATAAAAATCAATAGAGGATGTCGACAAGGCTGTCCACTTTCACCTTTACTGTTTACTATGGCAATTGAACCTTTAGCGATAGCGATACGTTTACATTCACAAATATATGGAATTAAAGTTGGACCAACAGAACATAAAATCTCCCTGTACGCCGATGATATAATTTTGTTTATGTCGAATCTAAAAAAATCAATTCCAACCTTGTTGAATTTAATAAAGAATTTTGGGGAAATATCAGGATATAAAATAAATAAAACTAAATCTTCAATATTAATGCTAAATGAGACCCAGAGAAATTACCCAGCCCCTGAGGTAAATCAATTCAATGTTGTAAATCAGTTTAAATATTTAGGAATCCAAATTATGCCTAAGCTAGAATCAGTCGCCAGTGTCAACTATGAAGCCTTAATGTCAGATATCAGTGAGTTAACTCAGAGATGGATGTCACTACCAATGTCGATGATCGGGAGAATCAATATACTTAAAAGTAATATTTTACCTAAAATACTTTATTTATTTCAATACATTCCCTTATCACCACCTTTAGATCTATTCTCAAGAATAAAAAAAAAGTTAGTGGAATTTATATGGAACAACAGGAGGGCTAGATTACGTTTGTCTTTATTATATTTACCATTTGATCGTGGAGGTCTGAAATGTCCAAATTTTATGTTGTATTATTGGTCGGCACAACTGAGGTCTATGACATATTATTTTTCATCAAATGATCTCCCTCACTGGACTGAAATGGAATCATACAATTTACCTTTACCTCTTCCCATATTCATATACTCAGATTCGGCAAAAAAATTACAAAAACAAGTTAAAAATCCATTTGTAAAGCATATGATCAAAATATGGTGTGAAGCTAAAAACTATTTAAAAGAACCACAGTTATTGTCACAATTTAGTCCAATATGGGGTAATCAATATTTTAAACCAGGGAGAGCGGACGCTGTATTTAAAGTATGGAATTTAAAAGGGATACAAAAGATTCAGGATTTATATTTGCCATGTGCAGACAACATAATGTCTTTTGAAGAGCTGAGGATCAAATTTAATCTCAATAGAACACATTTTTTTAAATATCTTCAACTTAGAAACTTTATTCGATCAAATCAAAATAAAGCTCTCACTCGACCTATTTATTCATCCTTGGAAAAAATGATGATGAAAGATAGTAAAAGAAAGGGTATTATTTCAGAGTTTTATAACTCATTGACACTATCTTCAAGTGAAAATTCACTGAAAAGATTAAACTACTGGAAAGAAGATCTGCAAATTGAAATTTCAGAGGAACAATGGGAATTGGCTTGTACAGAAGCTCAAACCAAATCAATAAATGCACGCCTTAAATTGATACATTTCAAATGGTTAATGCGGATGTATGTTACACCGGAGGAGTTAAATAGATATAACAAAAATATACCAGATACATGCACAAAATGCATGGAAAGTAAAGGAACCCTATTTCATTGTTTATGGGAATGTAGATTAATAAGAATGTTTTGGGAAGAGGTGAGGGTAACAATTGAAAAAATAATCTCAAAACAAATCATATTGAATCCTAAACTGTTTTTGTTGGGTCTGTACCCAGAAAAGCATAATTTTAATAAAAGTGAAAGAACATTCATAGACCTCAGTTTGCTTAATGCCAAAAAATGTATTGCACTATTATGGAAAAAGACTCATAGACCAGATGTGACTCAGTGGTTAAGACAGATGTTAACAAACCTTCCATTAGAAAGAATAACATATATACTAAAATCAAAGGAAATTGTGTTTGAGAATATATGGAGACCTTTTATTGATTATGTAAAAAATTTAAACATAACTCTTGAAGAAGAAGGTGAATGATGTGTGTGGACCTTGTAAATTCCAAACTGGTGAACATAATATGTATACTTATGTATTGGATTGTCTAGACTAAACAGAGGAGCATTGTTGAAGATTTGATTTTGTTGGTGGTTGTTGGTGTTTTTAGTGCATTTTTTTTTTTTTATAGTACTTTAGTGTTAGTGTTTGATTGTTTGTATCATGTTTGTTAAAAAAAAAAAAAAAAAGGTTCAATAAAGATATTGTGGGAAAAAAAAAAAATCTCCTTGGTGGCCGGGCCCCGTGGGTGGACGAGATTCGCCCCGAGTACCTCAAGGCCCTGGATGTTGTTGGGCTGTCATGGTTGACACGCCTCTGCAACATTGCGTGGAGGTCGGGGGCAGTGCCTTTGGCATGGCAAACCGGGGTGGTGGTTCCTCTCTTCAAAAAAGGGGACCGGAGGGTGTGCTCCAACTTTAGAGGGATCACACCCCTCAGCCTCCCTGGGAAGGTCTATGCCAAGGTACTGGAGAGGAGAGTCCGGCCGTTGGTCGAACCTCGGATTCAGGAGGAGCAATGTGGTTTTCGTCCTGGCCGTGGCACATCGGACCAGCTCTTTACCCTCTCGAGAATTCTTGAGGGTTCGTGGGAGTTTGCCCAACCAGTTTACATGTGTTTTGTGGACTTGGAGAAGGCATTTGACCGCGTCCCTCGTGGATTTTTGTGGGGGGTGCTTCGGGAGTATGGGGTATCGGGCTTGTTGTTACGAGCTATTCGGTCTCTGTACGACCGTTGTGAGAGTTTAGTTCGTATTGCCAACACTCGGTCGGAGTCATTCCCAGTGAGAGTTGGACTCCGCCAGGGCTGCCCTTTGTCACCGGTCCTGTTCATAATTTTTATGGACAGGATTTCTAGGCGCAGCCAGGGAATGGAGGGTGTCATGCTTGGTGACCACAGGATCTCATCTCTGTTGTTTGCAGATGATGTTGTCCTGTTGGCTTCATCCAGCAATGACCTACAGCTCTTGCTGGGACGGTTTGCCGCTGAGTGTGAAGCGGCTGGGATGAGAATCAGCACCTCCAAGTCCGAGTCCATGGTCCTCAGCCGGAAAAAGGTGGATTGTCCTCTCCGGGTTGGGGACAGGCTCCTGCCCCAAGTGGAGGAGTTTAAGTATCTTGGGGTCTTGTTCACGAGTGAGGGGAAAATGGAGCGAGAGATCGACAGACGGATTGGAGCAGCATCTGCAGTGATGCGGACGTTGTACCGGTCTGTTGTGGTGAAGAGGGAGCTTAGTTCTAAGGCAAAGCTGTCGATTTACCAGTCAATCTACGTTCCTACTCTCACCTATGGTCACGAGCTTTGGGTAATGACCGAAAGAACGAGATCGCGGATACAAGCGGCTGAAATGAGCTTTCTCCGTAGGATTGCTGGACTCACCCTCAGAGATAGGGTGAGGAGCTCAGTCATCCGGGAGAGGCTCAGAGTAGAACCGCTGCTCCTCCACATTGAAAGGAGTCAGTTGAGGTGATATGGGCATCTGATTAGGATGCCTCCTGGACGTCTCCCACTTGAGGTGTTTCAGGCACGTCCCACTGGGAGGAGACCCCGGGGCAGACCCAGGACTCGGTGGAGAGACTATGTCTCCCAGCTAGTCTGGGAACGCCTTGGTATCCCCTCTGAAGAGCTGGAGCAGGTGGCTGGGGAGAGGGAAGTCTGGGCTTCTCTGCTTGAACTGCTGCCTCCGCGACCCGGACCTCCGGAAAAGCGGTAGAAGATGGATGGATGGATGGATAAACATATGTCCATATTACTATAAATATATATATATAGACACACAGTGCAGAGCATTATGGTTGGTTGGTGAATGTGCAGCAGAAAGTCTAAGCTCTCTCTCCGCGGATGCAGCGGGCCAGCTGGAAGTCTTTGGGCATGATGGTGACCCCCTTAGCAAAGAAGAGACCACCAGGTGGGCCTCGCTGGTCTCCTGCAGAGCCATGACGGCGAAGCTCAGGAAACGCGGGACGGTCTTGAAGTCCTGAGCGATCTCCCTCACCAGGCGCTGGACGGGCAGCTTACGGATGAGCAGCTCCGTGGATTTCTGGCAGCGACGGATCTCTCTCAGAGCCACGGGCCTGTGGCGGCGAGGCCTCTTCACTCTGCCGGTGGCCGGAGCGCCTCTCCGAGCAGCCCTGGTGGCTAGCTGTCTCCTGGGGGGCTTCTGCCTCCAGTAGATTTTTACGGGCGGTCTGCTTGGTTCTTGCCATCGCTCTTTATTATTCTGTCTTATATTTCTTGCACGCCTCCTAAACTCCAGCCCGGCACCCGCGTCGTTTTCGCTACAGCTCCCGGTATGTCGAGTTTCCCATTAGCTCCGGGCGGCGGCCAAGTACTAGCTAGCACTAGCTCCTCCCCGCTGTAGCGTCTCCCGCTGCAAACCGTGGCTCCGTCCGCCGACCCGGGAGACCCCCGGGGCGATCCGTGCGTCCGTGATATATATACAGAGTGAAAGGTGTAGAAAGAAGAAGGAAGATTTAAAAAAAAGGCTGTTGCAACAGGCAGCCGACTCGTGTGGCACCGCCGGTCCGGCGGAACCGGAACCGGATTTAATGTTAATTTAATTGTGGCAGTCAAAATTGTCATCACAATTAAAATCTGATTAATTGTGCAGCCCTAATATACAAGTGTTTCATCCAAAAATAAACATGCATATAGTGATCGTGTGGTTGAGCTTGTGGAGATCTGGACCTCATCTGACTCCTATGTCTCCTCCAACTCCCTGTCTGGGTCGGCTTCCATGTAGATGGTTCAGCTTCATCATTACGACAGTTGTGGATGACAAAAATGTGTAAGAAAACACATTTTGAGATTGTTCAAGTTATTGTTCATCTGCACAAGAGGAACACTGAAGAAAATGTGGGCACTAAAATTTTCATTCTCAGGCTCTCTACAACATTGTGAGTACTCGGTTTACAAAAGAAAACCTGACAAGGGATATTACAAGAGGCAAAAGGTAACATTGAAGCAACATTTAAAACATAAAATATAACCCAAGATAACGCTAGGAACACAACAGGAAGATATGTATATCCATCTCTATGAAATGACCTTGAGTTTACTCATCTATACTCATCTACATTCATACCCATTAATATTCATAAAATATAAATAAAGGGAGATTAAAAAAAAGTCTAAACATTAACCAGTCTCTGTATTTATTTCATCCATATCTTCTGTCCACAGAACCCTTCCTAAATATATAACATTATATGCATATAAAATGGGTTTACAACATTTACAATAAAAGGTAACATATTGAAATAAACATATAAAACATAAAATATAACACAAAATAAACTAGAAAAGTAAGTGCATCCATCTCTTTGAAATAAGTTTGAGATTTTATTCATCTTTGTTGAACTACAGTAAAGGGGGAAACATTTACCGACCTCTGTATTTATTTCACCCCCGATATTAGATTAGATTAGATTCAACTTTATTGTCATGACACATGTATGAATACAAGGTAACGAAACACAGTTTAGCATCCAATCAGAAGTGCAAAGGACAGCAGTGCAGTATATACAGTAATTGACAGTATGTGCAATTTAAGCAAATATATGCAAATATATGCAGCAGTGCAGAAAGTTAAGAGTACTGTTATGTGCAAATAATGTACAATAAGTTAGATGGGCAGTTATGTACAGGTGAGGATGGTAAGAGATGATGGTAAGAGAGTCAGTGGGGAACTAAGGTCAATAACGTGACAGCTGTTGGAAAGAAACTGTTCCTAAACCTGCTGGTTCTAGTCCGAAGGCTTCTGAAACGCCTTCCGGAGGGGAGAAGCTGGAACAGTCCATGAGCAGGATGGTTGGAGTCCCCTAAGAATGCTGCGTGCCCGGCGCAGACATCTTTTCCTGTAGACGTCCTCTATAACTGGAAGTGGAGTCCCTGTGATGCGTTGGGCGGTTTTCACCACCCGCTGCAGCGCCTTACGGTCAGCGACAGAGCAGCTCCTATACCAGACTGTGACACAGTTGGTCAGGGTGCTCTCTATCACGCAGCGGTAGAAGTTGCCCAGGATGTCAGTTGACAGATGGTTCTTCTTCAGTGTCCTCAAGAAGAAGAGGCGCTGATGGGCCTTCTTGATCAGGCTGGTGGTGTTAACTGACCAGGATAGGTCCTCCGAGATGTGGGTCCCCAGGAATTTGAAGCTGGGGACACGTTCAACAGCTATGCCATTGATATGGACGGGGTCATGTGTCTCTCCCCTCTCCTTCCTGTAGTCCACTATGAGCTCCTTGGTTTTGCTGGTGTTAAGGAGCAGGTTATTGTCAACGCACCAAGTAGCCAAGTGCTCAACCTCTGCCCTGTAATCTGACTCATCGTTGTCCCTGATGAGTCCGATCACCGTGGTGTTTTCTGCGAACTTTATGATGGAATTGGATCCATACATAGGCCTGCAGTCATGGGTGAAGAGGGAGTAGAGGAATGGGCTGAGCACACAGCCCTGCGGTACACCAGTGTTGAGTGTGATGATGGAAGAACGGTTGGGGCCTGACCTAACATGCTGGGGTCTGTTGGTCAGAAAATCCATGATCCAGTTGCAGGTGGAGGTACTGATTCCCAGGTCCCCAAGTTTAGTGATCAACTTGGAGGGGATAACTGTGTTGAATGCTGAGCTGAAGTCAACAAACAGCATTCTTGCGTAGGTGTTCTTGTCATCCAGGTGTGAGAGTACATAGTGCAGCGCTGTAGAAACCGCATCCTCTGTACTCCTGTTGCTCCGGTAGGCAAACTGGTGAGGGTCCAGTGTAGGGGGCAGGCATTTTTTGAGCTGTGCCAAGACCAGTCGCTCAAAGCACTTCATAACTATGGGCGTCAGTGCCTCAGGGCGATAGTCATTTAGGCACAATGGTGTTGAATGTTTCGGCACTGGTACTATAGAAGTGGTCTTGAAGCATGCTGGTACCACGGCCTGGGCCAGGGACAGGTTGAAGATGTCCGTGAAGACCCCTGCCAGCTGCTCAGCGCATGCCCCCAGCACACGCCCAGGAATGCCAGCAGCCTTACGTACGTTGATATGACTCAGTGCGTTACAGACGTCGGTGTGGGTGAGTGTGAGGTGGTGGAGGTCGTCAGAGGGTGGGAAATTGATGTTCTTTTCGTTATTGTCCTTGTCAAAACGAGCATAGAAGTCATTTAGCTCATTGAGAAAGGACACAGTCATGGCTATAGGTATGGAGTTGCTGGGCTTATAATCAGAGATAGCTTGAATGCCCTGCCACATGCGTCGGGGGTCAGAGTCCCCAAAATGTTCCTCCACCTTCAGCTTGTAGCTGTGCTTGGCCTTCTTGATGCCCCTCTTCAGATCTGCCCTGGATGAACTGTAGGCCTGTACGTCACCAGATCTAAAGGCATTGTTACGTGCCTTTAGCAGAAGCTGCACTTCTCTGTTCATCCACGGCTTCTGATTTGGGTACGTGGTGATCTGTCTTTCCGTGGTGACACTGTCAATAGTGGTGTTGATATGGTCCAGGACTGAGTGGGTGTAAGAGTCGATGTTTATGTGGGAGCCACAGGTAGCCTGAGAGGTGAACATACTCCAGTCTGTGTTCCTAAACTTTTCCTGGAGTACAGAGTCAATCCCCTCTGGCCACAGATATTCTGATATTCTGCACATATAAACCTTCCTAAATATATAACATTATATGCAGGAGTGCACATAACTTTTTTGGTCTTGTTCTCGGGGGAGAACCTGAGGTTGTTGCTTGGTCCTCTTTTTTTCTTGACCCACCTCACAAAATAGAGGAATATGTGGATAATTTCAACTGAAAATGAATGAAAGCATTGCAACAAAATGTCTGTTCTTTAAAGCTCCATAGTACTTAACTTTCTCATGAAATGACTGCTTCAACCACTGAAAACTAAATGTACAAATGTCTAATTTTCAAACAAAACCAAATGAAATGACAGCTTTTTAAGCACTGACAACAGTTATTTCTATTTAAAAGCACGGAATGATTCTCAAGAATGGTAAGCGGTCCTGCCGTTAACTCCAAGCCTTTTGTGAAGCAGAATATCCTCCTGATATGAATGCATAGGACATGCATGTTTTGCTTTGTGAAAGGCCAACAGAAAAACGTTACTCAGTGCTTGATGCTGTTCTTCATTCAGTTCGTCTTGCCATCTGTCGAGCAGACCACTGGGCCTCCCCCTGGCTGTGCCTGCTAGCAATATCAATCACTTGCACTACTTTCTGGTGCTCTCTCCTATTCGCATGCTTATCAAAAGCTGGATGATTAAAGTTTTTAGTACCTGTATAAAAGGTGCTGTTTTTATCCGCCAGAGTGGGATTTTCACTGCATAGTTTGCACCACATCTCAGTGTGGGCATCAGTTGTTGAAAGCCAGCTGACCTCCTGCAGCCACTTTTTCGAGAACGCACGCTTCGTTTGCGGTTCGAGTTCAGTCTGGCGTTTCTTTGGAGGTGGACAAACACCAAGGTGATTGCTTAAGAGAGTTTGCTTCTTGGACATTTTAATGAAAGGAGAAAATCCTAAAAGCAGTCACTCATACTCTGCACTGCAGCCCAACATTTAGAATTTCTGTCCCTAGGTAAACAAATGCATGTTACAACATTTGAGCTGTGCACAGCTTATGTGCACACCTGATTATATGCATATACAATGGATTTGCAATAGAACAATAAACAAAAAAAAGTTATAAATATTCATGATAAGTTTGCCTCACCACTCATTGCTGGTGACAAAAGTCGGGTCAGTCTTCTCCTCATCCTCAGCTCGACTCTCCTTCTCTGATGCCGAATTTGAAATTGGCTCATCCTTTACGTCTTCCTCTCCATAAAACAACTGAAGGGCTTGATGGACATTCAGGGTGTGCCTCCTTTTCTCCTGAAAAGACTGTCTTCTTGTTCTTCTGTCTTCTTCTCTTTCAAACACTCTCATCTTACTTGTAAAAAACTCAGTCTTCTTGCAATCAGGTGTAGCTGCTTACTCTGGCCACTCTGCCCCTAATTACCGCCACCAATTTCCATGATTTACTTCTGGTGTGGCGTTTTTGGCGCCTCTGACAATCCATGTCAGACCTCTTTGGTACATTCATTATGAGTAGAATCAGCTCTACCACTTTTCTGTTTCCTAAAATGAAAAAAGTGATGTATGTATATCAAAAGAAATGCAATATTTCTTTTTAATTTTGATGGTTAGGGCTTATAGTTAAAGAAAACCCCAAATTTAGTTTCTCAAAAACTTATAACGTTACATAAAAATTAAAAAAAAAAATTAATGGAATGGAAATGTTGGCTGACTAATAAGTATATCCATGTATACACTCAGTACTTGGTCTGGGCTCCTTTTGCATGAATTACTGCATCAGTGCAGTGTGGCATGGAGGTGATCAGCCTGTGGTACTGCTGAGGTGTTATGGAAGCCCAGGTTGCTTTGATAGCGGCCTTCAGCTCATCTGCATTGTTGGGTTTGGTGTCTCCCATCTTCCTCTTGACAATACTCCATAGATTCTCGATGGGGTTTAGGTCAGGAGAGTTTGGTGATACCATGGTCATTAAACCAGGTATTAGCACTTTTGGCAGGTGCCCACACTGCACTGACATTGGACTTGATAAAACATGGTGGACAAACACCAGCAGATGACATGGCTCCCTAAACCATCACTGACTGTAGAAACTTCACACTGGACCTCAAGCGACATAGATTCTGTGCCTCTCCACTTTTCCTTCAGACTCTGGGACGTTGATTTCCAAATGAAATGCAAAATTTACTTTCATCTGAAAAGAGGTCATCTGCTGGTGTTGGTTCATTGTGTGTTATCAAGTCCAAAGTCAGCGCAGTCGTCTACCAGGGTATTTTTAGAGCACTTCATGCTTCGCTCTGCTGACAAGCTTTATAGAGATGCTTTCGTTTTCCAGCAGGACTTGGCACCTGTCCACACTGCCAAAAGTACCAAAACCTGGTTTATTGACCATGATATCACTGTGCTTGATTGGCCAGCAAACTCTCCTGACCTAAACCCCATTGAGAGTCTATGGAGTATTGTCAAGAGGAAGATGAGACACCAGACCCAACAATGCAGATGAGCTGAAGGCCGCTATCAGAGCAGCCTGGGCCTCCATAACACCTCAGCAGTAACACAGGCTGATCGCCTTCATGCGATACCGCATTGATGCAGTAATTCATGCAAAAGGAGCCCAGACCAAGTATGGAGTGTGTACATGGACATACATTTCAGTCAGCCAACATTTCTATTAAAAATCAGTTTTTTAAAAAGTTTGTCATATTCTAATTTTTTAAGAAACTGAACTTGGGGTTTTCATGAACTATAAGCCAGAACTAACAAAATTAACAAACACTTGAAATGGATCATTCTGTGTGTAATGAATCTACATAATATACAAGTTTCATTTTTTGAGTTGAATTACTGAAATAAATGAACTTTTTGATGACATTCTAATTTATTGAGGTGCACCTGTATACATTTTCCTCCAACTTTCTATTGTATTTGTAAATGTGATTTCCCCCCCGCCCCAAATTTGCAACTTTTTTTCTTTTGAATTTTTATTTTTCATCACAAACATAGATAGATGTACTTAAGTGATCCCAAACTGGGAAATTGCAGTGTAACAGCAGCATGACAGTAGACAACCAAATGACAGAAACACACACAGCATAACAGACAAAGAGATTACCCATGGAAAGTAGAACTACTAAAAAAGCTTATCTACATCATAGATGAATAGATGGTGACCCGTATAGATACATGAATCATACCCGCTGTACAATGCAGGACTATCAGGAGCAGAGTGAGATGTGAGGTACTAATTAGACTGTGAGGTGCAGTATGGCAGCATTGTTATGACCAGAATACATCAGAGTGAGTTATTGTACAGTGGAATGGCATGTGGCAGGAAAGATTTCCTGTACCTAACCGTTCGACAGTGAAGCTGTAGCAGTCTGCTGGAGAAAGTGTTCCGCTGTCTGTCCAGTGTGGTGGAGGGGGTGATCAGGATTGTCTATGATGGATAACAGTTTGTTCAGTGTCCTCCTGTCCACCACAGTCTCAAAGGGACTAATTACAGAGCCAGCCCTCTTGATAATCTTGTCAAGTCTGTTGGTGTCGCTGGCTTTAATACTGCTACCCCAACACAGCAGCAAAGAAGATGGCGATGGCAACAGTGGTCTGGTAGAAAAGCTCCAGCATCCTGCTGCACACGTTGAAGGATTTCAGCTTCCTCAGGAAGCAGTCTGCTCATCCCCTTCTTGTGCGTCACATCAGTATTGGATCTCCAGTCCAGCCCTTTGCTGATCCTGACACCCAGGTATTTGTAGTCCTCAACCACCTCCCCATCCTCCCCCCTAATCTGCAATGGCTGAAAAGGCGTCCTCTTCTTCCTGAAGTCAATCACCATCTCTCTGGTCTTGCTGACGTTCAGCCTCAGGTGATTCTGCTCAGTCCACTCCACAAATCTGTCTACCAGTGCCCTGTACTCACCCTCTTCTCCCCCTCTTATACACCCACCAACAGCTGAGTCGTCAGAGAATTTCTGCAGGTGGCATGACTTGGTGTTGTACTGAAAGTCAGTGGTGTATAAGGTGAAGAGAAAAGGAGAGAGCACAGTCCGCTGTGGAGCTCCCATATCACTAACCACCACGTCAGACAAGACACTGCTCAGCTGGACAAACTGTGGCCTGCCTGTCAGGTAGTCAATAATCCAGGAGATCACAGAGCTGTCGATCCCCATCACCCGCAGCTTCTCACCCAGCAGTAGTGGCTGGATGGTGTTAAAGGCACTGGAGAAATCAAAGAATGTGATTCTCACAGTGTCTTCGCCGCCATCCAGGTGCAGATGGGCTCGTTGCAGCAGGTAGATGGCAGCATCTTCAACTCCTAAATAGGACTGATATGCAAACTGCAGAGGGTCCAGCCACGTCTTCACCTGCGGCCTCAGGTGGGCTAAGACCAGTCTCTGGTCTTAGCTATTTTTGCTCTTAAATTAACATTTTTTTTTTTCCTGAAAATGTGCAACTTTTCTAGTTTTATTTATTTAGTCAGTCAGTCTCATATGGAGCCACCATTTATGGGTACAGAGCAGTAGTACAGGTCCAGAGCCACACGTTATAGACCCCTGGCCGAAAACAATAAGTCAGGTCTTTTAATGTGAAGTGAATGTGAAGTTAAAATCTTGATTAAAAAATAGTGCTGCTATTGTAGCAGAATGTAACATGATGGTGACAAATGTGATTTCATTTCCTGTTTCTTTCTGTCTCTGATGTCCCTCTCTCTTTCCAGCCTGAAGAAGGCCAACATTGGTTTTGAGCATATGTTCGAGGAGGTTCCTATTGTCATCAAAAACTCTCATCTTATCAGTGTTCTGATGTGGGAGCTGGAGGACAAGTCGACGGTCGCGGACAAGCATGAACTGCTCAACCTTTCAAGCAGGTCAGACAAGAGCTCATGCAGCCGTTTGCAAGTAGAGTACGACACCAGATGCCTTGGTTTAAAAAGAACATGTCGATCAGCTATTTTGAAAAGATTTTCCTTCAGTAGAAAAATGTTTTCTGCATGATCTTATGGAGGTTTAAAAACATGGATGATTCAGCATTTAGCTCTAAAAATGTTGACAATGCAGTGACATTATGATAAGTCACTGAATATATTTTACTCTGAATTTAGTAAGGTTTTGATTTCTGTCCCTGTTTACAGTAGCAAGAAGTATGTGAACCCTTTAGAATTAACAGGTGTTCTCCTTTAATTTCCCATCAAATGTGATCTGATCTACATCTAAGTCCCAAGTATAGACACAAAATGTGCTTAACTTAATACCTCACAAACAGTTATAATATTTCATGTTTTTATTGGACACACCTATTAAACATTCACAGTGCTGGTGGAAAAATTAAGTGAACCCTTTGATTTAATAACTGGTCGAACTTCCTTTGGCAGCAATAACCTCCAACATATTGTTAGGATGTCTAGTGGGAACAGCTCTCTTGAGGTCATTCCACAGCATCTCTGTTGGATTCAGGTCTGGACTCTAACTGGACCACTCCAAAAGGTAGATTTTCTTTTTTTGAAGCCATACTGTAGTAGATTTACTTAAGTGTTTAGGATGATTGTCCTGCTGCATCACCCAACTTCTGCTGAGCTTCAGTTGGCGGACTGAGCCACCCTGACATTATTCTGTAGGATACCTTGAAAAACTTGAGAATTCATTTTCTCCTTGATGATGGCAGGCGGTCTAGGCCCGGAGGCAGCAATGCAGCCCCAAATCATGATGGTTCTTCCACTGTATTTCACCGTTGGGATGATGTTTTCATGTTGGCATGTGGTGCCCTTTTTACACCACACACAGCGTTGCGTGTTCTTCCTGAACAATTCAGCCTTAGTTTCATCAATCAACAAAACATTTTCCCAGTGCTGCCGAGAGAACTTCAGGTGTGCAGTGATGTTTTTTTTTTTTTTTTGAAAGCAGTGGCTTCCACCATGGTTTACTGCTACAGACACCATGCCTATTCAATGATTTACGTATGGTAGACTCATGAACAGAGATGTGGACCAGTTCCAATGATTCCTTCAAGCCTTTAGCTGTTAGTCTGGGGTTCTTTTCTCGCCTCATTGCACATTCTGCATTGTGCTTTGGGAGTCCACGTGACTGGGTGCCCACTTCTGGGGAGAGTAGTCACAGTACTGAATCATCTCCATTTATAGGCAATTTGTCTAACTGTGGACTGGTGAATAGCTAAAGTCTTCGAGATCACTTTGTAACCCTTTCCAGTTTTATCAACAATTCTTGATCATAGGTCTTCGGAGATCTATTTTTTTGCACGGCATGATTCACATCTGCAGATGCTTCTTGTGAATAGCAAACTCAAAATGTTTGAGTGTTTGTTATACATCAGAGTAGCTCTACACCTCATTCCCATCTTGTTTCATTGCTTAAACTCCAGGTTTGCTAACACCTGGCTTTTGTTGAAGTCATTAGTATCAGGGTTCACTTACTTTTTCCGTGAGCACTGTGAATGGATGTGTCCGAGAAAGACATGAAATAATTGTTTGTTTGGTATTAGGGTAAACACTAATACTTGGGATTTAGATGCGGGTCAGAATACATTTTACCAATTATTGCAGAAAACCATATAATTCCAAAGGGTTCACATACATTTTCTTGCCACTGTATGTAGAGTTCTTCAAAGTTTAAAGTCTTTGGGTGCTTTCATTCCTAAACCGTTTGTTCCATCTTTGGTCTGGACTTTCAGACTATTCAGTTTGGTTTGGACCCAGATTACAGGTGTGAGCCCTAGTAGCCCTCATCAATACAATCGAATCACACCCAGAAAAACTGAATATTGATGAAAATTATGTCAGCTCATTCTGTCTGGCACTGAGCAGAGTGCTAGCTTGCTTTGCTTCATTTTCACATAGGTTTTTTTTTTTTTTTTTTTTAAACATTGCTATAGAGCTGCAAATCATTATCTACTAAGGCGTGCTGCTCTGGAGCCATGTCCCAAGCTTTGAAACCATATCATGTTATTACTTTAAGCTTTCACAAACATGACTTAAAGCTGCTTCTAAATTAAAATTGATTTGACATTATTGAAATCTTGAACATTAATCTGTATCTTCTGCACTGTTCTAAAAATTAAGAGATTGGGAATAATGAATAAGCAGTCCATTTATGTTTTTAGCCTTTTGCTTACTCATCCATTCCTATATGGGCTTAGTGCTATTTTCAAGTGCTTGCAATAAGAGTATTTTTAATTGTAACTATAGCCCTTGAAGGAGAAGTTCAAAATGAATTTATAGATCCACAAGAGCCGCTTGTATAAGAGAAGCTTACACGGCCGTGCAATTGTACTCTAAAACCTATTAAAAACAAATAAAAGGGCCATATTTTTCACTGGATGACACATTCCTTCAATACAATAAATGCTGCTCAGCAAGAGCAACTTCATTTTCACTCTTTGAATATTTTCAGAAATGAAATACAGTGTATGGGTATAGCTGAGCATGCAGCTGGCAACCGTGATGAGGGAAGGGTCATATGCAGGGCATCCACAGTGTCATGTTGGAGAAAATGGAACAACAAGCTTAATGGCATAAACTACATTATGTTTTTGTAATGAAGCAATGTGTCACCTAGTGCAACTCTATAGTTATTTTTATATGCTCTTAATAGATTTAGAGTATAATGGATTTTTTTTTTTTGTACACAGGCAAGAGGATGTATCTGAAGCTTACTAGATTGTACGTTTTAATAGGAAAAAAAATTGGGCTGTTTTTGGTCTTTTTAATGCTACTCGGAATATTCAAAAGATTTGAACCACGGTAAATCTTACCTGCACTGTATCAGAGGGAGACAGTAGAATCAGGACATCTGAGGAGCAATGTATATACAGTGCTGTCAAAAAGTATTCCCCCCCCCCCTTCCCGAATTCTCATATTTGTCACACTTAAATGTTTACATCATCAAACAAAATTTAATATTAGACAAGTATAGCCAGAGGAAATACAAAATACCAGAGTGGTGGCCTAGTGATAGAGCATCCACTTCAACAACTGGGAGGTCATGCTTCCAAGCTCCAGCCAGGTCATACCAAAGACCATATATAAATGGTACTTCCTGCCTTCTAACTTGGTGCTCAGCATAATAGAATGGGGGAAGGAAACTTGATTATCCAGCCACAGGGTGGGCACAAGCTCATATACTCCCTGTGCCTGGATAAATGGGGAGGATTGCATTAGGAAGGACATCCAGTGTAGAGTCCTTGCCAAATTGACATGCAGATCATTGCGATATCAGGTGAGGCTACACTGTGACGACCCCAAAGGGTACAGTCAAAGGAGGGTGGGGGGGACTGAGTAAATACAAAATGCAGTTTTTAAAATGATGATTTCATTCGTTAAGAGGAAAAAAGCTATCCAAACCTTCCTGTCCCTGTGTGAAAAAGTAATTTCCTCGTCCCTTTACCTCATGAATTAGTTGTGATTAACCACTTTTTATGGAAAGACCTGATTACTGCAAGATCAGTTAAATCCACAAATCATGTAAATAAGATCTTGTCTGATAAAGTGAAGTAGGCTAAAAGAGCTCAAAAAGCATCACATCATGCTGCAATCTAAAGAAATTCAAGAACAAACAAAAACCCTGAACAACATCTAAAGAACTGCAGGCCTCCTGTGCTTCAGTTTGGACACTGGTCCATGATTCAACAATCGGAGAGAGACTGGGCAAAAATGGCATCCATGGGACATTTCCAAGGTGAGAAACACTGCTGACAAAAAAGGACACGAAGGCTTATCTCACATTGGGGGGGGGGGCATCTTGATGATTCCCAAGACTTTTAGGAAAATATTCTCTGACTGATGAGAGAAAAATTTAACTTTTTGGAAGATGTGTATCCTGTTATATCTGGTGTAAAACTAGCAGCATTTCATAAAAAGAACATCATACCAGTAGTCAAACATGGTGATGGTAGTGTGATGGTCTGGGGCTGCTTTGCCGTTTCAGGACCTGGACGACTTCCTGTAATTGATGGAACCATGAATTCTGCTCTCTACCAGAAAATCCTGAAGGAGAATGTCTGGCCATCAGTTTGTGACCTCAAGATCAAGCCCTCCAATGTAGCTGAATTAAAACAATTCTGCAAAGAAGAGTGGGCCAAAATTCCTCAGCAGCAATGTAAAAGACTCATTGCCAGTTGTCGTTAACGCTTGATTGAAGTTGTTGCTGCCAAGGGTGGCACAACAAGTTATTAGGTTTAGGGGCAGTTGTGGTGACCCACCACAATCTACATGGGCATTCAATCTTCACACTCAGCTAGACGGCAGGAAGCAGAACAATTTGCATACGGAGAGAGAGCCCCTAGGAGACAATCAGAACAATGGATATTGTTATACATCCCTGGATTAAGGAGAGGAAGTCTGGGTGCCAGTTAATCACACGATTGATATGTATTGACTGATATGTATATCAGTATGCAACTGATATACACTGCAACTGGCACCCGGACTTCCTCTCCTTAATCCAAGGATGTATAACAATAGTCCATTGTTCTGATTGTCTCCTAGGGGCTCTCTGTCCGTATGCAAATTGTTCTGCTTCCTGCCGCCTAGCTGAGTGTGAAGATTGAATGTCCATGTAGATTGTGGTGGGTCACCACAGGGCTCCCCCCAGAACACTCAGCAGGGGTTGTGACCCCCCCTCCCCCCGTCGTTTGGCTCCAGTTCCGGGTTCCAGCACGTTGAACGGCCGTGATTAACTGGCGCCCGGACTTCCTCTCCTTAATCCAGGGATGTATAACAATAGCCATTGCTCTGTCCGTATGCAAATTGTTCTGCTTCCTGCCGCCTAGCTGAGTGTGAAGATTGAATGTCCATGTAGATTGTGGTGGGTCACCACAGGGCTATTTGTTCCTCCACACTGGTTGACCCTTGACGAAGAATGGAACACGAGGCGAACACCCAGGAGATCACCCGGACGGGAAGCCCCAGCACGTGTCATGGTGCGCCCCTCGCCTGATCTTTTACCTCCACACTGGTGACCTGACGAGGGAAAATGACCGTCTGCTCCCTCTCACCGCGCTGTGGATCTCAGAGGACCAGAGAATGCCTGCAACTTCTTGATCCTCACCGGAGCGCGCGTCGGAGCGCAGCGCTGGGACCAAAACGCACCATGAACGACACAAGTGAACGAAGGAAGCAGCCTGAACGGGGACAATCATCGACGCCGACTGCGTTGATTTCCACCAAGCTCCCCGACTCTGACTAAACCCCGGACAGCGGACCTCCTGCACACAGAAGCCCCGCACGCACACCGCAGGATTACGAGGACGGCACAATTGCCAGTTATGTGGTCACGGCGCTAAGCACGCACCACGCACAGAGACGAACCGGCTCCACAGACTGATACATCGTCCTCCGCCGCTGCACATGCCCGAGAATCATGGCCGATCACCACCCTCGGAACCTTCAGGGCTGCTCAAGCACCTGGAGCAGACGTGCAGCCCGCACACAGGACTTTGCATGGGTTTCTCAGCCACGGCGCACAAGGGGAATTTAGCCGATTGCTGTCCCCGATGGCTTTAGGGCTGCTCCCACACCTAAAGCCAAACCGCCTCACACCCTCACACAGCTGCAGTTGTTTCACAGCCGCTACGCATCCTCAGGGAATTTGGCCGCTCGCCTTCCCCACATCCTCGCTGGATTGAGCCGCGGGAGGAGTCAGATAAAATGTTTTGTTTTTGTTTTTCACAGCCGCTGTGGATCTCCGCCACGTTTAACGGGAAAGTCCCTCACCATTGTGGATCCACATGCAATTTTTGCACGGCCCAATTTTTGCCGGCACTCGCTTACTCCAACCTCCTCCCCTTCCTCCTGCACAGCGCTTTTCCCACACCTCACTCCCTAAAGCCGGCCGATCGCCGTCTTGTTCCATTACGCACGAAACACACCAGCCCGTGCGCTCATGATCCACGGCCGTTCAATGTGCTGGAACCTGGAGCTGGAGCCAAATGACGGGGGGAGGGGGGTCACAACTCCTGCTGAGTGTTCTGGGGGGGAGCCCTGTGGTGACCCACCACAATCTACATGGACATTCAATCTTCACACTCAGCTAGGCGGCAGGAAGCAGAACAATTTGCATACGGACAGAGAGCCCCTAGGAGACAATAAGAACAATGGACTATTGTTATACATCCTTGGATTAAGGAGAGGAAGTCCGGGTGCCAGTTAATCACACGATTGATATGTATTGACTGATATGTGTATCAGTATGCAAATGTGCCATGCATTCTCTCTTGTCTGTATAAAAGAGCTTACTATACATGCCTTACACCACACACACGACACAGCACAGCACACACAGGACGCACATACACACAGCACAACACAGCGCACAGCGCTACAGTGTGTCTCGTTATGATGGAGGATATAAAACTCTGAAACCTTCCAGCTCGTCGTATCTTGCCTGAACTTATTTGTTCCTCCACACAGTCACTTTTTCACATAAGGCCAGGTAGGTTTGGATAGCTTTTTTTTCCTTTAATGAATGAAATCATCGTTTAAAAAGTGCATTTTGTGTTTACACAAGTTATTTTGGTCTTAGTTCAAAAAAGTTTATTTCGTCTTCTTGTTTCAATTATTTCACGTTTTTTTTAATCAGACAGAAGGGTATAGGAGATGTTCATTTTTTACCTTGACATGTTTCAACTGACGTCTGCAGTCTTCCTCAGAAGCTTGCCACGCCTAGGAAAAACAACTGATAAACTACACGTCAGAGCGGTCAGCTGATGCTTCTGAGGAAGACTGCAGATGTCACTCGAAACACATTGAGGTAAAAAATGAACATCTATACCCTTCTGTCTAACAAGAAGAAACAGTGAAATAATATTTGTCTAATATTAAAACTTGTTTGATCTGAAGAGCATGTAATTGTGTCAAATATGCAAAAATATAAGGAGTCAGGAAGGGGCAGATACTTTTTCACAGCACTGTCTTTTTGCAGCTCAAAAAACATTCCTAGCTTGTTCAGTTTAAAGTAATAAAAAATACTAATAAATGGCTTAATTAAGCCTGCAAACATTCAGTTTTGACCACTTATCCGACTTCCCAAACTTGTGCCTTTGGGATAGCGCTGAGTCTTTGATTGGGATACTCAGTCCAAAACTTAGGTAGAGCAAATGCCACATTTAAATGCCACGACATATTTATCCCAAAAATCCCTTCAGAAACAGGTCCTGCTGTCAGACTTTGTCGACCATCACTAATGAGCACAATATGAACAAATATCACCCCACCATATCAGCTCACAGCCTGGCTCTTTAAGTCTCACATTTATGTCTCAGAGGCACTCAGCATCAGTCTCAGGAGAATTTATCAGCAATCATTTATGGAGATAAATCGCTGCAAGTGGAGCAACAGCTGTGAAGCTGCTAATCAAAAAGCTTCCCAGGGGCAGGTGTGAGAAATTAGCACAATAACGACTCAAAGTGCTGATTTACACACTGTTGGTGCGCGAAGCACACTGCGCTAGGTGGTACACTGCAGTGAAGCACATCGGGAGTTGTTGTGATTCTCCTCATCTGTGTCCATTAACACAAGTAAGCCGTGACTTAAATGAGGCCTCCTAACTACGTGACTCTCCAGAATGCATGTGCACGGCCAACCGAGCCCGGTGCCATCATCGCTAATTTTCTTACAGATTGTCAAATAAACTGAATGAGAATGCCTCACTTTTCTTGCATATTGTTCCATTTTCCAAATGATTGCTCCAAAGTTGAAACATAGCTTTTGATATTGCCCAAAATGGGAAGGGGGGGGGGGGCAGAATGGCTCCCGTCATATAAGTTTCCCTGACGTGACTGCCGATGGGATGTTTGGCGAGATGAAATTGTTTCTCGAACTTGTCAGATTGCTGCACTATACTCTGTCCTCGTATTGGATTGTAGCACCCATCTCTCTACATCTTCTGCTGACAGCCCCACCCTTTTCTTCTCATTTCCACCCCTTCAAGAAAAAGTAAACGATAATGGGTTTTATTTAATGTTTTTCCTTTTGTCTCATTTTCCAATCTGTGGCTCCATTTGTCAATGTCATCCAAGTCTAACACTGAGGGAGTGCAGTTTCACCCCAGCAAACAGGGTTGTTCTTACCACAGATGATGATGTTGAACACTGTGATGGGGCGCACAAATGTAGATTCATCTACATTCCCTGCAAAGCTTTCCTTGTGTAGCACAACCTTCACCTGTCTGATTAGTTTAAATACTTTATACCCTTTCTAGCATACAGTTTAGCTTTCTGGGTTATTCTGATATGCTAAATGAAAATGGACAGCTAGAGAGAACCAACTTTGAGAGTTTGTGTGTGCTGTAGCTGTTGAAGGAGCACAGTCAGTGATGCAGGTGCAGAGAAATAACTGATAAAAGGGGTAGGTGGTGACAGAAATGCTCTAGTGAATGAAATACTCTGCAGAAGAGAGAGACCTTTGACACAGAAACGTGATCCATTGAGATGGACTCTAAGAAGGGATATTTTTGAGTGAAAGCCAATAATAGTTCATTCTCTGATGGTTCCATCTCCTTTTAGTGGTAAAATGATGATAATGGGCAGGAAGCAAGGCGGATGGATTTAAGCTCATAATGAATCGGCTATAGCGCATTCGGTTGCATTAAGACCTAAAATTTGTTCCCACCCCAGCATTAATCTTTATATCTTAGTATTTTTACCACAGTGAAGCTGTACACTTGTGGTGAAGCAATCTTAGATACTGGATATTTTATGTGCTCTTAAAAAGAAATTATTCTGCCACAGAAGCCATCCAGCAATCCATGTTGTGAGCTAGTCCATCAGTTAAAAAGACTCCATCAGAATAAAACACTCATTCTCAGAATGGAAGTCATTTTCTTGGCAGCTTTGTTAAACAACTCCCCTCTGAACTTTCAATTTACTGAATGTCAGCCAATTTTTTTGCTCCCACATCAATATGGGTTTGTCATCTATTGTCCTGGGTGAATATGAGCATATAGATGCGAACACACACGGAGCAGATGGTACGGGCCACCACTGGCCTTAAAACACAATCAGTGATGATAGGAAATCCCTGGACAGACTTTGATTTCTAATTCAGTATTGATCGCAAAGCTTGCCAACTCGCCTAAATAATTTAACCCTATGAAGTTTATGACCAGACGGCGTGTTGTGTAGAATGCATTATGCAGTGTGAAAATGGTAACAACAGTCTGCAGTGTGTAACATCAAATGCTCGACTGTTTGGAGAAGATTAATGGTAGTTATGTAGAGTGTGTGTGTGTGTGTGTGTGTGTGTGTGTGTGTGTGTGTGTGTGTGTGTGTGTTGTTCATATATTTTATTTGACAGGGACAGTGCAATCGGTTCAAATAAACAATATAAACTCACAAGTAAGACCCACAAAGCTAAGATTTTGGATTTTCTTTTGCTAAAATGCGATACTTAAATTTTACCTTTTCAAAGTTTCTTGGCTTTCATTTGCTATACAAACTCTCCAAATTTGCAATCAACTGCAGAACAAATATCAGATTATACCAAAAATATAAACAAAATCCACTAAATTGCACCAAGCCTTACTCCCCCACACACCACAGACACACACGCAGACTGATGTTCTCTGTCTAACTCAAGCATCTGACACATACATAAACGGCAGATGTTTTGAAGGATCCTAGATGATTTCCTCTGCATATATTAGGCATGCACACCACACAAATTAGCCAGCATATTGCTTGATGAAATAGTTTTAAACGGGATTTCGTCAGTGAGAATCAATTCTGACACAGTCAGACAGACACAGTGGGGCTGTGTTATGCTGAGATTTGGTCCTGGGCCATCAGTTTTCATGTTTACAATGGATGGCTGACAAACTGATCACACAACAGTCCTTGCAGGCAAACAAGACCGTGTGGAAGTGGTTCACACAGCCTAGATTATGGAAATGACTGTTGGGGTCGCTGAAAACCTTATACACTCGACAAAATTTCTTTAATCCGGATTTAATAGTGAAAAACACAAATAAAACATTTGTCTATATTCTCCGTGTACCTTAAATTCTCCAGGACAGTAGGGAAAATTGGCATTTGATTAACTTGTTTGATTACCCACATTTACACTGGCTTCCATCAGGTTCCTGTGCAGATAAAGTCAGATGGTTGTGGCATGTTAGATTAGCAGTATAAACCAGCAGCAGCAGTGTTAATGGAGCTCAATGCTTGCATGTGGTTGGTTGCATTAATTTTTTTTTTTTTTTTTTTTTTTTTTTTTTTTGTTACTTATTTGTACCCGTAGGTAGACTTGGTTTGCAGTCTGGTGACAAGCCACCGGTTGCTGGTCGCTGCGTGCGCGAGCGCCCTAAACCTACATGTTTTTGGTGTGCGGGAGGAAACCGGAGAAATCCCGGAGTAAACCCGCGCAACACGGGGAGAACATGCAAACTCCACACAGCTCACTGTTGGTCGGGGGCTGGGATCGAACCCACGATCTCATGATCCCCGCGATCCCCCGGCCGAGGGTAAAACTGTGCTGTCACAGTGCTAAACCACTGCGCCACCGTGCAGCATAATTGTGTGTGTGTGTGTGTGTGTGTGTGTGTGTGTGTGTGTGTGTGTGTGCGCACGCACGCGCGCACACGTGTATGTAACTGTAATTAAGGTGTTAACAACTAATGTGTTAAGATGAGGTGATTGTGACGAGTCTGGATGTGCATATAATTTGTATATTTTGTATTTGTATACTTTATTAATCCCTAGAGGGAAATTCAGGATGTATACTGAATTTCAGGATATATGCTTATCTATATGCTCATATATAGTGTATATGACTGCTTAATTTAATGCACGTTTTAATGCTAAATTTTTGGAATAGTGTAGCAATCTGATGATATTTATCTATTTCCAGTCAAGAATAATTCCTTGCACAGTGCCTTGGTACACCCTATGGTTCCACCCGCTGTCTGAAATAAGCACTTCCCACTCCTCTTATAACTTTCTTCTGAATCTCTATGTGCTTATTGCCGCTCACAAATGGCAAACTGAAGGGAAACACCTGAGTATGTAAGACTAAAAGAATAAAGCCATTAATTCTACAGAGCTCTGTAGATCAAACAGTAAAACTCTTATGTTGCACAGATCAGGGCAAAGGTGAAAAACCATTTCTTAAGCTGTGAGGGTTCCCTGGAGCGCAGTCTCCTCAGTCTTTGTAGCAGGGAAGGAATTTGAAAGACAAGAGTCTGTACAGGGTCCTCCTATTTTCAGACAGAGTAAGCGAGCAAGTTGGTTGTTGGTCACAGAGGTGACCAACATCAGCCGGTACAGCAGTGTTTCAGATGCCGTCTGTAGAGATGGTGGGAACACCTGAAAAGTCAGCAAACTCACTTTAGACCCTTATGGAAGAGTAGTTAGACAGAAGGCACTCTTGGGTAAAAAGGACAAGTCGGCCTGCGTGGATGCCATTTGAAAGGACTTTAACACAAAGAGCTCAAAGGAAATGATTCTCTGACTTCATGAGTCAGAAACTACTAGGGCAGAACTCCAAAACACTGAACACTTTTAACTTTAGATAGGTGGAATACTGGATACCAAAAAGTAGGCAAGGATACCAACAAAGAAAATGTCATTTGTGTTTACATTGGAGATGTTTGTCTGCTATCAAAGCAACTACAGGGAAGTAAAGTGGGATTATGTTCTTCGTTTTTAAACTTTTTCAAGTCTAAGATTGAGGTTCAGTTAATTATTTTTTGATCTTCACTTATCTTGCCACAAAATGGAAGTTTGAAAAGCCAGGAGCTAAAAAAAATAGGAGTATTGATTTCTTTTAAAATTATTAACTGAAAAATCCCTCAGCACAGTGGAAAGTAACTAAAGCCACCCAGAGAGCACTCCAGTATTCCTTCACATACTTCCACAAACAATGAAACACACATACAGCATGGTTACATCAGCATAAGCACACACACAGCTAAAACATACACGGTTTGGGCAGTTTTTGGGGTATAGTTGTCACCTAAATAAACAGCAAGAATCTGTTTTTCCAACAGTACATGCTGCATTATGTAGCACCCAAACAGTCATAAATGAAACAACAGCATTCCTCAGAGGAAAGCACAAGAGGGATATACATTGAAGTAGAGCACTGCAGCATTGCCAGGGCTGAACTTAAGGCAGTAGTGAGATATCCTGTTACAGAATGGGGCTCACAGGAGGAGAGGGGAGAGGATTGCTGGTGGTGTATAGTTTTGAGTGTCGTCAGCATGGCAGCTTTGGGAAAAGATGAGGGATGTGATGCCAGAACTGAAAGATGCAGCAGAGGGGCATGAAGAAACGTCCTCGGGTCCTGTCCTGAGTACCTGCCAACCGCAGGATTGAGGTTGGATGACAGATGTGTTCTGGGAGATATTAGGGCCGCATATCAGGCAGGAGGTGAATTCAGATGTGAGTTTGGCATAAATGTGCAAACTTAGGCTGTGACAAATTATCTCTGAAGCGACTTGAACTTTGCTTTTTATTATATTTACAGTGGTAGCTACTTGATGAGGAGCTTCTTTGGTGCAGTTTCTGCTCTGGGACTGACTGAGTTGTGACTCAGTGGGGTGTGGATTTAATCCAGCATTACAGGAATAAACAAATGAAGATACAATTTATGCCGGACTTGATTTGTCATATTTTGTCACAATTTTCCAAGCAGAGAAGCCCAGACTGCAGCCTGGTACACATAGCACCATGATCCCCATGATCCCTCCTGCAGGCGGTGAGCCCACTGGAGGTCGGACCCATGTGGCTCTTTGTGTACACTGAATCCCTGCTGTAACTTGTGCAGGGGCGCATGCGCACGCAGCGACCGGCAGCTGGTGAAAACAGTCCGTCGTCTGTGTGTGTTTTTATGTACTTTTATATGTTTTTACGAAATCCTCTGTGTCGTTTCTGCCCTGGAGTGTTTGTGGACTGTATGGCGAAGTGCTCCCTGGTTCCAATAACATGGACTTCCTTCCCTTTCTTGCACTGCTGCTACTTTTCCTCCGGCTCTTTGTCTCTGAAGTAAACGCGTTCAGCACCATGGCGGGCAGGATACATTATCCCAGGGACATGTTGCTGCATTTAAACATGGGTGATGCAGCGGCTGTGATTGAGCCTAAGCCGCAACTGCCGGACTTTATTTTGAGAGACGGACATAGCGGTGAAAAGAGAGACGGCAGAAGGAAGTGCGGAAGGCGTGGAGGTGTGAAATTGCTCCTGAGGAGACGTCAGTTTGGTAACATTCCTCTTCCTTCGATGATTTTTGGGAACGTACAGTCTCTGAGAAACAAGGTGGATGAAATTCAAGGGAATGTACGCTACCAGAATGACTTTAAGAACTGCTGTGTCATGGCTTTCACGGAATCTTGGCTTACTGCGCATGACCGAGACGCAGACCTGTGGATTGACGGCTTTGGAGCCCCGCTGCGCTCGGATCGGCAGGAAGAGGTAACGGGGAAACGTCAGGGGGGCGGCGTATGTTTATACATTAATAAGCAGTACTGCACATCTGTCACGGTCAGAGAGCGCATCTGTACACCCGATGTGGAGCTGCTGTCTGTGTCACTACGCCCCTTTTATTTGCCTCGCGAGTTCCCCCAACTTTTCATCACAATTGTGTACATCCACCCGAGGGCAGACGCTGACTCCGCCTGCAGCACAATCTTTGATGTGGTCCAGCAGCTGCAATCAATTTCTCCAGAGGCGCCAAACTTCATTCTTGGGGATTTTAACCATGTTTCTTTAAAGAAGACACTTAAAAACTTTCATCAGTATGTCTCCTGCCCAACCAGGCGAAAAAAGACTTTGGACCTGTGCTATGGATCCATAGAGAGGGCCTATAAATCACTCCCCCTTCCTCCTGTAGGATCCTCAGATCACAACTGTGTACATTTGCTGCCCACATATAAAACTGCTCTCAGAAGAGGCAAGGTGGAGACGAGAGACATAGATGTGTGGACAGAAGATTCAGTGCACAGCCTCCAGGAATGCTTTGACTGTACAGACTGGGAGATGTTCACACTGGCCTGCGGGGATGATTTGGACTCTTTGGTAGACGTCACATGCTCATACATGGCTTTCTGTAAAAATATGATCGTTCCACGTAAACGTATCAAAATATATCCCAACAACAAACCATGGGTTACAAAATCAGTGAAATCCTGCTTACAGAGGAAAGCACTTGCCTTTAAACAGGGGTCTGTTTCTGAGCTACAGGTTGCCACAAAAGAGCTGAAGTCCAAAATTTTAAGAGCAAAACAGAATTAATAATAATAGTAATAATAATAATAATAATAATAATACATCAGTCTTATATAGCGCTTTTCTAAATACTCAAAGACGCTTTACAAAGCAGCATAGGGACCAACATACAGAGAACGGGTAAACAGACAAGGTAGGTACACATAGGTAGAAGAGGCAGTCAGTTTTTATAGGTAGATTTGAAAAGATGGGTTTTGAGTTGACTTTTAAAAGAAGCAAGTGTGTTGGCAGACCGGATGTGAAGGGGCAAGGAATTCCAGAGGGTTGGTGCAGCGATGGCGAATGATCTATCACCCAGGGTGCGGAATTTTGTCTTGGTGATGGGGGTAAGAAGGTGAGCGTCAGCAGAGCGGAGGAGACGAGTGGGAGAATGACGAGACAGAAGGTCCGTTAGGTTTGAGGGGGCGAGGTTATGAAGAGCTTTATAGGTGATGAGGAGGATCTTGAAGTTGATGCGCTGTTGAATGGGGAGCCAGTGGAGCTGACGGAGGAGAGGAGTGATGTGGTCTCTGGAGCGGGAGTGAGTAAGTAGGCGGGCGGCTGAGTTTTGGACATACTGTAGTTTTTGGAGGATGGTGGAAGGAAGTCCATACAGAATGCTGTTACAGTAATCAAGTCTGGAGGTGATGAAGGCGTGGATGAGTATTTCAGCAGCAGAGGGTGAGAGGGTGGGATGGAGGCATGCAATATTACGAAGATGAAAAAATGATGTTTTGGTGATATGGTTGATGTGAGATTTGAAGGAGAGGGTGGGGTCCATGATAATGCCAAGGTTTCTGGCCAGGGGGGAGGGGGTGACTGAGTGACCATCAATTTGGAATGAAAAGTTCTGGGAAGAGGGTAAAAGAGATTTTGGTCCAAAAATGATGATTTCTGTTTTATTGCTGTTTAGCTTGAGAAAGTTGTTAGTCATCCAGGTTTTTATGTCTGTAAGGCAGTTGGTGATGGTGGAGAGAATGGCGGGGGTGATGGATTTAGAGGAGATGTACAGCTGGGTGTCGTCGGCGTAGCAGTGAAAGTGAAGACCATGTTGACGGATGATGTGACCAAGCGGAAGCATGTAGAGAGTGAAAAGGGTTGGACCGAGCACAGAGCCTTGAGGGACACCGTGTGAGACGGGGGTGGTGCGTGATTTATGATTGTTGATGGAGATGTACTGGAATCTCTCAGACAGGTAGGAGGTGAACCAAGACAGGGCGGAGTCAGTGATGCCAATAGAAAGCAGACGACGGAGCAGGATGGAATGATTGATGGTATCGAAAGCAGCGCTGAGATCGAGGAGGAGAAGAATGGTGAGGGAGCCAGAGTCAGAGGCGAGCAGGAGGTCATTGGTGACCCTGAGGAGGGCGGTTTCAGTGCTGTGGTGAGAACGGAATCCAGATTGAAATGTTTCGTAGAGATTGTTGGAGAGGAGGTGTTTCTTGAGTTGGGTGGCGACAGCTTTTTCCAATATTTTATAAATCAGAATTGGAAAGCAAGATGGCAACAAAGAAACTTGGTTCGGCCTGGGCCAGTATGAAAACTATTGCAGGCCTTCAGAGCACAGAGCGCAGTAATCGTGTGTTTTTAGATGGTTTTAATTCAGACACAGAGCTGGCTAATGCTCTTAATTGTTTTTACGGTCGTTTTGACTCCTTTGATTTTAGCACAGAAACCCAAGATTTGAAACAAACTCAAAGACAATCAGCACTTTAATATTGAGGTGCAGGATGTTAAAAGGGAGTTCTGCGCTGTAAAAGTGAACAAAAGTCAGGGCCCTGATAATATATGTGGGCGCTTGGTAAAGTCCTGTGCACATGAACTGAGTCCTATATTTCATTACATTTTCAATAAGTCCTTACAGACACATGTGCCTAAGATCTGGAAAGAAGCCGTGGTTGTTCCCGTTCTAAAATCCAGCTGTCCTAAAACGGTAAACGACTTTAGACCAGTTGCTTTGACTTCAATTTTAATGAAAATTTTTGAAAAACTGGTTAGATGTGAGGTCCTAAAGCAGACTGAGCATGCACTGGATCCTCTGCAGTTTGCCTATAGGCCTCACAGAGGAGTGGAGGATGCCACTGTCACTCTGTTTAACATGCTTTTTAAACATCTGGATTTTAATGGGACACACGCCAGACTTTTATTTGTGGACTACTCTGCCTTTAATACAGTACAACCTCATATCTTAGTTGAAAGGCTCCTGCAACAATTTGATTTGAGCAATAATCTGGTGGGTTGGATTCTGGATTTCTTAACCAACAGGACGCAGAGAGTAAGGGTTAATGGTACATTGTCTGACCTAAAGTGCTCTTCTACTGGCTCTCCTCAGGGGTGTGTGTTGTCACCACTACTCTTCATCTTGTACACAAACGTGTCGGAGCAGACATGACAACAGACACATTATAAAGTATGCTGATGACTCCGTTATTGTCAGTCTCCTCCAGGATGGTGACAGTGGCCATGGCCCAGTAGTTGATGATTTTGTTCACTGGTGTGAGGATTCCTACCTGCAGCTGAATACGACAAAAACTAAAGACATGATTATTGACTTTAGGAGGAAAACTCCCAGGCACAAAGTCACCGTACTAAAAGGCCAGACCACCGAATGTGTGCAAACCTACAAATATCTTTGGACGATTATTGATAGTAATTTAAACTTTGAAGAGAACTGTGAAAGGGTGTGCAAAAAGGGTCAGCAACATTTGCATTGCTTGAGAAAACTTGCACGCTTCCAAGTTGACCGAACCATAATTACAATGTTTTATCGGGCTTTTATTGAATCTGTTTTATCCTTTTCTTTAGTGTCATGGTTTGGTCAGGTAAAATTGAAACAGAGGAAATCCTTGGATCAGGTAGTTAGATGGTCCAGTCGTTTGCTTGGTGAGCCACAGCTGAGCCTGACATCCCTGTACACCAGACAAGTACAGAGGATTGCTACCTCCATTTTAAATGATGACTCCCACCCTTTGCACTGCCACTTTCAGCTTCTTCCCTCAAGACGGAGGTTTGCTGTCCCAAAAAGTAGAACCCAGCGCTACAAAAACAGCTTTGTCCCTGCTGCTGTCAAAGAGTTGAACAAGCTGTAACAATATATTGCACATAATTTAGGTACCTATTTATTAACTCCATTTTATACTTACTTATTTTTGTAGGATGTCACTTGGGTTCTAAATATTTTATTGGGTTTTAGACCTTTGAGTTTTTAACCTCTTTGACTAGTTTTTAACTTTTGATATGACCCTTCTCTCTTAGCTCTGGTTTTTCTCCCACATCTTTGTCTTTTTATACCCTGATTGATGGAGCCTTGAGTATTCTTATCATGTTTATAGTCAGCTTCATATGTGCCTGTGTTTGTGTCTATGTTGAATGTAATTTGTGGCTTGTAAATATGGATGTCACCAGACTGCAAAACAAATCTACCTACGGGTACAAATAAAGTAACCTGAACCTGAACTTTTTCATGGAAATCCACTGGGCTGCTCTTGGTCTGGCCCTTCACCCAGGACCAGTTTGCCTTTGGAGACCCAACCAGAGGCAAGTTGCCTCTGACAACATAGAATGTGTAATAAAACGGAGACTATGAAAATAACTTAATTTTGTGGTTTATATTTTTCAATTTTCAAGTGTAGGGACCAAGTCCTAGAGTATTTCCATCTTTTATTGGTTAGACTGTAAACATCCCTGCTTGCCATTTCTGAGTGTGGTGAAGTTTTGCTTCCAGTCTGGCGGACATGTTAATGAACATCTTTGTCACATCTGTCATGCATGCCTGGTTTTCTTACCATATCTTCTAAGGATAAGAAATCAGTTTTCAGATTTGAATTTCCATTTTTTTTTCCTCCAATTCATTAACTAACCATATACTGAAAGTTGTTAGTAGCCCTGTGTTCAGTCTCCATCTTGATTCCTTGCTCTTTCGTAGTTGTACTACATGTCAAGGGCAAATATGATTTAAATTCCTCAGAAACCTAACCTCTGAGTGTAATAAAATCATATAAGTATTGTCTTCGCTAGTCTTTGCTGCTAGCAGTGCAAAAATCTTTTTGAATAACATGGTTATAATTTCATTCCAGTAACCACCTGGAGAAGAGCCTTCAGCTTCTGATGGACAGGGTGGACGACATGAGCCAGGACATCGTCAAATATAACACCTACAGCCGCAACCTGAGTAAACAACAGCAGCAAAAGCACCAGGTAACTCTCACATATGCACATGCACAAACTTTCATCAGCCCAAATGCACACACCTCCACCTACACAATGGGCAACCTGAAGCAGAAATATCAGCTCACCAGTATGGATGTAAGGCAACTAGACACACTTACAGTGCCTATAAAAAGCATCCATCCACTTCATTGAATTTTTCCCACTTTTCTTGCTTTTATAAATGGAATCTTGGTCAATATACTGTAGCTTTTTTGACAAAGAAAAACCTCTTAACAGTAAAGTGAAAACAGATTTCTATAAATAATGTCAAATAAACGTAAGATGGGTGATTGCATAAATACTCACCTCCTTCTAGTCACTGTTTAATAGAATATTTGCCTACAATCACAGCACTGAATGTTAGGATAGGTCTCAGTCAGGATTGTGCTTCATCTCAGCCACCCAGAACATTCATGTTTTTGTCTTTAAATCATTTCTGTGCAGTTTTTGCTGTAGTCTTCAGTTAATCGTTTTGCTGGAAAACAAATCTCCTTCTTACTCATAGTTTTCTTACAGACTACATCAGATTTTCCTTCAGTATTTTGCTATATTTTGCTGCATTCATTTTACCCTTTACAAGTCTTCCAAGGCTAAGAGCCACACACACCATGAGTTCCCACCTGACTTTAGGAAAACTACAGTCAGATTTTTATGGATGCCTTTCTTTTTGGTACTATCCCATAATGATTTGACTGATAAGGAACTGGACCCTCCAGATACAGGTTTCTTTGTACTACAATCACTTGAGTGTCTCACATATCTCGGGCACAGTGTTGTAGACAAGACCAGAACCAGAGTCGACCAAGACCAAGTCGAGATAAAGACCACGTGTATGTATAGGTCTTTGTCTTGGCCTTGGTTTTGGGAGACTCTGGTCTTTGATTACAGCACTACTACTTGGATACATTATGAGACAACGGGCAACAATTGGCTGGTCCTCTGGGGAATTATCAAGTCAGTCACTTTAAAGGGGTAAATATTCATCCAATGAGTTATTTACATTACAAGGGACCAAGCAGTGAAATGGTACACAGACACATATATAATTCTCAAAACGTGGGTTTCATTGCGCCCCCCCCCCCCCCGGAAAATCAATGACAAAACAATGTAAACCAAATGTATGCGCCATCATTTACAACATAGTGTAGAGTTATAAATTACACTACTCACAAGAAGTTAGATATATTTGGCTTTCGGGTGAAATTTATGGAAAATGATAAAATTATGGAAAATGAAAAAAGTTCACGCTACAGTGATATTATATCATGAAAGTAGGACATTTAAGTAGAAGCATGCAATGGTGATTTCCTCATCTCAAACAATTTATTGAAACAAAAGCCAACAACAGTGGTGGGTATACCACAACAAAAAATGTCAATGTCTCAATAACTTGTCATGTGCCCTTGAGCATCAATTACAGCTTGACAACAGCTCTCTTGCTGTTCACAAGTCGACTTATTGTTTGCTGAGGCATGGCATTCCACTCTTCTTGAAGGGCGGCCCTCAGGTCATTGAGGTTGTGGGGTGCAGGGTTAAGAGCCTCTACATGGTGACTTGGCAGATCCCATAGGTTTTCTATGGCACTCAGGTCTGGAGAAAGTGCAGGCCACTCCGTTTGAGGTACCCCAGCCTCCAGCAACCATTCCCTAATGATGCAACCTTGATGAGCTAGAGCATTATCGTCCATGAAGATAGGCGTGTGTTGTAATGATGTTATTCAAGTAGTATCGGCTTGTCACTGTACCATTCACAAGGTGTAGGGCAGTTCTGTGTTGACTAGACGCACCTGCCCAGACTGTAACACCACCACCACCAAAGGCTCATTTGGTGCCAACAGTGGGTCTCCTTGATGTCTCCAACATCGTTGGCGGCCATCATTTCTGCTCAACGTGAATCAGCTTTCATCAGAGGCCACTGAGGCCCACTGGTGCCTTGTCCAGCGTAAATGCTCCCTGGCCCATGCAAGACAATGACGCCTGTGCCTGGTGGTGTGGTCAGGTACTCCTGCAGGTCATCTAACATGCAGACCACGCTGGTGTAAATGGTTTTGAATGGTCTGACGTGACATTTCGATGCCTCTCACCTCCCTTAAATGTGCCTGGAGTTGAAGGGCATTCATCATCTTGTTCTGCAGGGCACTGTTCACGATGAAGCGGTCATCAGTGTAGGATGTGGCCAAAGCACATCCATTTCTGTGCCATTCTGCAACTCTTACAGTCTCTCTGTATCTCTGTTGCAACCTGCTGATGGCACTCTGTGACACTCTAAGCTCAGTCGCCACTTCCTTCTGAGAACATCCTTCTATTCAAACAACATGTTTGAAGCCTCACAATGGTGAAGTGCTGTTGATCAATTGTTAGGTGTTGTCTTGGTCTCATGATGTCAAAATGTGAACAGCATGATGAAGAGGACTGTTTAAATACCAATTCTAATTGAACCAGAAAGTTTATTGGTCGATTCATGGCTCAAACACCTGTTGGGAAATTTGCTGTTAAGCACCTCGTTAGAGAACAGCAAGTTATGTAAAAAGTACTGAAATATTGAACAGTTGGACATGTGCATTCAAAAGGTTAGAGAAGGTCAAATTAAGTTCACCTGTAAAAGTTATTTTTGGTGCATCCTGAAATTTCACCCAGAAGTCAAATATCCCTAACTTTTTGTGAGTAGTTTATGTTGATAAACTAGGCCTGGGCAATTTGACCTTAAACCAGCATCGCAGTTAATTGAACCTTGCACATTGTTGTAAAGGCACATTTTTTTTTTCATAACTTCTAGCTGTGACCAAAACAATTTAAAAAAAAAAAAAATCAGATATGTTTTTCTGTTTTGGTTCAATTCCAGTTTTAACAAGGCTGAAACCATATAACAGCAATTTATAGTTGTTTTCATTGACCATCAACCATTATATAATTTAATTAAATGTACTTTGTAGAAATATCTTAATCTGTTTTCAGTTTGAACTTAGAGTAGTTTTTTGTTTGTTTACTTAAATTCTTGCAAAAATGCTAAATTATATCAACAATGATTCCATTTATAATGGCAGTAAAAAGGGGAAATCACCCAAGAGGGTGAATACTTCTGTAGATGCTGTCTACACCCACAGACGCACCTGCACATTCACAAACAGATGCACCTACAGCCGCAGTCTCAGCAGGAAAACAGCAGGTAGATTTCAGTTGGGCATGGGTGCAAAAGATTGGAGCTTCACTCACAGCAGGGAAGTTTAGCAGAACCACCAGGTATCACATAGGCAGAGAGAGAAATATGGTTCTCATGACTTATACATGTACATTTACCCTCTGAGAATAAATAAAAGTAACTGCAGGAAGCAGAGAATTGTAAATGCTTGATGCATTTAAGAGTGTGTATCAAATGATTCAGACTTGCCCGAGTGTGTGGATTCACATTTTATTCAGGGCATTTGTATCTGGTAGGATTCACTTGTGGGTTTGGGTATCTGTGTCCAGTTAAAGTCACAATTAAAACCCAACTTTGCGAGAAAACACTAGACTCATTAATTTGCAGGGGGTCTTTCTATTGTCACAGCAGGACACCAAACACAGACAGCGGGATAACGAAGAAGGTTAAACTTGTGGTTAATTTTTTCACACCAAATGAGGCCCCTACTGTGAGAACTCTCCAGATTTGTAAAAATCATCAGCGTTTGTGCATTGCTAGGGAATTTGATAACAGGCCGCATTAGCTTACCGCAAACCATCAAGCATCATCACAAGGAAATTCAACTAAAGACGGAGGTTTAAAAGTCATTTCTGTTGTCCCAAGTGCACATTAATGAGATAAGAATGACTAATGTTGAGCTTTTAATATCTGTCACGGTGTTCTCATCCCTCACCTCGGCATGGTGTACAGCAAATCAGCAACTCGTGGAGATCAGACGCCCTTCTCGTCCATCTGCCGTGTTATTTTTCATGTCAAGGAAGAAGTAATATTCATCACAACACAGGCTGACTCTCTTACACATTCAGAGCAGCATTTCTCTTTAGGAGAAGAAAAAGTCAACTTGGAGGTTACGGTGAGCCGATGCATAGAACAGAAAGCTGGTGTTGGTATATAGAGTCTTTCTTCACTCAATATGTGAAAATCCTCCATTGTTTTCTTTGTTTGTTGCAGCGAGACAAATACTTCATTTAAAAACACTTCACAAGGACACAACCACATAATCGCAAAAGGTGCTTTGTGTGTAAGGACGTAGACACACACACACCCACCACCTACAGCAGTGCACTCAACCGGGAGGGGGTACCTGAAGAACACACACCATCTGCAGCTTCAACCTCTGCCAGACGCTTCATAAACATTCGGCAATACATGCAATTGCAAACAGACGCATACACTACTTAGGAAAAATGGAAGCGCAGAGGCACAAGGTGACTCACTAATGCACACACAAACGTACACCCACGTCGAAGCATTTTGTCATTATTCTCAGCAAGTGGAAATGAGAAAATGTCTCAAGTATTAATGCTGATCCGAGCTGAGTCATCTCCACCTCAGCCGAGCTGCAGTCTGGTTTGCACGCATTAGGAAGACTTGCAGCACGCATGCATCTGTGGCCACAGGTAGCCCTGCAAACGCATGCAGAAGAGAGACAGGCCTATGTATCCACATGTCCCCGGGGTAGTCACCCACACTCCAGCCATTATGATCCATCATCTTCCCCGCGCCGACCTTCGCATCACTGCTGCCCCCTCAAGCCTTACCCCCCCAACAACACTCAGACACCAATACTGAGACTCGTGTCGTACACAATATCACACAGGCAAGCCATTTAATAGTGTCAGGTTTTTTTTTCCTTCTTCCCAGGAATCTTCACCATGAACAAATAACGCACACAGAGAAAAAGAAAGTGAGCCTCTATTAAGCCTTCCAGACGTCCACAGGACCTGCTTCATGTAATCTTGTGCTACTGACCCCAGTGCTTCCCTGACAAATGGTACCTTATTAATCATCATAGAAAATTGCAAAATGGTGTTGTGTTGAAAGGGCTCCATTTTTCTTTCATAGCACCCCAAATGTGGCAAATAGCAGGTTCCCAGGCACAGTCTGTGGCCATGTTACTCCATGTAATAGGAAGTACGTGTCTCATTCAGACTCATTCATTCATTTTCCCATTTTGCACATCCCCAGAAGCGAGCAACACTTGACAATAAAGCAGGCACGGCATGTGTCAGTCCAGGTGGGGCTGCATGCGGTCGTTTTGCCCATAACAGTGGCTTCCTGTGACTTTGACAAAAATTAACACAAATTTGCTAGAAGAACTCTTGAAAAAGGTCCTGTTATTAGGAAAACATGTTGCAAATTGACAAGGAAAGAAAACATAGAGAAATTGAAAAAAAAAAAGAGTTGTAAATGTACAGAGAATAATTTACAAATTTGAGAAAAATGTTTCAGCTTTACAATGAAAAAATAGTCTGAGGCTTGTCACCTTTTGTTGCAAAGCTTCAGATGCTATGTGTCCACCTAGGCTTTTGTTGACGGAAGGTCTCCGTGCATCCTCCGCATTGGGATCCATCTGGATTGTGAAAGGGGCATAGCCAGGCAGGAGCACACTAGTCAGCATGTCGGAGTCACAACCTGCACGGCGAGTGTCATCGCCTGGTCAGAACTCTGGCCGGTGGTAAAGCAGTATTTTCAGCTACAGAAGTGCAGTTTGATGAGCTGCTTCTTTCCACCCCAACCTGCGCGGCCCACACATCATTGGTCGACGTGACTCCTGGTGGGTGGTCTTTCTAGTCTGTTCACGGCGCATCCAGATGTTAAACTTTCACTGTTTACTTTTTCAAAAGTAAACAGCAAAACATTTTTCTGGAAACGGTCGAGGCAAGTAATAAATGTGTAGTTCCTGAATATGTCTTTTACTAACAACTTCTATTGTAAAAGCTCAGCGTGAACTCCATCAAGCGATCACTCATTTGCAAGAATATGGACCGGAGTGGGGATTCAAGAGGAGGAGCGGGCACCTCCATATGACGGCTTGGGATTCTTGACACCATGCTGCCAGAGTGCTTGCGGGGCATGCTACATACACAGTGAATGGGAAGTGTGAAAACACACGCCTAGGTGGTCCCACACCATGACTGACACAACCTGTGATTGGATAAAGAAATCGTCACAGGTGTGAAACTTTCTGCGGACTTACCAGAGCCCAGAGGAGACGCTGTGGTGTAGCTGTCCTGTCACACCACTTGCATTACAAATTGCTGTAGGATGGTACCTGATTTATTTTCAAATGTCAGCAAAATTACTGTGGCTACTGCAGCTTTGAGAAGAAGAAACTGGTCTGTAACTAATGATGCCAGGCCATGCTTAAAACTGGGCTGTTTTACTTTCATTTTAAGCCTTAAATATGTTCTGCAGCTCCATGTGTGCTGTATGATTAATGGTAGTAATTAGTTACAGTTCACAGGTTTAACATGACACATGAGCGATAGGACTTTTTTTTTTTACATGGACTAGGAAATATACTATGTAAGACAAGCCATGACTGAAGTGTTCTCTCAGTTGTAGCACATCCCTGATGGATGTAAACTGACAAGAAGTCTTGTTGAACGGAAGTGGAAAAGTATTGAAATAATTTATTTTTATTGGAGAGGCTTGAATCGAAGAGAGCCAGAGGATAATTAGACCTGATCCATAATTCCACAAACGATCTCTAAGAGAACATGGACTGCAACTCAAGCTGGATGATGATGCTTTAGATCTCTGGAGAACGAATGTAAATTTATTGAAACTAAGTCCATATGAAAGTCTTTTTATATTCTGTAAAGAACATTTTAGACCACTTAGAATCCAGATTTCAACTGTTGGAGCAGCATTTACATAAGGTCTACCTTAAGAGAAAAAAAAAAGTCTCTGTTTTTTGTTTTGTTTTGTTTTTTTGTTCTCGTAACCAAACCAGAAATTTATTTACCATTTAAGGACACAAATTTAGTACATCACACATTCTGAGCAATGATTAACTCACAGTTAAAACTGCCAGTGTGTGCTTGTTTGTTCCACATAAAAACACACAAACCCAATAAACATGGCACTAAAACAAGCTACCTGATCTAATTGGATCATAATCTCCACCATAATAACTATAATTTGGACATTGCCTGACTCAGGTAATTAGTTGGTTTTGGCTGCAATTCTCTCTGAGTCCGATCATATCAAAATGGAGGTTGTGTTTGAAATGAAGCTTTATTTGGAAGCGCAGCGCCTTGCCAGAGTCGCAGTATTCCCATCATGAAGCCCAGCATCCGTCAGGTTCTGGAAACACAAGAAATACAGCCGTCCAGAAGTTTGTGGAGGAAATTATTTATCTTTTGTTCATATGAAAGACAAAAAATAAAATAGAAAGATGTCTGTGGAGGAAAATTAACTGGAGGAACTGGCATTAAAAATCACACCTAATCTGCATATTCAAAGAAGCTAGTTTGTGCCGTACTTGCATATTGTCTTGTCAGGAGTGTGGAAGTGCTAAACCATCTTTGTTGAATTGCATACAATTCTTCGTTAGATTGAACACTGTCAAACTGAGTTCTTAGTGGGAGCACTTTTTTCCCATATTGGTTTTGTTGTTAGTTTCAGTCACCTCTACAGGTGCATTGTGGGATGTGTGGTTGAAAGCATTCAGCCTGCTCCCCTTCCTCATTTGTTGCAACCTTCTCTTCCACCGGCCTGTATCTGTCTCTCCTCCATCTTTCCAAATTAACAAGGCTTTTAGGGTCTCGGGAGACCCGGCACCTCACTGATTTACCGACTGTCAGCCTCTGACAAATCACTCCATCCCTGTCAGCACTTATAACTCTGCTCTTACTCTCTGTCTCTCACATCTTTTCTTTCATCAGCCCGTTTCCCCACATCTCACTTTTACTGTTTCCATTGCCTGCTGCCTCCTCTTCACATGTGCTGCTACTTTGTTCTCTGGAATTCTCCAACTATACGTCTCAAGCCCTTATGCTTTTCTTTCCTTTTCCCAACTTACTTTAGCCCCCCCCCCCCCCACACACACACACTTACTTTCATCTCTTCACATTTTCTTATCGCACTCTTTTCTTATCATTCCCCTCATGCTCTCTGCCTCTCCTCTCCTCTTCTGTTCAGTTTCTCCCATCTCTCCATGCTATTTATTTTCTATTTTTGTCCTGTTTGGTGTCCACCCCCTCCTAATGCCGTGGCCTCCTTTTCCTCTCCTCTCTCCAGTACCTCCAGAGGCGGCAGCAGGAGAACGCCCAGCGGCAGAGCAGAGGGGAGCCCCCACTGCCCGAGGAGGACATTAACAAAATGTTCAAGCCCCCTCAGCCGCCGCCACGCATGGACACACTGCTCATTGCAGGTGCGCGCACACATACACACCTTCCAGTGACTAACAGGCCGCCCCCACCTCCCCCAAACTGAATCAGCCGCCTCCACTTCCCTCACAGGAGCTCCGGTTCTGTTTTGTAATTATCTCTGCCATTATCTTGAAATTACATTAATTTAAAGTTTATTGACTCAATCTCCATCTCGACCGCCCCTTTTTCCCCACAGTTTCACGCTGTTCAGCTTCCCTCTGCCCTCTGACAACATCCTGATCCTTTATGCCGCTCACCTCTAATTTGATATTTTGCTCTTCTGCACCCCCACCCCCTCCTGTTTGCGTGTGCGCATGTCTCTCTCTTCCTGTGCATGTTGCTGTGGGTGTGTTTTCGTGTGTGGGTGCGTGGTTTTTCCCTCCAACAGGGCAAATTAACAACTACTGCCAGAACGTGAAGGAGTTCACCTCGCAGAACCTCGGGAAGCTGTTCATGGCACAGGCTCTCCAGGGCCACAACTAGAGGAGAGACGGGCAGAGACGCAAAAAATAACGCCACGGCAACAGCTTCAGGAACATCCACCATTTATTTGTTTTGTGAAAAATGTAGTCGTTTTTATTCCTAAATCATCCTAGTTTCAAAAGGATCTTTGGTCATCATTCGGTTTTGATTTAAATAAAATTCTTGCGTCTCTGCATCTCCTCTGACTCCGTGTTTGTTTGAGCTGCTTTCTGCTTTTCATGGAAATTCCAGTGTGATATTCTGCACAGGCTTGGGAATTGTTGTTTTTTTGTGTGTGTGTGTGTGCAAAAAATGATTTTTAATGTGCCAAAACAGAGGTGACTTATAATACAAATGACTTTTAATGTACAATAATAGTAGAACTGTTTTTTCTTTTTTTTTTCTTACAAGCTTGTTTACTTTCAAACATGAAGGTGGAACCATCTATCAGTGGATTTGGCTCGTGCTTGGTTCTCAAGACTAAAACAGCTTCTCACAGATGGAACTAAAACTGTAAAATTTGAGTCCCAAACTCCCCCTTACATGCTGCGTGAAAAGAAAAGTGACAGCTATCGGCTGCATTTGGGCTGGAGCCAAGGCTTTTTTATGTTTACAGGACAACATCCCAGGTGTAAAACTTTAATGGCTCCAATACTGTGACATTCCTTATTCAGGTGTGGTGTTTGTGATGCCAAAAACTTTAGAGTTTTAAGTCGTTTAATTTTAAATATTTGTCAACAGGGAACAAACTGTTTTAGCAGTTTATTCAGAGGAATTATTCAGCTGTGCTGGTGCTGAAGAAATTCCAGTTAGTTAGAAACTATTATATTGTAAAAACCTTGACTAGCATTGTGGACAAAGTTTATCTTTTTGTAGAAACTTTGTTCTTTGTTAGTATTTCTGTATTTAATCATTCTGTTGACCTTTTCGTTTTGATTGCCGGCTTATCACTGAAGCACAACAGCAGCCTAAGCTGTATTGTTAAGATCTCCTCAGTAACCGCTGATGTCGGGCAGAGAGATCTTTGCTCTCATTGTAGCCGGCGAAGCACGAGGAAATCGATGATCTCATTGAACCTACCAGACCACATCATACAAAGCAAATTTTCTGTGGTGCCCTCTGGACGTCACTCTGCTCCACTTGAATATCCGCTCAATTCCTTTATTACTTGTTTCAGCAGTATAAACCACTCCACGTCAATACTACTTACCATGGAGTTAAAAAAATAAGCGTGTCCACGGCTAAGCTAACAGCTACATCTATTGAACACAAAGGTCACCATGCCAACATGCTCGCTCTGACACTGCCTGCTTAAATAATTTTTAGGTTTGTTTGCTCCTTCCACCATGTTGGTGCCCTCCTGAACACTTGATAATCACCACTAAAAACACATAAATGCTTGTGGAATTGTTTTACTGCTGTTAGATTAAAGAGCAGCGTGCATTTTCAACTGATTAGACTCAGCAATTGGGCTGGGTGTGTATGCGCGATTGACCTGAGAGCGGCTACAGTGACCTCAACTCTATTTGGCTGGTCTCTCTTACATCACAATGCACTACTCAAATCTGTAGAGGGCCTGCAAATCAATCAAAAGTTCACATTAAGTAACTCCTTTTGACACGTGATGTCGCAGTAGCATGTTAGTAGTCCTTTACACATTCAGAAGGGTTCGTCTCAAGCAAACTTTGGCTCAAAAATGTTGCTCAAAGGCCGATGCCCCATCCAGCATGTGCCAGTCAGTAGCCATGGCTGTGAAGTGTCCCTGAATGGCGCTTTAAAATCTTTACATTTTCTTAATCCTTGCATGGGAACATCAGCTAAATGCCTGGAATGGAACTCTAAGCTGTTTTGGTGTTGATCCTCTGCAGAGTGGCACATATCTTCGAATTACTCCTGAAGTCATAAAAGCACTGCTCATTTGTGCAGCTTGTCAGCGGCGTCCACTCCACCCAGCAACAGGAAGCCGGGCGATCACTCCTCTCGCTTCATTTAATAAAGAAACTGTCAGTGTGCAGTTTGTTTTATAATAATGGCGCCGTGGGCCTATCTCTCTGGTGTGTTCTCTGTTCTTCTTCGCCAACCTGTGGTTAAACGGCACCATCTAATTCCGCCAATGATGTTATTTAACTTGTCATCAGGCTCGCCTGGTCGAGTAATAACTTGTAGTGCTCCAGCTTGTCATCAGCACAGTGTCATTAACAATAATTACTAGTCAACCAACATGATAAACACTTATTGGAACCGTGACACTTGAGCCGGAAATTATTTCTTCCCCAAATCATAACATGTTTCCCCTGACGTGCTGGCAGGATGTGGAAATATTAATTCACCGCAGAAGGCTCGGTTGATATTCATTAATTAAGGTATCTGCCACGTTGACAGGCACACCTGTGCGTATGATTGATGTGTCCTGCGAAGTGAGGCATTTCCTCCTAGGCGGGTATTGATTGGCTTTTGAATCTGCTTTGTTTGTGATTCTGAAGACACTCTCCGTAGGCCGACACTGCCCTTGAGGTCTGACTGGGGCACAGCCTCCAGTGTCCCTAACCTGGGGATGTGCGCGGAATTGCAGAGCTTAAAATGCCCTCAACGGAGCCAGGAGCTTTGTGTGAAGGCAGCAAGACACCGGTCACCCGCGCAGAGTGCAAACATGGTGACAGAGGTTCAGATGGTATTTAAAGTGACAGTGTTTTGATTGTAGTGGAAAGCAGTTTGGACTGAATCATGCAGTCACAGCAGGGCTCAAGGGCAATAGAGTGGAAGTGCCGTGGAGTCAGACTGGTGTTGTACTTCTACATTACTCCACAGTAATATAAATCATGGCATTAATGGCTGTGTATACAGCTCCTGAAAAAATAAGGGGCCAAAGAGACCACTGAAAAATTATCACTATATCTGGTTTTACTATTTGTACGTTATGTGTTTGAGTAAAATGAACCTTTTTGTTTTATTCTCTAACCTACTGAAAACAACTCCCTTCCCCCAGGCCACAGTTGGAAATAAGAATGTGTTCTTAATCTGTCTTGCCTGGTTAAATAAAGGTTAAATATTAAAAAAACAAAAACAAATTCCAAGTCAAAATATCATCATTTAGAGCATTTTTTTTACTGGCTTAAACAACAAAAAAAGATGTTTCATGTTTTAGATGTGCTTTCTGATGTTTTTACATCAAATAATACAAGAAAACAAGTTCATGTTCATTCTTAAACCATACAATACTTAAATTTTGACTTGGGAAGAACTCTGAAATCCATATTGGTGGAATAACATTTTAATTCACAGCTTTCGTGCCTCTTACCATGCTTAGATGATCACCTCACCAGTACCTCCTCAAGTAGATTGACATGTCTTTATGTTGGAATTCAACAGACACTCAAATTGAATGGTTTCCATACATGTAGGGATGTTAATTTAGGAAAGATTTTGCAGTGGGTCCCCCCCCCCCCCCAAAGCTATATAAGCAAACTCTTTTAAGATTGTAGTCAGGAAATAAATTAAGTGACACATTGGAACCTAGCAAACCTGGTTTACTGACCAAACCTACAGATTAGGAGACATTTTCACAGCTTGTTTGATAATGTCTTTATACTATATCAGTAGCATAGAACAATTTTTTTTAAACACTCTTCAGGCCTTTAAGTGCTTTTTAGACAGTGTGCAAGTTAAGGAAATGACCTCAGGGGCCTGCAACATGTGGCTCCAGAGTCATATGTTGCTTATAACATTGGGTCCTGACCCTGCGCCATTTAAAAAGAAAAAAGCTACTAAATGGAGAGGAAAAAAGTAGCAGTTTTTCTTGAAAAATATTGCAAATTTATAAATAAGTCATATTTACATGAAAAAATGCTTTAAAAAAAGTTGCAAAATTATCAGAAAATACCACAAACTTGTTAGGAAAAAAGCCAATTTACAAGAAAAGTCACAAATTTATGAGTTTAAGAGGAAAACTGTTTTGCCTATAGCCTAGTATTGATGCCGTGGGGCGGCTGTTGTGCAGGTGTAGTGTGGCCAGCTACTGATCTGAGGGTGAGTGGTTTGATTCCCGCTCTGTCTGCAGTCTGCATACCGAAGTGTCCTTGAGCAAGACACTGAACTCCCAGTTACTTCTGGTGGGTCAGGCCAGCGCCTGTGAATGGCAGCTCTGCCCCCTTTGGGGATCTGCTCAGGATGCCTCCTTGACGCCTCCCACTTGAGCTGTTTCAGGATCCCACTGGGAGGAGACCCTGGGGAAGACCCAGGATACGCTAGAGAGACTATGTCTCTCAACTGGCCTGGGAACGCCTTGGTGTCCTCTCCCAAGAGCTGGAAGAGGTGGCTGGGGAGAGGGAAGTTTGAGCTACACTTGAACTGTTACCTCTGTAACCTGGATCCCTGGAAAAGTGGTAGAAGATGGATGGATGGCCAGTATATCAAGCTGCTAACGTTATCTGGCCTGAACAGCCACAGCCAGAATTTCAGACTGACTTTGAGGCTGACCTACAGTGGGGCAAAAAAGTATTTAGTCAGCCACCAATTGTGCAAGTTCTCCCACTTAAAAGATGAGCGAAGTCTTCAATTTTCATCATAGGTATACCTCAACTATGAGAGACAAAATGAGGGAAAAAAATCCGGAAAATCACATTGAAGGATTTTTAATGAATTAATTGGTAAATTCCTCGGTAAAATAAGTATTTGGTCACCTACAAACAAGCAAGATTTCTGGCTCACAGACCTGTAACAACTTCTTTAAGAGGCTCCTCTGTCCTCCACTCGTTACCTGTATTAATGGCACCTGTTTGAACTCATTATCAGTATAAAAGACACCTGTCCACAACCTCAAACAGTCAGATTCCAAACTCCACTATGGCCAAGACCAAAGAGCTGTCAACTGACACCAGAAACAAAATTGTAGACCTGCACCAGGCTGGGAAGACTGAATCTGCAATAGGTAAGCAGCTTGGTGTGAAGAAATCAACTGTGGGAGCAATTATTAGAAAATGGAAGACATACAAGACTTCACTGATAATCTCCCTCGATCTGGGGCTCCACGCAAGATCTCACCCCATGGGGTCAAAATGATCACGAGAACAGTGAGCAAAAATCCCAGAACCACACAGGGGGACCTACTGAATGACCTGCAGAGAGCTGGGACCAAAGTAACAAAGGCTACCATCAGTAACACACTACGCCACCAGGGACTCAAATCCTGCAGTGCCAGACGTGTCCCCCTGCTTAAGCCAGTACATGTCCAGGCCCGTCTGAAGTTTGCTAGAGAGCATTTGGATGATCCAGAAGAGGATTGGGAGAATGTCATGGTCAGATGAAACCAAAATAGAACTTTTTGGTAAAAACTCAACTTGTCGTGTTTGGAGGAGAAAGAACACCATACCTACTGTGAAACTAGGACAAATTCCTAGTTTGTGTACTACATGAACAATGGCAATAAACCTGATTCTGATTCTGAAGCATGGGCGTGGAAACATCATGCTTTGGGGCTGTTTTTCTGCAAAGTGACCAGGACGACTGATCCGTGTAAAGGAAAGAATGAATGGGGCCATGTATCGTGAGATTTTGAGTGAAAACCTCCTCCCATCAGCAAGGGCATTGAAGATGAAACGTGGCTGGGTCTTTCACACGACAATGATCCCAAACACACTGCCCGGGCAACAAAGGAGTGGCTTTGTAAGAAGCATTTCAAGGTCCTGGAGTGGCCTAGCCAGTCTCCAGATCTCAACCCCATAGAAAATCTTTGGAGGGAGTTGGAAGTCTGTGTTGCCCAGCGACAGCCCCAAAACATCACTGCTCTAGAGGAGCTCTGCATGGAGGAATGGGCCAAAATACCAGCAACGGTGTGTGAAAACCTTGTGAAGACTTACAGAAAATGTTTGACCTCTGTCATTGCCAACAAAGGGTATATAACAAAGTATTGAGATGAACTTTTGTTATTTGACCAAATACTTATTTTACCGAGGAATTTACCAATTCATTAAAAATCCTTCAATGTGACTTTCTGGATTTTTTTTTCTCATTTTGTCTCTCATAGTTGAGGTATACCTATGATGAAAATTGGAGACCTCTCTCATCTTTTAAGTGGGAGAACTTGCACAATTGGTGGCTGACTAAATACTTTTTTGCCCCACTGTATCTTGTACAAAGAGAGGATTCCGCTAGCCTAGCCACTAGACCTCCCTCTGTCCCTTTTCTATATATTCTGTCCATTCCCTCTAGACGCCTGCTTTCCCTGCCAATTCATCTACCAACCCTTGACCATACGTATATCTCATTCAAAGACATTATTTTAGCTTATTTTATCATAGTTTATTATACTCCTGACCGGACACCTCTTTGATTAGGAGTGTTTAGCTTGCTTTAGCAAAGCTAGCTATTCATTCATTCATTCAGGGTTGTGCTTATTACACACCAGAGATGGGTCATATACCATCGACCACTTGAACCATACACACCATCTCTGATAGTTGTTTAAATGAATCAACTCCCTCTGGTTATTTAAACTGTCAAAATCCCAGAAGTTCTGGTCGTGGAGGAGGAGTAGCAACAATTTACCATTCCAAATTACTAGTTAATGTAAAGCAAAAAACATGTTATAATTCCTTTGAGGGCCTGGTCCTCAGTGTTGGGCACTTTAGCAATTTCAGGTTAAACCCAATTTTATTTGCCATAGTTTATCGTCCCCCATCAACCTATTCAGAATTTTTATCCAAATTTGCTGATTTCTTAGCTGATTTAGTGCTGAAATCTGATAGAATAATTATAGTAGGGGACTTTAATATACATGTGGATGTAGATAGTGACTGCCTTAATGTGGCTTTTAATTCAATATTAGACTCGATTGGGTTTTCTCAGAAAGTAGGAAATTCTACTCATTACCTCCACCATACATTGGACCTTGTTCTGACATATGGCATAGAAATAGAAAATCTTGTAGTGTCTCCTCATAACCCTGTACTGTCAGACCATTGTCTGTTAACCTTTGATTTTACTGTTTCTGACTATTTGGCTCCTAAAGAAAAATATTATCACAGTAGATGCCTCTCAGATGATGCTGTTTCCAAATTTATGCAGATCGTTTCCTCTATGCCATGTGTCAACACAACGGAAATAAGCTATAGACAGCTTGCTCCTTCTGTAATTGATAACATGGTGGATAGTGTTTCAGCTTCTCTGCATCAGGCTCTAGACTTGGTGGCCCCCTTAAAAAAGAAAAAGTCTAATCAGAGATTTTTAACTCCTTGGTTCAACACAGAAACTCGTAGCTTAAAACAGAAGACTCGTCAATTAGAAAGAAAATGGCGCTCTACTAATTTAGATGAAATCTATTTAGCTTGGAGAAATCATCTTTTAATTTATAAAAAATCTCTTAGAAAAGCTAGAACGAGTTATTACTCTGCATTAATAGAAGAGAACAAGAATAATCCCAGGTTTCTTTTCAGTACTGTAGCCAGGTTGACAAAGAGTCAGGACTCTGTCAATCCTAGCATCCCCTTAGAGCTTACTAGTCAGGACTTTATGAACTTTTTCAATAATAAAATTTCATCCATCAGAGATAAAATCAATCAGATTCTTCCCACAGTTAACTTAAATACTGTAACTACTACAACTCCTTCTATTGATGTCTGTCTTGATGAGTTTACTCCAATCGACCTTTGTGAGTTAGACAAAATAGTTTCCTCATCCAAACCTTCAACTTGTCTTTTAGACCCTATTCCTACCAGGTTATTTAAAGAAGTCTTCCCACTTATTGGTAGCTCTATTCTTCATATAAACAATTCTTCATTAACTTTAGGCCATGTACCGCAGGCTTTTAAAACGGCTGTAATTAAACCCTTACTCAAAAAGCCAACGCTAGATCCAGGAGCTTTAGCTAACTATAGACCAATCTCTAATCTCCCTTTCATTTCAAAAATCTTAGAAAGAGTTGTTGCTACACAATTATTTGACCACCTGCAGGGAAATGGTTTACTTGAAGAGTTTCAATCTGGGTTTAGAATCCATCATAGTACTGAAACAGCCTTAGCGAAGGTCACTAACGACCTCCTCATTGCATCTGATAATGGACTAGTTTCTGTACTTGTCCTTTTAGATCTTAGTGCAGCTTTTGATACTATTGATCATAATATTCTACTTGATAGATTAGAACACTATGTTGGACTTAATGGAACTTCGTTGCAGTGGTTTAGATCTTATTTATCTGATAGGTTCCAGTTTGTTCATGTAAATGATGAGTTTTCTTTCAGCTCAAAGCTTAGTCATGGAGTTCCACAGGGATCTGTGCTAGGCCCTACTCTCTTTAGTTTATATATGCTTCCGTTAGGCAACATTATTAGAAAGCACTGTATACATTTTCATTGTTATGCAGATGACACACAATTATACCTGTCAATGAAGCCAGATGATACTAATCAATTAGCCAAGTTAGAAGCCTGTCTTAAGGAAATCAAAGCTTGGATGACTTGTAATTTCCTGCTATTAAATTCAGATAAGACTGAAGTCATTCTTGTTGGTCCAAAAAACCTTAGAAATTCCTTTCCAAATCAAACTTTCAGTTTGGATGCAGTTACTCTTTCTCTTAATAGCTCTGTGAGGAACCTTGGAGTTATTTTTGATCAGGATTTGTCCTTCAATTCACATATTAAATTTGTTTCTAAGACTGCCTTCTATCATTTGCGTAATATTGCCAAGATTAGGAGCATCTTGTCTCAGAGTGATGCTGAGAAGCTGATCCACGCTTTTGTTAGCTCGAGATTAGATTATTGTAATTCTTTATTATCAGGCTGTCCTAAAACATCTTTAAAAAGTCTTCAGCTGATCCAAAATGCTGCAGCAAGAGTTTTAACAGGTACTAGAAAGAGAGATCATATCTCTCCGGTTCTGGCCTCCCTTCATTGGCTTCCCATAGAGTTTAGAATTAAGTTTAAAATCCTTCTTCTTACTTACAAAGCTCTAAACAATCAGGCTCCTTTTTATTTAAAAGATCTGATACTACCGTATCATCCTAACAGAGCACTACGCTCCCAAAATGCAGGATTACTTGTAATACCTAGAATCTCCAAAAGTACAATGGGAGGCAGAGCCTTCAGTTATCAAGCTCCTCTCCTGTGGAATCAGCTGCCAATCTGGATTCGGGAGTCAGACTCGATCTCTGTTTTTAAGAATAGGGCTAAAACCTACCTTTTTGATATAGCCTACAATTAGGGAGGGATCATGTGTTTCTGAACCCTCCCTTAGTTATGCTGCTAATAGGTTTAGTCAGCCGGGGGACCTCCAGTAATGCACTGGGCCTCACTCCTTTCCTCACTCTCTATGAAATATTTTTTTTTTGCTGGTCATTAACATTTGTTTGTTCTCTCCCATAGATTGAGTCCCCATCGTGCTGTTTGCTCTCTACATGTCTGTTCTTTACTTCTTCTCTATCCCCTCACCCCCCAGCCAGTCGCAGCAGATGACTGCCCCTCCCTGAGCCTGGTTCTGCTGGAGGTTTCTTCCTGTTAAAAGGGAGTTTTTCCTCTCCACCGTCGCCAAGTGCTTGCTCACAGGGGATCGCCTGATTGCTGGGGTCTTTCTGCAACTGTGGGGGTCCCCCCTACAGTTGATAGTGCTATGAGATGACTGTTGTTGTGAAATGGCGCTATATAAATAAAGTTGAATTGAATTGAATTGAATAGTGCTTTATTTGGGCTTTTAAACTCTAATACCAAGTCAGCCAGTATTTGTTAGGATGTTACCTCATCCAACAACCGAAACTGAAGGCCAACTTCAGCCTCAAACGTGTCACCGTCAAAACACAGTGGGGTGAACATGGTGTCGCCATCAAAACACAGTGGGGTGAGCTCTTTCCCCATGTTAGAAGTGGTACTGCAATAATTAAATCCTGAGCTGCTTTGACCAAAGCATGTCTCAGACATTTCAATAACTGTTAGCTGTGTTAACGTGGAAAAAGAGCATAATATTGGCTCTTTTATCCCTTGTCCCCCTACAGTAATTGAAACCAGCCCTGCTGTGTGTGAGGTCTCTGTCCCCCTTTTCTTTTTTAGAAGAGCTGTCTGTGCAAATCAATATGAAGTTGACATCCTATAAAGAACCAGTTCAGTGCTGATGAGTGGCCTCTTCCAGGATAACAATGCCCCCATCACAGGGCATGAAGGGTCACTCAATGCCGCTGTAGTCACAGTGGGGCGGCTTTGTTTTTGCCACTACTGGTAGAAATTGGAGAGATTTTTAACACCAAGTCATTTTAAGGTAGCATTGAAAAGGTAGGTGCACAAATCTAATATATGAACCAGATGGTAATAAATATATATTTTTACCTCTCATGTCTTTAGGTGTTAAAGCAGCTGAGCACTTTTGGGCAGACATTTCTCACTATGCTTGATACTGCCCTCATTAAAACTCTTACAAGTATTTTGGCAGTGCGTGGTTGGACAACACTTTTCTCATTTATTGCTTTCCTCAAAGTCAGGAGAGTTTATATCAGTGCATCAAAATCACATTTAGATCTCCAGGGCTCCATTCACTTTCAACTGTAGGCAGTCACATGATGGTAAAGATGAAATCCACAATATTGGATGATAAGCAGTGTGTATACAGTCTATGGTGTGTACACAGAACACTGCAGATACTGCTTAAATCCATTTGCAAAATAGTTTTTGTGCAGTGTCTGTTCAAATAATGCCAAGAAAGAAGGAAAATATTAAATTCATTCATTAATAAGTTTAACCAGACAAGGCAAGAAAAAGAGCCACTTTCAACACTTATGGTGAAATAAACATCACAGATGCTTTGCTACAAGTAGAAACTGCAGAAGCAAAATAGATGAAACATCAATTTCTCCTCTTAATAGTCCTGGTGGCCGGGTGGTCAGAGCTTTGTTAGAGGATCCCTCCTGCATCATCTGTAGGTGTCTCAGAGTCATAGGCGTTTTGCCCCTGAACACCTGTACGCCTTGCCTGAGTGGGGCAGCAAAGATTAATCTTCGCTTGCAGAAGGGTTCCAACCACGGTCTCTTATGAGCCACAGCCACCTTGAACTAGCCTCGGCCACTGAAGCTATGACCCCAATGGCTTTCAGTAGGTGTTTAGGTTCCAGACCTATCTTATGTAGAAAACGAAGCAAAGATGCGGCTGGAAACCCACAACAACCAACCTTGACGGGGAATAAAGTAGTGTGCCACCCTTTGATACAAGCCTCATCAACTAGGTCCTGGTATTTTCTTTCTTGAGCTCGTGAGATATGGCCAGCCTCTCCTCCCAAGGCAGTGTAAGCTCAACTATTACAATGGATTTTACACTCCGAGAGCAAAGAATCATGTCCGGGCGGAGTATGGTTGTTGCTACTTCTTCTGGGAAGACAAGCTTCTTCTTTAGGTCAACATGCATCTCCCAATCTGATGCTTTATGCAAAACGGAGAAGCACGTTCTGGCAGTTGTTTTTGCCTTCGGAGACTTATTTCCTGTCTTTTGAAAGCTGATGACCCGAGATGGTGTTGCCTGATGGTTATTGGCTCGAATCCTCTGGAATTCAACCCACTTTGCCATTTCTGTAAGGACTTTATCGTGTCTCCACCGGTAATGCCCTTCTCCAAGTGCTCTAGCTCACCCAGTCAAATTGTGGTTCAAAGTGCTAGGGGTCATACCACACAGCTTACAAGATGAATCCTCATCTTTATACCAAAGTTTTAAATTGCTTGTCGTTGGTAAAAGATCAGTCACTGCACAGAGAAGAAAAGCCAACTTGCCCTGGTCCGTGCCCCAGATATCATTCCAGGACAGTGATCGTTCGAGTGCATGGCTCCACTGCCCTTGAGAGGCGAGCCCTGCAGCTTTCACACAGCGGTCCTCTTCCATTGCCTGTCTGATCCTCTGTATTACAAGCCTTCTCCTGCTTTTGGTGTCAGCTTTACTCCACCTTTTGGCATTGTAATTTCCTAGCCTGAGTCATCCCTGACAAACAACGCTGACAATTTCGTCATGTCTCCAGTATGCTTCAGCTTCCCTGACAGCTTCCTGAGGTCTCCATTTCCTACCACACTTAATGGCTGTGTTGGAGTGCCTGACTTTCTTATCGTCAGAATACAGCAAAGAACAGACAGACCCTGCCTTAGTGGCCTTGAACTCCTCCGCCACCGATGAGATTGGTAGGCGAAGCTTGGAAGTCTTACTGTAGAGGTTGACTGAACTGAAGGATGGGGGAACTCCTAGCCATCTATGAATAATTTTGCTACAGAGTCTCTCCATTGCTTGTGTGTTTTTTTCTGCACTGTGGCACCACGAGACGGCTTTTGTTGTGATGTGGCGCAGTATAAATAAAGCTGAATTGAACTGAATTGAATTGCTTCTACTCTGGTGACAGCAAAATCATATAGCAGGAATGGCCACTGTAGCCTGGGTATGATGCCATACTGAAAGCACCATACCTTAAACCTCCCAAGCAAGTGGCTTCTGTCACTTGTCTTAAGCCAGCTGCACAAACTAGCCATGGTCTGCTTTAAATTCCCCCTATCATTCAAGGTACAATCGTAGTACTTTCCCAAGCATCGTACTCCCTGTTCTTGAATTGATGGGGATTACAGACCCTTCAATGCTGAAGATGTTTTCCATCAGCTTTCCTTTCATAATGCTCAGACTCCTAGATTTTCCTGGATTAAACTGCATTCGTGACCAAGCTGCCATTTTCTCCAATGAGCTTAGGATCCAACCCATCCCTTGCACTGATGGAGTCATTATGGTTATATCATCCATAAAGGATCTACAAGCTGGATGCCTAGTGACGTCATCTGCTTTTGGGCCTCTGCATTGCATCCCTCCTACCTTTAATAACAAATTCATAGCAGCCACGAACAAAGCCACAGATATTGTGGACCCTGCGATGATGCCTTTTTTGAGTCTCTACCATTCGGTGGTGAAATCTCCAACAGTGAACCTCATCCTCAGGAAATTCATATGGGACATCACAAGCTTAATCACCTCTGATGGTACTTGGTAGTATTCCAATACTCTACGGATCAGTTGGTCGGGTACACTTGGATAAGCTTTGGCAAGGTCTAGCCAGACAACAGAGAGGGTGGTGTTATTCTTTTTTGACTCTTTAATGACTTGGCTAATCATTGACATATGCTCCAAGCAACCAGAGTATGCCGGGACGCCTCCTTTTTGGACACTTGTGTCAACGAACTTGTTGGTAAGTAGATATGATGTTAACCGCTTAGCAATGACGGATCAGAATATCTTCCCTTCAACATCTAGGAGGGAAATCTCTCAAAACTGGTCAAGTCCAGATGAATTTAATTCTTTAGGAACAAAGCAGCCCTCAGCCAGTGTCCAAATCCAGGGCTCTTGTTTCTTCTTCCAAAGAACTCTTAAAAGTTTTGCCAGCCTTCTCAGCAAGTGTGGACAGTTTTTATAGATTTTATAAGTGGTACCTGATGGTCCTGGAGCAGATCCTGCCCGGGCTTTCTTCACTACATCCTTTACTTCTCCAAGAGTGAAGTCTGCCATGTTGAAAGGGGAGTGTGGCTTAAGTGGTGGCAGTTGGAAAGGGCAATCTCCCAATGGGACATCTCTATTAGGATCCCCATGTGCCGTTGCTACACTTTCCTCGACTTCTTCTTTTGAACACATCAGCTTTCCACTTTTGGGCTTGCCGAGGAGATTGGCTGTAAACCTGAAGGGGTTACTAAAAAAAGGCCTTCCTCTATCGCCGCTTCTCTCTGCTTTCTCCGGTTTGTTTCTTCCCTGCAAAATTGGAGCAATTTCTTGCGCAACTCTCCATTTAACTCATTTAGGGCCTCTCTTTCATCTTCATTCCCATTCTGCCAACTTTTTAAATTGATCTTAGATCCCTCCACACTTCTGCAATCTGATGCTGCTTTCTGGAGGGTCCTGCCGGTGGCTTGACACCATTGTCTTTCACTCCAAAGGTGTCTTGACATGCCTGATACACAGTATGGACCATGGTCTTGATCTTCCTGGCTACATCTTCTCTCAAGAAATGAGGCACGGCGATCTAAACCCATCAGCTTATAGGAGCACAATATGTGTTCAGATCACATTTTAAGTGATACGCATGCAAAGTTTTTATAGCAACATAAATAAGCTTAAATAAACATTGTTTCATATTGTTAACACTGTTTCTAAATATATTTGTTTATATACATTATTCAAAAAGTTAGGCATATTTGCCTTTTGGGTGAAATTTATGGGAAATGTTAAAAGTTCACGCGACAGAGATATATCGTGAAAGTAGGGCATGCAAATAGAAGCATGCAATGGCGATTTCCTCATCTCAAACAATTTATTGAAACAACAGCCAAGAACAGTGGTGGGTATACCACAACAAAAAATGTCAATGTCTCAATGACTTGTCATGTGCCCTTAAGTGTCAGTTACAGCTTGACAACGATGTCTCGTGCTGTTCACAAGTCAATTTATTGTCTGCTGAGGCATGGCATTCCACTCTTCTTGAAGGGCGGCCCTCAGGTCATTGAAGTTGTGGGGCAGGGTTAAGAGCCTCTACATGGCGATTCAGCTGATCCCATAGGTTTTCTACGGGATTCAGGTCTGAAGAAAGTGCAGGCCACTCCATTTGAGGTACCCCAGCCTCCAGCAGCCATTCCCAAATGATGTGACCTTGATGAGCTGGAGCATTGTCGGCTATGAAGATGAAATTAGGTCTGTGTTGTTCATGCAGGGGCACAATGACTGGATTAATGACGTTATTCAGTTAGTATCAGCTTGTCACTGTACCATTCACAAAGTGTTGGGCAGTTCCGTATTGACTAGATAGATAGATAGATAGATATACTTTATTGATCCCAAACTGGGAAACTGCAGTGTAACAGCAGCATGACAGTAGACAACCAAACAACAGGAACACACACATGACAGACAAAGGGATTACCCATGGAAAGTAAAAAACTAACATGACTATATACATCATAGCTTAATATATGATGACCCGTATAAACACATAAATCATCCCATTGCACAAAGAAGGACTATCAGGAGCAGAGTGAAATGTGAGGTACCAGTTTGTCTGTAAGGTGCAGTGTGGCAGCATTGTTATGACCAGAATACAACATCATAGTGAGTTATTGTACAGTGAAATTGCATGTGGCAGGAAAGATTTCTTGTACCTGGCCGTTCGACAGCAAAGCTGTAGTAATCTACTGGAGATTCGCTGTCTGTCTAGTGTGTGGTGGAGGGGGTGATCAGGATTGTCCATAATGGATCACAGTTTATTTACTGTTCTCCTCTCCACCACTGTCTCAAAGGTCTCCGGTCTGAGACCAATTAAGCCTCTTTTCCACTAGCCCAGCACACCTCGGTACGGCTCGATTCACTTCAGTACGGCTCGGCATGCTTCTGTTTCCATTAGCATGGTGTTTGGCATGGGTGTTGTGCTGGGGTGGGTGGGTTTATAACAACGAGGCGGTGCCACACTCCCGTGACGTACGCACGCGACCCAAGCAAAACATTTTTTTTTCCAAAACTTTATTGAGAAGACCCAAGCAAAACATAACACATAGCTGTACAAGGCCACTCCTCTGTCTGTGGCTTTTTTCACCGTAAACGCCAAAAAGGACCGCCAGACAAGGGTACAGGCAGCGAGATGAAATATGAATGAATATTTCAATTTAATATTATCCCACTTGTACTTACAAAAACGTGTGAATATTTATAAAAAGCACACACATGAAAGGTAGCACCTCAAGCAGTGGGTCACAGCGGTTTTAGGCTACAGCAACACAATTGTGTATCCTTTGCCAATCTGTCTGCTGTTATTTAATGTTTAACAGTTAAGGGACGGATGATTATATGCTCCAAAACTGGAGAAACTCTCTGATAAAAAAGCTGCAACAACACAAGTCACTTTTGTTTTGAATTAACTGCCAAATGACCTAGAAATAATGAGCTGAAACTTGTTTTTATTCGTATTAAATAATGAGACAGTGGCACACTGCCCAACACCAATTTGTATTATTTTTTACATCCTAGGGCATTTTGGATGTACTGAATAAAAAAAATTCATGTTTTTCACCTTCAGGTCAACGTTTGGAACAACAGTATTATTATTTTCCATTTAGATGATGCTACACTCCTTCTAAAGTATTGTAATTCTCTGAATTTGGAATGCCGATAGTACATTCAATTTACATATACTTACTTTTTGACTTGTAAGCTTGATCAGTCTCTCCTGCTGCATTTTAAAGTCCAACTGTGCAACTTCTTATGTTAACATAAAAAAATTTACCCAAAGTTTAGAACTGTATCACGTGTTGCTAATTTTTTATATTTCAATAAAAAGAACAGAAAGCTTACAAAAACATTTGTTTTTTGGTCTAGTAAAAATTACATTACTTTTACAATGGTTGACCCCTGACAGGATGATCAGCATCATTTTCATCAGACTAGGCAATGGAATTTCTATGCAATTATACTGTTTTATAATTCAGTGTTATAACAGACAAACCACACTTTCCAAAACAATTCCATTTTATTATATACAAAATATTAAAATAAAAAAAAAAACTTTGCAACACAACATGAAGGTTAATCGACATTTTATACACGCCGACCACTGAGTGCCTCTACCAGCTTCCCAAACTGGGTCAGGAAGGCTCGGTTGAATGAAGCCGTCTCTGCCAGGTCCAGGGATACCCTCGCGTTTTCTGCAACCTCATTTAAATGTTGCAAATATTTATCATTGAATACATTTTGCGCCTGGTGGCGGGACAGATTCACATTGGAGAATCTGGGCGGGCTGGCGCTGCGGACGCGTGGATTCTACAAGGAAAATGCACACAAAATACAGCATGAAAGTGCAAGATATACAGAAAAGACGATAGTTTTTAACAAGATTACATAAGCTTATTTCAGCGTATTGTTCACATGAATAATTAAAAGAAAAGCGAGTCCGCAGTGTGCTGCGATAAAGCAGCGGTCATCATCCACAAATGAACAGCTTTTTTATTGCATAAATAAACTGAGCGTCTTACCGAATATATTTGCGAAAAAACACACAATAAAAAAAAATTAAAACTCACCGTTAAAGGACTCCGATGTCGAGACCTCCTGGTATATTTTTTCATTCCGGGTGGCTCCGTCTAACTCGCGCTGGATACGTTCGTCTGACAATGCAGTGAGCAGACACTGCACCTCCTTATTGGTCCATGGAACACCCTTATTACGCGAAGCCATTTTTGATAGAGAATAAATGAAAATAGCACAGCAATACACTGAAAATAAACCGCCAACAGTGGTTGCGTGCTGAGTAATGGCGGTCATCTAGATTCTTTTTTTTTTCAAAAACTTTATTGAGAAGGTCGTGAAGATTCGGTAGAAGAGGAGGAGGAGAGGGGCGGTTACAACCTGACCAATCAGCGCCGGTTATGACCTGACCAATCAGCGGCGACCAGTCTGTTAACGTCACAACACGGCCCAGCTCAGCACTGCTGTACCCTGCCCTTCAGCGGGGCTGAGAATCGCGGCTGTTAAACCGTGTTGGGGCTTGTGGAAAAACGTACAAAGCGTGCTGAGCCGTCCCGTGTCGCGCTAAAGCATGCTAGTGGAAAAGGCCCTTACAGAGCCAGCCGTCTTGATAATCTTGTCAAGTCTGTTGGTGTCTCTGGCCCTGATACTGCTACTCCAACAGACAGCAGCAAAGAAGATGGCGCTGGCGACAGCGGTCTGGTAGAAAAGCTCCAGCATCCTGCTGCACACGTTGAAGGATCTCAGCTTCCTCAGGAAGTAGAGTCTGCTCATCCCCTTCTTGTGCGCAGCATCGGTGTTGGATCTCCAGTCCAACCCGCTGCTGATCCTGACACCCAGGTATTTGTAGTCCTCAACCACTCCCACATCCTCCCTCCTAATCTGCAGTGGCTGAGAAGGCGTCTTCCTCTTCCTGAAGTCAATCACCATCTCTCTGGTCTTGCTAACATTCAACCTCGGGTGATACTGCTCCGTCCACTCCATAAATCTGTCTACCAGTGCCCTGTACTCCCCCTTCTCTCCTCCTCTTATACACCCCACAACAGCTGAGTCGTCAGAGAATTTCTGCAGGTGGCATGACTCAGTGTTGTACTGAAAGTCAGTTTTGTATAAGGTAAAGAGAAAAGGAGAGAGCACAGTCCCCTGTGGAGCTCCCGTATCACTAGCCACCACTCCAGACAAGACATTGCCCAGCCGGACGAACTGTGGTCTGCCTGTCAGGTAGTCAGTAATCCAGGAGATCACAGAGCTGTCAACCACCATCACCCGCAGCTTCTCACCCAGCAGCAGTAGCTGGATGGTGTTAAAGGCACTGGAGAAATCAAAAAAGTGATTCTCACAGTATCTCCTCCACCATCCAGGTGCAGATGTGCTCGTTGCAGCAGGTAGATGACAGCATCTTCAACTCCTAAATGGGGCTGATATGCAAACTGCAGAGGGTCCAGCCACGTCTTCACCTGCGGCCTCAGGTGGGCTAAGACCAGTCTCTCCAGGACCTTCATCACATGAGATGTGAGGGCAACTGGTCGATAGTCGTTCAGGTCCGATGGAGATGACTTTTTGGGGACAAGAACCAGGCAGGATGTCTTCCACAGCACCGGTACTCTTTCCAGACTGAGGCTCAGGTTGTACAGGCGTTTCAGTACCGGAGCTAGTTGGTTGGCACAGGTCCTCAGGGTCCTTACGGAGATGCCATCAGGGCCCAAAGCCTTCCGCTGACGGAGTCTCTCCAGCTGTTTCTCCACCTGGTCTGTAGTCACCGTGAAGTGAGGGAGGGTCCTGGTGCCCCCTGAGGAGGAGGAGAGGGGAGATGGAGAGAGGCTCTGCACAGGAGGGTGGGTGGGGGTCTGGTTGTGTTGCTGGGGTGACAGACTGTGAGTTGAACCTATTAACACTAGAAGACCCAGACATTAGCCCTCTTGTGGCCACTTGATGGTCCCCCTATGGGTTTTCTAGCCAAAAAGGCCAAATGGCCCCTCTCTGGGTCTTCTAGTGTTAAAAAAACAGATTCAGTTCCTCAGCTCTCGCATGGCTCCCAGATGGCTGCCTGACTCTCCCCTTGTACCCAGTTATTTTCTTCATTCTCTCCCACACATCTTTAGCATTGTTTTGCCTGAGCTTATCTTCCAACTTCCTCCTATAATTGTCCTTGCACCTCCTCAGTATCTCTCTCAGCTCATGCTGCACTCCCCTCAGCTTCTCCTTGTCTCCAGCCCTAAAAGCTCTCTTCTTTTTGTTCAAAAGTGCTTTCAGGTCACTGGTGACCCATGGTCTGTTGTTGGAGAAGCAGTGTACAGTCTGAGCTGGCACTGTTGTCTCGAAGCAGTCCTGAAGTGCATCAGCAGCCTCCTGTGTCCACCTCCTCACAGTCCGTGTATAAGCAGGTTGTCTTTGCACAAGGGGAACGTACTTGAGTGTTAACATGACCATGCAGTGATCTGATTTGCCAATGGGGGTAGAGCTGTGACACTATATGCATCTCTGACATTGGCATATAGTAAATCCAGTGTTTTGTTTTCTCTGGTGGGACAGTCAACAAACTGGTGAAAGTTTGATAGTGTTTTTCCCACTGAGACATGATTAAAATCACTTGTGATGGCCATGAATGCATCTAGGTGCTTCTCCAGTAATGTGGCTGCAGTGGAGCAGATGACATCACAGGCCACCGCTGCGTCAGCTGACGGAGGGACGTAGACAATAATAATTAAGGCACACTTCATTTCTTGTGGCATATAATAAGGTCTCATACTCACAGCCAGCAATTCAGTGTCTGGGCTGCAGCACTTTTCCTTCACATAAATATGTCCAGGATGACACCATCATTCATTAACAAGAAGTGCCACTCCTCCTTCTCTCTTTTTCCTGCTGCTTTTCATGTCTCTGTCCCCCCATATAGTCTTGAAGCCAGGTATCGCTACGTTTACATCCAGGATCTGTGAGTGTAACCACGTCTCCGTAAAACACATGATACTACACTCACGATATTCCTTTTGCGTCCTGACCAGCGCTGTAAGCTCATCTGTTTTATTTTGCAGTGATCGCACCTTCCCAGTGATGACAGATGTACAGCCGGCTTATGCTTCCTCCTCCTCCTCCTCCTCACCTTTGCTCCAGCCCTTTGTCCGCGGCGTCTCCTCTTCAGCTCAACCAGGATGAGGGACTTCACTGCTGGCCGCAGCGCTCCAGGCGCCGGCCTCCTCAGCACAATCAGCTGTTCGCGTGTGTAAACAATGCGTCTTCCCCCACCTCTGTTGATCTGCATTGCCTGAGGAAGAGAAAAGAAAAGAAAACTAGAGAAAGACAGGGCTAAAATAGAGAAAAAGTTGCCCAGACCGTAACATGGTGACAACAGTGGCTGATGCATAGTGCTCTCCTTGATATCTCCAACATTGCTGGCAGCCATGATTTCCACTCAACTTGAATCGACTTTCATCAGAGAACAGCACTGAGGCCCACTGGTCCCTTGTCCAGTGTAAATGATCCCTGGCCCATGCAAACGACGCCTGTGCCTGGTGGTGTAGTCAGGTACCCTTGCAGGTCGTCTAGCACGCAGGCCATACTGATGTAAACAGTTTCGAATGGTCTGACATGACACTTGGGTGCCTCTCACCTCCCTTAAATGTGTCTGGAATTGAGTGGCATTCATCATCTCGTTCCGCAGGGCACTGTTCACAATGAAGCGGTCATCAGTGTGGGATGTGGCCAAAAGGACGTCCACTTCTATGCCTTTCTGTGACTCTTCCAGTCTCTGTTTCTCTGTTGCAACATGCTGATGACACTCTGTGACACTCTAAGCTCAGTGGCCACTTCCCTCTGAGAACATCCTGTTTGAAGCCTCACAATGGCAAGGTACTGTTGATCAATTGTTAGGCGTTGTCTTGGTCTCATGATGTCAAAATGTGAACAGCGTGATGAAGAGGACTGTTTAAATACCAATTCTAATTGAACCAGAAAATTTATTGGTCGATTCATGGATCAAACACCTGTTGTGAATTTTGCTGTTAAGCACCTTGTTAGAGAACAGCAAGTTATGCAAAAAGTACTGAAACATTGAACTGTTGGACATGTGCATTCAAGAGGCTGGAAAAGGTCAAATTAAGTTCACCTGGAAAGTTTATAGTGCATTTTAGGTGCATCCTGAAATTTCACCCGAAAGCAGAATATCGCTAACTTTTTGTGAGTAGTGAATGTAGTTGTACATATGTACATTTATACAGCAGTTAGTTTGGACCAAGCAATTTGATTGGACAACAGGGATTCCAGGAGTTACTATCCACCTTATTCCTATCCCCTATGATGCCTTGCGTGAATTATGGACGCAACTTCCGGTACTAGTTTAGAACATGTGGTTGTCACTGAAACTGGACACTTTCCCTTGTTAACAAAAACAATGACTTCGGCATCAAAAATGCGGGAATACGGCCTTTTGCACCTCAAAAAGTAATATAATCATACCACTTCCCACGACTATCGCGATATAGGAAGATGACCTTAAAAAGTGGCCTTGCAGACAGTAGCTCCGTTAGTTAGCTTTGCTGCTAAGATGCTAACGCTGTAAACAAGTAAAAGCTCTGAGATATATCAATGTCTCCACCACAATAAAGTTGGTTGCATTTTGTTAAAAGATGTTGGACATAATCAAATTTACCTTAGAGCAGACGTAGAGTCTAGTCAGAGCCATAAAGAACCACAACACTGTGCTTGGCTGTTTTAAAGTCAGGGTAAAACAGACAGGTTACCCTGACATTAAAATGCTCACGCTGCTGTCATGCCATGAATGCTTGTTATTTAACTTAACATGTACAGACATTTTCTGACAATTGTTCAAAATTTTATTGATTTATATTTTGTGATAATTAAAAATTAATGCACACTGAAGCTGCTAATATCAAGTCCATATCATTCCAAGGCAGTACAACGAATACACCCCCCCCCCAAAAAAAAGCTGTTTGATATCTTTCTTAAATCATTAAGCCTTAGGAAGTAAACTGTTAATATCTTTTATTTATTATTTTACTTCATGCAGCCTTGCCTCTGGTGACATATATAAACGTCATATCTGTGACATTCATACAAGTGAAAACGTACCTGGTGCTCTTGTCTGTCCTGTGTCTGTACCACCGATCACATCAACAGTCCTTTTTAGTTTTCAGTGCATGATCTATGCATTGCCATTGAATCCACAGATTTAGCTGTGCTTGTCTGTGAGAAGCCTCCATTCATACGGTCTATGGCACAACCACGAACACCAGCAACAAGTGCCAGAACTACGCCAAAACATTCAAAAAATACAAAAACTACAAGTGCTGAAATTAGCTGCCACTTGACTGGAAAACACATATGTGGACTATACGTTAAAACAAGTTTGAAAAAAATGCCCCACTACTCCACTGTTGCTGACTGATTTAACACAACTTCAGCCAAAACTGGAAGTTGCACCCATAATCATAATCATAATTTATAATAATAATAATTTTACAGCAGCGGCCTCAGGAATGAGGTGGATATTGATGAAAAAAATTATTAACTTTTTATGGATCGTAAATAATATAAATGTCTACATCCAGCAGCTGGAGGATGACAAATACCCAAGTCCAGGGAGGATGTCACAGCCACTAACATCGCATGCTTGATTGGCTCCATGATTGGCCTTACTCAGGACTCTCTCGAGGTCATAAAAGGTGGATAATCTGCGATAACTGCACTCCAATTTTCACTGGATATGTATCACTCCGCTTCAAAGTTGTTCTGGTTACGTTAATTATAGTATTTTTCAATCAACTCTGACAATTGCAGTACTGTTTTGGATACCTTAATTTACACAGTAAAGCACTGTTTGACAAAAAATTAAACATCCATGGCTCGGAAGTCCCACCCGTTTTCAAAGGTGTACTTCCGTCTACCCAGTCATTTTACATTAAGCGATTTCACGTTTGTTAAAAGAAAAATAGGCAGTGCTAGAGTTTGTTGTCTCGACTAGCAAACCACAGTAACTTTGTGGTGATGGACTCATTGTTTCATCTGAAAATGCGAAGAAAAGCAAGAAAAATGTGCTAAATCGCTAGCATGCTGACTACGAGCTTCTGGGATTTTCTGAAATACCGACTTAACAGGTATGTTTTATAAACACTTATTACGTTTGCACTTGACAATATTTAATTTGTTTACATGTGTGTGAAGTGATAATGGATGTCTTCATGCTGACTGAGATGTTTAGCAAGTTACTGGCTAGATTTAGGGACTATTTTTTTTTCTCAGCTGTGCAAAATGGATACAGGTCAAGTGGACCCCTGACCAAGTGTGCACCTCAAGTGGACCCCAGGATCCAATCTGTACATACTGTATATAAGTGCATTTTCAATCCAGTGATTTATAAAGTGATTCATAATTCCCTAAAGCCACATTCAGAACATTATAGTCCCACATACCTATTCTGTGGATTTTCATCTGGGGGAAGCATTCTTTGACACTTCTTGGTAACGGGGAAAGACTCTCCAACAATTTTACACAAATTCTTGTTGTTCTCCTCCTTCGTGTTTAAAAATCGATCTTGTTGTCTTGTTATTGTTCTTCTTTGTGTTTAATTTTGCTGTTTCTTTTCCACCGCTGCTGCTTGTCACGGCTGTATAAATCACTGGATTGAAAATGTACTTGTACATGTACAGATTGGACCCTGGGGTCCACTTGGGGTGCTGACTTGGTCAGGGGCCCACTTGACCAGATCCAGCACAAAATAACTGGTTAAACAAACAAATCACAATATTTTGTCCAGTTTTGCTGTCATTTAATAAATTTTTCTTGCCGGAACTGTTGTATAAAAGCAATATTACACTCAACGCCGTTATGGTATCATGATTATGCTAACTACGGCTATGATACTCTTAATGGAGGGCATTAAGCCGCTTCACACATGCAGTTACTATAATCACAATACCGTAAGTTTGTCTTGTGTAATATTGTTTAAATGTAGTTGTATATTGTTTATACAAAGCTAAATGTATTTACAATAATAATGGTCATTTGTGGCATTTTTAGGGTTATTTTTGCCTTATTGGACAGATATAGTGATGTGAAATGGGGTAAAGAGAAGGGGAGAGACATGCAGGAGGCATCACTTTGGCTGAGAATAAATCAGAGATCACTGCAGTTGAGCGACATGCTGTAGTTGTGTCCTAACCACTCAGCCACCATGATGCTGCGCTGCTGTACAGCATCTGATCTGCAATAAGATCCAGGACACGGACTTTGTCGGACCATTTCAAAGTCATTTTAATTTTCTAAGATAACTATCTCTGTACACTTTTATGTAATGAATCAGTGTAGCTGACAACCTCTTTCTGTAGACATATTTAATTTTATGAACTCTTGCAACAAAAGTCGCATGCGGCCAAAACTGCTAACGTTCCAAGTCTCTATAGAATTTGGAAAAAATGGTGTCCTATACATAGTTACATTTTCATTTTGTAAATCAAAGAAAAACAAATATGTGGCATGTGCAAAAGTGGGCACGTATGCGCTTAATTAAACACACCAATTTGAAAAATCATCAAAATATGCCATTTGTCAAGGAGTAATCAAATTTTTCCATACTACTGTATAACAGTTATACATTTTGAAAGATACAGTGTAACCTGTTATTGGTTTTTTTTATCTGCTTTAATAACTTACTATGAAATAATTTATTTATTTTTTTTTGCTTCTGTTTAAAATAATTTCATTTGAAAAAGCTACTTTGTGACGGCAGTTTCTGGCAGTGTAGTCTGTTAGCATCCTTCTGTACATTAACTTGTGACTGACGAAGCCATTTGGATGAATGGTGAAACGTTTCAGAATTAAAAAAATACTTGAATCCACTTGACTAAGCTTTCATACAGTATATCTACTTTGTGACTGTCTTGAATTGTAGCATTGTATAACATTGTAACATCTAGATCACCTTTTTTTACAAAAAATCCAGAATTTCCAAATATCAAAAAATCTTTTCACGCATGTATTTGTACCACAGGCCAAAGCATTTTTTCCTCACCCTTTTCCTGACAGACACAGTTTGAGTTGGTGATCACTGTTACAGGAGAATGTAATAGTTTAATAAGTCATCCATGCCCTTCAGTGCAGTAGATCATTCTTCAGTTGCCATTCAGTAATGTTTAATATTCCCTCTAACACTTTATGCCATTTAGGATGCATACTGTATCAGCAACAGAGACTTCTGAAACACCTCACCTTTTGTTCCCTCTGTGGGTATTGATTTTGATGAAGAAGTGCAGAGTGTCTTATTCTTTTTGGTCCTTGTTTTGAAGTGTTAAACTGTTTGAAAGAGAGAAGCACACAGTAGCCGGTTGCATTTGCGATGTTCTCTCCCACAGTATTCTGCTCAGTTGACTGAGACCACTCTGGTGAAGAGAATGATTTCCTCAAATATGAGGGAGAAATTTTTCCCCCAAGCCCAACCTGTGGTCTGCTGATGCAATACTTAAACCTAAAACTTTTCCACCTCCAAAACTAGAGTGATTTCATTTGGTTTTCCCAATGATTATTTCATAACTTCCAGTGATGTCACTTTGCTCCCGAGTATTTGGTGGGATTAACCTAAACTTTGTGTTTGAACAGAGTAAGGGAACCGAATGAGGGGCTTCATCTGTGTAAGCAGCCAGGCTTTTTGCACACTGCATTTGGAGAAAATGCTTAATTAGGATTATGGGATTTGTCTGTGCACCTTCAGATTCCAGAGGAGGAGGCTGGAAGATGTCAGAGGGATATAAGTTTGGTCTCATTTAATCAGCGAGCGTGGCCTGCACAGCCCTGACCCCAGCCGTAATTTATTACCACTCAAACACAAACACAAGCTCCTTCACCGCGCCTGCCGTCGCCCTGTCACTGGTGATAGAGAGAATCAGCTGGCTGAATATAATGAAACCAGTTATTTCCCTGTCAACTGTGAATACTTTTCCTTTTTTTCAACCCCCCTTCTTTTTTTTTCTACCACAGATATTGCCATGGCAACTGGGGATCCTGTATAGAGTTGTTGAGGATGTAAAGTAGTTCCCGTGGAAAAATAATCTTGCAAATCCCCAAAACAAGAGCAAGTGGAAGGCAGATGCTGTTGTAAGAGAGAGGTGTGGGTATGGTTGGGGAATTTAGCCTTTATGGGATTATTCACGAGTCCAATGCTGAAATACATTTTCTTCATTTTACAGTGCTCTACCTGTCATTGGAACTGCTCTATATTTGTCTTATCTCTCCTTTTTCCCCTCTTTCTGGTCAATAGATCTTCAGTGTGATTGGCAACTGTATAGATTGCACGCTGTGTTCTAGTTGCAATTCGTCTCTCCATGCCACCCAATTCGACGGCTGTCACCCGGCAGTGGCACAAATCCCACAGGCCATTATGAGGCTGGTTTAATCCCCAGAACAGCAGCAACAGAAGCCTTTCAAGGAGGGTTTTGGTGCATGATACCCTGTCTGTCACATGCATCCGTGCGCTTCAGGCAAGACTACAGTGCCTTGTTGTGATCCTACTCCATCACTAATGTCTCGTCTTATCCCCAAGTCGCTGAGACAAATGTACTGGATGTCCTCCCGCTGAAGATCAATCACGTGATGCGTCTCCTCTTCAGCTATTGATACTTTTGTCTTTTTATTGATGTCTCCATTCTGAAGGCTTTCAAAATGAATTGCCTCTTGCTTTTTTTAAAGGGGACATGTGATGAAAGTTTTGCTTTGTTCATGCTTTTGTGTATGAATTTGGGTATCTAGAATGGCTACCAATACAAAACCTAAAAAAAAAAAAGATGCTGTTGCTTTGTTAGGGTGCTCCTTTATCCCTCTAGCTCTGGGCTCCTCAAATGGCAGACCCCTGTCAGCATCCAGACTCAGAGGGTCTTCCATCCGGACCCCAAAGCCTTTTGATACCATTTGAAGAAAAAAAAACACGCCTGTTTTGTTTTGACAGAACAAAAAATAGAACTCAAATGTAATGGCTACCAGCCAGCCAGTTTATGGCGTAAAGACAGCCCTGGATGGAGTGAGGTCTGAGGCCCCATCACACTAGGGCAAAATGCTCAGTGAAGGCAGGCAAGCATGAGAAATCACACCGTGCACTCCACCCAGAGGAGAAAAACAACAGTCGTGACCACTGCTGGTGACCGGAGAACCACAACCTGGAAAGGGTGCGCGCATTCTGCCTTTGATAATCAGGGCCCACTCCACGCCACAGCGCACCACACCACCACACTCCATGGACCAGCGATCCAAAAATGATGCAAAAACGAAAGCCAGGGAGCCACGGTCAGACAGCAGGTAGGGTTGTACCTAGGGGTGGGACAAAAGATCGATTCAGTGATGGATCACGATACTTGACATTAACGATAATGCACCTATCCCTAAATGTATGGATCAATCTTGTATTAATTATATATATTCATATAAAGTTGTATACCCTCTTGGGTATTCAACCAATTGCGTTTTCAGTCCACTAGATGGTGCAAAGCAAGCACCCAGTCGAGTGAAGACATGTCTCACAAGATTTGCAGCAAGCTTTGAAAGTTAAGAAGCAGTTAACTCAAATGTCGGGCCTTTTTTGGATTTTATAACAAAGATGGAAGAAAAGACCTTGACATGATGCATAACATGCAAGAAGTGCTGCACGAAAAGAAAAAAAAACCCCACATGTGCCAGCACATGTCTCGGAGCAGCGTTTGCAATGGCTAAGCTAAAAACACACTGGCATGGAGCTTGCGAGCAGTGCTGGAGAAAAAGTAAGTAATTTTTATTTATGAAGTGCTTTTCTGAGACAAATAGTCACAAAATGCTGCCCAATAAAATAGAATAAATGGAATTTGATAGATAAAAATAATTTTAAAAATACAAAAACAAGTTAAAACAAGATTAAAATAATTTTGAAAATATCACTTAACATTAAAAAGCAGTTGAATAATGTGGAAAAAATTTAAATATATGGGATCACGATACTTGAGATCGTGATTATCGCTGGATCATGATAGGATCATATCGTGACCCACGTATAGCAGTCTGAATCAAATCGCAAGGTCCCTCACGATTCCCACCCCTAGTTGTTTCCAGTTTTTAATAGAAGTCTGATATTTATGTAAGAAATTCTGTGTATCCGGGTTGGGGACAGGCTCCTGCCCCAAGTGGAGGAGTTTAAGTATCTTGGGGTCTTGTTCACGAGTGAGGGGAAAATGGAGCGAGAGATCGACAGACGGATTGGAGCAGCATCTGCAGTGATGCGGACGTTGTACCGGTCTGTTGTGGTGAAGAGGGAGCTTAGTTCTAAGGCAAAGCTGTCGATTTACCAGTCAATCTACGTTCCTACTCTCACCTATGGTCATGAGCTTTGGGTAATGACCGAAAGAACGAGATCGCGGATACAAGCGGCTGAAATGAGCTTTCTCCGTAGGATTGCTGGACTCACCCTCAGAGATAGGGTGAGGAGCTCAGTCATCCGGGAGAGGCTCAGAGTAGAACCGCTGCTCCTCCACATTGAAAGGAGTCAGTTGAGGTGGTATGGGCATCTGATTAGGATGCCTCCTGGACGCCTCCCACTTGAGGTGTTTCAGGCACGTCCCACTGGGAGGAGACCCCGGGGCAGACCCAGGACTCGGTGGAGAGACTATGTCTCCCAGCTAGTCTGGGAACGCCTTGGTATCCCCTCTGAAGAGCTGGAGCAGGTGGCTGGGGAGAGGGAAGTCTGGGCTTCTCTGCTTGAACTGCTGCCTCCGCGACCCGGACCTCCGGAAAAGCGGTAGAAGATGGATGGATGGATGGATGGATGGATGGATGGATGGATGGAATATGTTACATGTTTATTTTATTTCTCCTTTATTTCTTCTCTCTGTGCTTATTAACTTTGCTGCGCTGCTTGTGTGTGACTGAATCAGTGTTGTGTACACGCATTGTGTGACACCTGTGCTCGTGAGCACTGTTCCAAACACAGCCGCCTGACCGCTACCATTAACTTGGCGTTGCTGCCACCAAAGCTTGAAGAGAGCGCTCGTTGCCCGCATGTGTGTGCGTGCCCATCACCGGTGCAATTATGTGCACTTCTGTGTGGAGAACACCGTACCCACCAAGACCATACGGTGTTTCTCAAACAACAAACCCTGGAGAAGAAAAGGATCTTCAGGTCGGGAAACAAGGAGTAGCTGAAGGTACGGAGGGAGCTAAGGGGGAAGATCAGAGAGAGGAAGGACAGCTACAGGAAGAAGATGGAGGACAAGCTGCAGCAGAGTGACATCAGCGGTGTCTGGAGAGGCCTCAAAACCATTTCTGGGCACCAGAATACCTCCTCCCAGGCTGTGGTGGGAGGGAGTGGGTTAACAACGTGAACCTGTTCTTTAACAGGTTTGCCCAACTGCCCTCTTCTCTGCCTGCCCACCAACCACTGCTGCCTCCACCTTCATCTAGTCCTGCTGTCCACTCCCCTTCCTCCACTCCCCCTACATCCCCTGCTGCTTCTCCCCTCACAGACCCCCCCCCCCCCCCCCAGCACACAGCCCCCCTGCCCCAGTTTGTCCCTCACTAAGGCTGCATTCACACCAGGATAGTCCGGGGGTCTCTGTTTAACTCAGCAGGGAATGGCGACAGCTTTTTCACCTTCATTTTGTTTGGTTTGCATTCACACATCACTTCACTCAAGCGGACCAAACTGCTTGGACAGCGTCACGCAGTTACAACAGCTGCTTGTTTGTGGTGCTGTAGCCGAAGCCAGCACTGACCAGGAACAAAAAATCTCGATGAAGAAGAGAAATCCGGCTCAGCGATTGGCCAGGACCGAAAAGGGAAATCCGGTGTTATGCCGAGAATTGCTTGCTTGCCAAGAATTGCATCCCATCTACTAAAACTATAAAATACTAGTGCATACCTGTGCACGCCTGTAGAAAAAAAGTATAAGCAAGTGTTTCTGCATGCCCGTAGAAAGTTACTGTTACCATGGCAACAGTAACCATGGTGATGCCTACCTTTGATATTTGACATGGTTACCATGGCAACAGTAACCATGGTGAAACCTGCCTTTGATCTTTGACGTCACCACTCATTCAGTGATGGCTGCCTTTGATCTTTGATGATGTGTCTGCCTGGCAACAGTAACCATGGCAATTTGTGCGTCTATGATGTCATAGCTATGAACGCCCATAGCTCCCCTATGGACGTTCATTAAAGATTTCCCCTCTTAAATTTCCCCATATCTGGGGAGGCTGAAATTCGGGAATGCACACCCTCGTAACCTCAGCACAGCATGTATAAAATCTGAGGCCAGTCCAACTAATGGTTCGGGAGATATGCACGGAACACACACACACACACACACACACACACACACACACACACACACACACACACACACACACACACAGAGATTCCTTGCATTATAATATGATACACTGTGTTATGTCCATAACTCGTATGATGAATAACCAGGCTGGAGGTGCAGTGAACGTAACTTTATTATATCAAACAAAGAACTCACAGGTGCTCCGTACAGGCCAAGGGGTCGACGACGAAAGAGGAAGAGCTCTTCCACATCTGCCCTTTATACCCCTGGTGACGGCGGAACCGGAACGGCGGGCCGTCACCCCCACTACACCCAGGGTACACAGTATAGTTCCTTCCTTCTTCAGCCCTCAGAGAGAGCAGTCGCATTTCCTCCTCCTCCCTCCTCTTGCCTTCCTGATCTATTCCCAGCTTGCAATGTTGCGTTCGTGTCTGTGTTTAGTCGCTCTTCTTCTGCTGAATCTTAATCTAAATGGAAATTATGGATTTGGAAGCGGCTTAAATGTGCTATTGTCACCACTTTTCAACAAGAACCGGGCCAAGGGGGAGCCCAAGAATTGGACCTGCTGGGTGTATGATTTGACTGGAGATGCAGAAGACATCTATTGGCTATGACACAGGATTTCTATTTTTGGCTCTGGAGTTTTCCTGGTGTTTCAGAAATTGAGGAAGGTGGAGAGCTGTTCAAAATGCGGATCCAGGCAAGCTCCTTCACCAATTTCGACCAGTTGGGGAGTGCACGAGGCGGCATGGTGAACTGAATGGTGATTCAGATGGTGGAATACATCCTGAAGTCGCCAGTGCTCTCCAGAGAAATGTTAAAGTTTAAGCCTGTACATGGAAATTTTGAAGCACAGAATTGCACGGGTGAGGGAAATTCTATTCTCTGAGTGCACTGTGCAGATTTGACCTTGTCTTTGGCGCCCTGTTTATATTTACATTCCTCCTCGATGGAGATAAGCGGAAGGATCGGCTCTGCTAACCCAAACAATTTGACACAATCGCTGTTGTTTCAGCAGACTGGACTCCCAAGGACACCATGTGTCTTCAATTGCCACCTGCAAGCAAGAGAGAGAGACTCTGGACTTGCCATAGATCACATGACTAACATCCATCCACTGCCAGGAGGCACCCTCTGCTGTTCACTAGCGATTGACACACCTACATTACACTGCATACAACATTCATTACAGGACTGATACATACACTGATATATATAAAAACATACACTGACTCTCTCAACTGCTTTGTCATCGTGTGAATTCTATTGTCTGCTAATTGTGCATTTGAGAGTTTTTTTCTTGTAATCACAATATTGGTCATAAAAATGAGCTTTATTTTGATCAACAATGCTTTTTTCTCTCTCCTATTGTGTTTTCCCCTCCTTTCCCCCTCCCCCCCTTACCCCCCCGCTGTTCGACTGGCGCCTTCGGGCTGCCCCGGCTATGGGATGCGCTTACTGAGCGCGCCCAATGTCAAGTCAAATTTCAATTCTCCTGTATGTATTACGTATGGTAGTATTGACAATAAACCTTATTCATTCATTCATTCATTCATTCATTCATTCGTATGCCATATTGGCACACCACATCCCCCCCCCCCCCGTAGAAAAATGCCAGAAACACCAATTAGGCTCTCCCAAATTTAAACCCGATACACACACTAATAAAAATAACACTTACATACAAAAATATATTTACAGGCCTATCCATTCACACAACATAAACTAGAGGGGGCCAGGTAGACTGCCGACCCACCTCAACACGGCTACACGGGCTGTTCTGCTGTCTTAGAAATAATAGTCCATAAAAACAAAATGGCCGTGTTCCTAAAACTAAAGCAATCCCCTAAACATCGTGTATATATATATATATATATATATATATATATATACACACACACACACAATCAGATTTTCATAACCAAACACAAACAGTCAATATGTACACCTATAACTTGTTGCCAGCCCCCACCCCAACACACCCACCCCACAACTTGGGCATTTCAACTTATCAAACATAATACAGACAGTGTTAGGGTTTTTTTTTTAAACAACACAGGGAAAAAATGCAACCAGTACATATTAACTACATGACTTAGGGTAACCTGGCATACTAGCAACACCACCACATCATGCTAATACCCCCCCCCCCACACACACAGCCACCTTACAGTCCCAGTGGGAGACCCACCCCTAGGATTTCCGTCTGGCGGATCCCTCCCAGAGTACCTTCGCCTATTCATCTCTGGGGATGAGCCACGTCGGTGGTTCCTCTTGTCCACTTGCCGTAGCTCATTAGGGTGTCTCCACGATTCGTTGGACAGTCTCAAGTAGCTGTCCTCCCGGGCAGCCATCACCCACAGCCACCCCTGATCGTCTCGTCGTTTTCTTTTCTCTTGCACGCCTCTCACTCAAGCTTCTACCCTGGGCTGGACCTCTTCACCGATGCGCAGAGGAGCTCGATTGGGCTTCCGATGACCACCATGTTGTAACCGGGTTCCCGCCCTGGGTCGAACCTCATCACTGACCCAGCCCGGAGATCTCCTTGATCTCCGGTGTCGTTGTTTGGCGCGTGGTAGAATCGCGCCTGCTGGTCCTGCCCTGCTCTCTTTCATCCTAAATGCTGGCACAGCTCCTGCAGCTCCTCGCTTCACAGTATCACTTGGACAAACTTGAGGGAGCTAGCCTTTTGGCTCCATCAGCTGTCCCGGGCGTTCCGCTGTGCCGTCCAGTTCCCACATCCAGGGCAACTTGGACACTGGCATTGGAACCTGCCCGAGATGGCGCTCCACGTTGATCTTGCAGTCCTCCCATAATACCAGGCCAGTCAATGTCCCAAACCGCATCGTCCTCCACGTGCGGAGCAGGTCGGTCCCACAAAACACAGCCTGACCACTCCTCTCCGACGCCGCAGGTGATCGCGAATCCCAGGCCGTAGAACATGTCACATCCCATGATGTTCAACCCACCAGTGGTCACCACAAACTGGACGTTTGACATCATTACTGACTTGTACCTCGCTGTGAATTCCAATGAACCCACGACAGATAGCCTGCTTCCTCCATAGCCGAAGCACAGTGTTGATAGGTCTCTCACACGGTAATGCGGGAACAGACTTCTCACAGTGGGCCAGTTCAACAGGGAAATTGCTGATCCCGTGTCTACTAACAACGGCACTTCCACACCATCCAGCTAAATGTCGCAGTAAATCCACTCATCTGTGCTCAGGGAGACGGTATGAACAACCGTAGGAGTCGCAGCGGGGGAGTCCGCCTCACGTCTTCGGTCCCCTTGCTCAAAATTTTTGCAGGCTCTGGCGAAATGGTGTAGAAGACCACACTTTCCAGAGCATTTGCCCTTCACCGGACACTCTCTTGCCTTGTACCAATAGCATCTTAGTGTACCTGTGGCGGACCTAATTTTCACAGTGGCAGTGCATTCCTCTTCATTCATGCTGTCTTTGCTGTTCGAGTCTGCAGCCAGCACCTTCAAACAGGGTTCGGCGTGTGTCAGCGTGGTTCTGTCACCGACATCCTTCGCTATCTTCTCTGCTGCTTCAAACTGCTGTTCTATCTCAATAGCCGTGGCTAACATCAGTTCACCCGGGTAGGTCAGGAGCCTCGATCGTGTCGCAGAACAAAGAGTGTGCTCCGCTAGTTGATCACGGACCATTTCTTCATCTAGGGCTCCAAATTGGCACTCCCCTGCCAGCAGACGTAGGTCTGCAACATAGCGCTGCACCAACTCTACTGTCCGCTGATGGCGTTGCCAAAACTGAACTCTTCGGACTATGACGTTTTCCGGGGCGTGAAAGTAGCGCGCCATTAGCCCAACCATGTCTTCAGAAGTATTGGCCCCTCCTTATGTGCCGAGGATTCTTTGACCGTTTGTGCCAAGATTATGGACCCTTGCATTATAGCCCTCGCATGCAGTTTCTCAAGCTCACCAAGGTTAAGGGCCACCAGATAGTTCTGGAAAGCCGCGTACCACCAAGCCCAGGGGATCGGCGGTTCGCCCGGAACCTCCAAAAATGGACGAAAAGTGGAAACGGCTTGCTCCATACCTTTTTCCTCGTCGCCAAATGTTATGTACATAACTCGTATGATGAATAACCAGGCTGGAGGTGCAGTGAACGTAACTTTATTATATCAAACAATGAACTCACAGGTGCTCCGTACAGGCCAAGGGTTGAAGATGAGAGAGGAAGAGCTTTTCCGCGTCTGCCCTTTATACCCCTGGTGACGGCAGAACCGGAAAGGTGGGCAGTCACCCCCACTACACCCAGGGTACACAGTATGCCATATTGGTACACCACACACTGGCTTACGTCGAATCAGTTATTGCTAAGTTTTATCTAAGTTAAGTGCACCCTGAAGCACGCTGGTATACGGTATAGTTCGCCGAGCTCCTCTGAAAATTTTCAGCAGACAAAAACCTACCGTCAAACACAGTGTTGTGTTTGAACCCTGAATGATTGAGGGAGACGGAACTTCTTCACCTTGATGCAGGGCAACAAAATAAAATATTAAACTCATTCAGAAATGATTATGTACAAAAATAAAGGCAACCAGCTTCATTCCTCTACAGGCCAGATGACCGCTGTGATCAACTCTGCTTTAACAGAACTGATCGATTAAGCAGCTGTCTTGAAAATGAGACCCCGTGTCTCAGTGGGATTACCTGTATAAATAAGGTTAATAATAAATAATCCTAGCGATTGCAATAGAGCTCTCACCCACTGATGCTGTCAGTGGCTTGGACCCTAATACACAGCGCGGTTAGAACCAGTGGCACCGGTACCGCACAGGAAGGAAAAGCCACCATTGACTTGCATCTCCTGAACTGTAGGTCCTCTGGCCATTCCGCTTAGGGATGGGTGATACTGTGGAGTGTGTAAATGAAGAGGCATATTCATTTCAGACGATTTATTACACACTCACATCTCAGAAGCAAAGAACAGACTGACTGGTCACATCAAGCATTCCTCTCTCTATATCAAGTCACACTTCACAAGGTTCAAGGCACTTCCTCATCACAGCATGACATCTACACTACACTTCATTCAACCCCCTCTCACCCACTTGGGCATTGTTCTCCCACGTGTATTCATTGTCTCTGTCTAAGGTGTGAAATAACCTGAGGCCCACAATACCAGCATTTTTCCTTTTGATACGATAGCATTAATTTATGGGACGTTTTCTTCAATACTGAGACAGATACTTTTTGCCCAAAATCACATGATTGCAGTTTCATTAACAACTTTATTGCAAGGGCAATATGAAATATGAATAAAACTCATGAACATAAACAGTTGAAAGAAATGCTTATAAAATGCTTATAAAATGAAACGAGCAAATACAAATAAAATGTCTTTTTTCAATTATAATAAAAATAATTAAGACTCACAGTGAATGCAAAATTAATTCAATTTCTTAATTTGATTAAGATTCTCAACTGGATTCAAGTATTTTTTACTTCTGAAATGTTTCATCATTCCTGTATGTGTAATTTTTTTTCACAGTGCAATGTTTTTTTTATTTTATTATTTATTTATTTTACACTGTTATTTTACAAACTTAAATAGTGCTTACTTTGTTTATTTTTCAAATTTTATGTTACTTGGTATCGCCATAGAATTTGGATGAATGGTGTAACAGTTCTGCTGCCCCCGACACTGCTGAAGTTACTCTGCACAGGAGTGCTTGGCTGCACACAGTCTGATAGGCGGCCAATATGCTTGGGCTGGTTTTTGACCAGTTCTCACACATAAATTTAATGCCTAAAACTCTCAGAAGTGAAAACAAATTGCACGTTTTGAATTAACAGTGGTATTGCAATATTTTAAAAAGTATCTACTCCAAAGTATCAACCAGCTGGTATAGAAATATCGATACTTGAGTATCGATACGCCCCTCCCTTCCACTCCAGTCATGTCGGTATTAACTTTACATTTTAGATATTACCGTGGTGAGGACTCACGGTGTGCCGTTTAAAGGGAAAAAGAATTTGCAGCATCCAGTAAATGTGCCGTTACTGTGTGCCTGCCCCCCCCTCTCTGAAATTTTGAAGTTGTTGTGCAGTAGGAGCCCACAAAATTACGATCCAATGATAAAGGGAATAATTGAATGGGATTCTAACAGAGCTAGCCTATAATGGCATATTTGCAGCATTTGTTCACAGGAAAAAACCATACAGAGCTCTGCTCATCTGCTGCCTGCAAAGCACACACACACACACACACACACACACACACACACACACACACACACACACACACACACACAGAGCTAAACCTAACTAACTAACTAACTAACTAACCTGCACTTATATAGCGCTTTTCTAGTCACAAAGACCACTCAAAGCGCTTTCATTAATACTAACCCTCTATTCTAAGGGCCTATAGGAAACAGATATCTAGGGACAATTTAGAACAGCCAATTAACCTAACATGCATGTTTTTGGCATGTGGGAGGAAACCGGAGAAATCCCGGAGTAAACCCACGCAACACGGGGGGAACATGCAAACTCCACACAGATCACTGTTGGTCGGGGGCTGGGATCGAACCCACGATCCCACGATCCCCACAATCCCCCGGCCAAGGGTAAACTGTGTTGCCGCAGTGCTAACCACTGCGCCACCGTGCAGCCCTTCAGGGCATGAAGAGACACAGAACAGTGGCTAAACTTTTATTGATTAAAAATTACATATTTTGACTGAACGACTCCATGTTCGGGGATACACACCCTCGTAACCACATGAAACCATGTTTAAAATCTGAGGCCAGTCTGACAAACGGTTTTGAGAGCTATGCATGGAACAGTCAGACTCACACACAGACAGAGATTTCTTGCTTTTATAGATAGGTCAGGCATTGGTTTGCTTGCTACCAGATGACCATGAAAACCGGTACCGTCTCATGGGTCAGGCTGTCGGCGACTCAACCTGTAACCCCACCCTTCCGAGGGTGTAGAGGGTGAAACTGGGCATCCTGTCAGAACCTAAAGCAATATTTCTCACAGCCATGTGGTGGACCACTCCCAGTTACACGGGGTGAGACTAGACATCCTGGCCGATAATTACATCTGTTGCAAGGTCTGTTGTGGACTGTTGCCAGTCAGTGCATCGTGACATGCACTACACAAAGAGCAGAGGTAAACAAACCTATCATCTGGTCAGTCACTGCAACAGATACTGGAGTCAGTTTGTCGTGGCCTGTCCTTGCCACTGATAATATCGCTATCTGCCAAGAATGTGCCACTAGTCCAGCAAAAGCTAGCGGTACTCAAATACTTTGCAAGCAGTTTCATGAAATGGTCAGTCAGAAAGCATTTCATACTGGCTCGGACGTCGCCCGGGTTAACAAGGTCAGGAGTTCCTGGCAGCGGAGTGCGAAGGACAGAGCTGCGTGGAGGAATCTGATCAGACCTAAATGAAGCAGTCATTGTCACCCCTGACGGACCGCTATGATGAGATGAGATAGATAACACTACAGCCAGGCTTGTAACCATTTGTGCATTTTTAGAAGTAAAAAAATGCTATTACCTCTTGTAAATTATCTTTAAACTGGTGCATATCCGTGCATGCCCATAGAGACCAAGTATAAGCAGGTATTTCTGCATGCCCGTAGAAAGCAAGTGTAAGCAAGCATTTCTGCATGCCTGCCTTTGATCTTTGACATGGTACCCGTGCATGCCCGTAGAGAACAAATATAAGCAAGTATTTCTGCTGCATGCCTGCCTTTGAGCTTTGACATGGTTACCATGGCGACAGTAACCATGCATGCCCATAGAAACCAAGTATAAGCATTTCTGCTGCATGCCTGCCGTTGATCTTTGACATGGTTACCATGGCAACAGTAACCATGGTGAAACCTGCCTTTGATTTTTGACGTCACCACTCGTTCAGTGGTGCCTGCCTTTGATCTTTGATGCCTGCCTTTGATCTTTGATGTCATAGCAAGTCCAATGATTTTTTGATGATCTCATAGCGAGTCCTATGATCGTGACAGACACACAGACAGACAGACAATAACACAAACAGACAGAGATTTCTTCTTCTTTTAGATTTGATTGGCGGTTGGCAACCAGCTTACAGGTGCATTACCACCACTGACTTGATTATCATCACTCTGTATCTTTGTATAAGGAGTTCTTATAAGGAGTTCTGAACAACTCCTTATGTGTGAAAAAATTATCTGTCCTTGGACTGTGTCCTACTGCCACCAGTTTCTTGAATTATGACTAGTGCATACCCGTAGAGGCCAAGTATAAGCAAGTATTTCTGCATGCCTGTAGAAAGCAAGTGTAAGCAAGCATTTCTGCATGCCTGCCTTTGATCTTTGACATGGTACCCGTACATGCCCGTAGAAACCAAGTATAAGTAAGTACTTCTGCTGCATGCCTGCCGTTGATCTTTGACATGGTTACCTTGGCAACAGTAACCATGCATGCCCGTAGAAACCAAGTATAATTATGCAAGTATTTCTGCTGCATGTCTGCCTTTGAGCTTTGACATGGTTACCATGGCAACAGTAACCATGGTGCTCCCTGCCTTTGATCATTGACATGCTTACCATGGCAACAGTAACCATGGTGAAACCTGCCTTTGATCTTTGACATCACCGCTTCTTCAGTGATGCCTGCCTTTGATCTTTAATGATGTCATAGCAAGTCCTATGATTTTTTTGATGATGTCATAGCAAGTCCTATGATCGTGACAGATACACAGACAGACACACACAAAGATTTCTTGAATTATAATATGATGACTAGGGCATACCCGTGCATGCCCGTGCATACCCGTAGAAACCAAGTGTAAGCATGTATTTCTGCACACAGATAGACATCATGTAGCGAGTCCTATGATCGTTGACATCATAGGAGCGTCATCGGACATCATGCAGACATCATAGGCACATCATAGGCGGTCCTATGATTGTGACCCGTCCATGCCCGTAGAAAGCAAGTATAAGCAAGTATTTTTGCATGCCCGTTGGTGAAGGGTCTCCTCCTGTCTCAGACGGGTGTGTTGTTCACAGTCACGGCTGCGACATACTGCTGGAACCTCAGGTGTTTCATCTTCACGTCATCTTTTCTGACGTGCAGCAATTATCCTCACTGTATTGCTCTCCATGTCGTGGAACATCATCGGCGACTCTATACTATAGTGTCTATGTGACGTCATAAATCAGTGCTTTGCTTGGCATTTTACACATTTGTAGTGTAGACTGGCATTCTTCAAGGTTACACATTTTTTCCGTGTCAGCACCTCTTTAAAAACCACATTGCTGGGAAAGACACTTTTGCTTAGTTTCTTCATCTTGAGCAAGAATACAAAGACTGCTTGGTCTGGCAACTGTGCTCACGGCAGTGTAGAATTGGCTATGGCTGAAGAAATCTGTTGTGCAGAAAACACCAACGCACTGTAAAGACTGGCCCTGTGACTTATTCACCTTGCCAATTTTGAGCCATATGACATCATAAAGACACATTAGTCTAGACATCGTGAGTGATGGTCTATATGATATAAAGACACATTTGGACACAATTGTCTATGTGACGGCATCGCAAGTCCTATGTTGCCTGATATCATAGGATCATCATAGGACATCATGCCGACGTCATAGCAGGTCCTATGATGTGCTATGTCTATATGATGCCATCATGAGTCCTATGATGCCTGAGATCATAGGATCATCATAGGACATCAGGCAGTCTATGATGTCTGAGATCATAGGACATCAGGCAGCCATCATAGGCCGTCCTATGATGTCCTATAAACGTGACACACACACACACACACAGAGATTTATTGCTTTAATAGGGTGATAGAGTGATGATGACTAGTGCATACCCGTGCATGCCCGTAGAAACCAAGTATAAGCAAGTATTTCTGCATTCCTGCCTTTGATCTTTGACATGGTTACCATGGCAACAGTAACCATGGTGATGCCTGCCTTTGATCTTTGACATAATTATCATGGCAACAGTAACCCTGGTGAAATCTTTGACATCACCACTTGTTCAGTGATACCTGTGTTTATGCACCTGTAAGCTGGTTGCCAACTGCCAATCAAATCTAAAAGAAGAAGATCTTTGATGATGTCATAGCAAGTCCTATGATCATGAGTGATGCCTGCCCTTGATCTTTGATGATGTCATAGCGAGTCTTATGATCATGAGTGATGCCTGCCTTTGATCTTTGACATGGTTACCACGACAACACAAAGTCCTATGATCGTGACACAAACACACAGATTTTCTTGAATTGTATATAGAGTGATTATGTTTATTCGCCAGACATTTTAGTGTTTCAAAGAGGGTGTAACGTAAAATATGGGAATATTAATAAATAATAAATATGATCAGGTATGAATTATTTAATTTATATTGATGTATTGGAATCTGAGCTCAAATCTCATTTCATATACATCAGAAAAGCTAATAACACTCGTAAGGGGCACCAGCTTCTATCTTTAAGAAGCAATTTGATCTTTAATTTCACTTTATACCTGTTTGATCACTCAATAAATTAATCAATAATCAGTCTCAAAAATTTTCCGTGAATTCGATACCTGGGCTTGAAACAGACTCAGAATGAAATAAATTCCCAACAACTTCTCATTTTTAAATATTTATTAAACAAAATGATTAATAGACATCGAAATAATTTCATTAATCATAAAATCAATCTTGTAAATGATAGATTAACAATGTCAATATTTTCGGAACCAGGGTTAAACTGAGAAACGAATTTCTATCAGTTTGAGTTAACAGATTATCAAAAACAACGCAAATTTATGGAGAAAGTTTGCTAATTATGAAAAAGTCCTAAATTAATCTTAAGAAAATAAAAACGGAATTTTAATGAAAAGGAGAGTTATGTTGAGGGCTTCTTAATTTGCATCTGATTAGATATATAAATTAGTACCGAACCTCAAGTTTAATTCAGCAGATGAATTAAAGTTTTTTCAGCTCACGTGATCCTCAGTGATGGCAGTTCTGTCGTCCTTTTTCAGCCCAAGACTTTGTGGATGTGAGGGAAATATCTGCCAGCAGATACTTCAAGGGTTCACAGCTCGACCTTTAGATTCAAGCGGTCGAAGGAGGCTGGATTCTGGGCTGCATGACCCACAGTTGAAACGGGTCTTAGCCAGATGGTGCCGACGTCTCTTCAGAGTGATGTGGGACAGCTGTGTGTTGATCCTACAGCTGCACGTTATGTGGGAGCTGCGTCTTTCTTCAAGAGGTCTTCGGTAATAATTAAAAGATATCTAATCCGATTTCAAATTAGAAAAGAAACTTTCGGACTTTAGATAAAAATAGTTTTGGGAGGTGCTTGGTCAAGAAAAATATTATAAAAATAAAGTCAAGATTAAAGTTTACCTTAAAATTAAACAAACGGCGGTTTACAGAAAGTTTAACAAAAAGTGATAAATTAAGAATTGGAGTTTGACTCCGATTAAGAATTGAGCTCAAAGAAAAAGGAATTCCTAGGCATTTAAGAGAAGAAGAAAATACAAAGTTACATAAACAAATTATCTGCTGTGCTCAGAAAAGCGCCATGTGGTCCTTTGTTCTCCCTTGCTGTGTGTAGACAATGGAGGAGATCAGAAAGAAGGGAGCAGGCGAAAAGAGAATCCGGAGCAGAAAGAGTGACGAAAAAAAGCTGAAACAGAGTCTCTCTCTCCCTTTTATAAGCTCTGTTGAGTTTCGCGGGATTCTGGCCTGACCGGAACCTCAGCCAATGAGCGTCCTTCGTGGGCGGGCTCGATGAACTTTTAGTCCAATGAACAGGCCTTGTCTGTGAGGGACCAATAGGATGAAGAAGCTGGGGTTCTATGAAGACTGGTGACACATGATATCAGTCCACAGGAATACACAGTTTTAAATACATTGGAATGTATTGTTACACACTTATGTATAACTAAACTAACCTTAGTGTATCTTATAAGCAGTGCTTCTAAATCAACATGCAGGAATAAACATTCATTTAACATCAACATGCATATATATATAAAATCACAGATTAATGCATTTCACACATATTATTGATTTTCCACATCAAACACATCAGAGTCCATCTGCATTTTCATAGTTCTGAAAAGAATGAAGGTTTAGAATTGAGTTTGTAATAATGTACTTTAAAGTTGTTTAAATCCAGCATGTCCACAGTTTAAGGAAATTAACTGAGTCGTGGATCTGTGTAGGTTTTATGGGGGCAATAAAAGTGAAGCCGGACATTGGGGGAAATTCCTTAGGCTGGTTTTAACAAAAGAGGATTTCAGCTGTGGCCTGGAGGAAGAAAATCCATTTATTTGCGTTATTCCTGGATGAAACAAAAATGTCTTTAAGCAGGAGAATAATTATTGCTGAGCCAAAGTGAGATGATGCTACAGTCCCCCCTCTGGTAGCAATGGTGACGTTGATTCAGCGTTGATAGCAATCCTAGGCATCAAATCCCAATTTGGCGAGGCTTGATCCAAATGCTGAACTAAAGTTCTGATGTCAGTAAGTCTTAAGCTTGTAAACAGTATCTATTCCAAAGTGTAGGTTCTTAAATTTGGTTTTTTTGAAAAACTTCTGGAAATTTCGAAAAATAATTTTGGCGTGACCAAATATAAACATTGCATAATTGTCTAGGATATACTAAAGTTCTGTATAAACCTGTAAAGGCTTAAAAATTCTGGGTACAAAAAAAAATGAACTAGAAGTATGTGGATTTTGCCATACTTGATTAAATGTTTTGGGTTTGCTGAAAAATATCTATTCAAGGTTTCAAAAACAGTTTAAATGTGCATAAAATCTAAATAAAGTATAAAAGGTTATTTGTATATACACAAGCATGTATCCAAAAATCTTAGTCAAAAGCAAAAATAAAATTCTTTCATATTTGAGGTAGATTCAGACTAATCAATATTGAGGTGACTCAAGGAGGTTCAAATTGAATTTGTTTAGTTAGACTAAACCATGGTTCCACAGATGTCCAAATCATAGGGTGTTTGAGGCTTTTGTTCAGAAAAACTGAGTGGGCATAGGATGTCGTTATCATTCTTTGGATGGCAATGAGAAGTAAATTTGGATTTACTGCAAAAAGGAGAGCATATTCATTGCTAAAGCGTTAACTGAAAAGCTAATGTTTCTAGCTACTTCTGAGAGTAACATATACATTGGCTGTGTGTGAGTATAGTCAACCCTTAACACAAAGAGCAAAGAGTTCAAGACCTTGTTGAGTTTGATTGAAGCTTCGGAGCAAGCATTCAAAACCAACACAGTGTCTTGTAAGACTTTTGGTAACGATTTGTGGTTCGACAACCTGGCGTTTCGGTTTAGCGGTGTTGACCGAGTTAACAGTGGGCATGCTAAGGTTAACTAGAGGCTCTAACAATGAGGCTGTTATTAAGAATCCATCCGAAGATCTTTGACCTTTCGTTTTGGCTTGGCCCAATTCTGACTGGGTAACAGTGGGTGTGATTGCTAGGCAGATGGCTAAACTGATAAACAGGAGGGCCATCATCTTGGCAAACAAAAGTGAGTGGTTTTGGATCTTAATCTTCTTGTTGATCTTTCTTTAGATACCTGGTTGGCAAATGAAAATTCCTCTTAGAGGTGGAATGATTTCTTTTAGATGGATGTACTTTATTGATCCCAAAACTGGGAAATTACAGAATAGAGCTTAAGAGATTGAACTCTAAACCTTGTGCTTGTTTTTCTCACCTTTGACGGGAGTTTTAAGATTATTAGCTCAAGCTAATGGTGTTGAATGTCTTGTGTATACTATTTGGTAATAGTAAGTTGATTGAAGTTTATTAGATTTTACAGAGGTCTTTGAAATTAGTTTAAGGGCTAATTTGGTTTTAATATACCCTTTCCTTTCTGGAAGTTTTGATGCAGTTAACTGATTGGAGAAATTTGACTGAGTGTACCTGAGGCTAGTAGTTAGCTACAGTTATTTCTCAGATGTAGGTTTGATTTTAATCTTATTTATGGACTTACTTTGACAGTGTTGTACCCGACAAGTCCCATGGGGTTTTGGTAAAGGTTACACTGATTTTGGTGAGCCCATTTGAAAATGGGGTCCTGGATTTGGCTCTTGAGTGGCCAAAGTTTGTTGTTGACAATGTGTGGATTCATCCACTTGGGCAGGAATTTAGGAGTGATTTTCCTTTCCTGTAAATTTATTTCAGGTGTCTGTGGTACAAATGTGGGGTGGAAGATCTTGTCCCCCCTTCGCAGTTTGTCATGCGAGAGTTTTTGATCGTCGTACGCTTTCTGTTGTTTAGCGACTCTGTCCGAATGGTTTTGAAATACAGACTTGGGAGCTTTGTATGTCCTTTTGACGTTTTTGTGTTCTGCAGCTGGAATGTTATGGGCATTGGCAGTCATCACCCCCCTCTGGTTTCGAGGAACACTGAGCGGTGGAGATGATGGTTCGTCGGAAGCATGATCAGGAGTGCCATTGCATAGCTGCAGAGAAGATTGTGTCGTATGAAGTGGTATCAGTTTTGGTATGTCATAGGGTTTAGATGCGGGCAGCGCATGTACCATTTTATCCGACCGGTGTTTGACGGTTTTATGGATCATTTGGTTGCAAGGTTGAGTGACTGTGCACCTTGCGTTTGCAAAAGTTGGGTTGTTTGTCGCAAAAAGTTGAGGTTTCAGAGGGTACAGAGAGCCGGTTGGTGTGGCTCTTGTGACCATGCAGGCCTCATGGGTGGGTGGGAGGGTTTTGAAATGTGACACCACCATTGAATCATGGGTATCAAGGGTTTTAAGAGGGCCGTTTGGGGTTTTCTGCTCGGCCATTGAGTTTTCAAGATCATTTGAGTGTTTGGCTTGACCTTGTATTTGAAGGTGACTTTTGACTTCTCGTGGACAGTACTCACCTTGGTCTTGGCGGTCGCTTTCACTCGGTTGCAGTTGTTCCAACAGTGCTAGTTGTGTGAGACTTGGGGTGTCCAAAGTATTCAGAACAAAGCACTGTGATTCAGTTGTTCTTGTTGGGTCAAATGGGTGAGGGTGTTGCGTTTGAGCCCATAGTTTGAGGTTCTTGAAATCAATCAGTGGCTCAAAACGATTCAGTAGGTCTTTGCCAACAAGCAATGGAATGGCGTCAAGTTTGGACACGTAGACCGGATGTGTCAAGGTCATGGGTCCAATGGACATGTTTAGTAGTGATACGCCCAACAGGGTTGTTTTAGTGAGCGCATATGGTCGCACAGCTAATGAACAGGGTTCCAGTTTCAAGTGTTTGTTAGCGCGGTTAGCGGCTACACGTAGTTTGTCAAAAAGGGTGTGTGACATGAGAGTGACGTCAGCAGCGGTGTCTAAAACAGCGTCCTGACACACCATGTCTTCAAGGGTCAGTGGGAGGTAAATTTCCGTGCCACCCCCCTCTCGTTTAAATCGCATAGGAATTGTGGAACCGGTGGTTCGACACAGAGTTGCGAAATGTCATTAGAGGAGTGGTCTGTGACCTGTGGTTGGGCTGCCATAACAGCACTGGACTGCGTTGAGTCCTTTAGTCCTTCCTCATTTGCATGAGGGATTTTCTTCTTGCATTTCCTTCGTTTGGAACGCTTGTTTTGAGTTGGCACAGCTGATATGGCTAGAATGTTAGCAGTTTTATTCTCTTTGTTGCTTTGAATCTCTGCTAGGAGGTGTTGGACAATTTCAATAGCTTCTCGACTGAATGTAGGAGTTTCTTCTTCCTTCCAAGGTTTGTGATAGGTCTCTCTGCTTCTGAGCTTCTGTGATGGGATGGAGACCATTTGTCGCGGTTATGCGTGTCTTCGTATCGGTATCTGTCATCATGGTAGTCCGTATCGTGTTCTCGTGACCTGTCCCTCGGACATGGTCTACGACGGTAGTCGGGTTTTCGCAAAGTTGGTCCAAAGTGGTATCCAGAGGACCTAGTTTGGTTTTGACCTTGCTGAGGTCGCTTGGGAAAATGCTTCGGCTGTTGGTGTACTCGCGGTGTAGGAGGTGGAGTAGAGCGAGGGGCTCCTTCCAACTCCAAGGTGTTAGATGTATCGCTAATAGCTAGCACTGTGGCAGGCTCAGCGTGCTTGTTGCGACTTTGTTGCTGTTTTTGGAACGCATAGTGTGCAAACTCTCTCAGCTGACTTATTGAGTTTGACCTTGGGTTAGCTGTAACTCCTAGGTAATGGCTCACAGTGGGATGGAGGTTTTGGATGAAGAGGGTCTTGAAATTGTGGTCTTCTTCCATCCCTGGTGTATTTTGGGATCCAAAATATGCAAGTAGGAGTCTCTGGTAGTAGGCTTGTGTCGGCTCTGAGCGTCCTTGCTTTACGGCTAGGGCTGCGGTTAGCCCTGCTTGTAGGCAGTCGTCGGAGAACTCCTTTTCGATGGCTTCGCGGAGCAGCATGTAATCTGCTTTGATGTTTGTCGGCTGTCTGTCTATGAATTTTGATACTGACCTGTTAGATGTTAGTTTAATCAGATAGATGCGATCGTCTGTCGTAGCATCAGGATACTTACGCAGGTAGTAATCAATGTCCTGTAAATACACTTTGGCATCAGGTGAACCCGTAGGTCCTGGATCAAATTTGGTGATATTTCGCGCGATCTTGTCAAGGTCGCGGTCTGAAGGGGCACACGCACGCTGTCCATGCGGTCGTCCGTATTCGAAACGGGAATCGGGCAAGGGAGCGCGGTGGGTGTCCCGGTGTTCATGTCTTTCCTTTAGGAGCAGTTGACATTCCTTGTAATCCTTCTTCACATTTTCAAGTTGACCTTCAACTCTTCTGAGTTCCTTCTTTGTGTCTTGAAGGGCATCTTCAAGTTCATTGTTGTCTTGGTGAAGCACGTCATTGTTATGCATCAACCGTTCCTTTTGTGACTCTGCACGGTCCAAATCTTGTACCGCTTCATCCAGTTGGTTTTGAGTTTTGTCATTCTCCTCTTGAGATTGTTCCAAATTTTCTTTCAGTGTCTCGTTCTCTTCTTGGAGAGATAGGATCGTTGTTTGTTGATTTGCTAGCTCGTTCTCGGCTACTTTTAATCTTGCGACTAATGTTAGCGCAAACTTACCTAACACACTGGTGAGGTCCTTGCCTTCTGGTGGTTTTTCAGTGTGTTCATTCAAAAGTTCTTCAGTGAGTTGCTCCAATTCTTCGGGCTGCGTTTCTTTGACCCGTGTTGTGAAGCTAGAAATTAAATTAGAAGTCCATGCTTCCAATGTTGTTTGAAGGTCATCCAGTTTGGTAAATTGGTTGGTTGTCTGTTGACTCATCATGTTTGACCGTTGTTGTTATTTAGCTTCTAAAAAAAAATTCAACTTGTTGATTATTCTTAAATTTGTTCAACAAGGTTTAACCTTGAGTGTTTTATTTTACAACCGTGATAGTTGAAAGTTCCTTTAGAATTTGTTTCAACTTGTAGGCTTGCAGGATGGGAAATAGAATTTTGAAATGATTTAGAAATGTAGTGATGCTTCAAATAATTCGTTCGTTGAAACTATGTTGTTAAATAAAGTTAAATTGAAATTGGTTTGAATTTGTTTCGCAAAACAAAACTGAAATTTCAATGGTGTGGATTGACTTCTTTCCTTTGATTTTCAAAGTCTAGTATTGGAATTTGTCATCAATAACTAGCTTTGGAATTTTGCAGAATGTCACTTTGAAGTGAGGAGTTTATTTACAAAAGAAATCCAAAAGCAAAAGAGGCTAAATGCTTTAAAGATTAAGATTATAAGTTTCCACTTTCTTTTAAAGTTAAGGCTTTCCTTTGGTTTTATTTGTTAAAGCCTATTTTCAGTTGAAGCATTAAATGTTTAAAATATTTACAAATTAGAACCAAGTGAATTGTTTGAATATTTGGTGTCCAAGGATTTCTTAGGATTGAAGCCAATAGTGATCTTTCTTGATTGTGATCTATAAATTTCTTATTTACAGAATAATCAATGTTTGCACCTTTTTGACTTTTTCTTAAATCCTGGGAAAAATTTGAAAATTATGCTGGTTGGTTAAATGTTTTTCTTTTCCTGTAGAGAAAGCATGAATCAGAAATGACACAATGAGTTTAAATAACACCTAGAGCTTCTCTTAAGTGTTAATTGCTTGATGTGGTTTCCTAAATTTGAGAAAAAGGAAAAATTTTAAATATTCACCAAGTCTGTAAATTTGTCAAAATGCACAGGATTAATCCTACTTTAATGTTACTCTTGACTAAACATCAGCATTAGAATCCTTAATCTAAAACTGGGTTTCTGTGAGAAGGGAATCACACCATATCACATTTAAAAACAGCAAAATAAGCACACATATAGCTTCAAAGTTTGTAACTTTTTGCTTAAAAGTGTGTAAACATGTTTGCTTTTAGCTTAAAAGATCATAATATGTGGTTATATAAGTGATTAAATACAATAGAGGTGTTTGTATATGTTCCTGCTATAAGTGTCTATGCAGTTAGTGGGGTTTCACCACTGAGAAAAACTTTCAGAAGCCAACAGGTCCTTTTCCTTTTATTCTTGGCATAAAAGTTTGGATTAGTGTTAAATTTAGTTTATTCCGAATAATGTGAATTGCTTTGAAGTTACTTTGAAGACTTAATTTGGTTATAAATCGTCTTTAAAGATTATGTTTAAATAAAAATTGCAGTCCCTATGTCTCACCACAAGATGGAGGCAGTTTTCGTCTGCACTTCCAAAAGAGGAAACCCAATGACGTCGCAAGGAGTCAAGGCTCTCTACTCAAAATGGCGGCTACAGGGAACTCTGCCTAGACTTAAGATGGCGTCGCTGAGCCGATCTACACATGCGCGTCATGCACAGCTTGACGGTCGCGTGCGCGACTGAGCCTGCACGTGCCACGTGGATGCAGAGCTCAAGCTTCAGTCCATAAAACCACGCCTTGCTTTCCAAAGGCGGGAAAACTTCAGTCTCCCTAAACTTTATTCAACAAGTTTATACAATGGTTAATTCAATTAAATCCCAAGGGTTTGCTTCGCCTGTGGGGTGTTGAAATAACGGGGAAAACAAATAGGATTTCTTCGCTATTTTGTTTCCAGGCCTATTTTAATTATTCAGCGTGTAATCACTTTTAAGCATGCATTAAACAACAAAAACTAAACTGACTAGGGTGCAGTGGGGGTCTTCACCCCCACCTTGGTCAGCAGACACACAGCAGTTATCAGGAGTAATCAGGGGGGCGAATTCACCCCCTCCCCCTCGTGACACAGAGACAGACAATAGACTGGCTGCAGACAATGAACCACCTTTGTGAGTTAAAATTGACCAAAATCACACACAAGCTTATGTATTAATTTCCTTCTGAGTCGTTTCAAGTTCAACCAAGCCTTCACGCGGGGCACCAATATATGTAACGTAAAATATGGGAATATTAATAAATAATAAATATGATCAGGTATGAATTATTTAATTTATATTGATGTATTGGAATCTGAGCTCAAATCTCATTTCATATACATCAGAAAAGCTAATAACACTCGTAAGGGGCACCAGCTTCTATCTTTAAGAAGCAATTTGATCTTTAATTTCACTTTATACCTGTTTGATCACTCAATAAATTAATCAATAATCAGTCTCAAAAATTTTCCGTGAATTCGATACCTGGGCTTGAAACAGACTCAGAATGAAATAAATTCCCAACAACTTCTCATTTTTAAATATTTATTAAACAAAATGATTAATAGACATCGAAATAATTTCATTAATCATAAAATCAATCTTGTAAATGATAGATTAACAATGTCAATATTTTCGGAACCAGGGTTAAACTGAGAAACGAATTTCTATCAGTTTGAGTTAACAGATTATCAAAAACAACGCAAATTTATGGAGAAAGTTTGCTAATTATGAAAAAGTCCTAAATTAATCTTAAGAAAATAAAAACGGAATTTTAATGAAAAGGAGAGTTATGTTAAGGGCTTCTTAATTTGCATCTGATTAGATATATAAATTAGTACCGAACCTCAAGTTTAATTCAGCAGATGAATTAAAGTTTTTTCAGCTCACGTGATCCTCAGTGATGGCAGTTCTGTCGTCCTTTTTCAGCCCAAGACTTTGTGGATGTGAGGGAAATATCTGCCAGCAGATACTTCAAGGGTTCACAGCTCGACCTTTAGATTCAAGCGGTCGAAGGAGGCTGGATTCTGGGCTGCATGACCCACAGTTGAAACGGGTCTTAGCCAGATGGTGCCGACGTCTCTTCAGAGTGATGTGGGACAGCTGTGTGTTGATCCTACAGCTGCACGTTATGTGGGAGCTGCATCTTTCTTCAAGAGGTCTTCGGTAATAATTAAAAGATATCTAATCCGATTTCAAATTAGAAAAGAAACTTTCGGACTTTAGATAAAAATAGTTTTGGGAGGTGCTTGGTCAAGAAAAATATTATAAAAATAAAGTCAAGATTAAAGTTTACCTTAAAATTAAACAAACGGTGGTTTACAGAAAGTTTAACAAAAAGTGATAAATTAAGAATTGGAGTTTGACTCCGATTAAGAATTGAGCTCAAAGAAAAAGGAATTCCTAGGCATTTAAGAGAAGAAGAAAATACAAAGTTACATAAACAAATTATCTGCTGTGCTCAGAAAAGCGCCATGTGGTCCTTTGTTCTCCCTTGCTGTGTGTAGACAATGGAGGAGATCAGAAAGAAGGGAGCAGGCGAAAAGAGAATCCGGAGCAGAAAGAGTGACGAAAAAAAGCTGAAACAGAGTCTCTCTCTCCCTTTTATAAGCTCTGTTGAGTTTCGCGGGATTCTGGCCTGACCGGAACCTCAGCCAATGAGCGTCCTTCGTGGGCGGGCTCAATGAACTTTTAGTCCAATGAACAGGCCTTGTCTGTGAGGGACCAATAGGATGAAGAAGCTGGGGTTCTATGAAGACTGGTGACACATGATATCAGTCCACAGGAATACACAGTTTTAAATACATTGGAATGTATTGTTACACACTTATGTATAACTAAACTAACCTTAGTGTATCTTATAAGCAGTGCTTCTAAATCAACATGCAGGAATAAACATTCATTTAACATCAACATGCATATATATATAAAATCACAGATTAATGCATTTCACACATATTATTGATTTTCCACATCAAACACATCAGAGTCCATCTGCATTTTCATAGTTCTGAAAAGAATGAAGGTTTAGAATTGAGTTTGTAATAATGTACTTTAAAGTTGTTGAAATCCAGCATGTCCACAGTTTAAGGAAATTAACTGAGTCGTGGATCTGTGTAGGTTTTATGGGGGCAATAAAAGTGAAGCCGGACATTGGGGGAAATTCCTTAGGCTGGTTTTAACAAAAGGGGATTTCAGCTGTGGCCTGGAGGAAGAAAATCCATTTATTTGCGTTATTCCTGGATGAAACAAAAATGTCTTTAAGCAGGAGAATAATTATTGCTGAGCCAAAGTGAGATGATGCTACAAGGGTTAGAAATCATAGTGATCCAACTTCACTTTTTGCAATCTTCAAAGGTGAGATTTTGCATTTTTTTTTTTTTTCTTTGTTACTTATTTGTACCCGTGGGTAGACTTGGTTTGCAGTCTGGTGATAAGCCACCGGCTGCTGGTCGCTGCGTGCGCGAGCGCCCTAAACCTACATGTTTTTGGTGTGCGGGAGGAAACCGGAGAAATCCCGGAGTAAACCCGCGCAACACGGGGAGAACATGCAAACTCCACACAGCTCACTGTTGGTCGGGGGCTGGGATCGAACCCACGATCTCATGATCCCCGCGGTCCCCCGGCCGAGGGTAAAACTGTGCTGCCACAGTGCTAAACCACCGTGCAGCCGTGCAGCATTTGTGTTATTGGTAAAAAGGGTAATCACTTTTTCAAAGTTGTATTGACTTTGACTAACGCTAAACACCTGCTTGTGATGATGGGATGCAATTCTCGGCAAGCGAGCAATTTTCAGCATAACATCGTTGTCATTGTACAGTAGTACAGTACAACAATATTGTGGATTTGGGCCTCTAGTGCTCTTTCCATAATTTGCATGAAGATCCTGTGCCACCATCATGTCGCTAAACGTTTTAAAAACCTTGGTATTCTTGTCTGTAGCCACAAGCAGCTGAGAAATCTGGTCCTCGAACCAAATATCTATCAGAGCCTGTATCTCTTCACGACTCCAAGTCTGTCCACGAGACATTGTGGAGAAAAAGGAATGGGCGAGAGGCAACGAGCTGGAATGAGATAAGGCTTTATTTTCTCCAACATACTGGAAACACGCTTCGTAGCTTGTGTGAGCTACTGCGCTAGCAGGGTTTCTGTACATAGCTCTTTTATACCTGCTGCTCAGACATAGAGAATGTGTGGCACATTAGCATAGCGATTGTCAGTCAATACACATCATTAACATGACATCAACTGGCGCTGCTTTGATCGCTGCTTCTGGTCTCCGCGGCTCGCGGTTATTCTTTCCGTCCTCGGGGGGCGCTTAACTTAACAGTCCAGTCTCATTGTCCCCCCGCTTCCCGGGGCTCTTTGTCCATCTGTCCATTGTCCTGCTTTTCCTCCCGCCCCGATGGGTGTGAGAGGATGTCCACCCGCTGTGTCTAGTGTCACCACACAGGCCCCCCCCCCGAATACCCAAAAGGGGCTGTGACCCCCCCAGTCCTTTGGGCTCAAGACGGCGCTCCGACGGCGCTCCGGTTTACCACTCCGGTTGAACTGTCCTGCTGGTGAGGAGTGTCGGAGGGCAGTCAGTCCATGGGGGGGAAAGAGGGAAGGGTGAAAAGCACTTTCTGCTCCACTCCAAGTTCCAACACGTGATGACCGTGGTTTGTGGGCGCACGGGGGCTGGTGCGTGTAATGCTGATGGAACAAAGCTGGCAATCGGCAGGCTTTAAGGAGTGGAGGTGCGGGCAGAATGATGTGGAGGATGAGGGGGTGGTGGGGGGAAACAATGGAGTGCCGGCCCGGGACGTTAAAAGCGTCTGGGCCACGCAAAAATTGTGTGTAGATCAGCCACGGGCGAGGGACTTCTCCAGTAAATCCTCTGGTGATCCACAGCGGCTGTGAAAAAAATTAAGTTCAGTCGGCTCCTCCTTGATGCGGAGCTCTGTCCTGCAAGGATCTGGGGAAGGTGATCGGCCCAATTCCCCGAGGATGCGTAGCGGCTGTGAAAAAAACAATTTAAGTCCCGTGGGTGAGCTGCCGACTCCTTTAGGTGCGACGCGCAGAGCCTAAAGGTTTCGGGAATGGCAATCGGCCGTGTTCCCTGGTAATGTGCAGCGACCGAGGACCTTTATCAGTTCTTGGAGCCGTGTTTGTCCCTGGTGCATGGCGCGTGCTCTGGCGCAGTGGCCACGTAGCTGTAGGGTGCGCTTCTTGTAATCCTGCGGTGTGTGCACGGGGCTTCTAGGGGAGCTTGACTGACACCACGCAGATGGCGCAGATCTTCTCCTTCCAGGCTGTTCTGTCAGTTTGCTTGTCTCGCCAATCATGGTGCATCTCGGCCCCATGTAGATGAAGAGGGAGTCCACTGCACGGCGAAAGGGAGAGATAATCCATTTCACGTCAGGTCACCACTGTGGAGAAAAGGAATACAGGCGAAGCATGTCGATCTTGATTCCACAGCGTGGTGAAAGGTCGAGATGCTCCATGGCATGTCAAGGGTCACCAATGTGGAGTAAAAGGAATGGGCAAGAGGCAACGAGCTGGAATGAGACAAGGCTTTATTTTCTCCAACATACTGAAAACACGATTCATAGCTCGTGTGAGCTACTGCGCTAGCAGGGTTTCTGTACATAGCTCTTTTATACCTGTTGCTCAGACAAAGAGAATGTGTGGCACATTAGCATAGCGATTGTCAGTCAATACACATCATTAACATGACATCAGCTGGCGCCGCTTTGACCACTGCTTCTGGTTTTCTGCGGTTTCCGGTTATTCTGTCCGTCCTCGGGGGGCGCTTAACTTAACAGTCCAGTCTGATTGCCCCCCAGGGCTCTTTGTCTGTCTGTCATTGGCCTGCCTTTCCTCCTGCCCTGATGGGTGTGAAAGGATGTCCACCCGCTGTGTCTAGTGTCACCACAACATTTTTTTTTTTTACTTTTCTTCTTGGCTTTCTCCGGTAAAAGTATTTCTTGGATCCGCATGGTTGTCTTTATTGTTATTTTCTACCCAAAATGGACGCTGAAGGACCGAGAGCTCTTCAGCTGAATCGGGATGTTGGTTTTATTTACCTACAGATTCCTGCCACGAATGTGCTAACAAGGTTAGCAAGCTAGTAACGAAAACACACATCAAGTTTTCAAGGCAGGGACAACTTTTTCAGGTGAGTGGCAACTTTGCCTCTCTGCATCTCACTCAGACAGTGAATTCATGTCTTTTTGTGTATTTACATTGAGTTATAATGTAATCGTGCTGCACGAAAAATTCGCCCATTCGCGTTTGATGTGAAGGCACCTTACGATAAATGCCACTTTCTCTTCTCACTATGTGTTGCTGTGGTTACACAAACGCTGAGGGGCACATCCGCCCTTTAGTCCGCTGGATACTTCGTTTGCATTCACACGGCAAGTGAAGCGCACCAGACTTTGTTTGCAAGCAAACCGAGACACCCATTTTCAGGGGGACCAGACTTTGCTTTTTTGGTGCTGTACCAGAGTTCCAACGCACATTCAGACGGCATGAAATGAACTGAATTATCTGCGGAATACACTCTTTGGTCCTTTAGCCCGGACCAAACAGTGGCCGTCTGAATGCACCCTAAGACTCAGATGAGAGCTAAGCTGAAGAAGATCAAAGGTGAAGAAGGCTGCAGGTCCGGACAGCATCAGCTCGAGGCTCCTCAAGTCCTGTGCAGACCAGCTGTGCGGGATTGTGGAGCACATCTTCAGTCTGAGCCTGAAGCTGGGGAGGGTACCACAGCTGTGGAAAACATCCTGCATGGTACCCGTGCCGAAGACTCTGCACCCCAAGGATCTGAACAGCTACAGACCAGTGGCCCTCATGTCACACTTGATGAAGACCCTGGAGAAGCTGCTCCTCACCCACCTCCGCCCCCTGGTGGGACCAGCGATGGACCCATTTCAGTTTGCCTACCAGCATGGCATTGGGGTGGAGGATGCAGTGATCTTCCGCCTATGTTGTTCCCTGTCCCACCTGGAGAAGCTTGGGAGCACTGTGAGGATCATGTTCTTTGATTTCTCCAGTACTTTCAATACCATCCTACCAGTGATCCCGAGGGACAACCTGCTGTGTGCAGGGGTGGACCAGCACCGGTCATCATGGATCCTGGACTACCTCACAGACCGACCACAGTTTGTAAGAACCCAGGACTGTGTGTCTGACACCATCATCTGCAATACGGGTGCCCCCCAGGGAACGGTTCTGGCTCCCTTCCTGTTCACTCTCTACACTGCTGACTTTTCACACAACACACCACACTGCCATCTACAGAAGTTCTCTGACGACTCTGTGATCGTCGGCCTCATCTCTGGTAGGGATGATGCTGAGTACAGAGGACTTATCCAGGACTTTGTGGACTGGTGCCTGCGGAACTGCCTCCAGATCAATGCGAGGAAAACCAAGGAACTGGTGGTGGACTGCTGCAGGCGAGGACAACCCCCCACAGCATCAGTAAACATCCAGGGAACAGATATTGAGATGGTGACATCTTACAAGTACCTGGATATTCAGCTGGACAATAAACTAGACTGAACATACAACACCAACACACTCTACAAGAAGGGGCAGCGCAGGCTGTACCTCCTGAGGAGACTCTGGTCTTTTGTTGTGCAAGGGGCACTCCTGAAGACCTTCTACAATTCAGTGGTGGCATCAGCCGTAACATTTGGAATGGTCTGCTGGGGCAGCGGCAACATGACAGCCGACAGGAGGAGAGTGAACAGGCTGATCAAAAATGCCAGCTCTGTTCTGGGGCGTTGCCTCGACCCAGTGGTGGAAAGAAGAGAGAGGAGGATGGTAGCTAAGCTGTCATCTTTGCTGGAATCAGAGTCCCACCCCATGCGGGACACGCTGAACGCACCGAGGAGCTCATTTAGCAGTAGGCTGCGCTATCGCAAATGCTCGAGGGCGAGGTTCCGCAGGTCTTTCCTATCTACGGCTGTCATACTTTATAATCTAACTGGTGCTGCTCGTAGAGGTCGTATTAAACGTACCAAATGTCACAATTTTGCACAATAGAGATCGTCCCCTCCAATACACAACCAAGACAATTACAATTATTATCGAGGGTGGCAACAACACTGTTGACTCAAATGTGAAATATACTTTATGGGTACATATTTATATTCTGCTGGGTAATTTAACTAACCCTAATGCTGTTGATACCATCTAGCTGCACTGCTCCTGCACTGTGTATGTAACTGTGTAGGTATGTACATTTATTTATTTACTGCTTTGGCTAACCAGTTCTTATCTTATTATCTTATTTACTATTGTTCTGAGTGCTGCTATCCTTTTGCTGCTGCAATCCTGGAATTTCCCCATTGTGGGACTCATGAAGACTTATCTTATCTTACTAAAGTTCAGCTAACTGCCATTGAAAGTTGCTGCATTTCCACAGCAAGACAGCCCGGTGACATTGGTGTAAATCAAGGGGATCCAGGGGGGACAGTTTTTTTCTTTAAAATGTACAGCTTTTCTCATAAATTTGTAACTGTTTCCTCAATTTACTACATTTATAAGTAAATGTAAAACATTTTTGTTGAAAATTTGCCACTTTTTCCTCATAAATCTGCTTTTTTTGCATCTTAAATCTGCATTTTTTTTCTTGTAAATTTGTAACCTTCTCTAATGGATAAGCAAGTTTTTCTTGTAAATTTACAGATATTTTTCCTCATGAATTTGCTATTTTTTTCTTGTAAACTTGACTTTTTTAAAAAAAATTTGCAACAGTTTCTTGTAAATTTGCAATTTTATTTCTCATAAATTTACAACTTTTTTCTTGCAAATTTGCAGCTTTTTCCAATAACTGGTACATTTGTCCATTCTTTCTCATAAATTTGTGACTGACTTCAATAATACTTAGTGTCCCCTCAATATTTACTCTGGAGAAAATGCTTGGTTTGTCCCTCCCAACATGGAAATGAAATATCCACCCATGCATCATGTTGGCACTGCTCCGCCCCTCCGGCCCACTGGAAAAAACAAATGCGAACCCCTGGCAAAAACATTTGAGGACCCCTGCTCTAGCTGTTATTAAATGAACAGTTTTGATTTGACTCCGCTTGTACTGTGAGAACCATTGGAATGGTACCACTCCTTCAGCTTTAGCTCAGCAGTTTTAATGATGCTCCTTAGTGAGTGTCGGAAACCCCACACCTAACGTGCAGTCGCAAATTAGCTCAGCAACACAACCAGAGTTTTTACAATTATTCGCTCTAAATTCTGTCCACTCCACCATGTTCCCAGCTGGTTCTTTGATACACAGTTGATTAAATGTCTCACTTCATGAAGAGATGACTGTTATTGTGAAATGGTGCTATATAAATAAAATTTAATTTTGGCTTATTTTGTTATAGGATGGGATAGCTTGGTAGATCAGCCCACGTAGTGTTAGCTCAGCTGGGTGAATGGGACTGTGTTTTATGGCAAAATATACAGAGTGGAGTAGTGGGGGATTTAAAATAGTGTTTTTAAAAGTTTTCAAATTCATTTTAACGTATAGTCCACATACGTGTTTTCTAGTCAAGTGGCAGCTAATTTCAGCACTTGTAGTTTTTTATATTTTGAATGTTTTAGCATTGTTCTGGTACTTGTTGCTGGTGTTTGTGGTTGTGCCATAGATTGGATTAATGGAGGCTTCTCACAAATGAGCACAGCTAAATCTGTGGCTTCAACGGCAATGTGTGGATCATGCACTGAACACTAAAAAGGATTGTTCGTGTGATCGGTGGTACAGACACAGGACAGACCCAAGAGCACCAGGTATGTTTTCACTTGTATGAATGTCACAGATTTGACGTTTATGCCTCATATATGTCACCAGATGCAAGGCTGCATGAAGTAAAATAATAAATAAAAAATAGTAACAGTTTACTTGCTTAATGATTTAAGAAATATATCAAATAGTTTTTTGGGGGTTCTTGCATTTGTTGCACTGCCTTGGAATGATATAGACTTGATATTAGCAGCTTCAGCGTGCACAAATTTTTAAATGATCACAAAATATAGATCGATAAAATTTTGAACAATTGTCAGAAAATGTCTGTACGTGTTAAGTTAAATAACAAGCATTCATGGCATGACAGCAGCGTGAGCATTTTAATTTCGGGGTAAAACAGACATTAAAACACCCAAACACGGTGCTGTGATTCTTTGTGGCTCTGACTAGATTCTATGTCTGCTCTAAGGTAAATTTGATTATGTCCAACATCTTATAACAAAATGCAACCGACTTTATTGCGGTGGAGACATTGATATATCTCAGAGCTTTTATTTTACAGCGTTAGCATTTTAGCAGCGGAGCTAACTGAGCTACTGTCTGTGAGGCCACTTTTTAAGGTAATTTTTCTATCCCTGGATAGTCATGGGAAGTGGTATGATTATATTATTCTTTTTGAGTTCCAAAAGGCCGTGTTCTTGCATTTTTGATGCCAAAGTCATTGTTTTAAAACAAGGAAAAGTGTCCCGTTTCAGTGACAACCCCATGTTCTAAACTAGTACTGGAAGTTGCACAGATAATTCACACAAGGCATCATGGCGGCTAGGAATAAGGTGGACACTCTCGCTGGGACAGCTCCTTGACCAGTGGCAGTTAGCTGTTGTCAGCAGAGTTAGCCATTCAAGTATTCAGGGTTGTTTGTGTGCTCATTATAAAAAACCAGGGCTATGTCTTCTCCTACCAACCACTCAAACCACAGACCCCTGTCACTGATAATGCATTATTTGGACTTTTACATTCATTTTTTCCCCCCTTGTCCTGTCAAGCAGCTAGGTAAGCAGAACAGAAATCTGCTTCCCTTATTGTGCCAAACAGATTTACTTTGCCAAAAGGAACTTTATACAGCACATACTGTATCTATGTACTGTATATTATTTATGGACTCCTCTTGTAATAACTTTTAATATTTTATTTAAATTGTTTTACCCATGATAGACCCGACCGGGGGGGGGGGGGGCAAACAGAAAAAAACAAACTGACACAACTGAAACAAACAGAAGACAAACTGTTTCTTCTTCTGTAAAGGTCTCATCACAAGTCTTTGATCTGCACCTGTAAAAGAACATACTGCATGTGCGTGTGCATGTATGAGGGTGCACTCAAAGTGAGTGTGCGTGTGAGTGGTTTGCCAGGAAACATACAAAGAGGGCTGCAGGTCACAGCAACACTCCCCCCGGAAACGCTGAGCAAGCAAGACAGCGCCACCAACCCCCATAGAGCACAAATGCCCCAAAGCCAGCAAGCTTCTGGACAGCCATGCAACGCGGTGCGCCCCTGGACCAACCCACCCCCAGGTGCCAGAAGGCCAATGCCACCCCCCACTTCCCGGGGCTGGAAACCGGCACGTTCCCCCCTGGACACCCCCTTTCCCCCACAGTGGCCCGTGCCCACTTTTACATTCTTAGGTTCAGCCAATTTTACATTGATTAGCTAAGGCTGTGTTTGTCACAGGCACTATTGTCTAATGAGCTAAGCATCAATCACAGGTTTCAAAAATGACAAAAGAGGGTGGGTAGGATGAACCGGGGCTCATTAGCATTTAACAAAACATACACTGAAACTGCCCTGGCAGCACGGTGGAGAAGTGGTTAGCACTGCGGCAGCACAGCAACTCACCCTTGGCCGGGGGATCCTGGGTTTGATCCCAGCCCCTGACCAACAGTGATCTGTGTGGAGTTTGCATGTTCTCCCAGTGTCTGCGTGGGTTTACTCTGGGATTTCTCCGGTTTCCTCTCACATGCCAAAAACATGCAAGTTAGGTTAATTGGCATCGAAACTGGGGATTCTAAAATGTCCTTAGGTATGACTGTGAGAGTGAATGGTTGTCTGTCTCTCTGTGTTGGCCCTGCGATGGACTGGTGATCTGTCCAGGGTGTACCGTGCCTCTCGCCCAAAGATACTGGGATAGGCTCCAGCCCCCCCGCAACCCGAAAAGGATTGAGCGGAAGAAGATGGATGGATGGATGGATGGACACTGAAACTGGATGTTGCAAAGAAGGGTGGAAAATAGTGCAGCGGTATTTAAACCCTGACGTGCTTTGACCAGTGTGATACAAATATTTTAATAACTAGGATCTGTGCCAACATGGGGAGGAAAAGTGCATAAAATATGTCCCCTTCAAGGTCATTCAATGTTTTATTTCCCCCCAGTAGAACTAATTTGTTTATTCATATTTTTTCCCAATAAATAATCCCTTTCATGTAGAAAATGCTGCTGTTTAACATTCCTTAAAGATTCAATACAGGTGGAAATAGTAGACTTGTTTAGTCTAGAATTCAGAGACTTTATTATTGCTTTTGTCTGTTTATGCAGCAGACAAACAGCACAGGATGTGATTTTCTGAGTGATACCACCAGGTGTTTGATAGAATGTCTGCTAAGCTGCAGTAATCAGCTGATCATTCTATAGCTCCATAAATAGCATTCGAGATGAGCGTTGGTATGGATCTTCTCATCTGACTCTCAGTGGGAGAGTGAAGAAGTGCGTTTCCTAAATGTCACCCAGTTCCTTAAAAGCAGCAATAATCAATATTTTCATATTTATAATACACCAAATAACTGTGTGCATTTTAAGAGACATTTCCTCATAATACGCATTTGCCTGCCATCAGTTATGCAGAGTAATTTTCTGTCAGCTTCTTGTTTTGATTTTGTTTGCCCACAAGCAGTTTTGGTGATTCTGAGGAGTTGTGCTGCTGTTTCTGTAATCCAGCAGAAACACAGGAGACTGCAGAAAAAAATCACTCCAGCTAACGCTCATGGTCTTCTTGTCCAAGACCACACTCCAGATGTTGGTTTGTATTTTCAGAAGCACACATGCTAATGCACTCTGGGAGTTCTCCCATCTCCAAAATCTGTTTTTATTTGCTTATTATTCAGTGTGAGAACTTCTGCTATCTTCGTTGCTGAAACCTTGAATTTTAAACCCTGCCTTCTTTTTTTCACTGTCTTATCATTTTTCTCCCTAATGAAGAAAATGAGAAACTAGCAAGCCAAGTCATTTATTATAATTCATGATCAGCTTCCCTCTGTTCCTTTAAGTCTGGAGCTGCCAGGTTGCTGCGGGTACAGTGATTGATGAAATGCTTGTGACCTACAATAGACAGACCCACAATTAAAGCGCAACTTATCTCCCATCTGTGGCGCTCAAAGATAAACGCTGATAGCGCCCTCCCCTTTGATGTTCAATCATGCATCATCAATGCGCCGCACGCCTTGGTCTCCGCTTGTGTCCTCGGAATGAGTGATGTGCATTTGAATATTTCTTTCCGGCAGGTAAACATTAACATTCAGTTCACTTGTACACTCACTCCTCCTCACTTTTGGTTTAATGTAGTCTGTCTGTTTCGCACAATAGAAACCAGCACCTAATTTAAGCGCCTTCATCTTCACCCCACACAGCAATGAACATCCTTTTATTTTGGAATTATTCATCATATTTTTTGAGATACCGACCAAGTTTTCCTTTATTTTCCTGCAGCTTTTTCTTTAGTATTTATCCTGTCACTACACTTTCAGTTCCTTCATTTGTTTGCTTGGCTCTGACCCAAATTTAAGAATTTAAAACTGCTCACACACATTCACACCCACACTTGTAACTTGCATATTTTCATTTAATCTCTGTTCACATCTTCTTGTTCTCACTATTTTTTTTGTTTCGGGACCAGTGTTTGGCCGCAAGATTTCTCTCTGGCAGTTTTTGTCCTGAAGTACATTTGTTCAGCTTCTCCTTCTCCCGGGTGAACGCGATCTTTAACACAGCTTTCCAAATCGATCCATATCCCAGACTGCAGCCAAACTAAATGTCCATTTGCATCCTGGAGGAATGTGCTTCTTGTACTTTGTTATAGTACACAGAATTTTATTGGAGAACATGTCCTTCTTCTTATTTTAGATTTGATTGGCAGTTGGCAACCAGCTTATAAAGTAGTTTTTCGACATGCTTGTGATTCTTGTTGATATTCCTGACGCTATAGTGCAGATATTTGTACCTTTGTGACTTAATCATTTCACTTTACAAGTATGTAATGCCTGTCACAGCTACCTGCCCGATATGTTCCAAATCCCCCCTCCCAAGGGTTCCACTTAACAAGGATGGCTGCATCCATACACGGGGGACGTTAAATTCAGGATGCGATGTTGAGTCAAGGACTGAAAATGATTCCACTGTAGACTCCAACCAATGTGTACAAACATCTCGGCAAAAATCAAGAGGGAGGCAGCAGTTGACCTAAATTTCATGTGTTTTTGCAGTGTCTGAATACTTATGCACATGTGATATTTTAGGTTTTTTTCTTTTCAGTAAATTTACAAAAAAAAAAATCTGATTTCACTTTGTCACTCTGAGGTACAGAGTGTAGACTGATGAGGAAAAACAAACAACTGTGGCATCAGGCTGCATTATAACAAAATAGGAAAAATGCCAAGAGGGATGAATACTTTTGCAAGCCACTGTATTAACTTGTTTTTAACTCTTTAATTTTCACCTAAAATTGGCCTGATTCCTGATGATGTTGTGTGTGAAAATACGCCAGCATTTATGTAGACAAAACAGGAAAAGGATGCCTGTTTTTTTTTTGTTTTCTTCCCCTTGTCCTGTCAGGCAGCTAGGTGAGCAGAACAGAAATCTGCTACCCTTATTGTGCCAAAACAAATTTACTTTGCCAAAAGGAGCTTTATACAGTACCTGTCTATGTACTGTATATTGTTGTAAACTCCTGCTGTAATAACTTTTAATACTTTATTTAAATTATTTTACCCATGAAGGACCCGACAGGATGGGGAATGGGGAAAGGAAGTGTGGGGAGGGGTAAAGAAAAGGGAGAGGAACAGACTATAAAGGCAAACAAGCCAACAACTAAAACAAACAGAAGACAGACTGCTTCTTCCTCCGAAGACATCTCAACACAAGTCTGGTATCTGCACCTGTTAAAGGGGAGACATTTATGTGTGTGCATTCATGTGCATGTATATAAGAGTGCGTGCAAAATAAGTGTGTGCATGTGAGTGGTTTGTCAGGAAATATACAAAGAAGGGGGCTGGTTGCAGCATCCCCCCCCCCTTCTGGAAACCCCGAGCAGGAAAGGCAGCACCACCAAACCCCACAGGGCACAAAAGTCTGAGGTCAACAAGCCCCAGAAAAGCCAGGCATCCACCCCAGGAGGGACGGCTGAGGGAGGGCAGGCGGCCGGTGCAGTGGGCCCACACCACCAGGCCTGCAACGCCCCCAGCGGAGCCAACGCCAGCCCTCGGGCCCCTTTTGTCAGGAGGCCAGCACCGCCACCCCTCGGGCCAGAGACTGGCCTGCGCCCCCGGCACAAGCCCCCCCCCCCCAGGCACCCCCACAGTGCCCCCCCCCCAGCACCACCGCAGCTCACCCTGGGGACCCCCATGCCCAAAGAAGCCTCCCCCATCCAGGGGAGCCCATGTAACCAAGAGGCACTACCCCCTCAATCCAGCACCTCCCGACCAGCACACACACCCATTCCCACGCATTCAAACACTCATGCTCTCATATGCACCCACATGCACTCACTCACTCTCGCTCCCCCACTCCCCACACAATCCCACACTCACACTCCCGGACCCACCTGTTTTCTCTCACTCCTGTACCCGCTCACTTTTGCTCCCACTCGCCCTCAGGGTCACCCACACTCACTCACGTTCACCCATACATGCACTCTCACTCTGACCTACTCACATCCATTTGTGCTCTCCCCCAAACACTCACCCACCCTTATTACTTAGGGTGACCACAATGCAGATGCAGCGAGCATGAACGCGCACCAGCGGCCAGGGAGACCGCCGGTGCAGGCCAGGAGCTACCCCCTCACCCATGACTCACCCCAGGGCGGCCGCGGCCACAGAAGCAGACCCCCACCCCCAGCGCCCACCTGAGCAACTGATTAGCAGACCACCGCAGGTGCTCTGAGATGCCACCTGACACGCAAAGCACCACACAAAACTGACCCATCATCACATCTCCACTCATCACTCCCTCACTCTTGCTTACTCTCTTGTTCAATCACTCTCTCACTCCCTTGCTTGTATCTATTCATTTAGGAGCACCCAGGAATTTTGACACCATGACGGGTCCCAGGCGCCACGCCAGGCCCCCGGCAGAAGGAGGGAAGACCCCCCCCGCACAAATCATGATAGGTGTGTGTCAGTTGTATGATGTGACTGTGTGCAGGTGTGTGAACTACCATATTGCAGTTAAAATTTGGGGGATGGTGTTTGGAGCACCACTAGCTACTGCGATAGGCAGTGGGGCCCCCATCACCTCCAAGCCCTCAGTGTCTAAAATGCAATTAAAATCAGAATCAGAATCAGAATCAGCTTTATTGGCCAAGTATGCACAACACATACAAGGAATTTGACTTTGGCTAAAAACTTGCTCTCGTTGTTCAGGTGGAGGATTTAAATAAGGATTCAATGACAACAGAGTATGTACAGTAAATTACAGTCTGTCCATGTTTCTATAAAAGGATGCAAATATATACAGGAATAGCGGGCGCATGCGGGGCGCATGCGCAACGGGGCGCATGCGCACGCAGCGACCAGCAGCTTGGTGATATAGTGCGTGTGTGCGTGTGTGTGTTTTTTGTACTTTTTTACGTTTTTAGAAAATCCTCTGTGTCGTTTCTGCTCTGGAGCGTTTGTGGAATATATGGCGAACAGCTCCCTAGTATCTGCAACATGGATTTCCTCTCATATCTCGCACTGCTGCTTTCTGTGTTCTGGCTCTTTGTCTCTGAGGTAAACGCGTTCGGCTCCATGACGAGCAGAATAGCGGGCAGAATACAATATTCCAGGGACGTGTTGCTGCGCTTTAACACAGCTGGTGCAGAGTCTCTGATTGCGCCCAAATTTCATCTGCCGGACTTTATTTTGAGAGACGGTCACAGCGGTGAAAAAAGAAGCGGCAGGAGGAAGCGTGGAAGACGTGGAGGTGTGAAATTGCGCCTTAGGAGACGTCAGTTTGGTAACATTCCTCTTCCTTCGATCATTTTTGGGAATGCACAGTCTGTGAGAAACAAGGTGGAGGAAATTCAAGGCAATGTACGTTACCAGAAGGATTTTAAGAACTGCTGCGTCATGGCTTTCACTGAATCTTGGCTTACTGCGCATGATCGGGATGCAGACCTGTGGATTGACGGCTTTGGAGCTCCGCTGCGCTCGGATCGGCAGGAAGAGGTAACTGGGAAGCGTCAGGGGGGCGGAGTATGTTTGTACATTAATAAGCAGTACTGCACATCTGTCACGGTCAGAGAGCGCATCTGTACACCCCATGTGGAGCTGCTGTCTGTGTCACTACGCCCCTTTTATTTGCCTCGAGAGTTTCCCCAACTTTTCATCACAACTGTGTACATTCATCCGAGGGCAGACGCTGACTCCGCCTCCAGCACCATCTCTGATGTGGTGCAGCGGCTGCAGTCAATTTCTCCAGAGGCGCCAAACTTCATTCTTGGGGATTTTAACCATGTTTCTTTAAAGAAGACACTTAAAAACTTTCATCAGTATGTCTCCTGCCCAACCAGGCGAAAAAAGACATTGGACCTGTGCTATGGATCCATAGAGAGGGCCTATAAATCACTCCCCCTTCCTCCTTTAGGATCCTCAGATCATAACTGTGTTCATTTGCTGCCCACATATAAAACTGCTCTCAGAAGAGGCAAGGTGGAGACCAGAGACATTGATGTGTGGACAGAAGATTCAGAGCACAGCCTCCAGGAATGCTTTGACTGTACAGACTGGAAGATGTTCATAATGGCCTGCGGGGATGATTTGGACTCTCTGGCTGAGCTCACATGCTCATACATGGCTCACTGTCAAAATAAGTTTGTTCCACGTAAACGTGTCAAAATATACCCCAACAACAAACCATGGGTTACTAAATCAGTTAAATCCTGCTTACAGAGGAAAGCTCTTGCCTTTAAACAAAGGTCTGTTTCTGCGCTACAGGTTGCCACTAAGGAGCTGAAGGCCGAAATTTTAAGAGCAAAACAGAATTATAAATCAGAGTTGGAAAGCAAGATGGCAGCAAATAAACTTGGTTCGGCCTGGGCCAGTATGAAAACTATTGCAGGCCTTCAGAGCACAGAGCGCAGTAACCGTGTGTTTTTAGATGGTTTTAGTTCAGACACAGAGCTGGCTAATGCTCTTAATTGTTTTTATGGTCGTTTTGACTCCTTTGATTTTAGCACAGAAATCCAAGATTTGAAACAGAAACTCAAAGACAATCAGCACTTTAATATTGAGATGCAGGATGTTAAAAGGGAGTTCCGCGCTGTAAAAGTGAACAAAAGTCAGGGCCCTGATAATATATGTGGACGCCTGGTAAAGTCCTGTGCACATGAACTGAGTCCTATATTTCATTATATTTTCAATAAGTCCTTACAGACACAACATGTGCCTAAGATCTGGAAAGATGCCGTGGTTGTTCCCGTTCCAAAATCCAGCTGTCCTAAAACGATAAACGACTTTAGACCAGTTGCTTTGACTTCAATTTTAATGAAAATTTTTGAAAAACTGGTCAGACGTGAGGTCCTAAGGCAGACTGAACATGCATTGGATCCTCTGCAGTTTGCCTATAGGCCTCACAGAGGAGTGGAGGATGCCACTGTCACTCTGTTTGACATGCTTTTCAAACATCTGGATTTTAATGGGACACACGCCAGGCTTTTATTTGTGGACTTTTCTTCTGCCTTTAATACAATCCAACCTCATATTTTAGTTGAAAGGCTCCTGCAACAATTTGATTTAAGCAATAATCTGGTGGGTTGGATTCTGGATTTCTTAACCAACAGGACGCAGAGAGTAAGGGTCAATGGCACATTGTCTGACCTAAAGTGCTCTTCTACTGGCTCTCCTCAGGGGTGTGTGTTGTCACCACTACTCTTCATCCTGTACACAAACATGTGTCGGAGCAGACATGACAACAGACACATTATAAAGTATGCTGATGACTCAGTCATTGTCAGTCTCCTCCAGGATGGTGAGAGTGGCCACGGCCCAGTAGTTGATGACTTTGTTCACTGGTGTGAGGATTCCTACCTGCAGCTGAATACAACAAAAACAAAAGATATGATTATTGACTTTAGGAGGAAAACTCCCAGGCACAAAGTCACCATACTAAAAGGCCAGACCACCGAATGTGTACAATCGTACAGATATCTTGGGACAATTATTGATAGTGGATTGAACTTTGAGGTGAACTGTGAAAGGGTGTGCAAAAAGGGTCAGCAAAATTTGCATTGTTTGAGGAAACTTGCACGCTTCCAAATTGACCGAACCATAATGACTATGTTCTATCGGGCTCTTATTGAATCTGTTTTATCCTTTTCTTTAATGTCATGGTTTGGTCAGATAAAACTGAAACAGAGGAAATCCTTGGATCAGGTAGTCAGATGGTCCAGTCATTTGCTTGGTGAGTCACAGCTGAGCCTGACATCCCTGTACACCAGACAAGTACAGAGGATGGCCGGCTCGATTTTAAATGATGACTCCCACCCTTTGCACTGCAACTTTCAGCTTCTTCCCTCCAGACGGAGGTTTGCTGTCCCAAAAAGTAGAACCCAGCGCTACAAAAACAGCTTTGTCCCTGCTGCTGTCAAAGAGTTGAACAAGCTATAAAAATTATATTGTACATATTTTATATTTACCTATTTTGTAAGATGTGTGCCTGTGTTTGTGTCTATGTTGAATGTAATTAGTGGCTTGTAAATATGGATGTCACCAACTGCAAAACAAATCTACCTACGGGTACAAATAAAGTAACCTGAACCTGAACCTGAACCTGAATATATGCAGTTATTTACTCAGACTAACCACACTTTGCAGAAATATATGAAAAAATATTCAGTCACTCAGATTCAGTGATATAATGTGAATGAAGTAAAAAGCAGTGTGAGAGTTATGTGCAATGTAATAATGGATGAAAAGTCATGAGTACAGCAACAGGTAGGACTAGGTGAATGTTAGGAGTTCATCAGAGTGATGGCTTGAGGAAAGAAACTGTTTCTGTGATGGGTGGTTTTGATCTTCAGTGATCTGTAACGACGACCAGAAGATAGAAGTTCAAACAGTTTGTGGCCGGGGTGTGATGGGTCAGCACAGATGTTTCCCGCCCGTTTCCTGGTTATGGACCGATATAAGTTCTCAATGGAGGGTAGGTCGGTACCAATGATCCTCTCCGCAGACTTAATGGTCCGCTGCAATCTGGTCTTGTCCTGTTTAGTGGCAGATCCAAACCAGACAGTGATGGAAAAGCAGAGGACAGATTGGATGATGGCGGTGTAGAAGACAGCCAGCAGCTCCTGAGGCAAATCAAACTTCTTGAGCTGACGCAGAAAAAACAACCTCTGCTGGGCCTTTTTCCGGACAGTGTCTATATGGGAGGACCACTTCAGGTTCCGGGAGATTGTGGTACCCAGAAACTTGAAGGAGTCCACAGTGGACACTGTGCTGTTGAGGATGGTGAGTGGGGGGAATGAAGGGGGGTGTCGCCTGAAATCCACAGTCATCTCCATCGTTTTGGCTGGGTTAAGTTCAAGATGGTTCTGGCTGGACCAGAGGATCAGCTGCTCCACCTCCCTCCTGTATGCAGACTCATCATCATCCCGGATCAAACCGATGACTGTGGTGTCGTCCGCAAACTTCAGGAGCTTCACCAAAGGGTCCTCTGAGGTGCAGTCGTTGGAGTAGAGGGAGAAGAGCAGTGGGGAAAGGACACATCCTTGGGGGGCGCCTGTACTAATTTTTCGGGAGCTGGATGTAAATCTCCCTAGCTTCACCTGTTGCCACCTGTCAGTCAGAAAGCTGGAGATCCACTGGCAGGTGGAGGGGGGCACCTTGAGCTGGAGGAGTTTCTAATGAAGAATGCCTGGGATGATGGTGTTGAACGCTGAGCTGAAGTCGACAAACAGGATCCTGGCGTACGTCCCTGGGGAGTCGAGGTGTTGCAGGATGTAGTGTAGTCCCATATTCACTGCATCATCCACTGACCTGTTTGACCGGTAGGCAAACTGCAGTGGGTCCATCAGGGGGCCTGTGATGACCTTCAGGTGGTTCAGAACCAATCTCTCCAAGGATTTCATGACCACAGAGGTCAGGGCAACAGGACTGTAGTCGTTTAATCCTGTAACAGAGGGTTTCTTGGGAACCGGAATGATGATGGAGCGTTTGAAGCAGGAAGGCACTTCACGCAGCTCCAGTGATCTGTTAAAGATCCGGGTGAAGATGGGGGCCAACTCGTTGGAGCAGACTCTCAGGCAGGACGGAGACACACCATCAGGTCCTGCAGCCTTCTTGATCTTTTGTCTCTGAAAGACCCGGCGCACCTCCTCTTCACAGATCGTTAGTGCTGGTGGGAGGTCAGAGTGGAGGAGGGATGGAGTTCCTGGGGCTGCAGATAATCCTTTTGTGTGGGTGGGAGGTGAGAACTGTAGGTTCTTTTCAAACCTGCAGTAAAAGCTGTTTAGGTCGTTAGCCAGCTGGAGGTTTTCCACAGGGTGGGGGGATGGTCTCCTGTAGTTGGTGATATTCTGCAGGCCTCTCCAGACAGAAGCAGAGTTGTTGGCTGAGAAGTTTTTTTGTAACTTCTCACTGTAGCTCCTCTTAGCAAGCCTGATCTCCTTCGTCAGCATGTTTCTGGCCCGCTTGTACAGAGTCCAGTCACCAGTCCTGTAGGCCTCCTCCTTGGTCTGACATAGCTGCTTCAGTTTAGGAATGAACCAGGGTTTATTGTTGTTGTATGTACATATGTATATTAGCTGCTCTTGCTTGCTTGTTTTTTTTTTTTTTTTTCTTGCCTTCTGATTGTTGCTCTGAGTGTTGCTATCCCTGTGCTGTTGCAATCCTGGAATTTCCCCGTTGTGGGACTAATAAAGGCTTATCTTATCTTATCTTATCTTATCTTATGTGCAGAAGGTCTTGGTCTGCACACACATGTCCTCGCAGAAACAGATGTATGACATCACAGTGTCAGTGAGTTCATTTAGGTTAATGGCTGCAGCTTCAAAAACACTCCAATCTGTGCAGTCAAAGCAGGCTTGTAACTTCAGCTTTGATTCCTCAGTCCATTTCTTCACAGTCCTTACAACAGACTTGGAAGTTTTTAGTTTCTGTCTGTATGTTGGAATAAGATGGAGCAGACAGTGGTCAGAAAAACCCAGAGCTGCATGGGGGACGGCATGATAGGCGTTTCTTAAAACTGTGTAACAGTGGTCAAGTGTATTTGTGTCCCTGGTGGGACATTTAATATGCTGTCTGTATTTAGGAAGCTCATTTGTGAGATTAGCTCTATTGAAATCACCCAGAATGATAAGCAGAGAGTCTAGATGTTTTTCCTCCACCTCTGCTATCTGGTCAACGAGGTGCTGTAGTGCCTCCGTTGTACAAGCAGCAGGCGGGATATAAATTCCGACCAGAATAAACGAGGAGAACTCTCGCGGTGAATAAAAGGGTTTACAGTTTATGAACAGTGACTCTAGGTTAGGGCTACAAAACTTCTTCAACACTGTGACATCAGTACACCAACCTTCGTTTATGTAGAAGCAGATTCCACCACCTTTAGTCTTTCCAGAGAATTCTCGGCTGCGATCAGCGCGAAACAGTTGGAATCCGTCCAGGCGGACCGCGCTGTCCGGGATGTGTTCACTCAGCCAGGACTCCGTGAAACAAAGGGCGCCAGATCTGCTAAAATCCCGGTTTTTGTGAGTCAGGAGCAGCAGTTCATCCATTTTGTTCGCCAAAGAGCGGATATTTGCCAGATGGATCGATGGGAGCGGCGTGCGAAATCCTCGTTTCTTCAGCCTGACTAGCGCACCGGCACGTTTACCACGCCGCCTTCGTTTCCGGCCAGCACCAATAGCCGCTGCTCCCACAGCTAAGATCGACTGAAAAAACTTCAGATCAGCAGCAGAAACTGGCGGAGAAGTTGCATTGGGAGATAGTCTGAGTGAAAGTAGTTCCTCCCTTGAATAGGTGACTCGGACAGAAGAGCAGAAGTCCAAAAAAACACACAAAATTATCAAAAACATCAGAGAGCAGAAGCCAGTGGCTGCCATCCGCGGCGCCATCTTGGATTTTTGAAAAAAAATCTTAAGCTCCCAAAATTGAAGTGAGGGCAGCCCCACTGCCCAGCAGACAGAGGTATCCCCTTCACAGACACAATGTGGCATACCCCCGCCTCCAAACCCTAAAGTGTATCCAGGAAGATGTATGTTCCACCCAGAATCGGGGGGGGGGGATTAGACTGGGAGGGAGGCAGTCCAAAAGGGAGCCCATCCCCCTCCCCAGAAGCCAGCTCATAAACTGGTTCAGGAGGCCACCCACTGCCCCCAAATCCCAACTCAGGGTGAGGGCCACCAGGTCGAGCAGCCCAGGACCCACCAGCATTGTGTCCCGGCACTCCCAGCACCACAAACATGATGGAGCAGCCACACCCACTCCCACTCATCTTGCACACACGAACATGCATAACAACAAGAGTCACAATGGTGAACAATGAGCTGGACCCATACGGCGCCCCACACACCAAGCGACACCCCCGAATGCCCACTGCAAGCCCACCAACCACCCACCCCAGACACACACCAACAGCAGCAGACTGCCCCACAGCCACAACCACTCTGGAGCAGCCCAACAGCAACACAGCTGCCAGCCTGCACCAACACCCCCCCGACCACTCACACACACCTGGCGCCAAAGACACCAGGGGCAATGTGACAAAGCACCTCGCCCTGTGACACAACGGCAGGGGGGCTGGGACAACAGGCCCCAAATCGCCAACCCCCAGGCCACTAGATGGTCTGCCCCACCCCTGTCACCCAACGAGGTTAGGCCAGACACACAGCCACCCTGGAACAGGCCCCTTGGACACCGGCCCTAGTGGGTCACAGAAACCCCTCGTGGTCAGGGTGCAGCTAGCCATCAGAAGCGCCAAGGGGAGCAAACCACTACCCGCCACCCTTCAGGTTATAGAATTAATAAGCAGGGACCAGAGAGAATTGAATTCAGCCAATTGGTTATTTGAGGAGGCAGACATTCTCTCCAGGCTACTATAATCTAATAGTAGGTTATTATTGTGGGTCATGCATAAATTCTTCTTCTTTTAGATTTGATTGGCGGTTGGCAACCAGCTTACAGGTGCATTACCGTCACCTACCGGGTTGGAGTGTGAATCATGCATAAATTATTTCTTGATTTCCAATTCATGAGGATAGTTTTCTTTGCGATGCATAAGGCCGCGAGAACCATGCATGACATCCTTGCCCCTATATTTATTTCACTTAAATCACCTAATATGCAAAGTGTGGGTGAGGATGGGATACGATGCTCAAGCCATGCCGACAAGTCCTCCCATGTCTTCTGCCAGAACTTTTGGACCGGTGCACAGGACCACATAGCATGCATATAACTATCTGGGACGTTGCTGGTGCAGTGGGAGCAGATATTTATGTGACTCAGGCCCATTTTGAACATCCTTTGTCCTGTGTAATGAGTTCTATGTAGATCTTTGTACTGTATGAGTTGTAAATTAGAGTTTTTAGTCATCTTAAGTGTTTAAACATATTTGTGTCCAGAAGCTTTCATCCTTATTGATCAATAAGTCTGTCTCCCATTTTGATTTTGGAAGAGATACTGACTCATCCAGTTTTGATAATAGTCTGTGTATTTTCAATATCAATTTAGGGGAATGAAGATTTCGAAACTCTGACACCTTAACACACCTTAACACACCTTCTGACACCTTTTTTTTTTTTTCTGCACTGTGGCGCCACAAGACGGCCTTTGTTGTGATGTGGCACATTATAAATAAAGCTAAATTGAATTGAATTGAATTGAACTGAATTAACTGGTACCTCTAAATCTGTCTGATTAAGATTGAATCTTGCTTTTATTATGGATTTAAGCTGTTGGTATTCAAGAAACTTTTTATCGCTGATGTAATACTGTGACACTTGTTCCTGAAATTGGATAAAATTTCCACCTCAAATAAGATGCTCTAAGTTTTTTATTCCTTTCTCATGCCATAGTGGGAAGTTGAATGTCCTCTTTTGTTGCAGGCTATCAGGATTATTCCAAATGGGCATGAGTTTACAAGGGACAAGTGAAGACCCCATTATTTTTAAAAATTTCCACCAGGCTGTCAGATAGGAGTTGATATTCATTCATTCATTCATTCATCTTCTTCCGCTTAATTCTTTTCGGGTCGCGGGGGGGGGGGGTGGAGCCTATCCCAGCATCTTTGGGCGAGAGGCAGGGTACACCCTGGACAGATCGCCAGTCCATCGCAGAGATGATATTCATGCTTTTAAAACAGTCATGGCATACAGGGACTCATAAAAGGTAAGTCAGAGATATTTAGCGATCCACAGAGAGCCTGTTCAGCATCTAACCATGGGTTTCCTAGTGGGGTTGATTTTGTCCATTTAGAAACAAACTGCAGTCTATTGGCTAAGAAGTAATTAAAAAAAATGGTAAATCTAAACCTCCACACTCTTTTTCTTTTTGAAGAGTTTTTGAACTGATCCGTGATGGTTTATCCTTCCATAAAAATGTCCTTATATTTGAGTCTAAAGACTTAAACCAAGCTATAGATGGTTGGGTAGGAATCATTGAGAATATATAGTTAATTTTAGGAAGGACCATCATTTTAATGGTTGCGACTCTTCCCATTAGTGATATAGGTAGTGTCCTCCAGTGTGTAAGGTCGTCTTGTATTGTTTTTAAAAGGGAATGTGATTCAGTCGCAATAACTCTGATAGCCTGGGGGGAAATATTTATTACTAAATATTTAATATTACCTGGTTGTAATGGAATAATGGATATATTAGAAAAATTACAATTTATAGGTAAGACCGTTGATTTACCCCAGTTAATAGTCTGATAATGATGAAAATTTATCAATGAGCACCACTGTCTGAAGAATAGATCTTTGTGAGTTTTCAAGGAAAATCAATACATCATCAGCATAAAGACTTATCTTGTGTTCTTTTTCTCCAGTTTGGATACCTCTATCAACATTTTGTCATATGGCTGCTGCTAATGGTTTGATAAAGATGGTAAAAAGAGAGGGAGAGAGTGGACAACCCTGCCTAGTACCTCTCTGGAGATTAAAGCTTTGAGAAGTTTGATCATTTGTTTGGACAGATGCAGTTCGACAGCTATATAGTGTTTTAATCCAGTTTATGAAAGATGAACCAAACCCAAACTTATTTAACACCATAAAAATATATTTCCAATTAACACGGTCAAAGGCTTTCTCTGCATCCAGAGATAAAATTGTAGTTTCTAAGTTATTAATCTTACAGTCGTTTATTAAATTAAATAGCCTGTGTGTATTATTAGCTGAGTGCCTACCCTTGATGAAACCTGTTTGATCTGGGTGTATAATAAACAGAATTATCCTTTCCAGTGTTTTGGCGAGAGCTTTGCAAATTATTTTAAGATCGACATTCATAAGTGAGATGGGACGGTAGCTGGATGGAAGCATAGGTTCCTTTCTGGGTTTAAGGAGCAGGATAATACTAGCCAAGTTCATATTTGGAGGGATTACATTATCTTCTTTAATTTGGTTCGCCATTTTAAAAAAGTAAGTGCCATCACAAGCAAAAATTCTTTATAAAATTCTACTGGTAGATCATCTCGTCCCAGAGCTTTGTTGTTTGGGATGTACTTAAGTGCCTCCTGGAGTTCGGACACCAGAAGAGGTGCATCCAGAGCTGCAATCTGTTCACTATTTAATCGTGGTAAGTTAACATTGTCCAGAAATTTATTTATCTCTGAGTCAGATGGGTTAACCTGAGATGAGTAGAGGTTTTCATAAAACTTTCTGAAGGAGTTATTTATTTCTTTAGGCTCATGGGTAATATTTCCAGTCGTGTCCTTAATAGAGTGGATAGTTGTTTTTTCTTTATTCAATCTAAGCTGGTTAGAAAGATATCTCCCCGATTTATTACTGTGTTAAAACTTCTCAAGACGGAACTTCCGGTCTGGACGCCATGATGATAGCAACTTAACGCTGAAGCTCCCAGACCCAATCCAGGAAAACATCTTCAAAATCAGACTTAACGGATTTTTGGAAGAATAAAAATCAAAAGACAAAAACACCATGCCTAACCAAAAACAGAAGAAACTGATATTCCCCAGGCCAGGACGCGCAGTGGCCGCAGAATCTGAACCGGAGGACCTCCGTTCAGAAGACGAGGAGCTGAACGTAGCTAACAAGAAGGTTAGCTTGAAATCGCTATTTGATGAATTACGACGATTTCGGGCCGAATTTCATGAATTCAGAGAGGAATTAAAAAGGACGAACAGCAGAGTGGACCAGGCCGAGAACCGAATCTTGGAAGCTGAAGAAAGAATAAAAGTGCTTGAAGATTCTATGCTGGATTTACACAAAAAACAGTCAAGGCTGGAGGCTAAGCTAACCGACCAAGAAGGAAGACAGAGACGAGACAACATTAGAATTCACGGTCTGAAAGAAGGAGCTGAAGATAGTTTCAACACAATGGCGGAATGTGTGGAATCCTTACTGAGAGAGAAGTTGGATATTCCACAAACCACTGATTTGAAGATAGAAAAGGCCCATTGTACATTAGCCGCAAAGCCAGCGGCAGAAGCGCCCCCACGTTCGGTGGTGGTAAGATTCTCCAATTTCAAAATAAAACAAGAGGTTGTAAGACGGGCTTGGCAGAAAAAAGGATTTATGCATCAAGAAAGAAAAGTCTTCGTGGAGCACGATTACGCCCCGGAGGTTCTTAAAAAGCGACGGGAATATAACAACGCCGAAAAGGTACTACGGGCACAGAATCTACGCTTTCAGATGCCATTTCCTGCGAAGTTAAGGGTCTTTTACGGTGAAAAGTCATGTCTCTATAATTCGGCGGAAGAAGCAACAATTGACATGGCGAGAAGAGGGCTCCCGGTATCGGTGTTTAAACCTGCAGCAGACCTGAGCAATAGGATCAGGGCTCAAACGTGGTCCACTCAGAGACCTTCAAAATCCCCGGGCCAGCAGCGGGAAACCCAGCCCCAGAGCTACAAAGATAAGCTTTCCAGTTCCAGGAAGGAATAGCGACCTTTTTGTTTTTTTCTTTTCAGTCATTCTGCACTTCCATCCCCCCTCCTACAAGGTAACAAACATTAAAGGAGATGCAGAATCAGCATGTGGTAAAACCTTTCATGGAGCAGTTATAGCATTAGAAACAAATGTCTTCTTAATTTAAAGGAAAAAAAAAATCTTGTTAAAATAGAAATGTGACAATGACCCGCATGTTCTCCCCACACTAACAAATACTGTATTAGAGTGAATGTTTGCTGTGATGGGGGTGGGAGGGTGCACACAATCTCATAGGGTATAGGCATAAAAAAAAAAAAAAAAAAAAAAATCATTACAAATTCGGATTGGGATCTGAAATTCACGTTAAAAACATGGGACAACTTACAGGGGTAAGAGAGGGCCCTCAACACATAACAGAGTTTGAGGAATTTCTCTCAGAGCCTACACTCCATCAGGGCTCTTACAGGGTCTTTAAAGAGACCCCAGCTCAGGAAGTTTTTTTGACAGTTTTTTGTTTTAAAGTTTCGTACACTATGTTCTTAATGTTTTTTATGTTCTTAATGTTCTTTCAGTTTCTGAGTAGCAAAAAAGAGGGCCACCACACTGTTATACTAAATAAGAAAATACAATGGAGAAACAGGGTGTAACCAAAATAGCCTCATATAATGTAAAAGGGATCCTGAATCCAGTTAAAAGGTCCAAGATTCTACGCAAAATGAAAAAAGACAAAGCAGAAATAATATTTTTACAAGAAACCCACCTAACAGACGTGGAACACACTAAACTCAATAAACAAGGGTTTAAAATGATCTCTTCATCTTCATATAAGTCAGGGAGGAGGAGGGGAGTAGCGACATTGATATCAACCAAAATTACATTTGAAAAAAAAATCACAACACAAAGATAAAGAAGGGAGGTACAGTTTGATAATTGGGCGGCTAGAGGGAGAAGATATCACCCTGCTGAATGTATATGCACCACCAGGGGCTAAATGGAAATTTTATAAAAATGTATTTGACCTAATGATAACTAAAGCCCAAGGTTTAGTGATATGTGGTGGAGACTTCAATCTAAGACTGAATCCATACTGGGATGCAACAGGTAAATCTTCACATCAAAATAACACTCAAAGTAGGAAAACTCGAATGCTATTAAAAGAAATGGGAATCTGTGACGTGTGGAGGGAATTCAACCCCAATGTAAAAGATTATACTTTTTATTCAACGCCACATTCATCTTACTCAAGGATTGATTACTTTTTTATGTTTAATAGAGACATTGGAAGAGTAAAAACATGTAAAATAGGACTGATGGATCTCTCTGACCACAGTCCGATCTATATGGATTTAAACATCCAAAAATACACAAATAATACATTTTCCTGGAGGTTGAATTCAAATGTCCTGAAAGGACCACTGAAAGATGAATTGGAATCAGATATTCTCAGATATTTGGAAGAAAACGATAATGGAGAAGTATCCCCTTTAATACTGTGGGATGCGTGCAAAGCTGTAATAAGGAGAAAAATTATTGCAAAACTGGCAACCCAAAAGAAACTGAGACAAGAAAAACTAATCACATTAGAGTCAGAACTCAAGAACCTAGAAAAAGAACACAAAGGCAACACTCATTCTAATGACTCGCTCAAGATTAAAGAAATTAAAAATCAAATAAATGAGATCTACACAATAGAAATCCAGAAGAAACTTACATTTCTGAAACAAAAACACTATGAAGCAGGCAGTAAATCGGCAAAATTACTAGCCTATAAATTGAGGAAACAACAAACAGAAAGAGCAATCTACAAAATCAGAGACCCAGTATCAAAGGAAATAAAATTCAGAATTCAGGATATTCTTAAAAGCTTCGAGAATTACTATAAGAACTTATACTCCCACAAAAAACATAAAAACGCATCCGAGACATTCCTAAACACATTAAACCTTCCCCAACTTACGGAGTCACAAAATAAAACACTACTGTCAGAAATACAACCTAAAGAATTGGAAAAAGCAATTATGAAACTTAAAGCTAACAAATCCCCAGGAGCAGATGGCTATACAGCAGAGTGGTACAAAACCTTTAAACAGCAACTATCTCCTCTCCTTCTGAAAACATTTAACTATGTCCTCCACACAGGGGAAATCCCCCCCTTGTGGAGAGAAGGGGTCATTGCAGTTATACCTAAACCTGAAAAGGATAAACTAGAATGCTCCAACTACAGACCAATCAGTGTATTAAATCAGGACTATAAGCTTTTTACCATTATCCTTGCCAAAAGGTTAGAAAACATACTGACAGACTTAATTCACTTAGACCAAACAGGTTTTATAAGACAAAGACAGACACAAGACAACATTAGACGCACTTTACACATAATTCATCATATAAAAAAATATAACTTAAATGCAGTCATATTGGGATTAGATGCTGAAAAAGCATTCGATTCGGTTGACTGGTCTTTCCTATATAGAATCTTATCCAGTTTCAATTTTCATAACAACTTCATTAGAACTATACAGGCATTATATAAAAAACCAACAGCTAAAATAAGGATTAACAGTAATTTATCATCATCTTTTGAGCTGGAAAGAGGATGTCGTCAGGGCTGCCCCCTGTCTCCACTGCTCTTTGCAATCTTCATAGAACCTCTGAGCCAATGGATAAGACAAAATCAAGAAATTCAAGGTATTACACTTGGTCAGAAGGAACATAAAATAGCACTCTTTGCTGATGACATTTTAATATACCTGGGGCAGCCAGACACTTCTTTACCAGAACTAATCTCAGTTTTTTCAGGCTATGGAGATTTATCGGGGTACAAATTAAACATGCATAAAACCCAAGTTTTAACATTCAATTATGACCCAAATCATTATTCACTAAGTGAACTCAAAACTAACTGGGAGATGGAATCTATGAAATATCTGGGAGTCAATATCCCGAAACAACTCAACAAAATTATAACACTAAACTATGATCCACTGGTGACAAAAATAAAATCTGACCTAGCAAGATGGAATATGATACCATTCTTAGGTACTGCACAAAGAATTGAAGCAGTCAAAATGAATATACTTCCACGTCTTCTATACCTTTTCCAAACAATACCGGTAGAACCTCCCAAAAAAACATGGCAGGAGCTGGACAGAAGGATCTCAAGATTCATATGGCAGGACAAGAGACCAAGAATCAGATATAGAACCTTACAGCTAAACAAAGACAAAGGTGGGCTCACGCTGCCAAATATCAGGGACTATTTTAAAGCCGCACAAATTAAAACTTTAATAGAGATATGTAACCCAGTCTACACTGCACAATGGAAGGCGATCGAATGCCAAATAACAAGTGACATCCCCCTACAGGCAATAATAGGGAACAATGCCTTACCTAAACTCTTGAATAACACTAACCCGTGGATAGAGACCCCGCTAAAAATTTGGTTTAAGATAGTCAGAGAGAATCAAGCTAAAGAGCCCTATCGACTTCTGCAATGGATTGCCTATGATCAAGACTTTACCCCCAATAAAACAGACACTAGATTTAAAGAGTGGAAAGAGAAAGGGCTGATAAAATATTACAATTTTTTTAAGGGGCAAACTTTAAGAAGTTTTGAAGATTTGAAAAAACAAGGTCTAATAAATCAAGATCTTTACAGGTTCTTTCAGCTTAGACACCACATAAACAATATACTTAAAAAGGAGGATTTGGAAAGGGCCCAGTCAGGTGTTCTGAAGGTCTTCTTAATGGCATATAAAGGGATCCCAGGGATCAGATACATTTCTAAAATATACCAAGGTCTTCAAGACTTAAAAGGAGACAACACATCATATATAAAAGAGACATGGGAAAAAGAGGGGAATTTCACTTTACAACTGGAAATATGGGAAAAGCTAAATAAACAGCAATGGAAAAGTACCTCATCCCTGCAGTGGAGAGAATTTGGATGGAAAAATTTGGTAAGATTTTTCAGAACACCTACACAAAACAAATTTACCCATAAGGGGTTGAACTGTTGGCGCTTGTGTGGTGAAAAGACTGCAAATCATTTTCATGTGTTTTGGTCATGCCCAGTTATCCACCAATATTGGACCAATGTACAGACAATATTGGGGAAAATATTCAAAATAATAGTTCCCTTTTCTTTTGTAACTTTGTATTTGGGTTTACTACCGGACTCACTGGAAAGACGAGGAGATAAATACTTATTCAATGTTTTAATATTGGCAAGTAAAAAAGCCCTAACTAAAAAATGAATGCTGAAGGACTGTCCTACACCTGAAGATTGGATTAATGTGATTCAAGACATTTACTCGATGGAAAAGTTGACATTCGCACTGAGACAGGACATGGATGGGTTCTTGAACTTTTGGCAACCCTGGATCGCATATGTGTCTTCCATTAGATCTAATCTTTGACAAATACCATTTCAATAATGACACCTCTCTTTGTTCCAACGCTACTCAGATGCTCTTTTACTTTTAATTACTTAATTTTCTGTTTGTTTGTTTTTTGCTGTTCTGTTTGTTTGTTTTTTTTAATTTTATTCTCTTTAATTTCACTTTTTCTTTCACTTTAAAAAAAAAAAAGGGATGTTGTAATAATTATCCTACCAATGTTGTCAAATAGCAAAAAATAAGGGAACGTGATGAAAATGTAAACAATGCAATGCTGTAATGAGATGAGATGAGATGAGATTCAATTTTATTGTCATTACACATGTATGAATACAAGGTAACGAAACGTGACTTGGCATTTGGGCACACTCTGCAGAGCGCATCCAAGGCCGGGGCAGCCGCTAGGCGCCAGTCAGTAATGACCTGTATACCCTTTACAAAAGCTTAAATAAAAAAAAAAAAAACTTCTCAAGACAGTCTTTGTATTAAAAACTGTGCTCTTTTGTTTGTAATTTCTTTTAATTCCAACTTTAATTTTCTCAGATTGTTAAGTGCCTGTTCCTGTGGAGAAATGGCACAGGTCATCTCCAGTGATTTAATTTTCTGTTCTAACTCCAGTACCAGTGCTTTTTCTTTTTTATTCTTATACGAACAGTAAGATTATTTTACATGACCGCTTTTGCTGCTTCCCAAAGAACACATGGGGATATTTCTGGCACATCATTATATTCCAGATATGATTCCCGCTCTTTATTAAAGTTATTAAAGTTATTAATAAAGTCTTTGTCTTTTAGTAGTGATGTATTTGTTATGTCTGCTTCTTCTTCTTCTTCTTCTTTTAGATTTGATTGGCGGTTGGCAACCAGCTTACAGGTACATTACCGCCACCGACTCTCTTCAGACATCACTCTATATTCACTCTATATTCATCACTATATACAGTATTTCTGCACGGTGGCGCAGTGGTTTAGCACTGTGGCAGCACAGTTTTACCCTCGGCCGGGGGGACCGCGGGGATCATGAGATCGTGGGTTCGATCCCAGCCCCCGACCAACAGTGAGCTGTGTGGAGTTTGCATGTTCTCCCCGTGTTGCGCGGGTTTACTCCGGGATTTCTCCGGTTTCCTCCCGCACACCAAAAACATGTAGGTTTAGGGCGCTCGCGCACGCAGCGACCAGCAGCCAGTGGCTTGTCACCAGACTGCAAACCAAGTCTACCTACGGGTACAAATAAGTAACAAAAAAAATAAATAAAATAGAATAAATATATATACAGTATATATCTTGTGCACTTTCAGATCTCTGTTTGTTATGTCGATAATACAAGCCAAGGACAAGACCGAGTGTTGAACGGGACACAGCTTTATTTGTGACTCACTCTCACAATACATACGCATCCGTAAGGCTGAGAGGAGGCCAACAGACTGCCCCTCTCCCTCACAGTCCTCTTATACCCTGGGTGGCGGTGGAACCGGAAAGGTGGAGCCACCACCCGTGTCACACAATAACATGTCCCCAAACCCAACACAACACTTACCCTCCCTTCAAAAAAATGGTCCACAACACATGCATACAATCGAAACCCTCCCCAATTTGGATCCCGAATCATGCACTGAAACTAAGCAGAAATACCTAAACTGTAACCACACGTGACCTACTTTATGCCTTACATAATGCCTCACATCTTAGATAAGAACAAAGGCAGAGTTTCCTTGGAGATAACAGGAAGCTGTGAAAGTGTTAGCTTTGGTATGCAAGAGACGGCCTGGAGGATCCTTTGTGGGCCTAAGACTGTGGGGGTGATATTAAGGGATTAAAGAGGAGATGCATTGTTACTTTGGTTTGGAATGCAATGTGACTTGTGAGCTGTGGGGAGACCTGAGTTTATAAGGGACGAGTTTGTTCTGAGATGCTCTCTTTCTACTTTACTCATGTTGGAGACGTGTAATAAACTGCCTTGAGACAAAACAATGCCTCGTCAATTACACACTCCACACTGGTGACCCAAGACGTAGCATGCAGCAAGAAGAGAATTCCCCGGGAGCCCCCAGCCAAGCGTACGCCATTACGGTCCAGCTACCGGACTTTTGGCAGCACAACCCGCGCTCCTGGTTCCACTTGATCGAGGCACAGTTTGCCCTCCGGGGAATATTGGTAGATGACACGAAATTCTACCATGTGATCGCAAAGCTCGATAACCACACGGCGCAGCATGTGGAGAGCCTTCTGGAGCAGCCACCAGCCAGCGACAAATACGGCGCGTTGAAGGTTGCACTCATCCAGCACTACACTCTCTCAGTTGAGGAGAGAGCAGAGAGACTCCTAGCGCTGACCGAGTTGGGAGATGGCATGCCCGTTGACCTGATGGAGAAGATGCTGAGGTTGAAAGGCTCGGACGATGATCACTTCATCTTTACCCACCTCTTCCTCGGGACCCTGCCATCAGCGACGAGAGCGGCCCTGGCCAGTTCGCCGTTGTTGGCCCAGCGGGACTACCGCGCGCTGGCCCGGGAGGCGCATCAGATTGTCAACGCCAGCAGAGAGCGCGCGGCCACGGCGGCAGCGATGGAGCGCGGCAGCGATGGAGCGCGACGCGACGGCCGGAGATGGCGGGGAGCCAGGGACCGCGGTAGCAGAACCCACAACGACAGCGGCGGCGGGCACCAAGGAACGTGGAGGAGACATCCTTTGTTTCTATCACCGCCGCTTTGCAGAGAAGGCACGCAGGTGTATACCACCGTGCCAGTTCAAGCGCTTGGGAAAATGCCAAGACCGGGGGTCGGTAGCAGCCGCGACCCTCGGGGAGGAGAACAAGTTGCTCTACTTGAAGGACGCACGCTCGGGGAGGCATTTCCTCGTGGACACAGGTGCCCAGCTGAGTTTCATCACGCCTTCCTACGCCGACCGGCTGGCAGGTTCCAGCAGTCCCGAGATGGCAGCAGCAAACAGCTCAGAGATTAGGACCTTTGGTGAGAGGACTCTGCTTCTGTCTCTACACGGCCGTACATTTGAGTGGACTTTTGTCATAGCAGCACTGAATTTCAATATATTGGGGGCTGATTTTTTGTGCTCACATGGTTTGTTGGTTGATGTCGCTAACAGGCACCTGGTTAATGCACTTTCTTTTGACTCTATTCCCTGTACAGCTCGAGCGGCCCGGCCAACAGCACAAGCCAACGCCACAGCTGCAAGCAGTAAGTTCCACACACTGCTCACTCAGTTCCCAGCACTCACGGTTCCCACATTTTCGGCAGCCGTCGCTAAACACGGGGTGGAACATTTTATTACCACCACAGGACTGCCTGTTTTTGCAAAACCTCGGCGCTTGGACGCAGCTAAACTGGCCATAGCGCGCGAGGAGTTCGCCAACCTGGAGAGGTTGGGCATTATCAGGCGTTTGAACAGCCCATGGGCCTCCCCGCTACACATGGTCCCGAAAGCTGACGGCTCGTGGTGACCTTGCGGGGATTTCCGCAGGTTGAACAACGCCACAGCGCATGACCGCTACCCAATCCCTCATATCCAAGATTTTTCAGTTCATTTGGCAGGGGCGCGCGATTTTTTCTAAAATAGACTTGGTCCGCGGTTACCACCAAGTCCCAGTGCGCACTGAGGACATACCCAAAACAGCGGTAGTGACTCCATTTGGCCATTCGCCACTTCCAGTTCTGGCTAGAAGGGTGCTGTTTCACTGCGTTCGTTGACCACAAGCCACTAACATTCACGATGGCCAAAGTTTCAGAACCGTGGTCTGGCCGGCAGCAGAGACAGCTAGCCGTGATCTCAGAGTTTACTACTGATATTCAGCACGTGTCGGGTAAACTGAATGTAGTGGCAGACTGCCTCTCGCGCGCCGTGGCTGCCCCTGTCCGCGTGGGGATAGATTACACAGCCATGGCCGCGGAGCAGGTTAGTGACGCGGATGTGCGTGCACTCCAGTCTGGACCAACAGGGTTAAGGCTGGAGAGCAGGGTGCTGCAAGACGGTGTGCCCCCCCTAATCTGTGATGTCTCCACGGGGCGACCGCGTCCCGTGGTACCGGCAGCGTGGCGCCGCCGTGTTTTTGACTCGATTCATTCTTTGGCGCACCCGGGGGTGCGCGCGTCGGTCAAAATAGTAGCAGAAAAAATTGTGTGGCCCGGCCTCCGCAAACAAGTTAAAGAGTGGGCGGCAGCCTGCATGGCGTGCCAACGAGCCAAGGTACACAGACACACGAGGGCTCCCTTGGAGCCATTTCACATTCCGGCTAAAAGGTTTGACCACTTTCACATGGACCTTGCGGGTCCCCTCCCGCCATCGCAGGGGTGCACGCACCTTCTGACAATGGTGGACCGCACCACGCGTTGGCCGGAGGTGGTTCCTTTGCCGTCAACCACAGTCGAGGAGGTGGCGCGCGCGTTTGTAACTGCATGGGTGGCGCGTTTTGGAGTCCCGTCGGACATTACATCTGACAGAGGCCCTCAATTTGTTTCCGAACTTTGGTCAGCAATGGCCCGCAGCCTGGGGGTCACAATTCACTGCGCAACCGCGTACAATCCTCAGGCTAATGGGTTATGCGAATGTTTTCATAGGTCATTGAAAGCAGCTCTCAGAGCATCACTGACGGATGCAAATTGGGTAGACAAGCTACCGTGGGTTTTATTAGGGCTGCGTTCTGCGCCTAAAGAAGACTTAGTAGCTTCCCCAGCTGAACTTGTTTTCACACAGCCACTTCGGCTGCCCGGGGAGTTTCTCCCGGATAATCCTGCGCCAAGCAGCTCCCCGTCTCAGCTGTTGCAGCATAGCATTGACGCAGGCACGCTGCCGGGCCCCGTTCATCACAGTTTTCCGTGCGTTTTTGTGCCTAAAACTTTGAAAAACGCGGAGTTTGTTTTTATCAGACATGACGCGCATCGCACCCCACTGCGACCACCTTATGATGGGCCGTTCAGAGTGTTGGAAACAGGGGACAAGCATTTTTTGCTAGATTTGGGGGGTAGGAGGGAAAAGGTTGGCATAAACAGACTCAAACCCGCTTTTGTGGTGGCGGACGAGCAAGTGCTGTTGGCAAGGGCCCCTCGGCGCGGCAGACCACCACGGGGTGCTTCCCAGAGTAATATTTCCCCAGATCACCCGCAGGGACTGACAAAAGGTTTTCACCCCCAGACAGCAGCTCCCCAGCATGACTGCGCCGCGGAGGCAGTGAACCCTGGCTACAGCAGATACGGGAGAAGACTGAAGCCCAAGCAGCATTTGGATTGATGTGTAATGATGTTATCACAGCATGCAAACTGTTATTCTGTTGTTCGATCTAAATGTTTGGGGGTGGTGGTGTAGCCACACATGTGACCTACTTTATGCCTTACATAATGCCTCACATCTTAGATAAGAACAAAGGCAGAGTTTCCTTGGAGATAACAGGAAGCTGTGAAAGTGTTAGCTTTGGTATGCAAGAGATGGCCTGGAGGATCCTTTGTGGGCCTAAGACTGTGGGGGTGATATTAAGGGATTAAAGAGGAGATGCATTGTTACTTTGGTTTGGAATGCAATGTGACTTGTGAGCTGTGGGGAGACCTGAGTTTATAAGGGACGAGTTTGTTCTGAGATGCTCTCTTTCTACTTTGCTCATGTTGGAGACGTGTAATAAACTGCCTTGAGACAAAACAATGCCTCGTCAATTACACACTCCACAAAACGATCTATCACATTCATTCAAAACAACTAAAACTAGGGGGATAACAAGTGGACTACCATCCCACCCCCACATGGCAAGACGAATTATTCTGCCGTCTGAGCTCAATAAAACAGTCCATATAAAACTAAAATACTGCCATGTTCCTAAAATAATATAAAACCCAAAATAATCCCATTAACAGAACTAAATAATACAACAGTTGTCCCCCTTTTATATCACAATGCATAATATACACTGTCCAACAGTCAGCTTGCCCCAGGAGAGGAACCACCCCCCGGAAAACCGTGTGACGATTCCACTCTGGTGTGCCTTCTGTTCTTCACTCCTGGGGGTGACGCATGTCCAGGTCAAAACTCCTCCTTCTTTTCCCAGGCATGTCGCAGCTCATTGGGATGCCTCCATGAGCCATCAGATAGCTGGAGGTAGACATCCTTCCAAACAGCCACCATCTGCAGCCGCCCCTGGTCATCTTCTCTCCGACGTTTGACCTGAACACCTCTCGACCGGACCTCCTCTCTGGGTCGGACCACATCCGTGAACCCCAGAGGGGCCCTACTCGGCTTCCAGTGTTTCTGTTTGGCACGTCGTTTCACCGTGCCAACCAGTCCTGCCCTGCTCTCTTTCATTTTCGCTGCTGGCATCGCTGTTGTGACCCCCTGCTCTCCGGTCCCTTCCAACCAAACTCTGGAAGTAGAATGAGCCCTCCACTCAGTGCCACCCGCTGTCACGGGGATCCCACCATGCTGCCCAGTTCCCTAAGCTAAGATTACTTGGACGCTGGCACCGGGACCCTCCCGCGATAGCCCTGGGTGGAATTGGTCCTGCTCATTGTCCAGATTACTAGGCAAAGGTTCGTCCCACACAGCTCCATCCATCGTTTGCGGGATCGGCCGGTCCCACAAACCACAGCCTGACCACTTCTCTCCAACGCTGCTTGTGATGGCGAAGCCCAATCCATAAAATAAATCGCACCTCATAATGTTCTCTCCACTGGTAGTCACGATGAACTTCAAGTTGGACACTTCTGCCAACTTGTACCTAGCCGTCAGTTCCACCAACCCCACCATGGACAATCTTCTTCCGCCATATCCACACAGCGACGTTGAATCACCTCTAACCTGATAATGTGGAAGGAACACCTCACAGTTGCCCAATTTAATACGGATCTCACCGCTCCCGTGTCAATCAGCAGCGGCACTGTTACCCCATCCAGTTCCACCATACAGTAAGAATGGCCATTGATACTTGGGGATACAGTGTGAATAACAGTGGGAGGTGAAACGGGGAGATCCTCCTTACATCTCGGATCCCCTCGCTTGAACCTGTAACATGCCCTGATGAAATGATGCAGGAGTCTGCACTTGCCGCAGCGCCTTCCTCTTGCCGGATACTCTCTAGCCTTATAACGGTGGTTGGTGGACCCACAACCCAAACACCTGGGTGATCCTGGGGCGGACCTCATCCTGACAGTATTAACTAAGCCTTTGTCATCCTCCATGCCATCTTCACTGTCCGGGTCCACTGCCTGCACTATCAACTGTGGTTCAATTAGGCAATGTGACACTCTCTCACCAAGCTCCGGTGATAGCTTGTCCGCCGCCTCAAACTGCTGAGCTAACTCGATGGCCTTGGATAACGTCAGTTTGCCCGAGTATGTAAGGAGCTTCGATCTCGTAGCCGGCCAAACAGTATGTTCTGCCAACTGGTCGTGGACCATCTCTTCCACCAATGCTCCAAACTGACAGTCTTTGGCCAGTAGGCATAAGTCTGCTACAGACTGCTGCACTGACTCGCCAGTCCACTGGCGCTGTGCATGGTAGACGTTAGATGAATAGTCACCAGCTACACTTCACCCTCTATGCTTAAGAACATAGAGGAAGAGGCACGCACTATTGATGTGCCAGGTGAGGCCCCATTCAGAGATCACAGTGACAAAATTTTTACAGTAATGAGGAGAATGTTCCCTGTTGATCTCACGAGTGCTGAATTAACAGACATACCTATGAAACCAGGAGAGGATACGGGGGCCTATGCAAAAAGATGTTTGGCACTTTGGACAGACATGACTGGGGAAAACCCTTGTAACAATTCAACTGCACTAGTGGTATTCCGCAATGTGATACAGACATCAGTACCACCACCTGTCAGAGCTGCACTGGAGGGGGTTGTTGGCCTTAATACCCAACCATGGGCTGTGTGACTCTCACATGTGCATCATTATGTTAAACAGCATCAAAAGAAACAAAATGAAAAAGAGGCTGAAACTGCAGACTTGTCAAATCAGCTGGTGAAAGCCCAGTTAAAAGCAGCAAGAGAAGTGTTAAACAAGGATAAAAAGCGAAAAACTACCGTACAGGCCCCGGCTGTTAAGAGAAATGTTTTAAGAATAATGGAAGACACCCTTGGAGGAACTAGGCCTTATGTTTCTGCAACAGGAAAGATGGAGGGAGTACTGGAAGAATTTAAAATACGAAACTACCATTTGGCTAAATTCACTCATATGGTCCCATGGATTGGCCAAATTGTAGAAGCTAATAAAATGCACTCTCATGTTGAATATCTTTTTTACAAACAGCAGCGCATGTTAAACTATACTGTAGATGCTTTTAAAGGTATACATGAACAATTGAAGGCTGCCTCCTTAATGACTTATCAGAACCGCATTGCCCTTGACATGCTGTTGGCAGAGTCAGGGGGAATGTGCCAAATTTTTGGTTCCATCTGTTGTACTTTTATCCCTAATAATACGAGCCCAGGCGGAAGTATTACACGTGCTATAGAGGCCTTAGAGGGCCTGAGGACGGAGGTTCCATCTGTTGTACTTTTATCCCTCATGATACGAGCCCAGGCGGAAGTATTACATGTGCTATAGAGGCCTTAGAGGGCCTGAGGATGGAGTTTGGTCAGAATACAGGCTATGAGCCTGATGCGTTTACTGCATGGCTGCAGTCTATTTTTGGACGATGGGCAGGGGTGATCCGCTCAGCAATTCTGATAATAGTCATCTCTCCGGCAGTGATACTCATGGGTTGTTGTTGCATCCCATGCTTAAGAACGTTGCTGGAGAAATGCATAGTCACAACCCAGTCCAAAGGATGATGGCTCAAGTCTACTCCCAAGAGGAGTCTAGATGTCTTCTCCACACCAAGGACCATTGTTCATCTGGGAATGACAGTGATGAAGGAGAGACTATAGTTTAAAATGTATATATACATTGTGTCTTTCTGCTATCTACTGTTCTATTTACTGTCCACACATCCAACATCTCATGCATATAACCTTACATGAAAAGGTGGTGCGCTGAAGGAACCTCCCTATGGTGGGTCATGTGCTAGTAACCTCTGGCCCCTTCTTATTCCTTTGTTCTCTTACAGGTATCTCCAGAAGAATTTTGTGCTATTTGCGGTCATGTAGTCAGAATAGATGTGAAGGTTATAGGCTCTGTTGTACGGCAGGTCTTGAGGCCCGGCTACAACATACGTGGATAGGAATATCTTCTGACTTGAATGTGTTGCTTTGCTCATTTTTATCACTTGTTCATTTCATTATATGTTTATCTCATTAATAAAAGCCTCTGCAAAAGGCCGCCAAGGGCAGTGGGGCTGAGATGGGAGTTTTTGCCTGTAAATATGCATCAATGAATAAAAGAAATACATAAAAATGATTGCTTAATGAAAGATACTGTATACTGCCTACAGGTTTTTCGCTCATCTCATAATCAAATGAACAACATATATCCAGGGTCTGTTTGTTAGTATGCCTGCCTTAATTGTTGACTCCATAAAATGGAGTCAAAAGAGGGAAATTGTGATAGTATGTATAAGTGAGGTATGGTTAGATAGGATAATACACAATGTGCTTGCAAGTGGAAAACAACTCATGCAGCTTACACACCTACATAACTGGGTTATCAGTCACATACATACACCCAAAACCACTGTGGAACGAAGTATCTGTTTCTGCTTACATATATGGAAATGTTTTGGGGGGTTGCGCAGGAAGTGAAGAAACACAGAGAAGATAGTAACAGGATGTGAAGCCGACGACTGAAGAAGTGAAACATCTGCTGGGTGAAGATAACATTGGTCAAAACCAGTTTTGACAGAGACTAAGCTTTGTAGGAAGTTACTGGGAACATCCAGTGGCCTGAAGATTATACAGTGCATCTGGAAAGTATTCACAGTGCTTCACTGTTTCCACATTTTGTTATGTTACAGCCTTCTTCCAAAATGGAATAAATTCATTTTTTCCTCAAATTTCTACACACAATACCCAATAATGACATCATGAAAAAAGTTGTTTTTTTTTGTTTTTTTTTAGATTTTTGCAAATTTATTAAAAATAAAAAACTAAGAAATCACATGTACATAAGTATTCACAGCCTTTGCCATGAAGCTCAAACTTGAGCTCAGGTGCATCCTGTTTCCACTGATCATCTTTGAGATGTTTCTGCAGCTTAATTGGAGTCCATCTGTGGTAAATTCAGCTGATTGGACATGATTTGGAAAGGCACACATTTGTCTATATAAGGTCCAACAGTTACAGTGCATGTCGGAGCACAAACCAAGCATGAAGTCAAAGGAACTGTCTGTAGATCTCCGAGACAGGATTGTCTCGAGGCACAAATGTGTGGAAGGGTACAGAAAAATTTCTGCTACTTCAAAGGTCCCAATGAGCACAGTGACCTCCATCATCTGTAAATAGAAGAAGTTTGGAACCACCAGGACTCTTCCTAGAGCTGCCCGGCTGTCTAAACTGAGCGATCGGGGGAGAAGGGCCTTAGTCAAGTAGGTGACCAAGAACCTGATGGTCACTCTGTCAGAGCTCCAGCATTTCTCTGTGGAGAGAGGAGAACCTTCCAGAAGGACAACCATCTCTGCAGCAATCCACCAATCAGGCCTGTATGATAGAGTGGCCAGACGGAAGCCACTCCTCAGTAAAAGGCACATGGCAGCCCACTTGGAGTTTGCCAAAAGGCGCCTGAAGGACTCTCAGACCATGAGAAACAAAATTCTTTGGTCTGATGAGACAAAGATTGAACTCTTTGGCGTGAATGCCAGGCATCATGTTTGGAGGAAACCAGGCACTGCTCATTACCAGGCCAATACCATCCCTGCAGTGAAGCATGTTGATGGCAGCATCATGCTGTGGGGATATTTTTCAGTGGCAGGAACTGGGAGACTAGTCAGGATAGAGGGAAAGATGAATGTAGCAATGTACAGAGATGTGCTGGATGAAAACCTGCTCCAGAGCGCTCTTGACCTCAGACTAGGGCGACGGTTCATCTTTCAGCAGGACAACGACCCTAAGCACACAGCCAAGATATCAAAGGAATGGCTTCAGGACAACTCTGTGAATGTCCTTGAGTGGCCCAGCCAGAGCCCAGGCTTGAAGCCAATTGAACAACTCTGGAGAGATCTGAAAATGGCTGTGCACTGACGCTTCCCCTCCAACCTGATGGAGCTTGAGAGGTGCTGCAAAGAGGAATGGGTGAAACAGCCCAAAGATAGGTGTGCCAAGCTTGTGGCATCATATTCAAAAAGACTTGAGGCTGTAATTGCTGTCAAAGGTGCATCAACAAAGTATTGAGCAAAGGCTGTGAATACTTACTGTATGTACATATGATTTCCTAGTTTTTTTTATTTTTAATAAATTTGCAAAAATTTCAAAAAGCCTTTTTCACATTGTCATTATGGGGTATTGTGTGTAGAATTTTGAGGAAAAATGAATTTAATCCATTTTGGAATAAAGCTGTAACATAAAATGTGGAAAAAGTGAAGTGCTGTGAATACTTTCCAGATGCACTGTATGTACCCTTGAAACCATTGTTTGGGGTCTTTTCCAAGTTGTGCTGAGAAGACCCACAGCTGTGTACTGCTGTCTGCATGCTTCAATAAAGATCAGCTGAGGAATAGATCATCTTTTCTGATTTGTACACTGTCCATGTTTTGAACACTGAGAATGAACAAAGGAAATTCCCTTACAGAGAACAGACATAAAGGTTAGTAAATGGTGAAGAGATACAGATAACATACAACAACCTAACAACTTCAACAAAATTAGCTACAACAGACAAACAAGCAAACATCAACCTCAGCAAAAAAGAAAAAAACATTAGACAAATGTTAACAAATTAAACCGAGATCGAATAAGAGACTTGTGCACAATTGCACTCTTTTTACACATGTAGCTAAGGAAACAAAGGAGGCTCTAGAATAACTAGGGGGTTATGGTTTCATCCATAAACAGCTTGCCATCTATAAGCAATCTATCCACAGAGACAATAGCTCGTTTACCTTCTTGGATTTTTTGTTTCCTAATGGGAAAAAGCCTTCTTCTCCTTTCCATGATTTCCTGTGGAAATTGATCATTTAGACCATAATTGGTGTTTTTAAACTGCCTGCCCTGCCTCTGTACCAGAATTTTTTGCTTCAAATTTGGCAACAATAGGTCTGGGACGTTTATTTTGGGGATTTTTTTTTTTGTCCAATGCAGTGGATTCGTGGAAGGTAATTGATTCTGTTACTTCAGAGAACAGTTTCAGCTGCGTGGACATGAATTCACGGACCAGCTGTTCTGGATTTTCATTATTTTTTTCAGCAATTCCACAAAAAACAAGGTTATCGCTCATGCTGCGTGAATGCAAACTGAGAATTGTTTCCTTCATTTTCAGGTTCTCTCTTTCAACAACACCGAGTTCCGTGGTTAATGTGTTTACTGACTTTTTCAAGCTATTGTTTTCTTCCAAGAGAGAAACAAGCTGTGCCTGGCTGCATTCCAAACTCTCCCGTACGCTCTGGAATTCTTTACGGAGCAACTTGACCAGCGCTAGTCTACCATCCATGCTGGTAAGTTTATTCTCAATAGAGAAAAGGATGTCACTAACTTTCTGTGATTTTTCGGGTGTTATTTTTGGCGACTCTGCGGCACTGGGTCGCTTAGACAAGGAAACAGGAACGGGAGATATATTCAACTTCTCCATGTCATGGCAGCGGTAATAATACTCATCAATACAATTCTCAAGTTCCTCCAGCTCCGTACGAAAAGAGAGCGATATAAACAGACAATCAGTTAATAAATTAATTACAGAAAAAAAGCTACTTGTGGAAAAATTTGTTAATGCTCAGTCGATGGGAATCACCATTTTGGATTATTGTGCAACAGTCTCGAAATGTCTCGTGATCACAGCATCAGCATCTCCCTCACAGCACCCCACTTTCACCCCAGGATGCCTGTTTTGAGTTGAGCAGGAGGGAGTATCCACCAACATGAAGAAATGAAATTTCATATTAAGGCCTTACTGTTGACAGCACAGTCTCAGAGGAGCATTCAATGTACACTATAGGAATTGTTGCAGGACCAGAAAAGTTACCTTGGATGCCTTTAACAAAGCAGTTAGGGATATCACGGTATGCATCCATCTTCATATAGCCTATGAAAATTACTCACAATAGATTATTGCTTTATTGGAGTGAAGTGCTCAGAGGAGTCCAAATTTATTTGATGCCTTCAAGTTTGTCTGATGATTTAATTCAGTCTATACAGTAGTTTATGTCCCGATTGAACTAGAAGCCACTTAAAGGGGAAACTGTCAATGGTGATACTGTGGGGGCACGGTGGGGGTTTATCCACCCAGAGAAGGCAGGGGGAAGGGGGAACAATGGACTGAAGGAGGAGGTGTCACCGGGGGTATCAGATGGGACTGTTGGGTCTATGTGCCTCCCGGGGGGAGTGAGAGCTGCTGGAGCGGCTGAGGGTAGAAGGGTGTAAGAGCGGCCCCGGCGTAATGTCATGTTAATGTGCCACACATTCCTTTGTTCAAACAATAATGTGTATGGTCGGAAGTTCTGGGTCTCGATACATGGAAATAAAGAGATAAAAGTGGAATGCACAGAGACCCGGGAGCGCTGTTTGCTGTACTTCATGTTGGAGAAAGAATAAAGTTTCTGTGTCGTTGCCTCGCCTGCCTCCTTTGTCCACAATACTTCCTATAAATCAGCTATATGATCTTTACCATCCTTAAGGATTAACCACAGAAGCTAAGACCTTTTATTAAGCCTCCCTTAGCTCATTATTTATTTACACGTTTTTATGATCTGTTTAAGACTCCTCATTGGGTTGAGTTCACTGCATGGACGTCTGAAGTCTACTCACTGGACAGCCTTTGTCTGATCTCCTTTCTGCTGGAAAAAAGAATAACCGCACAGCTGGCTGTCAACTTCATGGGGGCACTGGTGCTCAAGGAAATAAATTTTTGCTTGCTGATCTGTTTCTAAATATGTGTTTGACCCTTTTCATACAGGTGCAAGCACTCAGAATAGCACTGGCGCTCATGTCGCTGACCTTTCATCAAGCATGAACCATAACACTATCTACCATCAGTGAAAACTAATTACAGGAAATTAAAACAATTAACAGAAACTTGTTTATTGCAATGTTTGGCGTCAATCTCACAATTTATTATTGATTTTATTGTTTTTTATTATTACTGCAAATGCATTTTGACAATAACTAATCTTGACACCAGAGCCTGGAGCCTTGTCATTTGCTGTCCATTCATTTCTTTTGGGGGGAAATGGCAAGCTCACTGACATTCAATCACATTATTTTGGCACAGTGATTCGCTGCCTCCACCTGTGACCTGAACCACACATAATGGGACGCCTGACAAGTGCAGTGTAAATCAAACCACCTTGACACACACAAAATACACACTCACAACTGAAATCCACGATGAAACCCTGGCCAGCCACACACACAAAGAGAAAGACTGCATGTGGACGCCCATAAACAAAGCAGGCAGTGGTGAACATCCAGAGCCACTCTTCTACAATGTCTTAATTCAATTTCTCTCAAGCCACCTGCGGGGTGATGCCGCAGCACTGGGATGCAACTGCCAACCTGTTATTGTGGGAATGCGATAGAGCGAGAGCTTATAGCAGCCATAACAGGCTTTTTTTAAGAGCGCGATGGCCTGCAGGTAAGTGATTTAGAGAAAATCAGGTTGTTGCTGTTCAAACTCTCTACCGGTGTGGCACACACTAAGTCCGGGCAGCTGTAATTTTTTTTCAAAGCGTCAGCACTTCCTACCCAGCTTACCTTAGGGCCTGCTGAAACAAATTCACACACAATTTTTCGAGCTGAAATTGGTCATTCCTTGCGCACATTTTCCTCCCAGAATCCATGGAAATAGTCTGCGGTTGCTGCTTGCAGGCTTGTCTGTCTGTATTTGACCCTGCACCTGATCCATTTACTTGTATAAGGGGAATTTCTGACACATTCATCCGTTTTTTTAAGGAAACGGTTATGCTGCACACACCTGATTTGACATGGTTTGAGTGAAAAAAGGAGCATATCTGATGTGTTCAGGCTCCCTAGACAGCTAGCTGAGGTATTAATAGGTGCCACAGTACAGTGGGAGTGGGTGTGAAATGATGTCCAGACCCTGTATAGGAATTTAGTATTCTATAATGGGCTCATTTAAATGAGAGTTTGTGACCTCATGAAAAACCTAGACAGATAAGTGTTATAACTGATTATACATATACATTTAAATAAACCATGTAGTTATTTAACATGCAGTCAGAAAAGAAAATGCAAGGAAACAGAGATGATTCATGTGCAATAGAGAAACTACATTAATGTGTGTGCCTCCCTTTATGTCAGATTTGAACAAGATGAGTTCCATTTTAATGGAAAGGACCATGCAGGCAGGGTCAAAGGTTAATGGCTGGATTAAGAATTAGCATGACTGCGAGTCATCAGTGCTCGTCACATTTCCACATATGCCCTTCAGCTGTTAGATCTGCCCCACACCGACTCTGACATGAAGGCCAGTGATCTTTGACTTTAATTCACTTCTAACACAAATCAGCAGGGAGATGATGCGTTTGACCCATTATTGACAAAGATGTGCCTTGGATTACCTGTACAGTCATACATATTTAAAACACACCGTAAAGGACCACACTGGTAGCTCGGGGTTTTTAAGCTCATTTTTTGTTAACTTGACAACTAAATCTGCAGACTAATTATCAAATTTAACAATTAATATAATTACCTTTTACCCCCCTTAACATACATGCTCAGCTCACCACAAGATCTCAAACAAAAGAAAAACTTGGAATTACACGCACAAAGATTAATGTCAAGCAATTATATTAGTAATTTAAGGAGCTATAAGGAAATAGGTGTAAAGCAGCAATTAAATTTCTTAATGGAAAAAACTGACATTTTGAGATATATGTTTACCTTCTCCCCAGGAGTGCAATAAAATGTTCTGCGCTGAAGTAGACAACCAATTAGTTTGGCTTTGCATAAAACAGGAATAGGGGTCAACAGCCTGCTTCGTGCAAAGAAAAAGAAATTCTATCCAAAAGGTCACTAAATAACACATTATATCTTTTTTGTTTTAGCCACTGTTTCTTAAACTATAAACTGGGACAACTGGGAGTAAAAAATATAGAGCAGAAGTAACCACCCAGAGAGAAAAACAAATGTTTGCTGATTAAAAAAAAACAGCTTAATTTAAAGTAAATAAAAATATTGAATAAAATTAATATGTGATATACATATACATTGACATAATGATGGGCTCAGGGAACACATACACAGGCTCGGGAAGATTTAAGGCTTTTGTTCAAACAACTGGTGGTGTTTGAGTGCGTGAATGGAAGTGTGGATGTGGTGTGGGTGAACAGCGTGCGTCAAGGGCGGAACAGCTCGCCGTGCAGCCAGGTAACCCTGAGGACAGAGCAGAGCAGGGAGTTGGCAACAGTCATACGCCCCGTGGGAAAATAACCACAATGTACTGCTTACATGCAGGCGGGAAGGTGGCTGGCGTTGGCGATGCAGCTGTAGCCTGGAGGACAGCGCGGCTGCACGCTCTCGACGTGCTGGTGAGAGTGTGGCTGAGGAGAGGTGAGGAGGAGGAATTCCGCCGCCCTGGAGGTCCACCTGTGCACAGGGGAGAAGCTGGAGAGAAGGTAAGATGAAAAGTGCAGCTTACGTGCTAGGAGAGAGATGTGCTGGTCGGTAACAAACCGGATGGGCACTGGAGGTTTTGGGAGCGTTGTAGAGCAGACGACTCCAGGCCGAAGCAGAGGGCAGAGGGGTTTATATAGGCCGATGCTGACGAGGCGCAGGTGTGCGCGCCGCTGGCGCTGATGACTGGCAAGAGCGAGGTGTAACATACATAGGGCGGCGTGGTGAAGAAGTGGTTAGCACTGCGGCAGCACAGCAACTCACCCTTAGCCGGGGGATCCTGGGTTCGATCCCAGCCCCCGACCAACAGTGATCTGTGTGGAGTTTGCATGTTCTCCCTGTGTCTGCGTGGGTTTACTCTGGGATTTCTCCGGTTTCCTCCCACATGCCAAAAACATGCAAGTTAGGTTAATTGGCATCAAACTGGGGATTCTAAATTGTCCTTAGGTATAACTGTGAGAGTGAATGGTTGTCTCTCTGTGTTGGCCCTGCGATGGACTGGCGATCTGTCCAGGGTGTACCCTGTCTCTTGCCCAAAGATGCTGGGATAGGCTCCAGCCCCCCCCCCCCCCCATGACCCAAAAAGGATTAAGTGGAAGAAGATGAATGAATGAATGTGATATACATGTATTCTTGGAGAGAAGCATAGAAAACTGCTGACTTAATCTGTAATCCATATAAGAGCAAAACCTTAATAGTTGTTGTTATGGCATGAATATGGATGCAGTGTTTAATCTTGATAATGCTACAGCAGTGTTATCAAGGACCCACTCACATACCTCTGTCCCTCCCAGAGCTCAGCTGGGCTGCAGTGAATATATAGCTTATGTTGACCTAATGTGCATGTCTCCTGAAATGTAACTACACGTTGCAGCAATGTTTGGAATAGGATGGCCTTCCATATAATTGGTCAACTTTCCCAGATACCATCGTGAAGACGTCCCATTACAGAGGATGGTAATGTCTACATCGTGCTCCATCTAAGGATGTGGTATTTATAAAGGCTAGAACTTGGCAGCACAACTTAAAAAGCTGATGATTCCAAATGTTGATAATGCATTGATTTTGTATAGCATTCAAGACTGTCATATCCGGCTCTAGGGAGCCGGGCAATCAGAGCCAGGGACAAGCCAGTGAGTCGTGATGGTTTATTTTGGGTAAGGGATAAGGGATGAGGAGAGCACAGATACTCATGCAGAGGTACACTCACAGGTTGCACAGCGCAGAGGTAAGCAGCTCGTACCGGACGTGGGGGTAACAAGACGTACATACTCACAGCGGGATACAAACACAGGAATGCTGCAAGAGGAGTATAAGCTGACACCAGACGAAGGGGCTTCAGCTTAGCAATGTGTTTATGTCGCAGCCCCGAGTCATCGAGGCTGCTCCTATTTATCCTCATTGGCAGCGCCCCAGCTGATGAAGACTAATTGGCCCCAGCCGTCCATAATGCTGCCAGCTGGGGGCCAGCTGAGACGCTGCTCAATGGGAAGCAGGGATGAGGGAAAACATGGGCTGAGTGCCGAGACGGCATCTCAACCCATGGTGACAGAGCCCCCCCCTCAAGGTCGGGCTCCTGAACGACCAGGAACATCCCAGCCCCCCCCCCCCCCCCCCACCTAGGGTGGGAGGAAGGGAGGCGGACCGGAGGGGAAGAAGCCAAGGGAAGGACAACACCAATGGGGCAATGTAGGGTAGCGGGAAAGAAAAACCCAAATACAATACTGACAAAACAGAATAATTAACCCAGGTACAGATGGGGAGAAGAACTGGGTCAGCACGCCGGTTACATACTACCCAGAGAGTACCAACCATGCGTGACCCAGAGCAAGGAAAAAAGAACCACCAAAAAGGTACAGGGCAAAAATGCTGAGTACGGTTAAATAAAGGGGAACCTATACACAGCGCTAATTTAAGTACATACACACACAGTCACCAAGAAAAGTGAGGGTGACTGGAACAAATAGACAATTACAGAGCATGGTGTTACGAAAAACAAGGCACATGACTCTATAATGAACAAACAGGACATAAGAGAAATACTGAGTGCAGGCAAAGAAAAACCCACACACACGAATATATAAATACCCAGTCACCTAAAGAAATGAAAGTGACTGGAATAAATGGATAACTGCAGAGCATGGTGTTACGGAAAACAAAACATAACTCTACAATGCAAAAACGGGACTAAAAACATAGTACAAAAAGTAAAATGCTGAGCATGAGCGATGGAAAACACACAGCACTATAAATACAAATCCACCAACAGGACAAAATACTACACCCAAGTGACCTTAATAACGATAAAAGAAAGTGACACCCGAAGTGCATGGCAGGCAGAGTCCAAAAATAGCCGAGATGGCTCCGGAGATCTCCCCGCCCACTGTCCAGCTGGCGAATCAGGGGAAGAGAAGTGTTCGGACGGCGAACTCTGGACCCAGATCCCAGGAATCCAGTCCACCGGCAGCCGAACCAGGCTGCCCAGAGGGAAACAGACCAGTGGGGGGAACCAGATCACTGAACCGAAAGTTCTGTGGGTCGGGTCGTCGACCCGCATCACTCAACCACCAGGACCGTTGAGACGGGCGAAGGATCAGAGCGGATCCCGGTGGAAGAGGCTCTGGGGAGAGCCGATGACGAGGGCAGCGGGCGTCAGGCCGCAGGGAAACGGCCACCTCCTCACCGGACCTGGACAATACTGGGGAAGCACCCACGTCGGACCCCGATTGGGCCTCGGGCGAACCCACGTCGGACCCCGATTGGGCCTCGGGCGAACCCACGTCGGACCCCGATTGGGTCTCGGGCGAACCCACGTTGGACCCCGATTGGGTCTCGGGCAAACCCACGTTGGACCCCGATTGGGTCTCGGGAAAACCCACGTTGGACACTGCACCAGAACCGACCTCCAACGTTGAACCCGGACCCTCCAGCACCACGAGGAACAGCAACTCCTCGCCGGTGACCCTGGAAGAAGGCTCAGAAGAGAAAACAGAACCGGGATCAGGATCACCGGCAGCGCCAGAACCCGGCGAAACGAGCTCAGACGCAGCGGGCGGCTGCACCCTGCTCGTCTCCCCTGGAGATAGGCTGAAGTGCTCAAAGATAAAAAGAGAGAAAAGAAAGGAGAGCACTCGCCTGATCTCGGGTTCTGACGCCGTCCAGGACTGCGAAGATCCAGGATCCGTCGTCAGGTCGTTGTCAGGCTCCCATCTAGCCGCGTCGGGCCCCGCAGCCAGCACGATGGTCAGCGCAGCTTGAGATTCCTCCAGCTCAGGTAACCCCGCCGACGATCCACTCGGCGTGAAGCCAGAAGAATCTCGTCCCGCTGGACCGAACCGCTCCTCCGTGGAGACCCGGGGATGCTCAATCGTCGGCGTAGACTCCACGCAGCAGTCAGTCCCCCTCCTCCGTCCGCAATGTAGCTGCGGAACCACAGGCCCTCTCCATATCCCACCACGTTGACCCGGAGCCGGGGACCGCTCGGCGGAGAGAGACACAGAGGATGCGGGATTAGGAATACAGGTTACAGCAGGTGGGGAGAGTTCAGGGAGCTGCGAACCCTGAACTTCTCCTCCAGGGATGTGACAGAGCAAATCATTAAGCAGGTGTGAAAAAACAATGACTTGCCTGCCCCCTGGAGGTTGAGTATCGCCTGCTGTAGTGGATTCTGCTTCTTCCTCTCCCCGCCCGGCGATAACGGAGGACCCCCCGGGAGTTCGTCTGAGGATCGCTCGCGTTGTCTCCAGCAGAGAGCTCACCAGGCCGGAATTCCAGGCACACACAGCAGTCAGAAAGCGCGTCGAGGAGGAGGGGAAAACAGCCGGGGTGAGCCAGCCCGAATGTCCAGGAATGACAGCGGGGATATGAGGCTCAGGGAACGGGGCTGTAGAATCTCCACACAGACGAGGCGAAGAGATGACAGCTGCGTGGGAGGAACTGTCCTGACGATGGCTCAGAACTGGATCCGGACGAGGTTCGTGCAGAGGTGACTCGGCGATGTGATGGCGGCTATTCCTGGGGAACGAAGCGAGGGGGAAACCCAGGATTCGCCGCTCCAGATTGGAGATCGAGGCGAGGAAGGCGCCGAGCACGGGAAAGCTTCGTAGCCCTGAAGTCCTCTCCATCAACCTCACTGCCGCCGCCACATGCCTGAAGGTGGTGACAGGAAACACAGTGGAGCTCGCGACAGCCACTCGACCCCGGACATAACTGCTGTCAGCTGCGGCTCCTTGAAGGGAATCCCGAGTGACGTGGCGCAGGTCGGGGGAAGTCCTCTGGTTGGCGCGAACTCCCGGACTGGAATAGCGGCAGGAACGGGACTCCGAAGCGGGGAAAAACGTCGCCCACTTCGACTCCCTGCCGGGATTTCCATCCACCCCGTGGAGCTTCTCTCGCTGTGTACCTGCAGCGTCTATCCTGGCACTGTCCTCCAGATGGTACAGAGAGTGAGGGTGACAGTCCAGGAGCTCCTCAGCACGGCCCGGATGCCAGCGTCTCGCGTTGGAGGCGTCGTGCAGGGTGAAGAATGTCCCATCGACAGCCTCCGAGATGGACCTCAGCTCGTCGCCCTGGCGCCGGAAGTGACTCCTGGGAAACGGCATGCTAGCAGCGCTGACACCCGGACAGAAAGGTACATTTCCACAGCGACTCACGGCCGCCGGCAACTCTTCTGGCTGCGACATACTGTCATATCCGGCTCTAGGGAGCCGGGCAATCAGAGCCAGGGACAAGCCAGTGAGTCGTGATGGTTTATTTTGGGTAAGGGATAAGGGATGAGGAGAGCACAGATACTCATGCAGACGTACACTCACAGGTTGCACAGCGCAGAGGTAAGCAGCTCGTACCGGACGTGGGGGTAACAAGACGTACATACTCACAGCGGGATACAAACACAGGAATGCTGCAAGAGGAGTATAAGCTGACACCAGACGAAGGGGCTTCAGCTTAGCAATGTGTTTATGTCGCAGCCCCGAGTCATCGAGGCTGCTCCTATTTATCCTCATTGGCAGCGCCCCAGCTGATGAAGACTAATTGGCCCCAGCCGTCCATAATGCTGCCAGCTGGGGGCCAGCTGAGACGCTGCTCAATGGGAAGCAGGGATGAGGGAAAACATGGGCTGAGTGCCGAGACGGCATCTCAACCCATGGTGACAAAGACGGGTTACTGTTCCAGTATTTCTATGTTCTCAAAGGTATGTAAAGCATTAAACATTTATTAATTTTTTTAGTGCTTATTTTAACAATAAATTTGATCATTATAAATTTTTTATTGCACAAAGTAAAATGCACTGCAGGCTGATAATAGCAGGTAGGTTTTAAGTACATAATTTACATTTATATATCTTGTTTATTTATTCTTCAGACATGATAGTGTTTTACTCTGGTATGTCTTTTCATTTTTACTGTTGTTTCACTTTCATGAAATTAATTTCTCTAATTTACTTCTTTCTTGTAAATTTGCTGTGTTTTTTCACTTAAATTTGTTTTTGTCATAAATTTGCAACTTTTTCTTGAATTTTTGACTTTTTTACTGTAAATTTGCAACTTTTCTTGTTGAGTTTCTCAAGAACTTGGATTTTTCACCCTCAAATTTATCTTTTCCTTGTAAATTAAAACAGCCTCAAACTTGACAGTTTTTTCCTCATAAATTAGCTATACTTTTTTCTTGTAAATTTTCAACTTTTTTACTTACAAATTTAATTTTTAAACTTTTTTCTTGCAATGTTCAAATATTACATTTTTGTTCTGTGTAGTTTTATTTTTTTCTGCTGATCTGTACAATGATGCAACTTTTTTTGTCCATTTGAAAAGTTTTGGTGGAGAGATGGATGGATCTTCATATTTAGACATTTTCCTAAGTCCTACATTTTAAATGTGCAGTACTTCACACTTTCTATCAGTATGTTAGTTAATATTGTTTAAACACATTTTTAATAAGAGACAGTTGTCTCCTCCATCACATTTCCTGATTCTCGTTTCACCATGGTGTCACTTCTGAAGTCAGTGGGATAAACGGCATTTCAAATTCCAAAGAATATCCACCTTATTCCTAGGCCCCATGATGCCTTGCATGAATTACGGTAGTAACTTCTGGTACTAGTTTAGAACGTATGATTGTCAGTGAAACAGGACACTTTTCCTTGATAAAAAACAATGACTTCAGCATCAGAAATGCAGGAACACGGCCTTTTGCACCTCAAAAACAGAAATATAATCATACCACTTGCCAAGACTATAGAGAGATGAGAAGATGACCTTAAAAATTGGCCTGGCAGACTGTAGCTCCGTTTGTCAGCGCCGCTAAGACGCCTGCTAAGATGCTAAAGCTGTAAACAAATGACCCGTGCTGGCAAAATGAGTCACTTTGAGGGCAACTGATGTAACATTATTTCCATATTCTGTATTGAAAGACCTTCAGAATTATATTTAATTTGTAAGAAGTGTGCAAAAACAGACGAAAAAAGACAATTTATTTACATTTTAGCTAAGTTGAAAACTCGCGTCCGATTGGTTGGGAGTTACATCTTCTGCAAAAACATATGTAATTTTAGAAAGTACAATTTCTAAGCTTTCCAATGATACCAGGCACTCATGGGGGTTTTCCTGGGACTTGCCGCTAGCAAACAAAGAAAGAGTCATGACTTGTGATTTCTCGTGCCTGTAGCTCGTAATGACGCGGTGCACATTCCGACTCATTTTGTCAGCATGGGTCACAACTATCAATGTCTCCACCACAATAAAGTCGGCTGCATTTTATTAAAATATGTTGGCCCTGTGATGGACTGGCGATCTGTCCAGGGTGTACCCTGCCTCTCGCTCAAAGATGCTGGGATAGGCTCCAGCCCCGCCGCGACCCGAAAAGGATTAAGTGGAAGAAGACGGATGGATGGATAATCAGAGTTACCTCAGAGCAGACATAGAATCTAGTCAGAGCCACAAAGAAGCCTCCATTTATACAGTCTATGGCACAACCACAAACACCACCTACAAGTACTAGAACTACACCAAAACATTCAAAAAATACAAAAACTACAAGTGCTGAAATTTGCTGCCACTTCAGTGCAAAACATGTATGTGGACTATACATTAAAATGAATCTGAAAAACTTTTAAAAACGCTATTTTAAATGTCCCTGCTACTCCACACTTACTGACTGATTTAACACTACGTCAGCCGAAAGTGGAAGCCCTGTCCATAATCGTTCCTACAGCAGCACCCCCAGGAATAAGGTGGATCGAGGAAGTTGGTACATACAGAACATTTGTATGACTCGTCCTAACCCCATTAGTGACACTCTGCCAAAAAGCAAGTTTTTTTCTTCTTAATATGTCTGCAACATGTTTTTTTTTATAACTTATAAGACCAGCTCAAAATCATTCAAATGTGTATGTCTGTTTTTTATGTGAAATTTCAGCTAAGCCCTGCCCCATGAAAAAAGGCAAGTTTATTCAATTTAATTCAATTCAACTTTATTTATAATGCGCCACATCACAACAAAAGCCGTCTCGTGGCGCCACAGTGCAGATAAAAAAAATCACACAGTCACAGAAAGACCCAGCAATCAGACGATCCCCTATGAGCAAGCACTAGGCGACAGTGGAGAGGAAAAACTCCCATTTGGAAGGAAGAAACCTCTAGCAGAACTAGGCTCAGGGAGGGGCAGTCGTCTGCTGCGACTGGCTGGGGATGAGGGGATAGGGAGGATGGAAAGGACAGGCATAAAGAACATAGCAGTAAGATGCCAAGTACAATATTGGAGATCAACCAGCAGTATAGATCAGATAACAATAGAACAAGAGTGGGGTTAAAAGACACAAATACCCTCCTTAAACGAAAGCTATATTAAAAAGGAAGGATTTTACCCTGTTCTTAAAGACAGAGACCGAGTCTGACTCCCGGACCCAGAGTGGTAACTGGTTCCAGAGAGAAGGGGCTTGGTAGCAGAAGGCTCTGCCTCCCACCGTACTTTTGGAGATTCTGGGCACCACAAGTAAGCCAGGATTTTGGGAGCATAATGCTCTGTTAGGATGGTAAGGTAATATCAGATCTTTTATATAATGGGGGGCCAGATTGTTAAGAGCTTTGAAAGTAAGAAGAAGGATTTTAAACTTGATTCTGAATTCAATGGGAAGCCAATGGAGGGAGGACAGAACCGGGGAAATATGATCTCTTTTTCTAGAACTAGTTAAAACTCTAGCAGCAGCATTTTGAATCAATTGAAGACTTTTTAAAGATACTCTAGGACAACCAGATAATAGCGAATTACAATAATCTAATCGCGAACTGACAAAGGCGTGAATCAGTTTCTCAGCATCACCCAGAGACAAGATGCTCCTGATCTTAGCAATATTGCGCAGATGATATAAGGCGGTCCTAGAAACAGTTTTAATATGTGAATTAAAGGACAAATCCTGGTCAAAAATCACTCCAAAGTTCCTCACACAACTGTTCACAGTGAGAGTGGCAGCATCTAAATTAAGGGCATAATCTGAAAAGGAATGTCTAAGATGTTTTGGGCCAACAACAATGACTTCAGTCTTATCACAGTTCAATAGTAAAAAATTACAAGTCATCCAAGCTTTGATGTCCTTAAGACAGGCATCTAGCTTGGCCAACTGATCACAATCATCGGGGTTCATTGACAGGTATAGTTGTTTGTCATCAGCGTAACAATGAAAATGTATACAGTGCTTTCTGATGATATTGCCCAGCGGAAGCATATATAGACTAAAAAGAGTAGGGCCCAACACAGATCCCTGTGGAACTCTGTGACTGAGCTTAGAGCTGGAAGAAAATCCATCACTGACATGGACAAACTGAAATCTATCAGACAAATAAGATCTAAACCACTGCAACGGAGTTCCACTGAGTCCAACAAAGTGTTCCAATCTATCAAGTAGAATGGCATGATCGATAGTGTCAAAGGCTGCACTGAAATCTAAAAGAACAAGAACAGAGACAAGTCCATTATCAGATGCAGTCAGGAGGTCATTAGAGACCTTCACTAAGGCAGTTTCAGTGCTGTGATGAGCTCTGAACCCAGATTGAAACACCTCAAACAAACCAGCTCCCTGCAAATGGTCAGATAATTGCACAGCAACAACTCTTTCCAGGATTTCTGAAATGAAAGGCAAATTGGAGATTGGTCGATAATTGGCCAAAACTCCAGGATCGAGCGTCGTTTTTTTAAGTAAAGGTTTAATTACAGCAGTTTTAAAAGCCAGTGGAACATAACCCAGAGTTAAAGAAGAATTAATGATAAGAAGAATACGGCTACTAATAACTGGGAAAATAATTTTAAATAACCTGGAAGGAATAGGGTCCAGAAGGCAAGATGAAGGCTTAGAAGAGAAAACTACCCTATCCAACTCCAAGAGGTCGATTGGAGTAAATCTATCCAAGCAGATATCAATTGAGGGAGCAGCAGTAGTTAATGTACTAGAGTTTACGGTAGGAAGAATCTGACTAATTTCATCTCTAATAGATAAAATTTTAAGATTGAAATAGTTCAGAAAGTCCTGACTAGAAAGCTCAGGGGGGATGCGAGGATTGACCAAGTCATGGCTCTTTGTAAGCCTGGCTACAGTGTTGAAGAGAAACCTGGGGTTATTCTTGTTTGCTTCTATTAATGCAGAGTAATAGCTTGATCTAGCTTTTCTAAGAGATTTTTTATAGATTAAGAGATGATTTCTCCACACCAAGTAGAATTCATCTGAATTAGTTGAACGCCATTTTCTTTCCAATTGACGAGCCTTCTGTTTCAAGCCACGAGTTTCTGAGTTAAACCAAGGAGTAAGAAATCTCTGGTTAGACTTTTTTTTTTTTAAAGGGGCTACCAAATCTAGAGTCCGATGCAGAGAGGCAGTAACACCATCAACCATGCTATCAATCATAAATGGAGCAGACTCTCCATCACTTACTTCAGGTGTTTCTGTTGTGTTGACCCATGGCATAGAGGAGACAATCTGCAAAAATTTAGCACCAACGTCATCAGAAAGACATCTGCTGTAGTAGTATTTTTCTTTAGGAAATAAGTGATCAGAGATAATGAAATCAAAAATTAACAGACAATGGTCAGACAGTACAGGATTATGGGGAGACACAACCAGATTTTCGATATCTATACCATATGTCAAAACAAGGTCCAATGTATGGTGGAAATAATGGGTAGAATTTTTTACTTTTTGGGAAAACCCCATTGAGTCTAAAATTGAATTGAAAGCCTTATTAAGACAGTCACTCTCAACATCAACATGTATATTAAAGTCCCCTACAATAATTATTCTATCGGCTTTCAGCACCAAATCAGGTAAAAATTCGGCAAATTCTGATAGAAACTCTGAATAGGCCGTGGGAGAACGATAAACTATGGCAAAGAGAACTGGGATCAAGCCAAGATTGCCAACAGGCCCCACACTGAGGACCAAACCTTCAAAGGAATTAAAACATAATTTCTGCTTAACATTAACCAGCAATTTAGGATGGAAAATTGCCGCCACTCCACCACCACGACCAGAACCTCTGGGGTTATGACAGTTTAAATACCCAGAGGGAGTTGATTCATTCAGACCAACATAATCATCAAGCCCGAGCCAGGTCTCTGTGAGGGATAGTAGATCGATCTGGTGATTGATTAATAGATCATGGACCAGAAGAGACTTAGAAGATGGAGACCTAATGTTTAATAAGCCACATTTAATTTTTAAACTTTGGGGGGGAAGAGAGGCCAAATTATTAATTGTATTAATTTTAGAGACTTGAGGCTGGATTAGAATTTTCCCAACATTTTGTTTAATCAATCTGGGAAGTTTATGCATTCTATTTTTTTTTTAACTTTTTTGTTAACTTTAAAGGGAGCAGAAAAAGGTTCTCTAAGGGAGGAGAGAGGGGCAAAGTTCAAGGGTGGTGGATGAGGAGGAGCTGCAGGAGTGCGAGTGTTTTTCAGGTTGTGTTGTAATAGTCCTGGGTTACAATATTTAGGGCAACGGGAGACAGACTCAGTCTCTGAAGGATTATAAATCAAAGGCTGATCCAAACGGTAAAGACCACCTGAGTTAACGGGATCGATACAATATGTGGGAACAGGACCAAAAAAAGGGCAGCTTGGCAAACCCAGAAACTTCAGAGTGAGTAAACACACCAAATTTCAGTCACTGTACCAGAAAACACTGAATAAAATAGAAAAGATTGTCTGTTAAAACACGTGCACCAAGTCTATTAGGGTGGATGCATCAGGCCTCATAAGTGATGGGCGGTTCCAAAATAAGTTAAAATTGTCAACAAAACCAACGTTAAAAATAGGACAAGTAAAACACAGCCAAGAATTAAGGCTGAGAGTTCTACTAAAATGATTACAGCCTCGTCTGAGAGGTGCCAAAGGCCCAGAGATGAGTGCACGTCTGCCACAGTTCATGAGAGTGGACAGAAGGCTCCTGAAGTCACTTTTTAAAATCTCAGATGCTTCATGTGGGATGTTATTGCATCCCACATGCACAACGACAGTTTGTACGTGAGGGAATTCATTCAGCAGGTCAGGGATAAGAGCCTCAATATCAGAGACTCTAGCCCCGGAAAAAATCGAGTAACACAGTACCTGCTTCTGACGTTCCTCACAATCGAGTCACCAATTACCAGCGTCATCTGGGAGGGGGGGGTTGTCGGTGGATTCTGATGTGGAGAGGTATTCTGAAGAGGATGATGTTGTTGTTGCGAAGGCGGGGAGATGTGCTCTTTTCTTCTATCTGGAGCAGGTGTGTAATTTGATACACCCTGGGTGGTCATCATCCGGGGTTTGCGGACATGAGCTGCCGCTGAAGGAGGGGAGGGAAGATGAGGGGCGTCCACGGGCGGGCGTCCAGGTGGGGAGAATCCTCCAGGGAAAGGATATCAAATCTGTTATCCAAGGACACAGGAAGAGAAGAGGCGCGGCCCGTTCCGGTCGATCGACGATGGCCATTAGCTGGTCGAATCAAGGTCCAGGGCGCAGATGGAGGATGAGTGGGACCAAGCGAAGCTTTTGGTTTAGCCCCGAGATGAAACCAGTGATTATTGCTGAGGTCATGGACGTCTGCGGAGGCTGGAGCAGGTGTGGCGGTAGGTGGAGACGCGCTGAGCTCACCCAAATAAGTAGCAGTTTCTGCCAGCTGCGAGGCAGTGGCCGGGGCCGATGATCGCCTGAGAATGATGGTGTCGATATGGTCTTCGGCCTCCCGAATCTTGTAAAGATTGGAGAGCCTCGTTTCCAGCTCAGAGACCTTCTCGAGGAGCGATGAACAGCGGGAACATGACGGAGAAGGAGCCATGGCGTTCCAGGCGCTGAGATGGGTAGCCCGCAGCTAGCCAAAAACCGCTACTCGTGCGTCCGGACGGACTTTTAGGCGAGGCCAATACCGAGGTAACGGTAAATAAAAACTGATAACAACAAACAGGGATAAAAAATAAATAAAATCGATGCTCTCTCTCTCTTGCCTTGAGAGAGAGCAGTCACATTTTTCTTCCCTCCTCCCCTGCCTTCCTGATCTATTCCCAGCTTTTGCAATGTTGCGTTTATGTCTGTGTTTAGTCGCTCTTCTTCTGCTGAATCTTAATCTAAACGGAAATTGTGGATTTGGAAGCGGCTTAAATGTGCTATTGTCACTATTTTTCAACAAGAATTGGGCCAAGGGGGAGCCCAAGAATTGGAACCTACGAGGAGACTCATGGACATTGGAATTCATGCGTCTATGGAAACATTATTGGTTATGATCTCAGGACTTCTTTTTTTGGCTGTGGAGTTCCCTGATGTATCAGAAATTGAAGGAAAGTGAAAGAGCTGATCAAGCGGACCCGGCAAGCTCCTTCATCAAATTTGACCAGTTGGGGAGGGCACGAGTAGCGGCAAACGGTGAACTGAATGACAGTGATTCAGTGAAGGAATACATCTGAAGCCCTGTGCTCTCTATGGAAAAACAGTTTAAGCCTGCATATATAATGGAAGCACAGAACTACACGGATGAGGACAAATTCTATTCTCTGAGTGCACTGTGCTGATTTGATTTGATTTGACCTTGTTTGCCCCGTGTTTACATTCCTCCTGACTGAGATAAGCGGAAGGATCGGCTCATGTCTACCCAAACAATCAACAATCAGTTGTTTGTCGTCAGCAGATTGGACCCTCGAGGACAATGCCCATGTGCCTTCTGCAAGCAAGAGAGAGAGAGAGATAGACTCTGGACTCTGGACTTGTTTATAAGTCACATGATTATAACATCTATCCACTGCCAGGAGGCGCCCTCTGCTGCTCACTAACAACTGTTACATTTACACTACACAATGCATACAACACTACATGCATACGATATACACACACTGCTCTCCTTCTGCGTGTGATTTGTCTACTAAATGTCTGCTAAATATGCATTGAGGTTTTTTTTTGCCTGCAATCAAAATTTCGCTTCCTCATTAAGCGTCAATTTGATAAAACATGTTTTTTTCTCTCGCCTATTGTGTCATATCCTTTCTTTTCTTTTTTTCCTTTCTTCTTTATGACTGGCGCCTAGCGGCTGCCCCGGCCTTGGATGCGCTCTGCAGAGCGTGCCCAAATGCCAAGTCACGTTTCGTTACCTTGTATTCATACATGTGTAATGACAATAAAGTTGAATCTCATCTCATCATCTCAAAAACAATCAATAAAAACAAACAAAAACGGAGAAAAAAGTAGTCTGATGCGAGTGAGTGTCAGACGCAGCTGTCAACGTCAAACGCAGCTGTCATCATCATTATGTGGTCACTAAATTTGTACTTTAGTCAATTTCTGATCCACTAACTACACAATATGTCCAGAAAAACCAGGACAATAGGCTGTTTTCTTTAATAAAGAATATCAAAGTTTATTAAAAACACTGAATGTTGTTAAAAATTTAGGCACATTAAATAAGAAGTGCTGTAATAGTGCAAAACTACAACATTAACAAATAGAGGGTTACAAGCTTACATCTTTGACAAATACACAAAGTTATATTGCTCACCTCAAAAGTTTGGAGACTTTACAGTCATGCCGTGTCACATCAACACCACACTGCACTTCCGTGAAGCAGAATCAAGAGCATGTGCTCACTACGTTTTGTTTATATAGGTTTGAGGTGCCTCCTGGGCCCCAAAGCCCTGCACGCTACATTTAGACAGAGTGTTTTTTGTGACATAACTACAACAGGTCTGTAGTGTTGAGCCAGTTGGGACTAAGAACTGTCTGGCCGGACTGAAGTTAGCTTCCAGGGCCAGTTAGCATTTCTGGACAGCTGCTTGAAAACTTAACCCAAATGAAGATGTTGTTTTACCATTAAACTGCTTTTAAGGACCGATGCAGTTTCAATCATTATCCTGGGCAACTGTGCCTACAACTGGGCATGTACTTCAACCAGTAAGTCTTTTTATGACAGGCTGAGGCCCCTGTTTGGGAGGTCTTCAACTCCCACCTCCGGAAGAACTTCGACCACATTCCAAGGGAGTCTGGAGACATGGAATCTGAATGGGCCTTGTTCTCCACCTCCATTGTTGAAGCGGCTGCTCAGAGCTGCGGCCCTCGGTGCATTTTGTGGTGGCAACCCCCGAACCAAGTGGTGGACACCAGTGGTGAGGGGGCCATTAAGCTGAAGAAGGAGTCCTATCGAGCTTGGTTGGCTTCTGGGACACCTGAAGCAGCTGAGGTGTACCGGCAGGTCAAGCGGAGTGCAGCTCGGGTGGTTGCTGAAGCAAAAACTTTGAACAAGACTTTCAATCGGCCTCAGGCAAACTGTCTGGTGGCTCAGGAGGGGAAGCAGCTCCCTGTCCACACTGTGTATGGTGTGCTGCTGACTTTGACTGGGCATATTGTCAGGCGGTGGAAGGAATACTTCGAGGATCTCCTCAATCCCACTGACACACCTTTTATGGAAGAAGCAGGGCTTGTGGACGAGGGGGACGACTCGCCCATCACAGGGGCTGAGGTCGCCAAAGTGATTAAAAAACTCTTTGGTGGCTAGGCCCCAGGGGTGGATGAGATTTGCCCTGAGTACCTCAAGGCCCTGGATGTTGTAGGGCTGTCATGGTTAACACGCCTCTTGTTATGTATGAATAATACGAGACAGGAGCTGTGCTGAACTGAACAGCGAACCACCCTTTATTATCAGAACACAGAATTATATACACCAGTGGCCGTGCCTGCCTGACGTCACCCTGTGGGCAGGTACGGCATCACACACACACTACACTCACAACGCCACACTTCCCCTCCCCCTTACAAAATGCAAAACCACACACGATTGAGACCCTCCCCAATTTAGGACCCGAATCATGCACTAAGAAAACAGGGGAACAATTAACTGTAATAAAATAACCTACCACATTCACACAAAACAACTAAAATTGGACTAAGTCTCTAAAAAATATGTAAAATAATCCCATAACACACGACATACATACTCTCATGCACACCATCACTATGTACATGTATTTACATTTGATAGTGTTCAAGTCGCACCTTTGTCCACTGGCAGCCAGTGGTAAAACTGGCCTGGGGGCCCAGGGCAGCCCCAAATCATACACTTTCCTGACCGCTGAAGATAAGACCAGCTCGGAGGCCCCAGGCAGCCCCATGACATGTGCGCTCGTGGCTGCCGTCTGCCTCCTGGATCAAAAACAATCTCTCTTGCCATAATGTCCCTCTTCGCCAACTGTGTCACTCCTTGGGACCTGCCGTGCTGCTGTCCGGCACACCGTCCCTCCATGCTCATCGGTCCACTCCCAACTGCTCTCAACACTGCTGTCATGGCTCGAAACACTCCGGCCCCCTGTGGCCAAACTCCAGGGAGACCCGAAGGATGCTCGTCGCCACTGCTCACCGACCCGGGCACCTCGCTGCTGCTCCCAGCACCCTTGTTCGAGGCACTGTCTCCATGCCCGGTCGTAGCTGGTCTCTCCCAGGGCTCTCACCTTCTCTCTGGTTGGCGTCACTCTCCGACCCATGCGCCTCGTCGCTGCTCTCAGCAAACTCGTTCTAGGTGCTCTGCTGCATCGACTCCATGTCTGGCTGCAGCCGCTCCCCCTTGGGGCTAAAAAATCGGCCAACCACCCAACAGCATCCTCATAGAGCACCGTCTCTCCCAATGTACCGAGAATTGTTCGGCCCTCCACGCCGAGATGATGGGCCAGGAGCTCTCATCGTCTTCTTCCCTTGAGTCCACCTAGGCCCAGCGCTCCGATGTTAACCCTCAAACATGGCCCTCCACTTCAGCCACAGGATCACCGGCTCTCCCGTGTACTCCAGAAATGGCACTAGGGGCTGAGGTAGCCCATATGCTGCCATAGTTATCCTCGTCACAAATATGTTATGTATGAATAATATGAGACAGGAGCCGTGCTGAACTGAACAGCGAACCACCCTTTATTTTGAGAACACAGAATTATATACACCAGTGGCCGTGCCCACCTGACGTCACCCTGTGGGCGCGTACGGCATCATACACACACTACACTCACAACACCACACCTCTGCAACATTGCATGGAGGTTGGGGACAGTGCCTTTGGCATGGCAAACTGGGGTGGTGGTTCCTCTCTTCAAGAAGGGGGACCAGAGGGTGTATTCCAACTTTAGAGGGAACACACTCCTCAGCCTTCCTGGGAAGGTCTATGCCAAGGCACTGGAGAGGAGAATCCAGCCACTGGTTGAACCACAGATTCAGAGGAGCAATGTGGTTTGCAGCCTGGCCGTGGCACATCAGACTAACTCTTTACCCTCTTGAGAATCTTCGAGGGTTTGTGGGAGTTTGCCCAACCAGTTTACATGTATTTTGTGGACTTGGAGAAGGCATTCAATTGCATCCCTTCTGGTTTTTTGTGGGCGGTGCTTTAGGAGTATGGGGTATCGGGCTTGTTGTTACCAGCTATCCGGTCTCTATACGACCGTTGTGACCTAGCTATAACTAGGGCTAACACAGTAGCTTGTCGAGCAAAGCCACATGTAGCCTCAACATGTAGCCTCACACATCAACACTCCGACTCAAACACACAAGTCCTGTGCAGAAGCCCGGTGACACTGTGATAGACTCATGGCTGCCCTGTCACTCGTTCTCTGAAGCAGCACCCGCGTCTCTCTTGCTCTCTCAAAACACCACAGCTGCAACTCTCCTCTTTCACCCTCTTTGTCGCCTGATAGGCTACTCTACTTCCCCAGTTGATCCAACTTCCAATTAGGCTACACCTGTCAGGGGAGTCTAAAATGGCTGGTATACAATTTTATGGACCATATTAAGTATACTGTTACAAATACACAGTAGAAATTCCTGTCAACAATGGAAACATTATTAAGGTATGCACGAAGGGTATGCCATGAGCTCCACAGAGAGGCATACGTAAATCAGGCTTTACCTGCAGGTCATCGGCTGCTGTCGGGTCGGAGTGTTTTTCTTTCCTCCCACACATCTGTTTCCCCATCAGACGACACTCCACACCTGGTGAACTCTGTGTGGTGTTTGGGACGTGGGGACATGCATGCACATGATGTCACCATGTGGCGGACTGACTGTGGCGAGGCCGGTGCCACCCCTCTGTAGATACAGGGGTGTGAAAAAGTGTTTGTCCCCTTCCTGATTTCTCATTTTTTTGAATGTTTGTCACACTTAAATGTTTCAGATCATCAAACAAATTTAAATATTAGACAACGATAACACAAGTAAACACAAAATACAGTTTTTAAATGAAGGTGTTTATTATTAAGGGGGAAAAAATCCAAACCTACATGGCCCTGTGTGAAAAAGTGATTGCCCCCTAAACCTAATAACTGGTTGGGCCACCCTTCACAGCAACAACTGCAATCAAACATTTGCAATAACTGGCAATGAGTCTTTTACAGCACTGTGGAGGAATTTTGGCCCACTCATCTTTGCAGAATTGTTGTAATTCACCCACATTGGAGGGTTTTCGAGCATGAGCCGCCTTTTTAAGGTCGTGCCACAGCACGTCCAAAGTCTGGACTTTGATTAAACCACTCCAAAGTCTTCATTTTGTTTTTCTTAAGCCATTCAGAGGTGGACTTGCTGGTGTGCTTTGGATCATTGTCCTGCTGCAGAACCCAAGTGCGCTTCAGCTTGAGGTCACGAACAGATGGCCGAACATTCTCCTTCAGGAATTTTTGGTAGACAGCAGAATTCATGGTTCCATTTACCACAGCAAGTCTTCCAGGTCCTGAAGCAGCAAAACAGCCCCAGACCATCACACTACCACCACCATATTTTACTGTTGATATGATGTTCCTTTTCTGAAATGCTATGTTACTTTTACACCAGATGTAATGGGACACACATCTTCCAAAAAGTTCAACTTTTGTCTCATCAGTCCACAGAGTATTTTCCCAAAAGTCTTGGGGATCATCATGATGTTTCCTGGTAAAACTGAGATGAGCCTTTATGTTCTTTTTGCTCGGCAGTGGTTTTCGTCTTGGAACTCTGCCATGTAATTTTGGTCGGCCGGCCTCTCCTGGGAAGGTTCACCACTGCTCCATGATTTTTGCCATTTGTGGATAATGGCTCTCACTGTGATTTGCTGGAGTCTCAAAGCTTTAGAAATGGCTTTATAACCTTTCCAGACTGATAGATCTCAATTACTTTGTTTCTCATTTGTTCCTGAATTTCTTTGGCTCGCAGCATGATGTCTAGCTTTTGAGGATCTTTTGGTCTACTTCACTTTGTCAGACAGGTCCTATTTAAGTGATTTCTTGATTGAGAACAAGTGTGGCAATAGTCAGGCCTGGGTGTCGCTAGAGAAATTTAACTCAGCTTTCCAAAGATGTGATAAATCACAGCGAATTTATGTTTTGACGGGTGTGTGTGTGTGTGTGTGTGTGTGTGTGTGTGTGTGTGTGTGTGTGTGTCACTTTTTCACACATTGCCATGGAGGTTTGGATTTTTTTTTACCCTTAATAATAAACACCTGTGTTTAAAAACACAGGTGCATTTTGTGTTTACTTTGTTATCTTTGTCTAATATTTAAAGGGTACCTGTGGTGGTTCCAAGGTTGTCATAGCCAGGAGCGGCACTGGGGTTAAGCTCCCAGTGCTCATAAAATGCTCCTTATGGCGTGCGTCTCGAAAAGCCTCTGGCAACTAAGTCCAACTCCTAGCCTGCCCGTGTGGTTTAGTCTCTAAGCCCGGCGGAACTGCTATTACTAATAGGAGAAGGGGCGAGGGCGGATCTCTGGCGCCTTAAAACCAGATGCTTCGGGTAGATGGTGGCTCGTCAACCTGGGAAGGTAGCCCATCTAGGGGAAGGTAAACCCTGATTTCAAACCTCTGCTGCCTTGCGGCATACCCGGCCACGGGAAAGGCTTCGGGAGTCAACCCTGAGGAAAAATCCGGAGTCAGAGCCCCTAAGGCAGTTCTATGTTGTGCTCAACATCGTTCTGGCAGCTCCTGCAACGGCGCTGGTGCCAAACTGTAGCAGCCCTGCTGTTCCTTTGGATTCATCAGTGACGTGGAGAGGGGGGACATGCTGCATGGGCAACATCTTGTCCTCCATATCTTCCTGCCCAGGCTTGAATCCTACCAACGCCCAACGCTGGAAGGTAGAACACCGGATCACTGGAGAGGACACTCCAGCTTCGCCTTTGGCGTAGACAAAACACGGGGAATGACAGTTACCGGTTAAAAGCCACTGCTCAATTGGCGTAGAGCGTGGCGCCAGGGGTTGTTCCCGACGGTGGGAGGGATCATCAGATCTCACTGGACAGCTACCGCCCGCCTCAAGCTGGGCAGCCCCCAGCCAATAAGGTGTTGTCCCGCCACAGCTTGCTTTCCTCATTGGGTGCATGGGGATAAGGAGAAATCCAAACAGCAGAATCAGAATCAGAATCAGAATCAGATTTATTGCCATTGTTCATGTGATACACAAACTAGGAATTTGTCTCGGTGCCATGCTGCAACATTAAAAACATAATGAGAAAAAGGGATAAACTAAAAAACTAAAGGACTAGAAACGTGCAATAAGTGTAGAAAAATAAGTAATAATAAGTAATAATAATAATAATACTAGTAATAATGAGTAGTACTAGTCAAGGCAGTTTTAAAAAATTAGCATGTAGCAGATAATGTGAAGTACCACATAGTGCAGTCAATAATGCAACAGAAAAACAGTGATGATTGACATGAGTCTGGTTGAGCAGCTGTACATAGTGCACGAGAGTCAAAAGTCACTTAGTGTTCAGCAGTCTGATGGCAGAGGGGAAAAAGCTGTTCATGTGCCGGGAGGTTTTAGTCCGAATGGACCGAAGCCTTCTACCTGAGGGGAGGGGGGCAAACAGCACGTGACCAGGATGTGAAGGATCGGCTATGATCCGGCCAGCACGCCTCCGGGTCCTGGAGATGTACAGGTCCTGGAGAGATGGGAGCTTGCAGCCTATCACCTTCTCAGCAGTGCGCACGACGCGCTGCAGCCTTAGTCTGTCCCTGGCAGTGGCTCCTGCGTACCACACAGTTATGGAGGAGGTGAGGATGGACTCGATGATGGCCGTGTAGAACTGCACTAACATCTTGGTGGGTAGCTTGAGCTTCCTCAGCTGCCGCAGAAAGAACATCCTCTGCTGGGCCTTCTTGATGAGGGAGCTGATGGTTGGCTCCCATTTGAGGTCCCGGGTGATGGTGGTGCCCAAGAAGCGGAAGGAATCTGCAAAGGTGATGGGAGAGCCTGTGATGGTGAGGGGGGGCAGGGGGGTTGTGACTTTCCTGAAGTCCACAATCATCTCCGCTGTCTTCAGAGCATTCAGCTGCAGGTTGTTGTGGCTGCACCAGGACACCAGCTGGGCCACCTCTTCCCTGTAGGCGGACTCGTCACCGTTGGAGATTAGCCCGATGAGGGTGGTGTCGTCCGCAAACTTAATCAGCTTAACAGACTGGTGGGAGGAGGTGCAGGAGTTGGTATAAAGGGAGAAGAGTAGGGGGGAAAGTACACAGCCCTGGGGTGATCCAATGCTGATGCTAACAGAGTCTGAGACAGACTTCCCCAGCCGCACATGCTGTCTCCGGTCCGTCAGGAAGTCGGTGATCCACCTGCAGAGGGAGTCAGGCACGTTGAGCAGGGACAGCTTGTCCTGGAGCAGATTGGGGCGGATGGTGTTGAATGCGGAGCTGAAGTCCACAAACAGAATCCTGGCGTAGGTTCCCGGGGAGTCCAGGTGCTGCAGGATGGAGTGGAGGGCCAGGTTGACTGCGTCGTCCACAGACCTGTTAGCACGGTAGGCAAACTGCAGCGGGTCTAGGAGGGGTGTGGTGATGGACTTGAGGTGAGACAGGACCAGGCGCTCAAAGGACTTCATGACTACAGAGGTGAGCGCTACAGGTCTGTAGTCGTTAAGTCCAGTAATCCGTGGCTTCTTGGGGACAGGGATGATGGTGGAGGATTTGAGGCAGGTCGGCACGTGACATTGCTTAAGGGAGGTGTTAAAAATGTCTGTGAAGACAGGAGCCAGCTCTTTCGCACAGTGTCTCAGGGTGGAGGGAGACACACCGTCCGGCCCGGGGGCCTTGCGCGGGTTCAGTCTGGAGAACTGTCTGTGCACGTCCTGCTCACTGATGGCAAGGGGAGGGGGGGAGGAGGAGGAGGAGGAGGGGGGGACCGCTCTTGATGAATTAGGGGCTGAGGAGGCAGTGGAGCTGGGTGGAGTGGGTGAGTTGGACACAGCTGACGAGGTGTCAAAACGGGCATAGTGTTGGGACAGTCTTTGACAAAGGGCTTTGTCATCCTGACCTTTAGAAGCCTGAGGCCGATAGTTGGTGATTTGCCTCAGTCCTCTCCACACAGAAGCCGAGTCATTAGCAGTGAACTGCTGCTGGAGTCTCTCAGAATATACAGATTTAGCTCTCCTCAGCTCTCTGTTAAACCGATATTTGACCTCCCTGTAGCAGTCCCTGTCTCCACTTTTCAACGCTGCTTCCTTCTCCTTCCTGATCCGTCTGAGCTTAGCTGTGAACCAAGGCTTGTCATTAGAATATCTTATCCTGGTGCACGATGGGAGAATGTCCTCCTCACAGAAGTTGATATATGAGTTCACAGTGTCTGTGTACTCATTAAGATCATGTGTGGCTCTTTTAAACATGTCCCAGTCAGTTATTTCCATGCATGTGTTCAGTTTCTCTCCAGCTTCACTGGTCAATTTCTTTGTGGTGATCACAACAGGTTTAGTGAGTTTCAGTCTTTGTTTGTATGTGGGGATGAGGTGAACCATCACGTGATCAGATAGTCCCAGCGCAGCGCGGGGAACAGCGCGATATGCGTCCTTTACTGAAGTATAACAGTGATCTAGCGTGTTATTTCCTCTGGTTGGACATTTAATACACTGTTTGTAGCGGGGGAGCTCGTGACTCAGATTGCTCTGGTTAAAATCGCCCACCACGATAACCAGGGAGTCTGGAAAGTTCCGCTCCGTAAGTTGGATGTGATCTGCGAGCACGCGCTGAGCTTCGCGTGTGTCCGCGTCAGGAGGGGCGTACACAGCGACGAGAATGAATGAGGCAAACTCCCGCGGGGAATAAAATGGCTTGCAGTTAATGAAAAGAAATTCCAGGGCGGGAGAACAGTGTTTGGAAATCACCGTTACATCAGAGCACCAGCTGTTGTTAATATAGAAGCACACTCCTCCTCCGATAGACTTACCGGACAGCTCTGTGACGCGGTCAGCACGAATCAGCTGGAAACCCTCGAGGCTGATCGCGCTATCTGGAATGTTCTCATTAAGCCAGGTCTCAGAGAAGCAGATGACAGACGTGGAAGCGAGGTCCTTGAAACGCATCAGCAGTCTTAATTCTTCTACCTTGTTCAGGAGAGAATTGGCATTGGATAGAAATATGCCAGGCAAGGCTGTTCGCGAGCCTCTTTTTCGTAGCCGAGCGAGAATCCCTCCTCTCTTCCCTCTTTTCCGCCATCTTGCTTTTTTGGCCAAACAATGGATCAGATCAGCGGCAGGAGCTAAAAAAACTGGAAGAAGGTCCATGGGGGTGAGAGTCCTGATATTTAGTAGTTCTTCACGGGTGTATGAACCGGCAGATGCACAATCAGTGAACAAAAACAGACAAATTATAAAAATTAAAGGGCAGCGATACACCACGGCGGCCGCTGTGGGCGCCATCTTGTTTTTTTTTATCAGCAGGCTGAGAACCTTCGCACCAGGCAAGACAATAAAACAAAAGAGACCAACTCTAAAACTGGGAACTTGGAACGTCCGCACTATGATGACAGGACTCGCTGCTAACCTCAAGGACATCAACGACACCAGGAAGACTGCCATCATCAATAATGAGCTGAAGAGACTGGGAGTGGATATCGCCACTCTCCAGGAAACACGGTTAGCTGATGCAGGCACACTGAGAGAGAAGGACTACACGTTCTACTGGCAGGGAAAGGGCAGTGACGAACACAGGGAACACGGAGTGGGCTTCACAGTGAAGAACACTTTGCTGAAGATGGTGGAACCGGGCAGCACTGGCTCTGCACGACTCCTCACCCTCCGCCTGAACACCACTCAAGGCCCAGTCACCCTCGTCAGTGTGTATGCCCCAACACAGACAGCCACACCAGAGGCAAAAGACGAGTTCTACGAGAATCTCACAACAACTGTCAGGATCATCCCCAACTCTGAACAACTCATTCTCCTTGGAGACTTCAATGCCAGAGTGGGTGCTGACCACGACTCCTGGCCCTCCTGTCTTGGACCTTTTGGCGTGGGCAGAATGAACGACAACGGACAGCGGCTGCTCGAGTTCTGCACATATCACAATCTGTGCATCACAAACTCGTTCTTCAAGACCAAGCCCCAACACAAGGTTTCCTGGCAACATCCGCGCTCAAAGCACTGGCACCAGCTAGACTTGATCCTGACCAGGCGCACCTCACTGAAGAACGTGCTAATCACCCGTTCGTTCCAGAGTGCAGATTGCGACACAGACCATTCATTGGTGTGTTGCAAGGTCAAGCTGCAGCTGAAGAAATTCCATCGTGCTAGACAACCTGGAAAGGCACGGATTGACACCAGCAAGATGGCCCAACCAGAACTTGTTGAGCAGTTTGCCTCCACCTTTGAGAAGGAACTTGGTGTACCACAAGGAGGAGAATCTGCAAAGCAGAAGTGGGAAGAGCTGCGAAACACCATCCACCGCACAGCCTTGGCTACCTTTGGGAGGAAGACCTCGAAGTCACAGGACTGGTTTGATGCCAAGTTGACCGAGATGACCCCCGTCATTGAAGCCAAGCGCTCAGCACTTGCTGAGTACAAGAAGTACCCAAACGAGAAGAATCTCCAGATTCTCAGGGCTGCGAGAAGCAAAGTTCAGCAGACTGCTCGGCGCTGTGCCAACGAGTACTGGACTCAGCTCAGGCAAGACATTCAAACCGCTGCCATAACAGGGAACATCCGTGGTATGTACGATGGCATCAAGAAAGCACTTGGTCCGGCTCAGAGCAAGACGGCCCCCCTCAAATCTTCCACTGGGGAGATGATCACAGAGAAGAACAAGCAGATGGAGAGATGGGTGGAACACTACTCCGACCTCTACTCTAGACAGAACACCGTGACACCGTCAGCCCTTGATGCCATCGACTGCCTGCCATCCATGGACGAACTTGACGCCGAGCCAACCATCGACGAACTCAGTAAGGCCATTGATAGCTTGGCCGCTGGCAAGGCACCCGGCAACGACGGCATACCCCCTGACCTGATCAAGCACTGCAAGACCGCCCTACTGCTGCCATTGCATGACGTCCTCTGCCAGTGCTGGAAGGAAGGTGCCGTACCACAGGATATGAGGGACGCCAAGATCATCACCCTCTACAAAAACAAAGGGGAGAGAAGCGACTGCAACAACTACAGGGGCATTTCCCTCCTCAGCATTGTTGGCAAAGTCTACGCACGAGTTGTTCTCGTTCGTCTACAGAAGCTTGCCGAACGTGTCTACCCCGAGTCTCAGTGTGGCTTCCGCGCTGAGCGATCGACGGTAGACATGATATTCTCCATTCGCCAACTCCAGGAGAAATGCAGAGAACAGAACATGCCTCTGTACGTCACCTTCATCGACCTCACCAAAGCGTTCGATCTGGTCAGCAGAGAGGGCCTTTTCAAGATCCTGCCAAAGATAGGATGCCCACCAAAGTTGCAAAGCCTCATCGAATCGTTTCACACCAACATGCAGGGGATAGTGCAGCATGATGGCAACGTCTCAGAGCCATTCAACATACGCAGCGGAGTGAAACAGGGCTGTGTACTTGCGCCAACCCTCTTTGGGATTTTCTTTGCTATGCTCCTGAGGCATGCCTTCAGCACAGCAACAGAGGGAATCTACCTGCACACAAGATCTGACGGCAGGCTTTTCAACCTTGCCCGCCTGAAAGCCAGAACCAAAGTACGCGAGGCTCTAATCAGAGACATGCTATTCGCAGACGACGCTGCAGTCGCAACCCACACACAGCAGGAGCTTCAGACCCTGATGGACCGCTTCTCCCAGGCATGCAAGGACTTCGGGCTTACCATCAGCCTGAAGAAGACTAACGTCTTGGCGCAAGGCACGAAAGCACCACCAACCATCACCATTGATGACTACAAGCTGGAGGTCGTGAATCAGTTCACGTACCTGGGGTCCACGATCAGCAACAACCTCTCCCTTGATACAGAGATCAACAAGAGGATTGGAAAATCAGCCTTCACACTCGCTCGCCTCACCACACGAGTGTGGGAGAATCCCAAACTCTCTGTCAAGACGAAGATGGCAGTGTACAACGCCTGCGTCATCAGCACACTGCTCTATGGGAGTGAGACGTGGACAACATACGCCCGGCAGGAAAAGAGACTGAACTCCTTCCACTTGCGCTGCATTCGCCACATCCTGGACATATCCTGGCAGGACAAACTGCCCAACACAGAAGTTCTGTCCTGCGCCGGCCTTCCCTCCATGTTCACTCTACTCAGGCAGCGCAGGCTCCGCTGGCTAGGCCACGTTCACCGTATGGAGGATGGCAGAATCCCCAAAGACGTCCTCTATGGAGAACTGGCAACTGGCAGGAGAGACGTTGGCCGCCCACAGCTGCGCTTTAGAGACGTCTGCAAGAGAGACATGAAGGCCCTGGATATCAACACAGAGCGCTGGGAGGACCTTGCAACGGACCGCTCCAAATGGAGAGGCACCCTGACCAGACAGCTCAAGGTGGGTGAAGAGAGACTGACTGCTGCAGCAGATGAAAAAAGGACCCGCAGGAAGAACCGCCACAGACCCAGCAGCACGGAGACCACCCACAAGTGTGACCTGTGTGACAGGGACTGTCATTCGCGCATCGGCCTGTTCAGCCACAGGCGGTGCTGTTTCAGCAGAGTAGACGTTTAGGATTCTCTTCCATGGTCATCATAGACCGACGGAGGCCGACGTGTGTGTGGTGATCGTGAAAAAAAAGATATTATATTGAGCCCCTGTCTCACGTTCTAGTTCAAGTTGATCGCGTTGATCAAGATCGCGGTGCCCATTTTATTACGTCACAGGAAGCGTCCTGGCAGGCCATGTAGCCGCTACTTGACGTAATAAAATGGGCACCGCGATCTGGATCAATATTGGCTGAGCCTGGAGTGCCCGGATGAGCAGTGGCTTTCGGGATATTCAAATTCAAATTCAAACGTTTATTTCAAACTCAGGGTTCATATTAAATGCAGAACTAAAACAAGTAGAAAATAAATAAATAAATGCTTAAATTCAGCGGGTCGTCTCGTCTGATCTGAGCTTGTAACGGCCGCAACACGGCAGATGATTTGGCTCCTTCCTCGCCGCTATACAGAGGAGCAGACACTCGGTGCGTTGCGTTGTGTGTGAGGACCAAAATTCAAACGTTTATTTCAAACTCAGGGTTCATATTAAATGCAGAACTAAAACGAGTAGAAAATAAATAAATAAATGTTTAAATTCAGCGGATCGTCTCGTCTGATCTGAGGTCGTAACGGCCGCAACACGGCAGATGATTTGGCTCCTCCCTCGCCGCTATACAGAGGAGCAGACACTCGGCGCTCTTGTTACAACAAAAACATACAATGCGATATGGATATCGCAACATGGTGGAATGTAAAGCCTTTGGATGTTTCAATAATAAGTGAAAAAACAAAGATAAACACTTCTTTTGTGTACTCAAACCCAGTTCACCTTGTCAGAAGATCATAGCGGAAAAGTGATTGCGCAATCTCGGAACAGGGCACAGATGAATCCTTTCAGACGAAATTGCGTTGTGTGTGAGGACCACTTCGTCACTTTAACCCTCAGAAGACCTTTCTGGCTCAAACCTGTAGCCATGTTGGACAAATTCTTCTTCAGAGTCAGAAAATTCAGCCATAATAGAACAAAAACAACGGACAACAGCACCGTAGTCGCGGGGAAACGCTGAGTATTGTCTTTTCAGTAGCAACGGTATGACGTCACTTCCGTATATGTCATGGCGGCGCCCATAGTTTTCATTGGCTGGCCATGCCCGCGGTCCTATTTCAATATATCTCAGGTGATATATGGCTGGCAACAATTATTTACCCAAATAACAAATACCTTTTCCTAATGTTTTCAGAATCAGAATCAGAATCAGATTTATTGCCATTGTTCATGTAGTACACAAACTAGGAATTTGTCTCGGTGCAATGCTGCAACATTAAACATGATAAAATAAAAGAAATAAACTATACATGCAATAAAGTGTAGAATAAGAGTGAGTAATACTAGTCAGCAGTTAAAATATATTAGCGAGCAGAAGATAATGTGGAGAACCATATAGTGCAGTCGGTAATGCAGGAAGAAAACAGTGATAAACAGTCTTCACGACCACCACAGGTACGCTTTAAATTTGTTTGATGACCTGAAACATTTAAGTGTGACAAAAAAAAGAGAAATCAGGATAGGGGCAAACACTTTTTCACACCACTGTATAGTGACTTGTATGAGAGGCTAAACACTAAGGAAGGAGAAAAGGACTTGTATCAATTGGCTAGACATAGAGATCGAGCTGGAAAGGATGTGCAACAAGTTAGGCTGATTAAGGACAGAAATGGTCATTTACTAACAAATGATGAGAGTGTGTTGAGAAAGTGGAAGGAGTACTTTGAAAAGCTGATGAATAAAGAAAATGAGAGAGCGAGGAGGATGGATGAAGAAAAGATAATGAACAAGGACGTCCCGAGGATGAGCAAGGCAGAAGCCAGGGCAGCTTTGAAGAGGATGAAGAATGGAAAGGCAGTTGGCCCAGATGACATACATGTGCAGGTGTGGTAAATGGTAAATGGCGTTCACTTATATAGCGCTTTTTCTCATCTCTAGATGACCAAAGCGCTTTACAGATCCTACTATCCATCCATTCACATACACATTCACACACTGATGGCGGCAGCTTTGAAGAGGATGAAGAATGGAAAAGCGGTTGATCCAGATGACATACCTGTGGAGGTATGGAGATGTTTAGGAGAGATGGCAGTGGACTTTTAGCCAGATTGTTTAACACAATCTTGAAGAGTGAGAGGATGCCTGAGAAGTGGAGAAGAAGTGTTTTGGTACCAGTTTTCAAGAACAAAGGTGATGCTCAGAGCTGTAGTAACTACAGAGGCAAAAAGTTGATGCTGAAAGAAGAAGAGAAGAAGAAGAAGACGAAGTTTTCTCAAATGACATCTAAATAATAAACCTCCCGCAAAGTGAGACTACAAAACTACAACTCCCATAAGCACTAGCTGCGCACACACAGTGTATTCTTATTGGTTCGCTGTCAGCCAGCTGCAGCCCAAGAGTCTGGCTCCACAAGTCAGCTCATTTTCTTTCCAGTCTAGAAACGGTGATGAACAGACAGCAGCTGCTCTCAGTGATCAGATCACGGGGACAACTGCCCCTGATCTCCTGTTGTCCCAGCAGTGAGAATAACCTGTGCTCTCCCCCCACATCAGCTCCTACCTCGGTGGTTAAATATGATTATTTTAAGAGCAAGAAGTTCCGGTTTACTGTACGCAGTTGTGCAAATTTAAATTTTGGAATGACAGAGAGAAAAAGTGATTAAACTTCATGTTGCTGTAAAGAACAAATGAAGCTTCTTCTGAGGTGAACTTCTGTTTATCTGTGATTATCTATGATGTCTGTGATATACAGCTATTTCATGGAAGTAAGACCTCTCATTATGTATTTTTAATGTGCCGGTCCAGGGGTGTCAAACATGAGAGACATTTTTCTCCTTAAGATGAGACTTTTATTCATATCAGTTTTCCTTTTCTTCTTCTTTTTTTCTAGTGAAAACAGGTAGTGTCCATTTAAATTAAATCCATTAGCAGTTACTAATGATGTCACGCAGCCCTGAAGAGGTGTCCCATTTCATAGGGGGCATTTTCAAACCCTACCCCTTGGCCTTTGATTTCAAGGACTAAGGGGTTGGGGTAGGCAAAGGGGAAGAGGTACAAATGAGAATTTGGATGGACCCCAAATCCACCTCTACTTCACTCTCATACTGCAAATATCTTTCTCAACTGCTTTACAGTATTTACTCCTGTTAATAATTAAACTGTTTCCCTTGCTGCTTTTATGTATGTATAATGGTAATTTACATTTAAAAAGGTTGTAAATTTAGTTCAAGTAAAATTTAGCATGCGATAGTCAAATCTGATCATGTTAAACATAATTTTCCAAACACAAAATTGTGGCTAGTGAAAAGGCTGATTGGCTAGTAACTTTGGAAAATCACTAGCTCCAGTGGCCGGTGAGCAAAAAAATTAACGTCAAGCCCAGCTTGTATCTCACAGAGTGGTGAATGATGTGAAAACAGAAGTTTTAATCATTAGTCCTGAAGACAAGAGAGAGAAACTTCTACCAAAATTGGTAGGTCTAAAACCTACATATTGTGTCAAGAACGTGGGCGTTCTTTCAGACTCTGACTTTAATTTTATTTCACACATTAAAAATGTAACAAAAATCAGATTTTACCATCTTAGGAATATAGCCAGAGTCTGCCCTTTTCTCTCTCTTGCCAGCACGGAGGTCTTGATGCATGCTTTTATTACTAGTTGTATAGACTATTGTAATGCCCTGCTCTCTGGTCTTCCTCAAAAAAGAATATCACATCTCCAGCTGCTCCAAAATTCAGCAGCACTAGTGTTAACAAAGAACAAGGGGCGGTTGCATATTACACCAGTTTTAGAATTGCTGCATTGGCTCCCCATACGTTTTAGGATCGATTTTAAGGTTCTCTTAGTAGACTTTAAATGCCTCAATGGTCTTGGGCCTTCTTATCTATCTGAGCTGCTTTTATCTTATGAGCCCTCTTGGACCCTGAGGTCCTCTGGTACTGGCCTTTTAATGGTTCCCAAAGTCAAGACCAAGACCTTTGGTGAAGCCTCCTTTCACTATTATGGTCCTCGTCTGTGGAACAGCCTTCCAGAAAGCCTCAGGACCGTAGAGTCAATAGATGTTTTTAAGAACAGGCTCAAGATCCACCTTTTTAATTTGGCTTTTAATAAACCTGTTTAACTATTACTGAAGTAGTCATTTATGTTCCATTGTTTTTTGTTCTTCTTGGTGCCATTTGTTCTTAGATTTTCTCATCTTCTTATTGATGTGTTTAGTTCAGTTTTTAAGTATGGGTTTTTAGTTCTTGTTTTTATGTGTTCTTAGTTTCTTTTTGTACCTTTTTAAATTTTGGCTTTAAACAAACCGAAGTACTCATTTATGTTCCATTGTTTTACATTCGTCTTAGCTCCATTTGCTTTTAGATTTTCTTATTTTGATGTGTTCTTAGCTCAGTTTCTAAGTATGGGTCTTTAGTTCCCTTTGCTCTATGTGTTCTTAGTTTTATCTTGTATTTTATGTGTTTTAGCTCCAGTGTTTCCTCAGTGGAGACCCTCATGCCGGATGCTGCCTGGCCCATCTGCAGGGGTGTCGGTCTCGTGGGTCGCTCTAGCTTGGGTGGGTGGGGGCTTTACACCACTGCCTACAGCTGTGGTGCGGGCCCCGGCCTGTCCTGGTTGGGGCGGCCTTTGTGGCGCCTTCTGTGATTATGGGCTGTGTGGTCTCCTGGCGTGGGGAGCTCCACACGATGGTTGCTCCTTCACGTGGTGCCTCGGTGCCGAGAAATGACTCTTTTATTTTATATGTGTGTCAGAGAAGTAGGGGTTGATGTATCTGTCTGTGTGTGTTGTGCTTGTGGGTATGTTTATGGGAGGGTTGGAAGGGGTGGGGATGTATTGTGTAAAATATGTAACTAAAGGTGTCTACTGTTTTTATCTAGTAAAGCACTTTGCGCAGCATCTAATGTTTAAAAAGAGCTATACAAATAAAGTTTTGATTGACTGATTGATTGAAACAGTTGCAAAATAGTTAATCATCTTCATAGGGTTGTAACAGGTGTGCAAACAGTTGTAACGTGCCTCCCTAAAGTTCTTTTTGGTAATGAACACTTGCAACTGTTAAAAAACCTTTGTGACAAAACTGTTGGTGACCTTAAAAACTGTGTGTGAACTGTTTTGCAACCCTTTACAAACTCTGAGGAAGGCCAACAATTGCAACATTCTTGAATGTTCCTCAGCAATTGCTGCTCTGTGAGATACTATCTTGATTTTCGGTAACATTCATCAGAAAAGTTGGCAAATCCAAAAATTGCCATGTTCATCAGCATTCACTCCTCTGTGAGATACTACCCTTAGGAATGCAGTTGCAATCAGAATCATTCAACCCCCATTGCATTTTAGGTCTATTGGAAAAATTTTTAATTTTTCAGATGTTTGCAATAAACAAATTACACAAGAACAGTTTAAATATTTAAATAATACTAATACTACAGTGATTTTTTTTAATCCAAATTCAACAACTAAATCCTACTTTCAATGACTACTGCAGTCTCAAAATTATTCAACCCCCTCAATAGAATTTCTCATAAGAGCACACATTTGTAAATCAGGCGTGGTCTCAAGCACAACTGATGCAACTAATCAAGGGCTTCATTACTGTAGTTGCATCAGGTTTGCTTGAGATACAACACCTCAAATACCTGGACTGTTGACAGTAATGTTTGATTACATGTTAGAAATATGGCTAAGTCAAGAGAATTTTACAAAAAGTTCAGAGATGAGATCGTTGCCTTGCACAAAAAAAAAAAAAAAAAAAAGAATACAAAAAGATAGCAAAGGCACTGAATGTTCCTAGAGATACAGTTGGAAGCATAGTTTGCAAGTTTAAAGTTAAAGAAACAGTGGCTACACTACCTGGACATGGAAGAAAGAGGAAGCTATCAACAGCTGCCACCAGAGTCCTGAGGAGGTGTAATGGGAGCAAAAGCTCCCTAAACAACAAACTCCTCATTTGGGTGATGCACCTCAGTAAGGAACAACAGAAGGCAATAAGGTTTAACAAGGTTTATTACATTCCCCGTACCAAAAGCCAGTTTAGAAAGCTTGGGATCAGTCCGCCAAGGTATCTGCCTTTGACTGCCACCTAATCCACATAACACCGGACCCCCATGATCCCTCCTGCAGGTGGTGAGCCCACTGGAGGGCGGACCCATGTAACTCCTTCGGGCTGAGCCCGGCCGGGTCCCATGGGTGGAAACCCGGCCACCAGACGCTAGCCATTGAGCCCCTCCTCCAGGCCTGGCTCCAGGGCGGGGCCCCGGTAACCCCATACCAGGTGGGGTACACTGAATCCTTGATCTAGAATTTATCATGAGAGTCTGTTGAATCGTTCTTAGTCTGGCCCTTCACCCAGGACCAGTTTGTCTTGGGTGACCCTATCAGAGGCAAATTGCCCCAGACAGAGCAGCATCTGCAGTGATGCAGACGTTGTACCGGTCTGTTGTGGTGAAGAGGGAGTTTATTTCTAAGGCAAAGCTGTTGATTTACCAGTTAATCTACGTTCCTACTCTCACCTATGGTCACGAGCTTTGGGTAATGACCGAAAGAACGAGATCACGGATACAAGCGGCTGAAATGAGCTTTCTCCGTAGGATTGCTGGACTCACCCTCAGAGATAGGGTGAGGAGCTCAGTCATCCGGGAGAGGCTCAGAGTAGAACCGCTGCTCCTCCACATTGAAAGGAGTCAGTTGAGGTGGTATGGGCATCTGATTAGGATGCCTCCTGGATGCCTCCCACTTGAGGTGTTTTGGGCACGTCCCACTGGGAGGAGACCCCGGGGAAGACCCAGGACTCGGTGGAGAGACTATGTCTCCCAGCTGGTCTGGGAATGCCTTGGTATCCTCTCTGAAGAGCTGGAGCAGGTGGCTTGGGAGGGGAAAGTCTGGGGTTCTCTGCTTGAACTGCTGCCTCCGTGGCCCGTACCTCCGGAAAAGCGGTAGAAGATGGATGGATGGATGGAAGGTTTATTACATTCACTGTCAGGATGTATAGGGGTGGAGTTAAAGTTATATTCGCTGGGTTTCTTTAAGAGTTGTCCTAAAAACACAAACACTATGACAAAACATGCAATAATGATAACGTGCAACAATCAACCCATAAAGAAACAAAAGAAAACAGCAAACTCAATTAAAAACCAATCAAATCCCTAAAACTCCCAAATACTAGAATAAAAGGGTTAAATACACTCTTACAATGATCCAGCATTCAATGGTTTCCATGCCACACAACCAGACTCCTGACAGGGTAAAACCACACCAATTTCCACTAAAATTTAAAAGGCAGGCTCACACAAAAGTATATAAAAAACCCAGAACACAACAAGCAAGGAAAAACAGGGCGTGCACACCACTGTCCGAGAGTGGCCAGGTTGGAGACAGACCACTAAAATTTGCAGGACAATATCTCTCTGCACATATCTTAAAAGTTGATTTATCAAATTACTTGTAAAATTAATCAAAAATACATCACCAAACTGGTACTACGTCTCCACCTCAAACGCTCTGGGACACACGTCTCCCGACTGCGGGGCTCATTTGTCTGCTGCTGTAATTAGAGGTCACAATTAATTACAGGTGCGGCAGTCATTCACTAGGGTCCTGGCAATTTAGAGAGAGAGAGAGAGAGAGAGAGAGAGAGGGAGAGAGGGAGAGAGGGAGAGAGGGAGAGGGAGAGGTAAGTAACAACCGTGACATCTTCCCCCTCTTTTAGATAGCCATGTCCTCATGGCAAATAATGTTCATACCGAGATGGGAGTCTACCTCGAGTGGTTCTTTGAGAATGCCGTACAGCTGACCCAACACCTGCCGGTACCTCAGCATGCTGCAGGACCTGGATTCCCTCTGGGATAGTCTGCTGCTCTTCCTCAGGATCCTTCGACTGTTGCCATGGGAGTGGTGCCCCAGGAAGGTTGGTACCTACAACAGGAATTAAACCCCACACCTACTCTGGCTGTCTCTCCCCCACCCTCTTCTATTCAAATGTTTCAGGCATCAGTTTATAGTTCTCTGGACATGGGTGAGGTAAGTTCTGATGCAAAACTTTCTCTGATCCCTGCCCTGTTTCAGGCTTGACAACAAATATTGGCAAAACTGGGTTAAGCTGATTTTCAACAACATATGGTATACTGTCCCAAACATCTGAGAGCTTACCTCCTGTCCTTGGCCCTCGCTGCTGCAACAGGACCTGTTCCCCAGGAAGCAGTGGCACACTCAATGGATGCTTGTCATGGCTCTTCTTCTGTTTCTGCCGAGCATCCTCCAATCTTGCTGCTGCCGGTTGATGGGCCACTTTAATTTTCTGGTGATGAAGTCTAACCCAATCTGTTTGGGGTGAGAAGAACCTACTTCTTATCAGTGTCAGAGTCTTTTCGGGGCCTACGTGACCCACATTCTCATGACATACCTGCCAGACTTGCTTCTTGTAGACGTCTGGAAGAACCAATTGCTGCACTAGACCGAAGTCTAGTGCAGCAATTGGTTTTGCGGCTTTGGGTCCTGTATCTGTCAATATAGAATGCCATCTTTTACTTTAAGATTACCCCTTTCTCTGATGAGCTTCAATGCAGTTCCTCTTTCCAGCCGGTCTGGCAGTCTTCCAGATTGCAACATCTGTACCAGTTGTTTAATGGCTGCATCCTTACTTTGGGCATCTTGCAACTGGAGAGCTGTTATGTATGCCTATACTCACTTCACTGAGCTGGACTTCTGCGTGTCTTGAAGGTACATGTTTACCTTCCCACACAGTCAGACAGGCTCCAACTATGTTTGCTGGTAAGTGATGGCAAGGAGCAAACACTGAAGATCCCTCATCTATATTCACCAATTTGTTAGTCTTCAGAGGGTTCTTTGAAAGTGCACCTGCATTGACATTTGTCTTCCCAGCCTGGAACTTTATGTCAAAGTTATAATTTGCCAGCCTGGCCGCCCACCGCTGTTCCACACTCCCAAGGTTAGCTGTCAGTCCCAGAAAGGGCCTCAGTTCCTTTACAGTCATTGGCTGAGGCCAAGGTGAGACAGCTTCCACTTTGCCATCCACAGGGGTGATACCTTTTTCTGAAACCACGTGACCAAGGTACTGCACTGATGACTGGAACAGCAGACACTTCTTGGGCTACAACTTGAGACCATGCTAAGCCAAACGAGTGAAGACCTGATCCAGAGATTTAAGGTGAGTGACAAAATCAGTGGAGAAAACAATGACATCGTCTAAATAAATCAGGAGTGACTCAAAAGTTCATATCACCCAAATAGGACTCCATCAGCCACAGAAATGTCGTTGGAGCATTACACAGCCCAAATGGCATCCGGTCAAACTCATATAGGCCCATAGGAGTCTTAAAGGTGCTCTTTGAGCAGTCATCAGGGTAGACAGGCGCTTGCCAATATCTGCTGGCCAAGTCAAGGGTAGAAAAGTACTTTGCCTGTGACAGCAGGGTTAGAGTTTCTTCCACCCTGGGCAATGGGAAAGCACCTTTGCGAGTCACTGCATTTAGCTTTCGATAATCAACACAAAATCTCAAATTCCCATCTTTCTTTCTCACCAACACAATGGGTGATGCCCAAGAGCTGTTACTCTGCCGAATAATCCCATCTTCCAACATATCTTGCAGCAGGGCCCAAACCTCTTGATAAATATTATGGGGTTCTACCGGTGCCACTCTCGAATGGGTAGGGCGTCTCCTGTCATCAGATGAAATACAGTTTCAGTTTTTCCAAGATGGTGATCTGTTAGAGAGAACACCTTATGGTGGCACTGTCGAAATTCTGGTACTTGCTGCTGCTTTTCAAACATGAGGGCGGCACTAGAGAGGTCAACTGGAATAGAGTCTACAGTAATTCTTTCCTCCACTTGTTGTAAACTGACCTTTATCGTACCAGGAGCAGTCATCACCAGACTAACACCACCACTAAACACATCTTCTGATTTCAGTAATGTCAACTGTCCAAATCTCTGGTAGCACTGGAGGTAAATAGGAGAGGTAGTAGTGTTTTTAAGCCTTAATAGTAAAAGCCCATCCTTAACAGTTATGAATGCCCATGCAACCAGAAAAGGGGCAGCCTCTGACACCAGCCCCACAAGTGCAACGTAAGACTGGCTGCCTGGTCCCCCTCTTGCTCTAGCCATGAACAGGGCCTCTTCCTTTGGCTGGAGGCAAGTCTTTCTGGTGGCTCGCACATAACCCACTCTCCCTTCAGGCTGCACGATTCTAGCCTCTTGTCTGCTGATTTTCATGGCCCTCCCCCAGGCTCTCTGACCTTCTGAGTTGACTTCAACACGGGGCCCACTGGGTTGTACAGCACCTTCCTGAAACAAGGTTCCCCAACATCTCCACATTACATTCATGTCCAGAAGCCCAGGAACATGGGACAGGCAGTGATCTTTCACTATCACCATCCCACACTGCTCCACTGTCACAGGTTCAATCGAAATATCCAACATGGCACAGCCAACAAATGGAATGGTGAGGCCATTAGCAGCAGTCAATGTCATCCATGTCGAAGGTTCAGTCAGCTTTACTCCCCTTTCTCCAAACAACTGACTAAATGTGCTGTCCCTCAGCATTGTGACTTGAGAGCCCGTGTCCACCAGGCATGGAATTACCTCGCCCGCCATGCTCACACTGATAACTGGGCAATCCTCGACCAGATCTTCTTGAGAGGGCTTGTCACTAGCTGCAACCATGACTGCCCCCACAGTCAAGTGCTCGTCCGTGGGGCTTAGTAGTTTAAAGTTGGCTGACCAGCTGCATTTCGTGGTTCAGGGTTTTGATGCTGTGGGCAATACCTTTGGATGTGACTGGCTTTATGACACCATCGGCAGATGGTTGTGGTCATAAGAAGCAGGGGCAGTAAACCTTGCTGTGGAAAGATTGTGACAAGATTGTGGTGCTGGAGTGTAGCATTGATGGGACTGCTGTGCATCTGGACAACCAGCAACAGAATGAGTCGAGTCTGTGACCACTACATTCTTCAATTCTACTTTTAATTCCTTAATCACCACTTGGGCTATTATGAATACTTGGCTCTTGATCTCAGTGCTCACTTTATCCTTGCTGTCCATTTTTTGCTGCTCGACATTGAGATCGGGTAGTGCCACTGAGGCCTTTCCTGTAGTTTGGTGACAATGAACATCCGACTCCATAATGCCGCCGTCATCCCTGTTTTTGGCTTCTTCAGTAGTCTCTGCAAAAGTCATGGTGGGGTTGGACCAAATTAATACTTTCATTTCCCTTTGTAGAGTCCTTTTACTTACACCATCAATAAATTGGGTCATGAGCAGATGGTCTACGTCTTGCAGACCAGTTGGATCCCTCTGCAGTAATCTCTGAAAGAGCTCCTGCAGCCTTAAAGAGAAGTTGGCCACTGCTTCCCCAGCATCCTGCCGACAGCTGAAATAATGTTGTATTTGTGCCATTATTGTGAAGTGCGGTGCAATGGCAGCCACTTTCTCTTTCTGCCACTGCACCACCCTATAAATGCCAGTGGGTATCTCTGTTCAGCCTCTTTGCCGATACCCCTGCCTGGTGGCTGTACTGTGTGTGACCAACACTTTTAATAAAGTGACGTTCATCTGTGCACCTGGCCTCTTCATTACAGAGGTAATTCCGACATAACATTTTGACAACAAGAATAAACATAGAGGTGTGTGTTTCACCGCTTCGGCCCTTCCTGGAGCTCCCGGGCGAGCTGCTTGTGCCCTGGCCAAGATGGTTTGCCACCTTTCAAAACTACATCGTGGTGCTCGACCTGGGTAAGCTAGATAAACTGAGGGCACGTGCGCTTCTGGTGCATAATTTGGGATTTGAGGGCACAGGGATTCCTGCATGGGGCTTCTGACTTGTATGAGGACGTAGTCAAGTTGCTAGTGTGCCATTTCAGCACCCCGGACAGCGTGACTGTCCGGAGGATTAGGTTTCGGCAGTGACATCAAAGGGCAGGTGAGCCTGTCCACCAGTCATTGCCGACCTGAGGCAGCTAGCTAGTGAGTGTCATTTTGGGCCACTGGAGGAAGAAACGGTACGTGACCAGCTGGCGGAGCACACAAACAGCAACGTTTTACGAGCTAGGCTACTCTCAGTGCCAAGTGACCTGACGTTATCCGAGGCTGTTGAGCGAGCTCTCCAAGTGGAGACAACAGACAAGCTAGCTTTGGAGCTAAAGTGGTGCCAATCACAACGGCAACTGGGGCCTACCGCCGCAGCATTAGTAGCGGACCCAGACAGCGAGGATAGCACGACCGATGACAACGCAGAAACCAACACTATCAGCTGAAGGTCTGCCCCTAGAAAACCCTTGTGTATGGGTTGTGGGTCAGTGAAGCACCAATACAAGGCTAGGGAATGCCTGGCTAGAGGGAAGTGCTGTAGCAAGTGTGGACGCTTGAACCATTATGCCAGGGTGCGTCATATGTCCAAGCCTAAGAGTCCACGGAGAAAAAAAACTTCACCTGCCCCGACAACTGTCCATGTGGTGTTCCCGAGTACCAACGGGTTCATGTTCTGCAAGGTGACACTGGATGGTGAGGAGGTGCCACTGCTGGTCGGCACGGGGGCAGAGGGATCATTACTGAATTGGGCCACAGTGAGGAAATTTTTTACCCACTACAAAATAAGAGGTAACCCAGCGTCCCTCTATGGTTATGGAGGTGGAATGCTGTGCACGGTTGAAACACTGGAGTTAATGGTTTGGTACAAGTTGGCAGTGATGGCTGACTTCATGTTCCACGTGACGGCCCGAGGCAACAACATCATGGGCTGAGACCTGTTTTATGGACTGGGGATCGCCTTTAAAGACGATGCTGGGGAAGAGGGGACTGGTTGTGGCCAGTGGAACTGTTTGGTTCCAGTGGTGGAGGACGACGCTGTGTGGGACGAAGATTTACCGGGCACCACGGTGATCAAGCAGGACCAGCCTCACTCAGATTCGATGCAGGAAGGACTCAGTGCTGGCGCTCGGGGTACCATGGAAGAAGGTGCTGAGCATGGCAGCGAGGTGCCTGTGTCAGCGGGTGATGGCGACGAGCTAGCCTCAGTTTTCTCCAGAGCTCGGCCACAGTGTGCTGGAGGATCTGGAGCTACAACGGCGACCGCTGCAGCAGCTTTGCAAGGAGTCAGAGCAAACCAACAGGCACAGAGGGACCGCGTGCCGATCAGCAACACTGCAGGCCAAGCAGAGCTCCTCTGAGAGTTACGGACCTGGTCCGGGCTCAAGGGGAGGGACGTCCATGGCGGATGTGGGCCAAACGACAGCCAGAGGAACACTAAGAGCGGCTGTGCATTGTGGCTAAGCGGGGCGCAGCCTACTTCCAGCTGTTGGACGGCTCGTGGAGGCAAGCCAATGAGCTGCGGCGTGCCTGGGAGGAGGCTTTGGGTGGCGGGTCCGAACGAGAGAGGCGACCAATGGCAAGGAGAAGAAGCACTTTCGTCTATGAGGTCAACTGTGGCACCGGGGGCATGCTGCCTCCAGGGGCTGGTCTACTGAAGGGCTGCCCTGGGCCCCCACAAGCCAGTTCAACCCCCTTTTCCGCCAGAAGGACAGTAGTGTGAGTTTGAAAAAAAAAAAAAAACCCAGAGAGTTCTAATGTTCTTAATCCGTGTACTCTTCGGTCTTTTAATATTTTGTTTATGAAACGAAAACAGAACAACCGAAAATAGCTGTTACATCGTTCTTGCCTTGTCAAAATAAAATCGAAATTGAGCAAAAACGACAATGGATCTGATTCTGTTTGGTGTTTTCCGTTTATTTTGTCAGTCACAGCTGGAAGTGGTGATGGCAGCAGCAGAGCTCTGCCATTTTCAAACAAGCCTGAAGACTAGCTGCTAAATCTCACTTTAAATTCTGGAAAATGCCCAGAGTTGCAGCATAGACTCATGCAGATGTCACCATCTGATGGAAGATGAGAAGGACTGCCAGAAATATACGTTTATAGAATTCTCATCAGCCAACAGAGAGGATGAAAGGCGGATGTTGTGGACATCTTTTTAAATTCAAAGTGCTTTATTAACAAATGTGGACAAATGGATACCGGAGGCCCGGGAGAAATAAAAGGTTGACGTGACTGGCCTCTGTTTTGACCACTTTACAACAGGTAAGGTCTACTTATAAATTATGCTTGTTACTTTTTTCTCTTTTTGGATTAGTTTGGGCGCCACATGTCGGCTCAGTGATTACTGAGATGATGCAGGTTTCCAGCAGTTTTAATATGACTGGAGTCTCTTTGATTTTATGTGATAGTTAGTGTTGATATTTGCATTCTGGGTGATTGTCAGGTATTTGTATTTGATTGTCTTTTGTGTTTTAATATGTGCCACTTTAGAAAGTGATGTTTTTGTCTTTTCCTCCAAATGTTTCACCTTTAAGTTTTTCTTCCATAAAACTAATTTAATAAACAAGTAATCATTTTTATGTGACTACCTTCTGTCTCCACAGTAAACAGCTTTATTTGTTAGTCTCTTCACAAACTTTAACATGCAAAGTAATAAACTCAGAAAAATAGACTTCATAGTGTACTATGGTCTAATGTTCTGTTTCTCTGTGTGTCTGATAAAAGATCTTCATAATGTGGAACCTGAAGATGGTGTGGACCACTTGTCCCAGACTGATGAGAACCAGTTCATGACCCCAACCATCACAGGTGAAATTCAGTGTCTTAAATGTTAAAGTTACAGTACAGGAAAGAGTCCATGCTGTGACCTTAAATCACTTCTTTTTACAGAGGACAGCAGAGAAGATCACTGGTCCTTCACTTCGTCCTGTTCAGGAAGTTTCACACCAACCAGGAGCGACCAGGACTCACACTGTCATATGTCAGGACTCATACTGCCACCACCATGCACTCTTCTCCCCGTTTTAAATGTTATAATAAAATTTAACAGGACAGCAAAATATATCTTATTTATTTTTTGATTTTCTATCTACATCTTTGTTTAAAACCAGAGGTGGGTAGAGAAGCCAGAAATTGTTAAAGTAATATTACTGTTATTGGAATTGTTCAAGTATCAGAGTCATCACCAGAAAAGGTGAAGATGAAAGTATTCAATAAAAAAAGTTACAGGAGTAGTAATGACGATTCCAAATTTGCAAACTTTTTCCTCTTTGTCATGATTTTGGATAATTTGAGGAGGCTTAAGCACAGGGCAACCACTCCAGAAGAACATTCAGACACAGATGAAAAGTTTACACCACTTTAATGAAAAACCTAAACCCTATACAAAAACATGCCAAGTTAAATAAACACACTCACACACACACACACCACAATTAAAGAAACCCACAACCAAAACGCCATACTATGTACGAGAAAACAATTGCACGCTGGAGCCACATGCATCTAGGAAAAGGAGAGGAGAGGAAGGATTAATAATGGATAAGAAGTACAGGGTAAATACAGCTGAGGGAATGGGTCTTACGGTACTGGCAGAGTGCCTGGCCTTGATCCCAGCCAGGGAGAAGAGAGGAAGAGTTGATGACGGCCGGTGAGGAGGAGGAGTGACTGGAGGACCTGGGTGGAGAAGCTGTTGTCGAGAAGGAGGATGATTCAAGCAAGTGAACAAACACAGCCTCGGAGACACACCACTGGAGGCGGCAGCAAACCTGAGGGAAGAGGAGGACAAAAAGGTAAGACAGCGGAAGGGAATAATAATTTTGTCAAACAACAAAAACTGCTGTTGAATGGCGGCACAAACCCAATGATCCAGCAGACAGCTCTTCACACTCTGGCCCTTAAATAAGCTGGTGAATCAGGCAGCAGGTGTGTAGTCACGCAGGTGTGCTTGATGAGTTCCGGAGCCGGGAAAACAGAGACAGGACGGGAGGGGGGAGACGCGCTCGCCTGAGCATGACACTCCTAAATTTCGGAGTCTTTTCATATAATTTGTCTTTTTCGAATATACAACTTTTATCCTATAAATCTGAGTTTTTCCACATAAATGTGATTTTTGTAGCATACATTTTCATCTTCTTACTTAAAAAAATAGCAGTTCTACATTTCAAACATTTTTCTTTTCAATGTATCACTTTGTCAAATTTGTGACTGTTTTATATGATTTTTTTTAAAACACGAATTTATAACATTTTACATATTTTAGCACCTTGAAAGAGCCAGATTATGTAGCATCTCAGACAGGAGACAGTGGATAAACATGGGAGAACAATACTCAGGAGCTTCCTGGCGAGATAGCAGGAAGGAGTCAAGGACTTAGGGGGTTGAATGCAGTGTGATGCAAATGTCATGTTGTATGTGGAGAGATGCCATGAAACTTAAGAGGAGAGTGCCTGCTGAAAAGTTCAGTCTGTTCTTTGCTTGTGAGATGTGTGTGTAATAAACCGTCTGAAATGATTCTGCCTCTTCATTTACACACTCCACAATATAAACTTTTCACATAAATTTGTAACTTTTTAAATCTAACTTGTTTAAATTACTTGTTCTTTGTAGCTGGAATAGAAGAACAATAATATCAACACCCATCTCAACTAAATAAGATTACAAATTTACTAAAATGACCAAAGATGCAATAATTTCTAGTGAGACTAATTCGTCATTTTAAACAAGCACATTTCTAATCAGTTTTCAAATCAGTGAAATTAAAATTTAGTGACTTTGACCAAAGGTACTTGAGTAAAGGTAGTTTTATCCTCACATGTACTTGAGTAGAAAGTATCCTGCAATAAAGTTACTCATCTAAGTACTGTTTTGTCAAAGTATCTTCAAGTACAAGAACCTTTTCTGGCAACATGTTTGTCCTTCACTGCCAATGTCTGACTGTTCTGAACAAATATAACTTGTATTCCACCCAAACCTGCAGTGAAAATTAATGATTTGTGGGACACATATGCACATGGTTATATCACTTTAGACTTCACATCTCAGATTGAACAAAGGACTGAGTCTCCTTGGAGATAACAGGAGGATGTGGAAGTTTAGTCTTTGGTATGCAAAGAGACGGCCTTGGGGGATTTCCTGGCTGCCAGAGACTTTAGGTGGAGGTGATAAGATCTAAGAGAGGATGCATTGTTACTTGGGAATAAATGCATTGTGACTGTGGGAGAAGATGCATTGTTACTTGGGATTAAATGCATTGTGACTGTGAGCTTTGAAGGTCCTGGGTATTTAAAGGACGAAGGTCTGGGTTTTTTCCTCTTTTCTGTTTTGCTGATGTTGGAAGATGTGAATAAACCTGACTCGTGAGATAAATTCTGCCTCGTCATTTTCACATTTCCACAGATTATAAATAAGTAAATACAGATAAAGTGCTTGAGATAAACCTTTTATTTAATAATTAAAAAAAAACAATTTTTGGAAATACCAGATTATGTCTTGTCATGAATAAATGCATAAAGAATGCATGAACTGAGGTGCAGCTCACAGTTGTGTATAAATGTGAATGACTGGTTATTTAAAAAGGTTAACAAAGTTAAATTAGACTTTTTTATGGATTGAAATTGTAACCATGTAAAACATGAATGTAGGTCTTAAAGAAGAAAGGAGAAGGTGTTTCCATCTCAGAGCCAGTGGATGTGGACACCATTCACACCAGACTGGGGCCCTGGTCTCTGCAGCTCTCAGCTCCACGTCAGATGTAGTCATCACGGATCACACAGACGTTTGCTGGATTAAATAAAATTTACAGTGATTAATGTACATTACCTCCTCTGCTCAGTGGAATGTTTATAACAGAAAACAACCTTTACTAACTTGTGTGGCTGTTGGACAGTGAAGGACTTCATAGATGGTTCCTGGTGGGATATGATTTATGAATGAGAGAACTGATACAAAGATATTTAATAACTGCCATATACAGAGGTGAGTACAGTAGTCAGAAACCGTTCAAGTAATTTATAATTACTCAAGTTTGAGTAGTCACCAAAACCATTAGTAAGAAAGTATCTACTAAAAACATTACTTTAGTAATGTTTACTCTTGCTTGTTTGAGTTTTTTCCTCCTAAATTTGTGAATTTAGGTTTTTTTTTCTTTTAAATTTGTCATTTTTTTTCTCTTAAAATTTCCAGCTGTTTTCTGATAGATTTGGGGCTCCCCCTTCAAATTCGTGATTTTCTCTCCATTTTGTGAGTTTTTTTCATAAACCTGGTACTTATTTTGAAAATTTAAAACCTTTTAAAAGAAATTTCTTTGAAATTTTTCATTTATTGGTTTATTATTTTTTGATATATTTTTAAACTCATTACTCATCAATAGTAGAAACACAATTCAGTAAATTAGTGACTGTTTTATACTAATAACAGAAAGCACAATTTGGGTGACTAGTCAATATTCTGAAGGCCCACTGGTCCTAAAGTCTAATTGCTAGAAATGGTTCTATGCAGTTCAAACCAGTCCTCAGATGAAAAGGACTTTCATGGTTGAGATGGCTGAGTTGTAGTAAAAAAATTTACTACAACTCAACCATCCAACATGACATCGTCCCTTCTCATCAACCGCACCACATATGTACATGCTTTGCATTTAGTGTATTCATGTATTTATACTTAATAATATGGTCAATAAAACTTAAATTGGAATCTTGTTATGTCTGCCATAAATAGCATGTTTAATTAACTAATTTATCCCTATGATGGATGAGACATAAATGCAACCTTAATTTTCAAAGAAAAATAGTCCATTAATTTAGGGCTAATTAATTTGGTCCTAATTTTCAGATCAATGGATCTTAATAATCTGTCTTCCAGAACTATAAGTAGACCTACTGGAGGTCGGTCACGTCAACCTTTCATTACTCCTCAGGCCTTTGGTATCCATTTGTCCACAACATCCTCCTTTCTTCTTCACAAAACATCACTTTCTAAAGTGGGACATAATAAAATACAAAAGACAATCAAATACAAATACCTGACAATCACCCAGAATGCAAATATCAACACTAACTATCACATAAACTCAAAGAGACTCCAGTCATATTAAAACTGCTGGAAACCTGCATCATCTCAGTAATCACGTACTGAGCCGACATGTGGACCCCAAACTAATCTGAAAAGAGAAAAAAGTAACAGAAGCATAATTTACAAGTAGACCTTATCTGTTGTAAAGTGGTCATAACATAGGCCGGTCACGTCAACCTTTTATTTCTCCCAGGCCTTTGGTATCCATTTGTGTACAGTATTTGTTAATAAAGCACTTTGAATTAAAAAAAAAAATGCCCACAATATCCTCCTTTCGTCCTCTTTGCTGGCTGATGGGAATTCTATAAATGTATATTTCTGGCAGTCCTTCTCATCTTTCGTCAGAAGGTGATGTCTGCATGAGTCTATGCTGCAACTTTGGGCATTTTCTGGAATTTAAAGTGAGATTTAGCAGCTAGTCTTCAGGCTTGTTTGAAAATAGCGGAGCTCTACTGCTGCCATCACCACTTCCAGCTGTGACCGACAAAATAAACGGAAAACAACACCGAACAGAATCCGTTATGTCGTTTTTGCTCAATTTTGATTGTATTTTGACAATTAATGGCTATTTTCGGTTGTTCCATTTTCGTTTCAAAAATGAAATATTAAAAGAATGAAGAGTACATGGATTGTTCTATTGTTCATATGTTTGTATGTGTTAAAAAAGAAATTTAAACTGTTATTGTTCGGGGTGTGTTTTATTTAGTTTAGGAACATGGCAATGCTTTGAAGTTATTTATGTGTAGCCCTTTGAAAAATAGACTATATAGTTCATTGATTCATAAATAAGAGTTAATAAATAGAAAATAGATTGTGTTCATTAACCAAATAAATAGCAGTTAAAAATGGTTAAATGCACCTCCAGGGGCTAACTGGAAATTTTATAAAAATGTATTTGACCTAATGATAACTAAAACCCAAGGTTTAGTGTTATGTGGTGGAGACTTCAATCTAAGACTGAATCCATACTGGGATGCATCAGGTAATTCTCCACATCAAAATAACACTCAAAGTAGAAAAACTCGGATGCTACTAAAAGAAATGGGAATCTGTGAGGTGTGGAGGGAATCCAACCCCAGTGTAAAAGATTATACATTTTACTCAGCACCACATTCATCATACTCAAGGATTGACTTTTTTTTTTTATGTTTAATAGAGACACTGGAAGAGTAAAAACATGTAAAATAGGACTGATGGATCTCTCTGACCACAGTCCGATCTATATGGACTTAAGTATCCAAAAATACACAAATAATACATTTTCTTGGAGGTTAAATTCAAATGTGCTGAAAGGACCACTGAAAGATGAATTGGAATCAGATATTCTCAGATATTTGGAAGAAAATGATAATGGAGAAGTATCCCCTTTAATACTGTGGGACGCATGCAAAGCTGTAATAATATAAGGGGAAAGATTATCACAAAACTGTCACGCCGCGCCGTTCATCAACGGCGCCACCTGCTCACACACCTGATCCTCATCAGCGGCGAGGGATAAAAGCTGCCTCGCCCAGAGGCTCGGCCTGAAGCCGTCAGACTTCGTTCCCTCACCGCCGTGAGCATTCCTTTCTTCAGCATCGCTATTCTGGGTAAGAACCCTTACCTCCTTTTCCAGTCTGCTCCCCTGTGCACAGGTGGATTCCCCGGCGGCGGACGTCTCCGTTCCATCACCCATCCTTCGCTGCTGCACGGAGCTCTCCAGGTGGCTGTCTCCCGGGCTACGTTCCCCTTGCTGTGCCAGCTATCTTGACAACTCAAGTAAGATCTTCTCTTGCCATAATTCATCCTGTGTTGGTGTATGCCCGTCACCCTCTCCCTGTGTTCTCTCCATAGGGTTGCTCGGCCGAACGGTCATCTGCCTCTGTGCCTGAAGCAGACGCCACCACCAACACATCTGCATCCCGCAGACACACACTCATACACTCCTGCTGTTAATAAACTCTTTGAACTACTCTAAGCCTGTGTGTGCGTGTCTCCTGAGCCGTGCGTTATGTCAGTACGGCTTCAGCAGAGCGGCTCGGCGGACGGCGGGCTCGCACACCGGCTTACCACTCTCGAGGCTAGAGTGGATCAAATAGCTTATCAACAGCAGGTTATCCTGAATCAATTGATAACTATCACTGGCCGATTGGACCGCCTGGACCCCCAGCAGCCGTTCCCCCCGGCTCCTCAGGGTGGCGCAGCTCCTGCTGTTCCGGTGGCCGTCCAGCCAGCTCCAGTGGCACCGGCCCGACTCACACCAATTCCGACCCCCGCCCGCTTTAGCGGAAAGCTCGGCGGAGCGCGGGGGTTTGTGATGCAGTGCGAGTCCGTGTTTGACCGTGTGCCCGGAGACTTTCCCTCAGATCACAGCCGGATCGGCTACATAGGGAACCTCCTGGAGGGGCGTGCTTTAACTTGGGCCTACGCTATTATGGTGAGACCCAGTTATGCCACCCTCACCTATGCCGAGTTCGTGAGGCGCTTCCTGGAGGTGTTTGATCACTCCCGTTCCGAGGCGGTCCAGGTCGATCGGCTTCTCGCTCTCCAGCAGGGAAACCGGTCAGCCGCGGATTATGCCATCGAATACCGGGTAGCGACGGAGGAACTGGGCTGGGAGGAGCGCTCCCTCTGCGGCCTGTTTCTCCGCAGCCTCAATAGTGATCTGAGGGATGAACTGGCTGGACGGGATATCCCCGGAACATTAGCGGAGCTAACCTCATTGGCAATCAGCTTGGACAACAGGCTGCGCGAGCGCTCCTCAGGACGGAAGCCGTCTGCTTCTCGCTCTCGAGGAGTCCCGCTACGCCTGCCCCAAGCTCACCCCCTGGCGACGCCGCCACCATCGTGCCCCGAGGAGTCGGAGCCGATGGTGACGGGCTGGGCAAAGCTCTCCTTGGCAGAGAGACAGCGCCGCCGTGAGTTGGGTCTCTGCATGTATTGCGGGGACAATCAACACACGGTGGAGCTTTGCCCACAAAAGCCAAACGGTGGGGTCCGCGAGTCACTGTAGGGGGCCTCGCGGACGTCAATCGGCAAAGTCCCCTCACTCAATTAAAGCTGCCCATCCGTTTTTGCCACAACCCCACTGGGCACCTCACCCACGCACTGGTGGATTCGGGCGCAGAGGGCAGCTTCATTTCACAAGGCCTGGCAACCCGATTGGGCATCCGCTGTCAGGCGCTCAAACACCCCATCTCCCTGGTCCATCTCTCCCGTGCCTCCCTTGGGAGAGTTACCCATCAAACCATTCCTGTCCCAGTCATCATCTCAGGGAACCACCGGGAGGAAATGGTTTTCTACGTCCTGCCCAACTCTGCGTCATCCTGGGGTATCCCTGGCTACGCCTCCACAATCCTGTCCTGGACTGGAGGTCAGCTGGGGTGTCGGCGTGGAGTACCTTCTGCATGGGCACCTGCCTTCAGTCCGCTGCCTGCTCACCGTCCGCGGCTCCTCCTGTGGCGGACACAGCACCCCCGGACCTGTCACTGGTGCCCCCAGATTTTCACGACCTGGGTATGGTATTCAGCAAGTCGAAAGCTATGTCTCTTCCCCCGCATCGACCATATGACTGTGCCATCAATCTCCGCCAGGGGGCCCCCCTGCCATCTGGTCGGCTCTACAGCCTGTCGGCGCCGGAGAAGGAGACTATGAATACGTACCTGAAGGAATCACTGAGCGCTGGGATTATCCGCCCATCGTCATCACCCGTGGGGGCGGGGTTTTTCTTTGTAGGGAAGAAGGACGGTTCCCTCCGTCCCTGTATTGACTACCGAGCACTTAATGACATCACTGAGAGGGACCGTTACACCCTGCCCCTCATGGACACTGCCTTCCACTCCCTCCAGGGGGCGACCTGGTTTACCAAGCTGGATCTCCGCAGCGCTTACCACCTCGTCCGGATCCGGGAGGGAGATGAATGGAAAACAGCCTTCCGTACCCCGAACGGCCACTTTGAGTATCTCGTCATGCCGTTCGGGCCGACCAACGCTCCTGCCGTCTTTCAGCGCCTCATCAATGACGTCCTCCGGGATTTCATCGGCCTCTTCGTGTTCGTCTACCTGGACGACATTCTGATCTTCTCTCAGTCCAGAGACGAGCACCGGGTCCATGTGAGGCGGGTCCTTCAAAGACTGCTGGAGAATCGTCTGTACGTGAAGGCTGAGAAGTGCGAGTTTTACGCTAGGACCACATCCTTCCTGGGATTCATCATCGCCCAAGACCAGGTGCTCCCGGACCCAGAGAAGGTGAAGGCGGTGGTGGAGTGGCCTACTCCCGCATCTCGGAAGCAGGTGCAACAGTTTGTTAGCTTCGCCAATTTTTACCGCCGTTTTGTCCCGAATTTCAGCTGGATCGTCGGACCACTGACCCGCCTCACGTCCCCGAAGGTTCCGTTCCGGTGGACCGAAGAGGTCGATGCTGCCTTTAAGGCGCTGAAGGCGGAGTTCTCCTCCCCCCGGGTCCTTCGCCAGGTCGACCCCGCGCTGCAGTGCATTGTGGAGGTGGACACATCGGACACGGGAGTGGGAGCAGTGTTATCCCAGCTATCACCGGACGATGGCGCCAAGCGACCTTGCGCCTTCTTCTCCCGGCGCCTGTCCCCGGCGGAGAGGAACTATGATGTGGGGGACAGAGAGCTCCTGGCCATTAAACTCGCCCTACAGGAGTGGCGCCACTGGCTAGAGGGGGCGGACCTGCCGTTTGTGGTCCTGACGGACCATAAGAATTTAGAGTACCTACGATCTGCCAAGCGCCTGAATGCCCGCCAGGCACGCTGGTCTCTGTTCTTCGCCAGGTTCCGGTTCTCTATCACCTTCAGGCCAGGCTCCAAGAACGGCCTGCCTGATGCCCTCTCTAGACAGTTCACCCCCGTGGGGGCTGAGGAGACACCCCACACTATCCTGCCCAGGTCGTGCGTCGTGGGAGCTATCTCTTGGGACATTGTGGACAAGATCTGGAAGGCACAGGAGGTGGAACCTGATCCTGGCGGCGGACCGGAGGGAAGACTGTTCGTTCCGTCTGCGGTCCGAGGAGAGGTCATCCACTGGCTCCACACCTCCCGGCTCACCTGTCATCCCGGCACCTCTCGGATGATCAGCCTCCTCCAACGGTCCTTTTGGTGGCCGGGCCTGCGGAGGGATGCAGCCCGCTACGCCCGGGCTTGTCCAATTTGTGCCACCAGCAAATCGGGAAACGCCCCTCCAGCGGGTCTGCTCCAGCCTCTGCCCGTCCCTGGCAGGCCATGGTCGCACATCGCACTGGATTTCGTCACCGGGCTCCCAGTTTCCAACTCATTCGACACCATCCTGACCGTCGTGGACCGTTTCTCCAAGGCGGCACACTTCGTCCCCCTGCGAGGTCTCCCTACCGCCCTGGAGACGGCGGGCTTCCTCGTCCAACACGTGGTCAGGCTGCATGGGATCCCGGTGGACGTGGTCTCGGACCGGGGCCCCCAATTTTCATCCGAGGTTTGGAAATCCTTTTGCAACGCCATCGGAGCCAAGGTGAGCCTCTCCTCCGGCCATCACCCCCAGTCTAACGGGCAGTGTGAGAGGACCAATCAGGAGCTGGAGGCTGCGCTCCGCTGTGTTGCAAGATCCAGGCCGACATCATGGAGCAACCATCTCGCCTGGGTGGAGTACGCCCACAACACCGCCCGCTCTTCTGCAACGGGGATGTCCCCCTTCAAGGCGTCCCTGGGTTACGACCCCCCGCTGCTTCCAGCGCAGGAGAGCGAGGTAACTGTTCCGTCAGTTAGGGCGCACGTGAGGCAGTTCCGCTCCACCTGGGCCGCCGCGCGTCATGCGCTTTTACGCACAGCGGAGCGCAACAAGACCGTGGCGGATCGGCGTAGAAGACCTGCCCCGGCGTACAGAGTTGGGCAACTTGTCTACGTTTCCACCCAGGACGTCACCCTAAAAGGCGAGAGGAGGAAGCTGGCACAGCGCTTCATGGGTCCCTTCCCCATCACCCGGATCATCAACCCGGTGGCTGTGCGCGTGGCTATTCCCCCCTCCCTCCGCATCCATCCCACCTTCCACGTATCAAAGGTGAAGCTGGCAGTCACCGACCCCCTTTGCCCTCCTCCTGCAGCGCAACCCGCGCCCCGGATGATTGGTGGCCACCCGGCCTGGTCCGTCTCCTCCATCCTGGACTCCCGGCGCCGGGGTCGTGGGTTGCAATACTTGGTGGACTGGGAGGGCTATGGGCCCGAGCATCGACAATGGGTGCCCCCGTCGTTTGTGTTGGACCCATCGCTCATCGCGGACTTCCACCGAGCGCACCCGGATAAGCCATCGCCAGGAGGCGCTGCTAGAGGGGGGAGTACTGTCACGCCGCGCCGTTCATCAGCGGCGCCACCTGCTCACACACCTGATCCTCATCAGCGGCGAGGGATAAAAGCCGCCTCGCCCGGAGGCTCGGCCTGAAGCCGTCAGACTTCGTTCCCTCACCGCCGTGAGCATTCCTTTCTTCAGCATCGCTATTCTGGGTAAGAACCCTTACCTCCTTTTCCAGTCTGCTCCCCTGTGCACAGGTGGATTCCCCGGCGGCGGACGTCTCCGTTCCATCGCCCATCCTTCGCTGCTGCACGGAGCTCTCCAGGTGGCTGTCTCCCGGGCTACGTTCCCCTTGCTGTGCCAGCTATCCTGACAACTCAAGTAAGATCTTCTCTTGCCATAATTCATCCTGTGTTGGTGTATGCCCGTCACCCTCTCCCTGTGTTCTCTCCATAGGGTTGCTCGGCCGAACGGTCATCTGCCTCTGTGCCTGAAGCAGACGCCACCACCAACACATCTGCATCCCGCAGACACACACTCATACACTCCTGCTGTTAATAAACTCTTTGAACTACTCTAAGCCTGTGTGTGCGTGTCTCCTGAGCCGTGCGTTATGTCAAAAACTGGCAATCCAAAAGAAACTAAGACAAGAAAAACTAATCACATTAGAGTCAGAACTTAAGAACCTAGAAAAAGAGCACAAAGATAACACTCATTCTAATGACTCGCTCAAAATTAAGGAAATTAAAAAACAAATAAATGAGATCTACACAATAGAAATCCAGAAAAAACTTACATTTCTGAAGCAAAAATACTATGAAACAGGCAGCAAATTGGTAAAATTGCTAGCCTATAAATTGAGGAAACAACAAACGGAGAGAGCAATCTACAAAATCAGAGACCCAGTATCAAAGGAAATAAAATTTAGAATTCAGGATATTCTTAAAAGCTTCAAGAACTACTATAAGAACTTGTACTCCCTCAAAAAACATAAAAATGCATCCGAAGCATTCCTAAACACATTAAACCTTCCCCAACTTACTGAGTCACAAAATAAAACACTACTGTCAGAAATACAACCTAAAGAATTAGAAAAAACAATTATGAAACTTAAAGCTAACAAATCCCCAGGAGCAGATGGCTATACAGCAGAGTGGTACAAAACCTTTAAACAGCAACTATCTCCTCTCCTCCTGAAAACATTTAACTATGTCCTCCACACAGGGGAAATCCCCCCCTCCTGGAGAGAAGGGGTCATTGCAGTCATACCTAAACCTGAAAAGGATAAACTAGACTGCTCCAACTACAGACCAATCAGTGTGTTAAATCAGGACTATAAGCTTTTTACCACTATCCTTGCCAAAAGGTTAGAAAATATACTGACAGACTTAATTCATTTAGACCAAACAGGTTTTATAAGACAAAGACAGACACAAGACAACATTCGACGCACTTTACACATAATTCATCATATAAAAAAATATAACTTAAATGCAGCCATATTGGGATTAGATGCTGAAAAAGCATTTGATTTGGTTGACTGGTCTTTCCTATATAGAATCTTATCCAGTTTCAATTTTCACAACAACTTCATTAGAACTATCCAGGCATTATATAAAAAACCAACAGCTAAAATAAGGATTAACGGTAAATTATCATCATCTTTTGAACTGGAAAGAGGATGTCGTCAGGGCAGCCCCTTGTCTCCACTGCTCTTTGCAATCTTCATAGAAACTCTGAGCCAATGGATAAAACAGAATAAAAAAATTCGAGGCATTACACTTGGTCAGAAGGAACACAAAATAGCACTCTTTGCTGATGACATTTTAATATACCTGGGGCAGCCGGACACCTCTTTTCCAGAACTAATCTCAGTTTTTTCAGAGTATGGAGATTTATCGGGGTACGAATTAAACATGCATAAAACCCAAGTTTTAACATTCAACTATGACCCAAATCAATATTTACTAAGCAAACTCAAAAGTAACTGGGAGATGGAATCTATGAAATATCTGGGGGTCAATATCCCGAAACAGCTCAACAAAATTATAACACTAAACTATGATCCACTGATGGCAAAAATAATATCTGATCTAGCAAGATGGAATATGATACCATTCTTGGGTACCGCACAAAGAATTGAAGCAGTCAAAATGAATATACTTCCATGTCTTCTATACCTTTTCCAAACAATACCGGTAGAACCTCCCAAAAAAACATGGCAAGAACTGGACAGAAGGATCTCAAGATTCATATGGCAGGGCAAGAGACCTAGAATCAGATATAGAACCCTACAGCTAAACAAAGACAAAGGTGGGCTCGCGCTGCCAAATATCAGGGACTATTTTAAAGCCGCACAAATTAAAACTTTAGTAGAGATATGTAACCCAGTCTACACTGCACAATGGAAGGAGATGGAATGCCAAATAACAAGTGACATCCCCCTACAGGCGATAATAGGGAACAATGCCTTATCTAAACTTTTGAATAACACTAACCCGTGGATAGAGACCCCGCTAAAAATTTGGTTTAAGATAGTCAGAGAGAATCAAACTAAAGAACCCTATCGATTACTGCAATGGATTGCCTATGATCAAGACTTTACTCCTAATAAAACAGACACCAGATTTAAAAAGTGGAAAGAGAACGGACTGATAAAATATTACGATTTTTTTAAAGGGCAAATTTTAAGAAGTTTTGAAGATTTGAAAAAACAAGGTCTAATAAATCAAGACCTTTACAGGTTCTTTCAGCTTAGACACCACATAAACAAAATACTTAAAAAGGAGGATTTGGAAAGGGCCCAGTCAGGTGTTCTGAAGGTCTTCTTAATGGCATATAAAGGGATCCCAGGGATCAGATACATCTCTAAAATATACCAAGGTCTTCAAGACTTAAAAGGAGACAACACATCATATATAAAAGAGAGATGGGAAAAAGAGGGGAATGTCACTTTACAACTGGAAATATGGGAAAAGCTAAATAAACAACAATGGAAAAATACCTCTTCCCTGCAGTGGAGAGAATTTGGATGGAAAAATTTGGCAAGATTTTTCACAACACCTGCACAAAACAAATTTACTCGTAAGGGGTTGAATTGTTGGCGCTTGTGTGGTGAAGAGACTGCAAATCATTTTCATGTGTTTTGGTCATGCCCAGTTATCCACCAATATAAGATAAGATAAGATAAGATAAGCCTTTATTAGTCCCACAACGGGGAAATTCCAGGATTGCAACAGCACAGGGATAGCAACACTCAGAGCAACAATCAGAAGGCAAGAAAAAACAAGCAAGCAAGAGCAGCTAATATACATATGTACATATTACTATAAAATATATATATACACACACACACACACACACAGACACACAGTGCAGAGCATTGTAGCTGGATGGAATAAATATATGAATATATGAACACACAGTGCAGAGCATTGTAGCTAGATGGAATAAATATGTAAATATATAAACACCCACAGTATGGAGCATTGCAGCTAGGTGGAATAAATATGCAAGTATATAAACACACACAGTGCGGAGCAATGTAGCTAGATGGAATAATATGTAGATATATAAAAACACAGTGCGGAGCATTGTAGCTAGATGGAATAAATATATAGATATATAAATATAAACACACCCAGTGCAGAGCATTGTAGCTAGATGGAATAAATATGTAAATATATAAACACACACAGTGCAGAGCATTGTTGCTAGGTGGGATGAAACAGCATAACCGTCTATTTAGTTATCCTACATGGTATGATTATGTGCCCATACATATTCTCACCCTCCATAGCGACCGGTATGTTCCTAGTTGTATGCCGGAGAGGACCATTGTGTAAGTCTATTGCATCTTTTGCATTCAAAAAAAAAAAAAAAAAAAAACTATTAGTTTGTTACGTCTTTTTGCTATCTCTGCGAGCAGCCCTGCTTAGGTTGTACAGTCTGACAGCCGTTGGTAGGAAGGACCTACGAAACCTCTCGGTTGTGCACCTGGGATGATGTAGTCTGCTGCTAAATGAGCTCCTCAGTGCATCCAGTATGTCCTGCATAGGGTGGAACTGGGACTCCAGCAGAGATGACAGTTTAGCCACCGTCCTTCTCTCTCCTATCTCCTCCATCGGATCAAGGCGTTGCCCCAGGACAGAGCTAGCTTTCTTAATCAGTTTGTTCAGTCTCTTCCTATCGGCTGCAGTAATGCCACTGCCCCAGCAGACCACTCCAAAAGTGATGGCTGATGCCACCACCGTGTCATAGAATGACTTCAGCAGCGCCCCTTGTACACCAAAAGACCTGAGTCTCCTCAGCAGGAACAGCCTGCGCTGTCCCTTCTTGTAGAGTGCGTCAGTATTGTGTGACCAGTCTAGTTTATTGTTCAGATGAATACCCAGGTACTTGTAGGATGTCACCATCTCGATGTCTGTTCCCTGTATATTTACTAGTGCTGTGAGGGGCTGCCCATGCCTGCGGCAGTCCACCACCAGCTCCTTAGTTTTCCTCGCGTTGATCTGGAGGCAGTTCCGATGGCACCAGTCCACAAAGTCCTGGATAAGCCCTCTGTACTCAGCTTCATCTCCGCTGGAGATGAGACCAACGATCGCAGAGTCATCAGAGAACTTCTGTAGATGGCAATGTGTTGTGTTGTGTGAGAAGTCCGCAGTATAAAGAGTGAACAAGAAGGGAGCCAGCACCGTTCCCTGGGGGGCCCCCGTGCTACTGATGATCGTGTCGGAAACACAGTCCCGGGTTCTCACAAACTGAGGCCGGTTCGTGAGGTAGTCCAGGATCCATGATGACAGGTGCTGGTCCACCCCTGCGCGCAGCAGCTTGTCCTTCAGGATCATCGGTTGGATGGTGTTGAAAGCACTGGAGAAGTCAAAGAACATGATCCTCACCATATTCCCGGGCTTCTCCAGGTGGGACAGAGAACGGTGAAGGAGGAAGATCACCGCATCCTCCACCCCAATGCCATGCTGGTAGGCGAACTGGAGTGGATCCATCGCTGGTTCCACCAGGGGGCGGAGATGAGCAAGGAGCAGTCTCTCCAGGGTCTTCATCAAGTGGGACGTCAAGGCCACCGGTCTGAAGCTGTTCAGGTCTTTGGGGTGGGAAGTTTTTGGTACAGGTACCACACAAGATGTTTTCCACAGCTGTGGTACCCTCCCCAGTTTCAGGCTCATGTTGAAGATATACGTCACAATCCCACACAGCTGGTCTGCACAGGACTTGAGGAGCTTTGCGCTGATGCCGTCCGGTCCCGACGCCTTCCTCGCCTTGATCTTCCTCAGCTCCGTCCTCACCTGGGTCTTGGTCAGGGTCAGGATGGGGGGCTGTGTGTTGGGAGTGGGGGGGGTGTCGGTGGAGTGGGGAGTGGGTAGCAGGACTTGATTTCTTAGAGGCAGCAGTGGTTGTTGTGCAGACAGGGGGGAGGGCGGTTGGTCAAATCTATTGAAAAACAGATTCAGGTTGTTCGCCCACTCCCTGCCCCCCGTGGCCTGGGGGGAGGTATTCTGGAGCCCCGAGATGGTTTTGAGGTTTCTCCAGACCCCGCTGATGTCGCTCTGTTGCAGCTTGTCCTCCATCTTCTTCCTGAAGCTGTCCTTGCCTTCTCTGATCTTTCTCCTCAGCTCCCTCTGTACGGACTTCAGCATCTCCCTGTTCCCCGACCTGAAGATCCTCTTCTTCTCTCTCAGAAGTGTTTTTATCTCAGGGTTGATCCAGGGTTTGTTGTTTGAGTGACGCCGTATGGTCTTGGTGGGAACGGATTTGTCCACACAGAAGCTGAGGTAGCCCGTGAAGGTGTGAATGAGGCCATCGATGTCCTCACCATGTGGATCGCAGAGCTGCTTCCAGGCAGTGGCTTCAAAACAGTCCTTTAGAGTGTCCATTGTCTCCTCAGACCATAACTCCACAGTGTGCATGGCCGGGGGTTGTCTGTGCACTAGGGGTTTGTACACCGGTCGGAGATGAACCAAGTTGTGATCCGATCTCCCAAGTGGGGGGAGTTGTGATGAGGTGTACGCCTCCTTAGTGTTTGCGTAGAACAAATCCAGTGTTTTATTGTCTCTAGTGTGGCATGTGACATACTGGGTGAAAGTGGGCAGAATGGGAGACAGTGAAACGTGGTTGAAATCGCCTGAGATGAGGAGAAGAGCATCTGGGTGTTCTGTCTGCAGCCTGCTGGTTACTGAATGGATGACGTCACGCGCTGTCCCAGCGTTCGCCGTCGGATTTGCATAAACAACAATGCAGATCACGTGTGAGTGTTCTCTCGGGAGATATGTAGGCCTCATGCTAACAGCTAGCAACTCAATGTCTTTGCTGCAGTGTCGTTGTTTAACAGTGATATGTCCCGGTCTGCACCAGTTGTTGTTAACATACATGATCACTCCACCGCCCCTAGTTTTGCCACTCTCTGGTGTTCGGTCAGCTCGTATCGTGTGAAAACCCTCCAGCTCAATGTTAGCATCTGCTGCTAGTTCAGTTAGCCACGTCTCAGTAAACAAAAGGAGAGAGCACTCCCGGTAAGTGCTATCATAACGGGAGATAGTCGCTAGCTCATCTAACTTTCCCAGTATCGACCGTACATTTCCCATGACAACAGATGGAAGGGAGGGTCTGTACCTTATATTTTTTGTCCTCCGCCTTACTCCAGCCCGGCAGCCGCGGCGTTTTCGCCTCAGTTCTCTCGGTATGTCGAGTTTTTCCAGTGGGACCGGGTGGCGGTTAAATGCTAGCAGCTCTTCCCTGTTATATTGTATCCTGCTATAAACAGTGGCTCCGTCCACCGGCTCAGGAGACATTTGGGATGATCTGTGTGTCCGTGATATAAGTGGGGTGAAAAAAAAAAAAAAAAAAAAAAAAAAAAGTGATCAAAAGAGAGAGGAAGGGAAAAAAAACTCGGAATCGAGCCGCTGTTGCAAAAGGCAGCCGACTGGTGTGGCGCCGAGAGGACCAATGTACAGACAATATTGGGGAAAATATTCAAAATAACAGTCCCCTTTTCTTTTGTAACTTTGTATTTGGGTTTACTACCAGAATCACTGGAAAGACGAGGAGAAAAATACTTATTCACTGTTTTAATATTGGCAAGTAAAAAAGCTCTAACTAAAAAATGGATGTTGAAGGATTGTCCTACACCTGAAGATTGGATTAACGTGATTCAAGACATTTACTTGATGGAAAAGTTGACATTCGCACTGAGACAGGACATGGATGGGTTCTTGAACTTTTGGCAACCCTGGATCGCATATGTGTCTTCCATTAGATCTAATCTTTGACGAATACCATTTCAATAATGGCACCTCTCTTTGTTCCAACGCTACTCAGATGCTCTTTTATTTTTATTTATTTATTTTATTTTATTTTATTTTTTCTTTTCTTTTGTTTTGTTTTTTGTTTGTTTTTTTTGTTCTTTCTTTAATTTCTCTTTTTCTTTCACTTAAAAAAAGGGTGTTGTAATAATTATTCTTCCAATGTTGTCAAAAAACAAAAAAAAGGGAACGTGATGAAAATGTAAACAATGCAATGCTGTAATGACACGTATACCCTTTACAAAAACTTAAATAAAAAAAAAACAAACGGTTAAAAAGTATTCATGGTTTGATATTTCATATAGTGCACTAAGTTTGGAATTTCATGATTGGTGCCATGTGTTTTATTATTTACATGATGTGAAAGGTGTTTTGTTTTTATACTAAGTTCTTAAAGCTGGAAATATCCATCCATCCATCCATCCATCCATCTTCTTCCGCTTAATCCTTTTTGGGTCGTGGGGGTGTTGGAGCCTATCCCAGCATCTTTGGGCGAGAGGCAGGGTACACCCTGGACAGATTGCCAGTCCATCGCAGGGCCAACACAGAGAGACAGACAACCATTCACTCTCAGTCATGCCTAAGGACAATTTAGAATCCCCAGTTTGATGCCAATTAACCTAACTTGCATTGTAAGAATATTTAATTTTCTACACATTTGTAAAAGAAATGGGAATGTATGTTTTTTTTCTGTATTGTTTATTTTCTAAGCCAATGAGAAGTGAACTTAAGGTCAAGGGTTGGCTGGAAATGGGTGTGACGGGTGAACAAAAATGGAAAAGGAGACGAAGGAAAAAAAAGATGGGAGAGAGAGGAGAAGAAAGAGAGAGAACGAGAGAATGAGGGAGAGAGCAAGCGGCCCACGGCAGGAGTGTGCTGGTGTAGAAGCTAATAACTGGGGAAATACATGGCCAATGTGTTTCTGGAGTTTGGAAGTGATACAGTAACAAGGGTGCACAACAAGTGAACTCCGTACGTTATTATATTGAACGGTGGGACTGTGTTGAACAATTTATTCCAACGAGGAGTAGCAGTTCGGGAGTCCGCCATCCTGCTCAGCCTAACGAAAAAAAAAAGAAATCTTTCTTTGTTTGTTTTTTTTTTGGTTGTGACCATTGAAATATTGCAAAGCTGTGATTTATATTAATAATTCAAGCACTGATATTTCTGTTTGATTTAAGTCTGAAAGAGAACATTTGAGAAAAGGATTAATTATGTTGATGTGTAAATAAATACTGTAGTTCTTATTTTTCTTAAAATCATTTGTTTCTCAATGGTCATTTATCATTAAGATTTTGAACTTAAGGATTTAAGGGTTTATTTAAAGGTAAACATTTCACATTAGTGTTTGAGTCGCAATGATTAGATTTAAGGGTTAAAGAAATTAAGTTAAAGAGTAAATACTTAAAAGGTGAAAGAGTCTTGCTATATACCTGTTTTTATTCAAAACTGAAAGACAAAGCACCACAACATTAATGGTAGATATACCACTTTTTTTAAAGAACTCAGGATAGCCACCCCTATTAATGCCTGGACAAGCAGAGGGGCGCTAGATATGGACTTTATTTGTTGTACAGGTGGCAGAATAATCCACCTTGCCATGTGGGGCAGGACGGTAGTCCACCCGTCCTCCCTATTTTAGATTTGTTGTGTGAATGTGTTAGGCCATTTAATAATTTCAGTTTCAGTTTTCTTAGTGCGTGATTTGGGTCCTAAAATTGGGAGGGTCTTAATTGTGTGTGTGTGTTTTTGGACTTTTCTATGGAGGCGGGGGCGGGGGGTATAATGTTGTATTTGTGCCATTATTGTGAAGTGCAGTGTAGTGGCGGCCACTTCCTCTTTCCGCCACTGCATCGCCCCATAAATGCCAGTGGGCAGTACTGTGTGTGACCAACCCTTTTAATAAAGTGAAGTTCAACTGTGCACCTGCCTTCGTCATTACAGAGGTAATTCCAACATAACACAGAAGTTGGCATTTTATCCCCATACAAATCATTCAACACTTGGAAAATCATAGCTGGAGTTTTTCTCTGGGACTCGTCCAAAATTAAAACATATCTCTTAGCTTCCCCTTCCAAACAACTAATAACCACATCTGCTTGAGACTGCTCTGAATTGCTTGGTGATCCTGGTAAGGACATACTGTTCGTTGAACTTACTGGTAGCTTCAACCAAACACTATCCCACTGCTGGCCACCAACAATGTAATGAGAGCAAAAGCTCCCTAAACAACAAACTCATCATTTGGGTGATGCACCTCAGTAAGGAACAACAGGCAGGCAATAAGGTTTAACAAGGTTTATTACAATCACTGTCAGGATGCACAGGGGTGGAGTTAAAGTTACTTTCACTGGGTTTCTTGAAGAGTTGTCCTAAAAACACAAACACTATGAGAAAACATGCAATAATGGTAATGTGCAACAGTCAACCCATAAACAAAAGAAAATAGAAAACTCAATTAAAAACCAATAAATCCAAAAAACTCCCAAATCCATCCATCCATCTTCTACCACTTAATCCTTTCCAGGTCGTGGGGGTGGATGGATGGGCTGGAGCCTATCTCAGCATCTTTGGGCGAGAGGAAGGGTACACCCTGGACAGTCCATCACGCTGTCAGACCCCCAAATACTAGAATAAAAGGGTTAAATAAACTCTTAAAATGATCCAGCATTCAATGGTTTCCACTCCACACAACCACACTCATGACAGGGTAAAACCACACCAATTTCCACTAAAATTTAAAAGGCAGGCTAACACAAAAGTATATAACCCCCCCCCCCCCCCCAACACAACAAGCAAGGACAAACAGGGCGTGCACACCACTGTCTGGAGCAGCCAGGTCAGAGAAAGACCACTAAAATTTGCAGGACAATATCTCTCTGCACATCTATTGCTCATCTTAAAAGTTGATTTAACTCTTTGAGTGTCAGAATTTTCGTGTCCCTAGAGGCAGAGCGCGGCACTGCACCTGTCTTCTCACTCTGACATGATCGCCTACCTTGGGGATTTGTACTGATTGTACTGATTTGCCAGTTTCAAAAGGTGGTAGACATCCGTTGGAGGACTCAGCGGATGACATGTAATACACCTAAGAAGAAGAACTCCTCATTTCCCTTTCCTGTTTTAGCATTTAGCCCAGAAAGCTAATATGTCCGTGATTGTCATGTCACTTTTTTGGTTTTGTACGCCAAAAATAGCCATGGGATACAAGCGAAATTTATGTGGGATAATCATAAGACTTCGTAGATGTGGTACAGACTTTAAATTACCAACAGAACGCAAAATATGGACCATGATGTGTGAAAACACAGTGACCACGCCAGCCATCCATCCATCCAGCCCCCCTTTGTCAACAGTAAGTGACTTATTTTGTTTTTTTTTAAATGTATTGATTTCTTGTTCATATACTTTGAAGATAAGATGATGAAGTACCTCTGTAAAAAAACGGTGTCAAAAGACTGAACCATTCCTTGTGTAAATACGTCCAAAGTCCAGTTTTGACTGAGTTATGGAATTTAAAGAGGTGCCGCGACATTATGCCGATTAGATGCGTAAATTTATTCCTATCTAAAACTTTGGATCATATTTTACATCTTTCTAATTGACAGTAAGCCATTATCTCTTGCCACTTTCAAGTTATACCCTTGGAAATCTGAACTATTTTATTGACAAAAAATATTTACCACTCTTGACCACTAGGGGTTATGTCACAGTTTGGCAATATACACACTCAGAGGGTTATCAAATTACTTGTAGAATTAATCAAAAATACATCCCCAAACTGGTACCTCGTCTCCACCTCGAACACTCTGGGACACACATCTCCTGACTGCGGGGCTCTTTTGTCTGCTGCTGTAATTAGAGGTCCCAACTGCTTACAGGTGTGGCAGTCATTCACTGGGGTCTTGGCAATTCAGAGAAAGAGAGAGAGAGAGAGAAAGAGAGAGGGAGAGAGAAAGGTAAGTAGCAACCGTTACAGAGGGAAGTGGTCAAAAACCCTTGACTGACTGCAAAAGAACTGCAGCAAGACTTAGTGGCAGCGGACACTCAGGTTTCAGTTTCCACAGTAAGGTGCATACTAAACATTGAAGGGCGCCATGCTTGAACTCCAAGATGTACACCACTACTAACCCAAAATCACAAAAAAGACAGCTCCAATTTGCTCAAAACTATATAAATGAGCCAAAGAGGTTTTGGGATTCTGTTCTGTCGTGCTATGAAACAAAACTGGAACTTTTCGGGTCTATGGATCAGCATTATGGCTGGAGGAGGAAGAATGAAGCATATGCTGAAAAGAACACCCTGCCTTTAGTGAAGCATGGCGGTGGCTCAGTGATGCTCTGGGGCTGCTTCACTTCTTCTGGCACTGGAAATCTGCAGCATGTGGAGGGCAAGATGGATTCAATCAAGCATCAGGAAATCCTGGAAGAAAATGTCATGCCGTTTGTGAGGAAGCTGAAGCTTGGGCGTCAATTGGACCTTCCAACAGGACAATGATCCCAAGCATACCTCAAAGTCCACCAAGGATTGGTTTCAGAAGTCCTGGAAGATACTAGAGTGGCCATCACAAACACTTCAACCCCACTGAAAATCTCTGGTGGGATTTGAAAAAGGCAGGTGCAGCATGCAAACTCAAGAATATTAGTGAACTGGAGGACTTTGCCCATGAGGAATGGGCTAAGATTCTTCAGGAATGCTGCCAGAAGCTGGTGTCTGGCTATGCATCACTTTTGCAGCAGGTCATAACAGCAAAAGGGTGCTCTACTAAGTACTAAAGATGCTTGTTATGAAGGGGCTGAATAATTTTGAAACTGCAGTAGTCATTAAAAGTGGCATTTTGTGTTGAATTTGGAGAAACCACTTATAATATTAATTGTGTTGAGCAATTTAAATTGTTCTTGTTTGATTTGTTGATTGCAAACAGCTGCTAGTTTGTACATTTTGTCAATAAACCTAATTTGCGGTTGGGATTGAATAATTTCGATAGTAACTGTGCTTTAATCTGTTGCCTGTGCCTGAATGCGTTCTCATGCTTTTATCTTTATCTGCATGCAAATACTTGCTAATACCTGTATGCCTACTTTGTTTACACCCATATGTTTGTCAGTGTTTGTGTTCATGTTCACACACAGGTATGCAAGTGAAAATAAGTGAGTCAGGTGTTTCCACATGTGAAACCAAAACTCACTTTTCCATTTTTATTTACATGTGTTGCAGATATACGCAAGTGTTCACAGGTGTAGGTCTGTGTGACTAAGCCTTTGATGCAGTTGCTGCCAAACTCATTAATAACCTGCCACTCCCTGTTAAATGTACACCAGATTTGTGTATATCACCAAACCGTGACATAACCCCTAGTGGTCAACAGAGGTAAAGATTTTTTTCAAGCAAATATTCAGATCAGATGTCAGAACTTTACAAGGCTATAACTTGAAAGTGGTAAGAGATAATGGCTTACTGTGGCACATATATTGAGTTCATATTTCCCACAAATGTATGGCTGTATGTGTATTGGGTGCTTCACGTCTCGCGGGACAAAGAAGGTCTGGGTCTGCAGAGATCTACAGGAGATGACGAGGAGGTGTGAGTTTTGGCCTTTGTCTCAGAGAGGATGCCCCAGAAGGATTCCCGGAACATCGAGGGATAAGAAACAGACATCAAAGAGTTGCATTGTGACTGGGATTAAGTACCATGTGACTGTATGTTTGCTAAAGCACCATGTGACTTAGGCAGTATAAGAATGTGGTATTTCATGGCTCAGTCTCTTTTCTTGTTGAGAGATTGCTAGAGAATGTGTTCTCATAATAAAGCTGAACCTGAGAAATAAACTCAGCCTCATCTTTGAATGCATTCTCTACACTGGTGACCCGACGACAAATTATGGCCGGGAACGACATTCCCGCACCAGACTCATCAGGAGCCAGCCAGGCTAACGCAGCTACCGCAGTCCAGCTGCCCGATTTCTGGCAGCATAGCCCACGCTCCTGGTTCAACACTGTCGAGGCGCAGTTCCATCTTCGGGGAATTTCGGTGGATGCAACGAAGTTCTACCATGTAGTCGCAAAGCTGGACAGCTTCACAGTCCAGCGAGAGCCTGACTAACCACCCACCAGACGACGACAAGTACGGCGCATTGAAAGCCGCTCTCAACGGTGCTTTCACCCCCTCGCTGGGAGAGCGAGCAGAGAAGCTCCTGGTGTTGACTGAAGACGAGGCAGACAGGCCTGCGGACCTGATGGCGAGGATGCTGAGCCTGAGAGGCGATGATGATGACGGCTTTATCTTCGCTCATCTTTTCTTCAGGACACTACCGCCAGCGGTGAGAGTTACCCTGGCCGGTTCACAGCTGCTGACCAACCGAGATTACCACGAGCTGGGCCAGGAGGCACAGCGACTCGCCGACGCCCATAGACGCCACATGGCCACGACGGCGGCAGCGGAGCTGAGCGCAACGCCCGGAGACGGCAGGGGGCCAGAGGCTGCAGCACCAGATTCGCTGACGTCAGCAGCGGCAGAGGCCAGGAGACACGGAGCGGGCGACGTCCTCTGCTTTTATCATCGACGTTTCGCCGAGAGGGCATGCAAGTGCACTCCACCGTGCCAGTTCAGACGCTCGGGAAATGCCAGGACCGAGCCGGTAGCAGCTGCGGCTCTCGGCGTGAAGAACAGGCTGCTCTACCTTACGGACACGAAATCAGGGAGACAGTTCCTGGTGGACACAGGCTCCCAGCTGAGTTTCATCACACCTTCCAGCGGACCCCTGGTGTTGGCGGCGAACGGCTCGACGATCAAGACCTTCGGGGAGAAGACCCTCCCCCTGTCTTTTCACGGTCGGACATTCGAGTGGACTTTCGTCGTAGCGGCAGTCAGTCATAACATGTTAGGTGCTGATTTTTTGTGCTCAAATGGTTTATTGATTGATCTTGCTAATAGACGTCTGGTTAATGCACTGTCTTTCCACTCTATTTCCTGTACAGCCCGGGTGGTCCCGCCTACTGCACAGCCCAACGTCACAGCTGCGGGTGGTAAGTTCCAAGCACTACTCACTCAGTTTCCAACACTCACAGTCCCAACATTTTCGGTGTCAGTGGCTAAACATGGGGTGGAACATTTTATAACTACCACCGGGCCCCCCGTTTTTGCAAAAGCTCGGCGCTTGGACTCAGCTAAACTAGCCATAGCGCGCGAGGAAGTTGCCAACCTGGTAAAGCTGGGCATCATTAGACGCTCTAACAGCCCCTGAGCTTCACCGCTGCATATGGTCCCCAAGGCTGATGGCTCGTGGCGGCCTTGCGGTGATTTCCGCAGGTTGAATAACGCTTCAGCACACGACCGCTACCCGATTCCGCACATCCAAGATTTTTCGGTGCATTTAGTGGGGGCGCGCATTTTTTCTAAAATAGATTTGGTGCGCGGGTACCATCAAGTCCCAGTCCGCGCTCAGGACATACCCAAAACAGCGGTTATAACTCCTTTTGGGCTTTTTGAGTTTTTGCGTATGCCGTTCGGGCTCAAGGGTGCTGCGCAGACTTTCCAGCGCATGATGGATGCAGTTTTACGCGGCCTCCCTTTCGTGTTCGTCTACTTGGATGATATTTTGGTAGCCAGCATGTCCGAAGACGAACACGAAACCCACCTCACAGCGGTTTTTCGGAGGCTGGCGGAGCACGGGTTAATAATTAACCCAGCGAAGTGCCAGTTTGGGGTGGCGCAAATCGATTTTTTGGGGCACCACGTTTCACCAGAAGGAGCGGTCCCTCTGCCCGATAAAGTACGCACAATAACAGATTTTCCCCAACCTCAGACGGTCAAAGCATTGCAAGAATTTTTGGGAATGGTTAATTTTTATAACCGTTTCCTCCCAAGCGCAGCGCAGCTCATGCAACCATTGTACGCGGCACTTAAAAAACAAAAACCTGCGAATAAGATCGAATGGTCCCCGGAGCGGGAGCGCGCATTCTCCCAAGTCAAATCGGCCCTGGCGAACGCCGTTTTGTTGGCACACCCGGTGCCAACGGCCCGCATGGCGCTCACCACAGACGCTTCCAATTTAGCGGTGGGGGCGGTTGTTGAACAGTTTGTGGCAGGGAGCTGGCAGCCGCTCGCATTTTTCAGCAAAACCTTGCGCGATAACGAGTGGAAATACAGCGCGTTTGACAGGGAGCTGCTGGCCCTGCATTTGGCCATCCGCCATTTCCAGTTCTGGCTGGAGGGGCGCCGTTTCACCGCGTTTGTGGACCACAAGCCGCTAATGTTCGCGATGGCCAAGATTTCAGAGCCTTGGACAGGCCGGAAGCAAAGACAGCTGGCCGCGATATCGGAGTTCACCACCGATATTCAGCATGTCGCGGGCAAACATAATGTAGTGGCAGACTGTCTTTCGCGTGCGGTAGCAGCGCCAGGCCCCGTGGGGGCAGACTCGGCAGCCGTGGCCACGGGCCAGGTTTGCGGAGCGGAAGTGCTCGCAGCCCCGGTCCGCGTAGGTTTGGATTACGCAGCCGTGGCCGCGTAGCAGGCTAGCGACGCGGATGTGCGTGTGCTCCAGTCTGGACCAACAGGGTTAAGGCTGGAGCACAGGGTGCAGCAAATAGGTATGCCCCCTCTAATCTGTGATGTCTCCACGGGGCGGCCTCACCCTGTGGTTCCAGCTGCGTGGCGCCGCCGCGTTTTTGACTCAATCCATTCTCTGGCGCACCCGGGGGTGCGCGCATCGATTAAAATGATGGAGGAGAAATTTGTTTGGCCGGGGTTGCGTAAACAGGTCAAGGAATGGGCAGCAGCCTGCGTGGTGTGTCAGCGAGCCAAAATACACAAGCACACTAGAGCCCCTTTGGAGCCTTTTCATATCCCGGCTAAGCGTTTTCATCATGTGCATGTTGACTTGGTGGGCCCCCTTCCGTTGTCGCAGGGGTGTACACACCTTTTGACGATGGTAGATCGCACCACGCATTGGCCAGAAGTGGTCCCTTTGGCGTCAACTGCAGCGGCAGACGTTGCACGCGCGTTTTTAACAGCTTGGGTCACGCGTTTTGGAGTTCCGTCGGACATAACGTCCGACAGAGGTCACCAATTTGTTTCCAAACTCTGGTCATCGATGGCCCACAGCCTAGGGGTGAAGATTCACCGCACTACCGCGTACAACCCCCAGGCTAACGGTTTGTGTGAACGCTTTCATAGGTCATTGAAAGCAGCCCTCATAGCGTCTCTTACGGATACAAATTGGGTGGATAAACTTCCATGGGTTTTATTGGGGTTGCGTTCCGCACCTAAGGAGGATTTGCAGGCTTCTCCGGCTGAATTAGTTTTTGCACAACCCCTCCGTTTGCCAGGGGAATTTCTTCCCGACAACCCTGCGCCAAATTGCCCCCCCGCTCAGCTGTTGCAGAGCGGCACAGGATCAAATACCCTTCCTGGCCCAGTTCATCACAGTTTTCCACGTGTTTTTGTGCTGAAGGCTTTAAAAAATGCGGAGTTTGTTTTTGTTAGACATGATGCTCAATGCCCAGGTTTGCAACCGCCTTACGACGGGCCTTTCAGAGTGTTGGAAACAGGAGAGAAACATTTTTTGCTTGATTTAGGAGGCAGAAAAGAGTTGATTTGCATTAACAGACTCAAACCCGCCTTTGTTCTGGCTGATGAACACGTGCAGTTGGCCAGGGCCCCCCGCCGTGGCAGGCCGCCGAGAAGGCTTTCTTCGGAGCCCCCACAGAGAGGTGCTAACAATTCTGATCCACAGATGCAGCAAGTCGGGGCAGAAGGAACAAAGCCGGCTTACAGCAGATATGGCAGGAGGTTAAAACCCAAGCAATTGGTGGATTGATTTGTGATATGTAGTGATGTTTTCTGTCATGCATCTCTGATTATGTTTTGTCCCTTAATAGACGTTTGGGGGGGGGGTTATGTGGCACATATATTGAGTTCATATTTCCCACAAATGTATGGCTGTATGTGTATTGGGTGCTTCACGTCTCGTGGGACAAAGAAGGTCTGGGTCTGCAGAGATCTACAGGAGATGACGAGGAGGTGTGAGTTTTGGCCTTTGTCTCAGAGAGGATGCCCCAGAAGGATTCCCGGAACATCGAGGGATAAGAGACAGACATCAAAGAGTTGCATTGTGACTGGGATTAAGTACCATGTGATTGTATGTTTGCTAAAGCACCATGTGACTTAGGCAGTATAAGAATGTGGTATTTCATGGCTCAGTCTCTTTTCTTGTTGAGAGATTGCTAGAGAATGTGTTCTCATAATAAAGCTGAACCTGAGAAATAAACTCAGCCTCATCCTTGAATGCATTCTCTACATTACTATCAATTAGAAAGATGAGAATATGATCCAAAGTTTCAGATAGGAGTAAATTTACACATCTAGTTTGCATACAAACAAACAAAGACATTTGTCACTTACTGCTGGCAAGGCAGCGTCCTTTTGCAGCATTCTGGTCGTAATTTTGTCCTCTCCCGGTCATTTTAGCTTTCTCTCCTACATTCAGAAACTGTTATTGATTATTCCATCTTAATTTCGCTTTTATTCCGTGGCAATTTAGCTTATATGACATGCAACCGGCGATTGCGCTCCAGTCACATGGCGCTCTGGGTGCTGGCAGGTCAAATCAACGAGCTTCACGCTCCCTATGTTATAAGAACATGTAAACATCTGCCTTCATAAGCTAAATAATCTCTTTTTAGAACCATAGTTGGCGAATTTGGGACCAAATCCTCCAAATTTCCTCCTTGATCTGGGATTGCGTATGTCAACAACGATTGGTGCCCACTGTGGGGAGACTTGAATAACGAAACCGAATTGTCTTTCATTTCAGTTTATTCAAGAAATCATTCCACTGTCTGCTCTTATTCTTGAGCAGCGAACAAAGAGAGTGAACACACCAAAGTTCTCTCATTTAAACCTTCTCACATCAAACCATTTCCCTCGCGGGGGAAATCACACATCTATATCAAAGTCTCTTTATTCACATTCATTAGCCTTTTATTTACATAACTCCCCCTTCTCTCTTCCCGAGCCTCAGTGGTCAGGAAGTCTTCTGTCCCCTGTCCTCCGCAGGGGGTCCAGGCTCTGTGGCTCCGCACCGCAGGGGGCTGGCTCTCCTTCATCGTGGTTAAATCACATATGCAGTGTCCAACATATACATGTCTCACAACACAGCCATATAACCCCCCCCCAAACGATGAAGAACAGACTAATTCCCAAAATTTAATAGCACCTTACTCACTACTGAATAATCAACACCAACATTCAGTCTGTGCGCCGCTTGGGCTTCAGCCGTCTGCCGAATCTGCTGTGCGTTGGCCCCGCCTTGCCTGCGGTGCTGTTCTGCTTCGGGTCTGTTGACTGAGGAAGAGAGTGGTTAATTGCCCTCTGCGGGGGCCTGCCTCGTCGAGGCGCCACCGCGACCGGTACAGACACGTCCTTCATGACAAAAGCAGGTTTTAGTCTGTCAATACTGACTGTCTCTTTTCTGTCCCCAAAATCTAGCACAAATTGCTTATCACCTGCCTCCAGCACTCGAAATGGCCCTTCGTAAGGTGGTTTGAGCGTTGCTTTAAGGGCTTCGCGCCTGACAAAAACGAAATCGGCATTTTTCAAAGCCTTGGGGACGAAAACTCGTGGAAAAGCGTGATGAACCGGACCCGGGAGCGTGTCTGCCCCCGTGCCAACTAACGGTCCCAGAGCAGAGAGAGGTGGGGGCTCTGGGTGCTCTGGTAAAAACTCGCCCGGCAGCCTCAGAGTTTGTGCGAATACCAGCTCCGCTGGGGAGGCGTCTAAGTCCTCTTTAGGCGCAGAACGCAACCCTAATAAAACCCATGGGAGTTTATTTACCCAATCTGCATCCGTGAGCGACGCTCTGAGTGCTGCCTTCAAAGACCTATGAAAACGCTCGCATAAACCATTAGCCTGAGGGTGGTAAGCCGTAGTGCGGTGAATTTTGGCTCCTAAGCCGTTGGCCATCGCTGACCACAGCTCAGAGATGAATTGCGGTCCTCTATCGGACGTAATGTCCGACGGAACCCCGAAGCGCGCCACCCAAGCCGTTAAAAAAACGCGAGCCACCTCCGCGGCCGTGGTCGTCGCAAGTGGGACCACTTCCGGCCAACGTGTGGTGCGGTCCACCATTGTCAAAAGATACGTGAACCCCTGTGATGCCGGTAGGGGGCCCACAAGGTCGACGTGCACATGGTCGAACCTTCTGGCCGGAATGCGGAACGGTTCTAACGGGGCTCTTGTGGGCCTGTGAATTTTGGCCCGTTGACAGGAAATGCAGGTTTTTGCCCATTCCTTCACGTGCTTGCGCAGGCACGGCCAAACAAACTTTTCCGCCACTAGTTTCACCGACGCGCGCACCCCCGGGTGCGCCAGTGAGTGGACCGAGTCAAAAACACGGCGGCGCCACGTGGCCGGAACCACCGGACGCGGGCGCCCCGTCGACATGTCGCAGATCAGGGGGGGCATACCGGTTTGTAAACACTTGCTCTCCAGCCTCAACCCTGTTGGTCCAGACTGGAGCGCGCGCACGTCTGCGTCCGCCCCCTGGTCCGCTGCCATGGCTGCGTAATCTATACCCACGTGCACCGGGGCTGCGCGCGCCACCGTGCCGCTCTCCTGCGGCGCGGTCACGGTGGCCCGTTCTGCCTCTGCGCGTGTCGGGGTCGTGAACGCGCGTGAGAGACAATCCGCTACTACATTGAATTTGCCCGCGACGTGCCTAATGTCAGTGGTAAATTCCGAGATTGCGGCCAGCTGCCTCTGCTGCCTGCCGGACCACGGATCTGAAATTTTGGCCATGGCGTATGTGAGCGGCTTGTGGTCCACATAAGCGGTGAAGCACCGTCCTTCCAGCCAGAACTGGAAATGACGAATAGCCAAATGCAGCGCCAACAGTTCTCTGTCAAACGCGCTGTATTTTCGCTCAGCCGCGCTTAAAGATTTGCTAAAGAAAGCCAAAGGCTGCCAAACTCCGGCTACCTGTTGCTCAATAACGGCCCCTATGGCTAAATCTGAAGCGTCTGTCGTCAGCGCGATACGTGCTGCAGGGTCTGGGTGGGCCAGGAGCGCAGCGTCAGCCAAGGCTTTTTTAACCTCTGTGAACGCGCGCTCCCGCTCCGGGGACCATTCGACCGCCTGGGTCGGCTTTTGTTTTTTGAGCGCGGCATATAACGGTTGCATGATTTGAGCTGCGTGGGGCAGGAACCGGTTATAAAAATTCACCATCCCCAAGAATTCCTGTAGTGATTTGACCGTTTGTGGACGGGGAAAATCCGCTACCGCGCGTACTTTCTCTGGTAACGGAACCGCTCCCTCCGGGGAGACGCGGTGACCCAAAAAATCAATCCGCTCAACGCCGAACTGGCACTTGGCTGGGTTAACTATTAAGCCGTGCTCTCCCAGCCTCCTAAAAACTGCTGTGAGGTGCGTTTCGTGTTCGTCCTCTGAAGTACTCGCGACCAAAATGTCGTCGAGGTACACAAACACGAAAGGGAGATCGCGTAACACGGCATCCATCATCCGCTGAAATGTTTGCGCCGCCCCTTTGAGACCAAACGGCATGCGTAAAAATTCGAAAAGTCCGAACGGGGTTATTACCGCTGTTTTAGGAATGTCCTCCGGTTGGACCGGGACTTGGTGATAGCCGCGAACTAGATCAATCTTTGAAAAAATGCGCGCCCCCGCCAGGTGCACCGAAAAATCCTGAATGTGCGGGATGGGATAACGATCGTGTGCCGTAGCGTTGTTTAGCCTGCGGTAATCCCCGCACGGTCTCCAGGAGCCATCGGCTTTCGGTACCATGTGCAGCGGCGAAGCCCACGGGCTCTTCGACCTACGAACGATGCCCAGCCTCTCCAGGCTGGCGAACTCCTCGCGCGCAATGGCGAGCTTAACTGCATCCAAGCGCCGAGCTTTTGCAAACACGGGAGGACCAGAAGTGGGGATGAAGTGTTTCACCCCGTGCTTCGCGACCGTCGCTGAAAAAGTGGGCACAGTGAGCGCTGGAAATTGGGTGAGGAGTGTGTGAAACTTACCACCTGCTGTAGCGACGTGGGTCTGTACTGGTGGCGGGGATACTCGAGCTGAACAGGGGAGAGAGTAAAAAGAGAGTGCATTTACCAGCCGTCTATTAGCAAGATCAACTAACAGATTGTGTGAACACAAAAAATCCGCGCCCAACATGTTGAAACTCACCGCCGCTACTACAAAAGTCCATTCATATGTGCGGCCATGTAAGCATAAAGGCAAGGTCCTTCTCCCGTAGGTGTTGATGTTCGAGCCATTTGCCGCTGTAGCTCCGTCACCGTGGGGTCCAGCTACCCGGTCCGCGTATGTTGGGGTGATGAAGCTCACTTGTGCTCCGGTGTCAATGAGGAACACTCGTCCGGAGCGCGCATCCGTGATGTAGAGCAGCTTGTTGCGTTCTCCGAGGGTCGAAGCTGCTAGCGACCCCCGGTCTTGCCGTTTCCCGAACTCCTGAAGATGCAGGGCGGCACACACCTGCGTGCCTTCTCTGCGAACCTCCGATGGTAAAAGCAGAGATCTTCTCCTCCGCTGTGTCGTGCCCGCGCCTCTGTCGCCGGGCTATTGGCTCCCCCTCGTCGCGGCCGTGTTGCCGCCATCGTCGGCCAGTCTGGTTCTGCCGCCTCTGGCTCCCCGCTGTCTCGGGTCGCTGCTGTGGTTGCTTGCCCGCCGCAGGCGTCCAGGATCCCGTCTGCCTCCTGGGCCAGCTCCCGGAACTCCTCCAGGGTGTGACACTTTTTGCCGGCCAGCGTGCTTCTCGCATGCGCCGGGAGGTTGGAGAGGAAGATGAACTGAAAAATGAAATCATCGTTGTCCAACCCTCTCAGCTGTATCATCTCCTCCATCAGGGCGCTCGGCCTGTGTCCACCTTGGTCTAGCAAAGACAGGATCCTCCTCGCCCTCACTTCAGCCGAGGGGGTGAAAAACTTGATGAGGGTGGATTTCAGCTTGCTGTACCTGTCGGTCGCGGGTGGCTGCTCCACCAAGCTTTGCACGCACCGAGCTGTGCTGTTGTCCAGTTTAGCGATGACATGGTGGAACTTAGTGTCATCCACCGTTACTCCTGCGAGCGCGAACTGCGACTCTGCTTGCAGAAACCACGACCGTGGGTTATCCTGCCAGAAATCAGGCAGCTTAACGGCCACTGCGCTCGCCAGCTCTGAGCGCTGTGAGTCCGGGACCCTGAGAATTTCTTCGTTCATTCTCAACGTCGTCAGTCACCAATGTGGGGAGACTTGAATAACGAAACCGAATTGTCTTTCATTTCAGTTTATTCAAGAAATCATTCCACTGTCTGCTCTTATTCTTGAGCAGCGAACAAAGAGAGTGAACACACCAAAGTTCTCTCATTTAAACCTTCTCACATCAAACCATTTCCCTCGCGGGGGAAATCACACATCTATATCAAAGTCTCTTTATTCACATTCATTAGCCTTTTATTTACATAACTCCCCCTTCTCTCTTCCCGAGCCTCAGTGGTCAGGAAGTCTTCTGTCCCCTGTCCTCCGCAGGGGGTCCAGGCTCTGTGGCTCCGCACCGCAGGGGGCTGGCTCTCCTTCATCGTGGTTAAATCACATATGCAGTGTCCAACATATACATGTCTCACAACACAGCCATACCCACCATATTGTGTTGTAATCTCAAAGAAAAGAAGAAGAAGGGGGATATCTTCCTCTTTTGCGTATTACGTGCCATTCATGAGTCCTCCAATGTGTGCCTGCCACTTTGTGAACTGGCATGATCAGTATAAATCCTCAGTACAGCTGGGCAGTGCTTCTGCACGTCATATCAGTTGACAGGCGCAGCACCGCGCTCAGCCACTAGGGGCACACAAAATCACACAGCTTAAGGGTTCTTGGTTTGAAACTCTTTTCTCCCCTTTGGCATCATCTGACCAGTCAGAATTATAAGTCTTGTCTTATTGTGGTTTACGATTTTACGCTCTATTTGGTGTTTTTATCTTGTCATTTGTTATCTACAGTATATCAATAGTGTTTTAAAAATTTCTCAATAAAATGTACATTGATTTGGCAAAAGAAGAGGGGTCCAACCAAAGCATCATACTGTTTTGTTGTAATGAAACAATATTTTAAAATATACACAGCAATATATTATACGTTTTATAATGATGCTGTATAATTTCAGTGTTGAACAGCCATAGGTTTAAAAAAAATTAGGAAATGGTTTACTAATTTGCACAAAACTAATATATTCCTACCTGGCCCAAAAACATGCTGTTTAGCTTTTCTGAAGCATTTAGTGTGCTTGCTCCCTTCAGATATTTAACATATCAAGGAAATCGAATTTAATGAGCAAGGAGATGAAATAAACATAATGCTTAAGTAAGTGCCCCAAGAAAAGTGTTTGCATTTATATGAGCACTTAAATGTAACACATGCTATAATAATAACAATAATAATAATAAAAATCTTTCTTCATAATTACATTCAGTGCATATATAGCTGTCACATGGTCAGCAGCATTCCACATGAATACTGGATATGATTTGGTCATATTGCACAATTTCATGCCCACCTGTTAGTCTTCCTGTCCCTTTGTGGGTATTTTCCACTTTGACAGTATCATAATCTGACACCTGGCTAAAGATTTAGCTGTCATCTGGCACCGTGCTAGGTTATGATTTGTTTCTCAAGAGGTTAGATGCTTGCCAAAAGTCAAAAAAAGAAAAAAAATCATCTTGAGCCAAGCGGCTTAAAAGTCTCCTCTTTGTGCAATAGAAATTTTGATGGCGTAGGTGCAGGTGAAAACCCACAGTGTTTATCGACTGATATGAGTGATACTGATCTGAAAGCAGTTATTTCCCTCCACCAGGCTATCATTTGGCTGGCTGAGTGAATCCAGTCCAGGCTGGAGTCTATTCTTTCACTGCCAGGCGGCTGGGTGATTAGTGCCGTGGCAGTCTGCGGTTGGCAGCTCAGTGCTGTTTCCAGATAAAGGGGTCAGACTCAGACACCCACCCACCACCAACCCACCTTGCCACTTAGTCCGTTTCCAGTTGGCGAGCTCCTAGTGAGCGACAGCAGGTCGCTCTCGCTCCTTTTGGCCATGCCATGTCTTCGTCGGCACTGCTTCTCAATTACACATATTCCCCTATGTTCCCCGGTGCAAAGCTTCTCTGCCTTGCTCCAAGACATCCAAAAATCGCCGATTAATCTTAGTCATCATCTGAGCCAGAAAGCCAACAAAGGAGGCTGCCTGTAACCAGATTCTCTTCATTGACTGCAGAGGGATAGAGGGGTGCACAGAAGAGGACAGGACTCGGTTAATTGGATATTATATCGAACAGAAGCAGTTTAGAGCTTTAAAGGAGAAAATAACTTTTGTTGGTAATGATGCAGTTACAGCAGCATGTGGAGATAAAATGGATGTGATTCTCCCATCAAAAGGCAGGTTTATTGTATCTAGAATGGTCTACTAAAAAGGACTGAGATTGGAAAAAGAGATAGGGTTTTCATCTTTTCACACAATGATATACTGCACTGATATACTTTCTAATCAGATCTCAGCGGTGTTTGAGAAGCTTTTCAACACCACCTTTTGCTTTACTCCAGCAATTTTTCCCCTTTGGGGAACACTGGGTAAGTGCAGCATTTCTGTCTGTTGTTGCTGGATAGTTATTGGAAATTGAGCAATTCTGTTGTAAAAAAAAAAAAAAGAAGGAAAAATGTGTGTAAATAAACATCTTTTTAAGAAGTAAAATTCAATTGTACAGCACAGATGAAAAGCACAGGTCAGCCATGACTTATTGACTGACATGTATGCTTTTTTTTGTTTCTTGCAGCACAAAAATCCCCCAAAACAAAGGAGATAAAACTCTGCAGTGGAAGTTCAACAAAGGACAGCAACACTTAGAAAATGAGCAAAAACTTTCCATCTGCAGAGAATGTGGAGGAGTCAGTACAGCGTACCTGCAAGGCTCCTGGAGGGTCAACAGTGGGATACCTTTAATCTGTTAGTCCTCACAGTGGCGTCACCATGACCTTGCAAACACACCATGAATTTCATTACACGCTTCTTAACTTTGACAGGACAATGACAGTTTGCCTTCAAGTTCCCCGAGGAACTTTTCTTAGGCATCACTCACGGGCCATGAAATCCATCAAGTTACAGAGCCATTTACCAAAAGAAAAATATTACTTTCAATTCTGTGTTGAGATTTAAGGCTCAGTCAGAAGCCATTCAGTAGTAAGTTTTGAGAATTCATCTTATTGTTTTTTTTTTTAATCACACACACATCTGCGCACCCACACCCACACCCACCCACACACACACACCCACACACCCACCCACCCACACACACACACCCACACACCCACCCACCCACACACACACACACACACTAGCTCAGTTCCATTAGTTTGTCTGACTTCAGAATGCACTGCTAAGCATTATCTGAGACTGCCCCGTGGTTGTTACTAATTGATGCTCCAGTCGGTTCATTATTTTTGTTTCCCATGGCCGCTCACACATCTGATTCATGCACGCATCCTACACTTAATCAGCCAGATGACACACATATCCCAATGCCAGACTTTAAAGCTTTTAAAACCTTATGAGCCAATCCACTTTTTGTCGAGAACAAATGAAATGCATGACGTTAAAGTTCAATTAAGTAAAGGCTTTAGAGAAGAAATTGTGGTCTATACAATTCATTTTACTGCCATTTTTTTTAAAATTAGGAAATTATGTGCATTTGATTATTCTTCAATTGATTTCATTCTCATTTTCTCAGCAGGTGGTCATATCAGTGCTGGCACTGTACACTAGAATTCTATGTTGCTAATCCCTTAAGGCAATGGTTTGCAAACTGCAACTCTGGAGACACATGCAGCTCTTTTCCTCGCAACCTGTGGCTTAATATGGCCTCTGAAGAGAAAAAGAGAAAGAAGTTGAATATTTAGCAAGAAATACAACAAATTTTAGAGAACACAGGTTCAGGTTCAGGTTACTTTATTTGTACCCGTAGGTAGATTTGTTTTGCAGTCTGGTGACATCCATATTTACAAGCCACAATTACATTCAACATAGACACAAACACAGGCACACATGAAGCTGACTATAAACATGATAAAAATACTCAAGGCTCCATCAATCAGGGTATAAAGACAAAGAGATGAGAGAAAAACCAAACACCTCAAATTTACAAGAAAAAAAAGGCAATTTTATTAGAAAAAAGTCATTTTTTAAAGGGAAAGAAGCTGAAAACTTTACGGAAAGCTGCAAATTTGTATAAAAACTATATTTGCAAGAAAACAGTTGCAATTCATTAGAAAAAGTCACAGATTTATAAGAGAAAATTTACATTTGTAAGAGGAAGAAATCCTGCTATTACTGCGTTGGCAGGCCTTCTTATATTTAACATTCAGCTGTTTTACCTTCATTTTAAAGCTCCAATATGTTTTTCAGCTTCATACATTTTTTTAGCAGAAAAAAATCCCAAAATGGCTTATTCATAGTATCCAGTAGATTGTCGACTCCCACTTCAGGGTTTGTATTTGTAAGTTGGTATTATATTTTAGTGTTTGCTGTGATTTTATCATAGATAGATAGATAGATACTTTATTTCGAACCAAAAAAAAGTATAACAAAAACAAACAAATGACAAATGCAATAAAGTAACAGTATACATTGTTCGAAAGGGAAAAGGAAGAAGTGAACACTTATTAATTCCATCTCCTCTTTTCCATAAATACACCCATGTGAATTTTATACAAATTACCACCTTTAAGACCCCAAGTAAACAATTTACTGTATTTTTTACAAATCAACATTAACAATTCAATTCAATTCAATTCAATTCAACTTTATTTATATAGCGCCATTTCACAACAACAGTCATCTCATAGCACTATCAACTGTAGGGAGGACCCCCACAGTTGCAGAAAGACCCCAGCAATCAGGCGATCCCCTGTGAGCAAGCACTTGGCGACGGTGGAGAGGAAAAACTCCCTTTTAACAGGAAGAAACCTCCAGCAGAACCAGGCTCAGGGAGGGGCAGTCATCTGCTGCGACTGGCTGGGGGGTGAGGGGACAGAGAAGAAGAAAAGAACAGACATGTAGAGAGCAAACAGCACGATGGGGACTCAATCTATGGGAGAGAACAAACAAATGTTAATGACCAGCAAAAAAAAAATATTTCACAGAGAGTGAGGAAAGGAGTGAGGCCCAGTGCATTACTGGAGGTCCCCCGGCTGACTAAACCTATTAGCAGCATAACTAAGGGAGGGTTCAGAAACACATGATCCCTCCCTAATTGTAGGCTATATCAAAAAGGTAGGTTTTAGCCCTATTCTTAAAAACAGAGATCGAGTCTGACTCCCGAATCCAGATTGGCAGCTGATTCCACAGGAGAGGAGCTTGATAACTGAAGGCTCTGCCTCCCATTGTACTTTTGGAGATTCTAGGTATTACAAGTAAACCTGCATTTTGGGAGCGTAGTGCTCTGTTAGGATGATACGGTAGTATCAGATCTTTTAAATAAAAAGGAGCCTGATTGTTTAGAGCTTTGTAAGTAAGAAGAAGGATTTTAAACTTAATTCTAAACTCTATGGGAAGCCAATGAAGGGAGGCCAGAACCGGAGAGATATGATCTCTCATTCTAGTACCTGTTAAAACTCTTGCTGCAGCATTTTGGATCAGCTGAAGACTTTTTAAAGATGTTTTAGGACAGCCTGATAATAAAGAATTACAATAATCTAATCTCGAGCTAACAAAAGCGTGGATCAGCTTCTCAGCATCACTCTGAGACAAGATGCTCCTAATCTTGGCAATATTACGCAAATGATAGAAGGCAGTCTTAGAAACAAATTTAATATGTGAATTGAAGGACAAATCCTGATCAAAAATAACTCCAAGGTTCCTCACAGAGCTATTAAGAGAAAGAGTAACTGCATCCAAACTGAAAGTTTGATTTGGAAAGGAATTTCTAAGGTTTTTTGGACCAACAAGAATGACTTCAGTCTTATCTGAATTTAATAGCAGGAAATTACAAGTCATCCAAACTTTGATTTCCTTAAGACAGGCTTCTAACTTGGCTAATTGATTAGTATCATCTGGCTTCATTGACAGGTATAATTGTGTGTCATCTGCATAACAGTGAAAATGTATACAGTGCTTTCTAATAATGTTGCCTAACGGAAGCATATATAAACTAAAAAGAGTAGGGCCAAGCACAGATCCCTGTGGAACTCCATGACTAAGCTTTGAGCTGAGAGAAAACTCATCATTTACATGAACAAACTGGAACCTATCAGATAAATAAGATCTAAACCACTGCAACGAAGTTCCATTAAGTCCAACATAGTGTTCTAATCTATCAAGTAGAATATTATGATCAATAGTATCAAAAGCTGCACTAAGATCTAAAAGGACAAGTACAGAAACTAGTCCATTATCAGATGCAATGAGGAGGTCGTTAGTGACCTTCACTAAGGCTGTTTCAGTGCTATGTGGATTCTAAACCCAGATTGAAACTCCTCAAATAAACCATTTCCCTGCAGGTGGTCAAATAATTGCGTAGCAACAACTCTTTCTAAGATTTTTGAAATGAAAGGGAGATTAGAGATTGGTCTATAGTTAGCTAAAGCTCCTGGATCTAGCGTTGGCTTTTTGAGTAAGGGTTTAATTACAGCCGTTTTAAAAGCCTGCGGTACATGGCCTAAAGTTAATGAAGAATTGATTATATGAAGAATAAAGCTACCAATAAGTGGGAAGACTTCTTTAAATAACCTGGTAGGAATAGGGTCTAAAAGACAAGTTGAAGGTTTGGATGAGGAAACTATTTTGTCTAACTCACAAAGGTCGATTGGAGTAAACTCATCAAGACAGACATCAATAGAAGGAGTTGTGGTAGTTACAGTATTTAAGTTAACTGTGGGAAGAATCTGATTGATTTTATCTCTGATGGATGAAATTTTATTATTGAAAAAGTTCATAAAGTCCTGACTAGTAAGCTCTAAGGGGATGCTAGGATTGACAGAGTCCTGACTCTTTGTCAACCTGGCTACAGTACTGAAAAGAAACCTGGGATTATTCTTGTTCTCTTCTATTAATGCAGAGTAATAACTCGTTCTAGCTTTTCTAAGAGATTTTTTATAAATTAAAAGATGATTTCTCCAAGCTAAATAGATTTCATCTAAATTAGTAGAGCGCCATTTTCTTTCTAATTGACGAGTCTTCTGTTTTAAGCTACGAGTTTCTGTGTTGAACCAAGGAGTTAAAAATCTCTGATTAGACTTTTTCTTTTTTAAGGGGGCCACCAAGTCTAGAGTCTGATGCAGAGAAGCTGAAACACTATCCACCATGTTATCAATTACAGAAGGAGCAAGCTGTCTATAGCTTATTTCCGTTGTGTTGACACATGGCATAGAGGAAACAATCTGCATAAATTTGGAAACAGCATCATCTGAGAGGCATCTACTGTAATAATATTTTTCTTTAGGAGCCAAATAGTCAGAAATAGTAAAATCAAAGGTTAACAGACAATGGTCTGACAGTACAGGGTTATGAGGAGACACTACAAGATTTTCTATTTCTATGCCATATGTCAGAACAAGGTCCAATGTATGGTGGAGGTAATGAGTAGAATTTCCTACTTTCTGAGAAAACCCAATCGAGTCTAATATTGAATTAAAAGCCACATTAAGGCAGTCACTATCTACATCCACATGTATATTAAAGTCCCCTACTATAATTATTCTATCAGATTTCAGCACTAAATCAGCTAAGAAATCAGGAAATTCGGATAAAAATTCTGAATAGGTTGATGGGGGACGATAAACTATGGCAAATAAAATTGGGTTTAACCTGAAATTGCTAAAGTGCCCAATACTGAGGACCAGGCCCTCAAAGGAATTATAACATGTTTTTTGCTTTACATTAACTAGTAATTTGGAATGGTAAATTGTTGCTACTCCTCCTCCACGACCAGAACTTCTGGGATTTTGACAGTTTAAATAACCAGAGGGAGTTGATTCATTTAAACCAACATAATCCTCTTGTCCTAACCAAGTCTCTGTAAGGGAAATTAAATCAATCTGATGATCAATTAACAGATCATGGACTAACAGAGACTTGGGAGTTAGAGACCTAATATTTAATAAACCACATTTAATTTTTAAATTATGAGGAGGAACAGAGGCCAACTCATTCAATTTAGAGGCTTTATGTTTAATTTGAGTTTTACCAATATTTTGCTTTATCACTTTGGGATGCTTATACATTATATTTTTATTTACTTTGGAGGGAGCAGACAACGATTCTCTGATGGGGAAGTCAGGGGCTAAGCTGAGGGGTGGCGGATGAAGAGGAGCTGCAGAGAGGCGTGTAAGACTGCGACTCTGCTTCCTGGTCCCAACTCTGAGTAGTCATGGTTTTGGAAATTTGGATAAAAAAGGTGCCAGATTGTTAGATAAATGAGAAGCACCATCCAAAGTGGGATGAATGCTGTCTCGTCTCATAAGACCAGGTATTCCCCAAAAAGAGCTCCAATTGTCAATGTAGCCCACGTCATTTTTAGGACACCACACAGACAGCCAGCGGTTCAAGGATGACGAGCGACTAAACATGTCATCACTGGTCAGATTGGGGAGGGGCCCAGAGAATACTACAGTGGCAGACATCGTTTTTGCAAAGTCACACACCGATTAACACCCATCCATCCTAACATACATTGATGTCCATACATCAAAACCAGCCTCAAACAACACAGATATACACAGTGCTGTCCCACCCACCATTCCATAGTGTCCCATAATGTCCCAGAGTGAACATAATGAATCGTTCATATAAATACTACCCTTCTAACATATATCCTTTCAGCAAATGGTGTTTATACCTCTTTTTGAATTGATTTCTGTTTGTACATAGTTTCAGTTCCGGCTCCAGACTGTTCCACAAATCCACCCCACAGACAGATATGCACATACTTTTCTTGGTTGTTCATATCTTGGGTTTTGTAAAGTTTAAGTCTCCTCTCAAATTATGATCATTGTCTCTTTTTTTTAAATATTTTTTGTATATTAGTTGGGAGTTGATTGTTAATTGCCCTGTACATTACTTGTGCTGTCTTAAATTTAACTAAATCGATGAACTTTATGACATGTGACTTTAAAAACAACGAATTGGTATGGTCTCTATGTCCTGCATTGTTTATTCTCCTTATAGCTCTTTTTTGTAATGTGCATATTGACTGTAGGTTGGTCTTGTAGGTGTTTCCCCAGACCTCTACACAATAGTTAAGATAAGGTAAAAACAGTGAATTGTACGAAAAGACCAATGATTTATAGTCCAAGATGTGTCTTGTCTTCCCCAGTATGCCTATACATTTTGCTAACTTGGCCCGGATGTGACTGATGTGAGGTTTCCAGCAGATTTTATTGTCTAGCGTCACCCCCAGAAACTTATTTTCCTGTACTGTTTCTATTCTGGTATCATCTATCGTTACCATTATTTCATGATTTATTTTATAATTTCCAAACAACATAATCTTTGATTTTTTTAGATTTAGAGATAATTTATTTTTGTTGAACCACTGCGTTAACTTTTCCATTTCAGTTGTGACCACCTCTAAAACCTGCTGCAAATTCTCACCAGTGCAAAGGATATTTGTGTCACCCGCAAACAAAATAAATTTCAGAATTTTTGATACTTGGCATATGTCATTTATATACAAAATAAAGAGTTTGGGTCCCAAAACTGACCCCTGGGGCACACCACAAGTGATGTCCATGAAGGGTGATTTGTGCCCACCAATTTGTACAAATTGTTGTCTGTTACTTAAATAACTTTCCACCCAACTCAGTCCTACCCCTCTTATCCCATGCCTTTCCAGTTTCCTTAGCAGTATTCTGTGGTCAATGGTGTGAAAAGCTTTCTTTAAATCTATAAATACTCCTACAGCAACCTTATTTTTTTATCTATACAACTAGTAATTTCTTCTAGAAGTTCGATCAGTGCCAAAGATGTAGATTTATCTGCTCTAAAACCATACTGGCTATCTGTAAGGAGGTTGTGTTTTTCAGTGAAATCATCCAGTCTCTTAGTGAAGATTTTTTCAAGTATTTTGGAGAATTGTGAGAGTAAAGAGACTGGCCTGTAATTTGTGAAGCGATGACTGTCTCCTGTTTTGTATAGAGGTATTACTTTTGCTATTTTCATTTTGTCTGGAAATGTACCAGTTTGAAATGACAGGTTACAGATGTGGGTGAGTGGCTTAACAATTCCTTCAATTACTTTTTTCACTATTGTCATGTCAATTTCATTCCAGTCCGTTGATTTTTTGTTCTTAAATTTACTCACAGTCTTGATAATTTCCTTTTCAGTAACTGCACCCAAAAAGATTGTGTTTGGATTTCTATCTTCTATTTCATTCACAGAACCACTGTAGTTTGTTTCTGGTGTCACTATTGATTTTGCTAATTCAGGACCAACGTTTACAAAAAATTTATTGAAACCACTGACCACATCTTCCATATTATTTATCAACTTGCCATTTTCAATAAAATATTCTGGATAATTAGCATTCTTAGGTCGATTACTAGTAATCCCATTGAGTACTTGCCATATTCCTCTTAAGTTATTTTTGTTATCCTCTAATATTCTGTTGTAATATTCTTTCTTACAGGTTCTCATTACATTAGTAAGCTTATTTTTATATCTTTTATATTTGATCTCAACTTCCACTGTTCTGCATTTAATGAATTGTTTATATAATGTATTCTTCTTTTTACATGCATTTATTAACCCCTTGGTGACCCAAGGAATATTTTTTTTGTTGTTGTTTGTCACTGTATTGTTTTATAGGACAGTTTTTATTGTACAATGATTGAAATATTTGTAAGAAATTATCATATGCTTTATTTATGTCATTTTAATCATAAACTATCTTCCAATCTTGTATTAATAATTCCTTTGTCAGTAAATACATTGATTCTTCAGTTCTTATTCTTTTATATTTAATATTTTTGGTATGCTTTTTCTTCCTATAATCACATTGATAGACAACAAAAATCGGCAGGTGGTCACTGATATCATTCAATAAAAGCCCACTCCTGATATTATTTTCCATAATGTTTGTGAATATGTTATCTATTAGTGTGGCACTGTGTGACGTGATTCTGCTAGGTCCGGTAATTGTTGGATGTAAGCCCATACTGTACATTGTGTTGATAAATTCTTCTGTCAAACTATGTTGTTTTGAGTTCATCAGATCTATATTGAAATCCCCACAGATGAACAAAACTTTATGAGTTAGTTTTGCATACATTTTTTCCATCCAGTCCTTAAATAAGTCAATGTTTGATCCAGGTGTTCTATATACACAGCTCACTACTACATTCTTCACATTGTTCAGACAGATTTCTATTGTAATACATTCAAATAAATCATCCAGAGTTACTGACAGATTTTCAACAACCTTGTATTTCAAGCTCTTGTCAACATAAATTGCAACTCCTCCTCCTTTTTTCACTTTTCTATATCATTTGTGAGTTAGGTGTCTTTACTTATGCTTCGTTAGATTTGGTCCTCTTCTTCCCAACAGGTGGTCATGTAAGGGCCGTAGTAAATCATGTGCTACTGATCTCTTAAGGTTTGTACTGCTACAACCACCCTCCTTTATAAGGGGATATTATCCAATTTTAGCTTTTACTAGCTGACATAAAAACAGAATACCGAGGTGATTACTCAGAATTATGATGTCTGTTGTGATAAACATTGGCCCAGCCCTCTTAAGAGTCATCATGACAATAAAATAAATGAGGGAAATCCTGGACTGCTGGGATCCCATCAGCCACATTGCAAATAACCTTTATTTAGTCCTTGTGCTGGAAGTTTAGGCCAAGTATCAATTATCCAGCTAAGGAACATCTCAAGTCACTTTTTCAGTGGTCGACAGACTAAAATGACCAAACTGGATCTCATTTTTCTCTGTGTAGCTCACACAAATAATACATTAAATGTCATAATCAACACGTATTAGACCTTGTGCCACTGACAAAATTCACTGGAGCAAAAAGAGACTGTATGCCTCTGATAAAAGCAGACAAAAAGAAAGACAATTAGGACGTGGAAAAGAAATTACCAACTTCACTGATGGCCCTGAATAAAGTCCCTGAGGAGGGAGAGGTAAAAGTTACGCTTCAACAAAAGGACATTACCACAGATTCCTTCATTACTTTGAGTATAATGACCATACCCCCCACAACTACCCGCGGCCAATCCACATGACCCACTCGGCAAATTAATTTACAATAATTTCAGAGCAATGTACATTTTTCAACCATGAAGACATCCAGACATTGTGGGACAGCATGTTGGTAACAAATCTTGACTATACCTACAGTAACCCTGCATTAGACTTGTTGAAACATACTAACTAAAGAAGATTGTCCTCCAACAACAACAACAACAACAAAAAAACCTAACAACCATATAAAGCAATTTTACCAGCAGCTATTATGACGAACAGATATATTTTGAAAAAGTGACCTCTAGTGGTCATAAAAATACCTCCATGAAGTGACATGAAAGAGGGTTAGAGCTGAAATACAATTAAAGTAGACCCTCGCCCTACCCTAAACATAGCTAACCTAACGTAATGTTTAACAGAACATGAAACCAGAACATAAAAGGGAAACTTAAGACAGATGCACAGTTGGAAAAAAAGGAAACATGGGGTTGCTAATGTGGGTCTTCTGCATGGGAGACAGTTTCTAAGTGTGGTGAATGTCACCATATTCAAAACACTTTGGTGGGTTGTATTTAGAGAGTTGGAAGAGACAGCCTTTGTTGTAAGCTTATATCACTACTACATTAAAGAGTACTCTATCTCAGTGATTTTCAACCTATGTGCCGCGGCACACTAGTGTGCCGTGAGAGATCGTTAGGTGTGCCGTGGGAAATTATCGAATTTAACTTAATTACTCGAGTGAGTGGCTATGTTTACATGGACACAAGTAACCGGATTAAAAGCCTGATCGGAATAAAAATGCTTCATGTAAACATGGCAATCTGAATATTCTAACCCGATCACGCTCATTCGGATCAAAATTTCATTCCGATTGAGAGGGGTGGGCTATGCCGATTGTTAATCCGAATGGTGCGCATGAAAACACTTATTCCAAACACAGGGCAGAAAATATGTTTACTGCGCATGTCTGTACACCAGCCGCACGTCGACGTGACGTATTTCCGCCTTAGCAGCAGCTAGCGGAAAACATAGTGGGAGTAAAACAAAACTGGTCTGTATCGTCCTGCTGTCTCCCTCTGTTCGTCATATGCAGAAGTATGTACTTGTGGCTTCATTACGGAGACCAGCAGAAGCAAAAGTACAGTCTGAAGAACACGATACAGGTCAATGTCGACACGAAGCGGGGCTCGCTAACACCGGAAGTTGCTTCTTCTACTATTTTTTGAATGTCGAAATGTCGATCTGCGCATGTCAAAATGATTTATTCTGTTCAAACCTGTGACACATGAAAATGAAATGAAATGTTAACACTGCTGCACTGTGCCAGGTGATTGGCACACATTTGAAAACTCTTGAGAAGTTATTTTATTTCTCTTCAGACTTCACACAATGCCTTGACTGGGTTAGGAACCCATACAGCTCAGCATCAGTTGTTGGAAACAACATGACTTTACAGGAGCAAGAGGAACTCATTGAACTGAAACAAGATCATGGTTTAAAGCTAAACTTTGCTGATCTTCCTTTGGACAGTTTTTGGTTGACTGCTGCCAAGGAGTTCCCCATTCTGGCCAACAAAGCTATTTCAACATTGCTCCCATTTTCCACGACATATCTGTGTGAGCTGAGCTTTTCAAGCTTAACTGTGATTAAAAACTAAAAACAGAGAGAGACTGAGAGCTGTTGAGGAAGAGCGCCGTGTGTGTTTTTCTTCCATTCCTGCCAGGATATCAGCTTTGTGTTCATCTAAACAGGCCCAGGGTTCACACTGAGTGAGTATAAATACATTTAGAAACTGTATTGCGAACTATACTTTATTATTTTGACTGTGTTAGAGTGTCATTTTGGTTGGTGGTGTGCCCCAGGATTTTGTCAATGTAAAAAATGTGCCGTGGCTTAAAAAAGGTTGAAAAACACTGCTCTATCTAATAAGATTTTTCTTAAGTATGGATCATTAAAACGTAATAATCATGACTAATATAGTTGCCCAAAACATCCATCCATCCATCCATCCATCCATCCATCCAGTTACTCATCATTGTTGGTGGGTCTTCAGCATGGCCTAGATGACAAAGTCTGTAAATTCTTAAGAAAAAAAAAGCCAAATTTATGAGAATAGCTGCAAGTTTAGGGAAAAAAAAACTTTACACAAAAATGCTTATTTATTTTAAAAAGCAGTAAATTTGTAAAAAAGTATCACATTTTCAAGAAAAGCTGTAAATTTAAGACAAAATGCTGCAAATTATCATGAAAAGGTTCTAAATTTATAGGCAATTTCTGAAAAACACTGATTGACCCCAGATTCCTCTGAGCACCAAAAGTGGCATTTGGGAACACTGTTCAAAACAACAGAACAAATCTAAAATGCTATATACCACTGGGCAACAATTAAAAACCTTAATCATGATTAATGTCCTAAATTTTCTGTTTGCAACTAAATGTGATTAAAAGCTATTTTAAGTCAGCGTAATGTACCTCAAATTTGTCATTTTCAAGTTTTTAATACTCTTATTAACATGGCAATGGACAAATATTCTTGCTTTTTGTCTGCTGGCCCATTTAAAACCTTCAACATGTCAAAATGACAACAAGCATCAAGAACATTCTAAAACAAACCCATAAGTATTGCAGAAGATAAGATAAGCCTTCATTAGTCCCACAATGGAGAAATTCCTTATTAAATCCCATATGTGAAAACACACAGAGACCCTTTCAGCAAAACCACACCAGACATCATCCCACCAGTTGCATCTCCCCCTTCGATTGAATCCAGTAGTAGACAGTCCAGTCTGTTCTCCAGGGAGCGGACGCTTGAGAACAGAACTGATGGAAGCCCACAACCAGCCCTTAGCTTAGCTGTCAACTAATTTCCCATCTGCTTTTAATGACAGACATGTCCTTTTTGCAACTTCCATCCTTAAAGAGACGAAACAATGGACCTGCACCGTACACAAGCTGGTCCCAAACTTCAGAACCTCTAGCCATTGGGTGCTGCAGAAATTGAACTGCGTCGCCTGGGGAACCATAGACTGTGAGATCAGAAACAGTATTTACATTTTGAAAGTTGAATTGTGCATTGATATGGTCCGCATGTCCACATATTATGACAGTGATACTTAAGCAAACTGATTTGAACACCCAGAATTAAATACAATGAGTAGTTTTCACCATGAATTGAGCTTTATGTCTTTGAGTTGCAACATAGACTGTCCAATGGAAACGGTACCTGCATTTCAAGAGTTCTGCTTTTTTCATTTCATCGCAATTATTTGTGACTATCAGGATTTTTAAAAACTGTCGCTGTTGAATGGGGGCACTAGCTCTATGCATTACCTTCTTCAAATTATGCTGCTGCTACTAAACTCCTTTGTATCCAGTTTAATTCTAGCATTAGTGTAATCTGGAATTTAAACTTATTTTTAGACATAAATAACTGAACAGTAAATGTAGACATTAGTAACACCTAGTTTAAATCTCAGACATACAGGGATATAAAAATTAGATACTTTTGAGAAGAAACTTCACCCCTAAACATTTTAAAATTGATTTGCAAGAACACATCTAAACCTCTGGTGGAAGAGCCAAAAACTGCAGATTCATAGTGTCTGGCTCAGTTCCCACTTTCTCCCATGTCGAAAAGTGCAAATTTGGGAGAAAATTGCCATGTCCATAAACTTTTCTAGTCAATTGCTTTTTTCATAATAGGTGTTTGGAGGTTTTTGCAGCTCACAGATTTGTGTTTTATCATTTCAAGCATGTTTCCACTTTGTTTGACAGATGTGAAGACATAGACAGCTGCTAACTTGGTAACATATCACTGTCTACAGTAAATATGGTTTGTTCTTACTGCAACACATAAAGATAGTGAAGACCACAGCTTCAGAATGTGACAGGGGCCAACTATTTTTATGCACACTACATCCCAGCTAAATAAATGAATAAGCTCCATAAAAGTTATACAGTATTTGTGGCAAGGAAGGAATTTACATGCTTACATTCATAGATGCTTGATTTTTTTTCAGACTTAAAGTGATGGAGTCAAAATTATAATTAGGGTAAGCTGGGGCACAAAGTTACAAATTTTTTTTACAACTGTCACATAAAAATGGTTAATAAAATTTTATTTCACACAAATCTCATCCATGTACTATTATATATGTCCTTGTTCATATAGTTTAATTGTTTTAATCATGTAATATATTACACTCATGTGGTGGACAAATAAAAATATATATATATATATATATGATCGTGTAACTTTTACTCCTGGGAAAAATTGTTACATATCCCACGGTAAGTTGTTATACTGGTTGGTAAGTAGTAAGATAAAGTACTTCTTTCTATAGTTTTTATTCAAACTGCAAAAAGAATGCTTATACTTTCGCACCATGCTTTATGTCTGAACTAAAACGTCAATGCAGTGTATCAGTCCACACAGATAAAAATGCTACACTGCTAATTAAATATGGCTTGATATCAAAATATTTGGGGAAAACAGAGGGAAAAGTGCACAAATTCATGGTGGAATTTTGAAGTCATACCTTATTGAGAAAGGCTATATCGAACAAATCCAAATCTTAAACACGTATTGTGATGATTATTTCTGTAAAAATATAGTTCATTTGATCATACCTAAAATGTTTAAAAACTTTTTTACATAATTACACCATATACTGTATGAAAGTTCAGTCAAGTCACCTAGATTAAAGTATTTTTTACTTCTGAAATGTTTCACCATTCATTCAAATGGCTGTCAGTCAAAAATGAATGTACAGAGGGCTGTAAAGAGACATATACTACCAGTAACTGTTAAAACTATGGTGACAAGGAGAACAATTATTTGGAAAAATTAAACAAACTAAACATGTTCAAATTTGTAAAACAATAAAAATATATACACAGTGGAGAAAATAAGTATTGAACACATCAACATTTTTCTCATTAAACATATTTCTGATGGAACCATTGACCTGAGGTTTTCACCAGATATCAGTAACAGCCCAAGTAATCCATACATACAAAGAAATCAAGACAACTGTGTTCACAAAACAAGTTTTATTTAATAAAGTGGAATGACACAGGGAATAAGTATTGAACACATGAAGAAAAAGAGGTGCAAAAAGGCATAGAAAGCCAAGAAGCCAGCTGAAATCCGTCAGAATTTAGGAAGACATCCCATCCCCCATCAGTGCAAATTAATTTCAGCTGGTTAAGTCCTGACTGCTAGCCTTTAAACTGTTTGTAAATATCAGATTGTCACACCACAAGGAACTCATGATGGGTAGAAGCAATGAGACCTTCCAAAGAGACCTCGAGACCTTCGCAACCTTATTGTTGAAAAACATAATGATGGCATTGTTTACCGGTATATTTCTAAACTGCTGAATGTTCCAGTGAGCACTGTTGGAGCCATCATTCGGAAGGTAAGGCAAGGCACGTTTATTTGAATTGCACATTTTGTGTACAAGACAATTCAAAGTGCTTTATGTAAAAACAAAGCATTTCAGCAAGTTGCAAAAGGAATATTGTCACAGGACTGAGCACGGGTTCTACCGGCCTCAGTCTCTCAATTTATTTATGTATCTTTCCTGTGTTTTTTCCAAGCGTTGTGGTGTCTTTTGTGTTCTGTGTCCTGATTATTTATTGTGCCATTTATTCTTTATGTGTCAATATTGTTATGTTGTCTAGTCATGTTCTTTGAGACTATTTTGCCTTCTCTGTGACAGGGCCATTTATTCTTCTATTCCCAGACTCATCCATCATCCCCTCACAGCCTGTTTCCCTAGTTCACCTCAGCTGTGAGTGATTTTGGTATTAGCTCTGCTGGCTCCTGGCCACACCTGTTGCTCATCACTCCCCGTTCTCCTCCTGTTATTTAAGCCATACACTCTCACTGTGTTGTGCGGCTAAATTACATTGTCTACATTGTCTAGCTTTGTCTACTTCCTACATGTTTAACCTCTGAAGTTTTCCCTTCTCCAGAGTGCGTCTGGCTCTTGTCCTGGTGCGGTCCTGGCGGACCACCAATAAGACACTATAGGCAACCAGTGAGTTTGCGTATTTATTAAAGGAAGGAACAAGGTATAAAATAATGAGCCACGTGAGGCAAAACACAAATAAAGACTGTGACTAGAACACACCAACGATAAACAGAGAACTAGGGAGACTGACAGGAGACAAGGATACAACACTTACATACGGATAACGTGGGCGGAACCTAATGCTGAAAGGAACTGGCTTCGGGCGAAGGGAAACCAGTCTGGAAAAGGCGAGGTCGCAGCCCGGAGTAACCTAAGCTGCTCCCTTAAATAGGGAAGAGGAATAATCAGCTGATGAGGATGTCATCAGCTGAAATGGCAAACAGCTGTCACTGAGGAACTCTGCTCTGACAGCTGGAAGCCCCACCGAGACGTTGTCAAAATAAGAGCCCGGGAAGGCCATAAGGAAAACTGCTACAGACCGGGAGGAAAATACTGCATGACCCGAGCGCGGACGATATTGGCGCTCAGACCATGACAGTCCTTCCCCCTGAACGACGCACTCTGGGCGTGATGTAACATCCAAGCCTCCCCCCCATCCGGAAGGCTACAACAACCCCCCCCCCCCCTTCCAGGGTGGGAGGAGGGGAAAAAAGAAAGGCCAGGAGGGCAAGAGTCAAAAAAAAAAAAAAACGGGAAAAAATGACAAGGCCCACTACTGAAAAAATAACATGGTGCAACAGAGCATGGAAAAAAAAAATAAAAAAACAGAACCACAAACCTACTCCATAAAGCACAGGTGAAAATACAGAAACAGAACAATGGATGCATATAACAGATACTATGCCTAAAGGCCATGATACACAGGCACAAGAAAAAAAGGCAACCACAGAGCGTCTCCCAAACAGAGGAAGGAAAAAAAAAAACACGCTAAACAGCGGCGAAATACAGATAGTTCAATAACTACAGGCATAAGCAGCAAAAGAGCCTCTCAAACAACAGAAGAGGGAGAAATTGAAATACAGGCACATACCAAAATATAGCGTACCCTAATAATACTAGACAAAGGGGAAATGAAAAAACACGCTAAAGAGAGGCAAAAAACACAGTATAATATAGTTCATAGAAACAAAACACAAGGTCATCCCAGAGCTACAGGGGAGGAAAAAACACTACAGGGATGACAGCAGGCAGAGTACAAAGAAAACGAGAAAAAACAATTAGTTCTGGTGGTCTACCTGTGTCCAGCGTCCACATCGCTAGCAGGGGAAGAAGAATGAGTTTGGGCGGTCTACCTCAGTCCCAGGCCCGGAGAACCAGGTCGCCGAACAAAAAGTCCAGTTTGTCGGGTGGCCGACCCAGAATGCCAAATGGGCGAAGCAGTTTCCCAGGCGGCCGACCTGCGTCATCCAGCCACCAGGACCGCAGGGGAGAACTTGGAGGCGGCCTCCCTATCGAGAAGGATAGCGAGGGAGAGCTGCGTCGGATAAGGGAAATCCCAGCAGCACCAGGTGGAGGGAAAAAGGGATTGGGGAAACGATGAGGGGCCAGTCCGGCGTCGATTGGCAGAGGATCTGCAGCTCTTTCTCCGAACCCCACACGGACTGGTGCTGCACTCATGCTGGATCCCAAGTGGGACCGTGCAGCACCCATGACGGACCCCAACTGGGCCGGAACACAACCCACGACGGACCCCGACTGGGCCAGCACAGCACCAGGGATGACCTTCAGACCCGAACCCAGAATCTCCAAGGTGACAACCGGAGCAGGCTCGTCACCGGTGACCCTGGGAGAAGGCTCAGAGGAGAACAGAGAACCAGGATCAGAATCACCGGCAGTGGCGGAGCCCAGCGAGACAAGCTCAGACGCAGCGGACGGCTGCGCCCGGCTCGTCTCCCCGAGAGACAGGCAAAAATGCTCCAGAATAGAAGAAAAGAAGACAAAATAGAGCACTTGCCTGATCTCGGGCTCCACTGCGGCCCAGGATTTCGACAATCCGGGTTCAGCGCGCTGAAGGTCCACTTCTGGTTCCCACTTGACTGCAGCGGGCTCCGCAGCCGGCATGATGGTGTCCTCAGTCTGGGGATTCCCTGACGCTGACGTCCATGCCGAAAACCTGCACGGCGTGGTGGCAGGGGATCTTTGACCTGCTGGGTCGAATCGCTCTTCTGTGGAGACCTGGGGACGCTTAGTCGTCGGCGCAGGCTCCAATTGGCAGTCCGCCCTCCTCCTCTGCCCTTGACATGGCTGCGGGGCTGGAACCAGGCACTCCAGGGCCGCAGCCTCCTTCCTCGTCTGGCGGTGTAGTCCTGGCACCGGGGAACGCTCAGGGGAAGGAGACACACAGGTAGCAGGTTCACAATTAATGACTGCAGCAGGTGTAGGAAGCTTGGGGGACTGAGAACCCCGAACTTCATCCCCAGGGATCGAACAAGGCAATTCACCCAGTGGAGGGAAAGAATGAAAAGCCACTTGCCTGATCCGCTGAGGGCCGATGGAAGCTGCTGCAGTGGGCTTCGTTTTCTCCCTTCCCCTTTGGATGGTGATGGAGGGCCCCCCAGGAGGACGAGGAGGAGCCACTCGCACCGGATCGATGACAGGCACAGCCGGAGCAGGACTCGTGGAGTTCTCAGCCACTGGAGAGAGCGTCGAGGAGGAGGGAGGAACCGCCGAGGTGGGCCGGGGACGAGGCACACACAACACGGAGGCGGCGGTGGCTGTCTTACCCCTTCGATGAGATGCAGAGGCTACAGCTGGATGGGAGATGGAGTTCGTGCGGCTACCTGGAACTGAATCCGGACGGGGTTCTCGCTGAAGATACGCCGGGGGAATCCCGGCTGACTTTTTTCTCCGCTGGAGATGACCCTTGGGTGGTGCGAACTCCTGGACTGGATGGGGGACAGGAATGAGATCCCGAGATGAGGAGCGAGGATGTCTCCCCTTCAGCTTTCTGCCAGAGTTTCCCTTCAGCCCACGGAGCTTCTCCCGGAATGCAGAGATCTCCGCCATCCTCGCCGTGATTTCAGGGTGGTCAGGGTAGCGAGGATGGCGGTTAGTAGTCGCCTCAGCAAGGTCCAGGTACCAGCGTGAGGCGCTGGGGACGGTGTGATGGCGAGCGCTGGAACTGATCCCGTCAATCTCGATAAGGGCCATCACCAGCACGTAGCCCAGGCTCATGGCATAGCCCTTGAGCAGCACCATCTCCCAGCACACTGGTACAAGAACAGGGAGAAACTACAAGCCCAATTAAGCAAACTCACGGTCACCGGCATCTTGTTTGGCTGCGACCTACTGTCCTGGTGTGGTCCTGGCGGACCACCAATGAGACACTATAGGCAACCAGTGAGTTTGCGTATTTATTAAAGGAAGGAACAAGGTATAAAATAATGAGCCACGTGGGGCAAAACACAAATAAAGACTGTGACTAGAAAACACCAACGATAAACAGAGAACTAGGGAGACTGATGGGAGACAAGGATACAACACTTACATACGGATAACGAGGGCGGAACCTAACGCTGAAAGGAACTGGCTTCGGGCGAAGGGAAACCAGTCTGGAAAAGGCGAGGTCGCAGCCCAGAGTAACCTAAGCTGCTCCCTTAAATAGGGAAGCGGAATAATCAGCTGATGAGGATGTCATCAGCTGAAATGGCAAACAGCTGTCACTGAGGAACTCTGCTCTGACAGCCGGAAGCCCCACCGAGACGCTGTCAAAATAAGAGCCCGGGAAGGCCATAAGGAAAACTGCTACAGAACGGGAGGAAAATACTGCATGACCAGAGCACGGATGATATCGGCGCTCAGACCATGACAGCTCTGAGGTCATCGTGTAAGTCTCTCTTGTTTGCATTTTTGTTTTGTGGGCACTTTTGGACGTTTATGTTACCTTTTCTTAATAAATGTCTTCAACACACCCTGCGCATGGATCTGCCCTCTCTGCGCCTCATAGAGATGCATATGACAGAATTTAGCCGAGAGATAAAAAGATCCAGTGCATGTGTTTGTGCCCTCTTTCCCTTTTTTTTTTTTTTCACTCACCTGACCAGTGGAGCTCATCATGTCCTTGACGTGCCGGCCTCATAAGATCATTGGAGGGTTGGCAGCGGGGGTCCCGATGGTAGAGGAGTTGTGGGCGGCACTTTTGGATGTTTATATTACCTTTTGTTAACAAATGTCTTCAGCACACCCTACGCATGGATCTGTCCTCTATGCACCTCATAGAGGTGCGTATGACAGAATACATAAGAATTTAAAAGCAAATTAAAAAGTAAATTAAAGCGAAAGAAAAACAAGCTACAATAGAATATGACAGAAATGAAATTTACAGTGCATTGTAGGAGATTAACAATTGTTCTACTGAAAGACAGCGGCAAATAGGAGAGTTTGGAAGTGGAAAGAACGTCATTTTAGCATAAACCGGCCATGACCAGGAGCTCCTCGCAAGAGTTTTGACAGAGGAGTCAAAAGAATTAGCAGAAGAGTTATCCAAGCACCAAAGGCCACTCGTGGAGAGCTCCAGAAAGACCTGGAGTTAGCAGGTACTGCTGTTTCAAAGAAACAATAAGTAATGCACTCATTCGACATGGGCTCTATGCCCGCTCACCTCGCAAGACTCCATTGCTGAAGAAAAAGCATGTTGAAGCTTGTTTAAAGTTTGCTGCTCAACATTTGGGCAAGCCAGAAAAATACTGGGAGAATATAGTCTGGTCAGATGAGACCAAAATTGAACTTTCTGGATGCCACAACACACAGCATGTTTGGAGGGGAAATGACACTGCACATCAGCCCAAAAACACTATACCAACAGTGAAGTTTGGAGGTGGGAACATCATGGTATGGGGATGTTTTTCAGGACATGATACTGGCAGACTTCACATAATTGAAGGAAATATGAATGGACACATGTACAGAGACATTCTTGATAAGAACCTGTTGCCATCTGCCAGGATAGTGAAGATGAAATGAGAGTGGACATTTCAACAAGACAATGATACCAAACACACAGCCAAGAAAACTCTCAACTGGCTCCAAAGAAGGAAAATAAAGCTGCTAGAATGGCCAAGTCAGTCACCTGACCTGAATCCAATTGAAAATCTATGGAACAAACTGAAGATCAGAGTTCATAGAAGACACCCACAAATTTTGAAGATTTGAAGACAGTTTGTGTGGAAGAATGGGCTAAAATCACTCCTGAGCAATGCCTGCACCTAGTTTCTCCATACAGGAGGCATCTGAAAGCTGTTGTTACCAACAAAGGCTTTTCTACAAAATATTAAATGAATTTCACCAAGCATGTTCAATACTTATTCCCTATGTCATTCCACTTTATTAAATATAGCTTGTTTTGTGAACACAGTTGCCTTGATTTCTTTGTATGTATGGATTGCTTGGGTTGTTGCTGATATCTGGAGAAAACCTCAGGTCAATGGCCCCATCAGAAATATGTTTAATAAGAAAAATGTTGACATGTTCAATACTCATTTTCCCCGCTGTATACAGTATACACACATATGTGCTAACAGCAGTGTAAAGTGTCAAGTAGAGGCGGAGCACCAAAGAGGCAGTCTCTCGCCGTCAGTCCCTTAATATAGGCTGGACGTGATGACGTCATCCATGATGCCTCCGTCATCAGGTCTGCGCAGTCTGTTGTAACAATACTTAACAGCATTCACCCCCCCCCCCCCCCGGTGGGAAAATCAAAAACATGAACATTTATGGATTGTTGAACAGTCATAGCAGTAAAGTGGATGAAACTTGGACCACTGGGTAGGCCACCAGTTGACCCTTCACGACTGAGTGGGTTATTCTGACACTTTTGAAGCAGTTGTCCCCCACTAAACAGTCTCAGAGTCACTGCTGTGTCTTTTAGTTTGGGGGGCCTCTGGCGAGCCCTCAGTGAGCGCAGCCCTGGAGGTGCTGGGTGCGACGGATCTGGGTGTTCTGCTGCAAAGTCCCAGTCTGGGTCCCACACTGGCTGGATCGGTTCCAGCATCACGGCTTGGTCTGGCTCTTATCTTTCGCAGATGACCGGCGCACCATCTCGAGCCATCGGCCATCTGAAAGGTGGCTGGCCCCAACTGTGTGGTGATCATCATCGGCAGTACCTGGAGCATCTGCAGGTCATCTGGGCATTTGGATCAGTGTACCCAAACCCAGTTGAATACTGTGAGTGGTGATCTATTCGGCTGCACTCGGCGCTGCTGCTCTCTCGTCCCGGATGCTGGTTGTGGTCGTGTGCTGGGTTGTCATTGTTCACCGGGGTCCCCTTTGGCCACGAACTCCCTCTCCTGCAACTCTGTGGCAGCTCCTTGAGGCTTATGCTGGGCAAGGATCAGAGGTAAGTCCAGTTTTTGCCCTCTCTCTGTGCTGTGTTCTCTCTGCGTTGTCAAGCTTGGAGCGGCTGTACTCTTGTCCAGGTGTGTTGCGCTCCATCATTAGCGGTCAAACATAGTCCCTAATTATCATGTATTGAAACGACCAATTCATAGAAAAGGTCGCATCCCAGGATGCTGTCTTTGTGTGTGGCCACCTGGAAGGTGAATGCCGGGAGGACTCTTGACCCGTAGTGAACCATCAGCATTATGGTTCCTATGAGGCTGATGCGTGTGTATGCATAGCTATACAGCTCCGCTGGATTCTTCCCGATAGGCTGGTTAGGAAAGAATTTCTTAACCGTGACCCAGTTCATCACTGACCTCACAGCGGAGGTGTCCAGCAGTAACGGCAAACTGACATCGTCTAACCTCACCATGCACCACTTGTACGCTGCTCTTCTGGAGCCTACTGCGTGGATGATTGTTGGTAATGGTGGTTCAGCTGAACTGGGTGGCGGGCTTGGTGTTAGTTGTGTTGATTGGCACATCTTTTTTTTTTTTTTTTGTTTTTTTTTGTTACTTATTTGTACCCGTAGGTAGATTTGGTTTGCAGTCTGGTGACAAGCCACCGGCTGCCGGTCGCTGTGTGCGCGAGCGCCCTAAACCTACATGTTTTTGGTATGCGGGAGGAAACCGGAGAAATCCCGGAGTAAACCCGCGCAACACGGGGAGAACATGCAAACTCCACACAGCTCACTGTTGGTCGGGGGCTGGGATCAAACCCACGATCTCATGATCCCCGCGATCCCCCGGCCGAGGGTAAACTGTGCTGCCACAGTGCTAAACCACTGCGCCACCGTGCAGCCCGTCATCTTGACGAAGTGATTGAGCTTGCCGCATCATTGGCATCGCTGCCCCCTGACCAGGCAGGATCGCGCTCGCTCTCAGTGCATCGGGGAGCTGCAGTTACAGCACAAATAGTGTCTCTGATCCTCAGTCCTGCGATGTTCACCTTGGCATCCTCCGTGAAGGTTGCAGTGTAACCGGGTTCCACTCCTGGGGTAACTGCACATGCTAGCGGGGCTCATTGTTGTGGCTCACCTAGCTGTGATGTTAGCTTGTCCATGGCCTCTAGCTGGAATGCTAACTCCACCGCCTTGGCCAGCAGCAGGTCATCTGGTGCCATGATTAGCTTTGCCTGCAGCCGCGGGATGTTGGTATGCTATGCTAGCTAGTCCCGCACCATTTCATCCTCTAGTTGCCCAAACCTGCACATGCTTGCCAGATAGCGAAGGTCCACGACATACTGCTGGGCCGTCTCTCCCGCTCTCTGTCGGCACCGGCGGAACCTTATCCTCCTCACCAGCACGCTTTCGGGCATTGTGAAATGTCCGGTTAGCAGTGTGATACACTCGTATGTCCCCGCTGGGCCCAATGAGCTAAACACCCGCTATCCCTCGATACCCAGGCTGTGAATCAGGATTGCCCACAGCCACATCTCACCGACTCCAGCTAAGTCCACAGCCATTACGTACGTACAGAATGAATCAATCCAACGAGGCCATGGGATGGGCGGCTCACCTGGGGTCGTGAGGAACAGAGGTGGGGGTGCCAGGCATGCTTCCATGTCAATGTTATAAAGGTTTATCCTTGTTGCCATTGTTATGTCTGGGAATTAGGACAGTGGAGACAGCAGCTGTACTGAACGATTGTTTTATTAACAGACACTGTTAATAGCAGTATAACTGTAAAATCATTGTTATGCTAACTAGGAGTAGGTACAGGCCGATGTTGAGTAGAGGCGGAGCGTCAAAGAGGCAGTCTCCTGCCATAGGGCTGGACGTGATGACGTCATCCGTGATGCCTCCATTCCGTCATCACGTCTGCGCAGTCTGTTGTTACTATATATAGTATATATCTGTATGTATGTATGTATGTATGTATGAACAAGTGAACAAAAGTCAGGGCCCTGATAATATATGTGGGCGATTGGTAAAGTCCTGTGCACATGAGCTGAGTCCTGTATTTCACTACATTTTCAATAAGTCCTTACAGACACAACATGTGCCCAAGATCTGGAAAGATGCCGTGGTTGTCCCCGTTCCAAAATCCAGCTGTCCTAAAACGGTAAACGACTTTAGACCAGTTGCTTTGACTTCAATTTTAATGAAAATTTTTGAAAAACTGGTCAGATTTGAGGTCCTAAAGCAGACTGAGCATGCATTGGATCCTCTGCAGTTTGCCTATAGGCCTCACAGAGGAGTGGAGGATGCCACTGTTACTCTGTTTAACATGCTTTTTAAACATCTGGATTTTAATGGGACACACGCCAGGCTTTTATTTGTGGACTTTTCTTCCACCTGTAATACAATCCAACCTCATATTTTAGTTGAAAGGCTCCTGCAACAATTTGATTTGAGCAATAATCTGGTGGGTTGGATTCTGGATTTTTTAACCAACAGGACACAGAGAGTAAGGGTCAATGGTACATTGTCTGACCAAAAGTGCTCTTCTACTGGCTCTCCTCAGGGGTGTGTGTTGTCACCACTACTCTTCATCCTGTACACAAACATGTGTCGGAGCAGACACGACAACAGACACATTATAAAGTATGCTGATGATTCAGTTATTGTCAGTCTCCTCCAGGATGGTGAGAGTGGCCACGGCCCAATAGTTGATGATTTTGTTCACTGGTGTGAGGATTCCTACCTGCAGCTGAATACGACAAAAACTAAAGATATGATTATTGACTTTAGGAGGAAAACTACCAGGCATGAAGTCACCGTACTAAAAGGCCAGACCACCGAATGTGTACAATCCTACAAATATCTTGGGATGCTTATTGATAGTAATTTAAACTTTGAAGAGAACTGTGAAAGGGTGTGCAAAAGGGGTCAGCAACATTTGCATTGTTTAAGGACACTTGCACGCTTCCAAATTGACTGAGCCATAATGACAATGTTTTATCTGGCTTTTATTGAATCTGTTTTATCCTTTTCTTTAGTGTCATGGTTTGGTCAGATAAAACTGAAACAGAGGAAATCCTTGGATCAGGTAGTTAGATGGTCCAGTCGTTTGCTTGGTGAGCCACAGCTGAGCCTGACATCCCTGTACACCAGACAAGTACAGAGGATGGCTACCTCCATTTTAAATGATGACTCCCACCCTTTGCACTGCAACTTTCAGCTTCTTCCCTCAAGACGGAGGTTTGCTGTCCCAAAAAGTAAAACCCAGCGCTACAAAAACAGCTTTGTTCCTGCTGCTGTCAAAGAGTTGAACAAGTTGTAACAATATATTGCACATAATTTAGTTACCTATTTATTAATTTCATTTTATATTTACTTATTTTTGTAGGTTTTTTATTTGGGTTCTAAATCTTTTATTGGGTTTTAGACTTTTGAGTTTTTAACCTCTTTGACTATGTCATCACCCGCCGCTCACGGGCATCCACCTCAGCTGCGCGCACACCTGCACCTCGTTAGTGCGCAGCTATTTATTCCACCTCGCCCTGAGCTGCAGCCTGGAGCCGTCTGTCTCCCTGCGTACTCAAACCCTCAGCAGTTTCCTACCCTCCAGGCCTGCTGACTCCTCATCACGGCACGTAAGCTGTCCATTATTGTCTTACCTTTTCCTGTCAGCCTTCCCCTGTGCACAGGTGGACCTCCCGGCGGCGGACACTCTCCCCTTCGTCTCGCCGCTCCTCTGCCTCACCGCTTCATCTCGGACACACAGCAGGACGCTGTCTCCCAGGCTTGGGACCTTGCCAACGCCAGCCACCGCAGTACTACAAGTAAGCACAGAACCTTGTCACTCTCCTGTGTTGTTGCCCAGCTAACCCCTGTTCTCCTCTCACTCACAGGGTTGCCTGGCCGCACGGCGTGCTGCTCTGTCCTGACCTGCATCCTTCACCCACAATACATACTTATCTCTCACACACGCATCCATACACGTCACATTGATTAATAATAAAGCTTTCAAATCTGCCTGAGCCTGCGTGCGGGTTTCCTGGGCCAAATAATATGTCAATACGGCTCCAGAAAAGCGGCCCTGTGGACAGCGGGCTCGCATGCCGTTTTTCCACCCTTGAGGCTCGGGTGGATATGTTAGCACACCAACAACAGGTTATACTAAATCAGTTAACCACAATTACTAACCAGTTAGACCGCCTGGACCCTCCGCGGGCTTTCCCTCCGGGTCCTCTCGGCGCTTCAGCTCTGGTCGCCTCCTCGGCTGGCCAGCCTAGCTTGGGAGCGCCAACCCGTCTCACACCCATTCCAACCCCCGCTCGCTTCAACGGGAAACTCGGTGGAGCGAAGGGGTTTATCCTGCAGTGTGAGTCGGTGTTTCTGCGCGTTCCCGGGGATTTCCCCTCAGACCATAGCCGAATCGGGTACATGGCTAATCTCCTGGAGGGGCGAGCGTTAGCTTGGGCTTACGCCATAATGACGAAGCCCAGCTACGCAAACCTCTCTTATGACCGGTTCGTGCAGGACTTTTTAGAGGTCTTTGACCATTCCCGTCTCGACAGCGTCCTCGCTGATCGGCTTCTTAGTCTCCAACAGGGAAGCCGGTCAGCGGCGGAATACGCTGTCGACTTCCGGGTGGCAGCGGAGGAAGTGGGCTGGGGAGAGGCTTCTCTCTGCAGTATCTTCCTCTGTAGCCTCAGTTCTGGTCTGAGGGATGAGCTAGCCAGTCGGGATCTCCAAGGGCGGCTCTCCGAGCTGATCTCACTCACCATTAGCCTGGACAACAGGCTACATGAGCGGACTGCGGAGCGGAAGTCTGTCAGCCGCTTACACGGAGCTTCCCTCCGTCCAGCTCCGTCTCGCCCCCTGGCGTTACCGGCTCCGGAGTCCGCCGATGAACCAGAGGCCATGGCGATCGGGCGCACTAGGCTCCCTCTTGCGGAGAGACAACGCCGGCGGGAATGGGGTCTCTGCATGTATTGCGGAGATGACCAGCATCCCGTGGAGCTGTGCCCGGTTAAGCCAAACGGGGAGGTCCGCGAGTCACGGTAGGGGGCCTCGCGGACTCTAACTGGCCAAATCCCCTATCATCATGCACATTGCCCATACGCTTCTGCCACAACTCCACCGGGCATTTCACACACGCACTGGTGGATTCTGGGGCAGAGCAGAGTTTTATCTCTAGAAGCCTGGCAACCTGTTTGGGCATACCCTGCCAACCGCTGCCTACCCCCCTTAACTTGGTCACTCTCTCTCGCTCTTCCCTGGGAACAGTGACGCATCGCACTAAGCCAGTCCCCATCATCGTCTCCGGCAACCACCGGGAGGATCTGACCCTTTATGTCCTGCCCTCCTTGTCGGACCGTGTCATTCTGGGTTACCCCTGGCTGCGGCTGCATAACCCTGTCCTGGATTGGAGAACCGGCAGCGTCCTGTCCTGGAGCACCTTCTGCCTGGGCACCTGCCTCCAGTCGGCGGCTTGTGCTCCGTCCTCCCCTCCGCCGGCGCCGGTCTCCGAGCCCCCGGACCTGACTCTAGTGCCGCAGGAGTTCCACGACTTGGGGGTAGCGTTCAGCAAGTCCAGAGCCTTGTCCCTTCCTCCGCACCGGCCATATGACTGTGCGATTAACATCCGCCCGGGGGCCCCCCTGCCATCTGGCTGCCTGTACAGTCTCTCTGCGCCAGAACGTGAGGCGATGGACACCTATATTAAGGAGTCGCTCAGCGCTGGGATCATCCGCCCCTCCTGGTCCCCGCTTGGCGCGGGTTTCTTCTTCGTGGCAAAAAAGGACGGGTCCCTACGCCCCTGTATTGACTTCAGAGCGTTGAACGACATCACCATTAAGGACCGCTACACATTACCGCTCATGGACATCACCTTCCACTCCCTCCAGGGGGCGACCTGGTTCACCAAGCTCGACCTCCGCAGCGCTTACCATCTCGTTAGGACCCGGGAGGGAGACGAATGGAAGACGGCCTTTAGGACGCCCAGCGGCCACTTCGAATATCTTGTGATGCCGTTCGGGCTCACCAACGCACCAGCCGTTTTCCAGCGTCTCATTAACGACGTTCTTCAGGAATTCCTGGGAGTATTCATCTTTGTATATCTTGATGACATACTCATCTTCTCCATGTCACGGGAGGAGCAACAGGCCCACATAAGGCGGGTCCTGCAACGGCTGCTGGAGAATCGCCTGTACATCAAAGCAGAGAAGTGCGAGTTCTACGCCCGGACCACCTCCTTCCTGGAGTTCGTCATCTCACACAACCAGATCCTCCCCGACCCTGCTAAGGTTAAAGCGGTGGTCGAGTGGCCCACGCCTACCTCCAGGAAGCAGGTGCAGCAGTTTATTGGGTTCGCTAACTTCTACCGGCGCTTCATTCCCAACTTCGGTGCCATTGTCACCCCACTGACCCGCCTCACGTCATCGAAGGTGCCCTTCCAGTGGTCAGAGGAATCGGCCACTGCCTTCAAGACTCTCCAGGCGGAGTTCTCGTTCTCCCGGGTCCTGACCCAGGTTGATCCCGCGCTTCAGTGTCTGGTGGAGGTCGACGCGTCCGACACGGGGGTGGGGGCGGTGCTCTCCCAGCGCTCGCCGGTGGATGGTGTCAAGCAGCCCTGCGCCTTCTTCTCCCGGCGGCTATCGGCGGCGGAGCGCAATTATGACGTCGGCGACAGGGAGCTCCTCGCTGTCAAGCTCACGCTGCAGGAGTGGCACCACTGGTTAGAGGGGGCAGCCCAGCCTTTTGTGGTCTGGACGGACCATAAAAACCTCGAGTACTTGAGGTCAGCGAGGCGCCTGAATGCCCGCCAGGCGCGCTGGTCTCTATTTTTTGCTCGCTTCCAGTTCACCATCACGTACCGTCCAGACTCGAAGAATGGGTTGCCCGACGCCCTGTCCAGACAGTTTGCCCCTGAGGACCCGGAGAAATCTGAACACACCATCCTGCCCAACTCGTGCGTCGTGGGGGTGATTTCCTGGTCCATCAAGGACAAGATTCTGAGGGCTCAGGAGACGGAGACGGATCCTGGCGGGGGGCCAGAGGGGAGGCTCTTTGTTCCTTCGGCGGTTCGAGGAGAAGTGATCCACTGGGCCCACACCTCTAAGCTCTCCTGCCACCCTGGCATCACCCGCCTGGTGAGTTTGCTGCAATGCTCGTTTTGGTGGCCGGGTCTCCAAAAGGACGTGACCAATTATGTCTGGGCCTGTCCCCAGTGTGCTATCGGCAAATCCCAGAACTCTCCAGCTGCGGGTCTACTCCAGCCCCTGCCGGTCCCAGGCAGGCCCTGGTCACACATCGCCCTAGACTTCGTCACCGGTCTCCCTGTCTCTAACACCTTTGACACGGTCCTGACAACTGTGGACAGGTTTTCCAAAGCCGCCCATTTTGTGCCTCTTCGGGGTCTCCCTTTGGCACGTGAGATGGCCGACCTCCTGGTCCAACATGTCGTCAGGCTGCATGGGATCCCGCTGGACGTGGTCTCGGACCAGGGTCCGCAGTTTGTCTCCTAGGTTTGGAGGTGCTTTTGCAACGCTTTGGGGGCCACGGTTAGTCTCTCCTCTGGTCACCACCTTCAGTCTAACGGGCAGTGCGAGCGCACAAATCAGGAGTTGGAGGCCGCCCTGTGTTGCGTGAGATCCTCAAATCCATCATCCTGGAGCTCCTACCTGACCTGGGTGGAATACGCCCATAACTCGGCCCGATTCTCTGCTACTGGTGTGTCGCCCTTCGAAGTGTCCTTGAGGTACGATCCCCCCGTGTTTCCCGAGCAGGAGGGTGAGTTAGCTGTCCCTTCGGTCCAGGCGCACATGAGGCGCTGCCAGAGTGTGTGGACCAAGACTAGGAACGTGCTTTTACGCACAGCGGCGCGCAACAGTTCCACCGCCAATCGCCACAGAAGACCGGCTCCTGTCTACCAGGTGGGTCAGCGGGTTTGGCTCTCGTCCCAGGATATTAACCTTAAGGGTGAGAAGAGGAAGTTGGCGCCGCGATTCCTCGGCCCCTTCGTGATTTCAAAGATCATCAACCCGGTGGCTGTGCGTTTGGCCCTCCCCCCTCCCTACGTGTGTGTCCCACTTTCCACATATCTAAAATCAAACCTGTCCTTTCCAATCCACTCTGTCCCCCTCCTAGGTCCCCTCCTGCACCTAGGATGCTCGACGGTGACCCGGCGTGTGGTGGTACTGCCATCTTGGACTCCCGGCGCCGAGGTCGTGGGCTGCAATATCTGGTGGATTGGGAAGGTTATGGTCCGGAGTGGAGATCATGGGTGCGCTCTTCGTGGGTGTTGGAACGGGACCTCATCGCGGAGTTTCATCAGACGCACCCAGGTAAGCCAGCGCCAGGAGGCGCTGGTAGGGGGAGGGAGTACTGTCATCACCCGCCGCTCACGGGCATCCACCTCAGCTGCGCGCACACCTGCACCTCGTTAGTGCGCAGCTATTTATTCCACCTCGCCCTGAGCTGCAGCCTGGAGCCGTCTGTCTCCCTGCGTACTCAAACCCTCAGCAGTTTCCTACCCTCCAGGCCTGCTGACTCCTCATCACGGCATGTAAGCTGTCCATTATTGTCTTACCTTTTCCTGTCAGCCTTCCCCTGTGCACAGGTGGACCTCCCGGCGGCGGACACTCTCCCCTTCGTCTCGCCGCTCCTCTGCCTCGCCGCTTCATCTCGGACGCACAGCAGGATGCTGTCTCCCAGGCTTGGGACCTTGCCAACGCCAGCCACCACAGTACTACAAGTAAGCACAGAACCTTGTCACTCTCCTGTGTGGTTGCCCAGCTAACCCCTGTTCTCCTCTCACTCATAGGGTTGCCTGGCCGCACGGCGTATTGCTCTGTCCTGACCTGCATCCTCCACCCACAGTACATACTTATCTCTCACACACGCATCCATACACATCACATTGATTAATAATAAAGCTTTCAAATCTGCCTGAGCCTGTGTGCGTGTTTCCTGGGCCGAATAATATGTCAGACTAGTCTTTTTTAATATCACCCTTCTCTCTTCTCTCTGGTTTTTCTCTCATCTCTTTGTCTTATACCCTGATTGATGGAGCCTTAAGTATTTTTATCATGTTTATAGTCAGCTTCATGTGTGCCTGTGCTTGTGTTTATGTTGAATGTAATTGTGGTTTGTAAATATGGATGTCACCTGACTGCAAAACAAATCTACCTACGGGTACAAATAAAGTAACCTGAACCTGATGTACAGTATGTATGTGTGTATATGTATATATGTACACACACACACATACACACTGTATGTATGTATGTGAGTATATATATATATATATATATACAGTATATGTCCTATGTTCCTATGTGTATATATATAATATATATATGCTGCTCAAAAAAATAAAGGGAACACTAAACAACACAATGTAACTGTCACAGCCCGCTCACGCCTGTCATCCGCCCCAGCTGAGCGCACACCTGCACCTCATCAGGCTGCGCCTATTTAGTCAGCTCTGCCCTGGGCTTCGGCCTGGAGTTGTCAGCTCTCCTTGTAATGTTCTACGTTCGCCTACTACTACGGCCAGCGCTCCTCTCATCCCTTGCACGTAAGGTCATCCACTCACCTGCTCTCTCAGTTCATCCCCTGTGCACAGGTGACCTTCCTGGTGGCGGCACTCCTTCCTCATCGCCGTACTTCTCCTACCCTCGACCCGTGGAGCTGATCAGAGCGCTGTCTCCCAGGCGTGAGCCAGTCTTGCCAACATCAGTCACCAAATCCCTGCAAGTAAGCCACACTCATTACTCATCATATCCCTGTGTGTGTTCATCTCACCCTTGTCCCCTGCTTGTCCTTAGGGTTGCCTGGCTGTACGGTGTTCTGGTCCGTCCTCGACGTTCCTGTCCCCAACAAGACATTCACATCCCATATTCACGCATTCATCCACACCTGTTTGTTAATAAAGACTCTGAAATCTCACTCGAGCCTGCGTGTGTGTTCCCTGGGCTAGCCAAACATGTCAGTACGACTCCAGCACAGTAGCCCAGCGAACAGCGGATTCGCACGCTGTCTTTCCACCCTCGAGGCTCGGGTGGATTTGATTGTCCATCAGCAACAGGTGATTCTGAATCAATTAACCTCTATGACTCACCATTTGGATCACCTTGACCCCCCGCAGGGATCTCAGCTCGGTGGGTCAGCTCCTCCCGTACCTCAAGCCGGTCAGACTGCCCCGGGTTTGCCGACCTGTCTCACCCCTATTCCAACCCCCGCGCGCTTCCACGGGAAGCTCGGGGAGGCGCGCGGATTTATTTTACAATGTGAGACGGTGTTTCAGCGTGTGCCCGGGGATTTCCCAACTGACCATAGCCGAATTGGGAACATCACCAATCTGTTGGAAGGGCGAGCGTTAGCTTGGGCTTACGCCATTATGGCGAAGCCCAGCTACGCAAACCTAACCTATACCCAATTCGTGCAACAATTCTTTGAAGTCTTTGATCATTCCAGTCGAGATAGCGTGTTGGCCGAGCAGCTACTCAGCCTTCGCCAGGGTAGCCGCTTAGCGGCCGACTACGCTGTCGACTTCCGGGTGGCTGCGGAGGAGGTTGGTTGGGGCAATGCCTCTCTTTGTAGTTTGTTCCTCCGCAGCCTGAGTTCTAATTTACGGGATGAGCTGGCCTCCCGGGACCTGCCGGATCAGTTGCCTGACCTAATCTCCCTAGTCATATCCCTAGACAATAGGGTGAGGGAACGGGCCGCCGAGCGGAAGTCCCATGGCCGCTTGCGCGGAACCTTCTCCCGTACTCCTCAGTCTCGCCCCCTGGCGTTGCCTCCTCCGGAGGCCGCTGCCGACCCTGACTCTATGGTAATCGGGCGGGCCAAACTTCCTTTAGCGGAGAAACAGCGCCGCTGAGAGTTGGGTCTCTGCATGTATTGCGGAGACGACCAACATCTCGTGGAGGTCTGCCCGATGAAGCCAAAAGGGGAGGTCCGCGAGTCGCTGTAGGGGGGTCTCGCGGACGTATCCCAGTCAGATCCCCTATCCAAGTGCCAAATTCCCATCAGATTATGCCATAACTCCATTGGACACTTCACTCACGCACTGGTGGACTCGGGGGCGGAGCAGAATTTTATGTCTAAGAGTCTAGCAAACCGCCTGGGCATCCAGTGCCAAGCGTTACCCTCCCCTCTCCATCTGGTTGCCCTCACCCGCTTTCCCCTGGAAAAAGTCACCCCAAGACCCAACCCTTCCCCGCCATCATCTCCGGTAACCATCGAGAAGACCTTAGTTTTTATGTCCTCCCCTCTTCTACGTCACCTGTCATCCTGGGCTACCCGTGGCTTCGCCTCCACAACCCCGTGTTTGATTGGCAGACTGGCCGCGTCCGCTCCTGGAGCACTTTTTGCCTAGGAACCTGCCTCCAATCTGCTGCCTTTGCCCCGTCTGTGCCCCCCTCCATTGTGGACCCCACCCCACCGGACCTCTCCTCAGTTCCGCTGGAGCTCCACGACCTGGGCACCATATTTAGTAAGTCAAAGGCGCTTTCCCTCCCACCCCACCGCCCCTATGATTGTGCCATCGACCTCCGGGCAGGGGCGCCTCTCCCATCCGGCCGCCTATACAGCCTCTCAGCCCCTGAACGAGAGGCTATGGATGCCTACCTCCGAGACTCCCTCAGTGCCGGAATCATTCGCCCATCCTCGTCTCTCCTGGGTGCTGGATTTTTTTTTGTTGCGAAGAAGGACGGGTCCCTACGGCCGTGCATTGATTTTAGGGCTCTTAACGACATCACCATCAAGGACCGCTACACTCTGCCCCTCATGGACTCGGCCTTCAGCTCCCTCCAGGGGGCATCCTGGTTCACCAAATTGGACCTTCGCAGTGCTTACCACCTCGTCCAGATCCGGGAGGGTGATGAGTGGAAGACGGCTTTTCGCACGCCCAGCGGCCACTTTGAGTACCTTGTGATGCCGTTTGGGCTCACCAACGCCCCTGCCGTCTTCCAACGTTTAATCAACGACGTTCTTCGTGATTTCTTGGGGGTCTTTGCTTTCGTCTATCTTGATGACATTTTAATCTTCTCTCGCTCTCGGGAGAAGCATCTACTCCACGTGAGGCGGATCCTGCAACGCCTTTTGGAGAACCAACTCTACGTCAAGGCTGAAAAATGCGAGTTTTTCACTGACAAGACCTCTTTTCTAGGCTTCATTGTCTCGCATAATCAGCTCATTCCTGACCCGGCCAAGATTAAAGCGGTGGTTGAATGGCTCACTCCCTCCTCCAGGAAGCAGGTCCAGCAATTCCTGGGGTTCGCTACCTTTTACCGCCGCTTCGTCCTGGGTTACGGTTCCATCATCCCTCTCCTGACCCGCCTCACCTCCCGGAAAGTGCGCTTTGAGTGGACGACGGAAGCTGCGGCCGCCTTCGAGACCTTCAAGAAGGAATTCTCATCCTCTCGGGTCCTCACTCAGGTGAACTCAGCATGGCAATGCCTGGTGGAGGTGGATGCGTCTGACACTGGGGTGGGGGCTGTTTTGTCACAGCGCAATCCGGTGGAAGGAAGACTGCGCCCCTGTGCCTTCTTCTTCAAGCGCCTCTCTTCGGTCGAACGTAACTATGACATTGGTGACAGGGAGCTCCTCACTATTATGCTCACTTTGCAGGAGTGGCGCCATTGGCTGGAGGGGGCAGCTGAGCCTTTCGTGGTCTGGACCGACCATAAAAACCTGGAATACATCAGGACGGCCAAACGCCTGAACGCCCGCCAGGCGCGCTGGTCATTGTTCTTCAGTAGGTTCAGGTTCACCATCTCCTATCGCCCAGCTTCTAAGAACACGAAACCAGACGCGTTGTCCAGGCAGTTTGCCCCAGAAGCCCCTGAGGAGGAGGTCCACACCATCCTGCCTGCATCGTGCGTCGTTGGGTCCGTCTCCTGGGCGATTATGGACAAGGTCCGGAGGGCGCTAGAGGTCGAACCCGATCCCAGCGGTGGCCCAGCAGGGAGATTATTTGTGCCCTCGTCGGTCCGGGGCGACGTTATTCATTGGGCACACACGGCCAAGTTCGCCTGCCACCCAGGGGTCGTCCGATCGGTAAAACTCATCCAGAGGTTCTTCTGGTGGCCTGGGCTTCGGACCGACGTCGCCGACTATGTACGTGCCTGCCCTCAGTGTGCTATGAACAAGTCGTCCAACTCACCCCCTGCGGGGCTCCTCCATCCTCTGCTGGTTCCGGGTAGGCCCTGGTCTCACTGACATCGCCCTGGACTTCATCACTGGTCTTCCCCACCTCTCATGGAAATACGGTCATTCTGACCATTGTAGACCGGTTTTCGAAGGCTGCCCATTTTCTGCCACTCCCTAAGCTCCCCTCGGCACGTGTGACTGCTGATCTGCTAGTGCAGCACATCGTCAGAGTTCACGGCATCCCCGTTGACACTGTCTCTGACCGGGGGTCTCAATTTACATCCAGCGTCTGGAGGAGTTTTTGCAGTGCCCTTGGAGCCACGGTCAGCCTGTCCTCAGGACACCACCCTCAGTCTAACGGGCAATGCAAGCGTACCAACCAGGAGCTGGAGGCCACCCTGCACTGCGTCATCTCCTCCAACCCCTCCTCTTGGAGCACCCATCTCCCCTGGGTGGAGTACGCTCACAACGCCACCTTCTCCTCGGCCATCGGGATGTCCCCCTTCCAGGCACGAACCCCCGCTGTTCCCTGAGGAGGAAGGAGAGATGAATGTCCCATCCATCCAGGCTCACTTGAGACGGTGTCGGCGGCTGTGGACCAGGACCCAGCAGACCCTGTTACGCACTACGGCTCGCAACTCTTCCTCTGCGAATCGCCGCAGGAGGCCCGCCCCACAATACCAGATGGGACAACAAGTGTGGCTCTCTACCCAAGACATTAATCTGAAAGCTGAGAAGAAGAAGCTGTCTCAGCGCTTTGTCGGCCCCTACCCTGTTGAGAAGGTGGTCAATCCAGTGGCCGTGCGCTTGGATTCCCCCCCCCCCCCGTGTCCATCGTACGTTTCATGTCTCCCAAGTCAAACCTGTAGTGTCTAGCCCTCTCTGCCCCCCCCCCAGGGCACCACCCCCTCCCAGGATGATTGACGGCCACCCGGCTTGGACCATTACAGCCATCCTGGATTCTCGACATCGGGGCCGAGGGATACAGTACCTGGTGGACTGGGAGGGTTATGGTCCAGAACATAGATGCTGGGTGTGCTCCGCCTTCGTGTTGGATCAACAGCTCGTTGGGGAGTTCCACCGTGCGCACCCAGACATGCCAGCGCCAGGAGGCGCTGCTCGGGGGGGGGAGTACTGTCACAGCCCGCTCATGCCTGTCATCCGCCCCAGCTGAGCGCACACCTGCACCTCATCAGGCTGCGCCTATTTAGCCAGCTCTGCCCTGGGCTTCGGCCTGGAGTCGTCAGCTCTCCTCCTTGTGATGTTCTACGTTCGCCTACTATTACGGCCAGCGCTCCTCTCATCCCTTGCACGTAAGGTCATCCCCTCACCTGCTCTCTCAGTTCATCCCCTGTGCACAGGTGGACCTTCCTGGCGGCGGCACTCCTTCCTCATCGCTGTACCTCTCCTACCCTCGACCCGTGGAGCTGATCAGAGCGCTGTCTCCCAGGCGTGAGCCGGTCTTGCCAATGTCAGTCACCAAATCCCTGCAAGTAAGCCACACTCATTACTCATCATATCCCTGTGTGTGTTCATCTCACCCTTGTCCTCTGCTTGTCCTTAGGGTTGCCTGGCTGTACGGTGTTCTGGTCCGTACTCGACGGTCCTGTCCCCAACAAGACATTCACATCCCACATTCACGCATTCATCCACACCTGTTTGTTAATAAAGACTCTGAAATCTCACTTGAGCCTGCGTGTGTGTTCCCTGGGCTAGCCAAACATGTCAGTAACTCCATGTCAATCACACTTCTGTGAAATCAAACTGTCCACTTAGGAAGCAACACTGATTGACTGAGCACATGTGACAGACGTGACAGAGTCTGGAGACGCCGTGGAGAACGTTCTGCTGCCTGCAACATCCCCCAGTATGACCGGTTTGGCAGTGGGTCAGTAATGGTGTGGGGTGGCATTTCTTTGGGGGGCCGCACAGCCCTCCATGTGCTCGCCAGAGGTAGCCTGACTGCCATTAGGTACCAAGATGAGATCCTCAGACCCCTTGTGAGACCATATGCTGGTGCGGTTGGCCCTGGGTTCCTCCTAATGCAAGACAATGCTAGACCTCATGTGGCTGGAGTGTGTCAGCAGTTCCTGCAAGACGAAGGCATTGATGCTATGGACTGGCCCACCCGTTCCCCAGACCTGAATCCAATTGAGCACATCTGGGACATCATGTCTCGCTCCATCCACCAACGCCACGTTGCACCACAGACTGTCCAGGAGTTGGTGGATTCTTTAGTCCAGGTCTGGGAGGAGATCCCTCAGGAGACCAGCCGCCTCCTCATCAGGAGCATGCCCAGGCATTGTAGGGAGGTCATACAGGCACGTGGAGGCCACACACACTACTGAGCCTCATTTTGACTTGTTTTAAGGACATTACATCAAAGTTGGATCAGCCTGTAGTGGGTTTTTCCACTTTAATTTTGAGTGTGACTCCAAATCCAGACCTCCATGGGTTAATTAATTTGATTACCATTGATAATTTTTGTGTGATTTTGTTGTCAGCACATTCAACTATGTAAAGAACAAAGTATTTAATAAGAATATTTCATTTATTCAGACATTCAGATCTAGGATGTGTTATTTTAGTGTTCCCTTTATTTTTTTGAGCAGTATATATGTATATATGGACTCGGCCAACCCTGAAACTAGTAGGCCCATCTCAGCTGGGGAAAGGATTTGTCTGTCACCTCCATATTAACAACGAGTGGTATCCTTGGACAACAGCCTCTGAGGAGTGCTGCAAATTATCTTGCTGGGAATGCCTGTTGTTTGCAACTGATCGAGTAGATACTTGGAGTCAGACAGGGTTTGCAAACTTGAGCTGTCTAGTGTCACACCATGATGATATAGGCAGCGTTCGCCGAACGTATAAAAACTGGTTTAAAACGCTGGGCTATGCCAAAATTTTCACTTTTGGCCATATGCATCACATATCCATAATGACTTGAACATGCAATTAAGTAATAGTAACTTAAACCAACTAATGCTTAGCGTGTTGCCGACATTCACAACTTATGTGCAACATATGTTATACAATGGTATAACTTCTGCATAGCGCAGTTATGCCAAACTGTTGTTGCTTCCTGATCCATGAATCCTACTTTTGGGAGAGATCATCTCTGTTCAACTGAGATGATTCTCCCCTCCAGAGACCACAGTAGGGGATGTGACAGACTTGGCAGAGCTGTCAAATCTGTCAGGTCAGTTGTGCCTAAAACAGCTGATGTGACACATAAGGAACATCAGATAACAGTTGTCACAACCTGACTCAAAGGCATGCAAACTGATGGCAATAAAAAAAGTTTATTTTCAATAAAGTGAAAAAAATAAAACCAAAATAATACATGGAGTGTGCTTTTGCTGGGAGGCACAGCCAACAGCAAAGTACACAACTGCACTGTGCGCTTCAGGCGATTAGCTGATTCCTCCTCCGGTGTTCTGACATTTTGGCATATCTATCAGAACAACACAGGACAGATGATCGTAAAGACTTCAGTTAAATATGAAAAACCCAGACAGGTCCTGTGTGTTTAACTCTGTGTGTGTGTGTGTGTGTGTGTGTGTGTATGCGCGCTGCAGGCAGAGAGCACTGTAGGTTTTTTTTCCTATGAACCAACGCTGCAAATATGCCGGGACGTTATCAGCCATATGCTGGATACGTCAGAAAATTTTCACCATGTTGAAAATTAATTTTCAGAGGAGCTCGGCAAACAACGCCGTATACCAGCATGCTTCAGCGTGCTCTTAACTTAGACAAAACTGAGCCATAACTGATTCACATCCCCCAGCATATTCTCCAAATTTTTCATACGTTTTGCAAACACTGCCTAAATCATCTAGGTGTGATTATTTATTTATATATATATATATATATATATATATATATACAGTCGTGAAAACATTTGGACACCCCTTTAAATATTCAGTTCTTTATTAAGAAATGTTCATGTATCTATATCTAACCTTGTTTTTGTTTTTATTTGAATTTTTTTTACATTTATTTTAGCCATTGTAAGTGGGAATGAATGTGGGGGTGTCCTAAAAAAGATGGGGGGTATCTTAATTTATTCCTCACTTTTTGTTTAGAATGGCATTTTACAGAAAACTTGAAAAAGGTCTTTAATTCGTTTTTAATTGTTTAGTTGTATTACGTAAATCTCCCAGTATTTTTAACATTGATATTAAATATCCATATGTCCAAGTATGTAAAAAAAAAAAAACAACACCACACAGGCTTATACAGGGTTGTTATGTCTTAATAACAAGAGACCTGAGCCATGTTGAACCGAGCAACGAACTGAACTTTATTGAGAAACAGGCTCAATATACATACTGGCCGTAGGCCACCTGACGTCACCATGTCGACTGCCTGGCATCGGCTATGGCAAGCTCCAAGGGCCAAATCCCCACACATTTCCCCCCTTTACAAAACCATAAGAACACAATCCAACCCCCCCCCTTTAAATTTAGCAGTAAAACCCCCATATTAACATAGAACACACATTTTATTAATACTCTTAAACATCCCTTTTTTTTTGAACACACACAAGCTAATAAGTCTAGTGAGCTAAATGGGCACCTGGGTAGACTGCTAGGGTACCCTCCATGTTGAAGCGGATCATTCTGACGCCCATGACCAACACACTTCAGCTAAAGCTAGGCCTACCACAAAATCGTCGAAGTGTCTGGGCCTCTGACGCGTCCTAGCCAAGCACCTCACAGGTGGAGGACCTGCTCCAGGCTCCGTCAGCCGCACCTGAGTGTCCCCAACACTCCCATCAGACAAGTCCCAACCCTCATCAGTCACATCTACTGCAGCTCCCGGGCCCTGGGCCAGCAACGACTTCCTGATGCAGCTGGAATGCCACCGTGACCCGTCCAAGAACCTGAACGTGTCCGGGCCCAGCCGCTTCACGATCTGCAGTGGTCCCATCCAGAAAGGTTGCAGTTTATGCGTACGGTTGGGGTGCTTGATCCTGACCCAGTCCAACACATCAAGTCCATGAGCCCTCGCCCTGTGCTTTCTCTTGAATCGTCATTTCATTTTCCGCTGTTGAGCAACGACTCGGTCTCGTGATGGAAGATCCGTGTTCCCCGGAGGGGAAGTTGTGGGGGGCCTCAGATGGTCCAGGGGCAGGAGGAGTTCATGCCCCAGCATGAGTTTTGCCAGGGGCAACCTTGTCGTGGCGTGAGCCATTGCCCTGTAGTGGAGGAGCATGTTCTGGAGGTCGTCGAGGAACGTGAAGCCGTTCACCAAATGGGCTCTCAGACTGTTTTTTAAAGTCTTGTTGAAACACTCCATGCCCCCATTGCTTGGGGGTGGTAGAACGCAGCTTTGATGTGCTCCACACCCCTAACTCCCCAAAACTTCTCAAACCCCCAGAGGTGAACTGTGGGCCATTGTCTGTAGTGATGGCATCTGGGACCCCTCATCTGGCAAACAGCAACAAGAGGAAACCCGTAACCACATCCATCATGACCAAATTAGTGGGTAGCACCTTCGGCCATTTTGAGAACAGATCGTATACCACTAGCAAAAAATGGCTGTTTGGGGTTGCCGTATGTAATTCACCGCAAATGTCCAATTGGACGTTCTTCCAAGGGCACTCTGGGTATGGTAATGGTCACAGGGGTGGTGGTGATGGGGGGTGGTCCATCGATCTTTCCACTCTCCAAGCATGGAACACAGTTCTTTTCCAAAGTTTCAATGTCCTTATCAATACCAGGCCACCAAACTGAATCCCTGCAACACTGCTTCACGCTGTCACACACGGCTCTAGGGAGCCGCGCAATAAGAGCCAAGGGCGAGCCAGTGAGTCGTGATGTTTTATTTAGGGTGAGGGATGAGGGATGAGGAGAGCACAGATACTCATACAGAAGTACATTCACAGGTTGCACAGCGCAGGGGTAGGAAGCTCGTACCGGACATGGGGGTAACAAGGCGTACATACTCACAGCGGGTTACAATCACAGGAATGCTGCAAGGGGAGTAGAGGCTGACACCAGACGAAGGGGCTTCAGCCTAGCAGTGCTTATGTCACAGCCCCGAGTCATCGAGGCTGCTCCTATTTATTCTCATTGGCAGCGCCCCAGCTGATGAGGACTAACTGGCCCCAGCCGTCCGTAATGCTGCCAGCTGGGAGCCTGCTGAGACGCTGCTCAATGAGAAGCAGGGATGAAGGAAAACATGGGCTGAGCGCTGAGACGGCATCTCAACCCATGGTGACAGAGCCTCCCCCTCAAGGTCGGGCTCCTGAACGACCAGGAACACCCCCCCCCCCCACCTAGGGTGGGAGGAAGGGAGGCAGGACAGGAGGGGAAGAAGCCAAGGGAAGGACAACACCAATGAGACAATGTCGGGTAGCAGGAAAAAAGGGAAAAAAAAAAGAGGAAAAAAAACCCAAATACAATACTGAACAAAACAGGGAATAATTAACCCAGGTACAGATGGGGAGAAAAACTGGGTCAGAACGCCGGTTACACACTACTCAGAGAGTACCAACAATGCGTGACCCAGAGCAAGGAAAAAAAAAAACACTAAAAAGGTAACAGGGCAAAAACGCTGAGTATGGTTAATAAGGGGAAAACACAATACACAGCGCTAATATACACTCATCGGCCACTTTATTAGGTACACCTGTCCAACTGCTCGTTAACACTTAATTTCTAATCAGCCAATCACATGGCGGCAACTCAGTGCATTTAGGCATGTAGACATGGTCAAGACAATCTCCTGCAGTTCAAACCGAGCATCAGTATGGGGAAGAAAGGTGATTTGAGTGACTTTGAACGTGGCATGGTTGTTGGTGCCAGAAGGGCTGGTCTGAGTATTTCAGAAACTGCTGATCTACTGGGATTTTCACGCACAACCATCTCTAGGGTTTACAGAGAATGGTCCGAAAAAGAAAAAATATCCAGTGAGCGGCAGTTCTGTGGGCGGAAATGCCTTGTTGATGCCAGAGGTCAGAGGAGAATGGCCAGACTGGTTCGAGCTGATAGAAAGGCAACAGTGACTCAAATAACCACCCGTTACAACCAAGGTAGGCAGAAGAGCATCTCTGAACGCACAGTACGTCGAACTTTGAGGCAGATGGGCTACAGCAGCAGAAGACCACGCCGGGTGCCACTCCTTTCAGCTAAGAACAGGAAACTGAGGCTACAATTTGCACAAGCTCATCGAAATTGGACAATAGAAGATTGGAAAAACGTTGCCTGGTCTGATGAGTCTCGATTTCTGCTGCGACATTCGGATGGTAGGGTCAGAATTTGGCGTCAACAACATGAAAGCATGGATCCATCCTGCCTTGTATCAATGGTTCAGGCTGGTGGTGGTGGTGTAATGGTGTGGGGAATATTTTCTTGGCACTCTTTGGGCCCCTTGGTACCAATTGAGCATCGTTGCAACGCTACAGCCTACCTGAGTATTGTTGCTGACCATGTCCATCCCTTTATGACCACAATGTACCCAACTTCTGATGGCTACTTTCAGCAGGATAATGCGCCATGTCATAAAGCTGGAATCATCTCAGACTGGTTTCTTGAACATGACAATGAGTTCACTGTACTCAAATGGCCTCCACAGTCACCAGATCTCAATCCAATAGAGCACCTTTGGGATGTGGTGGAATGCGAGATTCGCATCATGGATGTGCAGCCGACAAATCTGCGCCAACTGTGTGATGCCATCATGTCAATATGGACCAAACTCTCCGAGGAATGCTTCCAGCACCTTGTTGAATCTATGCCACGAAGAATTGAGGCAGTTCTGAAGGCAAAAGGGGGTCCAACTCGTTACTAGCATGGTGTACCTAATAAAGTGGCCGGTGAGTGTATATACATACACACACAGTCACCAAGAGAAGTGAAGGTGACTGGAACAAACGGACAATTACAGAGCATGGTTTTAAGGAAAACAAAGCGCATGACTATAATGAACAGACAAAATTACAAACAGGGCACGAAAAGGAAATGCTGAGTTCGGACAAAGGAAAACCCACAGCACAACGAATATATAAATACACACAGTCACCTAAAGAAGCGAAAGTGACTGGAACGAATGGACAACTGTAGAGTATGGTCTGATAAGAAACAAAACACATAACTCTACAATGCAAGGACAAGGCTAAAAACAAGGTACAAAAAGTAAAATGCTGAGTACGAGGAATGGAAAACACACAGCACTATAAATACACATCCACCAACAGGACAAAATATTACACCCGAGTGACCTCAATAATGATAAAAGAAAAAGCGACACCCGAGGAGTATGGCAGGCAGAGTCCAACATGGCCAAGGTGGCTCTGGAGGTCTCCCCGCCCATTGTCCAGTCGGCGAACCAGGGAAAGGGAAATGTTCGGACGGCGAACTCCGGACCCAGATCCCAGGAATCCAGTCCACCGGCAGCCGAACCAGGCCACCCAAAGGCAAACACAGACCAGCGGGGGGAACCAGATCACCGAACCGAAAGTCTTGCGGGTCGGGTCGTAGACCCGCATCACTCAACCCCCAGGACCGTTGAGACGGACGAAGGGTCAGAGCAGGTCCCGGTGGAAGAGGCACAGGGGAGAGCCGATGACGAGGGCGACGAGCGTCAGGCCGCAGGAAAGCTGCCACCTCCTCACCGGACCTGAACAACACTGGGGCAGCACCCACGTCGGACCCCGATCGGGCCTTAAACGAACCCACGTCGGATACCGCTGGAGCAGCACCCACATCGGACCCCGATTGAGTCTCGGGCGAACCCACGTTGGACGCCGCTGGAGCAGCACCCACGTTGGACCCCGATTGGGTCTCGGGCGAACCCACGTTGGACACCGCACCAGAACCGACCTCCAATGTCGAACCTGGACCCTCCAGCAACACGAGGAACAGCAACTCCTCGCCGGTGACCCTGGAAGAAGGCTCAGAAGAGAAAACAGAACCGGGATCAGGATCACCGGCAGCGCCAGAACCCGGGGAGACGAGCTCAGACGCAGCGGGCGGCTGCACCCGGCTCGTCTCCCCTAGAGACAGGCTGAAGTGCTCGAAGATAAAAAGGGAGAAAAGAAAGGAGAGCACTCGCCTGATCTCGGGTTCTGACGCCGTCCAGGACTGCGAAGATCCAGGATCCGTTGTCAGGAGGTCGTTGTCAGGCTCCCATCCAGCCGCGTCGGGCCCCGCAGCCAGCACGATGGTCAGCGCAGCTTGAGGTTCCTCCAGCTCCGGTAACCCCGCCGACGATCCACTCGGCGTGAAGCCAGAAGAACCTCGTCCCGCTGGACTGAACCGCTCCTCCGTGGAGACCCGGGGACGCTCAGTCGTCGGCGCAGACTCCACGCAGCAGTCAGTCCCCCTCCTCCGTCCGCAACGTAGCTGCGGAACCACAGGCCCTCTCCTTATCCCACCACGTTGACCCGGAGCCGGGGATCGCTCGGCGGAGAGAGACACAGAGGATGCGGGATTAGGAACACAGGTTACAGCAGGTGGGGGGAGTTCAGGGAGCTGCGAACCCTGAACTCCTCCTCCAGGAATGTGACAGAGCAAATCATTAAGCAGGTGTGAAAAAACTATGACTTGCCTGCCTCCTGGAGGTTGAGTATCGCCTGCTGTGGTGGATACTGTTTCTTCCTCTCCCCGCCCGGCAATAACGGAGGACCCCCCGGGAAATCGTCTGAGGATCGTTCGCGTTGTCTCCAGCAGAGAGCTCACCAGGCCGGAATTCCAGGCACACACAGCAGTCAGGGAGCGCGTCGAGGAGGAGGGGAAAACAGCCGGGGTGAGCCAGCCCGAATGTCCAGGAATGACAGCAGGGAAATGAGGCTCAGGGAACGAGGCTGTGAAAACTCCACACTGACGAGGCGAAGAGGTGACAGCTGCGTGGGAGGAACGGTCCTGGCGGCGGCCCAGAACTGGATCCGGACGAGGTTTGTGCAGAGGTGACTCGGCGATGTGATGACGGCCATTCCCAGGGGACGAAGCGAGGGGGGAACCCAGGAATCGCCGCTCCTGATCGGAGATCGAGGCGAGGAAGGCGTCGAGCACGGGAAAGCTTCGTAGCCCTGGAGTCCTCTCCATCAATCTCACTGCCGCCGCCACATGCCTGAAGATGGTAACAGGACACACAGTGGAGCTCGCGACAGCCACTCGACCCCAGACATAACTGCTGTCAGCTGCGGCTCCTTGAAGGGAATCCCGAGTGACGTGGCGCAGGTCGGGGGAAGCCCTCTGGTTGGCGCGAACTCCCGGACTGGAATGGCGGCAGGAACGGGATCCCGAAGCGGGAGGCAACGTCACCCACTTTGGCTTCCTGCCGGGATTTCCATCCAACCCGCGGAGCTTCTCTCGCTGTGTACCTGTGGCGTCTATCCTGGCACTGTCCTCGAGATGGAACACAGAATGAGGGTAACAGTCCAAGAGTTCCTCAGCACGGCCCGGATGCCAGCGTCTCGCGTTGGAGGCGTCGTACAGGGTGAAGAGCGTCCCGTCGACAGCCTCCGAGATAGACCTCAGCTCGTCGCCCCGGCGCCGGGAGTGACTCCTGGGAAACGGCATGCTAGTAGCGCTGACACCCGGACAGAAAGGTACAGTTCCACGGTGACTCACGGCCGCCGGTAACTCGCCTGGCTGTGACATACTGTCACACACGGCTCTAGGGAGCCGCGCAATAAGAGCCAAGGGCGAGCCAGTGAGTCGTGATGTTTTATTTAGGGTGAGGGATGAGGGATGAGGACAGCACAGATACTCATACAGAAGTACATTCACAGGTTGCACAGCGCAGGGGTAGGAAGCTCGTACCGGACATGGGGGTAACAAGGCGTACATACTCACAGCGGGTTACAATCACAGGAATGCTGCAAGGGGAGTAGAGGCTGACACCAGACGAAGGGGCTTCAGCCTAGCAGTGCTTATGTCGCAGCCCCGAGTCATCGAGGCTGCTCCTATTTATTCTCATTGGCAGCGCCCCAGCTGATGAGGACTAATTGGCCCCAGCCGTCCGTAATGCTGCCAGGTGGGAGCCTGCTGAGACGCTGCTCAATGAGAAGCAGGGCTGAAGGAAAACATGGTCTGAGCACTGAGACGGCATCTCAACCCATGGTGACACACGCTGACAACACCCAGGTGACCCTTGTGGCGCATTGCCAGAACTCGTGATCTTAGAGACACTGGGATCAATGTGTAGTGTCCCCTTGCCACACACACCCCGTTCCAGCAACTCAGTTTGTCTCTGAACTGGTGAAAAGGCGCCAGATCACCCTGTACTTTTGTGGGCCAACCCTCCCTGATGACCAAGCATAGTTGTGACAATGTGGGGTCCCATTCCGACTCTGCCTGGAGCTCCTGGAGGGACACCATGTCCTGGAGGGGTTCATGTAGCGCATTGACTAGATCCGCCTCTGTGGGGTCGTCGTCGTTGTCCGGTTGTGTGGTGTTGGCCATGGCACGGGACAGGAGATCTGCCACTACGTTCTCTTTTCCTCGGGTGAACTGGGTAGTAAAGTTGTAGGCCCTCAGCTGCTCAGTCCACCTGTGGATCCGTAGGGGCCTGTGTCCCAAGCCTGTCATCTCCAGCAGTGTTGTCAGCGCCTGGTGGTCCGTTTGCAGTGTGAAATGGCATCCGTAGAGGTAAATGTGCCACCGTTCACATGCCCAGACACAAGCGAGTGCCTCCCTCTCATCCACGGCATATTTCTGTTCAGCCACTGAAAGGGACCTTGACGCGAATGCCACTGGGTGCTCGGTGCCGTCTTGCACTTGAGACATAACTGTTGAGTCTAACATAGCTTAAACCCCAGTTCTTTGATATGATAGCCAAATAACCAGGCTGAGAGATGAAGTATATTTTCCTTTTGTTACTGAAAGTGAGATATGGTTACAGGCAGCGCTGGGACACACCTCTTTAGGAAATTCCTGGTGAGCGTGTGCCACCCCAAAATGGAGCCCTATGGTTTTTATAGCCTGACCACCCCCCTCATGCAAAAGGGAGGGGTTTTTACCTCATTGTATCTGTAACATATTTTAAACTTATGTGCCAGCCCAGCTGTGTACAGAGATGATTCTAACTGATTTCAACAAACGAATTATGGGGTGTATGCTAGATTCTGCAGTGTAGTGTGTACAGCAAGCAGATAAAGAAGTGTGAGAGAGAGACAGAGAAATCAAGTCAATTTATCAACAATTCCCCCTGTTGAGGTGTCCTATCAGGGCACCTCACTATCTATCTATCTATCTATCTATCTATCTATCTATCTATCTATCTATCTATCTATCTATCTATCTAAACCTATGTTTTTGCATCTCCTCTGATGAGATGGGTCTAAAACCCATCTCATAACCCTAGTCTACTCCCTATGTGTATAGTGTTTCTAAGTTCTATATGTGCGTGATGTCCTCCTTCCGGCATTTGTATAGACCTGCCCCCTCAGGTCGCCATCTCTCCAGGGTACATTGGGTGTGGTGCAGACATCATGAGTTAATATAGCTAACAATCCTATATATGTAAAATATATTCAAAACTAAACTATCCTCATCTATGCATAGATATGAATATATGTGAAAATGCGTACATATATAGTCGTGGCACAACCTCGTCATCGTCCTGGCAATAGGTGGGCGGGTGGGTCCCCTTGATATGGAGGCGGTCCTTGGAAGAGAAGGCCGCTAAAATAGATCTTTCTTTTATTTTTTATTTTTATTCTCTTAATTTTAATTTTTATTCTTTTAATTTTAATTTTTATTATTTAATCATGGGAATACAACAACATCCACAAAAACTAAGATCAATAAACTAATAATTATACCTATAAGGGCTCCTTGAATTATTTTTCCCCATTTGCCAAATATATATTGTTAAACCAACTATCTACAAGATTATCAATGCCAGATTTAGATTTATTTAGCATTTAGCTCATATAAAGATTTTCATTTTTCTAAAATTTAAGCTATATTTTAAAGATATGCAACCTATGGATTTTATAACTATTTTAGTAAATTGATTGATTAATTATGCAATTATCTAAGCTAGAGATGCAAAAGGTTTTTCTTTTTCCTTTTCCTTTTCCTAAACATTAATTGTGCTATATGATAATCAACCAGATCCCGCAATTTCAACAACTTTTAATGTGTAAACAACAAATTAGTATGTTCAAAATACCTGACTTTGTGTATAACATGGACAGCCCTTTTTGTAATGTCAGCAATAAATTAAGTATACTTTTATAATTGTTACCCAAGGCCTCTATACAATAGGTCAAGTATGGAAGCATCAATGAGCAATACGAGATATAAAGTGATTTGTCTTTATTTTATTTATGATTGCAATATTTTTGCAACTACTTTTATCATCTAATATTACCTTGTAATAGAAATTCACTAATTATACATTTATCTGTTAAAATCACATATTTTATAAATGTGTGTGTGGGTGTGTTACAACATATAACTGTAACTTTTATCCATATATGAACTGTTTTAATATGCTATATTGACAAGCTGCTTGATATGTCTGTTGTATTTTGTATTCCAAGATAAAGTTTCCATCCTCATATGGCTCTCTTATTACTCCAAACATTCCAGTGTGGTAATCATTCTTTAAAGGCCTGTTACGTCTTTAAACTCATAGCATGCACTGGCAATGTTTGCATATTTTCCTCTTCCCTCCCCCTCTTGTCTGCTCCCAATGGCCAACAAATGTTGTCCCTGAGGAGCAGCCAAATGGGGCAGAGGTTGTAAATTTTGAAAAAATGTGTCAGTTGTGTCCACTTTTGACCCCACAACCACTTTTACATTTCCTATTTTTGTGTGTACATCTCATATCCATATAATTCAGAATCTATATCTTTTCTTCATTAATCCATATTTCACTTATTGTAATAATCCTAAAAGGGGTGTTAAATTGAGTTAAAACTCCTTAATACTATCCTAGTTTGCATAGAGACTCCTACTATTAATATTGTCAATGTCTGATCTGAATTCATAATTCCATTTAATTGTTCATCATAATAAGCACACTTATTATTAATATGATTAAAATAATTATTGTCTGGGTCAATATCTCCTAAAATGTCTTGTGGTTGCTGTTCAGTATTAACAAAGGTTTCAGCTTCAATTTACCCTAATACACATCCATTATGAAATAAGGGAAAGAAAGAAAAAAAAAGAAGAAACACTAAAGAAAAAAGCACACAAAATTTAAATTTATCTAATTCCTCCCTTTCTTTAATCCATCCATCCATCCATCCATCTTCTACCACTTTTCCGGAGGTCCGAGTCGCGGAGGCAGCAGTTCAAGCAGAAAAGCCCAGACTTCCCTCTCCCCAGCCACCTGCTTCAGCTCTTCAGAGAGGATACCAAGGCGTTCCCAGACCAGCTGGGAGACATAGTCTCTCCACCGAGTCCTGGGTCTGCCCCGGGGTCTCCTCCCAGTGGGACGTGCCTGAACCACCTCAAGTGGGAGGCGTCCAGGAGGCATCCTAATCAGATGCCCATACCACCTCAACTGACTCCTTTCAATGTGGAGGAGCAGCGGTTCTACTCTGAGCCTCTCTCGGATGACTGAGCTCCTCACCCTATCTCTGAGGGTGAGTCCAGCAATCCTACGGAGAAAGCTCATTTCAGTCGCTTGTATCTGTGATCTCGTTCTTTCGGTCATTACCCAAAGCTCGTGACCATAGGTGAGAGTAGGAACGTAGATTGACTGGTAAATCGACAGCTTTGCCTTAGAACTAAGCTCCCTCTTCACCACAACAGACTGGTACAACGTCCGCATCACTGCAGATGCTGCTCCAATCCGTCTGTCGATCTCTCGCTCCATTTTCCCCTCACTCGTGAACAAGACCCCAAGATACTTAAACTCCTCCACTTGGGGCAGGAGCCTGTCCCCAACCCGGAGAGGACAATCCACCTTTTTCCGGCTGAGGACCATGGACTTGGACTTGGAGGTGCTGATTCTCATCCCAGCCGCTTCACACTTAGCGGCAAACCGTCCCAGCAAGAGCTGTAGGTCATTGCTGGATGAAGCCAACAGGACAACATCATCTGCAAACAACAGAGATGAGATCCTGTGGTCACCAAGCATGACACCCTCCATTCCCTGGCTGCGCCTAGAAATCCTGTCCATAAAAATTATGAACAGGATCGGTGGCAAAGGGCAGCTCTGGCGGAGTCCAACTCTCACTGGGAATGACTCCGACCAAGTGTTGGCAATACGAACCAAACTCTCACAACGGTCGTACAGAGACCGAATAGCTCGTAACAACAAGCCCGATACCCCATACTCCCGAAACACCCCCCACAAAAATCCACGAGGGACGCGGTCAAATGCCTTCTCCAAGTCCCCAAAACACATGTAAACTGGTTGGGCAAACTCCCACGAACCCTCAAGAATTCTCGAGAGGGTAAAGAGCTGGTCCGATGTGCCACGGCCAGGACGAAAACCACATTGCTCCTCCTGAATCCGAGGTTTGACCAACGGCCGGACTCTCCTCTCCAGTACCTTGGCATAGACCTTTCCAGGGAGGCTGAGGAGTGTGATCCCTCTAAAGTTGGAGCACACCCTCCGGTCCCCTTTTTTGAAGAGAGGAACCACCACCCCGGTTTGCCATGCCAAAGGCACTGCCCCCGAACTCCACGCAATGTTGCAGAGGCGTGTCAACCATGACAACTCAACAACATCCAGGGCCTTGAGGTACTCAGGGCGAATCTCATCCACCTCCAGGGCCCGGCCACCAAGGAGATTTTTAACCACCTTGGCGACCTCAGCCCCTGTGATAGGCGAGTCATCCCCCTCGTCCCCAAACCCTGCTTCCTCTGTGGAAGGCGTATCAGTGGGATTGAGGAGATCCTCGAAGTATTCCTTCCACCGCCCGACGATATCCCCAGTCGAAGTCAACAGCGCCCCATCCGCACCATACACAGTGTGGACAGGGAGCTGCTTTCCCCTCCTGAGCCGCCGGACAGTTTGCCAGAATCTCTTCAAGGCCGACCGAAAGTCTTGTTCCATGGCCTCACCGAACTCCTCCCATACCCAGGTTTTTGCTTCAGCAACCACCCGAGCTGCACTCCGCTTGGCCTGCCGGTACACCTCAGCTGCTTCGGGAGTCCCACAAGCCAACCAAGCTTGATAGGACTCCTTCTTCAGCTTAATGGCCCCCCTCACCACTGGTATCCACCACTTGGTTCGGGGGTTGCCACCACGAGATGCACCGACCACCTTGCGGCCACAGCTCTGGGCCGCCGCTTCAACAACAGAGGTGGAGAAGAATCAGAATCAGAATCAGAATCAGATTTATTGCCATTGTTCATGTAGTACACAAACTAGGAATTTGTCTCGGTGCCATGCTGCAACATTAAAAACATGATGAGATAAAGAGATAAACTAAAAAACTAAAAGACTAAAAACATGCAATAAGTGTAGAATAATAAGTAATAATAATAATAATAATAATAATAATATTGAGTAATACTAGTCAAGGCAGATTTAAATAAATTAGCAAGTAGCAGATAATATGGGGTACCACAGTGCAGTCGATAATGCAACAGAAAAACAGTGATGAACGACATGAGCTGCTGTATATAGTGCACGAGAGTCAATAAGTCACTTAATGTTCAGCAGTCTGATGGCAGAGGGGAAAAAGCTGTTCATGTGCCGGGAGGTTTTAGTCTGAATGGACCGAAGTCTTCTACCTGAGGGGAGGGGGGCAAACAGTACGTGACCAGGGTGTGAAGGATCGGCTACGATCCGGCCTGCATGCCTCCGGGTCCTGGAGATGTACAGGTCCTGGAGAGATGGGAGCTTGCAGCCGATCACCTTCTCAGCAGTGCGCACGACGCGCTGCAGCCTTAGTCTGTCCCTGGCAGTGGCTCCTGCGTACCACACGGTTATGGAGGAGGTGAGGATGGACTCAATGATGGCCGTGTAGAACTGCACTAACATCTTGGTGGGTAGCTTGAGCTTCCTCAGCTGCCGCAGAAAGAACATCCTCTGCTGGGCCTTTTTGATGAGGGAGCTGATGGTTGGCTCCCATTTAAGGTCCCGGGTGATGGTGGTGCCCAAGAAGCGGAAGGAATCTGCAATGGTGATGGGAGAGCCTGTGATGGTGAGGGGGGGCAGGGGGGTTGTGACTTTCCTGAAGTCCACAATCATCTCCGCTGTCTTCAGAGCGTTCAGCTGCAGGTTGTTGTGGCTGCACCAGGACACCAGCTGGGCCACCTCTTTCCTGTAGACGGACTCGTCGCCGTTGGAGATGAGCCCGATGAGGGTGGTGTCGTCCGCAAACTTGATCAGCTTAACAGACTGGTGGGAGGAGGTGCAGGAGTTGGTATAAAGGGAGAAGAGTAGGGGGGAAAGTACACAGCCCTGGGGTGATCCGATGCTGATGCTAACAGAGTCCGAGACAGACTTCCCCAGCCGCACATGCTGCCTCCGGTCCGTCAGGAAGTCGGTGATCCACCTGCAGAGGGAGTCAGGCACGCCGAGCAGGGACAGCTTGTCCTGGAGCAGAGCGGGGCGGATGGTGTTGAATGCAGAGCTAAAGTCCACAAACAGGATCCTGGCCTAGGTTCCCGGGGAGTCCAGGTGCTGCAGGATGGAGTGGAGGGCCAGGTTGACTGCGTCGTCCACAGACCTGTTGGCACGGTAGGCAAACTGCAGCGGGTCCAGGAGGGGAGTGGTGATGGACTTGAGGTGAGACAGGACCAGGCGCTCAAAGGACTTCATGACTACAGAGGTGAGCGCTACAGGTCTGTAGTCGTTAAGTCCAGTAATCCGTGGCTTCTTGGGGACAGGGATGATGGTGGAGGATTTGAGGCAGGTCGGCACGTGGCATAGCTTAAGGGAGGTGTTAAAAATGTCTGTGAAAACAGGAGCCAGCTCTTTCGCACAGTGTCTCAGGGTGGAGGGAGACACACCGTCCGGCCCGGGGGCCTTGCGCGGGTTCAGTCTGGAGAATTGTCTGTGCACGTCCTGCTCACTGATGACAAGGGCAGGGGGGGAGGAGGAGGAGGGGGGGACCGCTTTTGATGAATTAGGGGCCAAGGAGGCAGTGGAGCTGGGTGGAGTGGGGGAGTTGGACACAGCTGACGAGGTGTCAAAACGGGCATAATGTTGGGACAGTTTTTGACAAAGGGCTTTGTCATCCTGACCTTTAGAAGCCTGAGGCTGATAGTTGGTGATTTGCCTCAGTCCTCTCCACACAGAAGCCGAGTCATTAGCAGTGAACTGCTGCTGGAGTCTCTCAGAATACACAGATTTAGCTCTCCTCAGCTCTCTGTTAAACCGATATTTAACCTCCCTGTAGCAGTCTCTGTCTCCACTTTTCAACGCAGCTTCCTTCTCCTTTCTGATCTGTCTGAGCTTAGCAGTGAACCAGGGCTTATCATTAGAGTACCTCACCCTGGTGCGCGATGGGAGAATGCTCTCCTCACAAAAGTTGATATAGGAGTTCACAGTGTCTGTGTACTCATTAAGATCATGTGTGGCTCCTTTAAACATGTCCCAGTCAGTTATTTCCATGCATGTGTTCAGTTTCTCTCCAGCTTCACTAGTCAATTTCTTCGTGGTGGTCACAACAGGTTTAATGAGTTTCAGTCTCTGTCTGTATGTGGGAATGAGGTGGACCATCACGTGATCAGATAGTCCGAGCGCAGCGCGGGGAACAGCGCGATATGCGTCCTTCACTGTAGTGTAACAGTGATCCAGCGTGTTATTTCCTCTGGTTGGACATTTAATAAACTGTCTGTATCGGGGGAGCTCGTGACTCAGATTGCTCTGGTTAAAGTCACCTACCACAATAACCAGGAAGTCTGGAAAATTCCGCTCCGCATGTAGGACGTGATCTGCGAGCGTGCGCTGGGCCTCGCGCGCGTCCGCGTCGGGAGGGGCGTACACAGCGAACATGGCCCATTCAGACTCCATGTCTCCAGACTCCCTCGGAATGTGGTTGAAGTTCTTCCGGAGGTGGGAGTTGAAGACCTCCCGGACAGGGGCCTCAGCCAGACGCTCCCAGCACACCCTCATTATACGTTTGGGTCTACCAGGTCTGAATGGCTTCCTCCCCTGCCATCGGATCCAACTCACCACCAGGTGGTGATCAGTTGACAGCTCTGCACCTCTCTTTACTCGAGTGTCCAAGACATACGGTCGCAGGTCTGATGATACGATAACAAAATCGATTATCAACCTGCGACCTAGGGTGTCCTGGTGCCAGGTGCACAAATGGACACCCTTATGCTTAAACATGGTGTTCATGTACATGGTGGTTAGCACAGAAGTCCAATAACTGAACACCACTCGGGTTCAGATCGGGCAGGCCGTTCCTCCCAATTACCCCCCTCCAGGTTTCACTGTCGTTGCCCACGTACGCATTGAAGTCCCCCAGTAGGACAATGGAGTCTCCAAGAGGAGCACCCTCCAGCACCCCAGTCACAGACTCCAAAAACGGTGGGTACTCTGAAACATCATTTGGTGCATAGGCACAAATGATGGTCAGGACCCGTTTCCCAACCTGAAGGCGCAGGGAAGCAACCCTTTTGTCCTCCAATATAGAGAAAACTCCAATATAGAGGCAGCAAGGTGGGGCGATACAAGAATACCCACCCCTGCTCGTCGCCTCTCGCCCGGGGCAACTCCAGAAAAGGCCAAGCTCCAGCCCCTCTCCAGGAGACTGGTTCCGGAACCGGAGCTGTGTGTTGAGGTGAGGCCGACTATATCTAGCCGGTATCTCTCAACCTCGTACACCAGCTCAGGCTCCTTCCCCACCAGAGAGGTGACATTCCACGTACCAAAAGCCAGTTTAGAAAGCTTGGGATCAGTCCGCCAAGGTCTCCGCCTTTGACCGCCACCTAATCCACATAGCACCGGACCCCCATGATCCCTCCTGCAGGTGGTGAGCCCACTGGAGGGTGGACCCATGTAACTCCTTTGGGCTGAGCCCGGCCGGGTCCCATGGGTGGAAACCCGGCCACCAGACGCTAGCCTTCGAGCCCCTCCCCCCAGGCCTGGCTCCAGGGTGGGGCCCCGGTAACCCCATACCGGGCGGGGTACACTGAATCCTTCATATACAATTTATCATGAGAGTCTGTTGGATCGTTCTTAGTCTGGCCCTTCACCCAGGGCCAGTTTGTCTTGGGGGACCCTATCAGAGGCAAATTGCCCCGGACAACATAGCTCCTGGGATCACTGGGGCACGCAAACCCTCCCCCTCATGGATCGTCACCTTATCGTGGTGGGGGGGTTTGCGTGCCCCTTTCTTTAATCATTATTATAATAATTATATTTAAATTTCAAAAATTTTATGAAGTTATTTTTATGTTATCATATGTCTTTTTGCATCTTTTTGCATCTGATTAGAATTTTAGTGTTACAAAGATAACTAGAAAAGCACTCGGAGAGCGCAGACCTCCGCCAAGCGCCACAGTTCCCCCCCATACAGTGTTTGTGTGTAGGTTTTCAGATTCCTTGACCATGAAAACATATGACTAGCAATTGGATTCACAATGATAGGATTAGTGGTTCAGTAGTAAAAGCATTACCTCCTTGGCGGAGGTAATAAACTGAAGTGTTGCTGTTGTGTCCATCTCCTCCATCTGCAAAGTGCCAGGCTGCGACCTGTCAAGGCATACCTCATGCCTCCCTTATTGGGGGTGGGGGCTTTCACACCTGCACTGAGTACTTAAAAACTGTATTTATCGGCAGATGAAAGAAAACTGAAGCAAAAACAAACAAACAAACAAAAACTAAGCAAACAGCAACTGCAACATGAACTATTTCAAACATATTTATTCAAATGTACACTTACATGGACACAATCTTGAGCCATAACTTTTTGGTAATGTGAAAATAATAAGCCAAGTAGCACAAAAAAATTGAGTGCTGTTGCTGTCAGGAAACAATGTTGGCACCAAATCACTGAAGTGATCTGCCACCAATGGGGGTAGATTGTGCTCTGCCACAAAATGACAAAACATCACTTCTGCTAGTGATGAATTGGATTTGGAAGGCGTCGGTTCTGTCACTGGCTGAAAATGTTCATCCATCGATCGAATTTGGCTACACAGTTTTTGTGGCGCTGTGTAGCAAAGTGTGACTTCAGGTGGAAAATCCCTGATGCAGTCACTTTTAGCATTAGAGTCACACATATCATATGTGTCTTCTCCTCTCGGCGCCACACCAGTCGGCTGCCTTTTGCAACAGCGGCTCGATTCCGAGTTTTTTTTCCCTTCCTCTCTCTTTTGATCACTTTTTTTTTTTCACCCCACTTATATCACGGACACACAGATCATCCCAAATGTCTCCTGAGCCGGTGGACGGAGCCACTGTTTATAGCAGGATACGATATAACAGGGAAGAGCTGCTAGCATTTAACCGCCACCCGGTCCCACTGGAAAAACTCGACATACCGAGAGAACTGAGGCGAAAACGCCGCGGCTGCCGGGCTGGAGTAAGGCGGAGGACAAAAAATATAAGGTACAGACCCTCCCTTCCATCTGTTGTCATGGGAAATGTACGGTCGATACTGGGAAAGTTAGATGAGCTAGCGGCTATCTCCCGTTATGATAGCACTTACCGGGAGTGCTCTCTCCTTTTGTTTACTGAGACGTGGCTAACTGAACTAGCAGCAGATGCTAACATTGAGCTGGAGGGTTTTCACACGATACGAGCTGACCGAACACCAGAGAGTGGCAAAACTAGGGGCGGTGGAGTGATCATGTATGTTAACAACAACTGGTGCAGACCGGGACATATCACTGTTAAACAACGACACTGCAGCAAAGACATTGAGTTGCTAGCTGTTAGCATGAGGCCTACGTATCTCCCGAGAGAACACTCACACATGATCTGCATTGTTGTTTATGCAAATCCGACGGCGAACGCTGGGACAGCGCGTGACGTCATCCATTCAGTAACCAGCAGGCTGCAGACAGAACACCCAGATGCTCTTCTCCTCATCTCAGGCGATTTCAACCACGTTTCACTGTCTCCCATTCTGCCCACTTTCACCCAGTATGTCACATGCCACACTAGAGACAATAAAACACTGGATTTGTTCTACGCAAACACTAAGGAGGCGTACACCTCATCACAACTCCCCCCACTTGGGAGATCGGATCACAACTTGGTTCATCTCCGACCGGTGTACAAACCCCTAGTGCACAGACAACCTCCGGCCATGCACACTGTGGAGTTATGGTCTGAGGAGACAATGGACACTCTAAAGGACTGTTTTGAAGCCACTGCCTGGAAGCAGCTCTGCGATCCACATGGTGAGGACATCGATGGCCTCATTCACACCTTCACGGGCTACCTCAGCTTCTGTGTGGACAAATCCGTTCCCACCAAGACCATACGGCGTCACTCAAACAACAAACCCTGGATCAACCCTGAGATAAAAACACTTCTGAGAGAGAAGAAGAGGATCTTCAGGTCGGGGAACAGGGAGATGCTGAAGTCCGTACAGAGGGAGCTGAGGAGAAAGATCAGAGAAGGCAAGGACAGCTTCAGGAAGAAGATGGAGGACAAGCTGCAACAGAGCGACATCAGCGGGGTCTGGAGAAACCTCAAAACCATCTCGGGGCTCCAGAATACCTCCCCCCAGGCCACGGGGGGCAGGGAGTGGGCGAACAACCTGAATCTGTTTTTCAATAGATTTGACCAACCGCCCTCCCCCCTGTCTGCACAACAACCACTGCTGCCTCTAAGAAATCAAGTCCTGCTACCCACTCCCCACTCCACCGACACCCCCCCCACTCCCAACACACAGCCCCCCATCCTGACCCTGACCAAGACCCAGGTGAGGACGGAGCTGAGGAAGATCAAGGCGAGGAAGGCGTCAGGACTGGACGGCATCAGCGCAAAGCTCCTCAAGTCCTGTGCAGACCAGCTGTGTGGGATTGTGACGTATATCTTCAACATGAGCCTGAAACTGGGGAGGGTACCACAGCTGTGGAAAACATCTTGTGTGGTACCTGTACCAAAAACTTCCCACCCCAAAGACCTGAACAGCTTCAGACCGGTGGCCTTGACGTCCCACTTGATGAAGACCCTGGAGAGACTGCTCCTTGCTCATCTCCGCCCCCTGGTGGAACCAGCGATGGATCCACTCCAGTTCGCCTACCAGCATGGCATTGGGGTGGAGGATGCGGTGATCTTCCTCCTTCACCGTTCTCTGTCCCACCTGGAGAAGCCCGGGAATATGGTGAGGATCATGTTCTTTGACTTCTCCAGTGCTTTCAACACCATCCAACCGATGATCCTGAAGGACAAGCTGCTGCGCGCAGGGGTGGACCAGCACCTGTCATCATGGATCCTGGACTACCTCACGAACCGGCCTCAGTTTGTGAGAACCCGGGACTGTGTTTCCGACACGATCATCAGTAGCACGGGGGCCCCCCAGGGAACGGTGCTGGCTCCCTTCTTGTTCACTCTTTATACTGCGGACTTCTCACACAACACAACACATTGCCATCTACAGAAGTTCTCTGATGACTCTGCGATTGTTGGTCTCATCTCCAGCGGAGATGAAGCTGAGTACAGAGGGCTTATCCAGGACTTTGTGGACTGGTGCCATCGGAACTGCCTCCAGATCAACGCGAGGAAAACTAAGGAGCTGGTGGTGGACTGCCGCAGGCATGGGCAGCCCCTCACAGCACCAGTAAATATACAGGGAACAGACATCGAGATGGTGACATCCTACAAGTACCTGGGTATTCATCTGAACAATAAACTAGACTGGTCACACAATACTGACGCACTCTACAAGAAGGGACAGCGCAGGCTGTTCCTGCTGAGGAGACTCAGGTCTTTTGGTGTACAAGGGGCGCTGCTGAAGTCATTCTATGACACGGTGGTGGCATCAGCCATCACTTTTGGAGTGGTCTGCTGGGGCAGTGGCATTACTGCAGCCGATAGGAAGAGACTGAACAAACTGATTAAGAAAGCTAGCTCTGTCCTGGGGCAACGCCTTGATCCGATGGAGGAGATAGGAGAGAGAAGGACGGTGGCTAAACTGTCATCTCTGCTGGAGTCCGAGTTCCACCCTATGCAGGACATACTGGATGCACTGAGGAGCTCATTTAGCAGCAGACTACATCATCCCAGGTGCACAACCGAGAGGTTTCGTAGGTCCTTCCTACCAACGGCTGTCAGACTGTACAACCTAAGCAGGGCTGCTCGCAGAGATAGCAAAAAGACGTAACAAACTAATAGTTTTTTTTGAATGCAAAAGATGCAATAGACTTACACAATGGTCCTCTCCGGCATACAACTAGGAACATACCGGTCGCTATGGAGGGTGAGAATATGTATGGGCACATAATCATACCATGTAGGATAACTAAATAGACGGTTATGCTGTTTCATCCCACCTAGCAACAATGCTCTGCACTGTGTGTGTTTATATATTTACATATTTATTCCATCTAGCTACAATGCTCTGCACTGGGTGTGTTTATATTTATATATCTATATATTTATTCCATCTAGCTACAATGCTCCGCACTGTGTTTTTATATATCTACATATTATTCCATCTAGCTACATTGCTCCGCACTGTGTGTGTTTATATACTTGCATATTTATTCCACCTAGCTGCAATGCTCCATACTGTGGGTGTTTATATATTTACATATTTATTCCATCTAGCTACAATGCTCTGCACTGTGTGTTCATATATTCATATATTTATTCCATCCAGCTACAATGCTCTGCACTGTGTGTCTGTGTGTGTGTGTGTGTGTATATATATATTTTATAGTAATATGTACATATGTATATTAGCTGCTCTTGCTTGCTTGTTTTTTCTTGCCTTCTGATTGTTGCTCTGAGTGTTGCTATCCCTGTGCTGTTGCAATCCTGGAATTTCCCCGTTGTGGGACTAATAAAGGCTTATCTTATCTTATCTTATCTTATCTTATCAGGCGCAGCATTACTGGCACCGGGATTCCTCTCTGTTCCGGAGCCGCAGGACAAAAGAAGGTGCGATAATGGTTGCCGTGGGTTTTATTGGGTTTGCGCTCGGTGGAAAAAAGAGGATTTGGAAGCCTCCCCTGCAGAGAGCTGGTTTTTGCGCAGCCCCTATGGCTGCCCGGGGAATTTCTGCCAAATAATCCGGCGCCGGACAGCTGCCCGTGTCAGCTTTTGCAGCGTAGCGCAAACACAGGCACTCAGGCGGGCCCTGCCCACCACTGGTTTCTGCGTGCTTTTGTGCCTAAAACTTTGAAGAAGGCGGAGTTTGTGTTCATCAGACACGACGACCAGCGCCCTCTATTGCCCCTGCACACATGTTGAAAATGGCCGTATCTCACAATGTTAAAGAATCATTTAAAAAATTCCTGTATCCAGACGGTGATCCGGATCATCCCCAAAATTTAATCAGTTCTTCCTTGTACCATTTCCAACAAGGCCTGAAAGTTTCATCGAAATCCGTCCAAAACTTTTTGAGTTATCTTGCTAACCAACAGACAAACAGACAGACAGACAGACAGACAGACAGACAGACAAACGCTGGCAAAAACATAACCTCCTCCTGGCCTTCGGCCTGGCGGAGGTAATAAATCACGGACTTTTGCCAATGTCCGAGTTCCTGGAGGCACATTGCATTTGATACAGTGGAACTTGTGCCAGTATCCACTTAATTTTTTGTAAAGCAATCTTAATAAATGTAAAATTTTGTATTGTCTTTACAGTAGATTCTAAATCAAGTCCCACAGTAAACATAAATTCATCAAGTTGAACTTTTCCTTAGACATTTGGAACTTTTCTCATAGATTTGCTTGGTTTTCTTCCTTACCAGTTTACCTTGTTCCTTATAGACATGATATTTCCTTTACAATAATCTACAGATATTTCCTTAAACATCTGGAAATTTATTGATGTAACATTTAACTTCTCCTATTGAATGTTGTGATTTCATTACCAAACAGTTTCATTTGTATTTTTCTCTTCATTATCACTGTCTGTGTGGTGTCCTGCAAACAATGTGGGCTACATTGACAATTGGAGCTCATTTTGGGGAGCTCATCTTAAATAAAAATATAATGTATAAGCATCCCAAAGTGATTAAACAAAAACTGGTAAAACTCAAATTAAACATAAAGCCTCTAAATTGAATGATTTGGCCTCTCTTCCTCCTCATAATTTAAAATTAAATGTGGTTTATTAAATATTAGGTCTCTAACTCCTAAGTCTCTGTTAGTCCATGATCTGTTAATTGATCATCAGATTGATTTAATTTCCCTTACAGAGACTTGGTTAGGGCAAGAGGATTATGTTGGGCTAAATGAATCAACTCCCTCTAATTATTTAAACTGTCAAAATCCCAGAAGTTCTGATCGTGGAGGAGGAGCAGCAACAATTTACCATTCCAAATTACTAGTTAATGTAAAGCAAAAAACATGTTATAATTCCTTTGAGGGCCTGGTCCTTAGTATTGGGCACTTTAGCAATTTTAGGCTAAACCCAGTTTTATTTGCCATAGTTCATCGTCCTCCATCAACCTACTCAGATGACACAATTATACCTGTTAATGAAGCCAGATGATAGTAATCAATTAGCCAAATTCGAAGCCTGTCTTAAGGAAATCAAAGCTTGGATGACTTGTAATTTCCTGTTATTAAATTCAGATAAGACTGAAGTCATTCTTGTTGATCCAAAAAACCTTAGAAATACCTTTTCAAATCAAACTTTCAGTTTAGGTGCGGTTACTCTTTCTCTTAAAAGCTCTGTAAGGAACCTTGGAATTATTTTTGATCAAGATCTGTCTTTCAATTTACATATTAAATTTGTTTCTAAGACTGTCTTCTATTCTTTGCGTAATATTACCAAGATTAGGAGCATCTTGTCTCAGAGTGATGCTGAGAAACTGATCCATGCTTTTGTTAGCTCTAGATTAGATTATTGTAATTCTTTATCAGGTTGTCCTATAACATCTTTAAAAGGTCTTCAGCTGATCCAAAATGCTGCAGCAAGAATTTTAACAGGTACCAGAAAGAGAGATCATATCTCTTTGGTTCTGGCCTCCCTTCAATGGCTTCCCATAGAGTTAAGAATTAAATTTAAAATTCTTTAAGTTTTGTAGGGTTCCCCCTACAGTTGAAAGTGCTATGAGATGACTGTTGTTGTGAAATGGCACCATATAAATAAAGTTGAATTGAATTGAATTCATTATTAATCATCTATTGGTAATTTTTATGTATTATCTATTTTTCTGAGGATTGCTAATTATTTTGCTAATTAATTTCTTTGATACTCCCTTTTTTGATGCATGTAGATGCACATGCAGCAAATTTACAGGGTATTTGCTTGATTCTTTTACTGAAAGGAAGTGTGTTACCACTTTTAATTTAGATGAAAAGTTGTGGGTAGTACAGCTCCTTCAAAATAAGATTTCATTAATCATGGGTTCTTTTGTGACGTCTCTTGAACTAATTTACAAATTCCATTTAAAAAAAACAAACAAAAAAACAAAAACAAAAACAAAATAACTATCTGTGTATTTTTGATATGCTTCAGCATTGATAAATAAGATCAGTTTGTCCAGTTGAACACAGATAGGTTGAACTTGAATAAATAAATAAAGATTGTGTCACACTCTTTCAGTCAATGGAAAGGTGGACATGTTGCCTAATTAGAATTTGGTTTAATTTCATACAAGGAATGCCTCATTTTATACATTCCTTGGTAAATTATGGGGTGGAATGTAGTTCTCCCTGACCCAGCTTGGCCACGGCCGAATCAGGAAAACACGTTCCTCATTACTGTCACATTTCTGAAATATGATGTTGTCACACCATTATGTGGTGAGTAACATCAAATGTATCCTGCAGTGCAAAATCATATAAAATCATATAAACATTACATTTGTAAAGTCAGAGTCATTTAAATCAGTATACCTTATGTCATTTACAATGTCATACAAAGTCATACTTAGCTTAAAAAAATGCTTATCAATTTAAGGATCCTTTCTCCTGTGGTCAATGTCAATGTCAGTTATTATTTTTATTATTTTATTACATATTGCATATGTAACCAAAGATTTATTAAATTAAAAGGTAATTGATGGGATATTTTCAAGTTTCATTGATTATTCTATATGATTTTAATGCTATATTATTCTATTTTATATTATAATTGTATCTGGTGCATATAATAAGCCAATGTCTGATTCACCGTATTTTTCCATTGTCTCAGAGCTTGAAAAGACTGTCTGTTTTTCAGTGTGAGATTAGGTTGAACAAGATTGTAAATAATGACGAAGGTTTCATTGTTTTATCATACAAATGCCTGAGGTTAGTCAAGCTAAGTCACCAGCAGAATGTTCAGTGCTGATCACAGATTAGAAGCAGTCTCTTGGAGAGATGGCTCCAGCTAGTCTAGCTTAGATAAAGTCAGGGCCTTGAACACATGTTAGGGAGTTGGTGTTAGCAAGCTCTGAGGCAGTAATGATGATTTTATGATTCCTTGTTAATTTGGCAAATCTAATTCCTGGTGAAAGCTTAAAAAAAAATTGAATGCTTTCCCTTTCCTTTTGAAAACAAAGAATAAGGAATAGCAGAAAAACCTTTAAATCACACCTAAAGCTTCCACAATTTGAATGTGAGTTCGCTACTCCCAACAAGTATTCACTAAATATGCTATGAATCAATGAAGGTTTTACCAATTGACATGGGTAATCACTTAGTTTAAGATTATATTCAAACAAAACAATAGCCTATATTAAAAGCCTTAGACCAACGCTGCATTTTAGAATGAATAACTGTAGATATAAACCTAGTCTCTGTTTTCAAAAATTTATGACACAAAATTGATTGACTGATTGATTTTATTCATTTGAACATTCTGAAAAAGAAAAAAAGAATTTAAAACAAAACAAAAAACAAGCCAAAAATAAAATGTTCAAAAGGAGTGGGAAGAAGCCAATGCTTATATAGTCCCACCCCTTTTCCATACCCAACAAATTACAATATCACTCTTAGTCATCATTCATCCCATATCATACACTCCATAGTCAAATTATACAACAGAAATGACACAACAACGACAGTCCATATTGACAATACCACCATCCAACAATATTGCAACAACAATAAACAAACACTTCTGGCATGTTCAACACAAACACAGACAACAACATCACCATAACACAATAACACACACAACAACAACCTTCCCTCACTGAAGACACATTGTAACATCACTGCCCTTCATTCTCATACTGCTCAAAAATCATTTCTTTATATGTTGATTTAAGTATATGGATGTGTGGACATTGCCTGTGTTTCTCCCCCAACCCATTCCACAATTTTACCCCACACACAGACACACAAAAACTCTTCCTAGTAGATCTTACTAAGTGCATTTTAAATTTTGTGTTCCCCCGTAAATTATATTTCCCTTCTCTCTCACTGAATAGATTTTGTATATTGTGTGGCAAAAGGTTTTTACTGACTTTAAACATTAATTGTGCTGTATAATATTGAACCAGGTCCCGTAATTTCAATAACTTTGAATGTAAAAACAATAAATTAGTATGTTCGAGATACCCGACTTTGTGTATAACACGGACTGCCCTTTTTTGTAATAGTAGCAATGAATTAAGTTTACTTTTATAACTGTTACCCCAGACCTCTATACAATAGGTCAAGTATGGAAGTACTAATGAGCAATACAAGATATGAAGTGATTTGTAATCTAGGACCTGTTTAATTTTATTTATAATTGCAATATTTTTTGCAACTTTGTTTTGTATGTATCTGACGTGTGGTTTCCAACTAATTTTATCATCTAGTATTACACCCAAAAACTTGATCTCAACTTTTTCAATAACTACATTATCTATATGAATATGTACGTACATCTTCTTTATTTTGACAATTACCAAATATTATTACCTTAGTTTTATCTATATTTAGTGATAATTTATTACATTTTTTAAGCTTATTTAATTCATTATTTAGAGTATGGATTAGTTGATTATAATTATTTCCAGAATAAAATATATTAGTATCATCAGCAAATAATATTATTTTTAATAATTTAGAAACTCACAGTCTGTGGCCTGTATTTTTTTAAGGCTGATTCTGTCTATTCTTATCTAGGTCAAAATGACACAGCTCACTAATCAGTCTCAGTGTCTATCAAAATTCTTGTGGTATTGTGGTACATGCGTTCTTGTGGTACATGTCATTTATTAAAAGGGTAAGTATAGTATTATTTAAACAAGGCAACAATATAACATACACTTACCAAGACCTACTCACATGTGATCTACAATGTTATTTATGCAAATCCGACGGCGAACGCTGGGACAGCGCGTGACGCCATCCACTCAGTAACTGGCAGGCTGCTGACAGAACATCCAGATGCTCTTCTGCTCATCTCAGGTGATTTCAACCATATTTCACTGTCCCCCATTCTACCCACGCTCACCCAGTATGTCACATGCCACACTAGAGACAATAAAACACTGGACTTATTCTATGCAAACACGAAGGAGGCGTACACCTCATCACCACTCCCTCCACTCGGGAGATCAGATCACAACTTGAGTTCATCTCCTGCCGGTGTACAAACCCCTAGTACACAGACAACCTCCGGTCATGCGCACAGTGAAGTTATGGTTTGAGGAGGCAATGGACGCTCTAAAGGACTGTTTTGAAACCACTGCCTGGGAGCAGCTCTGCAATCCACATGGTGAGGACATCGATGGCCTCACTCACACCATCATGGACTACATCAGCTTCTGTGTGGACAACACCGTACCCACCAAGACCATGCGGTGTTGCTCAAACAACAAACCCTGGATCAACCCTGAGATAAAAACACTTCTGAGAGAGAAGAAGAGGATCTTCAGGTCGGGGAACAGGGAGATGCTGAAGTCCTTACAGAGGGAGCTGAGGAGGAAGATCAGAGAAGGCAAGGACAGCTTCAGGAAGAAAATGGAAGACAAGCTGCAACAGAGTGACATCGGTGGGGTCTGGAGAAACCTTAAAACCATCTCTGGATTCCAGAATACCTCCCCTCAGGCTACGGGGAGCAGAGAGTGGGCGAACAATCTGAACCTGTTTTTTAATAGGTTTGACCAACCGCCCTCCCCCCCGACTGCACAACAACCACTGCTGCCTCTAAAGTCATCGAGACCTGCTGTCCACACCCCACTCCACCAACACCCCCCCCACTCCTAGCACACTGCCCCCCAACCTGACCCTCACTAAGACCCAGGTGAGGACGGAGCTGAGGAAGATCAAGGCGAGGAAGGCCTCAGGACCGGACGGCATCAGCGCGAAGCTCCTCTAGTCCTGTGCAGACCAGCTGTGTGGGATTGTGGAGCACATCTTCAACCTGAGCCTGAAGCTGGGGAGGGTACCACAGTTGTGGAAAACATCTTGTGTGGTACCTGTACCAAAGACTTCCCACCCCAAAGATCTGAACAGCTACAGACCAGTGGCCCTGACGTCTCACTTGATGAAGACTCTGGAGATACTGCTCCTTGCTCACATCCGCCCCCTGGTGGGACCAGCGATGGATCCACTCCAGTTCGCCTACCAGCATGGCATTGGGGTGGAGGATGCAGTGATCTTCCTCCTTCACCGTTCTCTGTTCCACCTGGAGAAGCCCGGGAATGTGAAAAGGATCATGTTCTTTGACTTCTCCAGTGCTTTCAACACCATCCAACCGATGATCCTGAAGGACAAGCTGCTGTGCGCAGGGGTGGACCAACACCTGTCATCATGGATCCTGGACTACCTCACTAACCGGCCACAGTTTGTGAGAACCCGAGATTGTGTGTCCGACACGATCATCGGTAGCACAGGGGGCCCCCAGGGAACGGTCTTGGCTCCCTTCCTGTTCACCCTTTATACTGCGGACTTCTCACACAACACAACACACTGCCATCTACAGAAGTTCTCTGACGACTCTGTGATCGTCGGCCTCATCTCCAACGGAGATGAAGCTGAGTACAGAGGACTTATCCAGGACTTCGTGGACTAGTGCCATCGGAACTGCCTCCAGATCAACGTGAGGAAAACTAAGGAGCTGGTGGTGGACTGCCGCAGGCAAGGACAGCCCCTCACAGCACCAGTAAACATCCAGGGAACAGACATTGAGATGGTGACATCCTACAAGTGCCTGGGTGTTCATCTGAACAATAAACTAGCCTGGTCACACAATACCGATGCATTCTACAAGAAGGGACAGCGCAGGCTGTTCCTACTGAGGAGGCTCAGGTCTTTTGGTGTACAAGGGGCGCTGCTGTAGACATTCTACGACACGGTGGTGGCATCAGCCATCACTTCTCGAGTGGTCTGCTGGGGCAACGGCATTACAGCAGCCGATAGGAAGAGACTGAACAAACTGACCAAGAAAGCTAGATCTGTCCTGGGGCAACGCCTTGACCCAGTGGAGTTGATAGGAGAGAAGGATGGTGGCTTAACTGTCATCTCTGCTGGAGTCCGAGTCGCACCCTCGCACTGAGGAGCTCATTTAGCAGTAGACTACATCATCCTAGGCGCGCAACCGAGAGGTTTCACAGGTCCTTCCTACCTACGGCTGTCAGACTGTATAACCTAAGCAGGGCTGCTTGCAGAGATAGCAAAAAAACGTGACGACCTAATAGTATTGAATGCAAAAGACGCAATAGACTTACACAGTGGTCCCCTCCAGTATACAACTAGGACAATATCAGTCGCTACGGAGGGTGACAATATGTTTGGGTACATATTCATGCTATGTAGGATAACTAAGTAGACAGTTATGCTGTTTATTCCATCTTGCTACAATGCTCTGCACTGTGTATATATGTATATTTACATATTTATGTGTACGTATGTATATTCACTGCTCTTATTATTATTATTATTTTTCTTATCTTCTTAATTATTGCTCTGAGTGTTGCTATCCCTGTGCTGTTGCAATCCTGGAATTTCCCCATTGTGGGACTAATAAAGGCTTATCTTATCTTATCTTACCTTTGTTTGATAATCCGTAGCCTCTGGCAAATCATATGCAAAGACACATTAATTATCAATCTCTTTTGAACCTCTATGCTTTAAATCATGTGATATAGGGTATACGTAAAGCCTTCAGTTATTAGGCATTATTAAATGACATCATAATATTGTAATATTCAATTAATTTCATCCTTGTCATGCTGGTACCATTGATTAAGATGTAAACAGTTATACTTAACTTAATATCCTATGGGTCTGTAGTCACGTAGTCACACGTCAGTCCTTCTTCCTTTAAAAGGCACTGTTATACTTCAGTCAAAGAAAAAGGGTCAGTAATACGTCAAAAATTGCTTTAAAAATATATAAATAATTTATCACGTACGCAACATTAGTTAAAACCCCGCAAAGTTAGATTGAAAAGGTAAAAACCCAAAACTTTGTAAAAATACCCATATTTAGATTACTTTTCTTTCACACAGATCAACCACATACACACACACACAGAATTGTTATTATCTCCACAAGGTCGAAACAGGTCCTTCCATTTTTTCTACACTGCCATAACGCAAAACTAGTCAACTCCTTTTGCTCAAAGCTACTATTTTCAGGAAAGACAAAACAGATCACAGAAAGACAAAACAACCCAACTGCAGCTGCCTCTATCTAAGACTCTCACACACACAAAAAAAATAAAAAAAATATAATAACTGTGTTTCTCATTGTCCGTTTTAACGTTATCCGGTTCTGTTGCCATTTAATCCGACCGTCTTTAAATATTATAGTCTAGTATCAATATCTTATAACATAGAATGAAATTATTATGATTTTATTTATTTCCACTTCCTCACAACAATATTGCCTCACACACCACTTATACATTTATTTCACACACAGTAAATCCTTATCTAATGCGGTAAGACCAACTATTTTTTAGAAACGCGCTCGTTGCAGTTTCTCTGGGAGTTTCAACCTTTTTTGATCTGAGCTAAATATGCTAGGGGTGCCAACTCTACTTTTTGAAATCAAGCAATGATTCCAAGGGGTTAAAACCTTTTGGCCAAGCTATGCGTAACGGGGTGACTTTACTTTTCCAGTGACCTCAAATAAATACTTGCCACTGCGGAGTTAAACCAATTACCCAAGCAACAAGCGAAACGGGGGTAACTTTACTTTTCCAGTGACCTCAAATAAATACTTGCCACTGCGGAGTTAAACCGATTACCCAAGCAACAAGCGAAACGGGGGTAACTTTACTTTTCCAGTGACCTCAAATAAATTCTTGCCACTGCGGAGTTAAACCGATTACCCAAGCAACAAGCGAAACGGGGGTAACTTTGCTTTTCAACTGACCTCGAATAAATATTTGTCACTGTGGAGTTAAACCGATTACCCAAAAAGCAAGCGCATCGGGGGTAACTTTGCTTTTCCAGTGACCTCGAATAAATATTTGTCACTGTGGAGTTAAACCAATTACCCAAGTTCTCTCCAACCCTTCCGGTGGCCCTAAAGGATTTTTTTTGTCTTTATTTATATGTCCACCGGACTTTCAGGGACAGTATTAACGCGTCTGACTTATCCCTCGGGGTCAAAACCATTTGGAGATTTCCTCATCAAACTCAGTAAATATATTTCTTAAAACAACATATCATAAATTCAAGACCATATCTCAGTTTCATTCCACAAATAAAATCACACGTGCATGAATATTTAATCTCTACAGAAAGGGCTGTCCCCGAAGGGACAGGCAGAAATTAATTGAAAAAGGTTTTCTGCTCACCTCTTATCATGTTGTGGCCGCCAGTCTGTAGAGAAAAAAATCCTCACACCATTTACAAAACTAAAACTAACATTTAGCCTCGCAACCGGGCGGAAACACCAAATTGTTGAGTCTAACATACCTTAAACTCCAGTTCTTTGATACGACAGCCAAATAACCAGGCTGAGAGATGAAGTATATTTTCCTTTTGTTACTGAAAGTGAGATATGGTTACAGGCAGCGCTGGGACACACCTCTTTAGGCAATTCCTGGTGAGAGTGTGCCACCCCAAAATGGAGCCCTATGGTTTTTATAGCCTGACCACCCCCCTCATGCAAGAGGGAGGGGTTTTTACCTCATTGTATCTGTAACATATTTTAAACTTACGCGCCAGCTCAGCTGTGTACAGAGCTGATTCTAACTGATTTCAACAAATGAATTATGGGGTGTATGCTAGACTCTGCAGTGTAGCGTGTACAGCAAGCAGATAAAGAAGTGTGAGAGACAGACAGAGAAATCAAGTCAATTTATCAACATAACCGCCCCCACTGCCAAACCAGACGCATCACAAGTCACAAAAGTCGGCCATTTTGGATCAAAGTGGACCAACACTGGAGGGGAGGTGAGCTGGGATTTCAGCCTAGCGACTGCTGCTAGGCTGAGTCCACTGCCACGGCGTGTCCTGCTTCAGAAGGGCCCAGAGGGGTTCGATAGTCTATGAATAATGGGGAATAAAATGCCTATAGAAGTTTATCATGCCCAGGAATGAAGAGATTTGTATGGGTGATGTGGGGTCGGGGAGACACAGGACCGCCTCCACGTTTGAGTGCAGGGGGCTCAGGCCCTCGGCCGCAAGCCGGAATCCCACAAACTCAATGGAATCCACTGCGAAAATGCACTTTTCCCCGTTCAACGTGACTCCGTGCTCCAGCAGCACCTTCATCACTCCTCTCAAACGACTGTCGTGTTCTTCCCGTGATGTGCCATACACCACGATGTCATCCAGGTACACCACTACACCCCTGAGGCTGGCCAGAATTGTGGACATAATCTTCTGAAAGCAGCTTGGTGCTGAGCTCAGACCAAAAGGCATGCGGGTGCACCTGAAAACGTCCATGTGGGTCACGAACGCTGTCAGGTTCCTGCTGGCTGGGTGGAGGGCCACCTGCAGATAACCCTGGCGAACATCCAGCTTTGTGAACACCCTTGAGCTGCTAAACATTGCGGTGAGCTCCTCCATCGTGGGGAGAGGGTATTTGTCAGGGATGATTGCTTTATTAACCATCCTGAGGTCAATGCATGGCTGGATGCCTCCTGTCTTCTTCCTGGCCACCACGATGTTCGAAACCCACGGCGAGGCATCCACTTTCTCGATGATGCCGGCTCTAAGCAGTTTATTCAGTTCCACAGTGACGTCGTCCCGCAGGGCGAGGGGAAGCCACTGTAATGGTTGGATCTTGGGTGTCATGCTTGGGTCTATGAGCAGGTGGTGGCTGAACGCTTTAATACATCCCAGGCCCACGAACAACGCCAGCCAGCGGGCATGCCACTCAGGGGACACCGTCAGCACCGTTGAGCCCGCTGGGTCCGTGATGGAGGATCCTAACTTGCCCAGCAGATCAATTCCCAGCAAGTCGGCCCCCTGGCGTGAAACCTGGAAAGTAAATGCGGGAATAGTCCTTGACCCACATGTTACTGAGAAGCTGACTGTGCCTGCCATGTCAATTTTAGCGTGACCATACCCAAACATTTTCACAGCCCCTGCTTTAATGGGTTTGGCCAGGAAAAAATCTTTTCAACGTGGTCATGCTCAGTATGGTTTTACCAGCTCCTAAGTCCACCATAAGCGGCACATCAACCCCGTCTAGCTGCAAGATGTACCACCCCTTCTTGGTGCCCACCACACACACCGGCGTCATGCTTTCGGGCTCTGCAGCTGTGGTGCAGACCCTGGCCCAGTGATTAGAACGGCTGCAGTTATGGCACTTTTCTCCTCTGGTGGGGCAAGTGGACGTGCCCCACCATCTTCTGTCTGTTTTCTGTTTGTAATTCATGTCAATGTATATATTCTATTCCAGTTTTGTCAGTCAGTCAGTTTTGCCTTTGTGTTCATGCGCAACCCTCGCGCTGCCAGTTATTTGTGTTTTAGTTATTGTTAATAAATTATTGTTTCTGCACCATATCTCCGCCTGCACCTGAGTCCTATGAACATACATCCTTGACAGAATGATGCCACCATTGTTGGACTCAGCAAGCAGAGATTTTGGGAGCCTGGGACTCGATGACGAACAGGCTAATGCATCCAGCCTCCTCCAGATCTTTGTCTCGAACTCCCACCAAGTGTCGCTTACTACAGGAAGCCCAGGAGTATCTGGGGGCTGCACTGGATCTGGCGAAGGCAAAACCTCATCTTTGGGATGGCTGTGAGTTGGCAGAGCTGGCGGATTCAGTCACCCGCCTCTATTATATGCACCAGGAGGGGGTGTGGAGCATCCCTGGCATGCGTACCACCCCAGACCGACAACCCTTGCACGGACAGGAGGAGAGCTCTCCGGTTGAGATGAAGCCTGTGTTGACGTGTTGACGACAGAGTGCCCCCTGGTCTCAGCATTACGGACCCAGTGCCTTCCATGAAACGTCTCCTGGCATCATTACACATGCCTCCTCTGCCATCAACCTCTGATGACCCCGCTGTGTACCGGATCGGGGTTATGGCGACTGTGCTCTCCTGTGTGGCCGAGAAGGATGAGCTGGAGGAGCGCATGCAAGTTTTGCTTTCCCAGACTGAGATTATGCTGGACTATAAACCCTGGTTACTCCCAGAATGTCTCTCAGCGGGGCAAGGATCAGCTGGCCACCAAAGGCTCTGCTAGGAAGCGAGCATTGACAAAGCACCATATGGCACAGCAGTCCAAACAATCCCGTCTGATCTCCCCTGTTCCTTCTCACCTGTTTTCAGAGTGCTTGCCGATTCTGGGTGGAAACAGACTGATTATGGAGGCGCCTACGATTTCTGAAGTTCCTGTTTCAGTTTCAGCTTCCTCCTCAGGGCATACACCTGAGCGCTCCACCAGCTTCACCAGTGAAAAAGCCTACAGCTCGGCCTGTGAAAAAGCATGCAGCCTCTCCTGAGATTTTGCTGGCTCCCATGCCTGCAGCTTCGCTTGGTAACATGCCTGTAGGGCCAGCTCTTCCTGCTGCATTTGATGCACGCATCAAAGCTCCAGCTGTTCCCTGAGGGGCACGCTCTAGTTCCTGTTCTGCCAGAGATGCATGCTCCAGTTTCTGTAGCTCATCCAGAGGCGGTCACCCCAGCAGCTGTGGATTGGGAGCTCAGGCAAGTACTTCTCTCTTCTTTAACACCAATATTAGGAAAGACTTGCCTAGTTCCTGGTAATTGTGGTGACGCTTCACTCACTGCCTGCCTCCCTCCTTTGTCCCAGGTGACTGTAGTGAGGTCGGACGCTCTCGCATCTCAGGAGACATTGCTGGAGATCTGCACACTACAACCTTCAGCACCCGAGGCCAGCACGCATCCGCCATTTGTCCCTGAGGCCAGTGCGCACCTATCATCTGTTCCTGAGACTGGCGCGCACCTGCTGTTTGTTCCAGTGCCTGGGGCGCACTCGTCGGTTGTTTCAGAGGAAGGCACACCATCGCCTGATGTTTCTGTGTATAGTGCACTGCTATCATCTGTCCCTGTAGTCAGTGTGCCTGTGTCACTAATATCAGAGGTTAGTGCGCAACAATTATCTGTCCCAGAGCTCAGCGCCCTTCTGTCAGCTGTTCCTGTGGACTGTGCGTCCCAGCCACCTGCTATGGAACTAACAACTCTCCTACCATCTGTTTGTGAATTAAAGACTCCTGTATTTGTATCTCCTGAAACAGAAATGTCTGTATTTGTGTCTCCTGAACCAGAAATTTCTGCATTTGTGTCTCCTGAACCAGAAATTTCTGCATTTGTGTTTCCTATGCCAGAAATTTCTACATTTGTGTTTCCTGTGCCAGAAATTTCTGCATCTGTGTTTCCTGAACCTGAATTGTCTGCATTTGTGTTTCCTGAACCAGAAATTTCTGCATCTGTGTTTCCTGTGCAAGAAATTTCTGCACCTGTGTTTCTTGAACCAGAAATTTCTGCATTTGTGTCTCCTGAACCAGAAATTTCTGCATCTGTATTTCCTGTGCCAGAAATCTCTGCATCTGTGTTCCATGTGCCAGAAATTTCTACATCTGTGTCCCCTGAGCTAAAAAATTCTGTATCTGTGTCTCCTGAGTAAAAGATCCCTGCATCTTTGTCTCCAAAACTAGAAATTTCTGCATTTGTGTCTCCTGTGCCAGAAATTGCTGCATCTATGTCCCCTGTCCCAGAAATTTCTGCATCTATTTCCCCAGAGCCAGAAATATTTGCTTTTGTGTCCCCTGAGCCAGAAATCTCTGCATCTGAGGCACTTGAACTAAAAATGCCTGTTATCTGTGTCTGCATTAAGCTTTTCTGTGTTAGCCCCTGAGTTTAGAGTTTCTGTACTATTTCCAGTGCATAAGGTATCTATGTTGCTGCCTGAATCAGAAGCTCTTATGTTGTTTAAAATTCCCATTTGGTTGTCCCTGAGGCAAAGGGCTCCTTTGTGGTCTCCAAAGCAAAGGGCCCCAATGTTACCTTCTGAGTTTGAAACCCCCATGTTGTTTTCTTTTGGGCAAAGGGCTCTAATGTTATCTCCAGAGTTTAAAGGTGTTATAATTTCACTTCTGAAGCTTACAAGTTTTTTTTGTTGTTGCCCTCTAAGGTTGAAGTTTTTGAGAGTGGGGCTTTTGTGTCACCTTCCCCTGAGCATTATGCTCCTGTGTTAGCTTTAGAGCAGAGAGCTCCTATGCTAGCTTTCAAGCAGAGAGTTCTTGTGTTAGTTTCAGAGTTGAGAGCTCGTGTTGGCTTCAGAGGAGGGAGCTCTTGTGTTAGTTTTAGAGTGGGGAGCTCCTGTGCTAGCTTTAGAGCAGGGAGGTCCTGTGTTAGCTTTAGAGCAGGAGCTCCTGTGTTGTTTTCTAAGCCTAAAGCTTCTGTGTTTCCTTCTGAGGTTAGGGCGTCTATGACGTCTCCTGGGTTTGAGGTTTCTATGTTGTCTTCTCCAGAGGCTAAAATGTCCATGTTGTCACCTCCAGAGGTTAATATGCCCATGTTATCATCTCCAGAGGTTGATATGTCCTTGTTACCATCTCTTGAGTTTGTGGGTTCCTTGTTATCATCTCTTGAGTTTAAAATTTGCGTGTTATCCTTTAACTGAGAAGATCCTGTGTTATCTTGTGAACGAATAAATTCTGTTTTTAAATCTTTGTTATCCTCGGTAAGAGAAGATCCTGTGTTATTTTCAGAACAAGGGGCTTGTGTGTTTTCTCCTGTCTGGTGGCCCATGGACTTTGGTAGGCCACACAACGCATCATGTTCACCCCTCAGGTGGCTTATGGATTCAAGTAGGCCCCCTGAACCGCCGTGCTCTTCGGTTCGCTGGGCCTGGGACTCTGGTAGACCACCCGATCCGCCTTGCTTTTTGGTCCGGTGGCCCTGGGACTTTGGCAGGCTACCTGACTCGTTCTTGTTTTTGGTTTGGGGCTGTGGACTTTGGTTATGCTCCTCAAACTATGTTGTTTGGTTTTGGACTTTGTTTGGGGAAAAGGATTTGTTTTGCCCCACCTAGTCTGGAACCCCCACCACCCACCCTGAGAGTTTTTTTTTCTTGGTTTTTTGTTTTGGTGTAACCTTTGGGGTGTCTGGGAGCCACCCATTGAGAGGGGAGTAATGTCAGGAAATGCATTGGACCCACAGCCTCACTTTGAGTTATTTTATGTTTTCTACATTCATCATTGTTTATTAGATCTATGATTCTGTTCTTAGTTCTGTCATTTTTTGTTATGGTCATGTCTCCCCTGTGATCCTGTTTCATGTCCTGTCTCCCTCTGTGTGTGGTAGCCTCACCCCCTCCTGTCATTCCCTCTTGCCTGTTGTGTCAGCTGTCTTCTTCTTCTTTTAGATTTGATTGGTGGTTGGCAACCAGCTTACAGGTGCATTACTGCCATGTACTTCACTCTGTATTATCACTCTATCTGGTCAGAAGCTATAGTCCTTACCGCCACATACTTCACTCAGCAAACATCACTCTATGTATCAAAAGTCAGAATTCTTCTTGGTTGGCAACATCTTCTTCGTCTTCTTCACTCTATATCTTTGTATAAGGGGTTCTTATAAGGAATTCTGAACAATCTTCTTCTTCTTCTTCTTCAAACAGTGAGATTTCCATGTTTACATGATGTCTATAACACTCTATCTGGTCATTACTCTATAAAAAGTTCTTATAAGGAGTTCTGAACAATCTTCTTCTTCTTCTTCTTCTTCAAACAGTGAGATTTCCATGTCTACATGATGTCTATAACATTCTATCTGGTCCCAATCTATATTCTTCAGGTCATCACTCTATCTCTGTGTCAGCTGTCTGTAATTATTGCCCTCCTTACCTGTGTTGTATTGTCCTGATTATCCACCTTGTCTATATATTGTGTGTGCTTTCCGCCATCTGACGTGGCATCATTAATGTCTTCTTGTTGAGTCCTGTCCGTGAGAAATTCATGTCAGTGTATATACAGTGGGGGAAAAAAGTATTTAGTCAGCCACCAATTGTGCAAGTTCTCCCACTTAAAAGATGAGAGAGGTCTCCAATTTTCATCATAGGTATACCTCAACTATGAGAGGAAAATGAGAAAAAAAAATCCAGAAAATCACATTGAAGGACTTTTTTTTTTTTTTGTAACTTAGATTTTTATTCATTTTTCATCATATATATTGCATTCAGATCACAGTCTACATTTAAAAACAAAGGGGTTAGAGTAAGAAAGAGAAAAAAAGGGGGGGGGGACAAATGTTGGAGCATCAAGTTTTTAGTTTCCATCTCTTAATTCTTCTGGTTTTTCCAGCGTCTTTGGTTATTCTTTCAATTTCTGTCTCGTTGTTGCACTTTGTAGTGTGTCCATTTCCACCATTTTTTTTCATATTGTCCTTCTTGCATTCTTTGTCGATATGTTAGTTTTTCCATTAAACGTATATCCTCAACAATGTCAGTCCATTGCTCTTGGTCAGGAAGAACTTCTGATCGCCATTTTCTTGTGATTGTTTTTTTTACATGCAATCAGCAAGATTTTAACTAGATATCTGTCCTCAGCCTGTATTACATTGTCTCTTTTAAGATCGCATAAATACATCAAGTTACAGTTCATTGGTATATTATAGTATCCTAATATCCTCTGTATTGTCACATGTATAGATTTCCAGAATGATGAGATTTTGCAGCATTTCCAAAATATATGTGAGTGGTCTGCATTTTGAGCCCCACATCCCCTCCAGCATAAAGATTGGGTATTTGTATATTTTCCTTGAATCTGTGGTGTAATGAAATAGCGAATCAGGTTTTTCCATCCAAATTCCCTCCATGTCCTTGAATTTGTTGATGTGTGTTGTGTTTTCCATATTTCCTGCCAGCTTTCTTCTGTTATGTTTAAATTTAGCTCTTTCTCCCATTTCTCCTTTATATAGTTACTTGAATGATTGTTTGCCATAAGTTTCTGATATAGCTTTGAAATAATTCTTATTTTATTTCCTGTATATGAGCTTAAAATGAATTGTATAATCTCGCTCACATCTGTTTGGAGGTTATGCCTAATCTTCTTCATATAATAGTCTCTCATCTGCAGATATCTGAAGAATTCCGATCTTTCTAGTTTAAATTTTCTCCTGATGTTTACAAAGCTCCCGAGATCTTTTTTTCCGATATTGCCCCATGCTGTGATTCCCTAGTTCACCAGATTTTTGTATCCCCTATCTTGTTTTGCCGGTTCAAACTGACTGTCAAATGCTACCCATTTCAATAGTTTTATGTCTTCCTTTATATTATACTTTTGTACTATTTTATACCACAGTTCCAAAGTAAATTTAGTGATTGGGTCTATTTGTTTGATTTGCTTATATGCATCTTTATCTCCTATTATGCTTTGTACTGGGAGTCCATCAATTTCCTTTTCCATTTCTTTCCATTTTGCCTCATATCCTTCATCGCACCAACATATGATATATCTTATTTGTGCTGAGTAGTAATATTCCTTTAGACTCGGTAGGCCCATGCCTCCTTTCTCTTTTGGTAACTGGAGAGTTTTATATTTCACTCTTGGCTTTTTACCTCCCCAAACAAATCTCGATATCATCCTGTCCCACTTTGAGAACTGGGCATCTGGAATCTCTGTTGGTAGAGCCTGGAAGAGGTAAAGTAATCTAGGTTGTATGCTGATTTTGACTGTCTCAATTTTTGAATTCAGATCCATATTTAAGATTGACCATCTATCAATATCTTTTTTTATTTCTTGTTCCAACCTATCATAGTTTGCTTTATAGATTTTGCTTAGATCTTTAGGTATGTTCACTCCAAGGTATTTTATTTCTTTTTGTTTCCAGTTTAGTTTGATCTTATCAGTTATCTGGTTTAGAGGGTTATAGTGGAATGTCAGTATTTGTGTTTTTGTTATGTTTATCTTGTATCCTGATAATTTTCCAAAATTTTCTATCAAGTTCATCATTTCCATTATTGATTCATCTGGTTGTTCAAGGTAAACTATAATATCGTCTGCAAATAGCCCAATCTTGTGTTCCGCTCCCTTTATTGTTACACCTTTTAATTTCTTATTTTGTCGTATCGCTTGAGCCAGTGGCTCTATGAACAGAGCAAACAAGGTGGGCGATAAGCAGCATCCCTGCCTGGTTGATCTTTGTATATTTACTTTGTCTCTTAAGCTACCGTTTATCTTGATTCTTGCCACAGGTTTTTAATACAGTGTCTTCATGCACTGTACTGATTTTTCGTTAAATCCAAAGCGTTCCAGCACATTATATAGGAACATCCAATTAACTCTATCAAATGCTTTTTCTGCGTCTAAACTCATTATTACTGTGCTTTTCTTTTCTTTATGTATTTGATTAATTATATGTATTGTTCTCCTGATATTATCATGTGTTTGGTGTCCCTCTATGAAACCAGTTTGATCATCCTCTATCAATTCCGTCAAGAATGTCTTTATTCGTTTACAGATAATTGTTGTATATATTTTATAATCCACATTTAATAAAGAGATTGGCCTATAGTTTCCGCATTGTTCCCTATCTTTCCCTGGCTTTAAAATAACTGAAATAATGGTTTCGTTCCATGATGGAGGTATTTTGTTGTTGTTTAATGTCAAATTAAATGACTTTAGGAGCTGTGGCGTGAGTTCTTCTATAAACAGTTTGTAAAACTCAGATGGGTATCCATCACTACCTGGTGATTTACCGTTTTTAAGTGACTTAATCACATCTTTAATCTCTTGTGTTGTTATTTCTGCTGTTAGCTTTTCATTTTGTTGGTTTCCTATTGATGGCAAGTCCAATGTGCATAGAAATTTTTTAATATCCTTAACATTTGTCTCTTCAGGTTGCGAGTATAGTTCTTGATAGAATTTATGGAATATTTCTTCGATGTTTTCTGGGGTAACTGTGGTTTTATTTGTGATGGGGTCCTTAATCTTATATACATTATTCACTGTTTGTTGTTTTCTTAACCGTTTTGCCAGCAGTTTTGTTGCCTTTGGCCCCGTTTCATAATATTTTTGTTTTAAAAATCTATTTTTCCTTTCAATTTCATCTATTTGTATTTCTTTTATCTTTATTTTTTTCTTCCTTAATTTCTTGATATATTTTTGGGTCATTTGTGCTTTGATGTTTACGTTCTAATTCCCTCAGTCTCTCACATCTTTGTTCATATGATTCCAGTTTAGACTTATTTGCTTTTCCTGATTCAACAATTAATTTACCTCTTAACACGGCTTTTAGTGCATCCCATAGTATTGTTGGGTCCACTTCTCCATTATCACTCTCCTCCATCCATCCATCCATCCATCCATCTTCTACCGCTTAATCCTTTCGGGTCGCGGGGGGGGGGGGCTGGAGCCTATCCCAGCATCTTTGGGCGAGAGGCAGGGTACACCCTGGACAAATCGCCAGTCCATCGCAGGGCCAACACAGAGAGACAGACAACCATTCACTCTCGCATTCATACCTAAGGACAATTTAGAATCCCCAGTTTTGATGCCAATTAACCTAACTTGCATGTTTTTGGCATGTGGGAGGAAACCAGAGTGCCCGGAGTAAACCCACGCAGACACGGGGAGAACATGCAAACTCCACACAGAAGGGTCACCGATGGTCTGGGGGTGGGATCGAACCCACGATGGTCAAGGGTGGAATCGATCCCATGACCTTCTTGCTGTGCTGCCACTGTGCTAACCACTGCGCCACTCATTTATGTTTACCTTTATTCTTTCTTTCATTTTCTCATCATTTAATAGTCCTACATTAAGTTTCCATGTTGTTTGTCATTTTCTATTGTTTAAATATATTTCCATGTATATAGGATTATGATCTGATATTTCTGCCCCTCCAATCCGACAATTTCTCACCCTGTGTCTGTCACCTTCATTCATAAGGAAGTAATCTATTCTAGAGTGTAATTTATGGACTGCTGAATAATGTGTATAGTCTTTTTCGAGTGGGTGCAGGTCCCTCCATATGTCTACCATACCCATTTCTGCCAGTGAGGTTCTTATGAACTTTGTTACATGTTTTTTTGTCTTCTTAACACTTGTTGTGTCAACTTCATGATCCATGACGGCATTTAAGTCTCCTCCCCAAATTAGGACTCCTTCACTGTGTGTTGCTATGAGATCAAACAGTTGTTGAAAAAAACCCTTGCCACTTTCTGGTGGAGCATAGATGTTCACTAATGTGATCTGCATACCATCTATTCTTCCCTTTATTATTACATATCTGCCTTCTTTATCCTGGATTTCTTGTTCACATTAAATTGTATTTTATTTAAAATTAGTATCATAACCCCCCTTTTAGTTCCTCCCTTAAATGAACTGTAGTAGGAGTTCTTATAGCCAAAACTCTTTAGTTTCTCATGTTCTGTCTTGTTCAAATGTGTCTCTTGCATAAATATAATTTCAGCTTTTTCCTTCTTGAATTTTCTTATTATTCTTTCCCTTTTAACAGGTGAGTTCAGACCATTCACGTTTAGTGTCATTATCTTAAGATTTTTAACCATATTCATGTTTTTCCATTTTTTTAACTTGTGCTCCTAACCCCTTTAACAACAAAACTAACACATATTTGTACAAAAACACATTAACAAATCTCAACCTCCGTACTTTGGGCCTTTCTTCTGCCCACTGGTCCCTGTTGGTGGGTGGACGGATTGTCCTCACCGAGTGAGAGGCCCTCCCTAGACCTGCATTTACTATCCAAGTAATAGTCATTAGTCTAGAAATGTCCAACAAAAATCACTTAAACCTCTCCTAGCCGTTTGTTTCTCTTTTACCTTGTCTTCTTGGCCTTCATTTCTTCTGTGCCCTTCTTAATCTTTGTTATAATCTAGGCTTTCCATTGAAAGCCTTGCAGTTTTTCTTGGACCCCGTGCGCCACATCCGTCTCCCGCCTTCTGCCGCTCACTCGCCTCCACTCCGGCTGTCGCGATGCGTTCCGTGCCGCCGCTGCTCCAGCCGCTTCCTCCGGTACGCTCACCACAAAGCCTCGCTCCGTCATGTCCCGCGCTGCCTCTCTGGCCGAGTTGTATGTTTTCACGCCGTCCTCCCAATGAATTCTCATCTTCGTTAGCGGCGTTTGGAATCTAATTTTTTTCTCTTTCAGCATTTTTTTAATGTTGGCATATTTCTTTCGCTGCTGCACAATTTCTGTCGGGTAGTCATGGTCAAAGAATATCTGTTTGTCGCCGACTCGTATCTTTTTTTTCCACGCTTGTGTCAGGATTCTTTCCTTTATGTCGTATTTTAGAAAGTTTACCACAACTGACCTGGGTGTAGAGTTTGGATTCGGGTTCTGTGCCAAGGCTCTGTGTGCTCGTTGGATCTGCAGGTCTGTTTCATCGGGCAGCTCAAGCTCTTTTTTTAAGAAATGATCCATGAATTTCGTCATCGAGTTGCCTTCAATGCCCTCCGGAATCCCAAAGATGCATATATTGCTCCGCCTGGACCTGCTCTCCAGGTCGGTTATTTTTTCCTGCATCCTCTGTGTTTGTGCCATCAGGGTCTGCAGCCGCTCGCTTGCCTCGGTCTTCCAGTCTTCCAACTCTGATATTCGAGCCTGTGCTTCTGCCAAACACGTCCGTTGAGTGCGCAGTTCCTCCATGGTTTCAGCTAGCTTGTGTTCCATTTCTTTTCGGAGACCCATAATTTCCTCCTTCATCTCTTTTTTCAGTTCTTCCTTAAGAGCCGTTAAATCCTGTTGGAGTTGTCGCTTGAAGTCTTTTATGGCTTTACTTATATTGGCGAAACCAGTGTTCATAATATCGAGTTTGGCGTCCTCCATTTTCTCTGCTGTAGTCACCTCGTTTTTTTGGGCCTCGTGTTCAGCGATTTCTCCTGCGTTGTTGAAGAGGGATTCTTTAGTTTTACCCTGCTTTTGTCCGTGTGCCCGGCTTCTTCGTGTTTTCATCCCTTGGTTTATGGTTTATCCATTTATGTCGAGTTGGCCATTTACCAAAGATTTTTAATCCGACTAGGGAGAGCTTTCTGTTTAAGCGTTATGTCTCTCAGCCATCTTCCCGGAAGTCCCACTATATCTGCATGGTAGAGTTTTAACTTGTATTTGTAGATGTAGTGAGAAACTGAGTTGTGACAATGGTTTTCCAAAGTGTTCCTGAGCCCACATGGTGATATCCTTTCCATAATGTTGTCAGTTTTTAATACAGTGCTGCCTGAGGGATCGAAGGTCACAGGCAGTCAATGCTGGTTTTCAGCTTTGTCGCTTACGTGCAGAAATTTCTCCAGATTCTCATAATCTTTTGATGATATTATGGAGTGTAGATGATGAAATCCGTAAATTCATTGCAATTGTACAATTGTGCAATTCAATTCAATTCAATTCAATTCAACTTTATTTATATAGCGCCATTTAACAACAACAGTCATCTCATAGCACTATCAACTATAGGGGGAACCCCCACAGTTGCAGAAAGACCCCAGCAATCAGGCGATCCCCTGTGAGCAAGCACTTGGTGACGGTGGAGAGGAAAAACTCCCTTTTAACAGGAAGAAACCTCCAGCAGAACCAGGCTCAGGGAGGGGCAGTCATCTGCTGCGACTGGCTGGGGGGTGAGGGGATAGAGAAGAAGAAAAGAACAGACATGTAGAGAGCAAACAGCACGATGGGGACTCAATCTATGGGAGAGAACAAACAAATGTTAATGACCAGCAAAAAAAATATTTCATTGAGAGTGAGAAAAGGAGTGAGGCCCAGTGCATTACTGGAGGACCCCTGGCTGACTAAACCTATTAGCAGCATAACTAAGGGAGGGTTCAGAAACACATGATCCCTCCCTAATTGTAGGCTATATCACAAAGGTAGGTTTTAACCCTATTCTTAAAAACAGAGATCGAGTCTGACTCCCGAATCCAGATTGGCAGCTGATTCCACAGGAGAGGAGCTTGATAACTGAACGCTCTGCCTCCCATTGTACTTTTGGAGATTCTAGGTATTACAAGTAATCCTGCATTTTGGGAGCATAGTGCTCTGTTAGGATAATACGGTAGTATCAGATCTTTTAAATAAAAAGGAGCCTGATTGTTTAGAGCATTGTAAGTAAGAAGAAGGATTTTAAACTTAATTCTAAACTCTATGGGAAGCCAATGAAGGGAGGCCAGAACCGGAGAGATATGATCTCTCTTTCTAGTACCTGTTAAAACTCTTGCTGCAGCATTTTGGATCAGCTGAAGACTTTTTAAAGATGTTTTAGGACAGCCTGATAATAAAGAATTACAATAATCTAATCTCAAGCCAACAAAAGCGTGGATCAGTTTCTCAGCATCACTCTGAGACAAGATGCTCCTAATCTTGGCACTATTACGCAAATGATAGAAGGCAGTCTTAGAAACAAATTTAATATGTGAATTGAAGGACAAATCCTGATCAAAAATAACTCCAAGGTTCCTCACAGAGCTATTAAGAGAAAGAGTAACCGCATCCAAACTGAAAGTTTGATTTGGAAAGGAATTTCTAAGGTTTTTTGGACCAACAAGAATGACTTCAGTCTTATCTGAATTTAATAGCAGGAAATTACAAGTCATCCAAGCTTTGATTTCCTTAAGACAGGCTTCTAACTTGGCTAATTGATTACTATCATCTGGCTTCATTGACAGGTATAATTGTGTGTCATCTGCATAACAATGAAAATGTATACAGTGCTTTCTAATAATGTTGCCTAACGGAAGCATATATAAACTAGAAAGAGTAGGGCCTAGCACAGATCCCTGTGGAACTCCATGACTAAGCTTTGAGTTGAAAGAAAACTCATTATTTACATGAACAAACTGGAACCTATCAGATAAATAAGATCTAAACCACTGCAACGAAGTTCCATTAAGTCCAACATAGTGTTCTAATCTATCAAGTAGAATATTATGATCGATAGTATCAAAAGCTGCACTAAGGTCTAAAAGGACAAGTACAGAAACTAGTCCATTATCAGATGCAATGAGGAGGTCGTTAGTGACCTTCGCTAAGGCTGTTTCAGTACTATGATGGATTCTAAACCCAGATTGAAACTCTTCAAGTAAACCATTTCCCTGCAGGTGGTCAAATAATTGCGTAGCAACAACTCTTTCTAAGATTTTTGAAATGAAAGGGAGATTAGAGATTGGTCTATAGTTAGCTAAAGCTCCTGGATCTAGCGTTGGCTTTTTGAGTAAGGGTTTAATTACAGCTGTTTTAAAAGCCTGCGGTATATGGCCTAAAGTTAATGAAGAATTGATTATATGAAGAATAAAGCTACCAATAAGTGGGAAGACTTCTTTAAATAACCTGGTAGGAATAGGGTCTAAAAGACAAGTTGAAGGTTTGGATGAGGAAATTATTTTGTCTATCTCACAAAGGTCGATTGGAGTAAACTCATCAAGACAGACATCAATAGAAGGAGTTGTAGTAGTTACAGTATTTAAGTTAACTGTGGGAAGAATCTGATTGATTTTATCTCTGATGGATGAAATTTTATTATTGAAAAAGTTCATAAAGTCCTGACTAGTAAGCTCTAAGGGAATGCTAGGATTGACAGAGTCCTGACTCTTTGTCAACCTGGCTACAGTACTGAAAAGAAACCTGGGATTATTCTTGTTCTCTTCTATTAATGCAGAGTAATAACTCGTTCTAGCTTTTCTAAGAGATTTTTTATAAATTAAAAGATGATTTCTCCAAGCTAAATAGATTTCATCTAAATTAGTGGAGCGCCATTTTCTTTCTAATTGACGAGTCTTCTGTTTTAAGCTACGAGTTTCTGTGTTGATCCAAGGAGTTAGAAATCTCCGATTAGACTTTTTCTTTTTTAAGGGGGCCAGCAAGTCTAGAGTCTGATGCAGAGAAGCTGAAACACTATCCACCATGTTATCAATTACAGAAGGAGCAAGCTGTCTATAGCTTATTTCCGTTGTGTTGACACATGGCATAGAGGAAACAATCCGCATAAATTTGGTAACAGCATCATCTGAGAGGCATCTACTGTAATAATATTTTTCTTTAGGAGCCAAATAGTCAGTAAAATCAAAGGTTAACAGACAATGGTCTGACAGTACAGGGTTATGAGGAGACACTACAAGATTTTCTATATCTATGCCATACGTCAGAACAAGGTCCAATGTATGGTGGAGGTAATGAGTAGAATTTCCTACTTTCTGAGAAAACCCAATCGAGTCTAATATTGAATTAAATGCCACATTAAGGCAGTCACTATCTACATCCACATGCATATTAAAGTCCCCTACTATAATTATTCTATCAGATTTCAGCACTAAATCAGCTAAGAAATCAGCAAATTCGGATAAAAATTCTGAGTAGGTTGATGGGGGACGATAAACTATGGCAAATAAAATTGGGTTTAACCTAAAATTGCTAAAGTGCCCAATACTGAGGACCAGGCCCTCAAAGGAATTATAACATGTTTTTTGCTTTACATTAACTAGTAATTTGGAATGGTAAATTGTTGCTACTCCTCCTCCACGACCAGAACTTCTGGGATTTTGACAGTTTAAATAACCAGAGGGAGTTGATTCATTTAAACCAACATAATCCTCTTGCCCTAACCAAGTCTCTGTAAGGGAAATTAAATCAATCTGATGATCAATTAACAGATCATGGACTAACAGAGACTTGGGAGTTAGAGACCTAATATTTAATAAACCACATTTAATTTTTAAATTATGAGGAGGAACAGAGGCCAAATCATTCAATTTAGAGGCTTTATGTTTAATTTGAGTTTTACCAATATTTTGCTTTATCACTTTGGGATGCTTATACATTATATTTTTATTTACTTTGGAGGGAGCAGACAACGATTCTCTGATGGGGAAGACAGGGGCTAAGCTGAGGAGTGGCGGATGAAGAGGAGCTGCAGAGAGGCGTGTAAGACTGCGACTCTGCTTCCTGGTCCCAACTCTGAATAGTCAAGATTTTGGAAATTTGGATAAAAAAGATGCCAGATTGTTAGATAAATGAGAAGCACCATCCAAAGTGGGATGAATGCTGTCTCATCTCATAAGACCAGGTTTTCCCCAAAAAGAGCTCCAATTGTCAATGTAGCCCACGTCATTTTTAGGACACCACACAGACAGCCAGCGGTTCAAGGATGACGAGCGGCAAACATGTCATCACTGGTCAGATTGGGGAGGGGCCCAGAGAATACTACAGTGGCAGACATCGTTTTTGCAAAGTCACACACCGCTTCTATATTAAGTTTCGTGACTTCCGACTGCCGGAGACGGATGTCATTAATGCCAGCGTGAATAACAATTGTGGAATATTTACAGTTACTTTTAGCCAGCATTTTCAAATTTGACTTGATGTCACCTGCTCTGGCCCCAGGAATGCATTTGACTATGGCCGCTGGAGTCTCTAGGTTCACGTTTCTGACTACAGAGTCGCCAATGATCAGAGTTTTTTCCTCAGCGGGTGTGTCGCTGAGCGGGGAAAAACGATTAGAAACGTGAACAGGTTGGTGGAGTACCGGGGCTTTGCGACTAGGCTTCCTTCTCACCGTCACCCACCCAGTCTCCTCGCTGCTGAGGAGAGCCGGGGGACCGCTGACAGGGGGGCCTAAGCTAGCTAGCTCCGCTGCAGCAAAGGGGTGTCCGTCACGGTTAACTGGTGCAGACGGTGTTTCAATGCAGCGGAGCCGGGATTCCAAATCAGACAACCTCGCCTCGAGCGCCTCAAAAAGACAACATTTATTACATTTACCGTTATCACTAAAAGAGGCAGAGGTGTAGCTAAACATCTGACAGAGAGAGCACAATCAGAAAAGTTGTTTGGTCTCTCTGTAAAAACTTACCCCATCATCACCATTTAGTTTTGACAACACCAGGAAGGAACCCTGTACTATTTAGTGTGAAAACAGACACTTTCAGATACTTTCAAGACAAAAAATACTGGGCACAAGATCACTATGGTCTGACAACTGAAGACAACAGATTTTCAAAAAAATACTCAGAGGGCTTGTAATTCATTTATGTATCCTCTCATGTACAAAGATCCATCTGCATGCTGTGTGCTGTGGGAAAGTACAGTATAGAGTGTATTGTGCAAGCATTGAGTCTAAAATTGGAAAGGCCGCGCATGTGCAATGTGAGCAGGAGGAGTTGTAACAACTTACCCCATGTAATTTTTTGCCCCAATTTATTCTACTTATTTTAATAAATCAAGTCCAGAATTTGCTTTCAGCTACTACAGCATTTAAAAAAGCCACAGGGTTTACTATCTACAAACACTTGGAATATCATGTTGTACTCGGTGTAAAGACAATACTGGAGAGACATGGAGCAAAGATTCTCCTTACAGTGCACACTCAGAATGATATGCAGTCACTAAACCAAGTCACATAATGCAGGCTCAACTATCAGAGTGGTGGATATGTATAGATGCAGGGGTACAGTGAAAATGATTACAGTGCTGTACCTGTAACATTGGTCACGTTTGGAACAAGTGCTGCCAGTGAGTAATTAATGAATGAGTGAGCTTAATGAGAGGAAGTGAGTACTTCAACTGTGAATCAAGTCTTCACATACTAATGATGTAGGAGCTAATTTCAATAATATAGAGGGATATGTTCTTGAATCATGGCAGAGTTACGGAGGAGGGGATTTAAAATTTGAATAAAAAGCTAAGGCAGGATGGTGCTGAAAGTGTCAAATATTTGAACTAGCAGAATGAATATTTGATCTGTAGAAGTGGAAGTGAGTGATGTGTGGGTGGACAGGCAAGCAGGATTTCCAATTTATTGTTTCATTTCTTTTAAGAGCTTATTCACTGTCAGTAAAATCAAACTACAAAGATGACACAAAGTATAAACTGTCACTGATTTGATGATAAAGCATACTTTCTTATTAAGCTGAGATAAAAAGGTACAAAGTTAATACATTGTACAGTATATATGAGAACATGAAAGCTTTTAACTAGTCAGCTATTCTTATTTATATGAAGTTTAAAGGTGGATAGTTTTAAAGCAGAAATTTTTTTTTCCTTATTTGCCAGCCGGTGTGTCAGGCTACAGTGTGTCTGTCGTAATCCTCTTGTACTAACCCCTTTTCTCTCTAGTCGAGTCAGCCAAAGCTCAAAATCTCTGGTGATAACCTGTTATAGCCTCAGCCAAAAGTGCCGAAGAGCACTCTCTGCACAATGGCTCACTGATGATGCCTAGAAATCTTAGTGACACTAGAAGAGAAGGTTTAAAGCTCCCCGTGGCCATTCTTGTTGTCATCACTCACTCTGTCTTACGGAATTAGTTTATATTCGATGGTGTGTCGATTAAACATGGTGACCAGTGCAAACTATAAGTTATACCATATATAAAAAGAGACAAACCATTATATTATGCAGTGGCGATGGGTCATAAAACATTTTTTGGGGGGGTGCACTTGCATGTGATGGGTGAAATCACCTAAGGACCCTCACAGACCAGAGCAAAACACATAAATATAAAAACAAAAGGCTGAGAACAGAATAAATTCAGAAAACAGAACACTTTAATGAAAACTAAAGTACTTTGCTGTCAGATGTGTTAAAGTAGTTGAAAATTTTAACAAGAACAATTCCATCTCATCTGATACATTGGGCCTCATGCAAAAAGATAAGATAAGATAAGATAAAATAAGATAAGATAAGCCTTTATTAGTCCCACACTGGGGAAATTCCAGGATTGCAACAGCACAGGGATAGCAACACCCAGAGCAATGATTTAGACGATAAGAAAATAAGAGCAGTGAATATACATACACTACCGTTCAAAAGTTTGGGGTCACTTAGAAATTTCCTTATTTTTGAAAGAAAAGCACTGTTTTTTTCAATGAAGATAACTTTAAACTAATCAGAAATACACTCTAATATCTAATATACATTGCTAATGTGGTAAATGACTATTCTAGCTGCAAATGTCTCGTTTTTGGTGCAATATCTACATAGGTGTATAGAGGCCCATTTCCAGCAACTATCACTCCAGTGTTCTAATGGTACAATGTGTTTGCTCATTGTGTCAGAAGGCTAATAGATGATTAGAAAACCCTTGTGCAATCATGTTAGCACAGCTGAAAACAGTTTAGCTGGTTAGAGAAGCTATAAAACTGACCTTCCTTTGAGCAGGTTGAGATCTGGAAAAAATTATTATTTCAAATACAAATCATTATTTCTAACCTTGTCAATGTCTTGACTATATTTTCTATTCATTTTACAACTCATGGTGGTAAATAAGTGTGACTTTTCATGGAAAACACAAAATAATTGTCTGGGTGACCCCAAACTTTTGAACGGTAGTGTATGTACACATAAATATATATACACACAGTGCGGAGCATTGTAGCTAGATGGACTAAACAGCATAACCCTCTATTTAGTCACCCTACATGGTATGAATATGTACCCATACATATTGTCACCCTCCATAGCGACTGATATTGTCCTAACTGTATACTGGAGGGGACCATTTGTGTAAGTCTGTTGCATCTTTTGCATTCAATACTATTAGGTCGTCACGTTTTTTTGCTATCTCTGCGAGCAGCCCTGCTTAGGCTATACAGTCTGACAGCTGTAGGTAGGAAGGACCTGCGAAACCTCTCGGTTGCGCATCTAGGATGATGTAGTCTACTGCTAAATGAGCTCTCAGTGCGTTCAGTATGCCCTGCATAGGGTGGGACTCGGACTCCAGCAGAGATGACAGTTTAGCCACCATCCTTCTCTCTCCTATCTCCTCCACTGGGTCAAGGCGCTGCCCCAGGACAGGGCTAGCTTTCTTGATTAGTTTGTTCAGTCTCTTCCTATCGGCTGCTGTAATGCTGTTGCCCCAGCAGACCACTCCAAAAGTGATGGCTGATGCCACCACTGTGTCGTAGAATGTCTTCAAGAGCACCCCTTGTACACCAAAAGACCTGAACCTCCTCAGTAGGAACAGCCTGCGCTGTCCCTTCTTGTAGAGTGCGTCGGAATTGTGTGACCAGTCTAGTTTATTGTTCAGATGAACACCCAGGTACTTGTAGGATGTCACCATCTCAATGTCTGTTCCCTGGATGTTCACTGGTGCTGTGAGGGGTTGTCCTTGCCTGCGGCAGTCCACTACCAGCTCCTTAGTTTTCCTCGCGTTGATCTGGAGGCAGTTCCGATGGCACCAGTCCACGAAGTCCTGGATAAGTCCTCTGTACTCAGCTTCATCTCCGTTGGAGATGAGGCCGATGACCGCAGAGTCGTCAGAGAACTTCTGTAGATGGCAGTGTGTTGTGTTGTGTGAGAAGTCTGCAGTATAAAGGATGAACAGGAAGGGAGCCAAAACCGTTCCCTGGGGGGCCCCGTGCTGCCGATGATCGTGTCCGACACACAATCCCGGGTTCTCACAAACTGTGGCCGGTTAGTGAGGTAGTCCAGGATCCATGATGACAGGTGTTGGTCCACCCCTGCACACAACAGCTTGTCCTTCAGGATCATCGGTTGGATGGTGTTGAAAGCACAGGAGAAATCAAAGAACATGATCCTCACCGCATTCCCGGGCTTCTCCAGGTGGGACAGAGAACGGTGAAGGAGGAAGATCACTGCATCCTCCACCCCAATGCCATGCTGGTAAGCAAACTGGAGTGGATCCATCGCTGGCCCCACCGGGGGCGGATGTGAGCAAGGAGCAGTCTCTCCAGGGTCTTCATCAGGTGAGACGTCAGGGCCCCTGGTCTGTAGCTGTTCAGGTCTTTGGGGTGAGAAGTCTTTGGTACAGGTACCACACAAGATGTTTTCCACAACTGTGGTACCCTCCTCAGCTTCAGGCTCAGGTTGAAGATGTGCTCCACAATCCCACACAGCTGGTCTGCACAGGACTTGAGGAGATTTGCGCTGATGCCGTCCGGTCCCGAGGCCTTCCTCGCCTTGATCTTCCTCAGCTCCGTCCTCAACTGGGTCTTAGTGAGGGTCAGTTTGGGGGGCTGTGTGCTGGGAGTGGGGGGGTGTTGGTGGAGTGGGGTGTGGACAGCAGGTCTCAATGACTTTAGAGGCAGCAGTGGTTGTTGTGCAGTCGGGGGGGAGGGCGGTTGGTCAAACCTATTAAAAAACAGGTTCAGATTGTTCGCCCACTCCCTGCCCCCCATGGCCTGGGAGGAGGTATTATGGAGCCCAGAGATGGCTTTGAGGTTTCTCCAGACCCCGCTGATGTCGCTCTGTTGCAGCTTGTCCTCCATCTTCTTCCTGAAGCTGTCCTTGCCTTCTCTGATCTTCCTCCTCAGCTCCCTCTGTAAGGACTTCAGCATCTCCCTGTTCCCCGACCTGAAGATCCTCTTCTTCTCTCTCAGAAGTGTTTTTATCTCAGGGTTGATCCAGGGTTTGTTGTTCGAGCAACACCGTATTGTCTTGGTGGGTACGGTGTTGTCCACACAGAAGTTGATGTAGTCCGTGATGGTGTGAGTGAGGCCATCGATGTCCTCACCATGTGGATCGCAGAGCTGCTCCCAGGCAGTGGTTTCAAGACTGTCCTTTAAAGCGTCTATTGCCTCCTCTGACCATATCTTCACCGTGCGCATGACCGGAGGTTGTCTGTGTACTAGGGGTTTGTACACCGGCAGGAGATGAACCAAGTTGTGATCCGATCTCCCGAGTGGGGGTAATGGTGATGAGGTGTACGCCTCCTTCGTGTTTGCATAGAATAAGTCCAGTGTTTTATTGTCTCTAGTGTGGCATGTGACATACTGGGTGAATGTGGGCAGAATGGAGGACAGTGAAATACGGTTGAAATCACCGGAGACGAGGAGAAGAGCATCTGGGTGTTCTGTCAGCAGCCTGCCAGTTACTGAGTGGATGACGTCATGTGCTGTCCCCGCGTTCACCGTCGGATTTGCATAAATAACAATGCAGATCATGTGTGAGTATTCCCTCGGGAGATAGGTAGGCCGCATGCTTACAGCTAGCAACTCAATGTCTTTGCTGCAGTGATGTTGTTTAACCGTGATATGTCCCGGTTTGCAAAAGCTGTTATTGACATACATTATCACTCCTCCGCCCCTTGCCTTCTCACTGTCTGGTGTCCGGTCTTCTCATATTGCGTGGAAAACCTCCAGTTCAATGTTAGCATCTGTTGCTAGTTCTGTTAGCCACGTCTCAGTAAACAACATCAAGCTACTCTCTCTGAAGATGCTCTCGTAGCGGGAGATGGCCGCTAGCTCGTTGGTCTTATTGAATAGCGATTGAACGTTCCCCATAACAACAGATGGAAGGACGGGTCTGTACCTTATATTTCTTGCCCGCCATTTTGCTCCAGCACGGCATCCACGTCATTTCTGTCTTATTTCACCCGGTATGTCGAGGTCTTGCACTAGCATCTTGGTCCGGTTAAGTGCTAGCAGCTGGTCTCTGCTGCTAGCATGTAGCTAAAATGTAGCTAAAATGTGTTAGTTTGCAAAAATCTCACATTTGTTAGTAAGCCATGTTAGTACGAACTACTTCAGATTCAGCAAACACTCGTACGTCCTACAAAAGTGTGTAAACAGTCCAGGTAAAAATGATGACTCACACCCCTATATAACTGAGTGCGCGTTCACTAGTATTGAAGATTTGCATAACTGAGGCCCTAAAACTACCATATAAGGCCCTGCTTCTGTAACGTGGGTGGTTTTCTGCATGCTCGTGTTGGTGCAGGAAGTACACAGGCAGGGACTTGTTGCTCACGCTGTCTTTATTCTGGTCAAGTATCAGAAAAAGCACACAATAAACAGTCTGCAGCTGCATATGTCACGATCTCCAGCAATGAAAATCTTTTTCTCTTTTTTTTCTTTAGAAAAAAAAAATATAAAAAAAACATATAAAACAAAGCCTACCTGGTCAAGTATCAGAAAAAGCACATAATAAACAGTCTGCAGCTGCATATGTCATGATCTGCACACGGACAGTAAAAGAAAATGAATATCTTAACAAAATGAAATGACAGCAAACCATACAGAAGAATGCTGCGCTAGCAATAACTGACTAGCTGTTCATTCAACGTGGTCACACATTCACTCGACGATAAAGTTACTATTTTTACTTAGAATAATCTGAAACTTCGTAAATACATGGTAGTAATGCTCATGACCACTCTACAAGATATAAACCTTTGTATGCATGGCTTAACAACATTTAAAGTATAAATATAGCAACAGCTCTATTACATTGCACTTACCTCCAGCAATGAAAATCTTTTTCTCTGCTGGGGTAAGTGCCGTGTGCAAAGAAAACTATCTATGCAGCTGCAAAATAAAAACACCAGGAGGCTCCAAAAACTATGTAAAAATGAAAAGCACATCTATTTTAAAGAAATTCAAAAAGGCTAAATTCTGACTCTGTTACACCCACCCCCACTGAATTTCGCCCAAAATTACAGATGTGCAACGCACTGTCATCACCGCAAGTCAAAAGAAAACATGACATGGTTACACATACTCCAACTTTAAAAGTATCCCCTAAAGCAGGGATGTCAAAGTCAAATACACAGAGGGCCAAAAAACCAAATCTGTTACAAGCCGAGGGCCAAAATGGTTGAATGTTTATTAAAACATATTGAAATGATTACAAATAGCCTTTTGAACCAAGACCTAACACAGTGTACTGTATATTATTTAATGACTGAATGAATAATCCAATATTTTTATGGCTCTGTCAGTAATTTCAAGTGAAAACATTTTTTAACAGGCTCACAGACAAAAACAAACTTTCTTCAAAGAAAAATTGCATGTCCTGTACATTAAATGAATAAAGAAATGTTTTCTTATGGTTCTGTCAGTTATTTCAAGGGAAAACATTTTCAACAGGCAAACAGCAAAAAAGTAAATGTCCTTCAAAAATAAAATGTTTCTTAATATCAAGATTAATGCAGAAATGAAATTGCAGGATTAAAAACTGAAAATGCAATATTGTGCTGCTCTGATCCTAGCAATTACTGCTTTCAAATAGTAAAATGAGAAAATAAAAAAAAAAAATAAAATCAGTTCCATTCTTTCTCATGGCTCCTATGTGCAATTTTCTCTGAGTCCATTAACTGAAAAATGAATATAAATAAATAAAATACAAAATCTATGGCACACAGACAAAATAATACTTCCTTCAAAGAAAAATCACGTCTTGTAGAAACAAATGTAAAAATTTAACTGAATTAAAAACTAGAAAGACGTTAATGTTCTGTGATGCTCACTTGTCTGAGGCTAAGCCTGATACTTGGTAGTGTCTCCTCTTTTGTACAAGTTCATTAATGTTCGGGGTCAGGCTCTGAGCTGAGGAAATCCTCAGGATTGAATGAAGGTGTTCATCAGTAAGACGGCTCCTGTGTAATGTTTTGTTTAGCTTCATCAAAGAGAACAGTTTTTCACACAGGTATGTGCTGCCAAACATAGACAGCGTCTGAGCAACTTGAATGCGCAGCTGAGGCATTGTGTCGGGGATGAAACGTGCAAACTCAGCAGCACCCACACTCTCATACTTTTCCCTCAGTGTGTCATTGCACTGAAGCTCAATCAACTCAATTTGTAGGTTTGGTGGTGCGCTTTCCACGTCAACTCCAAAAGGATTGGAGAGCAGTTCAAACCTGCTTTTTTGGGCTTCAAAGTCAGCAAATCGGCGCTGAAAGGTGGCGGCGAGTATGTTGAGTTTATCAGCAAACTGTGCACTCGGAAACACAGCGGTAGACAGCTTCTCTTTCATGATCTTACAGTTGGAAAAGTGGCTCAAGTTTTCTTTCCGCATCTGCGTCTCCCACAGACTCAGCTTGGTTTTAAACGCCTTCACCGTACTGTACATATCAGAGATGACACGCCCCCGTCCCTGCAGCTGCAGGTTCAACACATTCAAATGGCTTGTGATGTCGCACAGAAACGCCATTTCACACATAAATGTTTCATCTCGGAGCTCTGTTGTGTCTTTTCCTTTGCTTTCCATGAACAGACAGATCTCCTCACGCAGCTCGAAACATCTTTGCAGCACCTTTCCCTGGCTTAGCCATCGCACATCTGTGTGATAGGGCAAGTCACCATACTCTGTGTCTAACTCGCCCAGAAATGCCTTGAAGTGGCGGTGATTTAAACCTTTGGCTCTGATGAAGTTAACTGCATGTGTTATGACGCTCATTACATGCTCCATTTTCAAGGCTTTACCACACAACGACTCCTGGTGTATTATGCAGTGATAAGCTGTCAGCTCACCTGAGACCTTTTCGTCCCGCATCCTCTCACGCATTCTTGCCACCAATCCACTCCTGTGTCCACACATCGCGGGTGTTGTCGCGGGTGTTGTCAATCCCACGAGTTTTTCCCAAGGCAGCCCCATCTCATTTACACATCTGGATACCTCCTGATACAGATCTTGTCCTGTAGATGTGCCATGCATAGGACGCAATGCCAAAAACTCTTCTGTCATGCTCAGGCTGGAGTCCACTCCACGAATGAAAATTGACAGCTGGGCAATGTCAGTTGCGTCGGTGCTCTCATCCACAGCAAGGGAATATGCGATGAACTCTTTCCCCTTTTTCACCAGCTGTTCTTTTAGATTGGTAGAAAGCTGGTCTACATGTTCAGCAATGGTATTTCTGCTCAGGCTCACGTTTGAAAATAGCTGCCTTTTGTCTGGGCACACTGCGTCACAAACTTTAAGCATGCAGTTTTTGATAAACTCGCCCTCTGTAAATGGTCGGGCTGATTTTGTGACTTCTTCTGCCACAATAAAACTAGCCTTCACCGCAGCCTCGCTTTGTGATTTGGCTTTTGTGAACAGAGCCTGCTGGGACTTAAGACCTTGTTTTAATTCCTCCACCTTCTGTAGCCTTTGTTCCATGTCCATATTCTTGTCTTTGTCTTTGTGTTTCTTAGACGTTTCATAGTGCCTTCTTAGATTATATTCTTTCATTACAGCCACACTTTCTCCACACAGAAGACACACAGGTTTGCCTTTTACCTCCGTGAACATGTACTCTGCCTCCCACCTGGCTTGAAACCCCCTGTTCTCACCGTCCACCTTCCGTTTAGCCATTTTTTGTGAGGGGGTTGCTAAAAGTTGACATCTGCTCTGAATTCTGATGAATAATGAAGCCGAGGCCCGCTCGCAGCACTGCAGTGAGTTCGCGGGCTATTCAGGGATGAGAATGGGGTTTGGGAAAAAAAGAGGAAACTAAGCCGGGGGTCTTAGTTAGGCTTGTGTCCCCCAAGCCGGATCCAAGGCGGAGCCTTGGTGGGGGGTCTTGGGGGCAACGCCCCCCAGAAGCTAACGAAATCTGGTGTTTTAGAATGCTCAAATGTGGTCTTATATTTAAAGTTAGAAGTAAGTACAAATGCATTTATAGTTTACCTTTTTAATCTGCTGCTGCATCACATGTGTAAATTTATGATATCTGAATGGTATGTTGATGTAATAATACTAAATTATATTTTACTATTATTTAATATGTTTAGAATGGTAAATGGTGCTCACTTATATAGCGCTTTTTCACATCTCTGGATGACCAAAGCGCTTTACAGATCCTGCTATCCACCCATTCACGCACACATTCACACACTGATGGTGGCAGAGCTGCCATACACACACAGGCGCTAGCCTGGCCACCAGGAGCAACTGGGGGTTCAGTGTCTTGCTCAAGGACACTTTGACATGCAGACTTCAGACAGAGTGGGAATCGAACCCATGACCCTCCGATCAGTAGTCGATCACACTACACCTGCGCCACAGCTGCCCCCTAAACTGCCGCCCCTAGAACTGACACAGAATTACATTTACATAGTTCTAGAACAGACAAAATAATTTAACCAAGCAAAATAAATTGTAAATATTAACAAAATTCCATCACCAAGTCCATCACCCATTTATTAAAATATACTGACATTCTGCAAGCATTTTGATTTATTAAAGTGTGCATTTGTTAGTGTTACTAGGAATATAAAAAAGTTGCATATTAGTATATTTTAATATTTGAAAGATAATCTAAGAAAGTAAGTAAAACCTAAAAGATGTTTAATTAGTGTTTCAAATTATCAAGTGTTTCAAAACAGGCATGACGTCACAACTTACACATGCTATTTCATAACAAATTCATTACGCGAAAATTCTCAAGTACATTACTTATAACGACAAAAAAAATCTTACCTCGGAATGTGTCTAACGATCACTAATTGCTGTAATTGGGGCCGATTGTGATGAACTTTGACTGGCATCTGAATTTAACCGTGTCCATCGATCGTTTTGAACGCAGCACGAGTGATTAATTCGATCTCCTTGTAGCCACAATTTTGAGATGTTTCTGATTTTTTTTGAGCCATTCCCAACGAAACTTGTTCCTTATCCCTTTGTCTTCTTGCTTTGTTGTCTTTCGTGAGTTTTAGGTTCACCATTTTCATGAAATCGGGAAAACTCGGTTGATTGAATTGTTCGCCATTTGCATTTCGCTCCGCGTGTGGGATATGACAAAGGAATAACAAAATTGTCGATTGGTTGCTTCAATAAGTATCAGCCAATCAGTGGCCTTGTACCTCTCATCCCTGGCTATTGTTGCATTGTGGGAAATGAAGTATTGATGCATTCAAAACGCCAGCAGGCGGCTGCGGCCTGCGGGCCGGTACTAATACTAATCAAATATCGTTCTGGGGGCCATAGATAATTTATTCGCGGGCCGGGCCTTGACTTTGACACATGTGCCCTAAAGGATGAAGTGGAAAGCGAGTGGCGCCAAACTCACTTCCAACTTCTGGAAGTAGGATGCCGTCTACACCCCACACAAACCATCTACACTGTGCACCAAAAGCCACTAGGAAAACAAGAAAATAAAAACTTTCACTATATGACTATCCATGTCGCATGCTGACATATACCGTGTGTGTAAAAGAAACTTCTAATCATGAAAAATTTGTAACACTGACCTACAAACGGCCTGCATGGATGGGTGTGTGTGAGTAATCTCTTGACTGGACATGGTCTGAATCAGTCTATCAACTGGCTTTATAATGCGTCCAAACCTAGACCTCAACCGTGTAGATACACTGGGATTTTCAGGCTGTGTAACAGAAGCTACCGTGACAGCACTCTGTGTGTGACTAGTGTTGTCAGTCTGTGTTATGACAGTCTGTCCGTCTGTCTGTGTATATGTGAGTGTGTCTACCCCACAACTGGCAGTCTGTCCACCCATGTGACTAACATCTCCACTAGAGTTAGTGTTAGTCACGGGACTGAAATCAGAGGCAATGGACAGGCCACTCGGACAGTCTCTCACAGACTTCTCCGGGTCACTCTGAGAGACAGAGAGGCGAGGTCTTCTGCACACAACATCAGATAACTCCACCTGGGATGGTTCAAGGAATGGTGACTGAGCAATCCACTCAACAGTCCTCCCCACAGGGTTCATAGACTCCGGTACAGCAACTGAGTCACGCACCGCACTCTCGCCTTGCTTGTGTCCCATCTTTGTTCCCTGAGATCCCGGGCTAGAACACAGATCCACACAATTTTCACTCACACCATCAGGTAAGGAACCATGACTCTCGTCACTTTGGTCTGACAGTTGAGCAGAAGACAAAGATGAAACTGGGTCAGCCAGTACACCTGTGTCGTCTACTGGCAGGAAGTTGACCAGCATCAACAAATTACGATGGACGACCCTCTCCTGTCCCGTCTCAGGATTCTGGATCCGGTAAGTGTGAGTGGAGGTGTTGGCATCTACAACAGTGTAAATTGTGGATTCCCATCTGTCAGCTGTCTTTCGTTTCCCTCTCTCTCGCCTGTTAGACACCAAGACTCTGTCGCCCACAGCAATCAGTTTCCCTTTTGCTCGACGGTTGTAAAACTCAGCCTGACGACTCTGCTCCTTGTTGACATGTTCTTGAGCAATAGCCATGGCCTCTTGAAGGTCCTTTGTCAGGGACACTACATAGTGGTCATAACTACTGATTTCAGGATCTTTTAGGATGTTCTTGAAAAGGATGTCAACAGGCAGGCGTGGAACCCTACCATACATGAGGTAGAAGGGGGGGTAGCCTGTGGTCTCATGCACTGTACAGTTATACATGAACGTTAGAGTCTGGAGATGTCGGGGCCAGTTCCGTTTAGCATCAGGTGAGAGGGTACGAATCATGTTACCCAGTGTTCTATTGAAGCGCTCCACGCTACCATTGCCCATTGGGTGGTACGGTGTAGTCCGGGACTTTCTTACACCGGCAACCTTCAACAGCTCACTGATCAGCTGACTCTCGAATGAAGCACCCTGGTCTGAGTGGATTCTCTCGGGAAATCCAAAAATGCAGAAGTACTTTTCCCAGAGTTGCTTTACCACTTGCTTGGCTGACTGATCTCTACACGGAAAGGCCTGTGCTAGTCTGGTGAAGTGGTCTGTAACCACCAGTACGTCTACAGACTTGTTGTTAGAGTCCTCTGCAGTCCAGAAGTCTATACAAACAATTTCCAGAGGTGTAGAGGTCTTTATACTCTCGAGAGGCGCCCTCCCTTCCGGATCAGCGGGCTTACCAATGACACACCTTGGACACTGGTGGACATACTCCTTCACATCCCGGTCTATATGGGGCCAGAAGAATCTTTGGCGAGCCAGGCTCAGGCTCCTGAACTGCCCCTGATGACCAGCCGTATCATGGATGCCCTTCAGGACCTCAGATCTTAATGAGTCAGGGACGACGAACTGGAATCTCTTTTTCCCAGACAGCTGGTCTTTAGACACCTGGTAGAGGATACCATTGCAAGTAGTCAGTTTCTCCCAGTGCTTCAGGTATCTGATTACCATAACAGGCTCCTTGCACTTCTCTCTCCTGGACGGCCGTCGGCCACGTTCCACAAAGTACAGCACTCTGGAGAGGACAGGATCACTCAACTGTCCTTCACGTAGTTCTCTCTCAGTGAACACAGGCAGGGGGTCTTCATCAAGGGGAATTAGCTGTGGGAGCTGCTGGAGGACATCGACAGCTCGCACCCTGGCACCGGACTCCCATAGACTGTGTGTCTCAAGGATGGCTGAGACTTCCTCTCTAGAGAACGGTCGATTCTTCGCACACTCAGATACATAAGGCTCGTCCTCTCTCACACTGCCAAAGTCCCTTTGAGTGACATTTGATTGTCTGAAGGCCTCTTGGACGGAGTCAGAGGAAACAGGCACTGCTTTCACAAGGAACTCACTGTAACGATCTTGTAGTAACTTTCTTCCAACAGCTGAATTCACAAACGGCCGACGACTCAGTGCATCAGCCACAGTGTTCTTGGAGCCAGGGATGCACTTGATATCGAATGTGTAAGCTGCCAGCTTTGCCACCCACCGTTGCTCACAGGCATCTAGTCGTGGTTTGGTCATGATGTGTGTGAGGGGGTTATTATCAGTCCATACAGTGAACATATGACCCTTAAGCCAATGGCTAAACTTGTCACACACAGACCACTTCAATGCAAGGAATTCAAGACGATGAGCGGGGTACTTCTTCTGTGCTCGTGAAAGAGATTTACTGGCAAAAGCCACTGGACGTGCCACACTGTCACCCTCCTGAATCTGCGATAGCACCGCTCCTAGGCCATCTAGTGAAGCGTCAGTGGACAATACAAAGGGGCGAGTGAAGTCTGGGTGCGCTAAAACTACGGAGGTCACCAAGGCTGTCTTCAAATCCTCAAAAGCTTGTTGGTGATCTGGCATCCAATCAGCCGGTGTCAACTTCCTGAACTTAACAGGGCTTTTTGTACGTGGTATTCCCTTCCGCTTCTGCTTCTGGCCAGCCAGGAGATCGAAAAGAGGCTTTGCTATGGTGGAGTAGTTGGGAACAAAGTGCTAGTAATAGTTCACCATGCCTAAGAATGACCTGACTCGTGACTGGGACGGGGTTGTGCCGTCAGGCTCCATCAAATCTGCAGTAGTCATCTTGTTGATAGTCTCCACTTTTGCAGGATCTGTAGACACACCAGACTCATCAATGATGTGCCCCAGAAAATTCACAGACCTCCTGAGCAGCCAGCACTTCTTCGGAGCTAACTTCAGGTTATGCAGACGGAGGCGACTGAAAACCAGCTCTAGTCTCTCAAGGGCCAATGCTTCAGTCGGGGCAAAAACCAACAAGTCATCTAAGTAGCACAGCAAGCTAAGAAAGCTCTGGTCTCCGAATATGCTGGTCATCACCCTCATGAAACTGGCTGGGCTGTTGCACAGGCCCTGAGGGAGACGGTTGTACTCGTACAGGCCCATGGGTGTCGTGAACGCGGAATATTTACGATCTTCTTCATGCAGTGGCATATTGTAAAAGCCAGACGTGAGGTCCATCGTACTGAAGAACGCATTCCCACCCAGGGCAGCTAAGCAGTCAGCTTGATGTGGAAGGGGGTGTGCATCTTTCACTGTCCGTTTGTTGAGCCATCTGAAATCCGTGCATACCCGTAGGTCACCGTTTTTCTTCCACACCAGGACAAGAGGTGAGGCAAACTCGCTGGCAGACTTCCTGATTATTCCTTTCTCTTCCATCTCACTGAGGACCTGACGGAGCTTTTGGTATTCAGCAGGTGGAACACGCCGGTAAGGAAGTCGGAACGGTCTATCATCAGTAAGGCGAATACGGTGCACAAACCCCTTGGCCTTGCCACAGTCCAGGTGATGGCGGGAGAAGACATCCTCATATCTTGCCACAAGATCAGCCAGCTTTGTACGCCATTCCGCAGACACGTCACATGACTCAAGGTCCAGGTCACTCAAGCCGACACGCTCCAGTCTTTCCTGCACAGTCTCGGCATTCGCTGTGTCCACTGATGCTTCAGCAGGCCCAACCAATGTGGCCTGGTGCGAACACTTGAGCTCTGGAACCTCCATGTCTTCCAGTGCTAGGCAGGTGTAGACATCAGCGAGCTTTGCATTCCTACGCAGCGTGACAGGGCTGTCTGAGATGTTCAGGATCTTGAGAGGGACCCATCTGTCGCCCCACAGAGGCGTTATGACTCTGGCAACCATAATGCCCCTAGGTGCGGAATGGGAGGACGTCGGCTCAGTCATGACAGTACTGCCCGGGGATATCTTGACATTCTTAGGAAGAGTGCCCCATACAAGAAATTCACTGCCAGCCGGCAGAGTGACAGCTCTGTTGCACTTGACTGTGCCAACCTTGTCTGGTACATCGCCATCAGACCAACGCTCCAGGCCAGCGAGAAGAGAGAGAAACTGTTCACGTTCTCGATCACCTGTAGCAGATGACGACACAGCCTTCCAGTAGCTTGCATCACTCTTGAACTAATGAATCAAATGTCTGATAACATTAGAACCAATGATCAAATCATCCTGTTGATTCTCCACAACGAAAGTGGGCACTGACACTCTGCATCCATACACGACCATCTCAAGATTCACCACTGACTCAGGTTTCACACGCACACCCCCACATCCAATGAAGACCACATCAGTCACTTCCTCACTGCCCAGGTCAAAAGCCCCAGCTTCAATAAGCTTCTCCTGTGCCATAGCACTCAGTGAGCAGGCCATCGAGCCGCTATCCATCATGGCACGAAGAGTTACTTTGTCTGCGACCACAGCAGGAGTGTAAAATAGGCTATCACTGCCCCTGAGCTTTTGTGTATTTTGAACGATAACAGTCTCTGATTTATTCAAATTCTTAACATTGCTGTATAACACGGCAGCATCAATATTGTGGGAGTTATCTACAAGACCCGTACGGCCCCCCTTAACGCACAGGTCACTCAATTTTCCCTGTACGTTGTCTCGGACTGAAGATCTAGTGGGGCATGAGTGCTGTGCATGGCCGGGCCCGAAGCATGTGAAACAGAGACGATTCAATCGGCAGTGGGACTCAGTGGTGTGGTTTTTGTCATTGCAGACGCGACAGCTTGTTTCAGGCTGGGCCTGGTTCCGAACTTGCCTACCACCACGTCGTGCAGCATGCCTCCCATCTCCAGTCTGCAATTTAGCTAGCAGCTCCCTGAGCATAGACATCATCTCACCGAGCATAACATCACTGCCAGACTGTTGACTCGCCGGCAGTTGGCTCTGCAGTGCAGAAGGCAGGGGTGGTCGCTGGCACTGCGGCAGAGAAGAGAGAGCCTGTGGCTGCTGCTGTGGCTGCCACTGGGTCAAAGGCATCGAATACGGCTGGTGGGCCTGAGGAGCTGGAGAGAGAGACAGCTGTTGGTTCTGAGACAAGGCAGGTGAGGGAGAGAGAGAGATGGCACCCCCACAAGAGCGAGAGTTGAGGGGGAGGGAAGGTTAGCACTGGGTGTGTCTGTGACACATGCATCGTGAGTCTCTGTGTGTACCTCCTGGCAAATCAGTGGTGTGGCATGACTCTTAGGCACATTCACTTTCACCGAAGACACCCGCTCCCTCTGATATTCATCAATCCTCCCCTGTATCTCCATTGTCGTCCATTCATGTATCTGTTTGTATTTAAACACAGAGGCAAATTCTGAATCTGGGCAGTGCTTCACGAGCATCTTGGCAATCTCTCCTCCCATATTCTCAGCATGTCTACCCTGGTGCTTTAAGCCCTCCTCAGCAATGTCTGCTGCCTTGTTGAGGCGTATCCAGTAATCAACAGGATTCTCCCTCTGATTGGGCAGAGTCGAGTAGAAGTCTTGTAGGGGCAGGCATGATGATGTGCAGCTAAAGTACTGAGTCAGTATGTTGTAAATAACATCTGGTGTGCATGAAGAGTTAAGCGAGGGATTGCTCCTCAAGCCAATTTTGACTACGTCCCTGGCTTTCCCCATCAACCTCCCCATTACAACTTCTGTCTGCGATGAAACATCACACTTCTGTTTCCTTAAGTATGATTTCATTAACTCAACCCATTCAATGACTGTGTATTTGTCGGTACTATCACCCCTGAAAATAACTGGTTCTTTGTCAGCTTTTACTATGACATTAATGGGTGTGTTCTCACCAAGCGCATTGACAATGCCGCTAGTCTGAGTGTGTGAGTTATGTGCACTGTGCTGTGTGTCACCTACATGATGTGCTGGAACATCAGTCTGGCTAGCTCCACCAACAGCACCACTGGACATGAGTGTGGCTGCAATAGACTCCCCTATCTGTGAGCCAAGGCGCGTGATCATATCAGTAAGCTGATGCAATGTGTCATTCTCACCACTAGGCGTTGAATGGTGCGGCCCACCCTGTGACCTCTGCCCCATAGGCGATCCCAACAGGTCCTGACCTAACCCTGAATCCCTATCTCTCGCAGGTAACACAGGCAAAGCACCCAGATCCATCCCAACCAACCCCTCTGGCCGAGAATGACCTCCCATTACACCCATACCTCTCCCAAAAGAGAAGAATTTACCATCAGTATCATCACTAAGCTTAAACTTGCTCGCCATTGTACCATGAAAACAGAGAAAATAACAAATAAAAAAAAACTAATTAAAACAAAATGTCAAATCTGAAAATAAATCCAGAATATTTAGTTAGCGGACCTACAGTCCTGAGTACCTCACTACAACCAAAGCAGTGGCACAAACAGCATTCATGGACGTCCACGCGATCCACACAGCTCCCTCGGCACGGCGATCCGCATCAAGCTGATCTGGATCACAGAATCACGGCACCAGTGTAACGTGGGTGGTTTTCTGCATGCTCGTGTTGGTGCAGGAAGTACACAGGCAGGGACTTGTTGCTCACGCTGTCTTTATTCTGGTCAAGTATCAGAAAAAGCACACAATAAACAGTCTGCAGCTGCATATGTCACGATCTCCAGCAATGAAAATCTTTTTCTCTTTTTTTTCTTTAGAAAAAAAAAATATAAAAAAAACATATAAAACAAAGCCTACCTGGTCAAGCATCAGAAAAAGCACACAATAAACAGTCTGCAGCTGCATATGTCACGATCTGCACACGGACAGTAAAAGAAAATGAATATCTTAACAAAATGAAATGACAGCAAACCATACAGAAGAATGCTGCGCTAGCAATAACTGACTAGCTGCTCATTCAACGTGGTCACACATTCACTCGACGATAAAGTTACTATTTTTACTTAGAATAATCTGAAACTTCGTAAATACATGGTAGTAATGCTCATGACCACTCTACAAGATATAAACCTTTGTATGCACGGCTTAACAACATTTAAAGTATAAATATAGCAACAGCTCTATTACATTGCACTTACCTCCAGCAATGAAAATCTTATTCTCTGCTGGGGTAAGTGCCGTGTGCAAAGAAAACTATCTATGCAGCTGCAAAATAAAACCACCAGGAGGCTCCAAAAACTATGTAAAAATGAAAAGCACTGTGGCGATGTTAAAATAAGACACGGCGTCTGGAGTTTTAATGGAAGTTTATTCATCAAATCATCGCCATCATGGAGCTCACCCCAGCTGCTGTATAAGCATGCTGGGGATCGCTCTCAGGCTCTCATGAGCAGTAGTCAGAAGCAGTCAGAAGAAGAACAGAGGGTGAACATATGAATTCAGCCACTTAAATACCCAGCAACGGACAATACATCAAAGGCATTTTATCATCAAAGGAAATGCATTCAGACATGTGACATTTGTACCACAATGCGAGCAGGAAGCATGAATGTTTGCATTTGCGTCATACATATCCACAGGATGCTGGTGCCTGAACTAAGCACAGGAAGGCTGCCTATTGATCTCAACACACACATCTCACTGTCCTGTTAATTGCTCTAGTCGAGCGCTGTGTTTGTCCGTGGCTGCTGTGGGGGGGTACCCCATAAGCACATCTATTTTAAAGAAATTCAAAAAGGCTAAATTCTGACTCTGTTACACTTCCCATTGTCTGGCCAGAAGTTTCATTCACAAAAATGGTTTCCAAGTGTAAGAGGGAAACTGAAGTTCTCCTGTGGAGATCTAAAAGGTAACAAAATATACAGTGGTATGAAAAAAGTGTTTGCCCCCTTCCTGATTTCTCATTTTTTGTATGTTTGTCACACTTAAATGTTTCAGATCATCAATCCAATTTAAATATTAGACAACAATAACACAAGTAAACACAAAATGCAGTTTATAAATTAAGATGTTTATTATTAAGGGTAAAAAAAATCCAAACCTATATGGCCCTGTGTGAAAAAGTGATTGCCCTCCCTGTTAAAAATTAACTGTGGTTTATCACATCTTTGGAAAGCTGAGTTCAATTTCTCTAGCCATGCCCAGGCCTGATTACTGCCACACCTGTTCTCAATCAAGAAATCACTTAAATAGGACCTGCCTGACAAAGTGAAGTAGACCAAAAGATCCTCAAAAGCTTGACATCATGCTGCGATCCAAAGAAATTCAGGAACAAATGAGAAACAAAGAAATTTGAGATCTATCAGTCTGGAAAAGGTTATAAAGCCATTTCTAAAGCTGTGGAACTCCAGCAAACCGCAGTGAGAACCATTATCCATAAATGGTTATCAAGTTATCAAGCTCCTCTCCTGTGGAATCAGCTGCCAATCTGGATTCGAGAGTCAGACTCGATCTCTGTTTTTAAGAATAGGGTTAAAACCTTCCTTTTTGATATAGCCTACAATTAGGGAGGGATCTTGTGTTTCTGAACCCTCCCTTAGTTATGCTGCTAATAGGTTTAGACAGCCGGGGGACCTCCAATAATGCACTGGGCCTCACTCCTTTCTTCACTCTCAATGAAATATTTTTTTTTTGCTGGTCATTAACATCTGTTTGTTCTCTCCCATAGATTGAGTCCCCATCATGCTGTTTGCTCTCTACATGTCTGTTCTTTTCATCTTCTCTATCCCCTCACCCCCCAGCCAGTTGCAGCAGATGACTGCCCCTCCCTGAGCCTGGTTCTGCTGGAGGTTTCTTCCTGTTAAAAGGGAGTTTTTCCTCTCCACCGTCACCAAGCGCTTGCTCACAGGGGATCGCCTGATTGCTGGGGTCTTTCTGCAACTGTGGGGGTTCCCCCTACAGTTGAAAGTGCTATGAGATGACTGTTGTTGTGAAATGGCGCTATATAAATAAAGTTGAATTTAATTGAATTGAAATGGCAAAAACATGGAACAGTGGTGACCCTTCCCAGGAGTGGCCGGCCGACCAAAAGACAAAACACCGCACAACAACATCCAAAGAACTGCAGGCCTCATTTGCCTCAATTAAGGTCAGCGTTCATGATTTCACCATAAGAAAGAGACTGGACAAAAATGGCCTGCATGGCAGACTTTCCAGATGAAAACCACTGCTGAGCAAAAAGAACATAAAGGCTCGTCTCAGTTTTGCCAGAAAACATCTTGATGATCCCCAAGACTTTTGGGAAAATACTCTGTGTACTGATGAGACAAAAGTTGAACTTTTGGAAAGTGTGTGTCCCATTACATCCAGCATAAAAGTAACACAGCATTTCAGAAAAGGAACATCACACCACCAGTAAAATATGGTGGTGATGTTGTGATGGTCTGGGGCTGTTTTGCTGCTTCAGGACCTGGAAGACTTGCTGTGGTAAATGGAACCATGAATTGTGCTGTCTACCAAAGATTCCTGAAGGAGAATGTCCAGCCATCTATTCGTGACCTCAAGCTGAAGCGCACTTGGGTTCTGCAGCAGGACAATGATCTAAAACACACCAGCAAGTCCACGTCTGAATGGCTTAAGAAAAACAAAATGAAGACTTTGGAGTGGTCTAGTCAAAGTCCTGACCTGAATCCAATTGAGATGCTGTGGCATGACCTTAAAAAGGCGGTTCATGCTCGAAAACCCTCCAATGTGGCTGAATTACAACAAATCTGTAAAGATGAGTGGGCTGAAATTCCTCCACAGCGCTGTAAAAGACTCATTGCCAGTTATCGCAAACGCTTGATTGCAGTTGTTGCTGGTAAGGGTGGCCCAGCCAGTTATTAGGTTTAGGGGGCAATCACTTTTTCACACAGGGCCATGTGGGTTTTTTTTTTTTCACCCTTGATAATAAACACCTTCATTTAAAAACTGCATTTTGTGTTTACTTGTGTTATTTTTGTCTAATATTGAAATTTGTTTGATGATCTGAAACATTTAAGTGTGACAAACATACATACAAAAAAATGAGAAATCAGGAAGGGGCAAACACTTTTTCACACCACCGTAATTTAAGTAGCATCAGCAGTGGAATCAAAGGACTGGTAAAAATGAAAGAATCCATCAGATTATAGAAGATATTTTCGATGGTCCTTGTGGGGAGCCTTGAATAACGAAACTGAATTGCATTTAATTCAAGTTTATTTCAAGCAATCATTCCCACAGTCTGCTCTCATTCTTGAGCAGCGAACAAAGAGGAGGAAACACACCAAAGTCCTCACCTTTAAACATTCTCACATAAAGGTATCTCCCTCGCAGGGGAGGTCACACATCTCCATCATAATCCCTTTATTCACATTCATCATCCCTTTATTTACATTATTCCCCCCTCTCTCCTCTCGAGCCTGAGAGGTCAGGAAGTCTTCTGTCCACACCTATGTCTTCTCTCGCTGTCCTCCGCAGGGGGCTCAGACTCTGCGTCGCAGGGGTCTCAGACTCTGCGGCTCCTTCATCGTGAGGTTAAATCATATATGCATATGTCCAACATATACATGCACAACTAGTTAAATCACATATGCATATGTCCAACATGTACATGCACAACTCACCGCCATATAACCCCCCCCCCAAACGATGAAGAACGGACTATTCCCTAAAATTCAATAACATCTTACTGACTACTGTATTATCAACATCAACATTCAGTCTGTGCGCCGCCTGGGCTTCAACCGTCTGCCGAATCTGCTGTGAGTTGGCCCCGCTTTGCCTGCGGCGCCTTTCTGCTCCGGCTCTGTTGACTGAGGGAGAGAGTGATTATTTGCCCCCTGCAGGGGCCTGCCTCGTCGAGGCGCCACTGCGACCGGTACAGACCCGTCCTTCATGACAAAAACAGGTTTTAGTCTGTCAATACTGACTGTCTCTTTTCTGTCTCTAAAATCTAGCACAAATTGCTTATCACCTGCCTCCAGCACTCGAAATGGCCCTTCGTAAGGTGGTTTGAGTGTTGCTTTTAGGGCTTCGCGCCTGACAAAAACGAACTCGGCATTTTTCAAAGCCTTGGGGACGAAAACTCGTGGAAAAGCGTGATGAACCGGACCCGGAAGCGTGTCTGCTCCCGTGCCAACTAACAGTCCCAGAGCAGGGAGAGGTGAGGGCTCCGGGTGCTCTGGTAAAAACTCGCCTGGCAGCCTAAGAGGTTGTGCGAATACCAGCTCCGCTGGGGAGGCGTCTAAGTCCTCTTTGGGCGCAGAACGCAACCCTAATAAAACCCATGGCAGTTTATTTACCCAATCTGCATCCGTGAGCGACGCTCTGAGTGCTGCCTTCAAAGACCTATGAAAACGCTCGCATAAACCATTAGCCTGAGGGTGGTAAGCCGTAGTGCGGTGAATTTTGGCTCCCAAGCCGTTGGCCATCGCTGACCACAGCTCAGAGATGAATTGAGGTCCTCTATTGGACGTGATGTCCGACGGAACCCCGAAGCGTGCCACCCAAGCCGTTAAAAAAACGCGAGCCACCTCCGCGGCCGTGGTCGTCGCAAGCGGGACCACTTCCGGCCAACGTGTGGTTCGGTCCACCATTGTCAAAAGATGCGTGAACCCCTGTGATGCCGGTAGGGGGCCCACGAGGTCGACGTGCATGTGGTCAAACCTTCTGGCTGGAATGCGAAACGGTTCTAACGGGGCTCTTGTGTGCTTGTGAATTTTGACCCGTTGACAGGAAATGCAGGTTTTTGCCCATTCCTTCACGTGCTTGCGCAGGCACGGCCAAACAAACTTTTCCGCTACCATTTTCACTGACGCGCGCACCCCCGGGTGCGCCAGTGAGTGGACTGAGTCAAAAACACGGCGGCGCCACGCGGCCGGAACCACCGGACGCGGGCGCCCCGTCGACACGTCGCAGATCAGGGGGGGCATACCGGTTTGTAAACACTTGCTCTCCAGCCTTAACCCTGTTGGTCCAGACTGGAGCGCGTGCACGTCTGCGTCCGCCCCCTGGTCCGCTGCCATGGCTGCGTAATCTATACCCACGTGCACCGGGGCTGTGCGCGCCACCGCGCCGCTCTCCTGTGGTCACGGTGGCCCATTCTGCCTCTGCGCGTGGTGGAGTCGTGACCGCGCGCGAGAGACAATCTGCTACTACATTGAATTTGCCCGCAACGTGCCTAATGTCAGTGGTAAATTCCGAGATCGCGGCCAGCTGCCTCTGCTGCCTGCCTGACCACGGGTCTGAAATTTTGGCCATGGTGTATGTGAGCGGCTTGTGGTCCACATAAGCGGTGAAGCACCGTCCTTCCAGCCAGAACTGGAAATGACGAATAGCCAAATGCAGCGCCAACAGTTCTCTGTCGAACGTGCTGTATTTTCGCTCAGCCGCGCTTAAGGATTTGCTAAAGAAAGCCAACGGCTGCCAAACCCCGGCGACCTGTTGCTCAATAACGGCCCCTATGGCTAAATCTGAAGCGTCTGTCGTCAGCGCGATACACGCTGCCGGGTCTGGGTGGGCCAGGAGCGCAGCGTCAGCCAAGGCTTTTTTAACCTCTGTGAACGCGCGCTCCCGCTCCGGGGACCATTCGACCGCCTGGGTTGGTTTTTGCTTTTTGAGCGCGGCGTATAACGGTTGCATGATTTGAGCTGTGTGGGGCAGGAATCAGTTATAAAAATTCACCATCCCCAAGAATTCCTGCAGTGATTTGACCGTTTGTGGCCGGGGAAAATCCGCTACCGTGCGTACTTTATCTGGTAACGGAACCGCCCCCTCTGGGGAGACGCGGTGACCCAAAAAATCGATCTGCTCGACGCCGAACTGGCACTTGGTTGGGTTAATTATTAAGCCGTGCTCTCCCAGCCTCCTAAAAACTGCTGTGAGGTGCGTTTCGTGTTCGTCCTCTGAAGTACTCGCGACCAAAATGTTGTCGAGGTACACAAACACGAAAGGGAGATCGCGTAACACGGCATCCATCATCCGCTGAAACGTTTGCGCCGCCCCTTTGAGACCAAACGGCATGCGTAAAAATTCGAAAAGTCCGAACGGGGTTATTACCGCTGTTTTAGGAATGTCCTCCGGTTGGACTGGGACTTGGTGATAGCCGCGAACCAGATCAATCTTTGAAAAAATGCGCGCCCCCGCCAGGTGCACCGAAAAATCCTGAATGTGCGGGATGGGATAACGATCGTGCGCCGTAGCATTGTTTAGCCTGCGGTAATCACCACACGGTCTCCAGGAGCCATCGGCTTTCGGTACCATGTGCAGCGGTGAAGCCCACGGGCTTTTTGACCTACAAACGATGCCCAGCCTCTCTAGGCTGGCGAACTCCTCGCGCACAATGGCGAGCTTAACTGCATCCAAGCGCCGAGCTTTTGCAAACACGGGAGGACCAGATGTAGGGATAAAATGTTTCACCCCGTGTTTCGGGACTGTCGCTGAAAAAGTGGGCACAGTGAGCGCTGGAAATTGGGTGAGGAGTGTGTGAAACTTACCACCTGCTGTAGCGACGTGGGTCTGTACTGGTGGCGGGGACACTCGAGCTGCACAGGGGAGAGAGTAAAAAGAGAGTGTATTTACCAGCCGTCTATTAGCAAGATCAACTAACAGATTGTGTGAGCACAAAAAATCCGCGCCCAACATGTTGAAACTCACCGCCGCTATTACAAAAGTCCATTCATATGTGCGGCCATGTAAGCATAAAGGCAAGGTCCTTTTCCCGTAGGTGTTGATGCTCGAGCCATTTGCCGCCGTAGCTCCGCTACCGCGGGGTCCAGCCACCCGGTCCGCGTATGTTGGGGTGATGAAGCTCACTTGGGCTCCGGTGTCTATGAGGAATTCTCGTCCGGAGCTCGCATCCGTGATGTAGAGCAGCTTGTTGCCTTCTCCGAGAGTCGAAGCTGCTAGCGACCCCCGGTCTTGCCGTTTCCCGAACTCTTGAAGTTGCAGGGCGGCACACACTTGCGTGCCCTATCAGCGAACCTCCGATGGTAAAAGCAGAGATCCTCTCCTCCGCTGTGTCGGGGCCGCGCCTCTGCCACCGGACCATTGGCTCCACCTCGTCGCGGCCGTGCTGCCGCCGTCATCGGCCAGCCTGGGTCTGCCACCTCTGGCTCCCCGCTGTCTTGGGTCGCTGCTGTGGTTGATTGCCCGCCACAGGCGTCCAGAATCCCATCTGCTTCCTGGGCCAGCTCCCGGAACTCCTCCAGGGTGTGACACTTCTTGCCGGCCAGCGTGCCTCTCGCATGCGTCGGGAGGGTGGAGAGGAAGATGAACTGGAAAAGGAAATCATCGTTGTCCGACCCTCTCAGCTGTATCATCTCCTCCATCAGGGCGCTCGGCCTGTGTCCTCCTTGGTCTAGCAAAGACAGGATCCTCCTCGCCCTCACTTCGGCCGAGGGGGTGAAAAACTTAATGAGGGTGGATTTCAGCTTGTCGTACCTGCCGGTCGCGGGTGGCTGCTCCACCAAGCTCTGCACACACCGAGCTGTGCTGTTATCCAGTTTAGCGATGACATGGTGGAATTTAGTGTCATCCACCGTTACTCCTGCGAGCGCGAACTGCGACTCCGCTTGCAGGAACCACGACCGTGGGTTATCCTGCCAGAAATCAGGCAGCTTGACGGCCACTGCGCTCGCCAGAACTGAACTCTGTGAGTCCGGGACCCTGAGACCTTCTCCGGTCATTCTCAATGTCGTCGGTCACCAATTGTGGGGAGCCTTGAATAACGAAACTGAATTGCATTTAATTCAAGTTTATTTCAAGCAATCATTCCCACAGTCTGCTCTCATTCTTGAGCAGCGAACAAAGAGGAGGAAACACACCAAAGTCCTCACCTTTAAACATTCTCACATAAAGGAATCTCCCTCGCAGGGGAGGTCACACATCTCCATCATAATCCCTTTATTCACATTCATCATCCCTTTATTTACATTACTCCCCCCTCTCTCCTCTCGAGCCTCAGAGGTCAGGAAGTCTTCTGTCCACACCTATGTCTTCTCTCGCTGTCCTCCGCAGGGGGCTCAGACTCTGCGTCGCAGGGGTCTCAGACTCTGCGGCTCCTTCATCGTGAGGTTAAATCACATATGCATATGTCCAACATATACATGCACAGCTAGTTAAATCACATATGCATATGTCCAACATGTACATGCACAACTCACCGCCATAGTCCTGTTAGTTACCGACATGGCACACACACACACACACACACACACACACACTCATAGAACCTTATATTTGCATGGTATATTATTTGGACATTGATGAAATTATACTGCTTTTGATTATTTGTAATTATTTTAATTTTAATTATTACTTGAATCAAAATATTAAATTTTGTCAACTAATTAAGTTTATAGGGTTTATGATACTTGATTCAGACAAAATACAAAGCCATTTAGTGACAACTAGGTTAGAATAACAGCAAAATATTTACACAAAACTCTTACTACTTGTCTGGACCACTCCTAAATATTGTTCGTCTTCTTCCTCTTCTTCTTCTTCTTCTTCTGGCTGCTCCCTTTAAGGGGTTGCCCCAGTAGATCATCTGCCTCCATCTCCCCCTATCCCTTGCATCTTCCTCTGTAACACCAACCCTCTCCATGTCCTCCTTCTCTACATCCATGAATCTTCTCTGTGGTCTTCCTCTTTTCCTCCTGCCTGGCAGCTCCATCTTCAACATCCTTTGTCTCACATATCCACTATCCGTCCTCTGCACATGTCCAAACCATCTCAGCCTTTCCTCTCTTACTTTGTCTCCAAACCGCTCAATGTGAGTTGTCCCTCTGATATACTCATTTCTAATCTTGTCCCTCCTAGTCACTCCCAATGAAAATCTTAGCATCTTAAACTCTGCCAGCTCCAGCTCCACCTCCTGTCTTTTTGTCAGCGCCACCAACTCCAAACCATACATCATAGCAGGTCTCACAACCATCTTATAAATCTTCCCTTTCACTCTTGCTGCTACCCTTCTGTCACAAATCACCCCTGACATTTGTCTACACCCACTCAACCCTGCCTGCACTCTCTTCTTCACCTCTCTTGTGCATTTTCCATTGCTTTGGATGGTTGATCCCAGGTATTTAAACTCATCTACTTTCACTACCGCTACTCCTTCCATCTTCACCGTTGCACCTCCCTCTCTCTCATTCACACTAATGTATTCTGTCTTGCTTCTACTGACTTTCATTCCTCTTCTCTTCAGAGCACACCTCCACCTCTTCAGGTTCTCTTCCACCTGCTCCCTACTCTCACTGCAAATCACAATGTCGTCTGCAAACATCATGGTCCACTGAGACTCCTGCCTGACCTTGTCTGTCAGCCTGTCCATCACCATGGCAAACAAGAAGGGGCTCAGAGACGATCCCTGATGTAATCCCACCCCCACCTTGAAGCCATCCATCACTCCTACAGTGCACTTCACCACTATCTCGTTGTCCTCATACATGTCCTGCATCACCCTCACATACTTCTCTGCCACTCCTGACTTTCTCATACAGTACCACACTTCCTCTCTTGGCACCCTATCATATGCTTTCTCGAGATCCACAAAGAAACAGTGCAACTCCTTCTGACCTTCTCTACACTTCTCCATCAGCACTCTTAGCGCAAACATTGCATCTGCAGTACTCTTTCTTGGTATGAAACCGTACTGCTGCTCACTGATTGTCACCTCTCCTTTTAACCTGGCTTGAATAACTCTTTCTCATATCTTCATAGTGTGGCTGATCAAGTTTATGCCTCTGTAGTTACTACAGCTCTGAGTATCACCTTTGTTCTTGAAAACTGATACCAAAACACTTCTTCTCCACTCTTCAGGCATCCTCTCACTCTCCAAGACTGTGTTAAACAATCTGATTAAAAAGTCCACTGCTATTTCTCCTAAACATGTCCATACCTCCACAGGTATGTCATCTGGACCAACCACCTTTCCATTCTTCATCCTCTTCAAAGCTGCCCTCACTTCTGCCTTGCTAATCCTCAGGACTTCCTTGTTCACTATCTTTCCTTCATCCATCCTCCTTGCTCTCGCATTTTCTTTATTCATTAGCTCTTCAAAGTAGTCCTTCCACCTTCTCAACACACTCGTTATTTGTTAGTACATTACCATTTCTGTCCTTCATCAACCTAACCTGCTGTGCATCCTTTCCAGCTTGATCTCTCTGTCTAGCCAGTTGATACAACTCCTTTTCTCTTTCCTTGGTGTCCAGCCTCTCATACAACTCACTATATGCCTTATCCTTTGCCACCTCTCTCTTCGCCATGCACCTAGATTCTAAATACTCCTGTCTACTTTCTTCATCTCCTAAATTTTGTTAGTACCTGTACTAAATTTCAAGATATAACAGATCACACAAACTTGTAGGATTCACCAAATTGATCAAATGTCACATTTATGAACAAATCTGTTTGTACTAATGGTTCTTGCATGAGCATCAGTAGTAGTGCCCACTAACTGTACAGAAATTTAGTTATCCTGTCTTTCAAGCTAGCAAATCTTTCTATGACCTTCTGGTTAAAGTCAGTCATGTCAGTCACAAGCTTGTTTTCCATGAAGAGAATGGCTAAGGCTAATGTTTTAATCCTTTTCAGTGTGGTCATCGGCGTTGTAATAATTTTCAGGAGTGTAACTGTCTCTGAGAATACCTCTGACAGGTTATTGTCCATGAAAAACTGAAGCGGATCCACGGCACCACAACAGGATTTGAGTTCATCCTTGCTGTAAAGGAGGCTAAGCTCTGTCTTCAGCTTGCTTCCACTGAGCACTGGATATGCCTTCAAGGTGCAGCTCAGTGCAATTGCAGGGAATGCCTTGCAATATTCTTCAAACCATTTCCCCCGAAGCAACATAACACTGACCAGGTGGTCTGAAAATGCAAAGCGTTCCCTGGTGTGTCCTAGAATGGTATCACAGACCTACAGAGACAGGGAGATTAAAAAAAAAAATGATACTAAGAAACAAATGGCCAAATTTATAGACCTACTGGCAACAGCTAAGTTTTTAAAAGGGAAACTAAGGTTATTTTCTGAAGTAAAAAATGTTATTCAATTATTAACAAAGGATTTTACATTTAACAGTTACTATGTATAACCACTAGATGACAGGAGCGCATGAATGGACTGGGTACTAGTCAGGGCTTCATGATTATGGCCAAAATGATAATCACAATGCTTTTGATCAATATTCAAATCACAATTATTAATCATGATTATTCATTAACTTTAGGAAAACACAGATTTCAATTAGGTGTACTTTTTAAATGTTCTTTTTATTCGTCCAACTCACCAATTGCTAGATGAAGCCTGTGAACAAAGTACTGAAGCCCGCCCATCCATCCATCCATCCATCTTCTTCTGCTTAATCCTTTTCGGGTTGCGGGGGGGCTGGAGCCTATCCCAGCATCTTTGGGCGAAAGGCAGGGTACACCCTGGACAGATCGCCAGTCCATCGCAGGGCCAACACAGAGAGACAGACAACCATTCACTCTCACAGTCATACCTAAGGACAATTTAGATTCCCCAGTTGATGCCAATTAACCAAACTTGCATATTTTTGGCATGTGGGAGGAAACTGGAGAAATCCCGGCGTAAAACCACGCAGACATGGGGAGAACATGCAAACTCCACACAGATCACTGTTGGTCAGGGGCTGGGTTTGAACTCAGGATCCCCTGGCCAAGGGTGAGTTGCTGTGCTGCTGCAGTGCCAACCACTCCGCCACCGCGCTGCCCAGTACTGAAGCCTCGTCCATTTATTTAGAGAAGCTGCCTTGACGACATTAGACCCACTGTCTGTTTTTATGCAGACTAGTCTCTCTTCCTGGAGGCCCCAAGATGATTGCACTTTTCTCAGTCCATGGGCTGTAGCTTCTTCTGTGTGGTCTTGTGGGGAAAAATGATGTCTGCAAGCATCGACTCTTCATTTTAAAATCTCCATCAATGTAATGAATTGTCAGGGACAGGTAGGGCTCTGTTGTTCAACTTGACCATAGGTCAGTCGTAGTTGCAAAGTACTCAACAGTTGTAATATCCATTTGTATTTTTCATAAAACGCAGGTAATGCAACTTTGGAGAAATGATTATGTGGGGGGGTCACATATTTCTTGTCTTGTGTTTTGATGATGTGTCTGAAGCCTTTGTTGCTCATACAGTATTTATCGGACATGTCTTTGGCCAAATAAAGTGCTATTGCATCAATTACTTCAGCATGTCTTTGGGAGGTGGATGGATACGGTGAAGCTTTGTGCAGGGTTGATGCTATGGTTGCCTGGGTTGGCACCAGACACAGAGTGTGATTTAGTGAAGTGACATTAGCTTTAGCCTTCATGCATTTATTGTACTTGTGTTTGTGGTGTTTTTTCAGGTGGTCGAATAAGTTAGTTGTGTTGCCCTGTGGCACAAACACAACTTTATGGCACTCTTTGCATATAATTTCTTTTTAGTCAGCATCACTTGCTCTGAATCCAAAACAAGTCCAGACAATGGATGATGATCCCTTTCGAGGCACTAGCTGCTCACCTCCTCACGCCTGTAGGTGATGGTAAAATTGAACCTAAGAAAAAATAAGGCCCAGCGGGCCTGCCTGGCATTGAGTCTGTGGGCCGACTGTAGATACTCTAGATTTTTAAGGTCGGTCCACACTACGATGGGATGGACCGCTCCCTCCAGCCAGTGTCTCCACTCCTCCAGGGCCAACTTAATGGCCAGGACCTCTCGATCTCCTTCCTCATAATTCCTCTTGGCTGGGGTGAGCCGCCGAGAGAAATACGCGCATGGGTGGAGCTTCTGGTCGGAGCTTCTGGTCGGAGCTTCTGGTCGGAGCTTCTGGTCGGAGGCCAAGCGTTGTGAGAGGACAGCACCCACCCCCTGAATCAGAAGCGTCCACCTCCAAGGTGAAGTGGAGCTGAGGGTCGCCCTGGGCCAAGATGGGGGTATTAGAGAACAGACCTTTTAATTTGGAAAAGGCCTGTTTGGCAGCCTCGGACCAGTGAAAAGGCACCTTAACAGAGGTCAGCTGTGTGAGAGGCTGTGCTTCCCCACTGTAGTTCTTGATAGACCTGCGATAAAAATTCGCAAACCCCAAGAAGTGTTGAGGCTCCTTGAGAGAATGGGGAGTAGGCCCATCCAGCTCAGCCTTCACCTTGGCCGGATCGGCTCTCAGCTCCCCTTCGGCCACAATAAACCCCAGGAAGGAAGTGGAGGAGGTGGAAAATTCGCACTTCTCAGCCTTTACAAAAAGCTGATTTTCCAGGAGTCATTGTAGCACGGCCCTGACATGAACTGTGTGTTCCTCTGGTATGCGGAAAAAAATCAAAATGTCGTCCAAATAGACAAAAACAAATTGATTTACCATATTGTGGAGGACGCATCATTAATGAGGTGTTGGAAGACGGCGGGGGCGTTGGTGAGCCCAAAGGGCATCACTAGGTATTTGAATTGCTCTAAGTGTGTTTTAAAGGCCGTTTTCCATTCGTCCCCTTCACAAATACGGACAAGATGGTAAGTGTTGTGCAGGTCCAGTTTGGAAAACACCCACGCGCGCTGAAGGAGCTCGAACGCAGAATTAATTAGGGGCAGTGGATATTTATCTTTGACGGTTATGGCGTTAAGTTCCTGGTAATCTATACATAAGCACAGAAATCTGTCCTTCTTGCCGACAAAGAAAAACCCTGCACCAAGAGGAGCCGAAGATGGCTGAATGAGGCCAGCGTTCAGAGAGTCCTTAATATACTTCTCCATTGCCTCCTTCTCTGGCCCGGAGATACTATAGAGCCGGCTGGACAGTAGCCGTGCACCAGGGAGGAGATCTATGGCACAGTCATAAGAGCTAAGAGGAGGTAAATGTCATGGTCCGAGCGCCGATTTTGTCCGCGCTCGGGCCATACATCATCTCCGCCAGGTTTGACAGCAGTGGTTACCTTCTGGCTCCCCAAGTTCTTATTGTGACAGCGCTCGGAGGGGCTTCCTGCTGTCAAAGCCTAACAGCTGTGCTGCATTTACGGCTCATCAGCAGCCCAGCATTTAAGTGGGCGCTGGGAGCAGTATTATGCAGCAGTCTCGTCAATTATTCCTTGTCAGACGTTGAGCGAGCGTTTCTCGCCTCAGACGTCCAACGTGTGTTCCATGGTCCTTGTTCATGATCTGAATCGTAAGTAAGCTGGGTGTTAGCGCCTTACGATCTCCTGTGTCTAGTCTTGTGTGTTTTAGCCCACCGAGGCTCATTACTTTTTGTGTTATCTTGTGTTTGTGAATAAAACATCAATACAAACCTCACCGGCGACTTTTGGCGTCTTATGGTGGCTCGCGAGGGCCACCGCAAGACAGTAGACTGCTGCCACTAGGCGCCTAAACTGACGCTGAACCGAGACGCCATTCCCGGTGAGTTTTGCTTAATTGGACAATTGTTCTTTCCTGTCTGGGTAACTGCGTGGTGGGAGAATGCCGTCGCGGAGGGGCCACGCTCGGAGTCGGGACTACGAGCTGGCGGAGGCTTTGGACTCTGTGGACAAAACGCTCTTCGCTGCCTCCCTCCTCGACTACCACAGCGACGTACGCTGGTACCTGGACTGTGCTGAGGATGTCCTAAACCATCTCCCCCGCTACGCCGACCACCCTGAAGTCGGCGCGAGGAGGGATGACATTGCCGCACAGCGTGAGATACTCCGTATGGTGGAGGAAGACTATGGCAGGAAGCCGAGGAGAAGGCATCCTTGCTCCCCGCTTTGGGACCCCGTTCCTGTCCTCGATCCAGTCCAGGAGTTCGTGCCATCCGGGGCCCGTCGAAGACGTCGGCGCCACGGCCAAGGTAAACCTGAGCAGGATCAACGTCTGAATCCGCTTCCGGCGAAGCCCGTGAGTGGACCCTCACGAGCGGCTCCTCCTCGTCCTTCCAGGGGGCCCTCTGTCGCCATCCAGCAGGGAAAGGGAGGAACAACGTCCCCTACAACAGGCACCATCCTCCCTCCAGGAAACAGGCAAGTGCAAGTTCCTTCTTCTCATCTTAGTTGTGATTTGCCTTGTCTGACTCCTGGGAGCGGAATTCAGAGTTCGCAGTCCCCCGAGCTCCCACCACCTGCTGTAGCGCTAATTACTAAACCTGCTGCCTCTGTGTCTCCTTCTGCTGAGTGGTCCACGACGCCAGGCCTACGTCGTCGGACGGGGAGGGGGCCTGCGGTTCTGGAGAGCCTGGTTCCAGCCCCGCAGCCACGTTGTGGGCAGAGGAGAGGAGCGGACTGCAGTCTGGAGCCTGCGCCGACGATAAAGCGTCCCCAGGTCTCCACGCTGGAACAGTTTGAGCCAGCGGGTCGAGGGTCCCCTGCCACCACGCCGTGCAGGTTATTGGCGTGGACGTCAGCGCCGGAGGATCCACAGACTGCAGTGACCATCATGCCAGCTGCGGAACCCGCCGTAGCCGAGTGGGAGCCTGAGGATGAACTTCTCCGCCCTGAATCGGGATCGACGAAGTCCTGGACGGCGACAGAATCCGAGTGCAGGCAAGTGCTCTACCTTGTGTTTCTCTTTTCTGTCTTGGAGCATTTTTGCCTGCCTCTCGGGGAGGCGAGTCAGGGGCAGCTGCCTGCTGCGCCCGAGCTCGTCTCGCTGGGCTCTGTCGCTACCGGTGATTCTGATCCCGGTTCTTTTTTGTCTTCCGAGCCTTGTTGCAGAGTCACCTGTGCGGAGCCAGTCGTGGTCGCTGTGCTGGAGGTTCCAGGTTCGGGATCAGAGGTCGTTGGCAGTGCTGCGCCGACCCAATCGGGGTCCGACGAGGGTGCAGCCGAGACCCAGTGGGGGTCCGACGCGGGTGCATCCGAGACCCAGTCGGGGTCCGACGAGACCCAATCGGGGTCCGGTGCGGGTGCAGCCGAGACCCAATCGGGGTCCGACGTGGGTGCAGCCGAGACCCAGTCAGGGTCCGACGAGACCCAGTGGAGTCCGAAGTGGGTGCAGCCGAGACCCAGTGGGGGTCCAACGCGGGTGCAGCCACAACTGCAGCATCGGTATGGGTCAAGGTCGGTGGAGGAGCTGCAGACCCTTCGCTGGGTCTGGAGCTCTCATGGTGCGGGCTCGTCATCACCACCATTCCCCTCGTCTGAAACACCAGCCCTGCTCATCATCGCCGGGGGCCGTTGGGGGGTCTCTACGCTCGGTCCAGCTCTCCCACGTCTTTCCCCTGCCAGGGAGGCCGCCGCAGGCTGTCTTCCTACGGTTCCGGTGGCTGAGGGATGCGGGTCGGCCACCCAAGGAACTATTTCGCTGGTTCGGCGCCCTGGGTCAGCCACCCGACACACTGTGCTTGCTGCTGGGCGACCTGGTTCAGCCGCCGGAGGGTTGGACTTTCCAGGCCTGGGACTGGGGCAGGTCGCCTGATCATGTACTGTTCCCCGTGACCACCCGTCGGCCGTTGTACACAGGGAGACCACCGGAACTGTCCCCATGGTATTTGGTCTCTGCCTGTCGTCATTTTTCTGAACTGTCTGGGGTAAAAGTCATTCAGGGTGATAATCTGGCTCTGCGTGCATGCCTGGGTTAGCGTGTGTTTTTTTTTTTTTTCCTTTTCCCCCTCTCCTGTTTGAGGGACGTGTGTGTTTCTGGTTGTTTTTTTTTTTTCCTCTCTGGCCCTGGGTGTTAATGTGCATTATGGGGTATGGTATTTTCCATAAGTCGTGCTCTGTAATTGCTTCTTTTATGCCCTGTGATTGTCTCATTTGCGCTCTGTGTAATTATGATTTGTGCATTTGAAAGTACCGTATTGTCTGCTATCGTGCCCTGTGACTGCTTCATTTGTACCCTGTCTTAATTGTGATTTGTGTGGGAGTGAGTATTGTATTTTTTCTGGTTTTCTATGTGTCTCTGCTATGATCTTGGTTTTTGGTCTGTGGTTGATTCTCTCCCTCCGGGCCTGCTCCCCCATCCGCCTGCCCTGGGGGGGGGGCTTGGGTGTCAACGGGCGTTCGGAGCCCGCCCTCGGGGGGAGGTACTGTCATGGTCTGAGCGCCGATTTCGTCCGCGCTCGAGCCATACATACATCATCTCTGCCAGGTTTGACAGCAGTGGTTACCTTCTGGCTCCCCGAGCTCTTATTGTGACAGCGCTCGGAGGGGCTTCCTGCTGTCAAAGCCTAACAGCTGTGCTGCATTTACGGCTCATCAGCAGCCCGGCATTTAAGCGGGCGCTGGGAGCAGTATTATGCTGCAGTCTCGTCAATTATTCCTTGTCAGACGTTGAGCAAGCATTTCTCGCCTCAGACATCCAACGTGTGTTCCATGGTCCTTGTTCATGATCTGAATCGTAAGTAAGCTGGGTGTTAGCGCCTTACGATCTCCTGTGTCTAGTCTTGTGTGTTTTAGCCCACCGAGGCTCATTACTTTGTGTGTTATCTTGTGTTCGTGAATAAAACATCAATACAAACCTCACCGGCGGCTTTTGGCGTCTTATGGTGGCTCGCGAGGGCCACCGCATTACAGTAAAGAGAGCGCTCTCTACTTGTTAAAGACCTCCCCAAGGTCATGATAGACCTCGGGTACAAGGCTAAGGTCCAGCGGCTCTACTGGAGGGGAGGAGATGGGTAATGATGGGGAACACTCGGCCGAACTAAGGCAAGATGCCTAACAAAAGGGGCTCCAGGAAGAAATTGAGCTTTGGGACCAGTTAATAATGGGATTGTGCTTCCGGAGCCAAGGGTACCCCAGAACCACTGGGGAGGATGAATTTGGGAGAATATAGAATGATAAGATCTCCCAGTGGTTCCTGGAAAGAAAGACGGAGATTGGCACCGTGGATTCAGTAATGGTAGCCACATTACCGCCAGATAGATTGAGTCAGATAGATTGAGTCACCAGTCACAGATTGAGTCACCAGCATGTTGTTTGTTCTCTATGTTTACTACTACATACTACGATGTTAGTACTGGATTTACTGTATGCCAATGTTAGAGATGCATATAGTGCCACAGCTTTACCCCCCCATTGGTAAATCAGATCACTGCATGGTCATGGGCATCGCGGTGGCGCAGTGGTTTAGCACTGTGGCAGCACAGTTTTACCCTCGGCCGGGGGATCGCGGGGATCATGAGATCGTGGGTTCAATCCCAGCCCCCGACCAACAGTGAGCTGTGTGGAGTTTGCATGTTCTCCCCGTGTTGCGCGGGTTTACTCCGGGATTTCTCCGGTTTCCTCCCGCACACCAAAAACATGTAGGTTTAGGGCGCTCGCGCACGCAGCGACCAGCAGCCGGTGGCTTGTCACCAGACTGCAAACCAAGTCTACCTACGGGTACAAATAAGTAACAAAAAAAAAAAAAAAAAAAAAAAGATAGGGTTGTGACATTTAATGGAGTGGATAATTTAGTGACAGGAATGCCCATCTCCCATACGAGTCGTGAAGAAACGAAATTTTGTTCCACCCCTGAATCAATTAAGGCCATAACACTCCTCTCGACCCCCAGCAGCTGGATTAGGGCTGAAATAAAAAAAGTTATCGGGGGAATGAATAAGAGTCCCGCCCGTCAGATCCCCCACAGCTACTGATGGGCTGCGTCTTTTGGGCTTCAGGTGGCAGTCGTTTAGTTTGTGCTCTTGAGAGCCACAGTACATGCATGCGCTGGCTCTCCTCCGTCGCTGATGCTCTTATGGATCCAGATGGGCCCGGCCGAGCACCATCGCTTCGGAGGAGGAGTCTGCTCCACCTGTGTCCATAGCCAGGGAAGGCACACTTGCATCGGGCGGGTGAGAGGAGGATTTGCGCTCCTTCACGTGCTTGTGGTATCGGTTGTCCAAACTGACAACCTGATCGATAAGACCGTCCAGAGAGGAGGGAATGGCATGAACTGCCAGGTCATCGCAAAGGTTGGCATTTAAACTTTGGAAGATGATGCTGCATAACGCAATGTCATTCCAGCCAGAGTCCGCCACAATGACCCGAAACTTCACAGAGAAGTCGGCGGCAGACGGGCTTCCTTGGCGGAGAGACACAAGGTGGCTCATTATATTGCCCTCACTCTCCGTTCGGTTGAACATACGGGAGAATTCACCTATGAATCTATTAAATGTGGACCGTCCGGACGATCGAGAATGGACTGAGCCCAACTAAGGGCTTGATCTCGCAGCAGAAGGGTCATGAAATGAATTTTGGATGTGTCATCTGGATACCCTCTGCCCACCTGACCCAAATAAAGCCAAACATGGCAAAGGAAACCCTTGCCTTTCCCCACCTCTCCCACATATGGAGCAGGTGAGGGAACGGAGGTTGTTTGGCAGATGGTGGAAGAAACAGGGGCAGCAGGTAGAGAGAGAGGACCCAGACGAGATGTATGAGCCAAATGATCGGTGACCATACTCAGCTGCTGCGTAATAATCTGCAGCTGCTGTGTGAGAGTGGTCACCTGCCTCTCTGTGGCGTCAAGGCGGTACAAAGTGGAGTGTTCCGCTGATGCAGCCCCGCTGAGCTCACATTCTGGCTGGCTCGTTCTGTCAAAATGAAATAATGGTCAGCTCATGTGCAGGGTGCCACACCAGAGAAAACACACACGACACAGAGAAGCTAAGTTTAGACAATTTATTAATCCAAAAGGTCTGCACGGTTAGTGGAAAAACGTCACTTACCAGAGAAAGACTCAGCCTGTGGGGAGGAGACAAGAACTGATTAATAGGAGGAGGGAGATCAGGAAGATTGGAAAACAAATTGCTACTTATGTGAGTGAGCAGAGTACCCGGCAGAGAAACCCAGCAGAAATAGACAAACCAGCATGATGAGGCTGGCAGTAAGTAGGGAAGGTGAAGAGCTGGATACGGTGTCTGACCGGGTGGAGACAGGTAGCTGAAGTGGAGGTGATGATGATGGGGCAGGTGAGTGGACAATGATCCCCGGACATGCACTGCACTGATGGCAGCAACCTGAAAGGAGATAACAAAAGAGGGATTAATTTTAGCTTCCTCAGTTTTAGTATTAAAGGCACTTGCTTGTTGCAGGCAGTATACCCAACGAGCCAGCGATGAAGCAGTTGCATGATGGTCCTTATATGTGCTGGCAAGGCACAGGCAGCAGATGTGTCCAGTCACGCAGGTGTAGTGATTACCTGCGGAATCGAAGAATCTCTAACAGGAAAAGACGGGGGTGTGCGCTCACTTGGGCATGACATTTTATTATTATTATTATATTGCTCCTGTTCTTTGTCCATGGTTTTCTGTCTTGAATCTTTGGTTATCAGTTTTGTTAGTTGGGCCTATTCATGTTCCGTAGGTTTTGTCCCTGCCCGGATCTCAATTGATTATTATTATTATTATTATTATTATTGTTGTCATGGTCTTGTCTGCCCTGGTCCTCTGTTCATGTTTCATGTGCATCCCCTATCTGTGATTGTCTGTGCAGCCCCGCCTGTCCTGTTCTCCGTACATGCAGCCACTTCCCTGCTGTCTCCATTTGTCGATTGTCTCCCACCTGTCCTGTGTTCCGTCATTACCCGTTGTCTATATATGTCCATGTCTGTCTGTGTCCTGCACAGGTTCCTTGTATGCCATACGCAAGGCCACCTTAATGAATGGGCTAGGCTGGGATGAAGCCCCCGGGCCTATGAAGATCAGGGGCCTATCATGAGCCAATAAAAAAGATCACATTGCTGTTAATTGGTCAAATTCTATGTCCATCACTTGATATTCATGTATAGCTGGCTGCTGATTGGTCCAATTTACATATGGCCCACGTGGGTACCGTGTAACAATAACCTATCAGAGGAATTGTTTTGACATGTGACTACGCAAGCACCAGTGAGAGGTAAGAAGTAATTAGCTCATCAAAATGTCGGGAAAAAAGTTTGTGAGTGGAACTTATAAAATTATTGAGAGGAAAAGTGTCATGAATTGCCCGAATGGCAGGGAGGAGAGACCCAGGCGCTGTACTGCAGTTTGTGGTATTTATTAGAAAAACACAAAGTCCAAACTATGCACAACCAAAAATACAAAGACAGCACAAAGCAAAAACTTCTGAACAAAGGCAGCAATGGAGAAAACAGGATTTGAGAAGATAAAAAAACCCCGTCTGAACAGGGAAAGGGTTCAGGTGCAGAAAATACTAAAGACTCCAGCAATACAGGAATGAAACAACTGCACTTAAATAGGGCCAGAAACAAATAAACACATATGGGAATAGGTGTGAATCACATGAGCGGACTGGAGAAGAGGGTGATGACAATCAGCTGTGAGTCATGAAGAGAGGAGATGGGACTGACAGCTTGACAGGGGCACCAGCCACAGCCAGGGAAAAACCCAGAAGTGCCTCTGACAGCTGCAACCCTGGAGAGAGAAAGAAAGAGAAGAAAACCGGCAAGAAACAAATACAATGTGATAACAAATAAAGACAAGTAAACCCAAATATATAAATAACAAAACTACAATGAACATAAACAGGAAAAATAAGACATGCTACGAAACAAAACAGAATATGTGAAAACCAACCGAGGAAAACATAACAGGGATAGAACTCAAAAAATACAACACTATACAAATATGGAAAGAAAGGCAAACAGACAGAGCATGGTGGAATCCCCCCATGCTCAGATCGTGACAGAGCCCCCCCTCCTCAAGGGGTGGAAACCAGACACCCTGAACAACATCGAAAAGGACCCACCCACACAAAGAACCCACCCCACCAAAAACAAGAAAACAACCCCAACCCAGGCGGGAGGAGGGGGAACCAGGCACAGAGGGACCAAAACAAACCAGAGAAAATAAGAAGAACTCTCATGACTCACACCTCTGCAAAACCCAGGCTAGGAGGGAACAAAGAAAAAAAAAAGCCCCACTCAGGATCCACACAAGGCAGGACCAGGCACTTAGGCCCCTTGACCGGAGAGCTGGACAGTTCAGGTGGCCGGCTAAAGTCCCAGACCTGGCAGACGGCATGATGGCAAGGGTCGGGCGGCCTGCCGGAGAATATGGGCCACCCAACCCAATGGCAAAGTCTGTCAGGTGGTCTGCCAGAGTTCTTTAACCACCAAAACAGAAAAGGTGGTCCAGGGGGTGGCCGCCCAACCAGGACAACCAGCGATGAGGAGGATGGAGGAGTAGGGGGAACCATGATGATGTCAGGTGGAGGAGAGGGAACAACGACAGCCTCGGGCAGAGGAGAGAGAACCACAATGGCATCTGGTAGAAGTATCCGGACTCGGTATCTGGTTTCCAGACTGGGAAATTGCAGCACCTGCAGTGGCTCCGGTCTGGAGCAAAGCTGCGCCCGTGGTGGCTCTGGGCTGGAGCAAAGCAGCACCCGCGGCAGCTCCGAGCTGGAGCAAAGCAGCACCCGTGGCAGCTCTGGGCTGGAGAAAGGCTGCACCCGCGGCGGCTCCGGACTGGAGAAAGGCTGCACCCGCGGTGGCTCCGGGATGGAGCAAAGCAGCACCCGCGGTGGCTCCGGGCTGCAGCAAGACTGCATCCACAGAGGCTTCAGGCTGGAGCGAAGCTGCACCCACGGTGGACCCGGACTGGGCCAACGCTGCACCCATGGTGGACCTGGACTGAGGAAGAGCTGCACCCACAGAGGCCCTGGGCTGGGACGGCGCACCCACGATGACCTCAACTGATGGGGAAGCAGCATCCTCAGAGGCCCCGGGCTGGAACGGAGCACCCGCGATGACCTCAACAGGGGGAGCTGGACCCATGGAGATTTCAGGTGGTGAGGCTGGACCCACGGAGACCTCTGGCACAGTTGGACAAACCTCGGTGATCCTGGGGAAGGGCTCAGACAGGAGAGGCAGAGAAACAGGTTCAGAGTCACTGGTGGCAGTGGAGCCCGGCGAGTTGAACTCAGGTGCAGCTGACGACTGCACTTGGCTCTCCCCACCAAGAACCAGGCAAGATCTCTCCAAAACGGAGACAGAGGAAACAAATAAGAGCACTTGCCTGGGCTCAAGCTCCACCACTGTCCAGGACTCCGTCGATCCAGGCAACGACGTCTCAGGCCCGGCCCTCTGGAGGTCCAACTTCAACTCTGCTGTGGTGGTCCCTGCAGCAGGCATGGTGGTAGGTGCAGTCCCGGGACCCCCAAGTGAAGCGACCCATGCAGGTGGCTTGTCCGGCGTGGATACAGGAGGTCGGTTCCCCGCTGGCACTGGATCCTGCTGTGCTGAGGCCAGAGGATGCTCCAACGTAGGCACAGGCTTCAGCTCAGTCACAGTGGTCTCTCTCCGTCCAGATCATGGCTGTGGGGCTGGAACCAGGTCCTCCAGGGCCCCAGGCTCCTCCATTGTCCAACTGCTCAGATCTGGGGCCGGCGGAAACTCAAGGGAAAAAGGAGGAGACATGGAGAGAGCAGGTGAACAGTCTACAGCTGCAGCAGATGGTGAGGACTCAGAGGACTGCATAATCTGAGCCTCACCACCAGGAATCAGGCAAGATAATTTATGCTTAATTGAATGAGAGTGAAAAGCCACTTGCCTGAACTCCCGGGGTGTGATGTCTTCTGCTGAAGCTGGTTGGAAATCAGCCCTCTCTGTGACTTCAGCGGTATTGGGCCACTCAGAGGAACGTGGAGGAGCCGCCCCTGCAGACACAGCAACGGGTAGAGCCAGGGAAGAAGCTGCTGGACCCTCAACAGCAGGAGGACACGTCGAGGAGACGGGCGTTGCAGCAGCCAAAGAGAAGGAGGAGGCTGATGGGACAGCCGGCGAGGGAGCTTCTGCGGGGATTGTCTGACTCGACGTGGGGGGAACTGTTGCCTGAGAGGTGGAGCCGTCCCTCCAGCGGGATCTCCCTGGGCGATGGCGGGAAGCAGGAGGTGGCGATGTCGGCTCAGAGGGAGAGGCCCCTCAGTCAGGGGACGCTCACTCGTCAGTTCAAATGCCGGGCCGCCCAGTGAAACCTCATCCAGCTCCTGGGCAAGATCCGTGAGGAGCCATGGCTTATATTCCAGTAGAAACTCTGTTTCCGCTAATATGACCTGCCTGCGCTCCTCCAGCTCCTCGGCCGATTGTGTGGGCCAGTGTTTAGGAGAAGGAGGCGCAACTGCTGCTGGAGAGCAGCGAGAGGCTGAAGGCTTCCGTGTATGTGGATGCTTGATTGTCGTCGGTGCAGGAACGGACATTGGAGTGATTTTACTCCAGCCTGTGACTCGTAGGTTGTGTGGCAACTATGGAGAGGAGTAGGTCAGCAAGCTCCGGGTGGTCCCAAAGGCTGAGGCATGTCTCGAGTACCTGTGCCATGCCCTCCAGACACTCTTGGGCTGCCTCGGGGATTCGGGAGGCACAAGCCTGCGTGAGGATATCTTCCACAACACTTACAGCCCACTGCTCAATTTCACTCAGACCAAGAATTGGAATTTCCTGGGTAGCTGACATGGCGAGACCCCTGGTGAGAAACAGAACTGGGAAGGAGTAGGAGAAAACGGCGAACCCTCGATGCCGCTGGAGTTTCCAAATTGGCAGGGTCGGGGCTGACAACTTGACAGGGTCACTGCCCACAGCCAGAGAAAAACCCAGAAGTGCCTCTGACAGCTGCAACCCCGGAGAGAGAATGAAAGAGAAGAAAACGGGCAAGAAACAAATACAATGTGATAACTAGAAAAGCACTCAGACAGCGCAGACCTCCGCCAAGCGCCACAGTTCCCCCCATACAGTGTTTGTGTGTACGTTTTCAGATTCCTTGACCATGAAAACATATGACTAGCAATTGGATTCACAATGATAGGATTAGTGGTTCAGTAGTTATTGACGAAAATGGCATTTTCCGTAATGGCGGTTTAGCGCCACAGTTCCCCCCATACAGTGTTTGTGTGTATGTTTTCAGATTCCTTGACCATGAAAACATATGACTAGCAATTGGATTCACAATGGTAGGATTAGTGGTTCAGTAGTTATTGACGAAAATGGCATTTTCCGTAATGGCGGTTTTCTTCTGGACGGTGATCCGGATCACCACCAAAATGTAATCATCTGTAGGGTACCCCATTTCTGACAATCTGTGAAAATTTCATGAAAATCCGTCCATAACTTTTTGAGTTATCTTGCTAACAAACAAACAGACAGACAGACAGACAGACAGACAGACAAACAGACAGACAGACAAACCAACGCCGATGAAAACATAACCTCCTTGGTGGAGGTAACAAATAAAGACAAGTAAACCCAAATATGTAAATAACAAAACTACAATGAACATAAACAGGAAAATAAGTCACGCTAAGAAACAAAACAGAATATGTGAAAACCAACAGAGGAAAATATAACAGGGATAGAACTAAAAAAATACAACACTATACAAATATGGAAAGAAAGGCAAACAGACAGAGCATGGCGGAATCCCCCCGTGCTCAGATCGTGACAAAAAGAGCTTAGGGAAAATGAATTGCTCAAAAAAATCTCGAAGAGTAAAGGATTTTTCTAAGCTGGACCAACGAGTGGAGGTGGGGATGCTAATTACTTGTTGTTTCTTGAGGCGATAATGCTTCCTTTCATCCAGGAGGTCCAGCCCAACCTGCCTTCTTAGCACATCCACAGACTTAATGAATTTATCAGTGTCACTGAAGTAGTCGGCGACCCTAATGGCTTTGTTATAGGTTTCATCCAGAAATGCATTTATTTCTTCCAGTGAATACAAACTCGTGTTTGTACTGCATTTTGCCTCAATAGACTCAGCATTAGACACAGTGCCGTTCTCAGATTCCATTTCCTCGTCAGCACCACTCAGCTGACTGCTTGTTTCTCCCGGGCCAGTGGATCCATCATGGGCCACATTTTCCTGGACGCCACCCTCAGCAGCTGACTGTCGCTGTTCCATCCCCCGCTGTGTAATGGTAGCAGCCTCCGGAAGCACAGCCGCTGATGTCACACAGCGAGATTCTGACGCACCATCAGGTCGGTGCTCCGTCCCTTCCTCCGAAGCGGCAGCAGCTGGCGGAGGCACAGCCGCTGATGTCACACAGTGAGATGATTGCGACGCACCATCAGGTAGGTGCTCCGTCCTCTCCTCCGAAGCGGTAGCGGCTGCCGGCGGCACAGCTGTTGACGTCACACAGTGAGTTGATTGTGACGCACCATCAGTGACCTTTTTGGCGACATCGCTATCCACGCTCCCGACCGCAAGCTGGGCCGCGGGGCCGTCCGCAGCATGAGTGGCCGGCCGCAGCATGAGTGGAGGCCGCGCCGCCGTCCGCAGCTGCGGCGTGAGTGGAGGGCTTGCCGCCGGCACCATCCGTGGCCCCATGAGGGCCCTCCACCCGCTGCCTGTGCGGACAAGCGAACCGTTTATGGCCCACGTCTCCACATTCAAAACATTTCATCTGTCCCGAGCTCGCATACACCATGTAAGATCCGTCCCCGTGCTTGACCCTGAAGGAGACTTCCAGAGTCTAAGTGGGCGAGTCGAGAAACATGTACACCTGTCGCCTGAGCGATTTCACATGTTTGAACTTGGCGGCCTTGCATCCCAAAGGCAGAGTCGTAAACGGGCCCGCAAACTTCCCAAATCTGCGGAGCTCCGTCGCCAGCTGCTCGTCAGTGATGAAAGGTGGAACACCTGAGACGGTGAGAGAGTAGACTAATTTGTGTTTATGCTGAAGGCAGTAGTATCTGCCACTGTAAAAATGAAAATCTTAGTAAGATAAAATATCCTAAATCAAGGCTATATGTTTGTTTTTCTCTCACAAGATAATTTTGACAAGACAAGAATTTCTTTTTGTTGTGCAGTTTTCTGTAAGATTTCACTTGCTTTAAGATAGTTTTACCTGTTTAAAGAAATTTAATCTTACTTTGTTGGCAGATTTTTTTTTTCTAATTTTAACTAAAATTATCTATTGCCAGAATTTTTTGCTTATTTTAAGTGAAATTATCTGCTAACAGAACAAGAAAATTTGACTTATCAAATTGCTTAAAATAAGTTTAAATTATCTGAAACCATATAAAATTTTCTCACACATAAACTGCACAGCAAGAATATCTTGTCAGACAAAAAGACAAGCATAAACAGCCTTAATTTATTTCATTTTACTTGTATTTGACTTTTTGCAGTGTAGTTGTGTTTTCTAGCTCACAGTTGCATTATTTTTCAAAGAGAAACAAAAATGAGGCCACAGTGGCTCAGGAGGTAGAGCAGGTTGCCCAATAACAGGAAGGTTGGCAGTTTGAATCCCACTTCCCCCACCTTGCTGTTGTGTCCTTGGGCAAGACACTTTACCCACCTTACCTCCAGTGTGTCCATGGTTCATAACAGTGATGTATGAATGTGAATAAATGTTCAATTGGTGTGGATTGGCAGCCACATTTTTGTCAGTTCGCCGCAGGGCAGCTGTGGCTACAGAAGTAGCTTACCACTATCATTGTCTGTGGAGTGAATGAATAATGGACTCATTGTAAAGTGTTGGGTGTCATGAAAAGTGTTATATAAATGCAGTCCATTATTAAAAACATAGCTATTACATATTTTTAAACAGATTCTTTTGGGGGTGGCCTACAAAACCTCTCAGCCCAAGGGCCTAACAGCAAGTTAAGGTGGCCCTGGTCATACGGCATAAACAACATGCTTCTCATCTTGTATCTTGTCCTGCCCAGCTTTGCCATGCCATGTCCTTGCCTAGTCTGTTTTTGCCTAAGCTTTTTGTTCCAGCTTCCAAGCTGTGTTTATTTTTGTTTTAAGCCCTCGAGCTGCATCTGGGTGACTAGCTCTCAATAAAAACTGTCAAACTTACTTCCGGTGTTTGGGTCCTGTCTTTACCACATTGTGAAAAAAGACAGCTGTGCTTGGAATGTAGATGTTGTAATAATAAGCATTATCATTCTGTATTTAAGTATTTTTTTGGTAACTACTGTTACTTATACTCAAGTTATTAACATAACACTAATTTTACTTTAGTACAATTTCTGGTTACTATACTCACCTCTGCTTATATTTCAGTTAGGTTTACAGATTATACTTGGTCAAATGATGCATTTTACAGTTTATATCTTCTCAAACCAAGGAGATTTGGTTCCTGTCAAACTAAGATAGAGCTTTTTTGTAACCTTTGCTTGTGGCTTTGGTTTATATTGAAGAAGTATGATTCCTGGATTCAAAATAAACATTTTGAGGAAAATGCTGCATCAGTTGCACTTATAGACACAGAGAAGCCTCTTTTTAAATTTCTGTTATTTTCTGTAGTTTTAAAATTCCTTGGATCAACTTGTCATCTTTAATTTGAATTTTAGATTGACAGTTCTAGCCATTTTTCTTAACTCTTGGAATGCCTAAAACATATGGTGTTTCAAAGAGAAAAGACAGAGCTTCATCCAACAAAAGACAAAAGCTTAGGTAGATAGCAGGCAAGGTAAGCACATTCAGTAAATCCTTCCCCTAGCTTTAGGGTAGCCTTTTAAGAGCCTAAAATTTAGAATGTTTTGATTATCTTGTACTTTTTTGAATACACAACTCACATGAAGTGTTGAGTTTTTTTTTTTAGTTCTATTCCACAATGTAGTCAGAACAAAATAGCCATTATTGAATAGATGTTTCCAACCATTTGAGGAGTAATGTAGGACACTGCAGTGTAACAAACATTACTTTCTACAACACAAACTCACCTCTGCAGCAATCCTTTTATGGCCACATTCTGAAAGAGGCTCAGATTAAATCTTTGATTAAATTTGGATGATCTGGTCCCAGCTCCTTTATCCTCGTTTATTTTAACCTCATGCACTCCGGGATACCACAGGCGGTCACATCTCTGCGTCCTAGGGCGCACTGAAAAAAAAAGCTGCATTTCCGTTCTTCCACTACAGACACAGCCGCGAACAGAAAGCCAAAGGAGTGCTTTGATTGGTTTAGATTTGATTGACCTCTCATTCGACTAATAAGAGCCTTGAATTGGGTTTCTGAAACCTTGAAGAACCAATGACTGAAAACCTAGCAAGAAGGACCCGCCTACCAACGGCTGCGAATACAATGAGCCAATTGAAGCAGAGAACTTCGACAATTGAAAGCGTACATCCCGTGCGTAAAATCTGTTTTGTGTAAGCCGCTGGGTGACACACACGCGTTCGCCAGTCTTTTTTTCTTACTACTGTTCTTATTTGTTTTGAAAAATCGTTCGCCAAAACCGCAATCATGGAAGCGCAAAACCGCAATAATGGAATCATGGTTTGACCGGGTCGCGTGACCAGAACTACGAGTCCGTAACAAGCGGACCAGCGTCATGTTCGTCTGACAATGAGGAAGAGAAGTTCACCAGCGACACTGCTGTTGTGGACAGGTAAGTGTTATAAGCTAAATTATTCTTTATCCCCGAAAATTGTAATCAAAATGACTTTTGACCGATCGGTAAATTACAACTGTGCATCATCGCCACATGACGGACCGCGGCGACCCGTGCGCCTCGTCCGGACCGTGAAGGCCCCCCCCCCCGCTACTCTTCTGTAGCGGATTGCAGATATTATTGCAGATATTTTAGTACAACTGTGCGTAGTAGACCGCGGCGCACCGTCACCGCGGTCCGTCATGTAGCGATGGGCGATGTCCATCCTCTGTAGCGGGGGTGGGGTGGGTGGGAGTTGTTTTCTTCTACATTACAGATATTTTAGTATAATTTTTAGTGCACTGTAGGTTATTTTTTCTTGTAAAAAAAAAGCCACACATTTTTTACGTGGCATGCTTCTTTGTGTGGGGGGGCTTGTTTGTTCATTCATTCATTTATGAATGAATAAACAACCCCCCCCCCCCCACACACACACAGCCCTTCACCTTTCATTAGAGCCCAAGATGAAGCTTCTATATTGAATCATTCAAAAGTTACAGATGTTTTTTCCAAACTGTGCCATTTGGCACAATTTGGCACAGTTCAAAAACGCCTGGGAACAACCTGAGGAACAAGCTGTGTAATATAGTCATTTTTTGTGGTATTGTTACAAAATTTTGACCTCAGATGGATAACACTTGGTTCTACATTTCTGTTGCATTTTCCAGCCCGGATCTGACAGCTGTGTGTTATTTGCAAGCATTTGTATCCAAAAAAACACCCAGGCGAAATTTATTTTCTTCAAGTTCAGTATGTTTAGATGACTGTTACTCAGTGGCCGGAGCACTTAGAGAGATTATGACTGTTTTGCCAAAAAATTCAGTGTTTTCTTTTAAATGAGACCAACCCCATGAAGATGCTGCAAAGGGTTGAAGAACAGCTTTTGATTTACTTTGGGTACGTTATTTTTTGGCGTTTTTAGGGAAATTGACCAGAGTGCAAGGGGTTAATGAAACAATCAAGTTTTCCTTTACTCAAGCTGCACTGCTAGCTCCTCTGTCAGTTTCCTGGCTAGCGGGAGGGATCTGATGATTGCTGGCTTTGACTCCCAATCACATTAAGATAAAAATACAAAAAAAAAAAAAAAATTATGATTGGCTCCAGGGCATCCAGATATGCGTCCCAGAATTGAGTTTTGGATGTCCAATGAAAAGCTGCTCCTGCTCAAAAAAAAAAAAGCAAAAAAGTTTGCTGGTGTGGTCTATATTAATCATATATCCCATAACCTACATATGTATAAGCATGTGAGAATGTTTGGTGATTACATATGTAAAGCGACTTCACACCTCAGAACAGGACAAAAGGTCTCAACCGCCAGTGAAGATCAAAGAGCATCCGAGGCGCTGCGGTGGAGACCAGATAGGTCGCCCTGACCTCCCAGGGCCAGGTGGAGGGGTACGAAGACAAAGGAGGGGGATTAAGATAATGAGGGATGTCAGCTTTGATATTCATTCAACATTCTTTTGTTATGTGTGAGTATAAGTATGTAGAGCCGAATGTGTTCGATCTCTTACTTCTTCTGCTGCTGCACTAGATGAGACTTGTTAGAGGAGCGAAGCTGATAATAAACTTTGGTTTATAAGTCACATCGCCTCGTTATTCCAAGCTCTTCTACACTGGTGACCCTAACGCGAGGATGGACCAGAGGCGTTCCCCCGCGATCGACTCATCTGTGGCGACCCAGGCAGACGCCGGCGCCCATGCAGACAGGGGAACAGATGGACGACGTTCCCCCACGGCAGAAGTGACAGAGAGGGCTCAACCGAGCACCAGCGCCGCTGCGAGAGCCGAAGGAAGGCACTCTCACCCTGCGGACACATCAGGGACGGCCCACACAAACGCCGTCACCGTCAAGCTGCCGGACTTCTGGCAGGAAGACCCGACCTCGTGGTTTCAGCAAGCTGAAGCCCAGTTTGCACTTGCGGGCATAACGGCTGACGATACAAAGTTTTATCACATCGTCGCCAAACTCGACGCCGCCACTTCGAGATGTGCGCAGAGCATAATCCAGCGGCCGCCAGCCCAGGACAAATATAGAGAACTGAAAGCGACCATCGTGGCGAATTTCGTCCCCTCTGCCGAGGAGAGAGCCAAGAGGATCCTGGCGGTCTACGGCCACAGAGGATGCAGACCCAAGGCCCTCATGGAGGACTTGCTGCAGCTCAAAGAAGAGGACAATGACAACTTCCTCTTCCAATTTATATTCCTCAGTACGCTGCCGCCACACATGAGAGGGACGCTTGCCAACATGCGATGCAGCACCCAGCAAGACTTCCGCACGCTGGCTCGCGAAGTGCAGCGACTCGTCAACACCTGCAGTGAACAGACACTCACAGCAGCATCCGCAGACCTCAACGCCGATGTCCGGAGCGATGGGGAGCCACAAACCACTGAGCAGAATCCGCCCGCCATGGCAGCGACACGGCCAAGACGTAACAGACGGAGCGACGTCTGTTATTACCACCACCGCTTCGCTGAGAAGGCTTACAAATGCGTTCCCCCCTGCAAATTCATGATTTCAGGAAACGCCAAAGCCGAGAACCGTTAACAGCGGCGGTTCTCGGCGAAAAAAGCAAGCTTCTATATGTGACGGACGGACACACCGGCAAGCAGTTCCTCATTGACACGGGAGTTCAACTGAGTTTTATCATGCCCTCCCAAACAGACCGGGCCATGGGCTCCCGGGGCAATGGAGCGATGGCAGCCAACGGCTCCATCATCGACACTTATGGCGAAAGGAACCTGCCCCTCCGCATCCATGGCCGCAACTACAGATGGACATTTGTTGTAGCAGCGGTGAGTTTTAACTTGTTGGGCGCAGACTTTTTGTGTGCACATGGGTTATTAGTCGATCTAGCGAACAGACGCTTGGTTAATGCATTGTCCTTTGCTTCTATTCCCTGCTCAGCTCGAGTTTCTCCACCACCCGTGCAGGCCAGCGTCACTACAGCAGGAGGTAAGTTTGATCAACTCCTCACCCAATTTCCAGCACTCACAATTCCCAAATTCTCAGCTACAGTGGCTAAGCACGGGGTCGAACACTTTATTCCCACAACGGGCCCGCCCGTATTCGCCAAAGCTCGGCGCTTAGACGCGACCAAGCTCGCCATAGCTCGGGACGAGTTTACCACCCTTGAAAAACTAGGCATTATCAGGCGCTCAAAAGGCCCCTGGGCGTCACCGCTTCACATGGTCCCGAAATCCGACGGTTCTTGGAGACCGTGCGGCGATTACCGCAGATTAAACAATGCGACAGCGCATGACCGCTACCCAATTCCTCACATCCAAGATTTTTCACTACATCTGGCGGGTGCGTGCATTTTTTCAAAAATAGACCTGGTCCGTGGCTATCACCAAGTCCCCGTTCGAGCAGAAGACATTCCTAAAATAGCTGTAATAACCCCCTTCGGTCTTTTTGAATTTTTGCGGATGCCTTTTGGCCTCAAAGGCACTGCTCAAACCTTTCAGCGGATGATGGACGCGGTATTACGCGACCTCCCCTTCGTGTTCGTCTACCTCGACGATATGCTGGTAGCCAGCTCGTCTGAGGAAGAACACGAACAGCATCTCTCTACTGTTTTTCGGAGACTAGAAGAGCACGGGTTAATAATCAATCCAGCCAAATGCAAATTCGGCGTGTCACAAATTGATTTTTTGGGACACAGAGTTTCACCGAAGGGGGCAGTCCCACTGCCAGACAAAGTTCGCGCAGTATAAAGTTTCCCACGGCCACAAACGGTCAAATCGCTGCAAGAATTTTTGGGAATGGTTAATTTTTACAATCGTTTCCTCCCTCGCGCAGCTCAGCTCATGCAGCCCCTATATGACGCGCTCAGAAAACAAAAACCTTCCAACGCGGCCGAATGGACCCCGGAGCGCGAACGCGCCTTCGCGGAAGTAAAAAGTGCCCTAGCTAATGCCACATTGTTGGTTCACCCTGATCCCTCGGCCCACATTGCGCTAACCACAGACGCTTCAGACCTGGCCATAGGGGCGGTTGTAGAACAACACGTCGGCGGAATCTGGTAACCTTTGGCATTTTTCAGCAAATCGCTAAACCAAACTGAGCGTAAATACAGCACTTTTGACAGGGAGCTGCTAGCGCTTCATTTATCCATCCGCCACTTCCAGTTCTGTTTGGACGGGCGGCGTTTCACGGCTTTTGTAGACCACAAACCGCTCACCTTTGCGATGGCTAAAATTTCCGAACCGTGGTCAGGCAGGCAAGAAAGACAACTAGCTGCAATTTCAGAGTTCACCACAGACATTCGACATGTGGCAGGCAAACTTAACGTGGTAGCAGACTGCCTCTCTTGCGCTGTGACATCGCCAGAGCGCGAGGAGACAGATCACAGTACCTCAGCCGCAGAACTCTTCGCCAACGTGGACACATATGCAGCCCCAATCCACGTAGGGATAGATTACGCAGCCATGGCGGAGGAGCAAAGTAGTGACGCGGACGTGCGCGCACTCCTGTCTGGAACAACAGGGTTAAGGCTGGAGGAAAGGGGTTTACGCGACGGTGTGCCCCCCCTAATATGCGACATCTCAACCGGCCGACCTCGCCTGGTAGTCCCAGCTGCATGGCGCCGCCGTATTTTCGACTCAATTCACTCCCTCGCGCACCCGGGTGTGCGCGCTTCGGTTAAAATGGTCGCCGAAAAGTTTGTGTGACCCGGCCTGCACAAAAACGTAAAGGAATCGGCAAAGACTTGCATTTCTTGTCAGCGCGCCAAAATACACAAACACACAAAAGCCCCTCTAGAGCCTTTTCGAATCCCAGCTAGAAGGTTCGACCACGTTCATGTCGACCTCGTGGGACCACTACCTTCCTCCCAAGGTTTCACACATCTGTTAACAATGATAGACCGTACTACGCGCTGGCCTGAGGCGGTCCCTCTGGCGTCAACCACAGCGGAGGAAGTCGCTCGCGTTTTTCTGACAAACTGGGTGGCACGTTTCGGCGTCCCATCGGACATCACGTCTGATGGGGGCCTCAATTTGTCTCGGAGCTTTGGTCAGCCATGGCCTGCAGCTCAGGAGCGACAATTCACCGCACCACCGCTTATCACCCTCAGGCTAATGGGTTATGCGAGCGTTTTCACAGATCTTTAAAGGCCGCCCTCAGAGCCTCACTAACGGATATAAATTGGGTAAATAAACTCCCCTGGGTTTTATTAGGGTTGCGTGCTGCGCCTAAAGAGGATCTAGATGCCTCCCCAGCAGAATTAGTTTTTGCACAACCTCTCAGGCTCCCAGGTGAATTTTTACCAGAGAACCCAGAGCCAGGGCATCTTCCAGCCCCGAGGTTTTTAGGCAGCAACGGCCCTGACACTCTCCCCGGACCGGCACATCACTCTTTTCCGCGGGTTTTTCTTCCCCAAGCTTTAAAAAACGCTGAATTCATTTTTGTTAGGCATGAAGCTTTAAAACCAACCTTCCGCCCACCATACGATGGACCATTCAGAGTGCTGGAACCTGGTGATAAGCATTTTGTGCTTGATTTAGGGGACAGAAAAGAAACAGTCAGCATTGACAGACTTAAACCTGCCTTCTTGTTGAGAGACGAGCCTGCACGGTTGGTGAGAGCACCTCGGCGGGGTAGACCCCCAAAGAGAAAAGACTCAGCCCCCCTGCAGGGAACGAATAATCACTCTCCTCCCCAAGCTGCAGATTCCTTACAGGAAGGTTCCACCAGGACGCCCAAGCGGACCCACAGCAGATTCGGGAGAAGATTTAAACCCAGACGGCACAGGGACTGATGCAAACTACTCAAAAGTTGTTCACTAATTGTGCTGTAACAGTTTAAGACTGACTTGTGATATTACTACGCTGTTATGATTACCACTGAATTCTCTACAGGAGCATAGCTGCTGGAAAGTTTCTTCCTTGTCAAGAGGTGTAGCAGTTAGTATGTCATAATAATTATCTTAAACTGTGAATTTTTCTATTGTCCTTTTCTTAGTCGTTTGGGGGGGGGGGGGGGGCTGTGGTCTATATTAATCATATATCCCATAACCTACATATGTATAAGCATGTGAGAATGTTTGGTGATTACATATGTAAAGTGACTTCACACCTCAGAACAGGACAAAAGGTCTCAACCGCCAGTGAAGATCAAAGAGCATCCGAGGCGCTGCGGTGGAGACCAGATAGGTCGCCCTGACCTCCCAGGGCCAGGTTTTATTTATTTATTTAGCGAATGCAAAGTCCTTAAGCCAAGCAGTTGCCTCCTGGTTTGCTGTATGGAGGGTGTGTAATCCTCCTTCCAGTCTTTGGAGTGGGCAAACCTCTATGATGTGTTCCATAGTTTGCTCCTCTCCACATGCGCACAGTGGGCTAGGGCTACTGCCCCATCTGTGAAGGCTGGCCAAGCAGGGGCCATGTCCAGTCCTGAAGCGATTGAGTGTAGACCACTGTCTCCTTGGGAGGTTGGTGCCTGGGATCTGTTGGTTGGGGTTTATCACCAGCTGTTTGTTTGGGACCTCCTTGGTCTCCCATTCCTCTTGCCAAGCTGTCTGGATGGTAAAGTCAGCTGGGGGAGGGTTTTTCCAAATCGGCCGTCTGGATGAAAGTCGAGCAGTGGGTGGGGTGTAGATATCTGCATGGATTGGTAAGTGAGGAAAATCTTTAACTTTTTGGAGCATCCTTTGAGTTAATGCTGCTCGCCGGATGTGTGGAGGGGCTATGTTTGACAGTACAGAGAGCCAGGGGAGTGGTGTTGAGCGGATTGTTCCAGTTATAGTTCTCATGGTTGAGTTGAGCTGGGTGTCTACATGGTGTGTGTAAGATGACCTGGACCAGACAGGGGCACAATATTCTGCTACAGAGTATGAAAGGGCCAGTGCTGAGGTGCGCAGGGTGGAGACTGCCGCCCCCCATTTTGCACCAGCGAGCTTGCAGAGCAGGTTGTTTCGTACTTTCACCTTAGCAGCCGTCCCCTTTAGATGTTCCTTGAAGGATAAGGTCCTATCAAGGGTCACTCCAAGATAAGTTGGATTTGGGGCATGCTTAAGCTTGAGTCCGCTCAGGTGGATGTTTAGTTCTCTGGCAGCTTTTGCATTGTGGAGATGGAATACACTGGAGACGGTTTTTGCTGGGCTTGGTTTTAGGCGCCAGATTTTGCAGAACTGGTCCAGTTTAGCAAGATCTTCCGTGAGCACCCGTTCCAGTGGTTCAAAGTCTGGTGCTTGGAATGCCAAACAGATGTCATCTGCATAGATGAATTTGCGGGATTTTGTAGTAGGCAGGTCGTTTATGTAGAGGTTGAACAGAGTTGGAGCTAGAACTGAGCCTTGTGGGAGTCCGTTTTTCTGCATTCTCCATGCACTTGTGTTCTGACTAAGGTGGACTCTGAACCTTCGGTTGGTCAGCAGGGTTTTTATAATTGCTGTTGCCCAAGCAGGGATCGCCTTTATAAGTTTCAGGAGGAGGCCTTTGTGCCAGACCGTATCATAGGCGGCTGTAAGATCGAGAAACACAGCCCCTGTCTTCAGTCTGCTCTCGAAGCCATTTTCAATGAAGGTGGTTAGGGCCAGTACTTGTTCTCCTGTACTGCGGTCCTTGCGGAAACCTGCTTGATCCACACTTAGAATATCCTCTATTTCTGGGGAAATGCGTTGCAGTATTAGGCGCTCCATGATTTTGTAAGGAACGCTGAGTAGGGAGATTGGGCGGTAGCTTGCTGGTAGTTTGTGGTCTTTGCCAGGTTTTGGGATGGCAATGACCTTTGCTGTCCGCCATTTCTTTGGGATCGAGTTCGTTTGTGTGATCCTTGTGTAGAATTGTGTCAACCAGGTCAGGGCTCGGGGGCCAAGATTTTTCATGAATTCTGGGAAGATGTTATCGTATCCTGCTGCCTTTCCACATTTCAGGCCCTGTAGGACTTTCTCCAGTTCAGCAGCCTCGAAGGGTTCAGGGTTCGTTTCCTCTACAGGCATTTTTTGGTGTTTTTTTAGCTCAGTTGTAACTGCTCTTCTGATGTCTTTGTCTTGGGGTGCTTTGGCGATAGTCAGTAGGTGGGATGCAACTTGGTTGGGTGTGACGGATGCTCGGCTTTGGCTAGGGGGCTTCTGTGCAGCTCCTAGGTGACGGAGGAGGCTCCAACATTTCCTGCTAGAGTGCGTAAAGCTCCGGTCAGCAACTGTCTCCTCCCATTTCTTTCGCCGGGCTGTATTTAGCGAATCAATGAGATGGTCTGCTATCTCTGGGTCCCCTGATGTTTGATAGGATTGTAGGAGGGCAGCACTTTCTCCGTCCAAACATGGGACATAGAGGGGTCGGTAGCCTCGTGGGATTGCAGTATGGGCAGCCTTGAAGATTGCGCTGCAGAAGCGGTTGTATGCTTCATCTACAGTGATGGAGTGGAGTGGGATGGTAACAACGCTCCGGTCCAGAGTTTCACTGAATTTCTTCCAGTTGGCTTTGCGGAAGTTCCAGCGCATCTTCCTTGGGCTGTATATGACTGGAAGTTGTAGGCCAATGTGTACAAGCAGGGGCCGGTGTTGGCTGTGTGGAAAATCATCAAGAATGAGGATCTGTGTAGGATATGGCTCCCCATTCAAAGAGCTGACCCAACACAGGTCAGGAGAATAGTCCTTCTTCCACCTAGCAGAGTGGAAGGTTCCTCTTTGTTTGGGGTCGTATATCAAAGCGAGGTCATTTCTGGATGCCCAGTCTGAAAGTGCCTCCCCATCACTGTCCACTGCTGGGTACCCCCAGTCAGGGTGATGGCTGTTAAAGTCCCCCACATAGATGGCAGGGTGGGGTAGGGTGGGTAAGACCTGCAGATCCCAGTTGGCATTAGGGGGCTTGTACACATTGACAACATGGAAGCCACCAATGATTATGGTGTCTGAGAAATGTGTTGTTATCAGGTGATTTGCTTCAACTATGTCAGAACGCACATAGGTGGCACGTCCATGTTTAGCATGTAGAACATAGCACAGGAGGTCAAAGCCTTTGATGGTGAAGCGGCCAGCTTCCTCTGTGCCAATATGAGTCTCTTGGAGGCAGATTACATCAATCGAATGTTGGAAGGCGAGGACTTCGATAAGGCTTCGCTTGGCTGCAGATAGGCCTTCAACGTTTAGTTGTAATATGCGAAGGGCAGATCCTACCACAAAGTGCTCTTGGGGCTGTTTGCTTTCGGCTTTAGGACTGTGACTAGGATTCTTCTTCGACTTGGCACAGAGGCGTCGTCTCTTCGAATTTAGTCTGCTGGTAGGATCATTAGCTTCCCCAGGCGAGCCCGGGTACTGGCGGAGGGCGCGACGAGAACGCTGATCCATTGCCCCCCAGGGCCAGGTGGAGGGGTACGAAGACAAAGGAGGGGGATTAAGATAATGAGGGATGTCAGCTTTGATATGCATGTCTTTTGTTATGTGTGAGTATAAGTATGTAGAGCCGAATGTGTTCGATCTCTTACTTCTTCTGCTGCTGCACTAGATGAGACTTGTTAGAGGAGCGAAGCTGATAATAAACTTTGGTTTATAAGTCACATCGCCTCGTTATTCCAAGCTCTTCTACAGCTGGCTTCAATGATTCTTAGTTAGACCGGCACCCCTAACCAGGAAGTGATCTATAATGCAAGCCTACATATCTACCTTATTCCTAAGGGCGCTGCTGTAGAAACGATTGTGGGTGCAACCGCCGGTTTCAGTTGAAGTAGTGTTAAATCAGCAAGCGTGGAGTAGTTGGGCATTTAAAATAGCATTTTTAAAAGTGTTTTAAATTTGTTTTAATGTGTAGTCCACATACCTGTTTTGCAGTCAAGTCACAGACACAGAATGTTTTTGCGTAGTTCTGGTACTTCCTGCTGTTTGTGGTCTGAGACTCCTAAACCTCAGCTAAATCTATGCTGGCTTCAATGGCAATGCATAGATCATGCACTGAAAACTAAAAGGACTGTTTGTGTGATCGGTGGTACAGACACAGGACAGACACAACAGCAACAGGTATGTTTTCACTTGTATGAATGTCACAGATCTGACCTTTATATATGTCACCAGATGCAAGGCTGCATGAAGTAAAATAATAAATGAAAAAATAGTAACAGTTTGCTTCCTAAGCTTAACCATTTAAGAAAGATATCAAATAGGTGTTTTTTTTTGCATTCAGTGCACTGCATTGGAACGGTATGGACTTGTTATTAGCAGCCTCAGCGTGCATTAATTTCTAAATTATCACAAAATATAAATCAATAAAATTTTGAACAATTGTCAGAAAAGGTCTGTATGTGTTAAGTTAAATAACAAGCATTCACGACATGACAGCAGCATGAGCAATTTAATTTTGGAGTAAAACAAACAGCTGCAGCTGCCTGTATTTACCCCGACATTAAAACACCCAAGCATGGTGTTGTGGTTCTACGTGGCTCTGACTAGATTCTACGTCTGCTGTAAGGTAAATTTGATTATGTCCAACATTTTTTAACAAAATGCAACCGACTTTATTGTGGTGGAAACACTGATATATCTCATAGCTTTTATTTGTTTACAGCATTTGCATTTTAGCAGTGGAGCTAACTAAAGGAGCTACTGTCTGCGAGGCCACTTTTTAAGGTCATCTTCTCATCCCTCGATAGTCGTGGGAAGTGATTTGATTATATTATGCTTTTTGAGGTGCAAAAGGCCATGTTCCCACATTTTTGATGCCGAAGTCATTGTTTTTTTTAACAAGGAAAAAGTGTCCCGTTTCTGTGACAACCCCACTTTCTAAACTAGTACCGGAAGTTGGCCCATAATTCATGCAAGGCATCATGGGGCTAGGAATAAGGTGGATTGAAAAGTTATTTAAAATGGCTGCTGCTACAGAAGCTTACATTTCAATTATGAATGAATGAATCTTTATTTTGGATAGATTAAAAGTAAAGATTAAAAGAAAGGAACAGAATAATACAACAAAGGGAAAAAAAACATCTTACAAGGTCAAATTAAACAATAACTCCTCTGATCATACAGTTCAACATAAGTTATCCGAAATGGGTGATGGCTGAAGCCACAGCTTATATTGCCCACCCATAGTCCATCCAAGAATTCAAAAGAAAAACAAAACAAGAGCGATTACAATTCAGAACAAAGCTAAGACAAAACGTGACAAAAAACTAAGCAACAACACAACACAGACTGGATATGACAATCCTTATGTGATTTTACATGTCATCTTGTATATATGTTTGGTGTATTTCTTCCTTTAGTTTTTGTTTAAATTGTCCAAGCGTTGTATATGATTTTAATTCAGGTCCAAAAGCGTTCCACAATCTGAACTCTTTGCTCTGAGACACAGTGTTGCTTGGTGGTAGTTCTCACTGAAGGTTTTTGAAATATACATGTTCCTCTGAAATGATATTGTTTCTCCCTTATTTGAAACAACTTTTGGATATTTGCGGGCAGTGATAGATTCTTCACTTTAAACATTATTACTGCAGTTTTAAAGTCAACCAGATCTTTCAATTTGAGAGCTTTTAATTTAAGAAAAAGTGGGTTTGTTGGTTCCCTGTAAGCAACTTTGTTTATTATTCTAATAGCTCTCTTCTGGAGCATAAAGATTGGATATATGTTTGTTTTGTATGTATTTCCCCATACTTCAGTACAATATGTCATGTATGGGAGTATTAATGAATGATACAAAGTAGGTAATGTGGGTTGATTCAGCAAATATTTCACTCTGTGTAGTATTGGTACAGGTTACAAATATACGTCAGTGGCTTCACTAAGCATTCAATGATAGTTTTGACTAAAACTATGTCAATACCATCACAATCCATAGATGTTTTACTTTTAAACAATTTAACAATTTCAATGACCTCGCTCTCGTCTGTGTTCTTTATGAAAATGGGAGTCTTTTATAGCAATGTTTTTGCTTATTGTATCACCTGTAGGTGCCGTAATGGGTATTTCTCGAGCCAAATTAGGACCAATGTTAACAAAAAAGTTATTAAATTCATCTGCAGATGAGACTGCATTCACACTCTGAGTCGTTTTATTATTTTTTTTTTGAAAGATTGGTTGGGTAGCTTGTATTTCTGTTTTTATTTCCAAGAATATTGTTAAGAATTGTCCATGTATTTTTAATATTGTCTCTGTTTTTCTACAGTTCTTTAGTGTAATAGTCTCTTTTACTACATCTCATTATGTATGTTAACTTATTTTTGTATGTTTTATACCGCTGCTCTGCTTCTTTTGTCCTTTTCTTTAGAAAAGCTTTATATAATGAATTTTTCTTTTTACACACTTTTTGTAATCCTTTGGTTAACCATGGCTTGTCGACAAATGTCTGTTTAAGCTTTTTCTTTACTAATGGACATTTTTTTCATAGAGTGGTTACAATGTTCATGAATGTGTCATAGGCTTCATTTACATCTGATACATAGACTTTTTTTCCAGTCTTGCTTCAGCAAGTCTTCTTTAAAAGCACTGATTGCATTTTGTGATTTGTATCTGAACGATTTTAAAGTTTTTTTTGTATTGGCCCCCGTGTGGCCATGGATAAGTGCAAAGACTGGCAAATGGTCACTTATATCATTTGTCAATAATCCACTTTCTATTTTCTTATCAATAATATTAACAAACAGGTTGTCAATAAGTGTAGCAGTGTGAAATGTGATTCTACTGGGATGTGCTATTGTGGGATATAGACTCATACTGTACATAGAATTCATGAACTCTGTAATTACATTTTGTTGAAATGGATTTAGTAAATTAATATTGAAATCTCCACAAATTATAACCATTTTCTTACTAGTAATATTATTGTACAGCTCGACTAATTTATCTTTGAATGTCTCAATGCAAGTTCCCGGCATTCTATATATACAACTTATAACTAGATTTTTTGTTTTATCATGGTCAATCTCAACAGTAACACATTCCAGAATCCCTGGTAGTGCAAAAGACATTCCTTTTACAAGTTTACACCTATACAGGTCATCAATATACAGTGCAACACCACCACCCTTTTTTTGAGATCTGTTAATATGAAACATCTGATATCCCTCTATTAACCTTTTGCCAGTGACGTCACGCGTCACGTGATTTTTGTTGATACCGCCACATTGGACGGCAACTTGGGCGCTGTGTGAGTGCGTTTCAGCATGGCGTCCGCTCAGTCAGATGTGCCGGCTTTGTCCGATGTTGCGCAACTACTAGATAAAAAAACATCGTGACAGGTACACGGAAAAGATCAGTGTTATCGGCGTGGACCCTTACAACTTGTCGCTTGAAAAATTCACCAGTTTCATAGATTTTTGCCCCAAACCTGACGTACACTATATGGACATCTACAACTACCTGGTCAACACACCGTCTAGGTACACTGGAGAGTCTCTGAAAGCCTACAAAAGTTTGGATGCTTATAGTTATTTTGTTGCTGGGCTTGTGAGAAATGTGCTGATATCCCCAGTCATCACTTCAACGGTCCACTATGTCGTGAAGGCCCTACTGTATAGATTTGTCATGTTATATAGAATATATTAAGTGATAAATTATTAAAATTTTATAAAATATTCAATTATTATTATTATTATTAGCAGCATATATAATATCTCAATTAAATTAATAAAAAAATAATTAAATATTTTTATAGATCTATATATTCTGTAAAAGGATTTATAAATATTTGTCGTATCAACAGAATACTGGATAAACAACTCCCAACACTATTAGATATATTACAAATTTTATTGTCCAGTCTATACAAGAAAGACTTATATCCGGATAAAAAGTCATCATACCCACATATTAATTTTAAGAATATTTATCCACTACAAGTACATCACTCCCAGAAGATGTCGGACCCCCCACTGAAACCCTGGGTGATCATGAAGCAAGATGGTGTCATATTGTCTTCACACTTTCTGTTTTGACCAAAAATTAAACGCCAAATCAGTTTAATTGAAAGGCACAACAGAATCATTTACATTTATCAATGCACAACAAACTCCAGAAGACATTTCTACGAGTACACTGGCAGCAAGTGAGCGATCCAAGTTCTCTCTCTGTCTTTTTTTCCTTGCTTGTGTTTTAATGTACCGATGGAAGCTGGCGTTGTTTCTGTCTTTGGATGGAGTAGACGTGAAGGTGAAGACTGATGGTATGTAATCTGGGGAAAGAGGGTCACTGCTCTTCTCACCTGGAATATGGAGTAGGTAGAATATATAGTTTATACAGTTTGAGAAGCAATATAACGATTTATCATGTTTATATCATTCTTTTAATCCATGTAGACCTATTTATGTGGTACATTGAAGTACAAAGTAATAAACAATGGTGGGAGGTTTAACTGTATCGGTGAATGTGAATTATTGTAAAAATACTCCTTTTTTTGGTAAATTTAATAAATTTTTTATTCATTGCAAAATAAACTCAGCCATATTGATCAACACATTAAATTTCAAACAGGAGCATGCATTCATGATCATTATCTTGTCATCTAGCAGTTGTCTAGTGCTAGGTCACAGATGGTAGGCCTTGGTGGTGCACACAGCGAGGGACATACCCATTTACCAGTGTTTACAATGATATAACATTACATCTATAGACACATCAGACATACCCGATATAAAATGTTGATTGCATAGCCGCGAGTAAGGCGACGGGGACCAATCTTTCCTCTTCAGCGCTGCTACCCACCTCCTGCGCCTGTCTTCGTCAGCTGGGAACCGGTAAAACTTCAAGTTGGATCCCTTTTTCTGGCGATTTGTACACCCAAAGGCACAGCAGTGAAACACCATAGTCTAATCCAATGCCAACATAAAATAAAACAAAGATGTAGGTTGAAATCAGGTAAATATATCGAGATCTGGTACACCGCTGAACAGCTGCTGAATGCGCCGTCCACTCGCTTCTGCCATCCAATATGGCGGCGTAAACAAAAGGATGTGACGTCACAGCAAATGGTCAATTGCCATCAGGGGAGCCTGCACTTCATTAAGCCAAGTTTCAGAGACTGCAATAGCTGTAAATTTTCTGTCTAGCTGTTTTAAATAGTCCTGAATCTGTGGAAAGTTTTTTTTAAGACTTCTGCTGTTGAAGCGTATTATTGATCATTTACCGTCTAATTGCACTTGACTTTTGAATTGCTTTTCAGTATAATAGTCACAATGATTATGAATATTATTGAAAAAGTGGTTATCAGGATCAGTATCATTCTCCATCTCTTGTAGTTTATATTCAGCATAATGGTATATTTTCAGAGTTTCAATTTCTTCACTCTGTGTCAAATGACTTCCTCCAACTGGGGATAATTGATGTCTACTCAAGTCAGTCATAAGTTTTTTTGTTTTGTTTAGTTTTAGGTGTTTTTTTTTTTTAAAGTACATTGACATGGTATGCCACAAAAGAACTATTCTTGCCATGTGTGTGGATATGGATTATCATAGTCTCTTAATTTTCTTAATCAGTGTTCATCTATATTTATTTAAGTCAGTAAGATCTCTGATTATTATGGTCTTTGCTTCCTCAGGTGTTCCATTTAGTTTGATCCAAACTCTACAGTTTCTTGTCCATCTCTACAGTTTCTTGTCCTTCTCACTTCCGCCTCCAAAGAGAGCAGACGCCTTTTCTCTTCTCTCTTGCTCCCGACTCATTTCCTCCTTCCCAAACTAACTGGATCCCAGCTTGCTGTCGTCTGTCTGCGTCTTACTGCTGATTATCGAAAGAAAGAAATTATGGAATTAATAAGCTGGGCTTTGAACGCAATTGACACTATCTTTTCAACGAGGAAAAGTGCCCCGGGGGAGGTTGTCTGCCCCGCAGGAACGGCTGCTGCGGGCTATTTACGGGAGACAAGTAATTGGAAACTCTTGTGCCTGACTAATCTTTTTATCGAAGATGTAGAAGATTTGTACGTCTTCGTAGTAATGGTGATTGGGATCGTTCTGATTGGATCTGGGATTGTCCTGGTGTACCGCAAATTGTTGAAGATGGATACAACCTATCAAAATGCTGGCCAGGCGAGGTGCATCCATCAAATTGGAAAAATGGAGAAGACCCTGATAGCGACAAATGGAGAACTGTCTCGGAAGGTGGATTACATCATGATTACGCTTAGGCCTATCCACGATGGACTCAACGCCCAGCAATGAAGGATTAAGTACTGAATCTGTAAGAGAATATAAAGTTCCTTCTCTGTGATCAGTACTATTCGACTTAATCTCTCCCTTACAAAAATCCTCCTGATCATCTGCAGTCTTTGTTTTTCAAAACACTGAGCTCATGGCCTTCGGACAGGCAGCTGCATGGACAATTGCCAAGGACAATTGCCAGTAGCCAGACAAAACATCTCCTGCCAAAGAGTCCTTGTTGTTCTTAACTGATACAACACCTGCTTTCAACATTACACTCATAGTGATCCACAAACTGATGATAAAGATGATTCACTCACTGCTCTCTTTGTGTCCTGTGAACTTTTTTGGTCTGCTGATTGTGCACTGAGGGCTTTTTTTTTTTCTTTGTAATCATAATATTGATCATACATGACCACTATTCTGAAATCAACGATTTTTTTTGCTCCTTCCTATTGTATTATTTCTCATGCTACCTATACCCTCCTGTTGGCAGGCACGTTTCAGATGCAGCCGTGTCACCGGAAATGCAGGTTCATTTTCTGTGTCAAGTCAAATCCCTCGTATGTTATCAGTGATCTGTTATCAGTGATCTGTTATCAGTATCTGTTAATGTACTCGGCAATAAATCTTTTCTGAGTTCTGAGTTCTGAGTTCCATGTTGCCTGTATCCTATTTTGTCTTTCCAGCTTCTGTGCTCGCCGTGCTATTTCAACATTAGCCTTTGTTATATGTTCATTTAAATTAAAATTAAATCACCCTTTATTGTCATTCAACCATACAACCAATCATGTACATTCAGTCATTCATTCATTCATCTTCTTCCGCTTAATCCTTTTCGGGTCGCGGGGGGGCTGGAGCCTATCCCAGCGTCTTTGGGTGAGAGGCAGGGTACACCCTGGACAGATCTCCAGTCCATCGCAGGGCCAACACAGAGAGACAGACAACCATTCACTCTCACAGTCATACCTAAGGACAATTTAGAATCCCCAGTTTAATGCCAATTAACCTAACTTGCATGTTTTTGGCATGTGGTGTACAGTAGAACAAAATTGTGTTTTTCCTATCTGCAGTGTTAATCACACACACCCCATATGTAGAATCAGAGGGCCGCTGCCATGCAAGGCGCCGCCACAGATTTCCCTCCTCCATTCCATTATTGCTGAGGACCAAGCTGGACGGCAGGAAGTTCCGCTTTTATATGGTCTTTGGCATGACTCGGCCGGGATTTGAACCCCTGCCTCCCGGGTGTGGGGTGGATGCTCTACTGACTGAGCCACCATTCCGGTATTTAGTTAAACTTCTGTTCCCGGTAGCTTTCTGGCCTGCCTCAGTATGTCATTCTTTAACCTTCTGTTCACAAAGCGCATCACGATTGATTTCTTTGTTTTATTATCTTTTCTGGGTAAAGTATGACAGGCTGAAATTGCATTTACTTCAACCTTTATATTTCTGCTTTCAAGGAACTGAAGTACTTGGTTTTCCAATGAGACTGATTCACTTAAGGGAGCCTCCTCACCTCTCATTCCTGCTGTAACACTGGCATATGATTGATATTTAATGTCTAGACCACTTATAATTAGATCATCCATACGAGAGTATTGTTCAAAATCCTTGATACATCACTCCAAGTTTGCAATTTTTTTGTCTTTTTCCTTAATTGTTAATTTCAATTCTCGGACTTCTTCCATTAGACCTAATAGTTTAAGCTGTTGATTGGCCACTTTGGTCAGCTCTTCTGACAAGAAGTTCAGAGATTTTTTGATCTCTCCCATTTCCTCCTTCTTTGGTGGCATTTTTACTGACCTGTTGATAATAAAACAATCTCTGCTGGTGTCGTTGGTATCCGATCCGACCAACCTCGAATCCAGCTAGAGCCTCAGCTAGCCCCCTCCGTTGCTAGTCCCGCTGCTTACCGCTGCTGCAATTGAGCTCCTGTCCAGCCGGGGTGCCGGCAGCTCCTCCACCGAGCCCCGCCGCCCACCGCCGCTGTAGTTGAGCCCCGATCCTGCTCCTGTCCAGCTGGGGTCCCGGTAGTTCCTCTGCTGAGCCCCGCCACCTACCGCCGTCTTCCTCAGTAGTTCCGCTGCCAAGCCCCGCCGCTGTAACTGAGCTCCGATCCAGCTCTTATCCAGCTGGGGCCCCGGCTGCTCCTCCACTGGTCCCCGTCTCCTATCGCCGCTGTAGTTGAACTCCGATCCGGCTCCCGTCCAACTGTTGCCTCTGTTAGTTCCTCCGGCGAGCCCCAATCACAAGATTCTAAGAATCTGCGTGGGAGGCTCAGCCATCATCTACCATGCTAATGCCAGGTGAGTAATTTTTACAGAATTACAGAAGGACATGCTATGTTTCTCATTTATTTTGCATATCAGGATTGATTTATTTAGGAAATATTTTTATCTCTTAACATTTTAAGGGGGTGGTGCACTTGCGCCCTCTATTGATGCACCGCCTCTGATGTTATGGTTGCTGTGCATTTGCTCTGAAGAAAAACCACTGTAAATACTGTGGTATGTGGGTTTGGCCCTTGGGGCTTGTTGTAGCCAGCATTGGGCATCCAGCGGAGTGACGTCAGGCGGGCTGCGGCCACTGTATATGCTTTGCCTTTTTGTGTAATAAAGGTCAGTTGGATGCTTGGCATAAGACGACACGTCTCGCTTATTTCCATACATAACATTTGGCGATCGAGGATTAACTCATGGAGTTGTGTGGAGCACCTCTATGGCTGTTTTTGGAGCATGCAGGAGAACCAGCAATTCTGTGGCCTCGCTGGCTGGTTGTGTTTGAGGCGTACATTGCAGCGTTGGGCCTAGGTGGGCTTGATGGAGTAAGGAAGCAAACACTTCTGGTTCGCAAACTCAGCGTAGAAGGTCAGAGAATTTTCCACACGTTAGGGGAGACGGAGTCTTATGCAGATGCTGTCGGGCTGCTTGCTAGCTACTTTGCCGAACACACATGGAGCACGAAGCTGTGGGCTGAAAGGCTGTTGGCGCCAAGACACTAAGCTAGCTAGCTCGGGGGAGCTAATGGCCCAGATTGTAGCAACAGAGCAATTAGTCACGGAGCTAGGTTGGCGCCAAACACAAAAGCTAGACACTACAGGCAACAAGCTAGATAACACGGTGGAATCGGATCCACAGGAGAAGGAGTCCGTGTCCATCAAGAACAACAAGCCAGCCGAAGAGCACAGCATGGAGAGTGAGTGCAGTGAAAAGGGAGAATTCAGCACTGAGAGTGACTGCAGCATGGTGGGAGAACAGCAAACAGACTCAGTTCCGTTCTCCCCGCAGCCAGAGTTGGAGCCGCAGGAGAGGGAGCACGAGCATGCTGACAGCCCCGAAAAGCAGCAGCGGCAGCTGGGCATAGCCACAGAGCATGCTACGGCACAGCAAAGCATTTCAACAAGCGACACAGGAGAGGTACTGGACTGCTTCTTTACCAGAGAAGCGCCGCAGTCAACGACGGAGGCAGCAGGTGAAATGTCTGCAGAGACCATGGTGACAATGGACCCGCCGCAGCACGGTGGTGGCCCCAAGCTGACTGAGCACGCAGAGCTATGGGGAGTGCAATGACAGAGCATGAAAATAAGTAAGGTGCCGCTCCAAGTTGTGGACTGGGTTCGAGTTCATGCCAGCGGGTGACCGGGACAGCCACTGGCCGGGCCACAGCCAATGAAACAACAGGTGCCGCTGAGGATTGTGGCGAAGCTGAGGACAACATGCTTTTGGCAGACAGACGATTCGGTTCGGCACACGAGCAGAATATGGCGTGTCCGGGTGGCGGCTTCAGACGGAGAGGCTCCGCGGGAGTCAGCTGCTGCAGTGTGCGAGACGGGCACTGGCGTCAGGATGATTGGCCCCGGGGGTCCGGCAACTCCAGGGAGGAGGCCGCCACAACCCCGCTTCAAAGCTCCAGGGGCGCATCCATCGCGGGGCCACTGCGGGGCCCCCCAGTGGAACTGCCCTTAACATGGAAGACTGCGAAAAAAAAAAAAGACTGAAAGACTTTGTTGTGGGTATTTGTTCCCCAAATTGGAAGGGGGGTGTCAATTGGCCAATGTTGTTTGTTGTTTTACATTTTTCTGAAGGGAGGGGGAAAGTGTGGTATTGTGGAGAGTGCAAATAACGGAGGCAGACTTATGCAGCAGACGACTTTATTCACTCTCACATCAGTCATACACAGAAAAAGCATATATCAATACACCAGGGTCTCTCCTTTTATATCAACCGCCCATCTCACATCTGCATGAAATCTCGCATCACAATACATTCAACCCTTCTCCCCCCACTACTTCTTCCTGCTACCTCACCATAATCTCTCTCATCTCAATACCTATTGTCCTTCACTGTTTACCCTCTGCATCCAGTCTGAGATGATTAACCCAGCTTCTACACCGCCCCCCAATCTCAGACCGAGTTTCAGTCCTCATGTCCTTTTGGCTTCAGTCTCCTCCCGTATCTGCTGTAATGGAGGTTTTCCGCTTCCGTGGCGCTGCTGTGCCGGTGTTGGGCTCCTGGGGGTGTGTCTGTCTGCGGGTGGGCAATGGCGAGGGGGGGAGGGACCTTCGACTTGCCTGTGTGGCTGCGCTGATGAATCGTTTACCTGGGGAGTTTTCAGTGGGGGTCTTCCACGCCGAGGGGCCCAAGCCAACATCACTTGTTTGTCCGCCACCACAAAGTCTGTCTATACATATTTTCTCCCTACGACCCCCCAAGTCTAACAAAAAATGTTTGTCCCCTGTTTCCAGCACTCTGAACGGGCCATCGTAGGGTGGGCGCAATGGGGGGCGGTGGGCATCGTGCCTGACAAACACGAACGCCGCGTTCTTCAAAGTTTTTGGCACAAAAGCGTGTGGAAAACAGTGGTGGGCCAGGCCTGGCAGCGTGCCTGTGTCTGCGCTATGCTGCAAACGCTGAGACGGACAGTTGTCCGGCGCGGGATTATCTGGCAAAAATTCCCCGGGGAGCCGTAGTGGCTGAGAAAAAAACAAGCTCCGCTGGGGAAGCCTCCAAATCCTCTTTTGGTGCGGAACGCAACCCCAATAAAACCCACGGCAACCGGTCTACCCAATTTGCATCTGTCAGTGAAGCCCTGAGCGCTGCTTTCAGTGACCTATGAAAACGCTCGCATTGTGGTGACACTAAACACAGCAGGGAGACATTCCTCTGGGATTTTCATCTGGAGCTTTCCTCACACCCAGCAGCGAGCTTGGAAGAAGCAGAGGACAATTGACACACGACCAGAAGAACCACAAGAGACAGTCAGACGGGACTGAATGCATGCATCTTTGTGCCAACCAATGTCATGCTAATCATGTGTATTGACCAATGGTAGTAAATGACTATTGTTATACATCCCCGGAACAAGCAGAGGAAGTCTGGTGCCAGTTAATCACGTGATTGATATGTATTGTCTGCTATGTATATCACTATGTAAATGTGCCATGCATTCTCTCTTGTCTGTATAAAATAGCTCACTCACAACAGCGCACACACAGCACACACTGCTGCAGTGTGTCTCATGATGATGGAGGAATAAAACTCTTAAACCTTCAACTCACCGTGTCACGCCTGAACTTATTTTGTTCCTCCACAGCATAACCCATTGGCCTGTGGGTTGTACGCGGTTGTGCGATGAATTGCAACATCCAGGCTATGGGCCATCGCGGACCAGAGGTCGGAAACAAACTGTGGGCCCCTATCGGACGTGATGTCCGACGGGATGCCAAAACGTGCCACCCATGTCGTCAAAAAAGCGTGCGCCACGTCCGCGGACGTGGTTGCGGCCAGCGGGACTGCTTCTGGCCGGCGTGTGGTGCGGCCCACCACTGTCAGAAGGTGCGTGCACCCCTGCGATGGCGGGAGGGGGCCCACAAGGTCCACGTGAACATGGTCGAACCTCTTAGCCGGTATGCGAAATGGCTCCAAAGGAGCCTTCGTGTGTCTGTGTACTTTGGCTTGTTGGCACGCTACGCAGGCTGCTGCCCACTCTTTCACTTGTTTGCGCAGGCCTGGCCATACGAACTTCGCTTCCACCATTTTGGCTGACGCGCGCACTCCTGGGTGCGCCAGAGCGTGAACTGACTCAAACACTTGGCGGCACCAAGCAACTGGGACCACCGGGCGCGGGCGTCCCGTGGAGACGTCGCAGATTTTTGGGGGGGGGCTGCCGTCTTGCAGTACTAGATAAGATAAGATAAGATAAGATAAGATAAGATAAACTTTATTGTCCCTCAAGGTGAAATTTGTCTTGGGATTGTCACCCGTGCTGCAACCACACAATCCACACATACACAATGGATGTAGTACATAATAAATGAAATAAAACCCAATAAATAATACAAGTACATACATACATAAATATGTAACAGCAGTCATTAAGAACAGGAGTTATTCTGCTCTCCAGCCTTAACCTGTTGGTCCAGACTGGAGCGCGCACACGTCCGCATCGCCAATCTGCTCTGCGGCCATGGCTGTATAATCTATCCCCACGCAGACCGGGGGCCACTACTGCGCGCGAGAGGCAGTCCACCACCACATTCAGTTTACTCGACACATGCTGATTATCGGTCGTAAACTCGAGATCGCGGCCAACTGTCTCTGCTGCCGGCCGACCATGGTTCCGAAACCTTGGCCATCGCGAATGTTAGCGGCTTGTGGTCCACGAACGCGGTGAAGCTGCCCCCTTCCAGCCAGAACTGGAAGTGGCGTATGGCCAGGTGGAGAGCCAGCAACTCTACACACATACTATACACGATACACAAAAAAAGTGTATATCAATACACCAGGGTCTCTCCTTTTATATCAACCGCCCATCTCACATCTGCATTACATCTCGCATCACAATACATTCAACCCTTCTCCCCCCACTACTTCTTCCTGCTACCTCACCATAATCTCTCTCATCTCAATACCTATTGTCCTTCTCTGTTTACCCTCTCCATCCAGTCTGAGATGATTAACCCAGCTTCTACACCATGTGGGTTTGTGGGCCAGCCTCGGACGTCCAGCAGAGTGACGTCAGGCGGGCTGCGGCCACTGTATATGTTTTGCCTTTTTGTGTAATAAGGTTCAGTTGGATGCTCGCCCTAAGACGACTCACATCTCACTTATTTCCATACATAACAAATACAGCACCCAAGACAAGATAAGGAGGACTAAATTCAGAAGCCACATACTTCTGAACATAATTAGCTTTATGTGAGCTAAACATTGGGATCACTATAACAGAAAACAGACACCAAATGCACTTCATTACTCAAAAAGGACACTGAGGGCTTTGAAGGCTTAAGCACAGTGCTTTTTGTTACTCAACAAAGAGCCCAAAACCAAAGAAACAATGTCCCATAGGCAGTGGAGTAGAGGATATTTTTAATGCAGGTACCTTAAAAGCAGCCCTCACATGAGCCAAGTACTTCACTATTCTATAGCAAAAATTATCCAAGAAAATCAATGCTATCACTACAGTGAGGGAGCAGCTGAAAGAGATAGAAGTTAAACAAAATAAAAAGCAGATAAAGCAGAGAAGTGAGCATGTGGACATTAGAACCTACATCTACGTACATGAAATGACACAAAACCCTAGTGAGGACATTCCACATGATTTTGTCCAAATTCTGACATTGCTTACACCTTAAGAAAAAGAAATGATCAGCTTTCTTATCACTACTATGGACAGAGGTGAAGCACCCTGGGCAAATGCATCTTGTCTGTTATACAGTTTACAGTGTTTTTCAAGAACTGGGATTCTGAAGGAGAAGCAACTACTCTTCAACTAATATTTGACCAAACCTGACCAAAATGCAAGAAATAAGCTCTGGCACCTTTGGAAAGCAGCTAGAAAGCATAGAAAATGTACCGGATTCCTGAGCCCAGATGCTTGTACTGAAGGAAAAAAGGTGACTCATCAACTTTACTTGTTTCAGAACTTGAGATGTTTGATAAAAGAGGACATACGTAGCTTCTGACTAACATTTCAAGTGGATTAAAAGGTTTAAAAATATATACATATGTCAGATGGTATTCATGATAAAGGTTAGATTTTTTTTTTTTTTTAAATAGGACTGTTTTCCTGCAGAACTAATCATTTATTAATGAGGGAGATTTTCTACTGCTGCTGAGGAGATCATTTTCCACCCAGAGAGGGGTAATAGGGTAGTAGCCAAAATGAAAATGTTGGCCTACAGGATTATTCAGTGTTCCTGTTTTCACTGTTTGAATTAGTTAGTTATAAATGTGTATAAATGTATGTCTGTTTCTTTCTTATCTTCTCTGTCCCCTCACCCCCCAGCCCGGTCGCAGCAGATGACTGCCCCTCCCTGAGCCCCGGTTCTGCTGGAGGTTTCTTCCTGTTAAAAGGGAGTTTTTCCTCTCCCCCCGTCGCCAAGTGCTTGCTCACAGGGGATCGCCTGATTGCTGGTGTTCTTTCTGCAAACTGTGGGGGTTTCCCCCCTACAGTTGATAGTGCTATGAGATGACTGTTGTTGGAAATGGCGCTATATAAATAAAGTTGAATGAATTGAAATGAATTGAATTGAATAAAATACTACACCATGAATGAAAAAATTTTGTATGTGCATAAAAAGGGCAAGCACTGATGAAAACTTTTCATTGAAACTTTGCATGTTTGTCTATCTCTGTGAGTATGGAATGAATTCAGCTATTTCCCTAATAGTCTGAACTGAGGTCAGGGGTCCATTTTCTTTCATGGCCTAACTCAAAGGACAGAGGGGCGGATGTGGGCTTTGGGGTGATGAAGGGAGAGCAAGATGGGAGATCTGGAGTGCCCTCGTGGCTCCAGACACAGACGAACAAGATGAGAGGCCGAGCACAGGCACAGCTGAGGCTTGTAGAGCGGGGTATTATAAGACCAGGAGTCAGTGAGCCTGGGCTCTGCACTGATGACACTGGCTTTTTCTGCCACTCACTTCATTCGCGCCTTTCACCAGGAACCCCGGGGATGTGACTCACGGAGCACAGTTGCTTCAAGATTAAAGGCACTATCCCCTACAAGATCAAAAGTTTGCTAGGCAATGCCAAAAAGTGTCTCCAGTGGAATTACGATGATACAATTTGATTAAGCCCTCAAATGCCCAAAGCCCTTAGCAAGGTGGAAATTAAACTTAACTCGAAGTGTATCTAAATGATTTGCACGTTCTAATTAAGCGGCCTTCCTTGAATATGACTTCCATCTGTTTGGGCAAACATCTTGTTGCTGAAATGTTGGTAGCCAATCTTTCACTCTCAGAAGTTAACAACCTCAACAATTTTGCTTCTCCAAATTAAGATAAGATAAGATAAGATAAGATAAGCCTTTATTAGTCCCACAAAATAGCATTACAAGCTTTACATCAGTGCTTTTCACAAGGGGAGTGTAGTTTATGATGGATTGTTTTTGACCTATTTTTGAAATCCCTTAAGCTCTGTGCATTAGAAATTATGTTTGTCATGTCCTCAGCAAGGGCAATGCATATAATCCTGTAATGGGAAAATGAGGAAATTAAGGTATGCCACTCAGCCATGAGCTCTTGTTGTCTGACTTGCATTCTGTTCATCCATTCCCCATGTTTGATGACCAAATGCCTGGAATGTAAAATGGAAAAATGGTCAAAAGCCAATCTCACTGGGTTCACACTCCCTGAGATATGAAGCACAAAGCATACTCCACCTTGAACTCTATAGAGTACAGCTACACTAGTAATCTACGCGGGGGCTTCAGTGGGGAGGAAAAGAGTGCACACAATAGCATCATCTACTTTCTGATCCATTTTGTAAAGGGAGAAGAATGAGAAAAGAAAATGAACACATTGCCTCTGCAGCTCCACACAACAGAGAGCGAAGGAGAAAAAACAACCTGACAACAGTGAAATTCTGACAGAGTCCAGTAACTTGTACAGTACTAATGACAAATACACTGGGAGACAGGCTGCATGCTGCACATCTGAAAGAAAAAAACAATTACTTTCTGAGGATTAATTGATGTGATGTTAACATGTAGTGCTGTGGATTTGTGTTTTATACCAATGTTAGACCAAATGGAATAACCTGAAAAAGCCGGTATCGATGGAAAGAGTCTTTCACAGCTCTAAGCCTTTCCATCTTCACCTCATCATCCTCCTCTGCTCTCATAGAGGGAACTATCAGATTGGCAACACAGAACAAAGAAACTCCACAGACCAGCCAGTGCTGGTTTCCAGGGTAACAGCAAACAGGGCCCCCTTCGAATCGAATGGCTAATTTCCACACCTGTAACCCTCACTGTGGACTGAAGAAGCGATGTGTGTTTTCGATGTGCTCTATGACTGCTCACCTGAAGCAATTGGCGGCCAGCATAGGTGACCACATGGTGGAGGCTGAAGAGCAACACAGTGCCAACCTCATTAGCTGTATCACGCTGATAGGAAATGGTGGCTTTTCGTTTTGTGCTTGTCACCACCGCCACTGTCACATTGTGTTACGTGTTATGTCATCCTGTTCTTGTTTTTCCTTTCATTTTCTTACAGTGATCCTTGGCGAGGCTGCTTCTATTTCATGTCCTCACCTCGTCTCTGTCTCTCAATGTGATCTCCACATTCAAACTTTTCTTCCCCGTCAGTCTGTCAGCTTATCTTGCCTGGGTGCTCTCCCAATCTCTCAATATGTAATTAGCACGCTGAGAGGAGTTATCTGACACCAGCTGTTTTAACATTCAAAGTCAACCAAATCTGAAATCTTAGTGACTGTAAATTTAATTGGCCACCTGAACTAATTTGCCCCATTGAGTATTTCTTTATAACATTAAACAGTAACTTGACACCCTCTGGAAATTTTGATTTTACAGACTTCCACCGTTCCGTCCCAAGTGGCACAAAATGTCCCCCAGGAATGAAAGCTGTACAAACCGCTTACTTCCATAGCACAACAGTGAGACACAATAATGTAGAAGTGATGTATTGCAAAAAACAGATTTACTGGACTAGTGAATAAGAGAAAAAGGGTGATGTGTCAAGGTCCTGCTTCAGATTATGTGTGGACCTTGAGTTTTACCTCCCTCATACCTGTCTACTGCTGATTAAAACAAATAAAGGAACTTATTAGAGTGACTTTTACATAGCTATTAATGTTTCTGTTGAATTGGTTGATCTTGTAGCTTGTGAGACGTATCATTAGGCAGATAAAGCTATAGCTTATAAGATAACTTTAGATAGATAGATAGATACTTTTATTTCGAACAAAAAAGTAAAAAAACCCAAAACAAATGACAAGTGCAATAAAGTGACAGTATACAGTGTTCGAAAAGGGGAGAAGGGAAGAAGTGAACACTTATTAATTCCAACTCCTCTTTTCCATAAATACAACCCATGTGAAATATATATAAATTACCACATTTATAGACCCAAGTAAACAATTTAACTATATTTTGTACATATCAACATTATCACCCATCCATCCCAACATACATACAGTCCATACATCAAAACCAGCCCCAAACAACACAGATATACACAGTGCTGTCCCACCCACCATTCCATAGTGTCCCAGAGTGAGCATAGTGAATCGTATATATAAATACAACCCTTCTAACATACGTATATTCTTTCAGCAAATAATGTTTATACCTCTTTTGAACTGATTTCTGTTTGTACATAGTTTCAGTTCCAGCTCAGACTGTTTCCACAAATCCACCCCACAGACAGAATGGCAAATACTTTCTTATCCACGAATCCTTTCATCAAATCTAGACGGAAGCAAAATTAAAAAAGCAGAATTACATTTAGAAAAGTGTCCCATATTACCCCGCCGTCCCTTATAGCCCCGTTTTAACGGTAGTAAAAGCAGTGCACTCCTTGGCGGAGTAATAAACTGAAGTGTTGGTGTGTCCATCTCCTCCACTGACGGATGCAGATTGGGTAGACAGGTTGCTGTGGGTTTTATATTATATTGGGGTTGTGCTCCGCGGCAAAACAAATTTAGAATCTTCCCCCGGCAGAGAGGTCGTTTTTAAACGCAGCGCCTATAGCTGGGCGGGGAATTTGTGGCAAATAATCGGGCGGCGGACAGGTGGCCGTGTCAGGTGTTTGCAGCGTGGCGCCAAAAACAGGCACGCTGGCGGGCCCAGGCCAGCAGTGTTTTCCGCGTGCTTTTGTGCCTAAAACGTTGAAGAACGCGGAGTTTGTGTTGGTCAGACACGACGACCAGCACAATGTGCGCAGCGCCTATGGCTGGCACAGGCCACGCTGCGGCGGGCCCCGGCCACGAGTGTTTTTCCGCATGCTTTGTGGCTAAAACGTTGAAGAAGGCGGAGTTTGTGTTGGGTCAGACACAACGCCCAGCGCCCTCCATTGCGCCTGCGCACATGTTGAAAATGGCCGTATGTCACAGTGTGGAAAAATGATTTAAAAAATTCCTGTATGCAGACGGTGATGGCGGATCATCCCCAAAATTTAATCAGTTCTTCCTTGTACCATTTTCCAACAACGCCTGACAGTTTCATTGAAATCCGTCCAAAAGTTTTTGAGTTATCTTGCTAACCAACAGACAAACAGACAGACAAACAGACAAACACACAGACAAAACACACAGACAATCCCCGGCAAAAACATTACCTCCTCCTGGCCTTTCGGCCTGGCGGAGGTAATAAACTGGACTGGTCACACAACACCAACATGCTCTACAAGCAGGGGCAGTGCAGGCTGTACCTCCTGAGAAGGCTTAGGTCTTTTGGAGTGCATGGGGCACTCCAGAAGACCTTCTATGATTCTGTGGTGGCATCAAGCCTTACATATGGAGTGGTCTGCTGGGACAGTGGCATCACGGCAGCCGACAGGAAGAGAACTGAACAGGCCTGATCAAAAAAGCCATCTCTGCTCTGGGACGACACCTCCACCCAGTGGAGGAGATAGGAGAGTGGAGGACGGTGGCTAAGCTGTCAGCTCTGCTGGAGTCCGAGTCCCACACCTTGCGGGACTCACTGAATGCAATGAGGAGCTCATTTAGTGGTAGACTGTGCCGTCCTAAGTGCTCGAGGGAGAGATTCCTCAGGTCCTTCCTACCTACAGCTGTCAGACTGTATAATCTAAATACTGCTCATAGAGGCCGTATTAAATGTCCCAACTCAATAGAGATTGTCCCCTCCAATGCACAACTAAGACAGTTACAATTATTATCGAGGGTGGCAACAACACTTTTCATTCAATGTGAAATATACTGTCTGGGTCGATATTTATATTTTGCTGGGTAATTTAACTAATTGTAATGCTGTTGATACCATCTAACTGCAATGCTCCTGCACTGTGTATATAACTCTATACATACAGTGGGGCAAAAGAGTATTTAGTCAGCCACCAATTGTGCAAGTTCTCCCACTTAAAAGATGAGAGAGGTCTCCAATTTTCATCATAGGTATACCTCAACTATGAGAGACAAAATGAGAAAAAAAAAAATCCAGAAAATCACATAGTCTGATTTTTAAAGAATTTATTTGCAAATTATTGTGGAAAATAAGTATTTGGTCAATAACAAAAGTTCATCTCAATACTTTTTTATATACCCTTTGTTGGCAATGACAGAGGTCAAACGTTTTCTGTAAGTCTTCACAAGGTTTTCACACACTGTTGCTGGTATTTTGGCCCATTCCTCCATGCAGATCTCCTCTAGAGCAGTGATGTTTTGGGGGCTGTCGCTGTGCAACACGGACTTTCAACTCCCTCCAAAGATTTTCTATGGGGTTGAGATCTGGAGACTGGCTAGGCCACTCCAGGACCTTGAAATGCTTCTTACGAAGCCACTCCTTTGTTGCCCAGGCGGTGTGTTTGGGATCATTGTCATGCTGAAAGACCCATCCATGTTTCATCTTCAATGCCCTTGCTGATGGAAGGAGGTTTTCACTCAAAATTGTTATGACCCGAGCGTCGGTTCTGATCGCGCTCAGGTTAAAGTTATGTCTCGCTGCCGGCCTTGACAGCTGCGGGCGGTATTTTGGCCTCTCCGGGCTCTTATTGTGAAAGTGCTCGGAGGGGTTTCCGCCTGTCAACGGTCGGTCAGCTGTGTGTCATCTGTCATCAGTCCCTGGGTTATTTAAGCTGTGTGCTGGCGTCATTACGACGCAGCAGTGTCTGATTGCTAATGGTCACATTACTGATTGTTATTCTGTTCACCCATCGTCACGGATGCCTGGACTATCTTCACCTCGGCTGCCTAAGGGCTTGACCGTCTTTTCACTGGCATAGTAAGTGAGCTGTATAGCCTTATTCCCTCCGGTATAATTGGTGCTGTAAGTCCCTGCTTTAGCAGTTCAGGTGCAATTATTACCTAGCTTGTCTGTGTGTGACTGTTTCCTGCCCTGGACCCGTAGTGTGCTGTATTGCCTATGCTTCCTGTTCTGCAAGGACTCTGTCATTTACTCAGCAGCTTGTGTAAACACCCTTTCACCGTAATAAAACTCACTAAAAACTCACTGGTGGACTTGTGTGCGTCTTATAGGTGGCTCGCGAGGGCCACCGTGACAGTACACTGCTGCCCAAACAGCGTTTTACGGTGACGCCATTTTGAGACGCTTTTTCACCAGTGAGTTGAGTTTTGGATGTTGTTTTCCCTGTCTGGGACCTGTGTATGCGAGGAATGCCGTCACCGAGGAGTCACGTGCTGACGTGTGTCTTGGAAGCGGTAGATGAGTTACTCATCTCCGCTTCCATGTTGGACTACGACCCCGGCATACATTGGTACCTGGACGCCGCCGAAGATGTGCTCTGTAACCTCTCTCCCTGCTTCGCCAACCACCCGGAAGTCGACGTTAGGAGGGAGGACATCGCTGCCCAACGCGAACTGTTCCTGATAATGGAGGAGGAACACGGCATGGAGCAGGTGAAGAGGCACACCTGTATTTCGCCTAGGGATCCTTTTCGGGAGTTCGCACCATCTGGGGGCCGGCGAAGGCGTCGGCGTCACGGCCGGGCGCATTTTCGGCAAGCTCCAGCTCCAGATCCGGTTCCGGGCCACCGGGATGACCCCCTCAACCAGCCAGCTGCTGAGTGTGAGCTGAGTCCTGCGCCGGTGGGCTCCGTTCTTGGGTCTTTCAGCATTCAGCGAGTGAGGGAAGGAGCAACGTTTGCTACAGCTGATAACATCCTCCCCCCGGGAGACAGGCAAGTCCAAGTTCACTTTTCTAGTAATAATAGTGATCTGTCTTGTCTGACTCCTGGGGGTGAAGCTCAGGGTCCGCAGCTCCCTGAGTTTCTTTCCCCAGCTGTAGCCAGTTATATTAAACCTGCTGCCTCTGTGTCTCCTCCTGCGGAGCGGTCCTCGGCGTCAGTCCCACGCCGGCGAACGAGGGGGAGGCCTGCAGCTCTGGGAGACATCCCGGTCTTGCAGCCTTGTGTTGGACAGAGGAGGAGAACGGACTGCAGTGAGGAGCCAGAGCCGACGAGAGAGCGTCCCCAAGGTTCTTCAGGGATGCAGCCCGAGTCAGCAGGTTCAGGGTCCTCTCCCTCCACGCCATATGGGTTATTGGCATGGACGTCTGCGCATGAGGATCTAGCTGCAGAGACCATCAGGCTGGTTGTGGAACCCAACACAGCCGAGTGGGAGCCCGACAACGAGCGTCTTCATGAACCTGGATCGGCGAAGTCCTGGACGGCTCCAGAGCCCGAGTGCAGGCAAGTGCTCTTTCTTGTTTTCCTGTATGGTGTGTTAGAGCATTTTTGCCTGCCTCATGGGGAGGCGAGTGAGGGGCAGCCGGCCGCTGCACCCGAGCTCGTCTCGCTGGGCTCTGGCGCTGCCGGTGGAACTGATCCCGGTTCTTCCTTGTGTTCTGAGCACCTCCACAGCATTGCCGGTCCGGAGCCAGTCAAGGTTACGGGACCGGGGGTTCCAGGTTCGGAGATGGAGGTCGTCGCCGGAGCAGTCCTGAACCAGTCGGGGTCCGACGTGTGGGCCGAGGAGACCCGGTCGGGGTCCGACGTGTGGGCCGAGGAGACCCGGTTGGGGTCCGACATGTGGGCCGAGGAGACCCGGTCGGGGTCCGACGCGTGGGCCGAGGAGACCCAGTCGGGGTCCGACGTATGGGCCGAGATGTCCCAGTCGGGGTCCAACGTGGGTGCAGCGGTGACCCAATTGGGACCCGTCCTGACCCAGTCGGGGTCCGACGTATGGGCCAAGGTGACCCAGTCGGGGTCCAACGTGGGTGCAGCGGTGACCCAATCTGGGTCCGTCCTGACCCAATCGGGGTCCGACGAGGTCCAGTGGGGGTCCAGCGCAGGTGCGGCTGCGACCCAATCAGGATTCGAGGGGGCCCGGGGTTTGGGTTGTCCCCCTCTCAGGAACCACCAGCTGGGGGCCATTAGTGGGTTTTGTTTGACAGATCGGCGCTCTCCTGTTTTGTTTTCAGGTGAGCGGCTGCACGCAATCCCTCCACGGTCCTGCTGGTTGTGGTATGCGGGTCGGCCACCCGAGGAACTGCTTGGAGCGTTCGGCATCTTGGGTTGGCCACCCAATATACTGTATGGGTTACAGGGTGACCTGGTTCGGCCACCAGAGGACGTATTCCTGGGGGCATGGGACTGGGGCAGGCCACCTGACTGTTTCATGTACTGTGGGAATTTCTGTGGGCCCTTTTGGTGCCAATTCTTGTCTTGTACATCTTGTAATTTTTTGTTGTGTTTCTAAAGTCATAGTCTTAGTCTGGTCTGAGCAATTTTAGATTGCCTCTTGTTTTTTCTTGTTTTCCAAGTCATAGTCTTAGTTAGGTCTGAGCAATTTTAGATTGCCTCCTGTTTTTTTTCCCTTGTTTTCAAAGTCATAGTCTTAGTCAGGTCAAGTTCGAGCAATTTTTTTTAATTGTCTCGTGCTTCTTTGTAAGTCATAGTCTTAGTCTGGTCTGCGCAATTTTAGATTGCCTCTTGTTTTTTTCTTGTTTCCAAGTCATAGTCTTAGTCTGGTCTGAGCAATTTTAGATTGCCTCTTGTTTTTTCTTGTTTCCTAAGTCTTAGTCAGGTCTGTGCAATTTTAGATTGCCTCTTGTTTTTTGTTGTAGCCAAAGTCACAGTCTTGATCACGGTTAAGTCCGAGTTATTTTTGTTTACCCCTTGTTTCTTGTAAATCATTGTCTTAGTCAAGTTCGAGCATTTTTTTTTGTTACCTTGTAAATCTTTGTCTAGTCTGAGCAATTTGTGTTTGCCTCTTGTTACCTTGTGAGTCTTTGCCATTGTCAAGTTAGAGCATTTTTTGTCTCTTGTTTTTTTTCCCTTGTGAGTCTCAGTCTTGTCATAGCCTTGTTTTGTCATGTGTTTTCTTTTCCTTAGTCTTGTTTTTTTTTTCCCTGAGTCATGTAGTTGTATGTATTTCTTGTCTGGTCTTAGTCTTGTTCTTCCCAGAGTCTTGTGTTTGTATGTATTTCTTGTTTTGGTCTTGTCTTGTTTTTGTTGGTTGGTTTCTCTCCCTCCGTACCTGTCCCCCTACCTCCCACCCTGGGGGGGGGGGGCAGGGTAGTCCCTTGGGGCGTCCGGAGTCCGCCCGTGGAGGGAGGGTACTGTTATGACCCGAGCGTCGGTTCTGATCGTGCTCGGGTTAAAGTTATGTCTCGCTGCCGGCCTTGACAGCTGCAGGCGGTATTTTGGCCTCTCCGGGCTCTTATTGTGAAAGTGCTCGGAGGGGTTTCCGCCTGTCAACGGTCGGTCAGCTGTGTGTCATCTGTCATCAGTCCCTGGGTTATTTAAGCTGTGTGCTGGCGTCATTACGACGCAGTAGTGTCTGATCGCTAATGGTCACATTACTGATTGTTATTCTGTTCACCCATCGTCACGGATGCCTGGACTATCTTCACCTCGGCTGCCTAAGGGCTTGACCGTCTTTTCACTGGCATAGTAAGTGAGCTGTATAGCCTTATTCCCTCCGGTATAATTGGTGCTGTAAGTCCCTGCTTTAGCAGTTCAGGTGCAATTATTACCTAGCTTGTCTGTGTGTGACTGTTTCCTGCCCTGGACCCGTAGTGTGCTGTAATGCCTATGCTTCCTGTTCTGCAAGGACTCTGTCATTTACTCAGCAGCTTGTGTAAACGCCCTTTCACCGTAATAAAACTCACTAAAAACTCACTGGTGGACTTGTGTGAGTCTTATAGGTGGCTCGCGAGGGCCACCGTAACAAAAATCTCACGATACATGGCCCCATTCGTTCTTTCCTTTACACGGATCAGTCGTCCTGGTCCCTTTGCAGAAAAACAGCCCCAAAGCATGATGTTTCCACCCCCATGCTTCACAGTAGGTATGGTGTTCTTTGGATGCAACTCAGCATTCTTTCTCCTCCAAACACGACAAGTTGAGTTTTTACAATAAAGTTCTATTTTGGTTTCATCTGACCATATGACATTCTCCCAGTCCTCTTCTGGATCATCCAAATGCTCTCTAGCAAACTTCAGATGGGCCTGGACATGTACTGGCTTAAGCAGGGGGACACATCTGGCACTGCAGGATTTGAGTCCCTGGCGGCGTAGTGTGTTACTGATGGTAGCCTTTGTTACTTTGGTCCCAGCTCTCTGCAGGTCATTCACTAGGTCCCCCCGTGTAGTTCTGGGATTTTTGCTCACCGTTGTCGTGATCATTTTGACCCCACGGGGTGAGATCTTGCATGGAGCCCCAGATGGAGGGAGATTATCAGTGGTCTTGTATGTCTTCCATTTTCTAATAATTGCTCCCACAGTTGATTTCTTCACACCAAGCTGCTTACCTATTGCAGATTCAGTCTTCCCAGCCTGGTGCAGGTCTACAATTTTGTTTCTGGTGTCCTTTGACAGCTCTTTGGTCTTGGCCATAGTAGAGTTTGGAGTCTGACTGTTTGAGGTTGTGGACGGGTGTCTTTTATACTGATAACAAGTTCAAACAGGTGCCATTAATACAGATAACGAGTGGAGGACAGAGGAGCCTCTTAAAGAAGAAGTTACAGATCTGTGAGAGCCAGAAATCTTGCTTGTTTGTAGGTGACCAAATACTTATTTTCCACCATAATTTGCAAATAAATTCTTTAAAAATCAGACAATGTGATCTTCTGGATTTTTTTTTCTCATTTTGTCTCTCATAGTTGAGGTATACCTATGATGAAAATTGGAGACCTCTCTCATCTTTTAAGTGGGAGAACTTGCACAATTGGTGACTAACTAAATACTTTTTTGCCCCACTGTATGTATATTTATTTACTGCTTCGGCAAACCAATTCTTATCTTCTTATCTTATTTGCTTTTGCTCTGAGTGTTGCTATCCCTTTGCTGCTGCAATCCCGTAATTTCGCCATTGTGGGACTCATCATCATCATCATCATCATAGCAGTCTGTCGGGGGCGACAATAACTGTTTCATTTAGGTCTGATCAGATTCCCCCATGCAGCTCTGGCTATGGTCACACTGCAGCTCTTAATGCTCAACTCCGATTCCCTTGCACAAATGTGACCCACATCTGATTTTTTAATGACAGTCTGAATGGCACAGATCAGATTTTTTCACACCAGACCCAGGCCACTTTCATATGTGGTCCTAATTCCGACGCGTATCTGATATTTTCCAAAGCGACCTCAGTCTGAACGGTCATGTTGCATTTCATCCGACTTTTTCCTCATTGAAGTGAGACAGACTCTATAATTCTGCTGTGGAAGATGCCGCAGGCATGACAAACAGCTGATTTGTGCTCTTTTTTTTAATCAATCTTCTTCCCTTTATCACTGGATCATAATTTTGTTGGCTCCCACAGCACAACTTCAAAATTGCGGGGGTGGGTGGGGGGGTCGGGGCTGAAGCCATCAGACATTGCAGCTGCACAGTAACGGCAAATTTTTTTTTAAAAAAGTGGTCATCTGGCATGTAGAGGAATGAAGGTGGTCTCATTTATTTTGTGCATAAACATTTCTGAATGTTTTTAACATTTATTTTGCTGCGCTGCATCAAAGGTGAAGAAGTTCTGTCCCCCTCAATCGTTCAGCGCTCATATTTACTTCTGCAAAAACAACGCTGTGTCTGACGTTACGTTTTCTTCTGCGCATGTGGGTCACTTCATAGCTGTAGACCGTTTATACTCCAGTCTGATGGGGGTCATATTTAAATTATAATGTGAACGCCCACACAAAAAAATTGGATCTCAGCAAAAAATCGGAACTGAGCATCAAGACCTGCAATGCGACCGTAGCCTCTGTCCTTCACCTTCTGCTGCCAGGAACTCCTGGTCTTGTTAACCCGGGCAATGTCTGAGCCGGTATGAGTTGCTTTCTGACTGACCATTTCATGAAACTGCTTGCAAAGTGTTTGAGTACTGCTAGCTTTTTTCTTGACTAGCAGCACATTCTTGGCAGATAGCGGTATTATCAGTGGCAAGGACAGGTCAAGACAAAATAAAGGCTTATTTTCTTATCTTATCTTATCTTATCTTATCTTATCTTATCTTATCTTATCTTATCCTACCTTATCTTATTTCATTATTAGCTGGGATTTTGTTTTATTGTATGGCTATACCCAGAAGTAGGAGACGGAAGTTATGAAAAAAAATATGTCTTTATAATTTGTATTGTGTTAATTTATTGAAAAGTCAGTGTGATAATTTCTATAAAACAAACATTGATGGCAAAAGCAACAGCTAAATCTGATACTTTGCAAAAAAAAAAAAAAAAAGGATAAGTAGGTATAAATATGAATAGTTAAAGCACTTCCAGCTGTGACCAAAACAATAAAATGGCAAAAAACCAACAACTAATGAAATCAGAGCCAATTTTCAGTTTTTGCTCTATTCTGATTTTATTTTGACCAGGCCAAAACCATATACTGTAACAGCTAGGGGTAACAGCTAGGGGTGAAACGGTTTTTATATTTGTATTTGAATTTTTCAGTACAGAACCTTCGATTTGGTGCAGAGGCATACTGAGGTTCCACACGGACCATGTTGAGTGACGTACATGAAGTGTAAACTGCCTTGCGCCGGACATGTAAACAAACAGTTCAGCCCTGTACAGAGAAGCCAGAGCTTGAAGACCGACCAAGGTAAGTGAATAAGATGAAAACGGCATTGGATATGCCTTTGGCAGTATGTTTACCTTGTTAACTCATTTGAAACGGCACCACGCGAATGTGCAGCACAACAAAAACAAAACAACAAAAAAAAAAGACTAACGTGGTACAAGCGCAGCTTCCAGCGACATTTAGACGGCCTCTCCAGGGCTTTTCAGATCGAGCCAAAGCAATAACAAATGCCATTGGTGTTTTTATAGCAGCGGATCTAAGGCCATATTCAGCTGTTAAGAACACTGGGTTTAAACACATGCTGAAGGTAACTGAGCCCTGGTATGAAGTTCATTGTTGTGCCCACTTCAGCCAGAAAATAATACCATCCTTTTAAGAAAAAAATAAATCTGTTAATGCTGCCCTTGAGGCCAGGGTTTTTCAGGGGTGCCCTGGTATGTTCAGATTTTTGTGGGACATTATTTAATTTAAACTTCTTAATTGTCCAAAAAATTGCAAATAATTTGCTGTTGTTGTGCATGGTTGCCTTCAGAACCTGTATACAACAATGACAAATTATTGACAAGTTAACAAGTGAAATTAGATAATTAATTTCTCACAGAAACCTGAACATACCAGAGCACCCTGGCTAAAAACACTGCTCCAGGCAATAAGAAACTTTAATTTCCTAAAAACAAAAGAATATTTCAGACTATTCAAACTTCTATTGTTGCACTTGTCTGCATCGTTCATTTGCTAAAAAGAGAATTTATTTGTTTTACTGTATACATTTTATTTATTGGAGAATTTACTGCTGGCAGTTTGTAGTTTTTTTTTTGTCAAAGCTGTTCCCGCTTATACAAAAGATAAGCAGTTTTATGTTTTGCGTTTTGTTTCCTTACTGTACCAAAAATGAACCGAACCGTGACCTAAAAATCAAGGTATGTACTGAACCGTGATTTTAGCTTACCGTTACACCCCTAGTGACAGCTGTTTCTAGTTATTTTGTGGGTTTTTTTTCAGAAACAAAATACTGAAAGAACAAAGAGCATACAGATTTAGAATGCATGGCCAAAATCAGTTTTTCAAAACACTTGTCACTTTATATTTTATATATATATCTGTCATGAGCTGAGCCCTGGAGGTTCTGCCAGGCTCAGTCTCGTGGCTTTTTCTCTGTATTTATATGTATATTGTATTTTGTGCCTTTTGAGTTTCAGTATTCTCGTACTGCTTTCTATTTTTCTGTTTATGTTTCAGTTTTGTTATGCCCATGTTTCATTTCAGTTTGTAATTATTTATTAGCCTGCATTTGATGATGTTTATTCTTTATATTTGTAATGTGGTGTTCTTTCTCGGGGTTGACAGCTGTCAGGCGGCGTTTCCAGTTTTGTGCTCTGTGTGGCCGTCACCCTGTCAGCTGTCAAGTCCAGCCGCTCCTCTCTCATCTCTCCCAGCTGATCCCAATCACTATTCATTGTTCCCTTTTTGCCTGCTCATGTGAACCCACACCTGTCATTACTTATGTTGTTTATTCCATCCCTATTTAAGAACTGCATTTTCTTTTCTTTACTGCTGCAGTCTTGATAGAGATTCTTTCTCCTCGTCACCAGAGCCCCTTCACCACTCTGTTGAGTTTATTCCAAACTCATTCCTGCATGTAAGTTTCTTTATTATCTGTGCTTGGATTTTGTGTTTGTGCACTCTTTGGAACTTTGTGTTTTTGTTATTAAATTCCACAAACTACAGCTGGCGCGTGGGTCTTTCTTTCTCTGCCCTGAGAGGCAAATCATGACAATATCATGTTGTCTATCTCTATATATTACATGTCCACAACATAATACAGTTTCAGGCACAAGCATAAAAGCATCCACATTATAATTTGCCTAAAAGTGTCTCATACGCTATGTTTTTAGGCTCATGTGGAAAAGCTATTTAAATGTCTCTTAATTAAGTAAAAATGGGGGTTAAACTTCCAAAGCATCTCTAGGTGTGATTAAGTGAAGTCATTAAAAAGACCATTAACTTACTTTCTCTATGGGTGTGTTATGTTAGGCTCACTTACCATGTGTAAATTACACTTAAAGGGTACAAAGATTATTTAATTGTTACTAAATGCTTCTGACTGTTTTAATACAGTAGCCGCTGCAGTGTAAAATCCAGTTATTTAACCCTGCTTAGAAAAAATGCACAAACTAATTACCTTGAAAAAACTAAGTGGAAATGGACTAAAAATTGTATGTCTTAAATAAGCATTTGATTATGCAACATTAAATTTCTATCCCACTTAATCTAGTTTTTTCAAGGCAACCAGTTTGCATGCTTTTTCTGAGAAATTAACTAATTAGATTTTACATTGTGCAATCATTCATACCAGAGCAGACTACAACTATAACAAGAAGCTAAGAGACAAAAAAAAAGTTTTTTTGAGTCTTAAATTTGGAGTTTAATGCAAAGTTCTGACATTTTAAAATTAATTCCGTAGAGTATATTTGATTTTCCTCAGGTTGACTTCCTATCCGCCGGGGGCCAGCAGACAAACAGTCTAATGGTGCTGGAGACGTTCTAATTTGTGTGCATCTTAATGACTGTTGCCCCGAGCTGTTTCGCGGTCTCCCAGCAAGCCATGTGAAGGTCAGCATGGCATCACAGCAGACGTTAAAGACACACTCAATTATTTGGACAATTGGCAGTTGAGGGGAGCCCCCACACACACACACATGCACACACGCATGCACGTGCACACAGAGAGAGAGAGACATATTCATAACTTCAAAGGACATTCAAATACATTTTCTGAATAATGGCTCTTAACCATAACTTGTGGAGAAAGGAGGGAGGCGAGACAACGAGCTGGACGACACAGTTACTTTATTCTTTCTCCAACATATTTTACAGCAGAAGAGAGACTCGGGTCTCTGTGCATTCCTCTTTTATAACTTTATTTCCATGCATTGAGACCCGAAACTTCCGACCATAACACGTTGTTTGAACAAAGACTGTGTGGCACATTAACATAACATGACGCTGGTGCTGCTTCAACACTCTTCTACTCCCAGTAGCTCCGGCAATTACTCCTCTTCCTGGGGGGTGCATAGTCCTTACTGTCCGGTCTGGTACCCCCCGGTGACACCTCCTCTTTCGGTCCATTGTTCCCTGGGTGGAGAAGTCCAACACCATGCCCCCACACAGCCTGCCCCCCGAACACTCAGAAAGGGCACTAACACGCCCCCCCCCCCCCGGACTCCCGAGCCAGTCCAGGCTTTTACTAACACCAAAACAGCGCTTGTGCACATATCTCCTCCGCCTTAAGGATTTAGATTTAGATTTGATTTTTGTCTACATCATGAAGGACATATTGCAACAGTATTCAAGCAAATTGACTGTAAGCTCCCACAAGACAAATAATACCTTGAATACATACAGCAGGGAAAATAAGTATTGAACATGTCAACGTGTTTCTCATTAGACACATTTCTGATGGAGCCACTGACCTGAGATTTTCACCAGATATCAGTAACAACCCAAGTACAAAGAATTCAAGGTAACTGTGTTCACAAAACAAGTTATCTTTAATACAGTGGAATGACAAAGGGAATAAGTATTGAACACACGAAGAAAAAGAGGTACAAAAAGGCATAGAAAGTCAAGGAACCAGCTGAAATCCACTAGAATTTAGGAAGCCATCCTATCCCCCATCAGTGCAAATTGATTTCATCTGGTTAAGTCCTGGCTGATAGCCTTTTAAAAGGTCTGTGAATATTAGATTGTTCCACCACAAAGAACTCATGATGGGTAGAAGAAAAGAGTTCTTTCTAGACCTTCACAACCTTATTGTTGCAAAACATAATGATGACATTTGTTACAGGTGCATTTCTAAACTACTGACCATCATTCGGAAGTGGAAAGAACATCATTTTACCATAAACTGGCCATGACCAAGAGCTCCTCACAAGACTCCATTCCAGTTTTTCAGCACATGGTACAGGCAGACTTCATATAATTGAAAGAAAGATGAATGGACAAATGTACAGAGACATCCTTGATAAGAACCTATTGCCATCTGCCAAGATGCTGAAGATGAAATGAGGGTGGACGTTTCAGCAAAACAATGATCTCAAACACGCAGCCAAGGAAACTCTCAACTGGCTCCAGAGAAGGAAAATAAAGTGGCTAGAATGGCCCAGTCAGTCACCCGACCTGAATCCAATTGAAAATCTATGGAACAAACTGAAGATCAGAGTTCACTGAAGACACCCATGGAACCTTCAAGATTTGAAGACAGTTTGTGTGGAAGAATGGGCTAAAATGACTCCTGAGCAATGCCTGCACCTCATTTTTCCATACAGGAGGCGTCTGGAAGCTGTTCAGTCCCTCTAGGATTTTGCGATGTTGCGACTGTGCCAATCCCCGTGACTTCAGTAGGTCCTGCGTAATTTGAATTTTGTCCAATCACCCCATCTTGACCGCAATTTTGGCCAATTATCGTCAACTTTTGCCTATTTCGCCAATCAAATTTGTCCTTGAGTAGCATGCAAACGTGTATGCCATCAGTCTGACCGATCAAATGCGGTGCTGCACTGCGCTCACTTCCATGTTTACAGTGAGTATATACTGAACACATCAGCTAAAAACAGTGTGTGATTTAAAAAAAAAAAAAAACACTCACTTGCAAGTTGTCCTACGTCGCTCCTTTCTCCATCTCCCCTGGCCCGCCGGTGAACGTCTCCTCGAGTCTCTGTAATGACTGCGTGTATGAAGTGCCGAGTTTGTGTTTAAAAATGTCCACATGCCTGAAAGCACCCTCGTCTCGGGAATGAGCGTGAGGAGACATGCCATAAAACCACAAAAATACAAGCGAATCTAATACTACAGCTAGTGTTGTGACATTTTATATACCTTTAGAGGTAAAAGTCACTACTACATTTTGTCAATGAGTTTTAAAACTGTGACTCTCCGGTCTAGACACGGACCAATGCGCGATCCAGGCAGTCCCCAAGGAGAGCCCCGCAACTTACCACAACAATAAAAAAAAAAAATGCTGCAAAATCCTGGAGGGACTGAATGTTATTACCAACAAAGGCTTTTCTACTAAATGTTAAATGAATTTCACCAAGCGTGTTCAATACTTATTCCCTGTTTCATTGCACTTTATTAAATATAATCTGTTTTGTGAAGACAGTTGCCTTGATTTCTTTGTATGTATGGGTTACTTGGGTTGTTACTGATATCTGGTGAAAATCTCAGTCAATGACTCCATCAGAAATATGTTTTATGAGAAAAATGTTGACGTGTTCAATACTTATTTTCCCCACTGTATGTAGAGAGTACCCCCTTTTTTCGGCACCACACATACTTATTGAACTGTTTGCCTAAAAGAAAATACTGTTTTAATATTTCTCACATCACATCAACTGGGAACATATGAGCAGAAAAATGTACGTCTGTCAAAGTACTATGTGTTGAATGTGTCTGTACTGGAGCACAATTAATTGTCCTATTAGTTTGACATTTTAGAGGCAGGCCTGTTTTGTCTTCTTGGCTGTTTGCTGTAAATTTGTTTTCATCATTCAGAATACAGAGAATCAGTCAAAAGTGATGTAACAGCCCAATAAACCACTCTACACAATCTGAGCAGACACAACTGAGGTTGTTAAAGAAGAAAATGAAGACTGTACTGAAGGGAACAAAGCTGCTCAAAACTGCCATTTCTGTCAGTACAACTGGCCACAAGGTGAGCCAAAATCAGCCATTAATGCTTGTCTAGAGACTCCTTAATCAATACAGACATCTTTGAGTTCGATATGGAAGTGCTAAGGTCAATACTAATCTTTTAGGGAATTTTTTTTTTAATATATTCAAGCTGGCCAATTTAGATTAGGACCATAAAGACCAAATTAAGAACAAGGGGGCCAATGTCACAAATGGAAAATGGGCACAGACATAATGACGACACTCTACTTTAATTAACCCTGAAGTAATCTTTATGCTCTGCATGCACTTCATGTCCCCCGGTTCAAAAAAATGCATGTTCCTGTTTCTCTGTTCATTTAATTTAAAACCATACCTCATTAATAAATGCATCAATTTATTGTTTTGGATTTTTTTTATCATTATTTGTTCCATCTTGGTTCTTGTTTCTTAAATGGGTTTGGCTGTAAGTCTGTGTCTCCCCTTGTTTGTTTGAGTTGTTTGTTGTAGTTGCTTTCTGTTTTAATTTGAAAGGTCATTGCCCTCAAGTGATTATCCTGGTTTGTTCACAATCACTCCTGACACATTATATTTTGCATTGGTGTCCATATGTATAGTGTTTACAAAATAATCCTAATAGCACACTCCACATATCCTAGGATGGATCTTGAAAAATAATAGCCTGTTTATATATATGTATTTAAAAAAGCATGTTGATATGTGTTACGTTTCAACTGTCCTTCAGTAATAACTTTGACATTCAGGGGAAGATTTTCTGGTGTCGTGCCCCTAGTGTTTAAATGGTACATTCATTTGTTTTCACTATTGCTGAGTCATGATCTAGAGATAATTTTAAAAATCAGACATAGTTTAAATACACAATTCAAAAGAAAACTTGCTTCAGATTAGTTTATGAGTTCAATAATAGACTGTATACTGTATAAGAAATGAATTCAGCAATGAATAATTTACAAGGTGAAGATATGAAGCCTTGAGCAGATGTTATTAGCAATAAATGGTAAGCCAATGAGAGCGAGTTGTCTCATTCATTCATTCACTCACGCACTTAACCACTTAATCCTTTTTTGGAGCTTATCCCAGCTTCTTTGGGTGAGAGGCAGGATACTCTTGGAACAGTTTGCCTGTCCATTGCAGGGTTTAAGGGACTGTCCTTTGGAAAAATGACCATATAGACCATTTACCAACATGAATTATGCCTTACGTATATGTGTTTGGAGAATATGTCTATTGCTAGTTATGAAAACAACTACATGCAGTGAGATGAGAGAGAATGAGATGTTTAATGTGTTGAAAATAGTCCCTCACCCTCCCTTAACCTCAACCTAGCAGTGATGTGCGGTCAGGGGAGGCAGGTGAGGCAGAGTTTCATCTGTTATCATGAAAAAAATAAAAATAAAGAATTATAAATATGTTATTATTTGTCCACTAATTTGTCTTGTAGGTCTAACTGTAATTTCTGAATGATTCCAATCATTTCAAGTGTCATTTATCAGCTGACGCAGACCTGTGTGTTGCATTTTTTAAAATTGCATACAAAAAGGGGGCGATAAAATCATGTTAAATTTAGCAGACTTTATTGAACCAGTCAGACAACCCCACTCCTAAATTTGCAACAAATCAGAATAATGTAGGCCTTCCTATTATGGCCTGTAATACAACCAATAAAACCAAATCAAAACAAAAAAGGACTCAACACAATAAAAAGTGCATTAAGCAAGAATTCTAGAGCAAGATATTTTAAAACCATATAAATTGGAGTCCACTTTTTCTTTTTGGTGATGTTTTTAACAATAGGGGCCATGTCTTTGGCAGTATAATTTGTGATTGCAGTTGTGATCTCTTTCTATTTTGCACTTTTGTTGTACAGGATAAATTTTTCCAAATGAAGAAGCCATATAGTCATTTTCTTATGGCTGCTTCCTTTAATTTTTTGTAGGGGCTACCTGGGATGTTCAGAGTGAATTTTAATGCATTCTTCATATTATAGTGGATGACATCTCAAGTGGTGAAACAAATTAGTGCTACTGCTGCCTTTAAAGACAACAACTTTGTGATATACAGTGCATCTGGAAAGTATTCACAGCGCTTCACTTTTTCCACATTTTGTTATGTTACAGCTTATTCCAAAATGGATTAAATTCATTTTTTCCCCTCAAACTTCTACACTCAATACCCCATAATGACAACATGAAAAAAGTTGTTTTTTTTTTAGATTTTTGCAAAGTTATTAAAAAAATAATAAAAAAGAAGTATTCACAGCCTTTGCCATGAAGTTCAAACTTGAGCCCAGGTGCATCCTGTTTCCACTGATCATCCTTGACGTGTTTTTCCAGCTTAATTGAAGTCCACCTGTGGTAAATTCAGTTGATTGGACATGATTTGGAAAGGCACACACCTGTCTATATAAGGTCCCACAGCTAACAGTGCATGTCAGAGCACAAACCAAGCATGAAGTCAAAAGAATTGTCTGTAGACCTCCGAGACAGGATTGTCTCGAGACACAAATCTGGGGAAGGGTACAGGAAAATTTCTGCTGCTTTGAAGGTCCCATGAGCACAGTGGCCTCCATCATCCATAAAGAAGAAGTTCAGAACCACCAGGACTCTTCCTAGAGCTGGCCAGCCATCTAAACTGAGCGATCGGGGGAGAAGGGCCTTAGTCAGGGAGGTGACCAAGAACCCAATGGTCACTCTGTCAGAGTTCCAGTGTTGCTCTGTGGACAGAGGAGAACCTTCGAGAAGGACAACCATCTCTGCAGCAATCCACCAATCAGGCCTGTATGGTAGAGTGGCCTGACGGAAGCCACTCCTTAGTAATAGGCACATGGCAGCCCACCTGGAGTTTGCCAAAAGGCACCCGAAGGACTCTCAGACCATGAGAAACAAAATTCTTTGGTCTGATGAGACAAAGATTGAACTCTTTGGCGTGAATACCAGGCATCGTGTTTGGAGGAAACCAGGCACCGCTCATAACCATGCCAATGGTGGTGGCAGCATCATGCTGTGGGGATGTTTTTCAGACAGAAACTGGGAGACTAGTCAGGATAGAGGGACAGATGAATGCAGCAATGTACAGAGACATCCTGGATGAAAATCTGCTCCAGAGCGCTCTTGACCTCAGACTGGGACGACAGTTCATCTTTCAGCAAGACGACATCCCTAAGCACACAGCCAAGATATCAAAGGAGTGGCTTCAGGACAACTCTGTGAATGCCCTTGAGTGGCCCAGCCAGAGCTCAGACTTGGATCCAATTGAACATCTCTGGAGAGATCTGAAAATGGCTGTGCATCGACTCTTCCTATCCAACCTGACGGAGCTTGAGAGGTGCTGCAAAGAGGAATGGGTGAAACTGCCCAAAGATAGGTGTGCCAAGCTTGTGGCATCATATTCAAAAAGACTTGAGGCTGTAATTGCTGCCAAAGGTGCATCAACAAGTATTGAGCAAAGGCTGTGAATACTTATGTACATGTGATTTCTTAGTTTTTATTTTTAATAAATTTGCAAAAATCTCAAAAAAGTTTTCTCATGTTGCCATTATGGGGTATTGTGTGTTGGAATTTTGAGGAAAAAAAATATTTTATCCATTTTGGAATAAAGCTGTAACATAACAAAATGTGGAAAAAGTGAAGCACTGTGAATACTTTCCGGATGCACTGTAATTTGCCAAAACTGTATTTTGTTCAGTTGTTCAGTTTCAACCTTCTTACAGCTGAGTTCACACTATAACGTTTGGACCAACTTTTACTGAGGTTTTGAAAAATCAGAGAAATCAGTCCAAACGCTGGTGAAATTACGTTCGTGAGCACACACCAACTTTTACAAACTTTTGCTAGCATTTGCCAGCATTGTATTCAGCGTTGTCAAACTTTTGCCAACTTAGGCTAGCGTATGTGTAGCAGTTGCCAACTTAGGTTAACTTAAGCAAAGGAATACTCAGCGCAGTTCAGCTGACATCAGCGTCAGGCGACGCTTATATAAAGATCAGCATTTGTGGACGCTTCCTGCCATCCTGGACCTGCTTTTTTGGGTGGATTCACACTACAACGTTTGGACCAACTTTTACTGACTTTTTGGCAAACGTCTGGCTCTGCTGGCAAAAGTTGATAAAAGTTGGTGTTTGTTGGCAAACGCTTTTGAAAGTTGTATTCGTTGAGAATTTTCAGCATGCTGAAAATTTGCTGACGTTTGGAAATAAACGTTGGTGAAAGTTGTGCTTAATTTGTAATAGTTCCTGAGCACTGGGCTAAATTATGCAGAGTTCATATAAGTCAGCCTAAGTTAAGCTCCTTTGGCAAACGTTGACTGAAATGCTGGTGAAAGTATGTTTTTAGATCAAAACTCAGTTCAGACATGCAGGAACGAAAGAGAAATAGAGAGAAGGGGAAGTTAAAAAAAGAAAATATATACGTAAGAGGACAATGTAGAGTATTTGGTGATAGCATGGTGTGTATGACATGTTTTTTAAAAAAATGTTTTAATGTATGGGATGTATATATATATTACGGACATTTGTGGGTTTGTTTGCAGGTGATGTTTCGTGTCTTTGCAGTGTTATTTTTCTACCACTAGGCTGTGCTGTTGCACAAACATGTCTTTTGCCAGTACGGATTACTAATTGCCTTGGAAACAACAGTTGGTTTTTTTTTTTGCTGTCTGAAAAAACTTTCTTGGTCCATAGAATAAAGGTTTTTCATGAAATTTTCAGTCAGAGTCTGTCTACTCTCTTTCTGATATATATACAGTATATATATATATATATATATATATATATATATATATATCCATCCATCCATCTTCTACCGCCTTTCCGGAGGTCCGGGTCGCGGAGGCAGCAGTTCAAGCAGAGAAGCCCAGACTTCCCTCTCCCCATCCACCTGCTCCAGCTCTTCAGAGAGGATACAAGGCATTCCCAGACCAGCTGGGAGACATAGTCTCTCCACCGAGTCCTGGGTCTGCCCCGGGGTCTCCTCCCAGTGGGACGTGCCCGAAACACCTCAAGTGGGAGGTGTCCTGGAGGCATCCTGATCAGATGCCCATACCACCTCAACTGACTCCTTTCAATGTGGAGGAGCAGCGGTTATACTCTGAGCCTCTCCCAGATGACTGAGCTCCTCACCCTATCTCTGAGGGTGAGTCCAGCAATCCTACAGAGAAAGCTCATTTCAGCCGTTTGTATCCATGATCTTGTTCTTTCGGTCATTACCCAAAGCTCATGACCATAGGTGAGAGTAAGAACGTAGATTGACTGGTAAATCGACAGCTTTGCCTTAGAACTAAGCTCCCTCTTCACCACAACAGACCGGTACAACGTTCGCATCACTGCAGATGCTGGTCCGATCCGTCTGTCAATCTCTCGCTCCATTTTCCCCTCACTCGTGAATAAGACCCCAAGATACTTAAACTCCTCCACTTGGGGCAGGAGCCTGTCCCCAACCCAGAGAGGACAATCCACCTTTTTCCGGCTGAGGACCATGGACTCGGACTTGGAGGTGCTGATTCTCATCCCAACCACTTCACACTCAGTGGCAAACCGTCCCAGCAAGAGCTGTAGGTCATTGTTGGATGAAGCCAACAGGACAACATCATCTGCAAACAACAGAGATGAGATCCTGTGGTCACCAAGCATGACACCCTCCATTCCCTGGCTGCTCCTAGAAATCCTGTTCATAAAAATTATGAACAGGATCAGTGACAAAGGGCAGCCCTGGCGGAGTCCAACTCTCACTGGGAATGACTCCGACCGAGTGTTGGCAATACGAACCAAACTCTCACAATGGCTGTACAGAGACCGAATAGCTCATAAAAACAAGCCCGATACCTCATACTCCCGAAGCACCCCCCACAAAAAACCATGAGGGACACGGTCAAATGCCTTCTCCAAGTCCACAAAACACATGTAAACTGGTTGGGCAAACTCCCACAAACCCTCGAGAATTCTCGAGAGGGTAAAGAGCTGGTCCGATGTGCCACGGCCAGGACAAAAACCACATTGCTCCTCCTGAATCCGAGGTTCGACCAACAGCCGGACTCTCCTCTCCAGTACCTTGGCATAGACCTTCCCAGGGAGGCTGAGGAGTATGATCCCTCTAAAGTTGGAGCACACCCTCCGGTCCCCTTTTTTGAAGACAGGAACCACCACCCCGGTTTGCCATGCCAAAGGCACTGCCCCCAACCTCCACACAATGTTGCAGAGGTGTGTCAACCATGACAGTCCTACAACATCCAGGGCCTTGAGGTACTCAGGGTGAATCTCGTCCTCCCCCGGGGCCCGGCCACCAAGGAGATTTTTAACCACCTTGGCGACCTCAGCCCCTGTGATAGGCGAGTCATCCCCCTCGTCCACAAACCCTGCTTCCTCTGTGAAAGGCGTATCAGTGGGATTGAGAAGATCCTCGAAGTATTCCTTCCACCGCCCGACGATATCCCCAGTCGAAGTCAACAGCGCCCCATCCGCACCATACACAGTGTGGACAGGGAGCTGCTTTCCCCTCCTGAGCCGCCGGACAGTTTGCCAGAATCTCTTCAAGGCCGACCGAAAGTCTTGTTCCATGGCCTCACCGAACTCCTCCCATACCCAGGTTTTTGCTTCAGCAACCACCCGAGCTGCACTCCGCTTGGCCTACCGGTACACCTCAGCTGCTTCGGGAGTCCCACAAGCCAACCAAGCTTGATAGGACTCCTTCTTCAGCTTAATGGCCCCCCTCACCACTTGTGTCCACCACTTGGTTCGGGGGTTGCCACCACGAGATGCCCTGATGACCTTGTGGCCGCAGCTCTGGGCCGCCGCTTCAACAACAGAGGTGGAGAACATGGCCCATTCAGACTCCATGTCTCCAGACTCCCTTGGAATGTGGTTGAAGTTCTTCTGGAGGTGGGAGTTGAAGACCTTCCGGACAGGGGCCTCAGCCAGACGTCCTCAGCACACCCTCACTATACGTTTGGGTCTACCAGGTCTGAATGGCTTCCTCCCCTGCCATCGGATCCAACTCACCACCAGGTGGTGATCAGTTGACAGCTCTGCACCTCTCTTTACCCAAGTGTCCAAGACATACGGTTGCAGGTCTGATGACATGATAACAAAATCGATCATCGACCTGCGACCTAGGGTGTCCTGGTGCCAGGTGCACATATGGACACCCTTATGCTTGAACATGGTGTTTGTTATGGACAAACTGTGGTTAGCACAGAAGTCCAATAACTGAACACCACTCGGGTTCAGATCGGGCAGGCCGTTCCTCCCAATCACCCCCCTTCAGGTTTCACTTTCGTTGCCCACGTGCGCATTGAAGTCCCCCAGTAGGACAATGGAGTCTCCAAGAGGAGCATCCTCCAGCACCCCAGTCACAGACTCCAAAAAGGGTGGGTACTCTGAAACATCATTTGGTGCATAGGCACAAATGATGGTCAGGACCCGTTTCCCAACCCGAAGGCGCAGGGAAGCAACCCTTTCATCCACCGGGGAAAACTCCAATATAGAGGCAGCAAGGTGGGGGATACAAGAATACCCACCCCTGCTCGTCGCCTCTCGCCCGGGGCAACTCCAGAAAAGGCCAAGCTCCAGCCCCTCTCCAGGAGACTGGTTCCAGAACCGGAGCTGTGGTTGAGGTGAGGCCGACTATATCTAGCCGGTATCTCTCAACCTCGTACACCAGCTCAGGCTCCTTCCCCACCAGAGAGGTGACATTCCACGTACCAAAAGCCAGTTTAGAAAGCTTGTGATCAGTCCGCCAAGGTCTCCGGCTTTGACCGCCACCTAATCCACATAGCACCGGACCCCCATGATCCCTCCTGGAGGTGGTGAGCCCACTGGAGGGCGGACCCATGTAACTCCTTTGGGTTGAGCCCGGCCGGGTCCCATGGGTGGAAACCCGGCCACCAGACGCTAGTCATCAAGCCCCTCCCCCAGGCCTGGCTCCAGGGTGAGGCCCCGGTAGCCCCATACCGGGTGGGGTACACTGAATCCTTGATCTAGAATTTATCATGAGAGTCTGTTGGATCATTCTTAGTCTGGCCCTTCACCCAGGACCAGTTTGTCTTGGGTGACCCTATCAGAGGCAAATTGCCCCGGACAACATGGGGCACGCAACCCCCCCCACCACGATAAGGTGATGATCCATGAGGGGTGTGTGTGTGTGTGTGTATATACTGTATATATATATATATATATATATATATATATATATATATATACTCAAAATGTGACAGCCCAAAACAAAACAAAAAAAAAACAAAACAACTCCTTATTGACAAATTTACTGTTCTTAATTTTCTGCTCCATGCGTAATCATTCTCCAGGATTTATTGGTTCACTTCCATTGTGGGAATCAAACAGCGCTGATGTGGTGTCAAAACATTAATGACATTTAATGGGATTTTATGTTATTTTAATGGAGAGAGGTTTAACAGTCAAAATATCACCCATCATTTTATTTATATGATGATTCATTAATAGTTTTTTAAATTCCATCCACATTCACATTTTAATTGTGGACTTTGTGTTGGAGTCTATAGCATTATGTTATTATTTTTTAGATGAATGAATAAATGGATGACTGAATGAATGAATAAATGAATGAATGAACAGGGGAAACAGGTATGCAGAAGTAACTACATAGGAATATAAAACGAAAATAAATACTGAAACGCATGCCCAAGGGAGATGTGTTCACTCCAGAAGCAGGTCCAGAATGGCAGGAAGCCTCCACAAACACTGATTTTTATATGAGCGTCACCTGACGCTGATGTCAGCTGAACTGCGCTGAGAATTTCTCTGATTTTTCAAAATGTCTGTAAAAGTTGGTCCAAACGCTATAGAGTGAACCCAGCTTTAACTTAGGCTGGCTTAGGTAAACTCTGCATAACTTAGCTCAGCGCTCAGGAACTTTTACAAAATAAGCACAGCGTTCACCAGCATGTATTTCCAAATGTCAGTAAATTTTCAGCAGTCTGAAAACTTTCAAAGAATACAACTTATGCCAGCATTTGCCAACAAACACCAGCAATCATTAACTTTTGCCAGCAGAGCCAGACGTTTGCCAAAACGTCAGTAAAAGTTGGCCCAAACGTGTGTGAATCCACCTTTAGTCCACTGCCAGACAACAGAGCCAATGCTTTTTTTCTCCTCAAAATTATTTTGTTCAAATCTTCTTCCACTGCAGCCAGTGTGTGTGTCATTTCATTTTCCCCTTTTTCCTTGCGCACTGCCAATGTTGCCAGATTGTACATTAAAAAACAAGCGTATCTGCTCCATGAAAACAGGCTCAAAAGAAGCAGTTTCTAAAGAAAAAAATTGCAGGTAAAAAACAGACCTGGCAATGACCCTGATATGAAACACGGCGCGGGGAGGGGTGAGGGGGAACGAGTGAGTGCAGCTGTGTGAGGAGAGGAGAGAGAAGCTTCAACTGGATAAATAAATGCTGATGGCTTACACTGTTGTGACAATTTATGCTTGACAGTCACGGTAAAGGCATTGTATGTATTGCACATAGTAGAACGTATCAAAAAAATGAATATATTCGGTGTATCGCCCAGCCCTACCCCAACTCTAACATTTTCCTAACCTTAAATGTTTTAGTGGCAAATGTTACCTGTTACTGTGGTTATAAGTACCTATAAATGTGCATTTAATGATTAAAAAAGAGAATCCCAGAGGTGACTTGGAGTGAAGAAGACTGAACCTACCAAGTATTTGAAGCTGCCAAGAACAAATTTTTTAGTACCATGCCCCATCCACCTCCATACTCAGATTTGTGAGTGCTTTTTAAACAAAGAAACAGCATGAAAGTCAGTCATGGGACAATCTTTGAGATGGTAAATTTGACCATATTCTGAAGTAATGAATGTGGGCTCAGTTTTTTATTAGTTTGATGACTTGCTGTGGCTTAAATATGCCACACACCTTGAATAGACAGGATTCCTTCTGCAGCCACATGTGTCACCACCTGCTGCATTTCAAAGAGAATTGCAGGTTTAAATCACCTCCTCGTAGCCTTCATGTCTGAGAGGGATGCTACGTCCATCTTTTATATATGGTCAATGAGTTCAGCATGTTACCATGGTGATCTAGCTAAAAAGAGAACTGACTTTGTGACATTGAAAATTTCAATCACAGCATACTTTGCCAACCCCTTAATCTTGCTTCATAATACACCCCTTAGGTCAGATTATTGTCTTTACATCTCTTACAGCCACAGCAGTGAAGCTTAGTAAAAATCCAGCCTTGTAAATTTTTAGTGCTCATCGCTGCACATTGCCTGCCTTGGCCTGGCTCATTATATATTCTGCTGGCAGGTTCTGTCCCTTCTGTAGATGAATGACAAGCAGCTGCTTGCTGTGAGCAGTTTTGACTAACTGATGAATCGCACAATCAAGTTGCTTTCATGTTCAACACTTTTTCAGGTGAGACATCTAAATTCCTCTCAGAGTGTGATTTGATGGGGCATTTATCTGTTAAAGTATTCCCACCATTTTCCCCCAATAATGGGTATGTTGTCAGGCTGTGATACAATTTCCTACAAAGCTCTTTTATTAATTTATTTACAGATATTGAGATGCTTTATAGTGCAATCAAAGGATGAATCTAAACAGTATTTTAATGGGCGGGGGGGGGGGAATTATATACCAGGCAGTTACTGATATCTAAAGCAGTGTTTTTCAGCCTTTTTGGGCCATGGCACACTTTTTTCATTGAAACAAATCTTGCGAAGCCCCATTAAGCAGAAATGTCACGGAATAACACATTATAGCCTATTACAGCATATGCAATGACAATTTAGACTTGTAATTTGTTTATACTCACTCAGTGTGAAACTTGGGCCTGTTTAGATGAACTAAAGCTGATATCCTGCCAGGAGCTGAAGAAAGGCAAGTCCTATTTGTTCAAGATACTCTGATATGACCCAAAAAATTTCCTCTCCTGTTTTTTTCTCTGGTAATTCTTTGCAAAATAGGAAATTTTCTCGCCACAAACGCATGTTGGACAAGAGTTGCGCATGTCCACCTATGTCCAAAGATTCATCAAGCTGCAATGCAAATTTCCCACTAATGCATATCTCTTCCAAAACAACATTTTCAATATCTGCAAACGTGTCATCAATACGTCTGTTATCTGAGAGGGTCTGTAGCTACTTCTTTAACTGCATGAGGGCCAATCATCTCATTCACAATAGCTTTGCAGGCAGGTAGTCTCTGAGCCAGTGTGTGGCTTTTTTCATTTGGCAATCAGTTCAGCTACTAAGTAGCTAGCTTTGAGAGCTCTCTCAGGCACCTTTGTGGTTTGTCTCATTAAAGTTACCTGTTTCTCTGTGTACTCACGGAGACAAACAAAATAGTCTATGTTCTTATTTTGAAGTAACGGGTGTTTCCTTTGGAGATGATGTTCAAGCTTGCTTGGGACCATTGCACTGTTGGATAGCTTTACCCCACACACCAACCACAACAGAGTCACTACAGTTGGATCCCCAGTGAAAGTAAATTGAAACGAAAGATAGTTTTCACTGCATTGCCTCGGGCTCACCATCTTAGCTTTCTTTTGACCATCAGTTGGCCTTTCATCTGGGTTAGAATTTTGGCCAGGGCCCAGTTAAGTCCAGTTGGAATCTTTCCTCTTCAAATATTTATCCATCACTGTTTCCCATCTTGTCACCACCACTGCTCACACATCTTAACAAATTCATTAACCTCCATAAAAAAATGTGAATAATAATAAGATACTGCCACCCACTGACATGGAAGTGCCACTACGGGCACCAACACACAACAAAGGCAAATTATTTGCAATTTTTTGAAAATTTGACAATCTGAAATCTGAAATTTGAAATCTGGTGCTGTGAACAATTTCTCAAAGCACCCCGGTTGAAAATCACCGACTAAAGGATGAACAAAGTCTTTTCAGAATGGAGTAATTTTTAAAACTGCAGTCTAATTTTTTCTTCTTTTCCCACTATGGTTTTGAACTGTGGGGCAAGTTTTAATTCATGATATGTGCACTCCCTCATATGAGAGTGTCATAATCTGCCCTCCGGGCAGATGAAGCTTTGACACAGGCAGGAATGGTAAAAAGATGATTTATTAACAAAACCCAGGACAAAATAAAGCAGTACGGGGGCTAAAAATGAAACTAAACCAGGAATCACAGCAGGATAAATGATAATGACCTCTCGCCGAAACAAAGACAGAGACTCACAGACAGTATATAGGGGAGGAAACAATTAACAAGACGTAGGACAGCTGAGACATGACTAAGGACAACAAGGACAAAAATACTGATAGTAAAAATAAACAGGGATCAAACAATATAACCAAATGCAAAAAGACAACCACAAAACACAGACAACAAGGGATGACATGACAGACACTAACTGGGGAACACAAGGACACTTAACGATAATGATAATAATAATAATAATAATAAAGAAAACAAAGACCAGAATAAACATAAATCATGGGCAGGGTCCGTACCCCGAACCTGACATAATCTCCCCTTTAAGGAGTGGATTCCAGACACCCCTAAAAAAACAAAACATAATAATGTGGGGGAGCTAGGTGTTAGACTCTCCACCCAGAGAGTAATGGCCCAGGAGAAGAGAGGCTGACGGGGGGTCCAGACAGAGCAGCAGAGGTGGAATACCCTCCGGGGAGAAGTGGAGACACTGGCTGCCAGGAGAAGGAAGCAGTGCGGCACCACTGTATTGTTATGTTAATGCATCGTATGGGCTTTGTCTTGTAACATGTATAATATCTGAGCCCCAAGCCACTATGCAAATGATTAAAGGTATAAAAGGGAGATGCACTGTGGCCTGGGAGCTCTTCTTGTGAATTCAACTTGTTAGAGAGAATAAAGTCTGTGCTGATTCAGCTTGTTGCCTCGTCTGGTTCATTCTCTCTACAATAACACCAAAACAGGCGGGAGGAGGGGGAAAAGGCACGGTGGGAAAAAACACACTACAGGAACCTCACAACAACAACAAAAAAAAAGGAGAAAACAAAATGTCCATCGGGTGGCCTCCCAAAGTCCCTAGACCACCGACCCGGGGAACACGATCAATCAGGGGGCTGACCAGCGTCCGGGAGCCCCCAGACAAGAGAACATGACGGGTCTGGTGGTCTTCCAAAGTCCCTAGACCCCCAGACCGGAATGCAGGATGGGTCGGGTGCCCTACCACTGTCCTTGGGCCACCAGATCATGGAACAAGGTAGGTCAGCGGGCCTACCAAAGTTCATGGGCCCCCAGACTGTAGCACAGGACTTAGTTGACACAAACTAAGGAGCTTTTTGCTCCAAGCCCAGTGACTGCAGCACACTGACCTCAGAAACAGCAGGTGGAGGGCCCCTGACCTCTGGAGCAATGGGTGGAGGTCCCCTGACCTCTGGAGCAACGGGTGGAGGTCCCCTGACCTCTGGAGCAACGGGTGGAGGTCCCCTGATCTCCACCAGGATGAGCCGCAGGAGCTGGAGCATGCACCTCGGGCAGAGCTGGGGCTGTGGTATGCACCTCAGGGACTGCCAGAGCTGCTGTGTCCCTTGGAGAGGACTGGAGCTGGGATGGACACCTCAGGGGCAGCTGGAGCAGACTCATGCACCTCGGAGACTGCCGGAGCTGCTGTGTGCACCTCGGGGAGGATTGGAGCTGGGATGTGCACCTCAGGGGCTGCTGGAACAGGTTCGTGCACCACGGGGATAGCAGAAGCTGTAGCATGCACCTTGGGAAGAGGTGGAGCTGGGATGTGCACCTTGGGGCAGCTGGAGCAGAATTGTGCACCTCAGAGACTGCTGGAACTGCTATGTGCACCTCGGAGAAAAACAGAGACCAGGGTGGGAGACAGCACACACACAGGGGTGACAGCAGAAACAGGTGGTGGGGGCTTAGCAGTAGAAAGGGATTGCTGCTGAGCCCCTCATCCAGAATGAGGCAAGACATTATTAGTTAGTAACAAGAAATGCACTTGCCTGTTCCACTGTTCTGCTGTTGCTGCTGGAGAAGAGACCAGAGTGGAGACAGTGACTGCTGATGAGGCAGCAGGCATGTGCACCAGCATAGCACATGTGGGAGCTGGCACTGCAGGTGGAGGATGACTTGGAGCCGGCACTACAGCTGCCATGGGAATCCGCGTTGCTGAGCTCTGTGGGGAGGAGTGAGTGGTCAAGATGCTGGAGCCAGGGGACGCTTCCTCATTGGCACAGGTTGCAGCGCATCCAAAAAAATCCCTCCCCAACCTGTGATGTGGCTGCGGGGTTGGAGAGAGGCAGACTCCGGCTGGAGGATGAGGAGAGGCTGAACACGTTGGGGCCAGGGGACGCTGTTTCGTCAGCAGTCTCCGGCATCTTGGGTGAACACCACCCTTGCCCATGGTGTGGCCGTGAGGCTGGTGAGCGGCGAAGAGAAGATGATGCGGTAGTCAGGGGACGCTGTGTCCTCAGCACAAACTCCAGTGCCCCAGTCAAACTCCTCACCAGCCCGCAATGAGTCCTGTGGAGGTTGGAGACAGTGGCCAGTAGTTCCGCCAGCTCGAGGTAGCTCTGCAGACTGGGGTGTGCCTCCATTATCCCAGCCGCGGCATCCAGGCTCTCCAGAGTCTTCGCCGACGTGCAGGAGGTGTGGGCTTCCAAGACAAAGTCCTGAATAAACTGGACTGCCCACAGCTCATCCACATTGGGACCACTGGCCGCCAGCCTCCCTCTGCCTGCTGAGTCAGATATGGTGAGGTCATTCTGTCATAATCCGCCCTCCAGGCAGACCAGAGTTTTAAAGAAGGACTCATGATGCAGGCAAGGATCAGATGCAAATGTTCTTTCTTCTTCTTTTAGATTTGATTGGTGGTTGGCAACCAGCTTGCAGGTGCATTGCCACCACGTACTTCACTCTATATCATTATTCTATCACTCTATCTGGTCAGGAGCTGTCATCACTCTATAAATCACTGCAAATCACTATATATCACTCTATAACTGTGCCCAAACCTCATAACTCTTACTTGTTTAACAAAGTTTTTATGCATCACTGAGCCTATCTCAGATGCAAATGATAACTTATCACTCTATATATAATTAAAGAAATTTCTTCTTCTTCTTCTTTTAGATTTGATTGGTGGTTGGCAACCAGCATACAGGTGCATTACCACCACGTACTTCACTCTATATCATCACTCTTTCTGGTCAGGAGCTATAGTCCTTACCGCCACGTATTTCACTCAGTAAACATCACTCCATGTATCAAAAGTCAGAATTCTTGGTAGGCAACCTCTTCTTTGTCTTCTTCACTCTATATCTATGGTATAAGGAGTTCTTATAAGGAGCTCTGAACAATCATCATCTTCTTCTTCTTCTTCTTCTTCTTCTTCTTCTTCTTCTTCTTCTTCTTCTTCTTCTTCTTCTTCAAACAGTGACATTTCCATGTCTTCATGGTGTCTATAACACTATCTGGCCATTATTCTATAAGGAGTTATAAGGAGTAAAGACATTTCTGTCCGCTTGTGTGTGTGTCTGTCTGTGTGTCTGTCTGTCTGTCACGACAATAGGACTTGCTAAAAGATCATAGGATTTGCCTATGATGTCTATATGATGTCTATATGACATCATATAGACACCATGTGTCGGTCTGTCATGACCATAGGACTTTCCCTGGAGGCAGATGAGACCATTGTGTCATATGATGTCACATCCTTGTTTACCTGTGTGCCAACAGAGTTAGCAGTTGAAGTGGTGAGAAGACGACTGTCCCAGGATCAAACTTTAGGTGACAGAACAAAATTAAATCTGGATCAGGTGTGCTCTCTGTTGGAGTTGTGTCTGAATACCACCTATGTTAAATACCAGGATGTGATTTACAGGCAGAAACATGGCTGTGCCATGGGCTCTCTAGTTTCTCCCGTTGTTGCTAAAATCTCTACATGGAAGAGGTGGAAAGAAGGCGCTGGATACCTATAAGGGAGTTCCTCCTACTCACTGGTTTAGATATGTCGATGACACCTGGGTGAAAATGAAGACCCAGGAAATCAACCCCTTCACAGAGCACATTAATTCAGTGGACAATCACATCAAGTTCACCTGGAAAGATATGAAGGACAACAAACTCCCGTTTCTGGACTGTGGGATAAAGGTTGGTGAACGGGGTGAACTTCATGTCGAGGTGTACCGAAAATCTACTGACACCGATCAGTATCTCTTGTTTGATTCACACCACCCACTTGAGCACAAACTGGGAGTGATTCGTACATTGCAACATTGTGCCGAAACTACACCCACAGATTCAGAAGCTAAGGAAAAGGAACATGTCCATATTAAACAAGCTTTAAAATAGTGTGGTTATCCAGACTGGACTTTCATTAAAACTCATAGGAAACGTAAAAAGAATTTGAGGCCTTTAGAAGAAATGGAGTGTAAAAGCATATAGTCATTCCATATGTGGCTGGGCTGTCTGAAAAGTTTCGCAGGATTTTCTCCAAATACAGCATACCTGTGTATTTTAACCCCTTGCACTCTGGTCAATTTCCCTAAAAACGCCTAAAAATAATGTACCCAAAGTAAATCAAAAGCTGTTCTTCAACCCTTTGCAGCATCTGCATGGGGTTGGTCTCATTTAAAAGAAAACACTTTGAATTTTTTGGCAAAACAGTCATAATCTCTCTAAGTGCCCCTGCCACTGAGTAACGGTCATCTAAACATACTGAACTTGAAGAAAATAAAGTTTGCCTGGGTGTTTTTTTAGATACAAATGCTTGCAAATAACACACAGCTGTCAGATACTGGCTGGAAAATGTAACAGAAATGTAGAACCAAGAGTTATCCAGCTGAGGTCAAAATTTTGTAACAATACCACAAAAAATGAATATATTACACAGCTTTTTTCTCAGGTTGTTCCTAGGCATTTTTGAACTGTGCCAAATTGTGCCAAATGGTACAGTTTGGAAAAATGTCTATAACTTTTGAATGATTCAACATAGAAGCTTCATCTTGGGCTCAAATGAAAGGTGACACTCAGGGCTGTGTGTGTGTGTGGGGGGGGGGTTGTTTATTCATTCATGAATGAATGAAGGAACAAACAAGCCCCCCACACACAAAGAAGCATGCCACGTAAAAAATGTGTGGCCTTTTTTACAAGAAAAAATAACCTACAGTGCAATAAAAATTATATTAAAATATCTGCAATGTAGAGGATAACAACTCCCCCCCCCCCCCCCGCTACAGAGGAGCACGGCGCACAAAAAAACGGTCCGTCAACGGTCCGTCATATGTGGCGATGACGCAGAGTTGTAATCACCGATCGGTCAAAAGTCATTTTGATTACTATTTTCAGTGATAAAGAATAATTTAGCTTAGAACACTTACCTGTCCACAACAGCAGTGTCGCTGGCGAACATCTGTTCCTCATTGTCAGACGAACATGACGCTGGTCCGCTTGTTACGGACTCGTGGTTCTGGTCACGCGACCTGGTCAAACCATGATTCCATTATTGCGGTTTTGCGCTTCCATGATTGCGGTTTTGGCGAACGATTTTTCAAAACAAATAAGAACAGTAGTAATAAAAAAAGACTGGCGAACACTACCGTTACGCACAGCGGATTACACAAAACAGATTTTACGCACGGGATGCACGCTTTCAATCATCGAACTTCTCTTCTTCAATTGGCTCGTTGTATTCGCAGTCGTTGGTAGGCGGGTCCTTCTTGCTAGGTTTTCAGTCATTGGTTCTTCAAGGTTTCAGAAACCCAATTCAAGGCTCTTATTAGTCGAATGACAGGTCAATCAAATCTAAACCAATCAAAGCACTCCTTTGGCTTTCTGTTCGCGGCTGTTGTAGTGGAAGAACGGAAATGCAGCTTTTTTTTTTTTTTTTTCAGTGCGCACTGAGACGCACAGTGCGCACTAGGACGCACGAGGACGCACTAGGACGCAGAGACGTGACCGCCCGCGGTCTCCCGGAGTGCAAGAGGTTAAACCCAGGAACACTCTGCGACATTGGTTGTTTCACCCCAAAGACCAGATACCAAAACATAAAAAGAGCAACCTGATATATGCTGTCAAATGTAGTAAGGAGTATCATTGAACGCTTAGTGAAGCCACTGACGTATATTTGTAGCCTGTCTCTCCAAACAGGTATATTTACCAGTGCAATGAAAATAGCTAAAGTAATTCCGATATACAGTACAAGACGAGTGACAGAGGGGAATTTTCAAACTAGAGACCTATTTAACTACTGCCGCAATTTTCCAAGATACTTGAAAAAATATTCTGTGAGAGAATTGACAACTTCATAATGAAGAATAATTTATTGTGTGAGCAGCAATATGGGTTCAGACACAAGAGGACAACTGCATTTGCTCTAATGGAATTTATAGAAAAAATATCAACTACCGTTGAAAATAAAGAGTATTCAGTTGGGGTATTCCTGGATCTTAAAAAAGCATTTGATACAGTGGATCACAATTTATTATTAAAGAAACTACAAAACTATGGTATTGGGGGGTAGCACTGTCCTGGTTATGTAGTTACTTAAAGAACAGATATCAGTATGTATGTGTTGGTAGCAAAAACTCACAGTTACTAAAGGTTACTTGTGGAGTCCCACAAGGTTCAGTTTTGGGGCCACTGTTACTCAATATGTATATAAATGATATATGTACAGATGACACTAATTTATTATGCAGTGGAAGCAATTTGGAACAACTTTTGGATACACTCAGAAAGGAAATAGGAAAGCTTAAATTGTGGTTTGATTCAAACAAATGAACGGTCAATTTAAGTAAGACAAAATTTATAATTTTTAACAACCATCACAACAACTCAGTATCTAAACTCAGTGTAAATGGTATAGAGATCGAAAGGGTATCTGAAATTAAATTTCTTGGAGTAATAATTAATAATAAACTGTGTTGGAAGTCACATATTAATTATATTAAAGGTAAAATATCCAAATCAATCGCAATACTACACAGAGTGAAATATTTGCTGAATCATCCCACACTATATACTTTGTATCATTCATTAATACTCCCTTACATGACATATTGTACTGAAGTATGGGGAAATATATATAAAACAAACATATATCCAATCTTTATGCTTCAGAAGAGAGCTATTAGAAAAATAAGCAAAGCTGCTTACAGGGAACCAACAAATCTACTTTTTTCTTAAATTAAAAGCTCTCAAGTTGAAAGATCTGGTTGACTTTAAAACTGCAGTAATAATGTCTAAAGTGAAGAATCTATCACTGCCCGCAAATATCCAAAGGTTGTTCCAAATAAGGGAGAAACAATATCATTTCAGAGGAACATGTATATTTCAAAAACTTTCAGTGAGAACTACTACCAAGCAACACTGTATCTCAGTGCAAGGAGTCAGATTGTGGAATGCTTTTGTACCTGAATTAAAATTATGTACAGCGCTTGGACAATTTAAACAAAAACTAAAGGAAGAAATACTCCAAACATACATACAAGATGACATGTAAAATCACATAAGAATTATAATATTTAGTCTGTGTGTTGTGCTGTTGCTTAATTTTTTTTTTTTGTCACGTTTTGTCTTAGCTTTGTTCTGAATTGTAATCACTCTTGTTTTGTTTTTCTTTTGAATTCTTGGATGGAATATGGGTGGGCAATATAAGCTGCGGCTTCAGCCATCACTCATTTTGGATAACTTATGTTGAACTGTATAATCAGAGGAGTTATTGTTTAATTTGACCTTGTTAGATTTTCCCCCCCTTTGTTATATTATTCTGTTCTTTTCTTTTAATCTTTACTTTCAATCTATCCGAAATAAAGATTCATTCATATCATATCATATCATATCATATCATATCATATCATATCATATCATATCGAGTGTAACGATCTTTATACTGGGGAAATAAAACAGCAGCTCTGCAAACATACAGTATGTCACAACATAGGAGAGAAAATTTGTCTGGACAAAATTCAGCCGTCTATACTCACTTGCAACAAAAACATCACACCTTTCGAGACCAAGATGTGCACATTTTGGACAGAGAAGAGGGGTGGTTTGAAAGAGGTGTTAAGGAAGCCATCTATGTTAAAGTGGAACGGCCCTCTCTTAACAGAGGAGGGGGGACGAAGACATCATCTGTCTTCCGCTTACAGTGCTGTGTTAAAAACCATTCCTCAACACTTTATGGACAAATGAACTTGCTCCGAGTCTCAGGTTTAAAGGAGGAGCACTAGGTTTTGTTTTTTTTAAGATAAGATAAGATAAGCATTTATTAGTCCCACAATGGGAAATTCCAGGATTGCAACAGCACAGGGATAGCAACACTCAGAGCAATAATTAAGAAGATACGAAAAATAAAAATAAGAGCAGTGAATATACATACGTACACATAAATGTATAAATATATATACAAAGTGTGGAGCATGTAGCAAGATGGAATAAACAGCATAACCGTCTACTTAGTTATCCTACATAGTATGAATATGTACCCATACATATTGTCACCCTCCGTAGCGACTGATATTGTCCTAGTTGTATACTGGAGGGGACCATTTGTGTAAGTCTGTTGTATCCTTTGCATTCAATACTATTAGGTCGTCAAGTTTTTTTGCTATCTCTGCGAGCAGCCCTGCTTAGGTTATACAGTCTGACAGCCGTAGGTAGGAAGGACCTGCGAAACCTCTCGGTTGCGCACCTAGGATGATGTAGTCTACTGCTAAATGAGCTCCTCAGTGCATTCAGTATGTCCTGCATAGGGTGGGACTCGGACTCCAGCAGAGATGACAGTTTAGCCACCATCCTTCTCTCTCCTATCTCCTCCACTGGGTCAAGGTGCTGCCCTAGGACAGATCTAACTTTCTTGATCAGTTTGTTCAGTCTCTTCCTATCGGCTGCTGTAATGCCGTTGCTCCAGCAGACCACTCCAAAAGTGATGGCTGATGCCACCACCGTGTCGTAGAATGTCTTCAGCAGTGCCCCTTGTACACCAAAAGACCTGAGCTTCCTCAGTAGGAACAGCCTGCGCTGTTGCTTCTTGTAGAGTGCGTCGGTATTGTGTGACCAGTCTAGTTTATTGTTCAGATGAACACCAAGATACTTGTAGGATGTCACCATCTCAATGTCCGTCCCCTGTATGTTTACTGGTGCTGTGAGGGGTTGTCCTTGCCTGCAGTAGTCCACCACCAGCTCCTTAGTTTTCCTCGCCTTGATCTGGAGACAGTTCCTATGGCACCAGTCCACAAAGTCCTGGATAAGTCCTCTGTACTCAGCTTCATCTCCGTTGCAGATGAGGCCGACGATTGCAGAGTCGTCAGAGAACTTCTGTAGATGGCAGTGTGTTGTGTTGTGTGAGAAGTCCGCAGTATAAAGGGTGAACAGGAAGGGAGCCAAAACCGTTCCCTGGGGGGCCCCCGTGCTACTGATGATCGTATCGGACACACAATCTCGGGTTCTCACAAACTGTGGCCGGTTAGTGAGGTAGTCCAGGATCCATGATGACAAGTGCTGGTCCACCCCTGCGCACAGCAGCTTGTCCTTCAGGATCATCGGTTGGATGGTGTAAAAACAACTGGAGAAGTCAAAGAACATGATCCTCACCGCATTCCTGGGCTTCTCCAGGTGGGACAGAGAACGGTGGAGGAGGAAGATCACTGCATCCTCCACCCCAATGCCATGCTGGTAGGCGAACTGGAGTGGATTCATCGCTGGTCCCACCAGGGGACGGAGGTGAGCAAGGAGCAGTCTCTCCAGGGTCTTCATCAAGTGAGACGTCAGGGCCACTGGTCTGTAGCTGTTCATATCTTTGGGGTGGGAAGTCTTTGGTACAGGTACCACACAAGATGTTTTCCACAACTGTGGTACCCTCCCCAGCTTCAGGTTCAGGTTGAAGATGTGCTCCACAATCCCACACAGCTGGTCTGCACAGGACTTGAGGAGCTTCGCGCTGATGCTGTCCGGTCCCGAGGCTTTCCTCGCTTTGATCTTCCTCAGCTCCATCCTCACCTGGGTCTTAGTGAGGGTCAGGTTGGGGGACTGTGTGCTAGGAGTGGGGGGGTGTTGGTGGAGTGGGGTGTGGACAGCAGGTCTCAATGACTTTAGAGGCAGCAGTGGTTGTTGTGCAGTCGGGGGGGAGGGCGGTTGGTCAAACCTATTAAAAAACAGGTTCAGATTGTTCGCCAATTCCCTGCCCCCTGTGGCCTGGGGGGAGGTATTCTGGAGCCCAGAGATGGTTTTGAGGTTTCTCCAGACCCCGCTGATGTCGCTCTGTTGCAGCTTGTCCTCTATCTTCTTCCTGAAGCTGTCATTGCCTTCTCTGATCTTCCTCCTTAGCTCCCTCTGTACGGACTTCAGCATCTCCCTGTTCCCCGGCCTGAAGATCCTCTTCTTCTCTCTCAGAAGTGTTTTTATCTCAGGGTTGATCCAGGGTTTGTTGTTTGAGCAACACCGTATGGCCTTGGTGGGTACGGTGTTGTCCACACAGAAGCTGATGTAGTCTGTGATGGTGTGAGTGAGGCCGTTGATGTCCTCACCATGTGGCTTGCAGAGCTGCTCCCAGGCAGTGGTTTCAAAACAGTCCTTTAGAGCGTCCATTGCCTCCTCAGACCATAACTTCACTGTGCACTGTACTTTTTACTTCTCCTTTTCTCCTCCTTGGCCACATACCATGGACTACATTCATTTTTCTTTTTTTTTACTACATTTGTCACAAGTCATGTGACCTCCTTGCAGATTATTTATTGGCCAGAGACACTTCCTGCTAAGAAAGGCTGGTTATTTATTGGCTAGAGACACTTCCTGCTACAGTCTGACAACTGATGATGGTGTTCGGATAAACACTGAATCATCTTGTATTTTAATTAGTTTTTAGTCCAGTGTTTCAAATGCAAAAAGACAACCATAAAGCACAGAAAACAGGGGATGACATGATATGACAACGATTGGGGAACACAAGGACACTTAATGATAATGATGATAATAATAATAAAGTGTAGAGGATGTGCTCGAATGATGAGGCTGAGTTTAGTTCTTAAATCAGCTTTATTGACAGAACACATCGTCTAGCATTCTCAAAGCAGGAGAGAGGAAGAATCATATCTCATCACCCTTTTATATGTTTCCAGCATCAGAATTCAAGTCACATGGTGTTTTCAGTAAACATACAGTCACAAAGCATCCCTTTGAACCTTCACCATTGTCTCTCATTTCTTGATGAACCGGAAATCTCTCCGGGGCATCTTCTGTGGGACAAAAAGACCAATCTCACACCTCCTCGTTATCTTCTGCAGATTCGAGTCCTTTGTCCTTCCAGACGTGACACCCCCAATACGCATGCAGTCATATCTCTGTGGAAATGTGAGCCCACAATGTGTGTCGCCCACACTACCCCCCCCAAACGTCTAGTAAGGGCAAAACCTGCATGGCATAAAAAAAAGAAAAACACAAAGCACTCCATTTATCGCTAATCAATCCACCAACTGCCTGGGTTTTAACCTTCTGCCGAATCTGCTGCAACCTGGCTTTGCTGCCCCTGCAACATCTCTCTGCATCTGTGGATTAAAGCTGTTAGCACCTTTCTGTGAAGATTCTGGAGAATGTCCTCTCGGCGGCCTGCCACGGCGGGGGGGCCTCGCGAACTGCACTTCCTCATCAGCCAAAACAAAAGCGGGTTTGAGCCTGTTTATGCAAATCAACTCCCTTCTGCCCCCTAAATCTAGCAGAAAATGCTTCTGCCCGGTCTCCAGCACTCTGAACGGTCCGTCATAAAACGGCCGCAAACTTGGACGCTGAGCATCATGTCTAACAAAAACAAACTCTGCATTTTTTAAAGCCTTTGGCACAAAAACATGTGGGAAACTGTGGTGGACCGGGCCAGGGAGCGTGTTTGCTCCTGAGTCGCTCTGCCACTGCTGAGCAGGGGGGCCATTTGGTGCGGGATTATCGGGGAGAAATTCCCCCGGCAAACGGAGAGGTTGTGCAAAAACTAATTCAGCCGGGGAAGCATGCAAATCTTCCTTAGGTGCAGAACGCAACCCCAATAAAACCCATGGAAGTTTGTCCACCCAATTTGTATCCGTCAGCAACGCTCTGAGGGCTGCTTTCAATGACCTGTGAAAGCGTTCGCATAAACCATTAGCCTGGGGGTTATACGCGGTAGTGCGATGAATCTTCACCCCCAAGCTGCGGGCCATCGATGACCATAGTTCGGAAATAAATTGGGGACCCCTGTCGGATGTTATGTCCGACGGTACACCGAAACGCGCAACCCACGCTGCTAAAAATGCTCGCGCAACTTCTTCCGCTGTGGTTGATGTCAGAGGAATCGCCTCTGGCCAACGCGTGGTGCGATCCACCATCGTCAAAAGATGTGTGTGCCCGTGCGATAATGGGAGCGGGCCCACCAAGTCAACATGCACGTGATCAAAACGCTTAGCGGGGATGTGAAAAGGTTCCAATGGGGCCTTAGTGTGTCTGTGTATTTTGGCTCGCTGACACGCTATGCAGGCTGCCGCCCATTCCTTGACCTGTTTGCGCAACCCGGGCCAAACAAATTTCTCCCCCACCAACTTAATCGATGCGCGCACCCCCGGGTGCGTGAGAGAATGGACCAAGTCAAAAACGCAGCGACGCCACGCGGCTGGCACCACGGGGCGGGGCTGTCCCGTGGAGACATCGCAGATTAGTGGAGGCATACCACTTTGTTGCTCCCTGTGCTCCAGCCTTAACCCTGTTGGTCCAGACTGGAGCGCGCGCACGTCCACGTCGTTAACCTGCTCCGCAGCCATGGCTGCATAATCTAACCCTACACAGACCGGGGCTGCGCGCACTCCCGCGTCGCTGCCCGGGCCCGCGGCCACGGCTACAGAGTCTGCCCCCATGGGGCTTGGTGGTGCTACCGCGCGCGAGAGACAGTCTGCCACAACATTGTGTTTACCCGCGACATGCTGAATATCAGTAGTGAACTCCGATATTGCGGCTAGTTGCCTTTGTTGTCGGCCTGACCAGGGTTCTGAAATTTTGGCCATCGCAAACGTTAGCGGTTTATGATCCACAAACGCGGTGAAACGTCGCCCCTCTAACCAGAACTGAAAATGGCGGATGGCCAAGTGTAGGGCCAAAAGCTCCCTGTCAAACGCACTGTATTTACGCTCACTATCGCGCAAAGTCCTGCTGAAAAACGCGAGGGGTTGCCAGGTACCTGCCACAAACTGTTCAACTACCGCCCCCACCGCTACATCGGAAGCGTCAGTGGTGAGCGCCATGCGGGCCGTTGGAACTGGGTGCGCTAACAAAACTGCGTTTGCCAGGGCTGATTTGACCTGGGCAAAAGCGCGCTCCCGCTCCGGAGACCATTCAACTTTATTTGCGGGCTTTTGTTTTTTTAACGCGGTGTACAATGGCTGCATGAGCCGTGCTGCGCTTGGGAGGAACCGGTTGTAAAAATTAACCATCCCTAGAAACTCCTGAAGCGCCTTGACCGTTTGAGGTTGCGGAAAATCCATTATGGCACGCACTTTATCTGGAAGAGGAACCGCTCTTTCTGCCGAAACGCGATGCCCCAAAAAATCAATCTGCGCCACCCCAAACTGGCACTTCGCTGGGTTAACTATTAACCTGTGCTCTGCCAGCCGCCGAAAAACTGCTGTGAGGTGTTTTTCGTGCTCGCCCTCGGACGCGCTGGCTACCAAAATATTGTCCAAATAAACGAACACGAAAGGGAGGTTGCGTAAAACTGCGTCCATCATGCGCTGGAAAGTCTGCGCGGCTCCCTTGAGGCCAAAAGGCATGCGCAAAAACTCAAAAAGGCCGAAAGGAGTTATGACCGCTGTTTTGGGTACATCTTGCGCACGCGCTGGAACCTGGTGGTAACCGCGCACCAAGTCTATTTTAGAAAAAATGCACGCCCCCGCCAAATGAACAGAAAAATCCTGAATGTGCGGAATCGGGTAGTGGTCATGACCTGAAACATTGTTCAACCTGCGGAAATTGCCGCAAGGTTGCCACGAGCCGTCAGCCTTTGGGACCATGTGTAGTGGCGAAGCCCAAGAGCTTTTGGAGCGTCTAACAATGCCCAGTTTTTCCAGATTAGTGAACTCCTCGCGCGCGATGGCCAGTTTAGCTGGGTCCAAGCGCCGAGCTTTTGCAAAAACGGGAGGGCCGGTGGTGGTGATAAAATGTTCCACCCTATGTTTAGCCACCGTCGCCGAAAATGTGGGGACTGTGAGTGCTGGGAACTGAGCAAGCAATGTGTGAAACTTACCACCCGCAGCTGAGACGCTGGCATGTGCAGTAGGCGGGGCCACCCGAGCTGTGCAGGGAATAGAATGAAAGGACAGTGCATTAATCAAGACGTCTATTAGCAAGGTCAACCAATAAACCATGTGAGCACAAAAAATCAGCCCCTAACATGTTGAAACTGACTGCTGCTACAATAAATGTCCACTCAAATGAACGGCCCTGTAAGGACAGAAGCATGGTCCTCTCACCGAACGTTTTAATCGCAGAGCCGTTCGCTGCTGACACTGACACCCAGGGAGCTCTAGACGGCATTAGCCGTTCCGCGTAGGTGGGCGTGACGAAACTCAGCTGGGAGCCTGTGTCCACAAGGAACTGTTTCCCCGAGTGTGCATCCGTCAGGTAAAGCAGCTTGTTCTCGTCGCCGAGGGTCGCAGCTGCTACCGGCCCTCGGTCTTGGCGTTTCCCTGCCGCTTGAAGTTGCACGGCGGGATGCACGTGTGCGCTCTCTCTGCAAAACGGCGGTGGTAGAAACACCGGCCGTCCTCCGCTCCGCGTTGTCTGGCCCCCATCGCCGCCGTCGTTGGTGCGTCTGGCGCCTCGGCCGCTGGACCTGCGCTGCCTCCGGACGCTGTTCCTGGGCTAGCAGCCGCGGCCGAAACTGCGTTCCGCTTGTGGGCGTCGACAAGCCGCTGCGCCTCTTTGCTCAGCCCATGGTAGTCTCGCCTGGCCAATCGGGGCGACTCTGCCAGGGCCACTCTCACTGCTGGCGGCAGGGTCCGAAGGAAAAGGTGGGCGAAAATGAATTCGCCATCCTCAGAGTCTTTGAGCCTCAGCATCTTCACCATCAGGTCCTCAGGTCTCTCGTTCTCTGACTCCGTCAACGTCAGGAGCCCCTCTGCTCGCTGTTGGACTGAAGGGGTGAAATGGCTGATCAGCGCGTCCTTCAATGCGCTGTACTTGTCGCTGTCTGGTGGATGATTAACCAGATCCTCCACTCTCTGGACCGTGTCGCTGTCCAGCTTCGCTACCACATGGTAGAATTTTGTGTCGTCGTTGGAGATTCTCCGGAGGTTGAACTGCGCCTCGACTGCGCTAAACCATGAGCGCGGGCTGTGCTGCCAGAAATCGGGCAGCTGGATCGTGGAGGCGGCCATCAGGCCGGCTTCCGCCGAGCCCCGCTCGGGGGAATTCTGTCTGCTCATTTTTTTTGTCGTAGGTCACCAGTGTAGAGGATGTGCTCGAATGATGAGGCTGAGTTTAGTTCTTAAATCAGCTTTATTGACAGAACACATCGTCTAGCATTCTCAAAGCAGGAAAGAGGAAGAATCATATCTCATCACCCTTTTATATGTTTCCAGCATCAGAATTCAAGTCACATGGTGTTTTCAGTAAACATACAGTCACAAAGCATCCCTTTGAACCTTCACCATTGTCTCTCATTTCTTGATGAACCGGAAATCTCTCTGGGGCATCTTCTGTGGGACAAAAAGACCAATCTCACACCTCCTCGTTATCTTCTGCAGATTCGAGTCCTTTGTCCTTCCAGACGTGACACCCCCAATACGCATGCAGTCATATCTCTGTGGAAATGTGAGCCCACAATGTGTGTCACCCACAAAAGAAAACAAAGACCAGAATAAACATAAAGCATGGGCACGGTCCCTGGCCATGCCCTGATTCTGACAGAGAGGGGGCTAAAAAGATCATAGGCTGAAAAGTTCATAGTGGTCAAATTTGACCATCCATCCATCTTCTACCGCTTTTCCAGAGTTCCGGGTCATAGAGGCAGCAGTTCAAGCAGAGAAGCCCAGACTTCCCTCTCCCCAGCCACCTGCTCCAGCTCTTCAGAGAGGATACCAAGGCGTTCCCAGAACAGCTGGGAGACATAGTCTCTCCACCGAGTCCTGGGTCTGCCCCGGGGTCTCCTCCCAGTGGGACGTGCCCGAAACACCTCAAGTGGGAGGCGTCCAGAAGGCATCCTGATCAGATGCCCATACCACCTCAACTGGCTCCTTTCAATGTGGAGGAGCAGCGGTTCTACTCTGAGCCTCTCCCGGATGACTGAGCTCCTCACCCTACCTCTGAGAGTGAGTCTAGCGATCCTACGAAGAAAGCTCATTTTGGCTGCTTGTATCCGCTATCTCGTTCTTTCGGTCATTACCCAAAGCTCGTGATCATAGGTGACGGTAGGAACATAGATTGACTGGTAAATCGACAGCTTTGCCTTAGAGCTCAGCTCCCTCTTCGCCACAACAGACTGGTACAACATCCGCATCACTGCAGATGCTGCTCCGATCTGTCTATCTCTCGCTCCATTCTTCCCTCACTCATGAATAAGACCCCAAGATACTTAGACTCCTCCACTTAGGGCAGGAGCCTGTCCCCACCTCGGAGAGGACAATCCACCTTTTTCCAGCTGAGGACCAAGGACTCGGACTTGGGGGTACTGATTCCCATCCCAGCCGCTTCACACTCAGCGGCAAACCATCCAGTAAGAACTGTAGGTCATTGCTGGATGAAGCAAGCAGGACAACATCATCTGCAAACAACAAAGATGAAATCCTGTGGTCACCGAGCATGACACCCTCCATTCCCTGGCTGCACCTAGAAATCCTGTCCATAAAAATTATGAACAGGATCGGTGACAAAGGGCAGCCCTGGCGGAGTCCAACTCTCACTGGGAATGAGTCTGATCGAGTGTAGGCAATACGAACCAAACTCTCACAACGGTCATACAGAGACCGAATAGCTCATAACAACAAGCCCGATACCTCATACTCCCGAAGCACCCCCAACAAAAAAACACGAGGAACGTGGCTGAATGCCTTCTCCAAGTCCACAAAACACATGTAAACTGGTTGGGCAAACTCCCACAAACCCTCGAGGATTCTTGAGAGGGTAAAGAGCTGGTCCGATGTGCCACGGCCAGGACGAAAACCACTTTGCTCCTCCTGAATCCGAGGTTCGACCAACGGCCGGACTCTCCTCTCCAGTACCTTGGCATAGACCTTCCCAGGGAGGCTGAGGAGTGTGATCCCTGTAAAGTTGGAGCATACCCTCTGGTCCCCTTTTTCGAAGAGAGGAACCAACACCCCAGTTTGCCATGCCAAAGGCATTGCCCTGGACCTCCACGCAATGTTGCAGAGGCGTGTCAACAATGACAGCCTTACAACATCCAGGGCCTTGAGGTACTCAGGGCGAATCTCGTCCACCCCCAGGGCCCGGCCACCAAGGAGATTTTTAACCACCTTGGCAACCTCAGCCCCTGTGATAGGTGAGTTGTCCCCCTCGTCCACAAGCCCTGCTTCCTCTGTGGAAGGCGTATCAGTGGGATTGAGGAGATCCTCAAAGTATTCCTTCCACCGCCCGACGATATCCCCAGTCGAAGTCAGCAGTGCCCCATCCGCACCATACACAGTGTGGACAGGGAGCTGTTTCCCCCTCCTGAGCCGCCGAACAGTTTACCAGAATCTCTTTGAGGCTGACTGAAAGTCTTGTTCCATGGCCTCACCGAACTCCTCCCATACCCAAGTTTTTGCTTCAGCAACCATCCGAGCTGTACTCCTCTTGGCCTGCCAGTACACCTCAGCTGCTTTGGGAGTCCCACAAGCCAACCAAGCTTGATAGGACTCCTTCAGCTTAATGGCCCCCCTCACCACTGGTGTCCACCACTTGGTTCGGGGGTTGCCACCACGAGATGCCCTGATGACCTTGTGGCCACAGCTCTGGGCCGCTGCTTCAACAATGGAGGTGGAGAACATGGCCCATTCAGACTCCATGTCTCCAGACTCCCTCAGAATGTGGTTGAAGTTCTTCCGGAGGTGGGAGTTGAAGACCTCCCGGACAGGGGCCTCAGCCAGACATCCTCAGCACACCCTCACTATACGTTTGGGTCTACCAGGTCTGAATGGCATCCTGCCCTACCATCAGATCCAATTCACCACCAGGTGTATACAGCTCACCACCAGAGCTGTCAACAAATTTGACCAAATGTGGTTTATTTTACAACATAGTCTCCCCTTTGGTCTACACACTTCTTTCATTGGTGTTGGATCCCTGCGGCTGAAAAATAAACCACATTTGGTCAAAATTGAACACTATTAACTTTTCAGCCTATGAACTTTTCATAGGCTCTTTTCCCCTATTGTTTTCAATCAAAAACTGCACTTTACCTGAGTCACTGTCTTTTATTACAAACTTTTCACCGGTTTTTTTCTGTTTACTCTAAATTGTATTTATTATATTTCTTTTTCATTGTCATTCAGTATGGGAAAGATACACCTGCAAGCAAAAGTAGGACAGTATGTGGCCTGTTCTCACATTGTCATCCATCCTGAATCACAGAGTGTTCAACCTGTGATGAATGCCTTAAAAGAAAATAACAGCATACCATTGTAAAAGCTGTAGAATCCAGCACAACACTCAAATGCATAAACGTCCTGTGTACAATAGCTTGCATTCTTCTCATGTGCATTCTTTCTACATACTGTATACAGTGGGTTGATAACCCATGGGTTATGTAATGGCTGCTTTTACAGTTTAAAAACAGACCGTGTTGTTGATGAGACCAAGAAGAATGCACCTCTTGGGGAAGTAGTGTTTATGATACGTGTGCTGATCAGACATGGCTCTCTACCAGGTGCTTCTACTTATGCAGTGATTGTAATTGCTATGGGTTTTGGAGACAGGGCAAAGAATACAGCAATCTAACCAGGTGAATTGGCAGCTTTGATATGGCTGTGCTGAGCAGACTGCTAAATAAGGTTTTCTGTTGTCCAGAGAAAGAGCTGGGACCATGGCAATGGGAGAGAGAGAGAGAGAGAGAGAGAGAGAGAGAGAGAGAGAGAGAGAGAGAGAGAGAGAGAGAGAGAGAGAGAGAGAGAGAGAGAGAGAGAGAGATGTGGAGGTAAGGACTGGAGGAAGATAGACACATGCACGGAGCACTGAGGACAATGGAGGGGAAAGGAGGGAGAGAGTGTGAGACGAGCACCTTAGAAAATCAAGCAGCCAGTCTATTCCCTAGAGAGGCAGCAAGACTGGCTGTGGCTGACTGATCCAGTGCTGTGCTGCACTGTGTGAAAGGGGCCAATAACAGGCTGAGTAATGGGATTGTGCCACTGCAGATTGTGTGTGAACAGGTTGGGTCCTTGGGTGTTCCCGTACGTCAGGTTAGCAGTGGCCTGAATAAGGCCAGAGAAACCTGCTGTGTCCACTGTCCGTGGTGTTAATGTGTAGTTTTAATGGATTAGGCTGAGGTTGCCGGCACATATTTGTTTTTGTCCGATGAAAAGTTCTGAAGAAATGACAAATTGATGTTTCAAAGGAGTTGGCTGCATAGACAAACAGAAACTGATTTCTGCGTATTCATTTTATGCAGTCATTCACTGTTCAAAATTGCATCATTAAGCCGCGAGCAGCAGTGGGTATGTCCCTCTGCACTGATTGCAAGCATTGCACTTAATTTGAAAAAGAAAACTGCAAGAAATTTGCTTTGCTGTCACTGTACAGTAATTTGGTTTTTTTTTACTAGATAGTAAACAGATTAACTTTAAAGATTCTCATCTATCTCAGTGATCCTAATATCCTGCAGCTGACACACAAACACCCACAGTTGCTTTGAAATGGAAATGGCCTCCTCTTTTTTCCATCCATCACTGTCACTGATGTCTAACCATTTAGATGTCACCAAGACCATCTACATTCCAACTCTTTACCTCAGTGAAGGTTATACAGTCATGCCTATATTTATTTATTGTCATTTTGAAGGTTGATGTTTGTGGTTTCCCATATTAAAAATGCACAGCTAAACAGAATTATTATTTAAATATCTTGAAAATATTTTAGATGAAAAGATGTGCAAAAATTGAAACGCTTTATATGCCACTGTAAGAGTTTGGGTTGAACATTAGCATTAAACTGGCAACTGACTTTATGTTCCTGCATATTTCTTTGTGTTAGTTCTGCACATAATGAAATGGAAATATTTCCCCACGGGCCCATTGAATCTCTTTGTTGGTATTCATGTTTTATTGAGTTTAGCAAAACAAACCTATATTACCACTTCAAATGTGTTGTCTCATGTGCTGATACTGCATTTGCTTCATGATCGTACATCATAAGAGGGAATGTTTGTTGCACAGCCTTTTGCTATTTTTTGCATTATTCTTCGTTTGCTGTGCATGTGGAGTTTGTTACCATGAAACCTGCTGTGAGTACTTCTGTTATTACTAGCAATGACCTACAGTTTCATATTTAGGCTTCACACACTACCAGGCAACAACAGAAGGGAAACACGACAGTAATGCCACACTTTACTTTGATGTCTCAACTATCCACTGCACATTGCTCACCCATTTCCTCCATTTTGTGTTTGCTAAGAGAACAACATAGGTGTAATCAGCTGGATGAACCTCAAACTTGGACTGCTGTGATAAGATGCATGATACGATGAATGCTTTCTGATGTAACATTGAATGGTTATTAAAATCTCCAGCTCTCTTTGTCTCTGTGTATTTTGGCCTGTCTCAAAGGATAAGATCATCATCTGAAGTGAGTCAATGGCCTCCATACTGATGTGTGCTTTAGTTACTGTAGTTCACACAATGTCAGTCAGGATTAAAGCCTCCACTGCTCCCCCCACCCCTTCACAATCCACGCTTTGAAGCCCTCTTGCTCCACGTCCTGCCGGTACTTTAGCTCACATTTAGCACGTCCCATTGCATTAGTCTCACTCTATCCCTTACCTTGTGGCTCAGCTCAAGATGCCGCTGCCCGGCCATTTCCATTTCCTTGATGCCTCTTTGATATTTGTCCATCACATCAGCCGCTCGCTCTTGTGTGAGCATTTGTGCTGATGCATACGAGAGCATGCATCAGAGTGCAAATTTCAATTGTAGCTGATGTGATCTCACTGGGCATACAGCTGTGACCAGTCAATTCATTTAGTAGCTCAAGGTGCTGCAAATGCCTGATGCGAAGTTGGCAAACTACAAACAACCCGACGTGATGAATGTGCTGCCAAATGTTTAGCTGCGTGCCATTTTGACACCGACATAAAATGCACTCGAGGATCCAGAGGATGAGTCAGAATTGTCCTCTGTTTGCCTTTTTTTGAGAAATTTCAACAGTATTAATTTGAGATTATTCAAATGAACTTCCCACTTGCTGTGGGAGAACAGAGGAAACTGGTGATAGACCAAAATTCATGACAACTGCCTGGATGCTGTGCTATACTTGTGTAACAAGTTTTCTATAGAGAAGCAGGTTCTGACTTTCTGCTGTTGGCTACACACAGCACTCTCTAAGTCCTTCACAACACCTCAGTTTTCCATCATATTTTGGTTCTCCAAAGTGTCATTACTCTGGATTAACTAGTCACAAGTGCCTCAGCTCAAAGCACTGTGGGGGCTACAGATGATGGCCTGAGGGCTTATTCATGCCCTGTGGCACTCTGCTATTTTACCCCAGCAAGGTACTGAGTGATTGAGGGAAGCAAACAGGAGGGTTTAACCAGCTGCAGCTGCCTCAAAACAGATTCCATCTTAACCCTGAGCATCTCGTTTGAAGTAAATTTGCTTTTATTCTTTTTTTTTTTTTTTTCGGCTGGCATTTAATGGCAGAGTCATTAGAACAGTTGAAAGGTTGCTTTCTTGGTGTTTAACATTTTGTTCTGCCAGTGTAGTTTGTGCCTGAAAAGTGGGAGTGCTGTGTCAAATGGGATTTTGCTAAATACAGAGTAGTATTCCTTAATACTTTGTATGATTAAAAAATAGGGGGGTGGGGGGAACATGAAATTAGAAGTTTCTTTTTAAAAGCACTTCAGGCATCAGAAACATCAGACTGTTTGCAGGGATATTATGCCACTTTTAATTTTATTCATCAGATCAAATTGAATCAATAACATCAAGTATTGCCCCTGCTAAACACTATTTAAAAGTATGGACTATACAGTTCTTGACACCAGAAAGATTACATTATAGTTGTTGCAAATGACTCTATGTTATATTCATACAATTAATTGGACACATTAACAAAAGCTCTTCAAGAAGATTGATTAGCAGTGCTTAATTGAGTTAGTTAGAATAACCCAGTAAGTAATAATAATAATAATAATATGCTCTCTAAAATTAGTGTGGCTCAGGTGGTAGAGCAGGTTGTCCAATAAGTTGGCGGTTCGAATCCCGCTCCCCCACCCTGCTGTTGTGTCTTTGGGCAAGATGCTTTACCCACCTTGCCTTCACTGTGCTCATGACACTGGTGTATGAATGTGAATAAATGTTTGGTGGTGCTCGGAGAGGTCGTTGGCGTGGATTGGCAGCCAGGTTTCCATCATTCTGCCCTATGACAGATGTGGCTACAGAAGCAGCTTACCACTATCATTGTCTGTGGAATCAATGAATAGTAGACTCATTGTAAAGCGTCTTTGGGTGTCACAAAAAGCGCTATATAAATGCAATCCATTATTAAAAACAAGTCTGGGTTTATTGGTAGTAAACCGATTTAACCAGGAGTAAAACAGTAAGTTTATCAGTGCATGGATTTTAGAAAAGGTGAAATAGTATGAATAGTGTTATATTTGATCACAACTGATTGTGGTCTCAACAGAAGGACACCATAATCACAGAATAGGAACATGTTTCAGAAAATATATTGAATTTTGTTCCATCCTCGATGCAGATGCCGACTGTCTGATCTCATTGGAATTATTGTTTAGTTTTATGGTCTATCTTATGCTGTTCAGACTGCTCAGTTATCACTGAGATACACAGAGGGTTGTGATGACTCTCAGTGAAGAGTAAACTGCCTTCAGGCCTTCTATTTATTTTAAAGTTCATATTGAAAGTTAATTTTTTTTAAAGCATATGTTTATAATGTGTCTTGGAAGTTTCCCCTTTAAATGTTAGTACAGGTTTGATTTTTGTTAACAACACCTAAAGGCAGAAATGCTGGATTTTAAGTGTCAGTTTTCAGAACTGCTCCTAAAATTATCTCCCCCCCCCCCCCAAAAAAAAAGCTTCATTTAACTTAAAAGCAGGGAAACAACTGCTTTGGCTCTCTTCACAGCAGCGGTGGTAATAAAATATAATAGCAGCAATTTACTGGTACTAGTAGAAATTACTATCTTTGTCAGGTCATATCAACCTTCGGGTCATCAGAACATTCATTTTTTTTTTTTTTTTCTGAATAAAAACTTTCTGTCATAGCTGCCCCTTTGGGGTGAAGGAGAGGACCCACTCGTCAGGCGAATCTTGTAAACCAAGATTTACTATAAAACAGAAAGTAAACACTGCACATGGGCAGAAGTTATATGAAATACTGTAATAATCCAGACAACGTAGAGAGAAAAAACAGCAATAATACACAGCATGGTGCAGATGATGATGGGGTTAACGTAAGGACGTAGCAAAGGGCACAGACTGAAAATGCACATATATGCACATACAGTATATAAACAGGGGAGCAATCGAGACAATACAGGACAGATGAGCACCATCAAGGGCAATCAGGCAGCACAGGACGGGCAGAGCTGGACAAACACAGAGGGGATGAACACCAAACATGACAAATAACCCAAAAGGGAACACAAAGAGTGGACAGGGGCCGTCCAGATCACTACAGTATCCCCCCCCTTAAGTGTTGGGTCCCAGACGACCCTAGGTTAACACCCACAAGAGAGAAAATAAGAAAACCCCCAAACCCTCATGGGGTGGGTGGTGGGGGAAAAGGCCAGACGGGAAACAAACTCCCTTCCCAAGCAAAGTCCAACACAAAATGGGTCAGATGGTCTACCAGAGTTCCTAGACCACCAGACCAGAGAACAAAGAAAGTTGGGGGGCCTCACCCAGTTCATGGGCCTCCATATCTCAAAACATAACCAGTCGGGTGGTCTCCCAGTGTCCCTGGACCACCAGACCAGAGAGCAGTATGGATCCACAAATAACTGTAGGGGCGCTTGAAGCTCAGGTGAAAGCAACAAGAACATCTTAAACTGAGGAGCTGATAACAAAGAACCCTTAAACACAGGAATTAACACAGAACCCTTAAACTCAGAAGACAATAACATAGAGGCTCCAAACCCAGGATCTAACATGGGGGCCTTCAGCTCTGGGGGTAGTAACACTAGAGTCTTTTGCTCAAAAACTAATGACTGAGGCGTGCCAACACCAGCAATCAATGATTTTTGTGCACTGGCCTCCGGATGGGACAGCTGGGGCGTGCTGACCTCTGGATGAGAGGGCTGGGGAGCGCTGACCTCTGGATGAGATGGCTGGGGAGGGCTGACCTCTGCATGAGATGGCTGGGGAGTGCTGACTTCCAGATGGGATGGCTGGGGCTCAATGACCTTTGAATGAGATGGCTGAAGCACGCTGACCTCTGGAGCAGATGACTGAAGCATGCCGACCTCATGTGCTGATGGTTTGAGCGCGCTGATCCTGAGTGAGATCGCTGGGGCGCACTGACCTCCGGATGAGACAGCTGAGGCGCATCCAGTCCAGATTCCCAGGAATCCCTCTTTGATGTGCCACCTTTGACAGGGAGGAAGAGGTACAGGTTGGAATAAGGACCACACCATAACAGCCAGCAGAAGAGCTCGGCGGGGAGAGCTTAGAAGCAGATATAAGCTGCATCCGGGTCTCCTCACCAAGAGTAAGACAAGACCTCTTTAAAACAGATATTATGAAAACAAAGAAGAGGACTTGCCTTAACTCCTGCTCCTCCACTGGCAAGGACCCCGGTGCTGCCAATGTTGGAATGACGACCTTAGGAGCAGAATCTGCTGGAGTGTGCATGTGAGGTGGAGCAGTCTCTGCTGAAGCATGCACGTGAGGTGGAACAGTCACTGATGGAGTGTGCACGTGAGGTGAAACAGACTCTGCTGGAGTGTGCATGTGAGGCAGAACAGTCACTGCTGGAGCGTGCACGTGGAGAGGAGTGGTAGCAGTGTTTGAGCTCACCTCCTCCATTGTTCAATTCAATTCAATTCAATTCAACTTTATTTATATAGCGCCATTTCACAACAACAGTCATCTCATAGCACTTTCAACTGTAGGGGAAACCTCCACAATTGCAGAAAGACCCCAGCAATCAGGCGATCCCCTGTGAGCGAGCGCTTGGTGACGGTGGAGAGGAAAAACTCCCTTTTAACATGAAGAAACCTCCAGCAGAACCAGGCTCAGGGAGGGGCAGTCATCTGCTGCGACTGGCTGGGGGGTGAGGGGATAGAGAAGATGAAAAGAACAGACATGTAGAGAGCAAACAGCACAATGGGGACTCAATCTATGGGAGAGAACAAACAGATGTTAATGACTAGCAAAAAAAAAAATATTTCATTAAGAGTGAAGCCCAGTGCATTATTGGAGGTCCCCCGGCTGTCTAAACTTATTATCAGCAGAACTAAGGGAGGGTTCAGGACACGTGATCCCTCCCTAATTGTAGGCTATATCAAAAAGGAAGGTTTTAACCCTATTCTTAAAAACAGAGATCGAGTCTGACTCCCGAATCCAGATTGGCAGCTGGTTCCACAGGAGAGGAGCTTGATAACTGAAGGCTCTGCCTCCCATTGTACTTTTGGAGATTCTAGGTATTACAAGTAATCCAGCATTGTTGGAGCGTAGTACACTGTTAGGATAATAGGGTAGTATCAGATCTTTTAAATAAAAAGGGCCTGATTGTTTAGAGCTTTGAAAGTGAAAAGAAGTATTTTAAACTTAATTCTAAACTCTATGGGAAGCCATTGAAGGGAGGCCAGAACTGGAGAGATATGATCTCTCTTTCTAGTACCTGTTAAAACTCTTGCTGCAGCATTTTGGATCAACTGAAGACTTTTTAAAGATGTTTTAGGACATCCTGATAATAAAAAGTTACAATAATCTAATCTAGAGCTAACAAAAGCGTGGATCAGTTTCTCAGCATCACTCTGAGACAAGATGCTCCTAATCTTGGCAATATTACGCAAATGATAGAAGGCAGTCTTAGAAACGAATTTAATATGTGAATTGAAAAACAGATCTTGATCAAAAATAACTCCAAGGTTCCTCACAGAGCTATTAAAGGAAAGAGTAACTGCATCCAAACTAAAAGTTTGATTTGGAAAGGAATTTCTAAGGTTTTTTGGACCAACTAGAATGACTTCAGTCTTATCTGAATTTAATAGCAGGATATTATAAGTCATCCAAGCTTTGATTTCCTTAAGACAGGCTTCTAATTTGGCTAATTGATTACTATCATCTGGCTCCATTGACAGGTATAAATTGTGTGTCATCTGCATAACAATGAAAATGTATACAGTGCATTCTAATAATGTTGCCAAACGGAAGCGTAGATAAACTAAAGAGTAGGGCCTAGCACAGATCCCTGTGGAACTCCATCACTGAGCTTTGAGTTGAAAGAAAACTCATTATTGACATGAACAAACTGGCTCCATTATGGATCCAACTGAGGTGGCAATGACCTCGGGGAAACAAGGAGTAGAAGTGAGTGGTGGAGTACACATGGGGGCAACAGCAGAACCAAAATTTGAAGGCTCAGCAGCAATAAGAGGTGGCAGCTGAGTCTCCTCACTGGGGGTAAGGCAAGACCTCTCACTATTAGATGTTAAAAAAATGAGAAAATAGTACTTGCCTTGTTTTCAGCTCTGTTGCCGCTAAGGCTGCCGCTGCTGTTGAACCCGCTGCTGGAGAACCAGATGAATCTCTCTGGGTGGCTACAGTGACTGTCTGGTGAGAAGCTGGAGCTGGAGTGAAAAGCACCGGAGCCAGGGGATACTTTTCTGTCAGCACAGGCTTCTGCGTAGATGGTGCCCTCATCTTCAGCCCATGGAGTGGCTGTGGGGCTGGTGAGGCTGGCATCGGAGCTGGAGTGGACACTGGAGGGTGGCGAGGAGAGGGAGGCGCCGGAGCCTGGGGACACTTCTTCGTCGGCACACACCTGATGACCCAGGTATGTTCCTCACCATCTCACAGTATATGTGCCGGAGGTTAGCCACTGAAAGTAACAGCCCAACCAGCTCGAGGAGGCTCCGCAGGCTGGGGAATGCCTCTATTACCTCAGCTGCGGGGTCCAAGAATCTCAGGGCTGCCTCCGGCGAATGGGAGGTGTGGGTGTCAGAAATGAGGTCTTCGATGGTTTGAGCTGTCCACACCTCATGCGCATTGAGTCCAAAGCTCCCATAGTCTGTACCTGCTAAGTCCTGTCTGGGTTGAGCCCAGTTGAAATCCTCGGTCTCGGCAGGTGACGAAGAGGAGGGCGGCAGTGGTGGTAGCGAAGGAAGGTAGAGATTCTGCACCTGGGGGTGGAAGTGCACACTTGGTCTGGCTTCCAGAAGATTAATGACTCCACCCCAGCAAGACATTTCATCCTCTCAGGAAGAGCAGCTCTGAGCATCGGTTGCCATGTCTTCGATCATGGCCACTACCTCCAGCTCATCCTGACTCCACTTTTTTCTACTCCTACCAGATTTGCTTGCAGGGTCCGTAACTGGCTATATCCTTCTCTCATGTTTGCCCCATTGCTGCGAAGGAGAGGACCCAATCGCCAGGCATATCTGGTAAACTAGTCTTTATTAACAAACAAAAAGTAAACACTGCAGGTGGGCAGAAATTAAATGCAATAACAATCCAGACAGTGTGGAGAGAAAACAGCAAAAATCCAAACGGCGTGGTGATGAAAATAGTGAGGATAACATAGTGTTAACATAAGGACACAGCAAAGGGTGCAGACTGAAAACGCACATATATAGACAGGGAAGCAATCAAGACAATACAGGACAGATGAGCACCATCAAGGGCAATCAGGCAGCACAGGACAGGCAAAGCTGGACAAACACAGAGGGGATAAACACCATACAGTGGGGCAAAAAAGTATTTAGTCAGCCACCAATTGTGCAAGTTCTCCCACTTAAAAGATGAGAGAGGTCTCCAATTTTCATCATAGGTATACCTCAACTATGAGAGACAAAATGAGAAAAAAAACAAATCCAGAAAATCACATTGAAGGATTTTTAATGAATTAATTGGTAAATTCCTCGGTAAAATAAGTATTTGGTCACCTACAAACAAGCAAGATTTCTGGCTCTCACAGACCTGTAACTTCTTCTTTAAGAGGCTCCTCTGTCCTCCACTCGTTACCTGTATTAATGGCACCTGTTTGAACTCGTTATCAGTATAAAAGACACCTGTCCACAACCTCGAACAGTCAGACTCCAAACTCCACTATGGCCAAGACCAAAGAGCTGTCAAAGGACACCAGAAACAAAATTGTAGACCTGCACCAGGCTGGGAAGACTGAATCTGCAATAGGTAAGCAGCTTGGTGTGAAGAAATCAACTGTGGGAGCAATTATTAGAAAATGGAAGACATACAAGACCACTGATAATCTCCCTCGATCTGGGGCTCCACGCAAGAGCTCACCACGTGGGGTCAAAATGATCACAAGAACGGTGAGCATACATCCCAGAACCACACGGGGGGACCTAGTGAATGACCTGCAGAGAGCTGGGACCAAAGTAACAAAGGCTACCATCAGTAACACACTACGCCGCCAAGGACTCAAATCCTGCAGTGCCAGACGTGTCCCCCTGCTTAAGCCAGTACATGTCCAGGCCCATCTGAAGTTTGCTAGAGAGCATTTGGATGATCCAGAAGACGACTGGGAGAATGTCATATGGTCAGATGAAACCAAAATAGAACTTTATTGTAAAAACTCAACTTGTCATGTTTGGAGGAGAAAGAACACCATACCTACTGTGAAGCATGGGGGTGGAAACATCATGCTTTGGGGATGTTTTTCTGCAAAGGGACCAGGATGACTGATCCATGTAAAGGAAAGAATGAATGGGGCCATGTATCGTGAAACTTTGAGTGAAAACCTCCTTCCATCAGCAAGGGCATTGAAGATGAAACGTGGCTGGGTCTTTCAGCATGACAATGATCCCAAACACACCGCCCAGGCAATGAAGGAGTGGCTTCGTAAGAAGCATTTCAAGGTCCTGGAGTGGCCTAGCCAGTCTCCAGATCTCAACCCCATAGAAAATCTTTGGAGGGAGTTGAAAGTCCATGTTGCCCAGCGACAGCCCCAAAACATCATTGCTGTAGAGGAGATCTGCATGGAGGCCAAAATACCAGCAACAGTGTGTGAAAACCTTGTGAAGACTTACAGCAAACTTTTGACCTCTGTCATTGCCAACAAAGGGTATATAACAAAGTATTGAGATGAACTTTTGTTATTGACCAAATACTTATTTTACCGAGGAATTTACCAATTAATTCATTAAAAATCCTTCAATGTGATTTTCTGGATTTTTTTTTTCTCATTTTGTCTCTCATAGTCGAGGTATACCTATGATGAAAATTGGAGACCTCTCTCATCTTTTAAGTGGGAGAACTTGCACAATTGGTGGCTGACTAAATACTTTTTTGCCCCACTGTACATGACAAATGACTCAAAAGGGAACACAAAGCGATCACTACACTTTCACTTCATCACAGAGCAGCTCTGGGTTTCAGCTGATTACAGCTGCTCCTGCTCAGCTCCAGGTTTCACTAGACATTAAGTTATTTATTTTTTACATCATCACATACTAGTGCATACCTGTGCATGCCTGTAGAAACCAAGTATAAGCAAGTATTTCTGCATGCCCAAGAAAGCAGGTGTAAGCAAGCACGTCAGCACTCGTTCAGTGAAGGCTGCCTTTGATCTTTGATGATGTCATTGTGAGTCCTATGATTGTGAGTGATGCCTGCCTATGATGCGTGCCTTTGATCTTTGATGATGTCATAACGAGTCCTATGATCTTTTAACGAGTCCTATGGTTGTGACAGACAGCCACATGGTGTCTATATGACATCATATAGACACCATAGGCACATCATAGGCGAGTCCTATGATCTTTTAGCGAGTCCTATGGTCGTGACAGACAGACAGACAGACAGACAGATAGACAGACAGACAGACAAGACACAGAGATTTCTTGAATTATATAGAGTGATGTGACAGATAATTTTACACAGACACACAGGATATAGAGTGATAGTCCAAGGATGGATAATTTTTTCACACATAAGGAGTTGTTCAGAACTTCTTAAACAAAAATATAGAGTGATGATAATCAAGTCAGTGGTGGTAATGCACCTTTAAGCTGGTTGCCAACTGCCAATTAAATCTAAAGGAAGAAGAAGAAGAAGGACTAAAGCTCCTGATCAAATAGAGTGATGATATAGAGTGAAGTACATGGCAGTAATGCACCTGTAGGCTAGTTTCCAACCGCCAATCAAATCTAAAAGAAGAAGATAATTTTACACATATTTTTCCCACAGTAATAACTATCATCCATCCATCCATCTTCTTCCGCTTAATCCTTTTCCGGTCACGGGGGAACTGGAGCCTATCCCAGCATCTTTGGGCGAGAGGCAGGGTACACCCTGGACAGATCGCCAATCCATCGCAGGGCCATCACAGAGAGACAGACAACCATTCACTCTCACAGTCATACCTAAGGACAATTTAGAATCCCCAGTTTGATGCCAATTAACCTAACTTGCATGTTTTTGGCATGTGGGAGGGAGCCAGAGAAATCCCAGAGTAAACCCACGCAGACACGGGAAGAACATGCAAACTCCACACAGATCACTGTTGGTCGGGGGCTGGGATCGAACCCAGGATAAATACCATAATCTATCAGATTTTTTCTCACATCACATATTCATTTCTGGCTGACTGCCATTATTTCTCCTCATCCTCCTCTTCTCCCGGTCTCTATGATGTCTAACAGGTTCATAATTACCAGGCTGTGGTCCCTCATATGGGTACAGACTTATATTTTCTCCTGTTCAGAGGCTAAAGGACTGCAGATTGTCATTAGCGGCAGAGAGCTGGTGGGCTGCCATTTTAGAGGAGGAGCTGACTCTAGATTAACACTGACTCCGGATACAGTCCGTTACGGCTGTGATCCAGTCTCCGCAGCATAGTTCCCATTCTTGTCAATGTTCTAATCCCCACCTGGTCTGGACCATTGCGGAACCGGATTCAGCTCGCTAATGAAATGTAACGAGTCTATTTTTGACGGATGCCAGATCCAATCCACAAGGAAATGCCACGGTATCTCGTGGTATTTAATAGCTGTTTGTTCATTAAAAATGATTTGAGGATCATCTATTATTTTCTGAGGTCTCCTCCTCTACCACTGTGTCAGAGAGGATAAAAACTTTGACATAACATACAAACACTTCATAGAATTAAAATTAGTGGGCTATTTACTGTACATATTATTAGAGCACAAAAATCCAGGTGGGGAGCCGGTACATCATGCTTCCTTGTTGTTATAACGTGATTGTAATCTGTTCTCCTTGGTATCGCTCAGGTCTTCTCAAGATCTTGGGTTATTTTATATAATTATCACACCATCTTGTATTTCAAACTTTGCTCTTATCCATGCCACTTCAAAACATTAATCCTGAACCTCTGAAAAAAAACAAAAAAAAAAAAAAACAACCCACATTAAAAGTTGTTCTAAAACTGGATTTACACTGACTCTGGATGCAGCCCGTTATGGATGCAGTGCGGACAGAGCCTTGCGTCCGTCCCTACCAGCTCCATTTGTGTTTTGAAGCAGCATGGGTAAGAAGAGGGTTCGAAATACAAGATTGCACAACAATTATATAAAATAATGCGAGATCTCGGGAGAGACGAGAGAAGGACTGAGAAGGACCGATTGCAATCATGTGATAACAACAAGGAAGCGTGATGTACTGGCTCTCCACTGGGATTTGTGTGCTCTAATCATATGAAAGCAGCCCATCCATCTATCTATCTTCTACCGTTTTTCTGGAGGTCCGGGTCACGGAGGCAGCAGTTCAAACAGAGAAGCCCAGACTTCCCTCTCCCCTGCCACCTGCTCCAGCTCTTCAGAGAGGATACCAAGGCGTTCCCAGACCAGCTGGGAGACATAGTCTCTCCACCGAGTCCTGGGTTTGCCCCGGGGTCTCCTCCCAGTGGGATGTGCCTGAAACACCTCAAGTGGGAGGCGTCCAGGAAGCATCCTAATCAGATGCCCATACCACCTCAACTGACTCCTTTCAATGTGGAGGAGCAGCGGTTCTACTCTGAGCCTCTCCCGGATGACTGAGCTTCTCACCCTATCTCTGAGGGTGAGTCCAGCAATCCTACGGAGAAAGCTCATTTCAGCCGCTTGTATCCGCGATCTTGTTCTTTCGGTCATTACCCAAAGCTCGTGACCATAGGTGAGAGTAGGAACATAGACTGACTGGTAAATCGACAGCTTTGCCTTAGAGCTCAGTTCCCTCTTCACCACAACAGACCGGTACAACGTCCGCATCACTGCAGATGCTGCTCCAATCCGTCTGTCAATCTCTCGCTCCATTTTCCCCTCACTCGTGAACAAGACCCCAAGATACTTAAACTCCTCCACTTGGGGCAGGAGCCTGTCCCTAACCCAGAGAGGACAATCCACCTTTTTCCGGCTGAGGACCATGGACTTGGACTTGGAGGTGCTGATTCTCATCCCAGCCGTTTCACACTCAGCGGCAAACCGTCCCAGCAATAGCTGTAGGTCATTGCTGGATGAAGCCAACAGGACAACATCATCTGCAAACAACAGAGATGAGATCCCGTGGTCACCAAGCATGACACCCTCCATTCCCTGGCTGCGCCTAGAAATCCTGTCCATAAAAATTATGAACAGGATCGGTGACAAAGGGCAGCCCTGGCGGAGTCCATCTCTCACTGGGAATGACTCCGACGGAGTGTTGGCAATACGAACCAAACTCTCACAATGGTCGTACAGAGACCGAATAGCTCATAACAACAACCCCGATACCCCATACTCTCAAAGCACCCCCCACAAAAAAACACGAGGGACGCGGTCAAATGCCTTCTCCAAGTCCACAAAACACATGTAAACTGGTTGGGCAAACTCCCACAAACCCTCAAGAATTCTTGAGAGGGTAAAGAGCTGGTCCGATGTGCCACGGCCAGGACGAAAACCACATTGCTCCTCCTGAATCCGAGGTTCGACCAACGGCCGGACTCTCCTCTCCAGTACCTTGGCATAGACCTTCCCAGGGAGGCTGAGGAGTGTGATCCCTCTAAAGTTGGAGCACACCCTCCGGTCCCCTTTTTTGAAGAGAGGAACCACCACCCTGGTTTGCCATGCCAAAGGCACTGCCCCCGACCTCCACGCAATGTTGCAGAGGCGTGTCAACCATGACAGCCCAACAACATCCAGGGCCTTGAGGTACCTTGAAAGTAGCCCGTTAATTTTAATTGTGTGAAGTGTTTGTATGTTATGTGTTTTTAGCTTACAAAGCTAACTGTTTTCAGCCGATTTTCGGCAATTTTATGGTCTATTTATGGTCAGTTTTCTCCGTCATCATCAAGATGGACAATAAATCTTACTCAAATGGATATATTGGACCCTTTGCAGTACAAATGGACCATATTTGTGGAACAATCATTGATTCTGGGATGGCAACAAGCTACTTTCGGTAAGTCACTTGTTCAAGCTTATCCTAACGTTACCTGGTTAAAAGTTATATTTCAGTCCAGTGTTATCTTTCTGAAATCTGTTTTTAATAACTAAATAGACATTCAAGCCATATATAGCAAACTGTGCACAGCAGGCTAAAATTACTTTTCTTCTATCTACAGTAGGGGTAGGTTCAAAAGATTGATTTAACAATTTGAATCGATCCACGTTTGACTGAGCTGATATCAAGCCACAAAATTCGCAGATTGATCTTTTAATATCATAATTTTACAGTCTGTGAAACACAAAACGCAAGCAGCCGGCTGAAGTCTCATGTCATGAGCATTTGCGTGAGAGTTCCATGCGCTGCATGCTCACATTACTTCTGTGTTTACATTTGGCAAGCAGCCACAGAGCGGACTTGCCAACTTTATAAAGGGTATGCATATGATGTCACTGAAGGGAACTCATGTCAGTTAAAAAACACCGAGTGGCAAAAATGAGTGGCAGCATTAAGGGTGTATGCAGTAAAACACAAAAAATACATACAATATTCAGTCACAGCAGTACACAGAATACCTGGTTGTATTGTGGAGAGTTAATCTTAGCATTCTATCTTGATTAATTGTCAAAAAATTAAATAAATAAATAATTAAAGGCTCTGAATCAGTTCTTCTCTTACCATGTGCTCCTTGGTCTTTACCCACACATCACTACAGTCAAGTGAATAGTGTGGTATTAACATCTAAATTAACCCCTTGCACTCTGGTCAATTTCCCTAAAAACGCCTAAAAATAACATACCCAAAGTAAATCAAAAGCTGTTCTTCAACCCTTTGCAGCATCTTCATGGGGTTGGTCTCATTTAAAAGAAAACACTTTGAATTTTTTGGCAAAACAGTCATAATCTCTCTAAGTGCTCCTGCCACTGAGTAACAGTCATCTAAACATACTGAATCTGAAGAAAATAAAGTTCGCCTGGGTGTTTTTTTTAGATACAAATGCTTGTATATAACACACAGCTGTCAGATACTTGCTTGAAAATGCAACAGAAATGTAGAACCAAGTGTTATCCAGCTGAGGTCAAAATTTTGTAACAATACCACAAAAATTGAATATATTACACAGCTTTTTTCTCAGGTTGTTCCCAGGCGTTTTTGAACTGTGCCAAATTGTGCCAAATGGCACAGTTTGCAAAAATGTCTATAACTTTTGAATGCTTCAACATAGAAGCTTTGTCTTGGGCTCTAATGAAAGGTGACACTCAGGGCTGTGTGTGTGTGTGTGTGTGTGTGTGTGGGGGGGGTTGTTTATTCATTCATGAATGAACAAACAAGCCCCCCACACACAAAGAAGCATGCCACATAAAAAATGTGTGGCCTTTTTTTACAAGAAAAAATAACCTACAGTGCAATAAAAATTATACTAAAATATTTGCAATGTAGAGGATAACAACTCCCCCCCCCCCACAGAGGAGCTCAGCGCACAAAAAACGGTCCATCATGTGGCTATGACGCACCGTTGTAATTACCGATCGGTCAAAAGTCATTTTTACCTCCGCCAGGCCGCAGGCCAGGAGGTTATGTTTTTGCCGGGGTTTGTCTGTTTGTCTGTCTGTTGGTTAGCAAGATAACTCAAAAAGTTTTGGACGGATTTTGATGAAACTTTCAGGCGTTGTTGGAAATGGTACAAGGAAGAACTGATTAAATTTTGGGGATGATCCGGATCACCGTCTGGATCCAGGAATTTTTTAAAGGATTCTTTAACATTGTGAGATAGGGCCATTTTCAACATGTGTGCAGGTGCAATGGAGGGCGCTGGTTGTCTTGTCTGACGAACACGATCTCCACGTTCTTCAAAGTTTTAGTCACAAAAGCACACGGAAAACAGTGGTGGGCAGGGCCCGGCAGCATGCCTGTGTTTGAACTGAGACGGGCAGCTGTCCGGCGCGGGATTATTTGGCAGAAATTCCCCGGGCAGCCATAGGGGCTGCGCAAAAACAAGCTCTCTGCCAGGGAAGCTTCCAAATCCTCTTTTGCCGCGGAGCGCAACCCCAATAAAACCCACGGCAACCTGTCTACCCAATTTGCATCCGTCAGTGAACCCCTGAGTGCTGCTTTCAATGATCTATGAAAACGCTCGAATAACCCATTGGCCTGTGGGTTGTACGCGGTCGTGCGATGAATTGCAACGCCCGCAGCCTGGGAGTTTGGAGATGGAGGAGATGGACACAACAGCAACACTTGAGTTTATTACCTCCGCCAAGGAGGTAATGCTTTTACTACTGAATCACTAATCCTATCATTGTGAATCCAATTGCTAGTCATATGTTTTCATGGTCAAGGAATCTGAAAACGTACACACAAACACTGTATGGGGGGAACTGTGGCGCTTGGCGGAGGTCTGCGCTCTCCGAGTGCTTTTCTAGTTATTACTATTTTCATTGATAAAGAATAATTTAGCTTATAACACTTACCTGTCCACAACAGCAGTGTCGTTGGCGAACATCTGTTCCTCATTGTCAGACGAACATGAAGCTGGTCCGCTTGTTACGGACTCGTGGTTCTGGTCACGCGACCCGGTCAAACCATCCCCGCTTCCATGATTGTGGTTTTGGCGAACGATTTTTCAAAACAAATAAGAACAGGAGTAATAAAAAAAGACTGGCTAACGCTACCGTTACACACAGGTCTCAATGTGTGTCACCCAGCGGCTTAGACAAAACAGATTTTACGCACGGGATGCACACGTTTCAATCGTCGAACTTCTCTGCTTCAATTGGCTCGTTGTATTCGCGGTCGTTGGTAGGCAGGTCCTTCTTGCTAGGTTTTCAGTCATTGGTTCTTCAAGGTTTCAGAAACCCAATTCAAGGTTCTTATTAGTCGAATGAGAGGTCAATCAAATCTAAACCAATCAAAACACTCCTTTGGCTTTCTGTTCGCGGCTGTGTCTGTACTGGAAGAACGGAAATGCAGCTTTTTTTTTTCAGTGCGCACTGAGACGCACTAGGACGCAGAGACGTGACCGCCCACGGTATCCCGGAGTGCAACAGGTTAAAAAAGTACTCTGTGCACTGCTGTGACTAAATATTTTGTGGGATGTTTATGTTTTGCTGGATACAAAATAAAGCTCTCACGTGTCATTGCCACTCAGTGCTGTGTTGCTATGGTAACTGTCCTATAACTGCCAAAACTTCTGTTCCAATGCATCTGTTATGTTTAGAAATGAGACACAGACAGTGAATGTTGACCGTACTCTCCTTTATTCAACACACAATTAACTATGTACAGAAGATTGGCGCCGTATGGCCCACAGCGAGCTCGCCACATCATCATGCCACCTACGGCGAGTCACCAAGTCCAAACACCACATTTCCCCCCTTTGAAAACCCCAAAGAACTTTGTACAGCTACCTGGGCACCTGGGTAGACTACCAGTATGCTCGTGTGACCGAATAGGTTATTCTGCCACTGTTGTCGGTCACGTTCTGGCTACACTCAAAAGTTTGTCACAAAGTCCTTTAGGTGGCGGGGTCTCTATCAAACCTGGGCCAAACGGTGCTCGGGCTGCGCTGCTGCCACTAGCCCCAGTGGATGCTCCTCATGAGTTATGGGTCCTGTGTCGCCGAAGTCCCATCCTGATCTCATCATGTCCACAGCCATGTACTGATCTGGGGCCACTGTCGGCACCACTTTCCTCAGGCAGTTGGTGTGCCACCATGACCCATCAGTGAGGCAAAAGGTGGCTGGGCCCAGCTGTTCTGTGATCAGCATGGGCTTTGTCCAAAATGACTGCAGCTTGTGGGTGCGGTTGGGGCTCCAGATCCGAACCCAATCCAGCACCACAAGTCTGGGTCGCTTTGCCCAGCATTTCCTGTCAAGCCTCTGTTTCATTCGCCATTGCTGTTCAACCACCCTCCCCCTAGGTAATGGTCTTTCTGTCGGGATAGCCTCCGATGGGGGATGTAGTTGGTCCAGGGAAAGACACATTTCACGTTCTAGCATTAGTAGGGCCGGGGAGCATCTTGTCGTGGCATGAAGCATCGCTCTGAAATGTAGCAGGGCACTCTGTACTGCGGCTGAGAACGGGAACCCATCCGCTAGATGTGCCCTGAGACCATTCATGAGGATCTGGTTGAATCCCCCCCATTCATCTGCAGGTGGTAGAAGGCAGTTTTAATGTGCTTGATGCCTCTTTCTCTCATGAATGTCTCAAAATCTGTCGAGGTGAATTGCAGTCCGTTGTCCGTTGTGATGGCATCTGGCACACCCCAGCAGGTGAAGAGGGAGTTGAGGAACTCGGAGACTACATCTGTGGTAACCGAGTCGGTGGGCAACACCTCGGGCCATTTTGAGTGAAGGTCGTATGTAGTGTTGGGAGTAACGCATTACAATGTAATGCCATTACTTTTGCAGTAACATGCTGTGTGATGAAATTACTGTTTAAAAATTCAGTAATGCATTACAGTTACTGAAATTTGATCAGATGCGTTACTCGTGTTACTCGTTTTATTAATAAGGATAGATATTTTTGCCGCAAATAAATACACACTGCCCCTATGTAGCTAATGCAGTTGTCAGTCAACGTAACCTGTTACAAAGAGCCTGTTCACTGCTGCAGCCAGCAACCACAAATGGAGCTTGCTCCTGCTGGGAAAAGATGAAGCTACTTTGTTTTTGTGGAAATAGATTATTTTTCCTTTGTCACAGTTAAGGACAAAAGCATATTGGTAGGTTGCAAAGTAAAGTGCGGTTGAGACCGATTGCAATCTTCAGAAGAGCATGAGAACAGTAACAAGATTCAACAAAGCTAGTGCTATGCTATGCTAACAACACCGTGTAGTGGATCTATATTATCTGAACATTCACAGCTGGATTTCAAGCACAGGTATGTATCTGGACAGTTTGTGACCCAGCAAGAATTAAACCTGACCGATTGCCAGATACGTCGTTACAGAATGAAGATCTGATAACAGTCATTTTCCATCAGACAGTTGAGACTGTGATCCACTGAAGTTAAAACACATTTACTTGCTACCTGGATAAAGATTATTCAAAAATGGATTTGATCTCCAAAAGGAATTTAAGGGACAGGATCATGTCTCTGTCACAGCAGACATTTGGACTGTGGATAATTGACATTTTCTTTGAATCACTGCACATCGGATTAAATCCATAATATAAAGGTAAGAAACGTTGACAGCTTTATGCATTGTTGCCAACTCACTCTTTTGGAGTGATTCTCACTCTTTTTTACCTCTCTCTCACTCCACAAACCCTATTTCTCACTCCAAAATGAGGAAATTACTGGTAATTTTGTGTAGACTTTCTTCAGATTTTCCCACAATAAGAGCTCTCAAGACAGGATAAAGCAGACTGAACATGTTCTAAAAGCTCGGTCTGAAACAGTCTTGTTTTCAGCCTGACATTAATAAGTCTGTAATGTAATCCATTAATTAAATTATCTTGCTCTGTGTGCCAGATGATTTAAATATGTATTTAAAAGTAACGTGAAAGTTATGTTTCCAAGTACTGTAACTAGTTACTTTAATCATGCAGTAATTGGTAAGTAACTCAGTTACTTTTGAAAAGAAGTAACTAGTAACTGTAACTTGTTACTGTTTTTTAGTAACTTGCCCAACACTGGTCAGATGCAACTAATAGGAAGCGTTGGTGCTGGGGGGGGGCGCTATGTAGCTCGCCCCATATGTCCAATTGGACGTGTTTCCATGGGGCCAATGGCCACGGTAATGGTTGCAGAGGTGGTGATGGTGTCCCGCCAGTTTTCCCGCTGGTCAGGCAGGGCATACAGTCCTTCACCATGTTCTCTATGTCCTTGTCGATGCCTGGCCACCAGACCGAACCTCTACACCATTGTTTGACTCTGACGACACCAAGGTGGCCCTTGTGTACCATGGTCAGGTTGCGGCCCCTTAGAGCCTCTGGAATCACCATGCAGCGGCCTCTTGCTACACAGACGTCTTTCCAGCATAACAAATTGTCCCTGACTCTGTGGAAGGGTGCCAAGCACGCTGTCATGTTGAGGTTGTTAAGGTTTATCCTTGTCACCATTTGTCATGTTTAGCAATGAGGCACAGACAGCAAATGTCGACTGTACTTTCCTTTATTCAACACACATCTAGCTATGCACAGAAGACTGGCACCGTATGGCCCACGGCGAGCTCGCTACATCATCATGCCACCTATGGTGAGTTACCAAGTCCAAACACCACAGCATCCCCTCTATTTATCAACAAAAGTCACCGTGAAAGACTGTGCTCAACAGTTCCTGAATATTTTTCATAAAGCGGGGATAAACGCTTTTGTCCTACATGCAGCGTCGTGTTGGAACATAAAAGTCAACAATTGATAAAAAATTTTCAAACAGAAAACACACGGAGAACAATAACAGACCAGAGAGGGAGACTGCCGCAGCTGCTGGGGGTAAGTAAAATATCATTGTTTTTTTTAACATCTGTGTCGTAAATTAATAATTCATTCATGAAAATGGCAGAATTAATAAAGGTTGCAGTACAATAAGCAATTTGTACTCAATAGAACTAAACTGAAATGACCAAATCTACCAGCAAATGAATTAAAACCCTTTTCAAAAATTGAAAGTTAATTTGTAGTTAAAATATAAACAACAAAAAATAAAAGAACCTAAATTATTAAACCCTACTGAGGTGTGGGGATCTAAAAATATGATTACTAATTTTACTTTGAAATATATTTTCCTTTTCATCTCCCCTTAAGATCTGTGAGAGACTGGGTTTCCACTCCAAGGTCCATCCTGCACTGAGACGTTCCTGCTTCGTTGTGGATTTCAGCACATAAGAAGACCTGAAATTTTTCAGGGTTCTTAGTTTTCAAATTCAAGATTCAAGGAGGTGCTGCCATAATTTGCTCCATACTCTTACATGCATTCAGTACAATTTAGTTGTTGTAATGGCTAATTCTTTTATTTATCTTTTTTATTTAAGTTTTCAGCAAGAATACCAGACTGGTGGCGTAGGGGTAGAGCATCCTCCCCATAACCGGAAGGTTGGGGTTCAAGTCCCGGTCGGGTCATGCCAAAGACCATATAGAAGTGGAACTTCCTGCTGTCCAGCTTGGTGCTCAGCAAAAATGGAACGGAGGAGGGAAATGTGGGCGGAAGTGGCTCAGGAGGTAGAGTAGGTCGTCCAATAACCAGAGTGTTGGCGGTTTGAGTCCTGCTCCCCCAGCCTTCTCGCCGTTGTCTCCCTGGGCAAGACACTTGACCCACCTTGCCCCCAGTGTCCATGACACTGGGTATGAATGTGCACAAATGTTCGGTAGTAGTTGGAGAGGCCGTTGGTGCGGATTGGCAGCCATGTTTGTGTCAGTCTGCCCCAGGGCGGCTGTGGCTACAGTAGTAGTTTACTGCTACCATTGTCTGTCTGTGGAGTAAATGAATAATGGATTTTCATTGTAAAGCACTTTGGGTTTCTTGAAAGCCGCTATATAAATGCAAACCATTGTTATTATTATTAATACTATGTTGGCCAATTTTTGACAATTTTCCTGAGCATTTAATTCTAAATAAATCACTGTTAAACAGGAATTTTTTGGATATCCTGTGCTTTTCTTATGGTGTTACATAGAACAGCATAACTGTAAACTATGGAAAAAGCAGCTACTTTAAAATCTGTACTTCCTCACACAACTTTCAGTGCAAAAAACCTCTAAAAGTATCGCAACTTTTTGGAAAAGCTCCCACAAATTCAGGCTTTTTGGGCCACAACAATCACAAAAACAGCCGACGAAATCCTGGAGGGACCGAAATACAGTGAGATTATATATACAGTACATGCTTCATGCACTGAATTTGTTTACTTACTTTGGGTTGTTAACTTGACACTACACACCCTTTGCACTAAAGAAAGCACTTGTTAGTGTTTTGTGAAATCATAAGTTAAATAATAAAAAATTGGTCGCTCGGAGCTGCCCTTCCCAAGAGGATGAGATGCTTTGCTGGGGTGGAGTTGCTAATCTGCTGGAAGTCACACCAAGTGTGCGCTCCCACCCCTTTGTGCAGAATCTCTGCCTTTGTCCGCTACCACTGCTGCCATCTGCCTCCTCCTTGCCAAAGCCAGCCTTGCAGCCGCCTATTCTCTCTCCAGCAGAATGGGGAGAGTTCTGCGGTAGCAAGCTGGTGTTCGGGGGCCCTGGCTGGAAGGAAGGCTCCGGGAGATGCTGTTCCTCTCGACGCCACGTACCACCACTTGCTCTGGCTCCTCCTGAGATTGCTCCAGCTGTTCGCGAGGTGTGTGTCACAACTCCAGTTGTCCCCAAAGTGCACACAACAACTCCAGCCATTCCCGAGGTGTGCACAACAGCTTCTGCTGTCCCCGAGGCACACGCAATGGCTCCCGTTGTTTCAGAGGTGCACACAACGGCTCCCGCTGTTCCCAAGGTGCATGGTACAGCTCCAGTTCTCTCCTTGGCACACACATCAGCTCGCACTCCACCAATTTCACTTGTCATCATGCCATCAGTGCCGGCTCCCACGTCTCCTGTGCTGGTGCCCATGTCTGCTGCTGCACCTCAGACTGTCTCATCTGCTGTTCCTCCCTCCAGCATCTCCTGAGATGGTCATCACCTCTCCTGTAGCAGAGTCACTGGGGTCCTCGCCGGCAGTGGAGCAGGAGTTAAGGCAAGTACTTTATTTTGTATTCTTAACAGCTATACTTAAAAAGTCTTGCCAAACTCCTGATGGGGGAACCCAGTTGCAGCTTTCATCAGCTTCTAGCCTTCCTCCGCTGGGTTCCACTGCCTGTTCCTGTACTGACCCGTCCTCCATCTCTTCCTTCACGTCCGAGGTGTCTGTGTCAAAGATGATGCTTCATGCCACAGCTTTGTCATCATCCGAACTGCATGTTCCACCCGTCATCCCAGAGGTCATGGGACCTCCACCTGTTGTCCCAGAGGTCATGAGACCTCTACCCGTTCTCCCAGAGGTCATAGGACCTCCAAATGCTGTCCCAGAGGTCATGGGACCTCCACCCGCCATTTCAGAGGCTGGGGGGTCTCTATCTGCTGTTTTTAAGGTCAGTGTATCACTGTTGCTTGCTTCTGAACTGGGGGCTCCAGTATTACTGCCCCTAGAGCCAAAAGCTCCTGTGCTACCTGCAGAGCCAGGAACTCCTGTGTTGATATCTCCTGAGCATGAGGGTTCCATGTCATCCCCTGAGTTTAAAGTTTCCATGTTATCAGCTCCAGAATTTAAAGGGTCCATGTTTTCACCTCCCGAGTTTAAAACCCCACGTTGTTTTCTTTTGTGCAAGAGGTTCCTATGTTATCACCTGTGTTAAAAGTACCTGAGTTCAACGCCCCCACAGTGCCGTGTTATCTGTCTGGTGGCCCTTGGACTTTGGTAGGCCACCCGACACGCTGTATTCATCCATCTGGTGGCCCTTGGACTTTGGTAGGCCACCCGACAAGCCGTGTTCATCCATCTGGTGGTTGTTGGACTTTGGTAAACCACCCAACAGGCTGTGCTCATCCGTCTGGTGGCCCTTGGACTTTGGTAGGCCACCCGACACACCGTATTCGGCCTTCTGGTGGTCTTGGAACTCTTGCCGTCCGCCTGATGAACATTTTTCCTTGTTTTTTGTTCTTGTTTGGTTCTGCCTTGCCTATGTCTTTCTCCTCCCGCCCTATTGGGATGTTTTTTGTTTTTTTTTTGTTTGGAGGGCATCTGGAATCCACCCTTGAGGGAGGGCTCTGTCATAGTCGGGGCATGATTACAGGATCATGCCCACGATTTATATTCAGTTTTGTTCTGTTTTTCCTCTGATTTGCATTTATCATGAGTATTTATTTGCATTTATTGCCCTCTGTGTTCTCCTGAGTCCCCTGTTGTTGTCTTCTGTGTCTGCCCCTGTTTGGTCCTGCGTCTCTGTTTACCTTTTGTCTCCGTCCTTCATGTTTTCCATACCTATTGCCATTCCCTGCATCTCTGATTGCCCTTAATTATGCCCACCTGTTTCTTGTTGCCGTGATCCCCCCCCCCCCCCCCGTCTATTTATGTGTGTCTCAGCCTGTGTCCTGTGTGGTGTCCTTGACTTTTGTTGCCATTTCACACGCTCCTGCCAAACCAGTCCTGTATGTCATAGCCTGTGTCTTCCTGCCTGTGACCTAGTGTCTGAGCCTGCCATGTTTTTCCCTTTTGTTTCAGCCCATGAGCTGTATTAATTTTTATTTTTGTTATTAATAAATAATGGTTTACCAGATTTGCCTGACACTTTGGCCTTTCTCTCCATCCTTGCCCCAGAGGGGCAATCCTAGCAAATTCCATGTGATGTGGATTACTAATCACCCCCTCTTTAGACTAAATAATATGGACCAAATATACTCAAATCAAAAATAATTATAAATTTTGTGGGCACCAGTTCAGCATCAGTTAACCTAACGATGGGCTTAAACAACACTTCAGGACTTCATTTGTCTCTGTGTTAAAATTAACATCTCAGATTACATCTGTCAGTGTTGAATTAAATATAACAAGCCCCACACTACACCTGTGGCTGTGGCACAGGTGCAGTGTAGCCGACTACTGATCAGAGGGTGAGGGGTTCGATTCCCGCTCCTTGAGCAAGACACTGAAGCCCCAGTTGCTCCAGGGGGGGTCAGGCCAGCGCTTGTGTATGGCAGCTTCACCACCATCAGTGTGTGAATGTGTGTGTGAATGGGTGGATAGCATGATCTGTAAAGCGCTTTGGTCATCCAGAGATGAGAAAAATGCGCTATATAAGTGATTTACCATAAAAAAATGTACCAGATATACAATGAAAACTAACATAACTACAAAGAACGCCACCTATAAAACACTTTTATATGCATCATTTTATCATTTACCAGGATGCACACTGTAATTTAATTCAATTCAACTTTATTTATATAGCGCCATTTCACAACAACAGTCATCTCATAGCACTATCAACTGTAGGGGGGAACCCCCACAGTTGCAGAAAGACCCCAGCAATCAGGCGATCCCCTGTGAGCAAGCACTTGGCGACGGTGGAGAGGAAAAACTCCCTTTTAACAGGAAGAAACCTCCAGCAGAACCAGGCTTAGGGAGGGGCAGTCATCTGCTGCGACTGGCTGGGGGGTGAGGGGATAGAGAAGAAGAAAAGAACAGACATGTAGAGAGCAAACAGCACGATGGGGACTCAATCTATGGGAGAGAACAAACAAATGTTAATGACCAGCAAAAAAAATATTTCATAGAGAGTGAGGAAAGGAGTGAGGCCCAGTGCATTACTGGAGGTCCCCCGGCTGACTAAACCTATTAGCAGCATAACTAAGGGAGGGTTCAGAAACACATGATCCCTCCCTAATTGTAGGCTATATCAAAAAGGTAGGTTTTAGCCCTATTCTTAAAAACAGAGATCGAGTCTGACTCCCGAATCCAGATTGGCAGCTGATTCCACAGGAGAGGAGCTTGATAACTGAAGGCTCTGCCTCCCATTGTACTTTTGGAGATTCTAGGTATTACAAGTAATCCTGCATTTTGGGAGCGTAGTGCTCTGTTAGGATAATACGGTAGTATCAGATCTTTTAAATAAAAAGGAGCCTGATTGTTTAGAGCTTTGTAAGTAAGAAGAAGGATTTTAAACTTAATTCTAAACTCTATGGGAAGCCAATGAAGGGAGGCCAGAACCGGAGAGATATGATCTCTCTTTCTAGTACCTGTTAAAACTCTTGCTGCAGCATTTTGGATCAGCTGAAGACTTTTTAAAGATGTTTTAGGACAGCCTGATAATAAAGAATTACAATAATCTAATCTCGAGCTAACAAAAGCGTGGATCAGTTTCTCAGCATCACTCTGAGACAAGATGCTCCTAATCTTGGCAATATTACGCAAATGATAGAAGGCAGTCTTAGAAACAAATTTAATATGTGAATTGAAGGACAAATCCTGATCAAAAATAACTCCAAGGTTCCTCACAGAGCTATTAAGAGAAAGAGTAACTGCATCCAAACTGAAAGTTTGATTTGGAAAGGAATTTCTAAGATTTTTTGGACCAACAAGAATGACTTCAGTCTTATCTGAATTTAATAGCAGGAAATTACAAGTCATCCAAGCTTTGATTTCCTTAAGACAGGCTTCTAACTTGGCTAATTGATTACTATCATCTGGCTTCATTGACAGGTATAATTGTGTGTCATCTGCATAACAATGAAAATGTATACAGTGCTTTCTAATAATGTTGCCTAACGGAAGCATATATAAACTAAAAAGAGAGTAGGGCCTAGCACAGATCCCTGTGGAACTCCATGACTAAGCTTTGAGCTGAAAGAAAACTCATTATTTACATGAACAAACTGGAACCTATCAGATAAATAAGATCTAAACCACTGCAACGAAGTTCCATTAAGTCCAACATAGTGTTCTAATCTATCAAGTAGAATATTATGATCAATAGAATCAAAAGCTGCACTAAGGTCTAAAAGGACAAGTACAGAAACTAGTCCATTATCAGATGCAATGAGGAGGTCGTTAGTGACCTTCGCTAAGGCTGTTTCAGTACTATGATGGATTCTAAAACCAGATTGAAACTCTTCAAGTAAACCATTCCCTGCAGGTGGTCAAATAATTGCGTAGCAACAACTCTTTCTAAGATTTTTGAAATGAAAGGGAGATTAGAGATTGGTCTATAGTTAGCTAAAGCTCCTGGATCTAGCGTTGGCTTTTTGAGTAAGGGTTTAATTACAGCCATTTTAAAAGCCTGCAGTACATGGCCTAAAGTTAATGAAGAATTGATTATATGAAGAATAAAGCTACCAATAAGTGGGAAGACTTCTTTAAATAACCTGGTAGGAATAGGGTCTAAAAGACAAGTTGAAGGTTTGGATGAGGAAACTATTTTGTCTAACTCACAAAGGTCGATTGGAGTAAACTCATCAAGACAGACATCAATAGAAGGAGTTGTAGTAGTTGCAGTATTTAAGTTAACTGTGGGAAGAATCTGATTGATTTTATCTCTGATGGATGAAATTTTATTATTGAAAAAGTTCATAAAGTCCTGACTAGTAAGCTCTAAGGGAATGCTAGGATTGACAGAGTCCTGACTCTTTGTCAACCTGGCTACAGTACTGAAAAGAAACCTGGGATTATTCTTGTTCTCTTCTATTAATGCAGAGTAATAACTCGTTCTAGCTTTTCTAAGAGATTTTTTATAAATTAAAAGATGATTTCTCCAAGCTAAATAGATTTCATCTAAATTAGTAGAGCGCCATTTTCTTTCTAATTGACGAGTCTTCTGTTTTAAGCTACGAGTTTCTGTGTTGAAGCAAGGAGTTAGAAATCTCTGATTAGACTTTTTCTTTTTTAAGGGGGCCACCAAGTCTAGAGCCTGATGCAGAGAAGCTGAAACACTATCCACCATGTTATCAATTACAGAAGGAGCAAGCTGTCTATAGCTTATTTCCGTTGTGTTGACACATGGCATAGAGGAAACAATCTGCATAAATTTGGAAACAGCATCATCTGAGAGGCATCTACTGTGATAATATTTTTCTTTAGGAGCCAAATAGTCAGAAATAGTAAAATCAAAGGTTAACAGACAATGGTCTGACAGTACAGGGTTATGAGGAGACACTACAAGATTTTCTATTTCTATGCCATATGTCAGAACAAGGTCCAATGTATGGTGGAGGTAATGAGTAGAATTTCCTACTTTCTGAGAAAACCCAATCAAGTCTAATATTGAATTAAAAGCCACATTAAGGCAGTCACTATCTACATCCACATGTATATTAAAGTCCCCTACTATAATTATTCTATCAGATTTCAGCACTAAATCAGCTAAGAAATCAGCAAATTCGGATAAAAATTCTGAGTAGGTTGATGGGGGACGATAAACTATGGCAAATAAAATTGGGTTTAACCTAAAATTGCTAAAGTGCCCAATACTGAGGACCAGGCCCTCAAAGGAATTATAACATGTTTTTTGCTTTACATTAACTAGTAATTTGGAATGGTAAATTGTTGCTACTCCTCCTCCATGACCAGAACTTCTGGGATTTTGACAGTTTAAATAACCAGAGGGAGTTGATTCATTTAAACCAACATAATCCTCTTGCCCTAACCAAGTCTCTGTAAGGGAAATTAAATCAATCTGATGATCAATTAACAGATCATGGACTAACAGAGACTTGGGAGTTAGAGACCTTATACTTAATAAACCACATTTAATTTTTAAATTATGAGGAGGAACAGAGGCCAAATCATTCAATTTAGAGGCTTTATGTTTAATTTGAGTTTTACCAATATTTTGCTTTATCACTTTGGGATGCTTATACATTATATTTTTATTTACTTTGGAGGGAGCAGACAACAATTCTCTGATGGGGAAGACAGGGGCTAAGCTGAGGGGTGGCGGATGAAGAGGAGCTGCAGAGAGGCGTGTAAGACTGCGACTCTGCTTCCTGGTCCCAACTCTGAGTAGTCAGGGTTTTGGAAATTTGGATAAAAAAGATGCCAGATTGTTAGATAAATGAGAAGCACCGTCCAAAGTGGGATGAATGCTGTCTCGTCTCATAAGACCAGGTTTTCCCCAAAAAGAGCTCCAATTGTCAATGTAGCCCACGTCATTTGCAGGACACCACACAGACAGCCAGCGGTTCAAGGATGACGAGCGGCTAAACATGTCATCACTGGTCAGATTGGGGAGGGGCCCAGAGAATACTACAGTGGCAGACATCGAATACTATAGTAGAATACTATAGTGGCAGATAATTTAAAAAAAAAAGTTTATGCAGCATAAATACAAGGGGGAGGGGGGCTGAAAAGTTGATAGGCTGACCATGATGTAGTGGTCAAATTTGACCAGATGTGATTTAATTGTACCCATACTCTTTACAGTTCCCTCACTTTCAGCTCTGCTCTGCCCTCTTGTTCCTCAGCCACTGAAGCACAAATTCTACTGGCTCAGCACCTACGAGCATAACTTCTTCTTAATCAGCCTATGAACTTTTCAGCCCCCCCCCCCCCCCCCATAGAATGTTATGATGACTTTTAGTTATCCACAATGACATAAATTCACCAATTATGTTAGTTGTAATGCACTTATTATGTATGGTAAAATACCTGGGTGAAGGATGAGGCAAGACGACTGGACGAACACAGCTTTACTGATGGAAGACAACAGCGGTTACACAGCACGCACCTGGCAGAGGGCACCAGTCAAAGAGGCTGCAATATGGATGCCCTCTGCTTTATATAGGGCGGTGCAGTGACGTGACGGGAAGTGCATGTCACTACACTGCACTTCACAATAATGTGCCATTTCACAATATAACATCCCCCCCTTTCAATTCAATTCAGTTCAGCTTTATTTGTATAGCGCCATATCACAACAGAAGTCATTTCATAGCACTATCAAAAGTGGGGAAAACCCCACAAAATCCAAAACCATACATACAATTGGAATCCCCCTTCCCCCCAAATTTGGGACCCGAATCACACACTAAAATAACAAAAAACAATGCACTGAAATGGCCTAACACCCTTACACAAAGCAACCTAAAATAGGGCTGACGGGTGGACTACCATACAGCCCACACGGCAGGGTGGATTATTCTGCCACCCATGTCTAAAGAAAACGTCCATACATAAACTACAATCAACAATCCCAAAATACAACATATATATATATGTGTGTGTGTGTGTGTGTGTGTGTATGTGTGTGTATGTATGTATGTATATCAGAACACAAGAACTATAAACAATTATTTACAGCACTGTTCGTTGGGTAGGAGGAGTAGAACCGGCATGGGGAGGCCCAGGGCAGCCCCTCAGCATGCGCGCCCCTGGAAGCAGCAGATCCCCGGGACGATGGCTGATCTTCCGGATGATGGAGGCTCGCTTCTTCACCACCGACTCTGGCCCTTGTTCAGCCTCGTCACCTGGAGCCTCTTCCCGGACACACCGAAGCTGATTGGCGTGCCTCGCTGAGCCATCGGACAACCTGAAGTATGCTGTGCCCAGTTTAGCCACTATGCGAAGGCACCCTCGATGTTTAGCTGGCTGTCGTTTGGCCCATCTTCGCTGTGGATATTCTTCACCCCAAACCTGAACCAAGTCCAAAATCCTCAGCAGGGCCCAGCTTGGCCTGAAGTGGTGCTGCTGAGCATGCGGTTCCTCCATGCTCATTGGTCTGGTCCCGACCTCTTCTAAAACCGTTGTAGTGTTCACCATTGTAGCTGCAGACCCTCCATTCCCCTGTGGCCAAGCTCCGGAGGCATCTGGGGCTAGCACATCGGTGTCACTCGCCAGCACAGGCGCCTCGCTGCCACGCTCGGTACCTCCCTCTGCCATTTCCCCAGTGCCGGCACTGAGACCCTCCTGCGCCGAACCTGATTGAAGCTGGTCCTGCTTGACCGCCGTGGTGTCCATTAGCCCTTCCTCTCACACAACGTCCTCATCGACCACCGGAACTAGAGGGTTCCATTGGCCACAGCCCGACCATTCATTCCCGGCATCATCTTTTATGGCGAAATCCAGTCCGTAAAATAAATCACAGCCCATGATGTTATCGCCACGGGCTGTCAAGTGGAACGTGAAGTCAACCATCTTTGCAGACTTGTACCAGACTGTTAACTCCAAAGTCCCAACCGTGCACAACCTGCCACCTCCACAACCATATAATGGCGCTGGATTACAGTGATCCCTCGCTACTTCGCGCTTCACCTTTCGTGCCCTCAGTGCATCGTGGATTTTTCAAAAATATTCATCAAAAATTCAAAATTGAGAAAAAATGGGCGGGCGCTAGCAGAAGGCAGGGAGACTACATTAGAACATCCACCTCTCTGATTACCGCTCCACTCCTCTCCGCCCACCTCTTCACCGCTCGGGAATCTCGCAAGTTGATTGGCCGAGACGTTTTACCTCGCAAGCTGATTGGCCGAGACGTTTTACCCAGCTTCTCTCCCATACCCAGTGAAGGAAGACCGCATTCATTGTTCTTTATCGCTAGTCTCGCCACGTGGAACTTTTCGCTGTTCTCTTGTGCCTTTTTGTGCGAAATAGTCTTCCCGTCAAGCCACTACGCCGCCTCCTGCAGCTTCTCCAGCTCTATCGGAAGCTGCCCTCGACGATCCTGCGCCTCTAGCACCTGAAGATGAGGCGTCACCTGAGGAGCAGTAAAGCTCTCATTAACCTGTGCAGTAAATCATCTTCATCTTGAGTTACGTATCTTGTTATAAGAATAAAAGAGTTGTAAAAACACATTTATGTACACTTTATTTACATCTACGTATGTATGTACACTTACACACACACACACACACGTATCATATGAGAGAGAGAGAGTGAGAGAATGAACGTACGTATTATTTATGGGTGACGTCATTAGGGGTGACGCTACTTCGCGGTTTTTCACTTTTCGCGGTCGGTTCTGGAACCCATTAACCGCGATAAGTGAGGGATCACTGTACTTCTAATCCTGTAGTGGGGGAAAAATTTCCTCACCGTGGCCCAGTTCAGCAACGACTCTTCCACTCCCATGTCAAGCAGCAGCGACACTTCCATGCTGTCCAATTCCACTGTGCCAAATGTGTACCTGTTTGTGCTGGGGCACACCGTATAGATGGTTGTCGGGGGCAGGCGGAGTGATTTCTTCCGTGGGCTCTCTTCGGTTGAGATACACGGCACACTCTAGCATAATGGTTCAAGCATCTACAGCTGCTACAATGTGCTCTCCTAGCCGGGCAGTCCTTAGACTTATTGCGGTGCGTCACAAACCCACAACCCTTGCAGAGGGGTTTTCCCGGGGCAGACCTTTGGCTGACAGCGTTGGCTTCTGTAGCATCGTCATCCAAGCTATCCTCGCTATCCAGGTCTGCAGCATTTGCCGTGGCAGGAGGTTCCGGTGACCGCTGTGACTGGCGCCAGATTAGCTCTGAAGCTAGCTTGTCTACGGTCTCCAGCTGGAGAGCTAGTTTGACAGATCTGGCTAATGTTAAGTAACTGGGCGCCGTGAGTAGCCTAGCCTGCAATGCGGCACTGCATGTGTGCGCCGCAAGCTGGTCACGTACCATCTCATCTTCCAACAACCCAAAGCAACACTTGCTAGCTAGCTACCTCAAGTTGGCGACAAACTAATGAATAGGCTCACCTACTTGCTGATGTCACTGGCGAAAATGAATCCTCCGGACAGTCTCGCTATCCAGAGTATGAAAATGGTTGGCTAGCAGTTCCACAACATCTTCAAAAGAGTCTGAAGCTCTGAGTGTGCATAGGACACACTGGCCCTCAATACCCAGGTTGTGAACAAGTAGTGCACGTGCTCTTAGCTTGTCAAGCTTACCGAGGTCCAGCTCGGTGATGTACGTCTGGAAAACCTCAAACCACATAGGCCAAGGCACCGGCGGTTCACCCGGGAGCTTGAGAAAGGCGCGGAGTGATGTAATACACGCCTCCATTAGTTAATCCTTGATCGCCACATGTTATGCATGGTAAAATACCTGGGTGAAGGATGAGGCAAGATGACTGGATGAACACAGCTTTATTGAATGGTGCTGGACAGCAGTTACGCAGAGGGCACCAGTCAATAATGGCACAATAATGTGCCATTTCACAATATAACAGTACTGACTTATGGCTGACTTGTGGTGTTATGGTTTGTGCCATTTTGTAAATGGAGACATTATATTGTATATCCACTGCTGTCTTTTTTTTGTTTAATAGGTAGTTTTTTGCTTGAAAATGCAGTCTCATGCAGCACATAGTGTGCCATCGAAAGACAACAATGATGTTAGCTGAAAACGCCTACATTTGATGATTTATGAGGAAAACTTCCACCAGAGATTTACAGTCAATTTCACTTTCTCACCAATGTAATGTTTTCTTAAATTAAAAAAAAAAATCTTTAAGAAACAAGGACATTTAATAGTGACTTAGAACATTTAAAAGGCAGCAAAACTCATGCTGCTATTAGGCTGCTGAATATATAAATAAACTATTGAGGAGTTAACATGCCAGCGTTGTATTGCTTGTTTCACTGGCCTAACAAATACATTAGTGCAGATTTAAAGGGGCTCAATTCAGGGGCTTTATCAAATTTGAAAAAAAAAATGGCTATTTTTGCATCACTTACATAGCCTTGCACTGTATCAATATGTCTTTCAGCTAACACTCCACCATGTTTTGTCATGTCATTTCTACAAGAAGTCGATTAGAGTCTACTTATTGTCAATTTAGGAACACTTTATAAAAGCCCATGAAGTGTTATGAAATCACTGTGTACTTTTGATGTTAAGTACTACTGTAACATAGTGTAGTACAGTGTAACTTCAAAGTAACAACCCCTGTTTTACCATAAAATTACTTTGTTGTTACCATTCAAGTACTATATACTTAGCATGTTAGTAGCCTGTAGAACCCTGTAATCATCGTATAAGAACGCTGTGGTTTCCATGCTTCAAACAGGTTTATTTATTATTATGTTTTTTTTATTATTTATTCAAATAATGTTGCGTGTAAGTACTCCAAAATTCCCCAGTTCTTGCTGTGTTCTACATTACCTTGAAATTACCGAGTACTTTCTGTGTTCCAGGCTGTATTCTTCAGTTATTTTACTCATGTCTAATTTCTCCTATATTACCTGGCACTTACAGAGTTTCAGACAGTATTCTTCAATCACTTTGCTTATTTTTAAACCATACACCCTTCCATCTTCTACTGTTTATCTGGGGGTCCTGGTCACAGGGGCAGCAGTCCAAGTAGAGAAGCAAAGAGGACCACCTGGTTCACATAGCACCATGATCCCTCCTGCAGGTGGTGAGCCCATGGGAGGGTGGATCCATGTTGCTGCTTTGAGTACAGGTCTTTGGTGTAACTTTTTTTGAGGAGGATCCACTGGACCGCTCTTGGGCCAGCTCTTCACCCAGGACCAATTTGTCTTGGGAGACCCTACTAGGGGCAAGTTGCCCCTGACAACATACTGTAGCTCCTGAGATCATTTTGGGCAGTCAAACCACCCCACCACGATAAGATGGCAACCCATGGAGAGTTGCTTATTTTTAATTTCCCCAAACTTAAAAAATAATTTTGGGGCTAAGTTAGAATGCAGTAAGTACTGAGCAATTTTGGAGTAGTTATGACTCAGCAATTAAACTGAAGAATACAACCAGAAACCCATTAAATATTGGTTAATTACAAAATTAGATCCCAGTAGGTACCATTTAATTTTGTGGTAATAATGAAACTAGAACCAAACAAGTACCTGGTAATTTCGGGGTACTTACATATACAGTGGTGTGAAAAAGTATTTGCCCCCTTCGTGATATCTCATTTTTTGTATGTTTGTCACACTTAAATATTTCAGCTCATCAAACAAATTTAAATGTTAGACAAAAATAACACAAGTAAACACAAAATGCAGTTTTTAAATGAAGGTGTTCATTATTAAAGGTAAAAAAAAAATCCAAACCTACATAGCCCTGTGTGAAAAAGTGACCCCCCCCCCCCCCCGTTAAAACATAAATTAACTGTGGTTTATCGCATCTTTGGAAAGCTGAGTTCAATTTGTCGAGCCACACCCAGGCCTGATTACTGCCACACCTGTTCTCAATCAAGAAATCACTTAAATAGGACCTGCCTGACAAAGTGAAGTAGACCAAAAGATCCTCTAAAGCTAGGCATTATGCTGCGATCCAAAGAAATTCAGGAACAAATGAGAAACAAAGTAATTGAGACCAATCAGTCTGGAAAAGGTTATAAAGCCATTTCTAAAACTTTGGGACTCCAGCAAACCACAGTGAGAGCCATTATCTATAAATGGCAAAAACATGGAACAGTGGTGACCATTCCCAGGAGTGACCGGCCGACCAAAATTACCCCAAGAGTGCAGCGATGACTCATCCATGAGGTCACAAAAGACCCCACAAGAACATCCAAAGAACTGCAGGCCTCACTTGCCTCAGTTAAGGTCAGTGTTCATGACTCCATCATAAGAAAGAGACTGGGCAAAAATGCCCTGCATGGCAGAGTTCCAAGACAAAAACCACTGCTGAGCAAAAAGAACATAAAGGATTGTCTCAATTTTGCCAGAAAACATCTTAATGATCCCCAAGACTTTTGGGAAAATACTCTGTGAACTGATGAGACAAAAGTTGAACTTTTTGGAAGGTGTGTGTCCCATTACATCTGATGTAAAAGTAACACAACATTTCAGAACAGAAACATTATACCAACAGTAAAATAGGGTGGTGGTAGTGTGACAGTCTGGGGCTGTTTTGCTGCTTCAGGATCTGGAAGACTTGCTGCGGTAAATGGAACCATGAATTCTGCTGTCTACCAAAAAATCCTGAAGGAGAATGTCTGGCCATCTGTTTGTGACCTCAAGCTGAAGTGCACTTGGGTTCTGCGGCAGGACAATGATCCAAAACACACCAGCAAGTTCACCTCTGAATGGCTTAAGAAAAACAAAATGAAGACTTTGGAGTGACCTAGTTAAAATTCTGACCTGAATCCAATTGAGATGCTGTGGCATGAACTTAAAAAGGCAGTTCATGTTCAAAAACCCTCCAATGTGGCTGAATTACAACAATTCTGTAAAGATGAGTGGGACAAAATTCCTCCACAACGGTGTAAAAGACTCATTGCCAGTTATCGCAAACGCTTGATTGCAGTTGTTGCTGCTAAGGGTGGCCCAACCAGTTATTGGGCTTAGGGGGCAATCACTTTTTCACACAGGGTCATGTAGGTTTGGATTTTTTTCCCCTTAATAATAAACATGGCATCAAAACTGGGGATTCTAAATTGTCCTTAGCTATGACTATGAGAGTGAATGGTTGTCTGTCTCTCAGTGTTGGCCCTGCGATGGACTGGCGATCTGTCCAGGGTGTACCCTGCTTCTCGCCCAAAGATGCTGGGATAGGCTCCAGCCCCCCCGTGACCCGAAAAGGATTAAGCGGAAGAAGATGGATGGGTGGATGGATGGATGAATAATGAACACCTTCATTTAAAAACTGCATTTTGTGTTTACTTGTGTTATCTTTGTCTAATATTTAATTTTGTTTGATGAGCTAAAGCATTTAATTGTGACAAACACGCAAAAAAATGAGAAATCAGGAAGGGGGCAAACACTTTTTCACACCACTAAGATTAATTCAACTAGTACATTTCTCTGATTAAACTACAGGGTTCTTATATACTAACTACCCCGATTTTTTTTTTTTTTTACCATGTTATTACCCTGAACTTATACAGTATGTACACTGTTTATACACTGAAAGTACTCAGTGATTTTCATATTTCACAGGCTTTGTTATAAAGTGTTACTGAACACTCATACTGGCATCACTATTTTAAGTTTGCCTGTTATAAGAGCTAACTTTATGCAAAAGCACTGAATTTGATTAAAAGTATAGTTTTATCAGGATCAAAGTTGTTGTAGTGACAACATCTGGAAACGCAGACGAAATTGCATTGGACTGCTACTGTCTGACAGGAAGTGCAGCTCCAGCAGCTGGAGTCCGTGGTAATTAGGCTTGTAGGTGGATACATTTCATTATGCCCAGAGAAAGATGTGGCTAAGCCCTGTGTTCCCTTGTAATCCTTCCACTGTGCTGCCCATTATGAGTCAGCCCCAATCCACTGTACTGAGAGTCATCGCTTTTCTCCAGCCACAGCACGCTACATGAGCCAGGTGCCCCAGGCTCACTGACACCAGTTCTGTCTCTGGTGACTGAAGCCCCCTCAATGCCATGCCGAAGTCTCCCCTCTTAGGTTGAATAGGGCTGGAGGGAACACTGCTTAGTTCTCCTTGTTTAAAGTTAAGATAAGGCTAACACCTGTAATAGCTCCTTAGGGATTCAGATACTCAGGATAATAGAGAACCACTAAGTATCAGGACAGGTGCATCGCATTTTAGGTTGCGGGGGGGGGGGGGTGCTGCTGCTCTGCATTTCAAGTCAAACTAATAACTGCAGCATAGTAACATATTGCTGAAATATAAGCAATTCTGATTTTTGTTCCTGAACATTCATTCATCATTCTCTGTAAATTGAAGTATAACTTGTTGAAGGAGGACAAAAAAAGAGAAAGAAAATCCAAGACAGATGATGAAACAGCCATGATTCTGAAACTGTTCCCCAACCCTTTCTCTTCCAGCTTAAAACTTCTGCGGTCTTTTTGTTCTTTCTCTTCATGAATTTTTCATAGAGAACAAGGTTCATTCTGCAAAGTCAAACCCTTCCGTACAGTTTTGTGTGGAGACTCCCAGGAACACAAGTTAAAATCCAGGATGAGAGCACATCTCAGCAAATGCCAAAGGGCTCGGTGGTACAGGTAATTTGAAGCACTTGTTATTGGAGACTTTTGAATGATGAACACTGATTGTCAGCCCCCAGCGTTCATTACAGTTTAAAGGCACTATGAGAATAAGACTGAGTCAGATGGTGTCACGGCTGAGTGGGAACCATAAATGCAGAATACGAGAGACCAGGACCAGTTTTCAAACTTAACCAAAGTTTATTTATACTTTTATTTAACATCTGTCAAGATTTAAATGTTATTTGCTTTTACAAACCTGCCACCTTAACTTGCTCTGTAGCAGAGCAAGTTAAGGTGGCTGCACAGATTTAATCCAGAGACAAGTTGTTTGGTGACGTGGTTCCTAACAACATTTGGTGGGAACTTTTTGTCATGTCAGTGCATGGATGATTGGGCAGCAGAGGTTGGGCCAAAAAATGACAACAGATGGGAAGAAGAGGCCATGTTAAAAAAAAGAGTGGCAAAAGGCTCAAGGGAGACCGACTACCGACAAATAGATTTTAAAGCTGAAGCTGATTCTGGCTCTGGCTGAACGAATGGAGAGCTCAACATCTTGCACATCGAAAACCACTCACTACTTATGGGGTAAAGACACAAAAGACTCCTGCCTAGGAGGACAAAGAAGTTGAGGCAGCATGCAAAGGTGGATAGAGTAACCAGAAAATGTGAACATTTGTTAAATAATGTCAGGAGTTGTGTTATATCATGATATTAATTGCTTAAAGGTGAACTACACAGATAGATAGATAGATAGATAGATAGATAGATAGGATCAAAATTACCCCAAGAGCGCAGTGATGACTCATCCAAGAGGTCACAAAAAACCCCACAAGAACATTCAAAGGACTGCAGGCCTCACTTGCCTCAGTTAAGGTCAGTGTTCATGACTCCACCATAAGAAAGAGACTGGGCAAAAATGGCCTGCATGGCAGAGTTCCAAGGCGAAAACCACTGCTGAGCAAAAAGAGCAGTGTAGGTTTGGATTTTTTTCCCCTTAATAATAAACACCTTCATTTGATAGGACATGGCTAACATTTTATGGCAAATCGAGGCACAATTTTCAGTAGTTGACAGTAATAGTAATAGTTTACAGCACCTGCAGCACTGTGATGAAAGGATACACAAACAATTGTTTGTTGTATTGCAATTGCATAAGTAAGCTACTGTACATATGTACAGTTTAAACCAGTTTACATACACTGTATAAAAACACACATAACCTTTTTTCCTCTCTGTCTGACATTAAATCAGACGAAACTTTTCCAGTTTTAGGAAAGGATTTAAGGATTACCAAAATTATATTTTAGTGGTGTTGGCATTATTGCATTAATCACCCGTTATCGCTTTGCCCCCCTTAACGGTGACAAATTTTGTGATCACGGTTAATGTGGGGAGTGAGAAATGAAGAAGCTGAGTGATTTTATAATTCAGATTTAATGTCGGCTTCGCCTCCCCAACATGTCTCAACCAAGGCAGAAAGCAGAAAGAGGCTGATCGCAGTCAGACCCCCATACTTATACACCACACAACAATAGCCAACATCACACATCCTTGTCATATCCTTCTCATCATCCCATGTCTCCTTCCAATGTCCTCCGGTTCTTTCATCTGACCCTAGGGGGTCAGGAAGTCTTTTCAGGTCTTCACCGCCGCGCCTCCATCTCCTCGTTGTTCTCCGCAGGCGGTCCAGACCTATTGTCCTCTTCTGAGACGTGAGGTCATTCCACACATGCAATCACAAAACATCTCCCTGTGTCTACACATATGCAGATATACAGTAGATATATGCACTACAGCCCCCCCCAAACGTCTAAGAAAAGGACAATATATGAAGGTTCACAGAATATGGTGACATCACTGGCATAACTATACAAGTTGATTACGTTAAAAACACAGTGATAACAGTAACAGTACAGTCTATGCCCCATGTCCGCCTTAAAACTGCTATGATAACCCCGACAGCATATCTTAAAACACATTGTCACATTCACATCAGTCTGTGTGTTGTCTGGGTTTTAACCGTCTTCCAAATCTGCTGTACGCCTGCCTCGGCGTGCCAGTGGTGCTGTCTTGTAAGGAATCTGCAGCTTGAGGAAAAAAGTGGTTATTTGATCCCTGCGGGGGGGCTGGGACGTCGAGGTGCTCTCGCCACCCGTACAGGCTCGTCACTCAACATGAAGGCAGGCTTGAGTCTGTCAATGCTGACTGTCTCTTTTCTGTCCCCCAAATCCAGCACAAAATGCTTATCTCCAGGTTCCAGCACTCTATATGGGCCATCATATGGTGGGCGGAGGGTTGGCTTTAAAGCCTCGTGCCTAACAAAAACGAACTCGGCATGTTTTAAAGCCTGGGGAACAAAAACCCGTGGAAAGGTGTGATGAACCGGGCCCGGGAGCATGTCCGCTCCCGTGCTGCTTAGTGGCCTCAGAGCTGGGAGGCGCCCCGGCTCTGGCTGTTCTGGTAAGAATTCACCGGGGAGCCTGAGAGGTTGTGCAAAAACTAATTCTGCTGGGGAGGCGTCTAGATCCTCCTTGGGCGCAGAACGCAACCCCAAGAAAACCCACGGTAGTTTGTTAACCCAATCTGCATCCGTTAGTGACGCTCTGAGGGCAGCCTTCAAAGACCTATGAAACCGCTCGCATAAACCGTTAGCCTGGGGGTGATACGCTGTAGTGCGATGGATTGTCGCCCCTAAGCTGCTGGCCATCGCAGACCAGAGCTCTGAGACAAACTGAGGCCCCCTATCGGACGTGATGTCCGACGGGACTCCGAAATGCGCTACCCAGGTCGTTAAAAAAACGCGAGCCACCTCTGCGGCCGTAGTTGACGTCAGCGGGACCGCTTCTGGCCAACGTGTGGTTCGGTCCACCATTGTTAAAAGATGTGTGAACCCCTGCGAGGACGGTAGGGGGCCCACGAGGTCGACATGCACATGGTCAAACCTCCTGGCCGGGATTCGGAACGGTTCTAAAGGAGCTTTCGTGTGCTTGTGAATTTTGGCACGTTGGCAAGACATGCATGTTCTTGCCCACTCCTTTACGTGCTTGCGCAGGCCCGGCCAAACAAACTTTTCCGCCACCATTTTTACCGAAGTGCGCACTCCTGGGTGCGCCAGGGAGTGAACCGAGTCAAAAACGCGGCGGCGCCACGCGGCCGGGACTACCGGGCGAGGTCGCCCGGTTGACACGTTGCAGATTAAGGGGAGCACACCGTCACACAAACCCCTGCTCTCCTGCCTTAACCCTGTTGGTCCAGACTGGAGTGCGCGCACGTCCGCGTCACTACCCTGTTCTGCTGCCATGGCTGCGTAGTATGATCTGCCTCCACGTGCCCTGACGATGTCACAGCGCAGGAGAGGCAATCTGCCACCACGTTGAGTTTGCCCGCTACGTGCCGAATGTCTGTGGTAAATTCCGAAATTGTGGCCAGCTGCCTTTGTTGCCGGCCCGACCAAGGTTCTGAGATTTTAGACATCGCAAAAGTGAGCGGTTTATGGTCGACAAAAGCTGTGAAACTCCGACCTTCCAGCCAGAACTGGAAATGGCGGATGGACAAATGAAGCGCTAACAGCTCTCTGTCAAACGTGCTGTATTTGTGCTCAGTTTCGTTTAAGGATTTGCTAAAAATGCTAGCGGTTGCCTAGCCCCGTCAACGTGCTGTTCCACGACCGCCCCTATGGCCAAATTTGATGCGTCTGTGGTAAGCGCTATGCGGGCCGAGGGGTCGGGGTGGGCCAACAGCGCGGCGTCAGCCAGGGCTCTTTTTACTTCCGCGAACGCGCGTTCCCGCTCCGGGGACCACGCAACCGCATTGGAGGGCTTTTGCTTTCTAAGCGCGGATTATAATGGCTGCATGAGCTGAGCTGCGCGGGGGAGGAAACGGTTGTAAAAATTTACCATTCCTAAAAATTCCTGCAGCGATCTGACCGTTTGTGGTCGGGGAAAATTTGCCACTGCGCGCACCTTATCAGGCAATGGGACTGCCCCTTCTGGGGAAACGCGGTGTCCCAAAAAAATCAATCTGCGCCACGCCGAATCGGCACTTGGCTGGATTAATTATTAACCCATGTTCTTCCAACCTCTGAAAAACTGTAGTGAGGTGATTTTCGTGTTCCTCCTCAGACGTGCTGGCGACTAAAATATCGTCGAGGTAGACAAACACGAAAGGAAGATCACCTAACACAGCGTCCATCATACGCTGAAACGTTTGTGCCGCGCCTTTAAGGCCAAACGGCATGCGCAGAAACTCAAAAAGACCAAAAGGGGTTATTACGGCCGTTTTAGGGACGTCCTCAGGTCGGACTGGGACTTGGTGGTAGCCGCAGACCAGGTCTATTTTAGAAAACATACGCGCACCCGCCAGATGTAGTGAAAAATCCTGGATGTGAGGGATTGGGTAGCGGTCATGCGCTGTAGCATTGTTTAATCTGCGATAATCGCCGCAAGGTCTCCAGGAGCCGTCGGCTTTCGGGACCATATGCAGTGGCGAAGCCCATGGGCTTTTCGAGCGCCGAATAATGCCCAGTTTTTCCAGGCTGGCGAACTCGTCGCGTGCTATGGCGAGCTTGGTCGCGTCTAAGCGCCGAGCTTTAGCGAAGACAGGGGGGCCCGTTGTGGGGATGAAGTGCTCCACCCCGTGTCTCGCTACTGTTGCCGAAAATTTGGGAACTGTGAGTGCTGGAAATTGGTTGAGGAGTTTGTCAAACTTACCTCCTGCTGTGGCGACGTTGGCCTGCACGGGTGGTGGGGACACTCGAGCTGAACAGGGGATAGAAGAGAATGACAGTGCATTGATTAAGCGTCTGTTTGCAAGATCAACTAACAACCCATGTGAACATAAGAAATCAGCACCTAACATGTTGAAACTCACCGCCGCTATAATAAAAGTCCACTCATAAGTGCGGCCGTGTAAGGACAGAGACAAGGTCCTTTCACCATAAGTGCTGATGTTCGAGCCGTTCGCCGCCGTTGCCCCATTGCCGCGGGGTCCAGCCACTCGGTCAGCATAGGTCGGGGTGATGAAGCTCACCTGAGCTCCGGTGTCTATGAGGAAATGTCGCCCGGAGCCTTCATCAGTGATGTAGAGCAGCTTGTTGGCCTCGCCGAGAGCCGTAGCTGCTAACGGTTCCCGGCTTTGGAGTTTCCCGAGCTCTTGAAACTGCACGGTGGCACACACTTGTATGCCCTCTCAGCGAATCGCCGGTGGTAGTAACAGAGGTCGTCTCGTCTGTTGCGTCGCGGCCGCGTCGCTGCCATGGTGGGCGGGATTTGCTCCGCTGTCTCCGGCTCCCCGCCGCCCCGGGCTTCCGCACCGAGGTCCGCTGCTGCTGCTGTGATCATCTGCTCGCCGCAGGAGTTGAGGAGCCGCTGCACTTCCCGGGCTAGCGCGCGGAAATCCTGCTGGGTCTTGCAACGCATGCTGGCCAGAGTCCCTCTCATGTGCGCCGGGAGGGTGCTGAGGAAAATGTGCTGAAAGAGGAAGCTGTCGTTGTCTGCCTCCCTCCGCTGAAGCATGTCTTCCATCAGGGCCATCGGTCTGCGCCCTCCTTGGCCATATATCGCAAGTAGTCTCTTGGCCCTTTCCTTGGCCGAGGGCACGAAGCTCTCGATGAGAGTAACCTTCAGCTCTTCGTATTTGTCGCTGGCGGGCGGCTGCTGTATCACGCTCCGCACGCATTGTGCTGTGGTGGCGTCGAGCCTGGCGACTACGTGGTAGAACTTGGTTTCGTCTGCCGTCACCCCTGCGAGCACGAACTGTGCCTCAGCCTGCTTGAACCACGAGTTCGGGTCGTTCTGCCAGAATTCTGGGAGTTTGATGGCGACGGCGCTTGTTCGGGCTGCCTCCGACGAGTCTGCAACGGGAGAACGCCTTTCATCCATTCTCACGTCTGGTCACCAATGTGGGGAGCGAGAAATGAAGAAGCTGAGTGATTTTATAATTCAGATTTAATGTCGGCTTCGCCTCCCCAACATGTCTCACCCAAGGCAGAAAGCAGAAAGAGGCTGATCGCAGTCAGACCCCCATACTTATACACCACACAACAATAGCCAACATCACACATCCTTGTCATATCCTTCTCATCATCCCATGTCTCCTTCCAATGTCCTCTGGTTCTTTCATCTGACCCTAGGGGGTCAGGAAGTCTTTTCAGGTCTTCACCGCCGCGCCTCCATCTCCTCGTTGTTCTCCGCAGGCGGTCCAGACCTATTGTCCTCTTCTGAGACGTGAGGTCATTCCACACATGCAATCACAAAACATCTCCCTGTGTCTATACATATGCAGATATGGATATATGCACTACAGGTGGGAACTTTTTGTCATGTCAGTGCATGGATGATTAGGCAGCAGAGGTTGGGCCAAAAAATGACAACAGATGGGAAGAAGAGGCCATGTTAAAAAAAAGAGTGGCAAAAGGCTCAAGGGAGACCGACTACTGACAAATAGATTTTAAAGCTGAAGCTGATTCTGGCTCTGGCTGAACGAATGGAGAGCTCAACATCTTGCACACCGAAAACCACTCACTACTTATGGGGTAAAGACACAAAAGACTCCTGCCTAGGAGGACAAAGAAGTTGAGGCAGCATGCAAAGGTGGATAGAGTAACCAGAAAATGTGAACATTTGTTAAATAATGTCAAGAGTTGTGTTATATCATGATATTAATTGCTTAAAGGTGAACTACACAGATAGATAGATAGATAGATAGATAGATAGATAGATAGATAGACAAAAAACCCCACAAGAACATTCAAAGGACTGCAGGCCTCACTTGCCTCAGTTAAGGTCAATGTTCATGACTCCACCATAAGAAAGAGACTGGGCAAAAATGGCCTGCATGGCAGAGTTCCAAGGCGAAAACCACTGCTGAGCAAAAAGAGCAGTGTAGGTTTGGATTTTTTTCCCCTTAATAATAAACACCTTCATTTGATAGGACATGGCTAACATTTTATGGCAAATCGAGGCACAATTTTCAGTAGTTGACAGTAATAGTAATAGTTTACAGCACCTGCAGCACTGTGATGAAAGGATACACAAACAATTGCTTGTTGTATTGATTGCAATTGCATAAGTAAGCTACTGTACATATGTACAGTTTAAACCAGTTTACATACACTGTATAAAAACACACATAACCTTTTTTCCTCTCTGTCTGACATTAAATCAGACGAAACTTTTCCAGTTTTAGGAAAGGATTTAAGGATTACCAAAATTATATTTTAGTGGTGTTGGCATTATTGCATTAATCGCCCATTATCACTTTGCCCCCCTTAACGGTGACAAATTTTGTGATCACGGTTAACGGCAGTTAATGGCAGAAAGCGCAAACAGTACTTTTTGGCCTAGCGGCTCTCCATACCAAAGCCATTCTGGCCACAGACACTGTGCGTGCCATGCAGACATTGCTAAGCCAAACAAGCTGGATTACAGCCATGGAAATCCCCAAAGTGCTGTCATGTTTAAGTTTACAACGTTATCTGTCAGAGCTCTCACCTGGATAATTGCTACCATTTCCTCCAAAACTTTGCCTGGATGTTGGGTTGTTCTTCTTCTGTGGAAGCTAGCTAGCTAGTAGCTAGTAGCTACTAGCTCCATGCTAGGTTATAGCTGACCTCCAGCAGCTGACACAGACAGAAATTCACCTGTTTTCATCCTCATAGCTTTGGGTCGAACTTTTGGTGAGTACCAGTCTAAAAAAATTCTCAAGCTGTGTTCACAATGTCCATTCACTCCCCCACCATTTTTGCAGCACAGTGGGGCGTCATCATGAGTGAGACAGTTGTTTGTTCATGTTTGCAATTTTTCTGCTAAAAGGGAAATTGTGTCTGTTGTGACACACGAGATTTCATGTTGATTAAATTGGTGGATGTTTGTTTCTCTTGCCTTTTATTTCCTCCGCCAAGGACGTAATGTTTTTACCAGGGTTTGTCTGTCTGTCTGTCTGTTACCAACATAACTCAAAAAGTTATGAATGGATTTTGACGAAATTTTCAGGAAAGGCGTGTAATGGCACGGGGAACAGATGATTAGAGTTTGGTGATGATCTGAGAGTGCATACCTCCACCAAGGGCTTTGTTTGTATTTGTGCAGAAGGATTACACAAAAACTACTGGATGGATTTGGATGAAATTTTCACCAGCTGGTTCTTGGGCAAGAGAAGAACCCATTATATTTTGGTGATGATCTGAGAATGTATACCTCAGCCAAGGCTCTTATCTTCTCACAGAGTGGTAGCAACAATACTCCAAAAGTTATGAACGGATTTTGATGAAATTTTCAGGAAAGGCGTGTAATGGCACGGGGAACAGATGATTAGATTTTGGTGATGATCTGAGAGTGCATACCTCCACCAAGGGCTTTGTTTTTATTTGTGCAGCAGGATTACACAAAAACTACTGGATGGATTTGGATTAAATTTTCACCAGAGGTGGTTCTTGGGCTAGAGAGGAACCCATTGTATTTTGCTGATGATCTGAGAATGCATACTTCAGCCAAGGCACTTATCTTCTCACAGTGTGTTAGCAACAATACTCCAAAACTGATGGACAGACTTTGATGTAATTTTCACCACAAATGGCTATAAGCCTACACACAAACTCAATACATTTTGGAGGTGATCCATGAGAAATGGAAGGAGCCTTGGTGGAGGTATGCGCTCTATGAGTGCTTTTCTAGTTTTATTGATTTTATTGACTGTGGTTTCTACTCGTGCTGTTTTATATTGTCTTGTTGGTTTTATATTGTTTTTGTGCTAGTGTCCTGCTCCTTGCTTTTATGTTTTTATGTGTGTCCTTGTTGTACAGCACTTTGTGTAGCAAGTGTTGCTTTTTAAAGTGCTTTATAAATAAAGTTGATTGATTGATTGATTGATTGATTGATTTGCGATGGGAGAAAGAGCAAGCTCCTTTTGTGGCTGCTGGTTGGCTGGTTGTTGCTCAGTGATGTTATTGAGCCTTGGCATTCTGTTGTTTGCACACGTAATAATACCGTAAAACGGGGCTATAGGGGACGGCGGGGTAATAAGGGACACTTTTCTGGGAAATGTTTTAAATGTAATTATGCTTTTTTGATTTTGCATTTTTCCTGTGGGAATCCAGCCCACAATCCAGCCGTGGATTCCCACAGGAAAAATGCAAAATAAAAAAAGCAGAATTACATTTAAAACATTTCCCAGAAAAGTGTCCCTTATTACCCCGCCGTCCCTTATAGCCCCATTTTACGGTACTTCTGAGAATTTTCTGGAGAATATTCTGGATAGTTTTTGTCATTTTGGATATGTTGAGAGCTTTAATAAACCTGCAGGTGAAGACAGCAAGCTTATTTGTCCACTCACATGTTCACAACTGTATGACAAAGTTGAAAAATTACCGACTTAAGGTACATTGTATCTGTATGGAAACACACACACACACACACACACACACACACACACACACACACACACACACACACACATGTATATATACATATACAAATATATATGTATATATGTATATCTATATATATATATATTTAGAATTTTTAGAGAATTTTTTATTACGTTCTTCATAACTTACATTTCCTTAGTATTTGGTAGCATTGCCTTTAAACTGTATGACTTGGGTGCAATGTTTTGGGTATCCTTCCACAAGCTTCTCACAGTAGTTTGCTGGAATTTTGGCTCATTCCTCCTGATAGAACTTGTGTAACTAAGTCAGGTTTGTAGGCTGCTCTGCTCACATGTCTGTTCAGCTGTGTCCACAAATTTTCTATGGGATTGAGATTGGGGTTTTGTGTTGGTCACTCCAAAACATTGACTTTGTTGTCCTTAAGCCACTTTGTAACTAATTTAATGGTATGCTTTCAGTCATGGTCCATTTGGAAAACCCATTTGCACCCAAGGCTTTAATTTCATGGTTGATGTCTTGAGATGTAGCTTCAGTATTTCCACATAATGTTCTTTCCTCATTATGCCATCTATTTTGTGAACTGCACTGGTCCCTCCTGCAGCAAAACAACATGATGCTGCCACCCCTGTACTTCACAGTTGGGATGGTGTTCAAAGGCTTGCAAGCTTCCTCCTTTTGTCCTCCAAATGTAACCATGGTTATTATGGCCAAACAATTCAATTTTAGTTTCATCAGACCACACGACATGTCTCCAAAAATTAAAGTCTTTGTCAGTGTCTTTACTTGGTTTCTTCCTTACTGAGTGGCCTTTCAGCCCACGTCGAAAGGACTAGTTTCACTGTGGATAATGACACTCTTTGTCATGATCGGGGCCCAGCCAGTGACCGTGCCCATGCTTTATGTTCATGTGGGTCTTTGCTTTTCCGCAGTATTATTATTATTATTATTATTATTATTATTATTATTAAGTGCCCCATGTTCCCTGATCACTGTTTGTCATGTTATGTCATCCCCTGCTGTCTGTGTTTTATGGTTGTCTTTTTGCATTTGGTTATATTGTTTGATCCCTGTTTATTTTTAATGTTTAGTATTATTGTCCGTGCTTCTTTATAGTCATGTTTTGTCATCCCCTAAGTTCATGGTTGTGTGTGTGCCTGTTTACCTACTGTCTCTCGTTCCTCATGCTTCCGTGCCCATAACCACTCTGCCTCATGTGTGCATTGTTCAGCCCCTGATTACTCTCCTAGCTGTCCTGTGTTTCCCAATTATGAGTTCCCCTGTATATGTGAGTCTCTGTCTTTGTCTCATTGAGAGGTCATTGCGTCATTCTATGTCAAGTTCCCTACGTCGTTTCACCCAGCTATGACCCTTCCATGTTTCATGTAAGTTGTTTCTGCCTCGCCCTGCTAGTTTTTGGCAAGTTTAATTGAATGTTAGCCATGTCAAGTTTAGTTGAGTTCTCAGCCCACATGCTGACTTTTGTTTTGTCCCTGAGTTTATGTTAATAAATTATCATGTTGCATCACCCTGCCTGCACTTTGGAGTCCTGCTTTCAATCTTTATCTGCCCAGAGGGCAGAACATGGCACTCTTTTATCAGCTTCAGCAGCATCTTCATAAGGGCTTTTGCTTTTGTTCTGGGTTGATATGCACATTTTGCACCAAAACATGTTCATCTGTGGGACACAGAACCAGTCTCTTTCCTGAGCGGTGTGATGGCTGGACATTCCCATGGTGTTTATACTTGCGTATAATTGTTTGAACAGATGAATGTGGAACCTTCAGGCATCTGGAAATTGTAGCCAAAGATGAACCAGACTTGTGGAGGTCCACAATTCTCTTCCTGATATTATTGTATGTAAACTTCTGGCTTCAAAGAAAGTAATAAAAAATTAATGAACAAATTATTTAGCAAATAGAAATAATTTTGGTGACCTAAAAAGGAAAAGGTTATGTGTCTCGTTATACAGTGTATGTAAACTTCTGGTTTCAACTGTATATGGAATGTAACTAGCCTAGTAGCTAGTCATGTCCTATCTAATGTTTATATATGAACGGCTGGTAAAGATGTCACAGCCAGTTGCATAACTGGGTAAATGTCACATGTCTTCACCAAGCAGTTGTAGATTAAGTAGAAAGTATGTACGTCACCTACTGGCCAGGAGGTCAGAATGTTGTCTTTATCACCTGTAAGTACAAGTAAGAACAAGTCACAAGAAAAAAAAAATTGAGTTAAGAAATTATCTACTTTGCTAAAAATTTTAATAATTTAATCTTGCCCATAATTAAAGATTTTCTTGTAAATTTGTGGCATCTTTCTTTTAAATTTGACATTTTTCTTATAAATGTGACTTTTTAAAAATTTGTAAGTTTTGTGATAAATTTATGACATTGTTAATGCAAATTTGCAACTTTTTAACAGATAAATTTGCAAACTTCTTCTGTTTAAATTTGTAACTTTTTTCTCATATTTTTTTCCACATACATTTGCAACTTTTTAATCTTAAATTTTGAACATTTTTCTTGTAAATTTTTGCAATTTGTGAGGTTTTTCCTCTTACATGTGTTAGAATAAAATATAAATATTCATTTCAAATCAGTGAAATAACAGTAAAATACTCAAACGTATGACTAAATGTGCTTGACTAAAACTACAGGTTTGTTCTAAAATATTTACTGAAGTAAAAGAGAGAAGTATCCTGCAATAAAAAATACTCACAAAAGTACATTTTTTGTTTTTGAGTACATGTATGCAAATAAATGTACTACCTACCTTTGGCAGCAGGTCTCACAAATCTGGTTTCACTGTCCATGTTTTAGGCAGCTGTCAAAAATTTGTAAAGTGAATTCCTTGAGGGTTTCCTTAATTGACCCTGTGGGGGCATGGTGTGAGGATTCTCCACCCAGAGAAGGCAGCTGGGATAAGAGGGAACAATGGACCGGAGAAGGAAGTGCCACCGGGGGGGTCTCAAACAGGACAGTATGGACTATGCACCCCTCGGGGAGAGGAGGAACTGCCGGAGCCACTGGAAGAGAGAAGGGTGTGAGAGCGGCGCCAGCGTTATGATGCTAATGTGCCACACAGGTCTTTGTTCTAAATAAAAATGTATTATGGTTGGAAGTTCCGGGTTTCAATGCATGGTATTAAAGACATAAAAGAGGAATGCACAGAGACCCAGGAGTTCTTTTGCTGTACTGTATGTTGGAGAAAGAATAAGGTTAATGTGTCGACCAACTCGTTGCCTCGCCTGCTTCCTTTCTCCACATTGGTGACCCCAAGACGTGCCATGGAAAGCGAGCCGAGCACAGCCCCGGAAACTATCTGGAGGGAGAGCACCAGCGCCTCGTGTGCTGGCTCAGTCAAGCTCCCAGACTTCTGGCTTCACAACCCGACTGTGTGGTTTTTGCACATAGAAGCCCAGTTCGCACTCCATGGGATAACAACGGACGAAACCAAGTATTACTACGTGGCCGCTGCACTGGATGCCCGCGCCACACAACAGACAATGAGCCTGCTCCAGGAGCCACCTACCCAGGCGGAATATGAAGCGCTCAAAAGGATGCTACTCCAGCGCTATACAATTTCTGACGGTGAGAATGCAGAGAGACTCCTAGCGTGTTTGGTGTTAGGTGACAGATCAGCAGTGGAGCTCATGGAGAGCATGTTGGCGTTGAGGGGGAAGGACGATGAATCTTTCCTGTTTGCCCACTTGTTCCTCAGAAACCTACCGGCTATGGCTACTGCGATCCTGGCCAACTCACTGTGCCTGGTTCCGAAGGACTACCGTGCCCTGGCGCAGGAAGCGGACCGCATCATTTTGGCGACCAGAACTCTCAGCATGCAGGCAATGGCACCGGCATCCCTGAGGGACTCCAGCAAGGTCGAGGAGCCATTGGTGGTAGCCGGGATGGACACCAGAAGACAAAGGAACGGGGTGATCTGTTTTTATCATCGCTGTTTCGGCTCGAATGCCCAACGCTGTCTGTCGCTATGCCAATTCAAGAAACCAGGAAGATGGCACGTTCAGCGTTCAGTTGCAGCTGCAACTGCTGGCGACAGGAACAAACTGCTTTATGTCACGGACATATGTTCGGGGAGACGGTTTTTGGTGGACTCCGGCTCCCAGAAGAGCCTCATCCTGCCGGTCAACACAGACAGGGTGGCAGGAGGCAGCGGTCCCGAGCTCACGGCCACCAATGGATCCACCATCAGGACATTTGGCGAGCGGACACTGACGATATGTTTACACGGACACAACTTTCAGTGGGGCTTTGTGGTAGCTGCATGTTCCGCCCCCATTTTAGACAGATTTTTTCTGTGCTTATGGGTTGTTAGTAGATGTTGCTAATAGGCGATTAGTGGATGCTATCTCGTTTACCTCACTGTCCTGTACAGTTCGGGGAGCTAGATCGACAACACTGGCTAATGTTATGAAAGAATACAATTTTTCATTTTATAAAATCAAATAGTGTACAGGATTGATGTATAAAGAATAATCAGTGAATGACGGGCAAAGTTTCCTCTCAATTACAAAATGCACAAATCACTGGTAATCTGAATTTAATTACACTCATTTTCATTGTGATCACATCTGTAAATGGCAGCAGTCCATCATAGCAGGGAAGATTAGCAGAAAAGAGAGACAAAACTGCTTTTGTGCATTTTATTTGAATCTCTTTTTTGCATAAATGTTGAAAACGATTACCATGATTTTCTCATCAGCCCACACATTTTACTTTATGGACTCAAAGCCAGCACCTTGAAACTGTAGAACACCACAGAGTAATTTAAGCTTCACGCTAATTTGTTCTGAGTTTGTGCAACAAAAGATCCTTGTTGCACACTGACGTTGGCCTTTAAATCATGAAGAAAAGGGTGTAATCATGATTTAAAATTGTTAATGTTTTGCATTTACTTAATGTTGAAGCTGCCATTTCACATGCTTTATGAAGCCTCATTAGTTTTGTTACATTCAGCCTGGCATGAGCCATCTATTATCTGACAAGTATTTGCAGTGTATTCTTCTGACTCTTAAATTTGGAGCAGCTCTCTGTGCTCCATGTTTCCCATCATCTTTGGAGAACTGTTGCGCTGCTCCTTGAGACAGTTTGTCATTTTAAAGGTAAAGTAGCTTACCTAATAGCATCAAGAGAACCTCTTGGCACCAGCAATTATGAGCTTCTTCAACTTATTTAAGTTTGCATGATGCTTAAAATACTTTGTTAGCTTCTAGCGCATGCTGAGAAGAAATAGGCCTTTTCAGTGTGGCATTAAAGCAACAAGTAGCCTCATGGGACATACTTTGTGGGCTCTTCTTCATGGTTTAGTGGATCCACCCAACCATCCTGATCTCATGGGGGTGCACTGTGAGATGTGCGTGTTCTTTTCTTCCCCACCTATGCTTCTGCATAAATTGGAAAGGCTTTTTCATCAACAGAAGCTTGGCCAAGTGAAAATAGCACACGTGCTACCTCTGTGCCCTGCTGGATAAACATTCGGGTTGGGGCACATTAACCTCTTTCTCTTTTAAATATTTCATATAATCTTTGAATAATATAAAAGGTTAAAATCTAATTCTAATGACACTCAGATGAAAGTGCGGCATGCATGCACGTGTGCGTGCACACTTCCTCAAGTTGGTGTCTGTTGCCGCTGCAACAGCAAATCTGGGTTACTTTGTTCCCAATTTGGATATTCAGGCTGTTCACTGTGAAGTGAATGTCAGCACTCCCCATTACTCTCTCTGGTCCATGTCTACAGTTAATATTCTGGCATAAAACGTCACTGTGAAATGTCCTCAATCACAGCTATGCCAATAACAAAGGAAAACTAAGTATGAATCTTAATTAAACTGGAAAGACAGGCATTCACTTAATCTGGAAGAAGTGTCTTCATAACGAAGTAGAAGAAGGTCAACCCAGGTGACCACGGCTCCTTTTACTCTGTTTCCCCCCTTTATTTCTCATTGTCATGGGCACCTTGTGATAACCCCCCCCACCCAAAAAAAAAAACAAAAAACAACAAAAAACAAAAAACATCAGGGACAGTGCAGTACAGCCAAGAAATAACAAAGAAACATGTTAACTTAAGATTTAATATCAGCATCTTTAAAACAAAAAACTGTGGAATAGTTCTCTATTTGACTTACATTAAATGTATGAACTTCTGTCTCTTTCACCACCAAATCAACAACCCTTTCACCTTCTTAGCTATTTTCTTTAAATCTTGTTCCTGTACAAGGAAAAGGCATTTTATACACTTCATGGTCAATGATGTCTGGCACAACTGAAAACTGTCAGAAGCTATTGATGACAAAGTTGTGACTTCTTTCCCAATCAGTCCTTTCACACATTGGTCCAGCATGAAAAACCTGCAAATGGAGATTTCCTTGGTGCACATGCATACTTGCTGACCTGAAAAGGTACCACTCTGCATTCACACAGTTTGTATTCACACACTTTTTGTACAGTGGAACACACACCATGACTACACATTCTTTTTTTAAAAAAAAAATTCCCCCCTTTTTAAGATATATTCATACTGCTATAACACTGCACTGTTGTGTCCGTTGACTTCTCACTGTAATTCCTAACATTTCTTTCCATTTAATTTCAGTCTGTCCATTATGCCATATCAAATACAGGTGCATCTCAATAAAATAGAATATCATTGAAAAGTTAATTGATTGCAGTAATTCAATTCAAAAAGTGAAACTTATATATTGTATAGATTCATTACACACAGAGTGATATATTTCAAGTGTTTATTTCATTTAATTTTTATCATTATAACTTACAGCTAATGAAAACCCAAAATTCAGTTTCTCAAAAAAATTTAATATTACATAAGACTAATAAGACAAAATGGATTTTTAATACAAATATTGGCCTACTGAAAAGTATGTCCATGTACACACTCAATACTTGGTTGGGGCTCTTTTTGGATGAATTACTCCATCAGTGCAACATGGCATGGAGGTGATCAGCCTGTGGTACTGCTGAGGTGTAATAGAAGCCCAGGTTGCTTTGATACCGGCCTTCAGCTCATCTGCATTGCTGGGTCTGGTGTCTGTCATCTTCCTCTTGGCAATACTCCATAGATTTTCTATGGGGTTTAGGTCTGGTGAGTTTGCTGGCCATTCAAGCACAGTGATACCATGGTCATTAAACCAGGTATTGATACTTTTGGCAGTGTGGGCAGGTACCAAGTCCTGCTCCAAAATGAAATCAGCATTTCCGTAAAGCTTGTCAGCAGAGGGAAGCATGAAGCGCTCCAAAATTTTCTGCAAGACAGCTGCATTGACTTTGGACTTGATAAAACACAGTGGACCAACATCAGCAGATGACATGGTTCCCCAAATCATCACTGACTGTGGAAACTTCACACTGGACCTCCAGCAACTTGGATTCTGTGCCTCTCCACTCTTCTTCCAGACTCTAGGACCTTGATTTCCACATGAAAGGACTTGGTACCTGATTTGGGGAGCCATGCCATCTGCTGGTGTTTGCCCACACTGCCCAAAGTATGAATACCTGGTTTAAGCACCATGGAATCAATGTGTTTGACTGGCCAGCAAGCTGACCTGAACTACAGCCCATAAAGAATCTATGGGGTATTGTCCAGAGGAAGGTGAGAAACACCAGAGCCAACAATGTAGATGAACTGAAGGCTGCTATCAAAGCAACCTGGGCTTCCATAACACAGTAGTACTACAGGCTGATCACTTTCATGCCACGCTGCTGTGATGCAGTAATTTATGCAAAAGGTGCCCTGACCAAGTATTGAGTGTGTACATGGACATACTTTTCAGTAGGTCAACATTTCTATTAAAAATCCACTTTTTAAAATTGATCTTACTAATGCATTGCCCGTAGAATGCAAGTATTCCTGTCTGAGACAGGTATCCCAATTAGACTTTACAGGCCCAAATGTAGGCTGTGTTTGAAAGTGGAATACAAAGAGGTGTAGCCTATATGTAGGCAATCACATGTTAGACTTTGACAAATATGAAAGGGACCAAATGACACTAAGATTTATTTGATTGTGAGTATTAATTATAGAATACCTAATTACTGAAAATGAATGGGGCATCCAATATTAGAGACTATTTAGATTAGATTAGATTAGATTCAACTTTATTGTCATTACACATGTATGAATACAAGGTAACGAAACACAGTTTAGCATCCAATCAGATGTGCAAAGGACAGCAGTGCAGTATATACGGTAATTAACAGTATGTGCAATTTAAGCAAATATATGCAAATATATGCAGCAGTGCAGAAAGTTAAGAGTACTGTTATGTGCAAATAATGTACAATAAGTTAGATGGGCAGTTATGTACAGGTGAGGCTGGTAAGAGATGATGGTAAGAGAGTCAGCGGGGAACTAAGTTCAATAACATGACAGCTGTTGGAAAGAAACTGTTCCTAAACCTGCTGGTTCTAGTCCGAAGGCTTCTGAAACGCCTTCTGGAGGGGAGAAGCTGGAACAGTCCATGAGCAGGATGGCTGGAGTCCGTAAGAATGCTGCGTGCCCGGTGCAGACATCTTTTCCTGTAGACGTCCTCTATAACTGGAAGTGGAGTCCCTGTGATGCGTTGGGCGGTTTTCACCACCCGCTGCAGCGCCTTACGGTCAGCGACAGAGCAGCTCCTATACCAGACTGTGACACAGTTGGTCAGGGTACTCTCTATCACGCAGCGGTAGAAGTTGCCCAGGATGTCAGTTGATAGATGGTTCTTCTTCAGTGTCCTCAAGAAGAAGAGGCGCTGATGGGCTTTCTTGATCAGGCTGGTGGTGTTAACTGACCAGGACAGGTCCTCCGAGATGTGGGTCCCCAGGAATTTGAAGCTGGGGACACGTTCAACAGCTATGCCATTGATATGGATGGGGTCATGTGTCTCTCCCCTCTCCTTCCTGTAGTCCACTATGAGCTCCTTGGTTTTGCTGGTGTTAAGGAGCAGGTTATTGTCAGCGCACCAAGTAGCCAAGTGCTCAACCTCTGCCCTGTAATCTGACTCATCGTTGTCCCTGATGAGTCCAATCACCGTGGTGTCATCTGCGAACTTTATGATGGAATTGGATCCATACATAGGCCTGCAGTCATGGGTGAAGAGGGAGTAGAGGAATGGGCTGAGCACACAGCCCTGTGGTACACCAGTGTTGAGTATGATGACGGAAGAACGGTTGGGGCCTGACCTAACATGCTGGGGTCTGTTGGTCAGAAAATCCATGATCCAGTTGCAGGTGGAGGTACTGATTCCCAGGTCCCCAAGTTTAGTGATCAACTTGGAGGGGATAACTGTGTTGAATGCTGAGCTGAAGTCAACAAACAGCATTCTTGCATAGGTGTTCTTGTCATCCAGGTGTGAGAGTATATAGTGCAGCGCTGTAGAAACCGCATCCTCTGTACTCCTGTTGCTCCGGTAGGCAAACTGGTGAGGGTCCAGTGTAGGGGGCAGGCATTTTTTGAGCTGTGCCAAGACCAGTCACTCAAAGCACTTCATGACTGTAGGCGTCAGTGCCACAGGGCGATAGTCATTTAGGCACGATGGTGTTGAATGTTTCGGCACTGGTACTATTGAAGTGATCTTGAAGCACGCTGGTACCACGGCCTGGGCCAGGGACAGGTTAAAGATGTCTGTGAAGACCCCTGCCAGCTGCTCAGCGCATGCCCTCAGCACACGCCCAGGAATGCCGTCAGGGCCAGCAGCCTTATGTACGTTGACATGACTCAGTGCATTACGGACGTCGGTGTGGGTGGGTGTGAGGTGGTGGAGGTCGTCAGAGGGTGGGAAATTGATGTTCTTTTCATTATTGTCCTTGTCAAAACGAGCATAGAAGTCATTTAGCTCATTGAGAAAGGGCACAGTCATGGCTATAGGTATGGAGTTGCTGGGCTTATAATCAGAGATAGCTTGAATGCCCTGCCACATGCGTCGGGGGTCAGAGTCCCCAAAATGTTCCTCCACCTTCAGCTTGTAGCTGTGCTTGGCCTTCTTGATGCCCCTCTTCAGATCTGCCCTGGATGAACTGTAGGCCTGTGCATCACCAGATCACCAGACTATTCAGAAACTCTTGTTTATTTGTTTGTCAGATTGCTTATTTGTGTGATCTTTTACCACTTATATTCATAATTGTGTTGTATCTTGCACCATTATAATTATTTTAGTTTATACCACTGTTCAGTGATGGAGTCAAATGTAATATTGAATTTTTTTCTGTGTATCGTCAATAAACTCATGCAGTACTACAACAGGACATGTTTACAAATGTTTGAGACCCATTGTAGTACATCCTTTTATATTGTAGCAATATTTGGTTGTTAAAAGGTTTTTAAAACTGTAATCAATCAAATTAAGTACAGAACACCCAACATTATACACAGCAGAAGGACCTGTTTGATTCCAACCATTATGTCAGTGTTGCCCATTTATTTTACTAAAAATTATTTATTCCATTATCTGGGCATTTTTGTGTCCTGTTTGGTGATGGTCATCCTTAAGTCAAAGCATGGATATGTGACCGCATATGATATGCAATTGGTCTGGCCATTCCACTCCACAATCATGGTGGCATTATGATTAAATTTTAATTTTTAGATACTTGCGTGAGCACTCTGGGAGGAATGTCATCGAGGACTTGCCGTCCTGCAAAGCCCAGTGGTGACACACGAAGCAGCTGCCGGGACACCAGTCTACTACTGATCTGGCAGGCTGGGCTTGTCTCCCCGCAAAGGACCGCAGTCTGAACACTGGTCTGGCCGCTGTTTCTGTCCTGTGTTGGATCCATCGGTGTTCTTTGCCAGACCCCAAGTCCCCATTGTTGCTCCTCCCAGTGTACTCGCGTGCCTCATGTTCTCCACATATGCTAAATTATCCTGTAGACCTATGCAATCATGGCAACATTATGGTATAATTTTTTTCAGCATCTAGTCAAATTTGTCACTTTTCCCTTCCTTGTTTTGCTCACGGAATGCTCTGGTGATTGGTCATGGTGCCATGTGTTATCCAGTTAGTATGGAGTCAATCTGAAACCCCGCCCACCATTCTAGAAGCCTGGGCATGAGGAGAGAGCGATGACTAAGCTTTTATTAATAAAAATTAGATATTCTGACTGAACAACTCCATACTCAGGGATGCACACCCTCATAACCTCAGCAAAGCACTTACAGCGGGGAAAATAAATATTGAACACATCAACATTTTTCTCATTAAACATATTTCTGATGGAGCCATTGACCCAAGATTTTCACCAGATATCAGTAACAACCGAAGTAATCCATACATACAAAGAAATCAAGGCAACTGTGTTCACAAAACAAGTTATATTTAAGAAAGTGGAATGACACAGAGAATAAGTATTGAACACATGAAGAGAAAAAGGTGCAAAAAGGCATAGAGAGCCAAGAAACCAGCTGAAATCCATCAGAATGTAAGACGTCAACCCATCCCCCATCAGTACAAATTAATTTCAGCTGGTTAAGTCCTGACTGATAGCCTTTAAAAAGGTCTGTGAATATCAGATTGTCACACCACAAAGAACTCATGATGGGTAGAAGCAAGGGGCTCTCTCTAGAACTTCACAATCTTATTGTTGCAAAATATAATGATGGCATTGGTTACAGGCACATTTCTAAACTGCTGAATGTTCCAGTGAGCACTGTTGGAGCCATCATTCGGAAGTGGAAAGAACATCATTTTACCATAAACTGGCCACGACCAGGAGCTCCTCACAAAATTTCTGATAGAAGAGTCAAAAGAATTATCAGAAGAGTTATCCAAGAGCCAAAGGCCACTCATGGAGAGCTCCAGAAAGACCTGGAGTTAGCAGGTACTACTGTTTTAAAGAAAACAATAAGCAATGCATTCAACTGATATGGGCTCTATGCCCGCTCACCTCGCAAGACTCTATTGCTGAAGAAAAAACATGTTGAAGCTCATTTATAAAGTTTGGTGCACAACACTTGGGCAAGCCAGTAAAATACTGGGAGAATATAGTCTAGTCAGATGAGACCAAAATTGAACTTTTTGGATGCCACAACACACAGCATGTTTGGAAGAGAAATGGCACCGCACATCAGCCCCAAAACACCATACCAAAAGTCATGTTTAGAGGTGGGAGCATCATGGAGTGGGTGTGTTTTTCAGCACATGGTACAGGCAGACTTCATATAATTGAAGCAAAGATGAATGGAATGAAATGTGCAGAGGCATCCTTGATGAGAACCTTTTGCCATGATCCCAAACCCACAGCCAAGGAAACTCTCCACTGGCTCCAGAGAAGGAAAATAAAGATGCTAGAATGGCCCAGTCAGTCACTTGACCTGAATCTAATTGAAAATCTATGGAATGAACTGAAGATCAGAGTTCATAGAAGACACCCACGGAACTGTCAAGATTTGAAGTCAGTTTGTGTGGAAGGATGGGATAAAATCACTCCTGAGCAATGCCTGCGCATAGTTTCTCCATACAGGAGGCGTCTGGAAGCTGTTATTGCCAACAAAGGCTTTTCTACTAAATATTCAATGAATTTCACACAGCATGTTCAATACTTATTCTCCATGTCATTCCACTTAATTGAAGGTAGCTTTTAGTCAGTCCCTCCAGGATTTCATGGGATTTTTTTTTTTTTTTTTGATTGTTGCAGTAAGTTGCGGGGCTGTCCTTGGGGGAATTGAATTGTGCGTTGGCCTGTGTCCAGACCGGAGATTCACAGCTTTAAGAAGAAGAAGCCATCTTTATTGTCATTCAGTCCATAAGCCAATCATGTACAGTAAGATAAGATAAGATAAGCCTTTATTAGTCCCACAATGGGGAAATTCCAGGATTGCAACAGCACAGGGATAGCAACACTCAGAGCAATAATTAAGAAGATACGGAAGATTTAAATAAGAGCAGTGGATATACATACATACACATAAATATATAAATATATATACAAAGTGCGGCGCATTGTAGCAAGATGGAATAAACAGCATAACCGTCTACTTAGTTATCCTACATAGTATGAATATGTACCCATACATATTGTCACCCTCCGTAGCGACCGATAATGTCCTAGTTGTGTATACTGGAGGGGACCATTGTGTAAGTCTATTACGTCTTTTGCATTCAATACTATTAGGTCGTCACGTTTTATTTTTTGCTATCTCTGCGAGCAGCCCTGCTTAGGTTATACAGTCTGACAGCCGTAGGTAGGAAGGACCTGCGAAACCTCGCGGTTGTGCACCTAGGATGATGTAGTCTGCTGCTAAATGAGCTACTCAGTGCATTCAGTATGTCCTGCATAGGGTGGGACTCAGACTCCAGCAGAGATGACAGTTTAGCCACCATCCTTCTCGCTCCTGTCTCCTCCACTGGGTCAGGGCGCTGCCCCAGGACAAAGCTAGCTTTCTTGATCAGTTTGTTCAGTCTCTTCCTATCGGCTGCTGTAATACCACTGCCCCAGCAGACCACTCCAAAAGTGATGGCTGATGCCGCCACCGTGCCGTAGAATGTCTTCAGCAGCGCCCCTTGTACACCAAAAGACCTGAGTCTCCTAAGTAGGAACAGCCTGCGCTGTCCCTTCTTGTAGAGTGCGTCGGTATTGTGTGACCAGTGTAGTTTATTGTTCAGATGAACACCCAGGTACTTGTAGGATGTCACCATCTCGATGTCTGTTCCCTGCATGTTTACTGGTGCTGTGAGGGGTTGTCCTTGCCTGCGGCAGTCCACCACCAGCTCCTTAGTTTTCCTCGCGTTGATCTGGAGGCAGTTCCTATGGCACCAGTCCACGAAGTCCTGGATAAGTCCTCTGAACAGCTACAGACCAGTGGCCCTGACGTCCTCTGACGTCTTTCAGTAGAATGAAATTATGTTTCTAATATCTAAAATATTAATCACATGCAGAATCGGAGGGGTCGCTGCCATGCAAAGCGACGCCACTTGACAAGTTGTAGTAGTGACTTTTACACACGTGGACAAAATTGTTGGTACCCCTCTGTTAATGAAAGAAAACCCCATAGTGGTCACAGAAATAACTTGAATCTGACAAAAGTGGTAATAAATAAACATTCTATGAAAATTAACCAATGAAACTCAGACAATGCTTTTGAATTGTGGTTCAACAGAATTATTTTAAAAAACAAACTCATGAAACAGGCCTGGACAAAAATGATGGTACCCTTATCTTGCCGTTGTGTCCCTGGGCAAGACACTTCACCCGCATTGCCTCCAGTGCCCATAACACTGGGTATGAATGTGTATAAATGTATAAATGTTCGGTGGTGGCCGGAGAGGCTGTTGGCGTGGATTGGCAGCCACGTTTCCGTCAGCCTGCCCCAGGACAGCTGTGGCTACAGTAGTAGCTTGTCACTACCATTGTCTGTCTGGAGTGAATGAATAATGTATCTACTTGTAAAGTGTCTTTGAGTGTCTATGATAAAGCGCTATATAAATCGGTATATAAATCTGATGCATTATTATTACCCTTAACTTAATATTTTGTTGCACAACCTTTTGAGGCAATCACTGCAATCAAATGATTTCTGTAACTGTCATTGAGACTTCTGCACCTCTCAGCAGGTATTTTGGCCCACTCCTCATGAGCAAACTGCTCCAGTTGTCTCAGGTTTGAAGGGTGCCTTCTCCAGACGGCATGTTTCAGCTCCTTCCACAGATGTTCAGTAGGATTTAGATCAGGGCTCATAGAAGGCCACTTTAGAATAGTCCAATGTTTCGCTCTTAGCCATTCTTGGGTGTTTTTAGCGGTGTGTTTTGGGTCATTATCCTGTTGCAAGACCCATGACATGCGACTGAGACCAAGCTGTCTGACACTGGGCAGCACATTTCTCTCTAGAATACCTTGATAGTCTTGAGATTTCATTGTACCCTGCACAGATTCAAGACACCCTGTGCCAGATGCAGCAACGCAGCCCCAGAACACAACAGAACCTCCTCCATGTTTCACAGTAGGGACAGTGTTCTTTTCTTGGTATGCTTCATTTTTGCATCTGTGAACATAGAGCTGATGTGCCTTGCCAAAAAGTTGCAGTTTTGTCTCGTCTGTCCATAGGACATTCTCCCAGAAGCTTTGTGGCTTGTCAACATGCAGTTTGGCAAATTCCAGTCTGGCTTTTTTATGATTTGTTTTCAACAGTGGTGTCCTCCTTGGTCGTCTCCCATGAAGTCCACTTTGGCTCAAACAGTGACGGATGGTGCGATCTGACACTGATGTACCTTGTCCTTGGAGTTCACCATGAATGTGTTTAGAGGTTATTCTGGGCTCTTTTGTTTCCATTTGTATTATCTCCTCCTGTGGCCACGTCCAGAGAGGTTGGCTACAGTCCCGTGGATCTTAAATTTCTGAATAATATGTGCAACTGTAGTCACAGGAACATCAAGCAGCTTGGAGATGGTCTTATAGCCTTTACCTTTAACATGCTTGCCTATAATTTTATTTCTAATCTCCTGAGGCAACTCTCTCCTTTGCTTCCTTTGGTCCATGTTTAGTGTGGTCTACACCATGTCACCAAACAGCACAGTGACTACTTGTCACCCTTTAAATAGGCCGACTGACTGATTACAAGTTTGTAGACACCTGTCAGATGTTTAACTACACCTCTGCCTCTTTTAGTGACGGTAAATGTAATAAATGTTATCTTTTTGAGGCACTCAAGGCGAGGTTGTCTGATTTGGAATCCCGGCTCCGCTGCATTCAAACACCGTCTGCGCCAGTTACTCTCGACGGACGACCCCTAGCTGCAGCGGAGCTCGCTAGCATAGGCCCCGTTAGCAGTCCTCCGGCTCTCCTCAGCAGCGAGGAGACTGGGTGGGTGACGGTGAGAAGGAAGCCTAGTCGCAAAGCCCCGGTACTCCACCAACCTGTTCACGTTTCTAATCGTTTTTCCCCGCTCAGCGACACACTCGCTGAGGAAAAAACTCTGATTATTGGCGACTCTGTAGTCAGAAACGTGAACCTAGAGACTCCAGTGGCCATAGTCAAATGCATTCCTGGAGCCAGAGCAGGTGACAGCGAGTCAAATTTGAAAATGCTGGCTAAAAGTAACTGTAAATACTCCACAATTGTTATCCACGCTGGCATTAATGACATCCGTCTCTGGCAGTCGGAAGTTACGAGACTTAATGTAGAATCGGTGTGTGACTTTGCCAAAACAATGTCGGACTCTGTAGTATTCTCTGGGCCCCTCCCCAATCTGATCAGTGATGACATGTTTAGCCGCTCGTCATCCTTGAACCGCTGGCTGTCTGTGTGGTGTCCTGCAAATGACGTGGGCTACATTGACAATTGGAGCTCATTTTGGGGAAAACCTGGTCTTATGAGACGAGACAGCATCCATCCCACTTTGGATGGTGCGTCTCATTTATCTAACAATCTGGCATCTTTTTCATCCAAATTTCCAAAACCTTGACTACTCAGAGTTGGGACCAGGAAGCAGAGTCGCAGTCTTACACGCCTCTCTGCAGCTCCTCTTCATCCGCCACCCCTCAACTTAGCCCCTGTCTTCCCCATCAGAGAATCATTGTCTGCTCCCTCCAAAGTAAATAAAAATATAAAGTATAAGCATCCCAAAGTGATTAAGCAAAAAGTTGGTAAAACTCAAATTAAATATGAAGCCTCTAAATTGAATGATTTGGCCTCTGTTCCTCCTCATAATTTAAAAATTAAATGTGGTTTGTTAAATATTAGGTCCCTAACTCCCAAGTCTCTGTTAGTCCATGATCTGTTAATTGAGCATCAGATTGATTTAATATCCCTTACAGAGACTTGGTTAGGGCAAGAGGATTATGTTGGTTTAAATGAATCAACTCCCTCTGGTTATTTAAACTGTCAACATCCCAGAAGTTCTGGTCGTGGAGGAGGGGTAGCAACAATTTACCATTCCAAATTACTAGTTAATGTAAAGCAAAAAACATGTTATAATTCCTTTGAGGGCCTGGTCCTCAGTATTGGGCACTTTAGCAATTTTAGGCTAAACCCAATTTTATTTGCCATAGTTTATCGTCCTCCATCAACCTACTCAGAATTTTTATCCGTATTTGCTGATTTCTTAGCTGATTTAGTGCTGAAATCAGATAGAATAATTATAGTAGGGGACTTTAATATACATGTAGATGTAGATAGTGACTGCCTTAATGTGGCATTTAATTCAATATTAGACTCGATTGGGTTTTCTCAGAAAGTAGGAAATTCTACTCATTAGCTCCACCATACGTTGGACCTTGTTCTGATATATGGCATAGAAATAGAAAATCTTGTCGTGTCTCCTCATAACCCTGTACTGTCAGATCATTGTCTGTTAACCTTTGATTTTACTATTTCTGACTATTTGGCTCCTAAAGAAAAATATTACTATAGTAGATGCCTCTCAGATGATGCTGTTACCAAATCTATGCAGATTGTTTCCTCTATGCCATGTGTCAACACAACGGAAATAAGCTATAGACAGCTTGCTCCTTCTGTAATTGATAACCTGGTGGATAGTGTTACAACTTCTCTGCATCAGACTCTAGACTTGGTGGCCCCCTTAAAAACGAAAAAGTTTAATCAGAGATTTCTAACTCCTTGGTTCAACACAGAAACTCGTAGCTTAAAACAGAAGACTCGTCAATTAGAAAGAAACTGGCGCTCCACTAATTTAGATGAAATCTATTTAGCTTGGAGAAATCATCTTTTAATTTATAAAAAAATCTCTTAGAAAAGCTAGAACGAGTTATTCTGCATTAATAGAAGAGAACAAGAATAATCCCAGGTTTCTTTTCAGTGCTGTAGCCAGGTTAACAAAGAGTCAGGACTCTGTCAATCCTAGCATTCCTTTAGAGCTTACTAGTCAGGACTTTATGAACTTTTTCAATAATAAAATTTCATCCATCAGAGATAAAATCAATCAGATTCTTCCCACAGTTAACTTAAATACAGTAACTACTACAACTCCTTCAATTGATGTCTGTCTTGATGAGTTTACTCCAATCGACCTTTGTGAGTTAGACAAAATAGTTTCCTCATCCAAACCTTCAACTTGTCTTTTAGACCCTATTCCTACCAGGTTATTTAAAGAAGACTTCCCACTTATTGGTAGCTTTATTCTTCATATAATCAATTCTTCATTAACTTTAGGCCATGTACTGCAGGCTTTTAAAACGACTGTAATTAAACCCTTACTCAAAAAGCCAACGCTAGATCCAGGAGCTTTAGCTAACTATAGACCAATTTCTAATCTCCCTTTCATTTCAAAAATCTTAGAAAGAGTTGTTGCTACGCAATTATTTGACCACCTGCAGGGAAATGGTTTACTTGAAGAGTTTCAATCTGGGTTTAGAATCCATCATAGTACTGGAACAGCCTTAGCGAAGGTCACTATCGACCTCCTCATCGCATCTGATAATGGACTGGTTTCTGTACTTGTCCTTTTAGACCTTAGTGCAGCTTTTGATACTATCGATCATAATATTCTACTTGATAGGTTAGAACACTATGTTGGACTTAATGGAACTTCGTTGCAGTGGTTTAGATCTTATTTATCTGATAGGTTCCAGTTTGTTCATGTCAGTAATGAGTTTTCTTTCAACTCAAAGCTCAGTCATGGAGTTCCACAGGGATCTGTGCTAGGCCCTACTCTTTTTACTTTATATATGCTTCCGTTAGGCAACATTATTCATCAGAAACTCCTCCAGCTCAAGGTGCCCCCCTCCACCTGTCAGTGGATCTCCAGCTTTCTGACTGACAGGTGGCAACAGGTGAAGCTAGGGAGATTTACATCCAGCTCCCGAAAAATTAGTACTGGCGCCCCCCAAGGATGTGTCCTTTCCCCACTGGTCTTCTCCCTCTACTCCAATGACTGCACCTCAGAGGACCCTTCGGTGAAGCTCCTGAAGTTTGCGGACGACACCACAGTCATCGGTTTGATCCGGGATGATGATGAGTCTGCATACAGGCGGGAGGTGGAGCAGCTGATCCTCTGGTGCAGCTTGAACTTAACCCAGCCAAAACGGTGGAGATGACTGTGGATTTCAGGTGACACCCCCCTTCATTCCCCCCACTCACCATCCTCAACAGCACAGTGTCCACTGTGGACTCCTTCAAGTTTCTGGGTACCACAATCTCCCGGAACCTGAAGTGGTCCTCCCATATAGACACTGTCCGGAAAAAGGCCCAGCAGAGGTTGTTTTTTCTGCGTCAGCTCAAGAAGTTTGATTTGCCTCAGGAGCTGCTGGTTGTCTTCTACACCGCCATCATCCAATCTGTCCTCTGCTTTTCCATCACTGTCTGGTTTGGATCTGCCACTAAACAGGACAAGACCAGACTACAGCGGATCATTAAGTCTGCGGAGAGGATCATTGGTACCGACCTACCCTCCATTGAGAACTTACATCGGTTCATAACCAGGAAATGGGCGGGAAACATCTGTGCTGACCCATCACACCCCGGCCACAAACTGTTTGAACTTCTATCTTCTGGTCGTCGTTACAGATCACTGAAGGTCAAAACCACCCGTCACAGGAACAGTTTCTTTCCTCAAGCCATCACTCTGATGAACTCCTAACATTCACCTAGTCCTACCTGTTGCTGTACTCATGACTTTTCATCCATTATTACATTGCACATAAATCTCACACTGCTTTTACTTCATTCACATTATATCACTGAATCTGAGTTCACATTGATATACTGTGTGACTGTATATTTTTTCATATATTTCTGCAAAGTGTGGTTAGTCTGAATAAATAACTGCATATATTCCTGTATATATCTGCATCCTTTTATAGAAACGTGGACAGACTGTAAATTACTGTGCATACTCTGTTGTCATTGAATCCTTATTTAAATCTTCCACCTGAATAATGAGAGCAAGTTTTTAGCCAAAGTCAAATTCCTTGTATGTGTTGTGCATACTTGGCCAATAAAGCTGATTCTGATTCTGATTAGAAAGCACTTTATACATTTTCATTGTTATGCAGCTGATACACAATTATACCTATCAGTGAAGCCAGATGATAGTAATCAATTAGCCAAGTTAGAAGCCTGCCTTAAGGAAATCAAAGCTTGGATGACTTGTAATTTCCTGCTATTAAATTCAGATAAGACTGAAGTCATTCTTGTTGGTCCAAAAAACCTTGGAAATACCTTTCCAAATCAAACTTTCAGTTTGGATGCGGTTACTCTTTCTCTTAATAGCTCTGTGAAGAACCTTGGAATTATTTTTGATCAAGATCTGTCCTTCAATTCACATATTAAATTTGTTTCTAAGACTGCCTTCTATCATTTGCGTAATATTGCCAAGATTAGGAGCATCTTGTCTCAGAGTGATGCTGAGAAACTGATCCACGCTTTTGTTAGCTCGAGATTAGATTATTGTAATTCTTTATTATTAGGCTGTCCTAAAACATCTTTAAAAAGTCTTCAGCTGATCCAAAATGCTGCAGCAAGAGTTTTAACAGGTTCTAGAAAGAGAGATCATATCTCTCCGGTTCTGGCCTCCCTTCATTGGCTTCCCATAGAGTTTAGAATTAAGTTTAAAATCCTTCTTCTTACTTACAAAGCTCTAAACAATCAGGCTCCTTTTTATTTAAAAGATCTGATACTACCGTATTATCCTAACAGAGCACTACGCTCCCAAAATGCAGGATTACTTGTAATACCTAGAATCTCCAAAAGTACAATGGGAGGCAGAGCCTTCAGTTATCAAGCTCCTCTCCTGTGGAACCAGCTGCCAATCTGGATTCAGGAGTCAGACTCGATCTCTGTTTTCAAGAATAGGGTTAAAACCTACCTTTTTGATATAGCCTACAATTAGGGAGGGATCATGTGTTTCTGAACCCTCCCTTAGTTATGCTGCTAATAGGTTTAGTCAGCCGGGGGACCTCCAATAATGCACTGGGCCTCACTCCTTTCTTCACTCTCAATGAAATATTTTTTTTTTGCTAGTCATTAACATCTGTTTGTTCTCTCCCATAGATTGAGTCCTCATCGTGCTGTTTGCTCTCTACATGTCTGTTCTTTTCATCTTCTCTGCCCCCTCACCCCCCAGCCAGTCGCAGCAGATGACTGCCCCTCCCTGAGCCTGGTTCTGCTGGAGGTTTCTTCCTGTTAAAAGGGAGTTTTTCCTCTCCACCGTCGCCAAGTGCTTGCTCACAGGGGATCGCCTGATTGCTGGGGTCTTTCTGCAACTGTGGGGGTCCCCCCTATAGTTGAAAGTGCTATGAGATGACTGCTGTTGTGAAATGGTGCTATATAAATAAAGTTGAACTCCCTTTTCTTTCCCCCCTTCACACACTTCCTTTCCCTCTTCCCCATCCTGTTGGGTCTTCCATGGGTAAAACAATTAAAATAAAGTATTAAAAGTTATTACAGGAGGAGTTTACAACAATATACAGTGCAAAGTTAGGCACTGTATAGGCTCCTCTTGGCAAAGTAAATCTGTTTTGGCACAGTAGGGTGACAGATCCCTGTTCTGTTTGCCTAGCTGCCTGACAGGACAAAAAAAAAAATAATACTAAAAAAAATAAATAAATAAAGTTGAACCTGTAATGTTAATTAGAGGACACATCTTGGTTGAACATGTCCCTATGGTCACATTATTTTCAACCTTTTCTAGGGGTACCATCATTTTTGTCCAGGCCTATTTCATGAGTTTGTTTTTTAAAGTAATTCCTGTTGAACCACAATTCAAAAGCATTGTCTGATTTTCATAGAATTTTTATTTATTACCACTTTTGTCAGATTGAAGTTATTTCTGTGACCATTGTGGGTTTTTCTTTCATTAACAGATGGGTACCAACAATTTTGTCCACGGCTGTACCTCTAGATGTATAAAATGTTACAACACTAGCTGTAGTATTAGATTTGTTCGTTTTTTTGTGGTTTTATGGTGTCTCTCCTCACACGCGCTCCCGAGATGAGGGTGCTTTCAGGCTGGCGGACGTTTTTCAACACAAACCCGGCACTTCATACACGCAGTCATTACAGAGACTCGAAGAGACATTCACCAGCGGGCCAGGGGAGACGGAGGAAGGAACAATGTGGGATAACTTGCAGGTGAGTGCTTTTTTTTTTTTTTTTTTTAAATCATACACTACTTTTTGCTGTGTTCTGTATATACTCACTGTAAACATGGAATGAATGTGGTGCAGTGCCGCATTTGATCGGTCAAACTGATGATTTACACGTTTGCGCACTACTCAGGGACAAATTTGATTGGCAAAATTGGCAGAAGTTGGCCACAGTTGGCCAAAATTGCGGTAACGTTGCAGTGATTGGACAAAATTCAAATTATGCAGGACCTGCTGAAGTCGTGGGAATTGGTACAATTGCAACACCACAAAATCCTGGTGGGACTGTTTAGTGTACAAGCCTACGGGCCCTATTTTGACATTCTACAATGGGCTTTTGTGCTGCACTTTGTGCTTTGCACCTTGCACCAGTGCTTTTGTTCCTTTCTGTCAGCACATTATCTGTTTTTTTACACTTCACGTCAGGGCTAGGCAATATAGCTCAAAAAATGTATTGTGATATAATTTCTCCATATATATATATATATAGTATATATATATGTATATATATATATATGTGTGTATATATTGTATTTTGTGTACTGAATGTCCTTTAAAATTTGGTTTTACTTACTTAGGAGTTTGCATGTTCTCCCCGTATCTGCGTGGGTTTACTCCGGGATTTCTCCGGTTTCCTCCCACAGGCCAAAAACATGCAGGTTAGGTTAATTGGAGACTCTAAAGTGGCCCTAGGTGTGAATGTGTGTGTGAATGGTTAAGGGATAGTGCCGTACTGTGGCTGCTTCATCCATCCAGGTGGATGCCCTCAATTTCCCCTCTGGGGATCAATAAAGTATACAAAAAAAATTATTATATATACAGTATGTCACGAATTGGCCCTCAGGGCAGAGAGAAAAACACAGATGCTGAACTGCTAGTTTGTGAAATTTATTAAGAAACAAAAACACAAAGTTCACACAGTGCACCAACACAAAAATCCAAACTGCCAAACAAACAAACTTACGAGTTAAGCTCACCAGAACAAGGGCAGGGTTCTGGTGAGGATGAGGGAGAAGAAACTCGAGACTCCGGCAACAAGAAATGAAAATAACAGCCCTTAAATAAAGCTAGAAACAAATGACACAAGTGATAGCAGGTGTGGGTCACATGAGCGGGCAGGAGATAATAAAGATACAATTTAGACCAGCTGGGAGCAATGAGAGGGGAGAGAGCGGGCTGACAGCTGATAGGGACCCCACCCACACTGAGCAAAAACCCGGAAACGTTACTGACAGCTGTCAACCCAGAGGGAGAACACAACAGAATAAAAATATAATGAGATGGCAAAATAAAGAAAAGTAACCTCAAAATGTAAATAAACTATAATGAATGTAAACAGGAAAATAAATCATACTAAGAAACAATACAGAACATGTGACAAATCAACCAAGGATAGAATAACAGGAACTGCAACTCAAAATGACAACACTGTACAAGGGGTGGACACCAGACACCCCGGCAACATTGAAACAAAAAACCCACCTCCACACACAAAAAACCCACCCCAACAAGAAAACAACCCCACCCCGGGTGGGAGAAGGGGGACCCAGGCATGGAGGGACCAAAACAAACCAGAGAAAATAAGAAAAACTCTCAGAATTAACATCCCAGCAAAGCCCAGACTAAGAGGAAACAACAAAAAACAAAAGCCCCACCCAGGACCCACACAGAACCGGGTACCCAGGCCCCCTGGACCAAAGGACTAGACTGTTCTGATAGCCGGCCGAAGTCCCAGGCCTGGCAGATGGTGAGGTAGTAAGGGTCGGGTGGCCTGCCGGAGAATATAAGCCACCCAACCCAATGGCACAGTCTGTCAGGCGGTCGGCCAGAGTTCTTTAGCTACCAACACAGAAAAGGAGGTCCAGGGGGTGGCCGCCCAACTGGGACGACCAGAAATGAGGAGGATGGGGGAATAGGGGGAACTTCGACGACGTCAGGCGGAGAAGGGGAAACCACGACGACATCAGGCAGAGGAGAGGGAATCAAGACGGCACCTTCGGGATGGCCAGTAGCACCCTCGATGGTCCTGGACTGAGACAATGCAGCACCCACGGTGGGTCTGGACTGGAGCAAAGCAGCACCTGCGGTGGCTCCGGGCTGGAGCGAGGTTGCACCCTTGGTGGACCCGGACCGGGTCAGAGCTGCACTCTCGTGGACTCAGACTGGGTCAGAGCTGCACTCTCATGGACTCAGACTGGGTCAGAGCTGCACCCTCGGTGGGCCTGGACCGGGTCAGAGCTGCACCCTCGGTGGACCTGGACTGGGTCAGAGCTGCACCCATGGAGGACCCAGACTGAGTCAGAGCTGCACCCACGGAGGACCCAGACTGTGGAGGAGCAGTACTCATGGAGGTTCCGGGCTGCAACGGAGCACCTGCGACGACTTCAGCTGATGGGGAAGCAACACCCTTGGAGGTCCCGGGCTGGGATGGAACACCCGCGACGACCTCATCCGGATGGGGAGCAGGACCCATGGAGGTCCCAGGCTGGGACGGAGCACCTGCGACTACCTCAGCTGACAGGAAGCAGCACCCTTGGAGGTCCCGGGCTGGGACAGAGCACCCGCAAAGACTTCATCCGGAGGGAGAGCAGCACCCACGGAGTTCCTGGGTTGGGGCGAAGCACCCGTGATGATCTTGACTGAAGGGGAAGCTAGACCTACGAAAACCTCAGGCAGCGAGCCCAAACCCACGGAGACCTCTGGCAAAGCTGGATGATCCTTGGTGACCCTGGGTAAAAGCTCAGACAAGACAGGCAGAGACACAGGGTCAGGGTCACTGGCGGCAGTGGAGCCCGGTGAGGTGAGCTCAGGTGCAGCCAATGACTGCACCTGGCTCTCCCCACCAAGAGTCAGGCAAGAGCTCTCCAAAATAGAAACAACAAAGACAAAGGAGAGCACTTGCATGATCTCAAGCTCCACCGCCGTCCAGGACTCCATCGATCCAGACGATGGTTTCTCGGGCCCGGTCCTCTGGAGGTCCAGCTTGGACTCTGTTGCGGCAGCCCCAGCAGCAGGCATGGTGGTCGATGCAGTCCCAGAACCCCCCAGTGATGTAACCCATGCAGGTGGCTCGCCTGGCATGGACACAGGAGGTCGGCTTCCTGCTGGTGCTGGATCCTGTTCTGCTGAGGCCAGGGGACTCTTCATCGTTGGCATAGGCTTCAGCTCAGTCACAGCGCTCTCCCTCTATCCAAGCCGTGGCTGCGGGGCTGGAACCAGACCTTCCAGGGCCGCAGGCTCCTCCATAGCCCAGCAGCCCAGTCCTGGGGCCGGCGGACACTCAAGGGGGAAAGGAAGAGACACGGAGAGAGCAGGTGAGCAGTCTATGGTTGCAGCAGATGGTGAAGACTCAGAGGACTGCTTAATCTGAGCCTTACCGCCAGTAATCAGGCAAGATAATTCATATTTAATTGAGTGAGAGTTGAAAAACACTTGCCTGAGTTCCCTGGGTGTGATGTCTTCTGCTGCAGCTGGGTGAAAATTAGCCCTCTCCATGACTTCAGCGGATGTGGGCCCGTCAGTGGAACATGGGGGAGCCACCCCTGCAGACACAGTGATGGGTGGAGCTGGGGAGGAAATGGCCGAACCCTCAGCAGTGGGAGGAATCGCCGAGGAGGAGGAAGAAGCAACAGCAGCAGAGGGAACAGCTGACGGGACAGCCGGAGAAGAAAAACCTGATAAAGGAACTGCTGCGGGAGTTTTCGACCTCGGCGACGGGGAAACTGCTGCCTGAGAGGCGGAGGTATTCCTCCTCCGATGGCATCTTGGAGCCGGCGAAGTAGGAGCAAGAGTGGGCGCACTGGAGGAGAAGCTGGGCGTCTTCCGTGGAGCGCGCTTCCGTGTAGGCTCTGGGTTCGCTGGAGACGTGGCCCACATCAGCCCGGGGAAGGATTGCTGCAGCATAGAGAGCGTGGCCAACAAGTCAGTGAACTGGGCATGCCTCCACAACCCTGGGTGTGCCTTGACAATGACGGTCACTGAATCCACACTCTCCCAGATCTTTTTTGGGCTGCGAGAGGCGAGCGCTTCATTCACAAAGCTCTGGACAAACTCAGTGGCCCACTGCTCCTCAACACTCGGACCCCCCGCTGCCGATCTCCCTTTGTTTGTTGGAGGTCGGCGTGCAGGGGACATGATGAGAGCTCTGGAGGGAAAAAAAAAGGTGAGTTCAACCAAAGAAAAGTCACAAACTAGCAGCAGCTCGGTCTCAAACTGGCCGGAGTCTTCTGTCATGAATTGGCCCTCAGGGCAGAGAGAAAGACCCAGATGCTGAACTGCTAGTTTGTGAACTTTATTAAGAAACAAAAACACAAAGTCCACACAATGCACCAACACAAAAATCCAAACTGCCAAACAAACAAACAAACAAACAAACTTATGAGTTAAGTTTACCAGAACATGGGCAGGGTTCTGGTGAGGATGAGGGGGAAGAAACTCGAGACTCCGGCAACGAGAAATGAAAATAACAGCCCTTAAATAAGGCTAGAAACAAATGACACAAGTGATAGCAGGTATGGGTCACATGAGCAGGCAGGAGATAGAAAAGATACAATTTAGACCAGCTGGGAACAATGAGAGGGGAGAGAATGGGCTGACAGCTGACAGGGACCCCGCCCACACTGAGCAAAAACCCAGAAACGTCATTGACAGCTGACAACCCAGAGAGAGAACACAATAGAACAAAAATATAATGAGATGGCAAAATACAGACAAGTAACCTCAAAAATGTAAATAAACTATAATGAACATAAACAGGAAAATAAATCATACTAAGAAACAATACAGAATACGTGACAAATCAATCAAGGATAAAATAACAGGAATTGCAACTCAAAACAACAACATTGTACAAAATATGAGAAAAGGCAAAAAGACTGAGCCCGGTGGAATCCCCCCATGCTCAGATCATGACTATATATATATTCATTTCACATATGAAAAAGCTGAATAACAAAATAAAATGAAAACTTATGTCCTGCGATGGACTGACGATCTGTCCAGGGTGTACCCTGCCTCTCGCCCAAAGATGCTGGGATAGGCTCCAGCCCCCCTGCGACCCGAAAAAGATTAAGCGGAAGAAGATGAATGAATGAATGAATGAATGAAAACTTATGTCAGAGAAAGTTCTTCACAACAACATGTAACTGAGCAAAGTGTCTTTTTTCCTTTGCTTAACAGAACTCACATTATCAAATAATCAAGTTTATCCACAAGGGTAGAAATGTTTTTACTACGCATCATTAATACTTGGCAGTCTAATAAGTGACTGAAGTATAATTTGTCACTTATTTTTGTATTTTTTATGTGTCTATCAGTTTTTTATTTGGTAAGCCACTCGCTCTTATTTTGAAGGGTTGCAAGGCTGGATAGGAGCTCATATTTTGAGAGTTTGTTTACTAAGTGAGCAGTCACCTGCAGAGTTCAGACTCAAAATGTTTATCTTCTCCTGGCTCCCCCCACCCCCATTTCCTGTGTTAAGGTGAACCTACATTTATTCAGTTATCTTCCTTTTCATCTCTGCTCACTGCAATGTAGATTTCTCTCTTTCTATGTGAGCATGCAGAGGGCAGGGCAGCTGTGCTGAACTTCTGCTCAGACTACAGCGTTGGCTAAGCTGCAGACAGACCTGTCTTGCACCGGCAGCTCATATTAATGTGACAAATACTCGAATATGAGTAACAGCTATTTTATAATAATAATAATGCATCATATTTATATAGCACCTTTTAGAGACACTTTACAATGGATACATTATTCATTCACCCCACAGACAATGGTAGTGGTAAGCTACTTACTGTAACCACAGCTGGCCTGGGGCAGACTGACAGAAACATGGCTGCCAATCCATGCCAACGGCCTCTCCAACCACTACCAAACATTTATACACATTCAGGCCCAGTGTCATGGACACTGGAGGCAAGGTGGGTAAAGTGTCTTGACCAGGGACATAACGGCAGGATGGCTGGGAAGAGCGGAATTCAAACCGCCAGCCTTGCAATTATTAGATGACCCACTCAACCTCCTGAGCCACTGCTGCCCACATTTCCCTCCTCTGTTCCATTTTTGCTGAGCACCAAGCTGGACAGCAGGAAGTTCCATTTTTCTTTGGCATGACCCAGCCGGGACTTGAACCCCTACCTCCTGGTTGTGGGGCAGATGCTTTACCTCTAGGTCACCACTCTTATGTATCACGGGCAACCAAATGTACTGATGCAACAAATATATTCGGTATATTGCCCAGCCTTACTTCATATCACACGATCTAATTACCAGTCACCAGTGCGCTTGTTTTGTGCTGCAAGGAGGGGGGTCATTTAAAAGAGGTGTGGCAGCGATGCAATCTCTGCACATTGGTATTTTAGTGGATTTTATGACAATGTGTTCTTGATCAAGAAAAAGGACGTCTGTCATTAGAAGCACATTGTTAATGCTATTTTATTGGGCATCTCACTCTCCAAGATTGTGTTAAACAATCTAGTTAAAAGTCCACTGCCATCTCTCCTAAACATCTCCATACCACTACAGGTATGTCTTCTAGAATAACCGCCTTTTCACTCTTCATCCTCTTCATAGTGTCATAATTGCCTTTCAGGGCATGGAAAAAGGCTCCACGCGCAGGCTGTGAGTTTGCAAATTTATTGGAAAAAACACTGAGTTACGAAAAACTCGTGGACAGGAAGAAATACAGGTAAGCAAAATAGCTAAAGCTAAGGGGAGTGATATCGCTGGCTAAACCTGGTAGACTGAGCTAAAACAACTTGTGAACAGGCAAGAAAAATAGCAGAAGCTAAGGCGAAGGGAATCACCAGCTAAACCTGGTAGACTAAGCTAAAACAACTTGTGAACAGGCAAGAAAAATAGCAGAAGCTAAGGCGAGGGGAATTACCAGCTAAACCTGGTAGACTGAGTTAAAACAATTCGTGAACAGGCAAGAAAATAGCAGAAGCTAAGGCAAGGGGAATCGCCAGCTAAACCTGGAGACAAACTTAGGAACACATGCAGCAAAATAACAAAGAACTTACGTGTATGAGTAGTGAGCTGATAGCAGGGTGCTGCGCCGGACAAAAGTGTGCAGCCCCTTAAATAAGGCTAAACACAAAGTAAAGTAAGTGATAACAGGTGTGGTAAACCTGAGCGGGTAGGAGAAAACAAAGAAACAATTTAGACCAGCTGAAAATGATGAGCGAGGAGGGAGCAATCAGCGTCGACAGCTGACAGAAACACGCCCACGCAGAGTGAAACCGCAGAAAGCCACTGACAGCTGTCAACCCCGAGAAAGAGAGAGAGAGAGCGAACACAACAGAAAACAAACATAAAGATATGGCAGAAATGGAGACTGACAACCTCAAAAGCACAAAAAAAACAAACTACAAGAAATGTAAACAGGAGAATAAATCATACTGACAACTCAAAATGACAACACAGTACAAAATATGAAAAGAAATGCAGACAACCTGAGCCCGGTGGGGTCCCGCCACGCTCAGAACCTGACACATAGCTCCCCTCACTTCCGCCTCACTGATCCTCTGAACTTCCTGGTTCACTTTCTTCATCCACCCTCCTCTCTCTTTAGGGCCATTTCCATTAGTATCACCTTGGCCTTACTTGTTTCTACTCTATTCAGTTTCTCGCTATTTCCACTGTACCCTACACGCTTTAACCGACACTATTTTCGTGCCTGTTAAGAGGCAGGGTCTAACCGAGCCGAAAGCGAGGTGTGATTTGACGTCAATCGACTGCTAGCCACTGATTGGTCAGGGCGTAACGTCACAAAAGCGCCCGTCTTCGTTGAAATCTTTACGACCGCCATTTGCAATCACGGACTAACTCGGTCACGGAGTAAATACGATATTAATACAGACAGCATTGTCGGTTTTGCGGAACTCTACACCATGGTCCAACGAAGAGGTGCAGAGTTTTCTCTGCTTCTTGGCAGATACACAGTGAGGAGTGACCCGATGGCTGGCCAGCATACAATCGGACTATAGACAAGCTGAAGACGAACGTGAGAGAACCATCGATGGTGAGTGATTTGTAATAATGTGCATCTGTTTGCTTATTTATCCTGTTGGTGGTAAGCTCACTTTTTTTGAGCCTTATACAGTGCTGTTCTGTGCTGGCTAACGTTTATTAGCTAACGTTTTTTGTAGCTAGCTAGTACCAACTGCTGAATCGCGCTTGTTTTCTCCTAAATATTCGCTTGTGAGAGCAAAATGATGAAATATGTTAATCCTGGTTAAAGTCCTGGTTTGTGTTTTGTATTGCACTTTGGTCCTGCACATTAAATTGTGTGCTTTTCTGTGCTGGCTAATGTTTTGTAGTTAACGTTTTTTTTGCTAGTGCTAGCTAGTACCAACTGCTGAATCGCGCTCGTTTTCTCCTAAATATTTGCTTGTGAGAGCAAAACGATGAAATATGTCAATCCTGGTTAAAGTCCTGGTTTGTGTTTTGTATTGCACTTTGGTCCTGCGCATTAAATTGTGTGCAATTTAATGCTAGAATGTGTTTCCACATGCCAGGGATTAGCCTCCCTGTTTATATTGTGATACTGGTGAAATGGACCACACCAGCCGGAATCTCGTCATATTAAAATTGCTTTTTCAAACCAGTGATTTATAAAGTCATTCATATAATTTTCTAAAGCGTCAGAATACACCCACACACCTATTCTGTGGATCCTGCAGTGCTTGTCAGTGAAACGAAGCATTTTTGTCACATCCCACCACTCACTCATTTCAGAAAGAGAAATCCGTATATTATATAGATTCATTACACAGACAGTGATATATTCATAGTGTTTATTTATTTTAATTTTGCTGATTACGGCTTACAGCCCCTGAAAACCCCAAATTCTATTTTGCAAAAAATTGGAATATTACATAAAATTAACTTTAAAAAATAGTTTTTAAATATAAATGTTGGCCGTTGAGGTGCTGGTTAATGTGGGCTGTAGCTGTAATCATCAGTATTAAAATAAACACTTTCAATATATCACTGTTCCTGTAATTAATCTATATATGGGTTTCACTTTCTGAAATGAGTGACAAAAATATTGAATTTTTTCGTGGTATTCTAATTTTTGAGATGTGCCTGTATATGTATTGAACTTGCTTGAAACTAACCAACATCCATTTCTGTCGTTCCTCTAGGCAAGACGAAATCAGCCACCCCACAACCTACCTCGCCACTGTGGAAAGTACTGAAATCCTTTGCTTTTATAGGTAAAGTGTCAAAAGCACAATTTGCACTTAATATAAAAGGGACTGAACTGAGATTTATTTGATTGTGTGAGTATGGCACATCAACTGTAAAATAAACCGCTTGTTAATGTATTTATTTTTTTGTCAGATCATTTGTGTGATCCTTTGTGAGTTATGTTCATAACTGTATCTTTTGGGGAATGGCAGTTGTTCAGTCATCAATATAATTTAGTTTATATGTGTAGTTTATACTCTATCATCAATAAACTCATGCAGTAACAGCACACATTACAAATATGTGAGACCCATTGTAGTGCTTCCTTTTATATTTTAGCAATAAAAGTACAAAACACCGCCCACACTTGAAGCCAGGGCAAGAAGGGTTAGGGTTAGAAGAGACACTTTTACAGACAAGACAAACTTTTATTGATCAAAACTTCATATTTTGACTGAGCGACTCCACACTCTGTGATGCACACCTTCAGTTAAAGTACTATATTCCATTCAAGTGAATGTATTAATTCATTCTGATTGCTGAGGCCACAGTAAAAGCAGATGATTTTAAATGTAACGCAGCCCTTGTAAAATCGACTTTACATCAGTGCAGCTACATGAAAATTGTGGTTAAATACAACAACGAAGTACTTTATTGTCACATTGGAATTCGAATCGCTTTTTTTTTTCTTTTGAATTCTTGGATGGAATATGGGTGGGCAATATAAGCTGCAGCTTCAGCCATCACCCATTTCAGATAACCTATGTTGAACTGTATAATCAGAGGAGTTATTGTTTAATTCGACCTTATTAGATTTTTTTCCCCTTTGTTATATTATTCTATTTTCTTTTAATCTATCTGAAATAAAGATTCATTCATTCACATTCCACCACTGGCGTTTAGCAACAAGTGTATTTCCCAAATATATTTTAAACTTCCTTTATTTAACCACCACCCATTTCTGTCTTTTGTCTAGGCAAGAGGTAAACGATCGATCCACCCCAAACTGGACCTTGCATCACTATTTACAGAGATGCAGGCCTAAGATCTGCTGATCTGAGACCAGTGTGAGCTGCACATCCCAGCTGCTGAGTGACCCAGTCTTACAGTTTGAGTTTTGCACATTCTGAATAATCTGGAATTTGCTGCTGATTGTAATAAACAATTTAGTGACTTATGTGTTTGCATCATGATTTCTATTTTTGTCTGTTAATACACTGGTTGGAAAAGAGTCAATAGTACAAACCATTAATGGGTGACCTTGAAAATAATGGCTCATTTTTAAGAAATTTATGTCACATGGTGGTAACCTTCACATATAAAAAGAGACATCTGCAAAAACTTCAGAGGTTTGTCAGTGCAATACTACATGAATGCATGTATAGTACATTGTTGATGCAGAGAATATATATTTCTACAGTATATGTATCTAGTAAATCAAGCATTTTCCATGTAACCTTGTGACTGCATTATTTTAATTGCTTTTAATCCTAGATCAAGTTTGTTTTGGTCTAAAATGCATCATAACTGTCAAGTACATCTTATTATACCAAACTCAGTACTGTTTACTTTTGAACATACATTTTGTGGCTAATATAGTTAACATGGCGATCAAGTTGTGTCAGCTGATCATTTTTTGCTATGACAACATCTCAGACTTAGTGCAGCTGAAGCAGGTACGTCCATGATGTCTCATCAGAGCAATTTTTTTTCACACAATATTTTTATTGAACTTTTTTTTTTTTTTACAAACAGCACACACAGACACTAACACAAAAGTAAGTTAAAAACTAAAAAGAATAATAACAAAATGACAAAAAAGGTAATAAAAGCAACCATTAACAAAAACAAGTCAACAACAATGCTCCTCTGTTTAGTCTAGGTAATCTATTACATAAGAATACATAATATACATTCACCAGCTTGGAATTTGCAAGGTCCACACATATCATTCACCTTCTTCTTCAGAAGTTATGTTTACTTTCTTTACATAATCAATGAAAGGTCTCCATATATTCTCAAACACATTTTCCTTTGATTTCAGTATGTATGTTGTTCTTTCTAGTGGAAGGTTGTTAACATCTGTCTTAGCCACTGAGTCACATCTGGTCTATGATTTTTTACACAGTAATGCAATACATTTTTTGGCATTAAGCAAACTGAGGTCTATGAATGTTCTTTCACTCTTATTAAAGTTATGTTTTTTCTGGATACAGACCCAACAAAAACAGTTTAGGGTTCAATGTGAATTGTTTTGATATTATTTTTCCAATTGTTACCCTCACCTCTTCCCAAAACATTCTGATTTTTCTACATTCCCATAAACAGTGAAATAGGGTTACATTACTTAGATCAGAGCAATTTTTTGCACAGGAAATAAACCAGACATTCTTAAGCTCTACAACCACTGATCGTTTGTGAAGCTGTGCTGACAGTTGACAGGCTCACTCAGCCTGTCACTCAATTGACAGGCTGTACATGAACGCCAGACTGACCGTTTGAAGTGGTAATTTTCCCACAACAGAGCCATCTGAAACACACACAGCATACATATTTTAGTACCTAAACAGTGATAACTTGCAGAGATTACAGTGTAGTACGACGTACTTATAGCAAACTAGCATTAGCAACCATTAGCTTACCGTCACATATGACCTAGTTTGTATCCTCACGTCTTCGGCTCTCTCCAGAAGCTGCAGAACTATTCCAGAGTGTTTTGTCTCACTGCCTGTACCCTTGTCTGACGGTCCTTTTTGGCATTTACGGTGAAAAAAGCCACAGACCGAGGAGTCGCCTTGTAAAGCCGCCATGTTGTGTTTGGCTTGGGTCGCGTGTTTTACGTCACGGGAGTGTGGCGCCGCCTTGCTATAAAAAAAATCCCGCCCACCCCAGCTATACACGGTTTTACATGGTTGTAATGGACGCACAACCGCGGCAGAAACGAGTAGTAACGAAAAGAAACGAGGAAAGTCGAACTGGGCTAGTGGAAATGAGGCATTTCAATCAATCAATCAATCAAAGACTTTATTCCAGACTCAAGGTCCATCAAAAAAAGTAAGGTAAAGACAAGACAGTTGAAACAATCAAAAAGTTACAAAAAACACTAAGACATAACTGCTAAGAGAAGTACAAAGACAGTACAGACTTTAAAAAGACTTAAAAAAGACAACTGTACCAGTGCCTTCTAAACTGTGACTGACAGCGAATAGAACTGAGCTTAATGCTAGACATGACTTGAATGATTTCATTTCTAGATACATCAAGCCGACAGATGAATTTATACATAAGATTCCTTATTACTGCATGCAGAGTATTTACACGTGATGAGACAAATAACTCGGAAGCACTGCACCATCGAGGCTTTTTAAGTAAAATTCTTAAGGCATCATTGTAGGCAACCTGTAATTTCTGCATACTTTGTTTCCTATAATTTATCCATAAATGAGCAGTGTATAAAGGTGTACAATAGGTTTTAAAAAGTTTCTCAGTTTCTTAATTCATCAGCTCCTCAAAGTACCCCTCCCACCTTCTCAACACACTCATCACTTTTCACTCATTGTCAGGACACTGTACAAACAGGCCAGCATCATCACAAACCGAGAAGACAGACAGGAGGAGGAAAACCACATAAGACATGCACTCACATGCTGCCAATATCCGATATGGGCCATAGATAAAGGGAAACAGCAAGTCGAAAACAAACAGAAAACAAGACACAGACCAAAAGCCGAAATCAAAAACAAGGACATCATAATCATACTATAAATCCAAGGGATAACAGAACCAATTCAAAAAATCATGAAAAAACACAAACACAGCGGTAAAACCACACAAAAAAAAATTAAGATAGTTATTAGTACACCCCAAGGACAAAATAAAACAAAGCAAAAAAGGCAACATAATATATGAAATATGTTGCAGATCATGTAACAAGACCTACATCGGAGAAACAGGAAGCTCATTCAACACAAGGATAAAAGAACACCAGAAGGAATGTGAGAAGAAAACACAAGGATGGATCACAAGATCACAAAAAGAAAAAGCAGAACAAGCAATATTAAAATCAGCTATATCAGATCACTGCAAAATAAATAATCACATCATGGACTGGGACAATGCAAAAATCATTGGATCGGAGAGCAACAGACACAAACGCTGGATCAAGGAGGCCATAGAAATCAGGAAGCGGGGAAAAAGACAGCATGAATCGGGATGAGGGGGCATTTATGCTTTCCCACACCAGAGACAATATTCTCCAGAGACCATCGGATGGTGGAGGGCGGGGCCAGCCCAGTGGATCTGACTGTTCTGCTGGGCTGGCCCCGCCTAGAAAAGCCAGCTGATAAATGACACTTTGCAGCAATCAGCTGGCACTTCTGAGGAAGACTGCAGTGGACAGTTGAAACATGTACAGTGGGGCAAAAAAGTATTTAGTCAGCCACCAATTGTGCAAGTTCTCCCACTTAAGAGATGAGAGAGGTCTCCAATTTTCATCATAGGTATACCTCAACTATGAGAGACAAAATGAGAAAAAAAAATCCAGAAAGTCACATTGAAGTATTTTTAATGAATTAATTGGTAAATTCCTCAGTAAAATAAGTATTTGGTCACCTACAAACAAGCAAGATTTCTGGCTCTCACAGACCTGTAACTTCTTCTTTAGAGGCTCCTCTGTCCTCCACTCGTTACCTGTATTAATGGCACCTGTTTGAACTCGTTATCAGTATAAAAGACACCTGTCCACAACTGCAAACAGTCAGACTCCAAACTCCACTATGGCCAAGACCAAAGAGCTGTCAAAGGACACCAGAAACAAAATTGTAGACCTGCACCAGGCTGGGAAGACTGAATCTGCAATAGGTAAGCAGCTTGGTGTGAAGAAATCAACTGTGGGAGCAATTATTAGAAAATGGAAGACATACAAGACCACTGATAATCTCCCTCGATCTGGGGCTCCATGCAAGATCTCACCCCGTGGGGTCAAAATGATCACGAGAACGGTGAGCAAAAATCCCAGAACCACACGGGGGGACCTAGTGAATGACCTGCAGAGAGCTGGGACCAAAGTAACAAAGGCTACATCAGTAACACACTACGCCGTCAGGGACTCAAATCCTGCAGTGCCAGATGTGTCCCCTTGCTTAAGCCAGTACATGTCCAGACCCATCTGAAGTTTGCTAGAGAGCATTTGGATGATCCAGAAGAGGATTGGGAGAATGTCATATGGTCAGATGAAACCAAAATAGAAGTTTCTGGTAAAAACTCAACTTGTCGTGTTTGGAGGAGAAAGAACACCATACCTACTGTGAAGCATGGGGGTGGAAACATCATGCTTTCGGGCTGTTTTTCTGCAAAGGGACCAGGACAACTGATCCGTGTAAAGGAAAGAATGAATGGGGCCATGTATCGTGAGATTTTGAGTGAAAACCTCCTTCCATCAGCAAGGGCATTGAAGATGAAACGTGGCTGGGTCTTTCAGCATGACAATGGACCCAAACACACCACCCGGGCAACGAAGGAGTGGCTTCGTAAGAAGCATTTCAAGGTCCTGGAGTGGCCTAGCCAGTCTCCAGATCTCAACCCCATAGAAAATCTTTGGAGGGAGTTGAAAGTCCGTGTTGCCCAGCGACAGCCCCCAAACATCACTGCTCTAGAGGAGATCTGCATGGAGGAATGGGCCAAAATACCAGCAACAGTGTGTGAAAACCTTGTGAAGACTTACAGAAAACGTTTGACCTCTGTCATTGCCAGTGGAAAGTATATAACAAAGTATTGAGATGAACTTTTGTTATTGACACAAATACTTATTTTACCGAGGAATTTACCAATTAATTCATTAAAAATCATTCAATGTGATTTGCTGGATTTTTTTTTTCCTCATTTTGTCTCTCATAGTTGAGGTATACCTATGATGAAAATTGGAGACCTCTCTCGTCTTTAAGTGGGAGAACTTGCACAATTGGTGGCTGACTAAATACTTTTTTGCCCCACTGTAAAGGTAAAAACATCTCCTTTTTTATCCTTGTCTTTAATAAGAAAAACAAAAGGCTAATCATTAGTACATTTTCACCTCTGTCCTTAATCAACCTAACCTGCTACACATCCTTTGCAGCTTGATCTCTCTTACAACTCACTATATGCCTTTTCGTTTGCCTTTGCCATCTCTCTCTTTGCCGTGCACCTAGACTGCAAATACTCCTGTCTACTTTCTATAGCTAAGAGCTATAGCTAACCATGATATTTTTTGATTTTGGATTTTTTTTAATCTCTTTGATTTTTCCAAAATAACCAGCTATGAATATTGGCTGCCCAATAGTAATATTCAACGTTTGGTATCGTTAGTCCTCCTATTTTTTTCCTTTGATCTCTGCAGGAAAACCTTATGGATCCTTGTTTTTTTTTTTTATTCCATATAAATTCTGAGGTGTGTTTATCTATATAGTTCTACAAAAAAATCTTTCTAATCATAATTGCCACACATTGGAACAAGTCCAACAATTTTGGTAGTATATTCATTTAAAGAACACTAACCAGGCCTGCCAATGATAAGTAGAGTCTGTTCCACCTCTGAAGACCTTTTCTGACTGATTTTTGGAGAACTGCAAAGTTTAAATCCAAGATTTTACTGTGCTGTTGTGGGATATTCACTCCTAAATAAGGAATATATGCAAATAATTGCACCAAGCCAAGATTTTGAAGTGACAGATTTTTTTTTTTTTTTGCTATGGCGTTTATAGGAAGCCATTATTTTTTTTTATCCAGATTTAGTCTATAATCTGAAATTTTGCTGAAACCACCAAGTATGCAAAAAATATGTGGTAATGATATTAGAAGGTCAGAAGTATAAAGCAAAAGGTCATCTGCATAAAAAGATAATTTATGTTCCTCCGCACCTCTAAGTGTGCTTTTAAAATATGCCACTGAACGGAGTTTAATTGATAGTGGTTTTATCACTACTGCAAAAAGGAGGGGGGGATTATGGACGTTCCTGTCTTGTGCCGTGGAGGGAAAAAAATTATCTTTCTTAGTTTGTACTCATGCCATAGGGGATGAATATAATAATTTTATCCATGATATAAAGCATTTACCAAATCCATATTTAGTAAGATTATGTGAAGTGTGTCAATAACGAGGCGGATTTGACTCAGACAGTTTATTACACATCTCACACATAAGCATAGTCAGAAAGAGTGCATCTCAGACAAGACTCTTCTCTTAAATACTCAGGCCTTCCTTCAGCAACTTCTACACATAAAAGGTCATATTGCATTCACTTCCTTAATCCTTTAACATCCCCCTAGCAGTCTCTGATACACAAAAGATCACACTGCATCCTTTAACATCCTCCTAGCAGTCTCTGATACACAAAAGATCACACTGCATTCGTCCTTCACACCTCCCTGTTATCTCCAAGGAAAACTCTGCTCTTTGTTCTAGTCTAAGATGCTACACCATTATGCACTCTCTAAACGACCCCCCCGAGCGTCTTGGACAGAACAATAGAATGACAGTCCATATGCTGTGGTAAAATCATTAAACATCAATCCACATGCTGCTTGGGCCTCAGTCTTCTCCCGTATCTGCTGTAATCAGGATTCACCGCCTCCGCGGTGCTGTCATGCTGGGGGGCTGATGAATGCTGGGGGGGTTGATGATTGAGGGGTAAAAGTCTGTGCATGTGGGTGCTCTGGGGAATCTTTTCTCTGGGAAACTCCCCGCGGGGGTCTTCCACGCCGAGGGGCCCTCGCCAACAGCACTTGCTCGTCCGCCACAACAAAAGCGGGTTTGAGTCTGTCTATGCCAATCCTTTCCCTCCTACCCCCCAAATCTAGCAAAAAATGCTTGTCCCCTGTTTCCAGCACTCTGAACGGTCCATCATAAGGTGGGCGCAGTGGGGGGCGATGTGCATCGTGTCTGACTAAAACGAACTCCGCGTTTTTCAAAGTTTTAGGCACAAAAACGCATGGAAAACTGTGGTGAACAGGGCCCGGCAGCGTGCTTGTGTCTATGCTACGCTGCAACAGCTGAGACGGGGAGCTGCCCGGCGCGGGATTATCTGGATGAAACTCCCCGGGCAGCCGAAGTGGCTGCGCAAAAACGAGTTCAGCCGGGGAAGCTTCCAAATCCTCTTTAGGCGCAGAACGTAACCCCAATAAAACCCACGATAGCTTGTCTACCCAATTTGCATCCGTCAGTGACGCCCTGAGAGCCGCTTTCAATGACCTTTGAAAACGCTCGCATGACCCATTAGCCTGTGGATTGTACGCGGTAGTGCGGTGAATTGTGACACCCAGGCTGCGGGCCATTGTTGACCAAAGTTCAGAAACAAATTGAGGGCCTCTGTCGGACGTAATGTCCGACGGGACTCCAAAACGCACCACCCATGCTGTTAAAAACGCGCGCGCCACCTCCTTGGCTGTGGTTGCCGCCAGTGGAACCACTTGCGGCCAGCGCGTGGTGCGGTCCACCATTGTCAGAAGGTGCGTGCACCCCTGTGATGGCGGGAGGGGGCCCACGAGGTCCACGTGAACATGGTCGAACCTCTTAGCCGGGATGTGAAACAGCTCCAAGGGAGCTTTTGTGTGTCTGTGTACTTTGGCTCGTTGGCATGCCATGCAGGCTGCTGCCCTCTCTTTCACTTGTTTGCGAAGGCTTGGCCACACAAATTTCTCTCCTACCATTTTGACCAACATGCGCACTCCCGGGTGCGCCAAAGAATGAATCGAGTCAAAAACGCGGCGGTGCCACGCGGCCGGTACCACAGGACGCGGTCGCCCCGTGGAGACATCACAGATTAGGGGGGGCATACCGTCTTGCAGCACCCTGCTCTCCAGCCTTAACCCTGTTGGTCCAGACTGGAGCGCGCGCACATCCACGTCACTAACCTGCTCCGCGGCCATGGCTGTGTAATCTATCCCCACACGGACCAGGGCAGCCACGGCGCGGGAGAGGCAGTCTGCCACTACACTCAGTTTACCCGCCACATGCTGAATATTGGTAGTGAACTCTGAGATCGCGGCCAGCTGTCTCTGCTGCCGGCCCGACCACGGTTCTGAAACCTTGGCCATCGTGAATGTTAGTGGCTTGTGGTCAACGAACGCGGTGAAACAGCGCCCTTCCAGCCAGAACTGGAAGTGGTGAATGGCCAAGTGGAGAGCCAGCAACTCCCTGTCGAACACGCTGTATTTACGTTCACTATCACGCAAAGTCCTGCTGAAAAAGGCGAGCAGCTGCCAAGCCCCGGCTACACGCTGCTCCACGACCGCCCCTATGGCCACATCTGACGCGTCAGTAGTGAGCGCTATGTGGGCTGTTGGGTCTGGATGTGCCAACAACGCAGCATTTGCCAGGGCTGCTTTGACTTCCGAGAACGCCCGCTCTTGCTCCGGGGACCATTCGATCTTATTCGCGGGTTTCTGTTTTTTGAGCGCGGCGTACAGTGGTTGCATGAGCTGCGCTGCGCGGGGAAGGAAACGGTTATAAAAATTCACCATTCCCAAAAACTCCTGTAACGCCCTGACCGTTTGCGGTCGGGGAAAATATGCTACCGCGCGCACTTTGTCAGGCAGCGGAACCGCTCCTTCGGGAGAGACGCGGTGCCCCAAAAAATCAATCTGCGTCACCCCGAACTGACACTTCGCTGGGTTGATTATTAAACCGTGCTCTCCCAACCTCCGGAAAACCACCGTGAGGTGGGTTTTGTGTTCCTCTTCGGACACGCTGGCTACCAAGATATCGTCCAAGTAGACGAATACGAAAGGGAGATCGCGCAGCACTGCATCCATCATGCGTTGGAACGTCTGTGCAGTCCCTTTAAGTCTGAATAGCATGCGCAAAAACTCGAATAAACCAAACGGAGTTATCACCGCTGTTTTGGGTATGTCCTCAGCGTGCACTGGGACTTGGTGGTAACCCCGGACCAAGTCTATTTTAGAAAAAACGCGCGCTCCTGCCAAGTGAACGGAAAAATCCTGGATGTGAGGAATTGGGTAGCGGTCGTGCGCTGTGGCGTTGTTCAACCTGCGGAAATCCCCGCAAGGTCGCCACGAACCGTCAGCTTTAGGGACCATGTGTAGCGGAGAAGCCCATGGGCTGTTTGAACGCCTGATGATGCCCAACCTCTCCAGGTTGGCGAACTCCTCGCGCGCTATGGCCAGTTTAGCTGCGTCCAAGCGCCGAGGTTTTGCAAAAACGGGCGGCCCGGTGGTGGTGATAAAATGATCCACCCCATGTTTAGCGACGGCTGCCGAAAATGTTGGGACCGTGAGTGCTGGGAACTGAGTGCTGGGAACTGAGTGAGCAGTGTGTGGAACTTACCGCATGCAGCTGTGACGTTGGCTTGTGCTGTTGGCTGAGACGCTCGAGCTGTACAGGGTATAGAATCAAAGGACAGTGCATTAACCAGGCGCCTGTTAGCGACATCAACCAACAAACCATGTGTGCACAAAAAATCAGCCCCCAATATATTGAAATTCAATGCTGCTATGACAAAAGTCCACTCATATGTACAGCCGTGTAGAGACAGAAGTAGAGTCCTCTCACCAAAGGTCTTAATCTCCGAGCCGTTTGCTGCTGCCATCTTGGGGCCGCTAGATCCTGCCAGCCGGTCGGCGTAGGACGGCATGATGAAACTCATCTGGGCGCCGGTGTCCACAAAGAAATGCCTCCCCGAGTGTGCGTCCGTCAAGTAGAGCAGCTTGTTCTCTTCCCCGAGGGCCCAGTCTTGGCGTTTCCCGAGCGCTTGAACTGGCACGGTGGTATACATTTGCGTGCCTTCTCTGCAAAACGGCGGTGGTAGAAGCAAAGGGTGTCTCCTCCGCGTTCTTTGGCCCCCGCCGCTGCTGTCGTCGGTGGTTCTGCTACTGCAGTCAATGACTCCTCGCCTCCTCCGGCCGTCGCGCCGAGCTCTGTCGCTGCCGCCGTGGTCGTGAGCTCTCTGCTGGCCATGATGATCCGGTGTGCTTCTCGGGCCAGCGCACGGTAGTCCCGCTCGGCCAGCAACAGCGAATTGGCCAGGATCGCTCTCATCGCTGACGGAAGGTTCCGGAGGAAGAGGTGGGTAAAAATGAAGTGGTCGTCGTCCGAGCCCTTCAATCTCAGCATCTTCTCCATCAGGTCAATAGCCGACCCATCTCCTAATCCGGTCCGCATCAGGAGTCTCTCTGCTCTCTCCTCAACCGAGAGTGTGTAGTGCTGGATGAGTGCAGCCTTCAACGCGCCGTACTTGTCGCTGGTTGGTGGCTGATCCAGCAGGCTCTCCACATGCTGAGCCGTGTGGGCGTCGAGCTTTGCGACCCATTGGTAGAATTTCGTGTCGTCCTCCGATATCCCCCGGAGGACGAACTGCGCCTCAACTAGGTGGAACCAGGAGCGCAGATTGTGCTGCCAAAAATCCGGTAGCTGGATTGTAACAGCATATGCTTGGCTGGGGGCTCCCAACGAGGCTGGCTCTGGGGATCTTTCGTCGTGTTGCATGATTCGTCTTGGGTCACCAGTGTGGAGTGTGTCAATAACGAGGCGGATTTGACTCAGACAGTTTATTACACATCTCACACATAAGCATAGTCAGAAAGAGTGCATCTCAGACAAGACTCTTCTCTTAAATACTCAGGCCTTCCTTCAGCAGCTTCTACACATAAAAGGTCACATTGCATTCACTTCCTTAATCCTTTAACATCCTCCTAGCACTCTGATACACAAAAGATCACACTGCATCCTTTAACATCCTCCTAGCAGTCTCTGATACACAAAAGATCACACTGCATTCGTCCTTCACACCTCCCTGTTATCTCCAAGGAAAACTCTGCTCTTTGTTCTAGTCTAAGATGCTACACCATTATGCACTCTCTAAAAGTATAATAAAAATAGTCCCACCCCAACTCGGTCAAAAGTCTTCTCTGCATCAAGAATCAGATCAATCTCTGGCAGGGCAGAGGAGGGCATGTACAGAATTTCAAATAGTTTACCGATATTAAAACATCCATGTCTTTCTGTGATAAACCCAGATTGGTCCTGAGATATTGTAGAGGCGGGCTCCTTAAATAGCAGACTCCAGTCCACATCCGGACCCAGAAGGTCTTCCATCCAGACCTGAAGCCTTTTTGATACCACGGACCAGCGATCCAAAAATGACGCAAAAATGAAAGTCAGAGAGCCACTGTCAGACAGCGGTAGGCTTATTTCCAGTTTTTATTAGAAGTCTTTTATTTATACGTTAGATATTCTGTGTTTTTCACTGAAGGACTACGTTTCACTGAAGGACTACGTTACTGTTTATTTTATTTCACCTTTATGTCATATTGACTGAAAGGTCAGCTCACGTGCAGGGTGTGGCACCAAAGGAAAACACTTCACACAGAGAAAAAAACGTTTGACTTTTTATTAAATTTCAAAAGAAGCTCAATTAAGGAAACCATCACTCACTAGGGGAAAATACAGCCTGTGGAGGAGAGACAAGAGCAGTTAGTTGGAGAAAGGAGGAGGATGGTGGACAAACAAATTAGCCACTACGTGGGTCGAGGAGAGAACCCGGCACAGAATCCAGTGCGAAGAGACGAACCAGCAGGGTGAAGCTGGCGAGGATTAGGAAGGGGAATAACTGGGCAGTGTCTGACCAGGTGGAGAGAAGGAGCTGCAGCGGGATGAGGGTGGTGAGGCAGGTGAGCGCACCGCAATCCCCGGAGATGCACCGCTCTGATGGCACCAACTTGGAGGAGAAGAAGAGTAGAGATAAGGCAATTCGTGCCTGAAATCGAAGTTGACTTACTAGCTTGATCTGCTTAGGCAGTATACCCAAACGAGCCAGCGTTGATTCATTGAAGAGTAGGTCCTTATAAATGCTGGCTAGGCAGAGGGAGCAGGTGCATCTAATCTCCCAGGTGTGCTGATTACCTGAGAAACGGGAAGGAGGGGCCGAGCGCTCACTAGGATATGACACTTTATTTAATATATTCGCTTCTCTGTGCTGACCAACTTTGCTGCGCTGCCTTCATCGTTGTGTGCGCACACTGAGTGACACCTGTGCTTGTGATCACTCTGTTCAAAGAGCAGATTTGACCGACCAACATGGCCTTGCTGCTACTGTAGCTTGAAGACCGTGCTTGTTGTCCATGTGTGTGGGCGCGACCATCTCTGTTGCAATTAAGTGCACTAGTGTTCCGCTGAAAGTCGCTGCCTTCACCCAGCTGCTCCCACAGCAGAACAGCCTGGTGACATGAGCCGTAAATCAAGGGGTCGGGGGGGGGAATTTTTTTTCTTTAAAATTTGCAGCTTTTCTCATAAATTTGTTAATTTTTCTCATTAATTTACTACATTTATTTGCAAATGTAAAACTTTGTTGTAAATTTGCCACTTTTTCCTCATAAATCTGCAGTTTTTGCATCTTAAATCTACATTTTTTTCTTGTAAATTTGTAACCTTTTTATAATGTGAATTTTTTCTTGTAAATTTACACATTTTTCTCACTAAATTTGCAACTTTTTTCTAGTAAACTTGACTTTTGTAAATATGCAATTGTTTCTTTTAAATATGCAATTTTCTTTCTCATAAATTTATGACTTTTTTCTTGTTTGCAGCTTTCCCCCATAAGTATATGTTTGTACATTCTGATAAATGTGTGACTGACAACAATAATTCTTATAGTATCCCGTCAGTATTTACTCTGGAGAAAATGTTCTGTTTATTGTCCCTCCCAACATAAAAATGAAATATCCTCCCATGCAGCATATTAGTACTGCTCCAGACCTCTGGCCCATGGGAAAAAACAAATGCGGACCCCTGGCGAAAAGATTTGAGGACTCCTGTTGTAGAGTAGCAATTTTTCTAACTGTCTATACAGGTGCTTTGATAAAATAAAAAAATCCACATTTAACTAAGTGCTTCGTCAAGATGAAGGTTCTAATTGGTCTTTATTTGGCTTTGGTGTCAAAGAACTAGTGGCTTCATTCAGAATCTGAGGAAGAAAACCTGATATAGCTGACTGATTATACATTTCTTTTAGAATGGGAGAGAAATTTTTAATGAAAATCTTATAGAATTCAACAGGAAAGCCATCTAGTCCAGGTGACTTTCCAGTCTGCATTACTTTAATTGCTTCTTCAGTTTCTGTAATGGGCCCATTAAGATGTTGCCTAGCCTCATCACCCACATCGGGAATAGAAATGCCCAGTGGCAGACTGTGTATTTTACAACTAGGCCTTCAGTGGTGTTCTACCCGATTTAAGTGCCATTCATACCAAACACCATAAAAAGAGCCTATAGGGTCATCCACACAAAGCATGTTAAAGATAACTTTAACTAAAAAATTATAGTTTTAAAAACCTGTACCTTTTTGTTGTAGAGCTCCATTTCCCTGCTCACTTGTTCACTGAGCTGCAGAGCCACTCTTGTTTCCCCAAAGGTTTAAAAGTACTGTTGCTTATAAGTGTCCGGCTGGCAGCTGTGCTTTGGTGCCTTGCTGCTACCTTGGTTAAGGCCCTGTTACACCTAGATGATTTAGGCAGCCAAAACGTATGAAAAATTTTGAGAATACGCTAACATATATCGAATCAGTTATGGCTAAGTTTTGTCTAAGATAAGAGCATGCTGAAGAAAGCTGAAGCATGCTACAGCGTAGTTCACCGAGCTCCTCTGAAAATTAATTTTCATCATGCTGAAAATTTTCCGATGTATCCAGCATATGGTAAATGGCATTCACTTACTGTATATAGCGCTTTTATTCTCATCTCTAGATGACCAAAGCTTTTTACAGATCCTGCTATCCACCCATTCACACACTGATGGTGGCATAGCTGCCCAACATAGCGCTGTCCAGACCCACCAAGAGCAATTGGGGTAAAGTGTCTTGCCCAGGGACACAACGGCAGGATATGTGGGGAGAACGGGATTCGAACTGCCAACCATGCGGTTATTAAACGACCTGCTGTACCTCCTGAGCCACTGCCGTCATATCATATGGCTGATATGTCTCGCATTTGCGGAGCAAATTGCATATTTGCAGCGTTGGTTCACAGGAAAAACCTGTACAGAGCTCTCTGCCTGCAGAACATACACATCATACTTGTTCGTATAACAGAACCTTTCGGGATTTTTCCATTTGACTGAAGTGTGTATTATCAGCTGTTCAGTGTTGTTCTGATAGATATGCCAAAATGTCAGAACACCGGAGGAGATGGATCCAATCGGCTGATCGCCTGAAGTGCAGAGCATAGCTGTTTTCTATGATAAATCACACTTTCTTGTTGGCTGCACCTCCCAGCAAAAGCACACTCCATGCATTATCTTGTTTTTTTTCACTTTATTGAAAATAAACTTTTTTATCGGCATCAGTTCACATGCCTTTGAGCCAGGATGTGACAGCTGTCATCTGATGTTCCTGACGTGTCACATCAGCTGTTTTAGACGTGACTGACCTGACAGATTTCACAGTTCCGCCAGGTCGGCCACACCCCCCACCGTGGTCTCTGTAGGGGAGAATCATCTGGGCTGAACAGAGATGATGTCTCCCACACCTAGAATTCATGGATCAGGAGGCAACAGCAGTTTGGCATGACTGTGCTATGCAGAAGTTAGACTATTGTTGCACATAAGTTGTGAATGTCGGCAACACACTGAGCATTAGTTGGTTTAAGTTACTTAAGTACAAGTTACATAAGTTAAGGGAATATTCTATATAAGTTACTAATATGTTACAGTATGTATTTAATTCAATTCAGCTTTATTTATACTGCGCCACATCACAACAGAGGCCGTCTCATGGCGCCAGAGTGCAGAGAAAAACCCCACAGTCTCAGAAAAACCCAGCAATCAGATGATTCCCTATGAGCAAGCACTAAGCGACAGTGGAGAGGAAAAACTCCCATTTGGCAGGAAGAAACCTCTAGCAGAACCAGGCTCAGGGAGGGACAGTCATCTGCTCTTCAGCTCTTCTGCTTTGTATATGTCCAAGTCGTTATGGATACGCGATGCATACGGCCAAAAGTGAAAATTTTGGTGTGTCCCAGTGTTTTAGACCAATTTGTGTACGTTTGGCGAACGCTGCCTAAATTGTCATGGTGTGACAGTAGACAGCTCAAGTTTGCAAAACCTATTTGGCTACAAGTATCTACTCGATCAGTTGCAAACAACAGGCATTCCCAGCAAGATAATTTGCAGCACTCCTCGTAGCCAGTAATCCAAGGATACCTCTCATTGCTAATATGGAATCTTTTCCCCGGCTGAGAAAGGCCTGCTAGTTTCGGGGTTGGCTGACCTCTTCACAATGACCAGTTTTTCTTGAAAAGTCCATCTGGAAAATTGATTTTTTTAATATATCAGCGACCAAATCATTTTCCTTTCCCCTGTCAGCCATTGTGGGTGGAAAAACAGCTATTATTACAGTCGTGGACAAAATTGTTGGTACCCCTCTGTTAATGAAAGAAAAACCCACAATGGTCACAGAAATAACTTGAATCTGACAAAAGTGGTAATAAATAAAAATTCTATGAAAATTAACCAATGAAAATCAGACAATGCTTTTGAATTGTGGTTCAACAGAATTATTTTAAAAAACAAACTCATGAAACAGGCCTGGACAAAAATTATGGTAGGCTACCCCTAGAAAAGATTGAAAATAATGTGACCACAGGGACATGTTCAACCAAGATGTGTCCTCTAATTAACATCACAGGTGTCTACAAACTTGTAATCAGTCAGTCGACCTATTTAAAGGGTGACAAGTAGTCACTGTGATGTTTGGTGACATGGTGTTTACCACACTAAACATGGACCAGAGGAAGCAAAGGAGAGAGTTGTCTCAGGAGAGTAGAAAGAAAATTATAGACAAGCATGTTAAAGGTAAAGGCTATAAGACCATCTCCAAGCAGCTTGATGTTCCTGTGACTACAGTTGCACATATTATTCAGAAATTTAAGATCCACGGGACTGTAGCCAACCTCCCTGGACGACGTGGCCACAGGAGGAGACGGATAATACGAATGGTAACAAAAGAGCCCAGAACAACCTCTAAACACATTCATGGTGAACTCCAAGGTCAAGGTACATCAGTGTCAGATCGCGCCATCCGTCATTGTTTGAGCCAAAGTGGACTTCATGGGAGACGACCAAGGAGGACACCACTGTTGAAAACAAATCATAAAAAAGCCAGACTGGAATTTGCCAAACTGCATGTTGACAAGCCACAAAGCTTCTGGGAGAATGTTCTATGGACAGATGAGACAAAACTGGAACTTTTTGGCAAGGCACATCAGCTCTATGTTCACAGACGCAAAAATGAAGCATACCAAGAAAAGAACACTGTCCCTACTGTGAAACATGGAGGAGGTTCTGTTATGTTCTGGGGCTGCTTCGCTGCATCTGGCACAGGGTGTCTTGAATCTGTGCAGGGTACAATGAAATCTCAAGACTATTAAGGTATTCTAGAGAGAAATGTGCTGCCCAGTGTCAGACAGCTTGGGCTCAGTCGCAGGTCATGGGTCTTGCAACAGGATAATGACCCAAAACACACAGCTAAAAACACCCAAGAATGGCTAAGAGCGAAACATTGGACTATTCTAAAGTGGCCTTCTATGAGCCCTGATTTAAATCCTACTGAACATCTGTGGAAGGAGCTGAAACGTGCCGTCTGGAGAAGGCACCCTTCAAACCTGAGACAACTGAAGCAGTTTGCTCATGAGGAATGGGCCAAAATACCTGCTGAGAGGTGCAGAAGCCTCATTGACAGTTACAGAAATCGTTTGATTGCAGTGATTGCCTCAAAAGGTTGTGCAACAAAATATTTAGTTAAGGGTACCATAATTTTTGTCCAGGCCTGTTTCATGAGTTTGTTTTTTAAAATAATTCTGTTGAACCACAATTCAAAAGCATTGTCTGATTTTCATTGGTTAATTTTCATAGACTTTTTATTTATTACCACTTTTGTCAGATTCAAGTTATTTCTGTGACCACTGTGGGTTTTTCTTTCATTAGCAGAGAGGTACCAACAATTTTGTCCACGTGCTTATTTAATCAGATACAGTATATTGCAGCTGCTTAAGCAAGTCCTTGAACTGGCTTTTTGCTAGCTAGGATCCTCTCACTGTGGGTGGAGGAGTCTAACCATCCAGTCAAAAGACCTGAAAATGCCAACGTTCTTGGATGCCTTCTATACATACCCCTGAACGTACAGAAAATATCTGATTGCTTAAAGCAACAGGATAAGTTTCACAGTTAATCTAACCTACAGAGCACACTGTTAATTCCTGAAGGCCCCAGGCAGATTTTCTTAACCCTGGCAACTAGGGATGGGCATTCGGTGAAATTTTCTTCACCGATCGTCGGGAGAATTAATGATTAATAATCGGTTAATCATTAATATTTTTAGGTACGTAACAAGGCAGGTAGACTACATTAGAACATCAGGTGCACGGAGAGCCCTCTCTCTGTTCTCGTGTTGGCTCGGCTCGGGAATCTCGCAAGCTGATTGGCCGAGACGTTTCACCCCGCAAGCTGATTGGCCGAGACGTTTTACCCACCTTGTCTCCCTGCCGAGCGGCCACCCAACAAACGAAGACCGCATTCATTGCTCTATCACTCGTGTTACTTAGTCTAGCCGCGCAGAACTTTTTGCTGTTCTCTTGTGCCATTTTGTGCGAAATAGTCTTCCCGTCGAGCTACTACGCCGCCTCCTGCAGCTTCCCTCGACGTGTGTACACCGAATCTTCATGACCTTCTCAATAAAGTTTCTGAAAAAAAAAAAAAGAATCTTCACGACCGCCATTACTCAGCGCGCAACCACTGTTGGTGGTTTCTTTGCGTAATAAGGGTGTTCCATGGACCCTGTCGATGAGGTATATTTGTATGCTGCATTGCAGTGATTGCAGTACACCTGGTCATTTTTTAAATTGAAATGGTCCCACGCAACACTTCGCCGTAACTGCTTAATGATTTGGCGATTGCCCTACGGAAGCCCGCGTGTATCAACTGAGGCACGCCAGGGTACGGCGATGGTGTAATGTTGCCCCCTGGTGCCCAAATTTTGCCATTGCATTGTTTGAGGACGGCCGTACACTAGGCCTCGGATTGTTTAAAAAAAAAAAACGGTTTGTCGACGAAAATGAACTTCCTCGGTGAAATTCTTAATGATCAATTATCGGTTAATCGGTAAATTATGCCCATCCCTACTGGCAACACAGATGGCTGAAATATGATTGGACAAAAAAAAACTCTAACATGAATTACACTACTGGAAGGAGTGCAACCAAGACAAAACAAAATGAAGAGAATAGACTATTGGGAATAATTTAATACATGCTCATGGAACAAACATAGGAATGTAGGTTGTAAATGTAATTCTGAGTGTTTAGGCCAGCAGAGAAGGCTTTGCTGGCCCTAAGGGTCTACCACTGGGAATGCATCGAAAAATTTGTTAAGATGCTGAGTATCTTGATTGGACTCAGATTTGTAAATCATTTTTTTTGTAATTCCACAGATGTTTTGTTAATTTCATTAAAGTCGCTTGTCAAATTACCAGCTTCAATTTTGATATGAGCTATTAACTGTGAGTTTTCTGAATGAAACAGCTGATAGGCAAGAATCTTTGATGGCTTTTCACCATGCTCATAAATCTACCTTTTAGATTTCAAAATCATCTGCTTGCTTTGCTTAGTGGAAAGAATATTCACTTGTAAACATAGTCTCTGCTTATGTAGCTCTGGGGAAGGAGAATTAGAATGTTGTTGGTTCAACTGTTAAATCATGTCTGTCAGTTCCTATAATCACATTCTTCTCTTTATTTTTGGAAGAGCTGTAAGAAATATTTTTTCTTCTGACAAGCTTTAAGACTTTCCCTTAATATGCCATGACTTACCCCTTGCCCACTGTTAACTTCTAAGAAGAACTATATTTCAGAGGAGATATGCTTCCTAAAAGTCTCATCAGATAGTACCTGTTAAACCTCCAGGATCGTGCGGGTGGGGGTCGAGTTTTAAAAGATAGCTTCAACAGCAAGGGAGAATGATCTGATATAACTATATGTATGAACTGTTTTTTTTTGCCATTGGCAGAAGGTGCTTGTCGATAAAGAAATAATCGATGCATGAGCATGACTGGTGCACAGGTAAAAAGAAAGAATACTACTTGGTTGATGGATAGAGGAACCTCCACACATCCACAGCTGCAAGTTTCTAAGTGTGAGTGTAAAGATGTTGCACATTTTTGGACCTGCCCGGACTGATCTGTGGAGCAGTCTAGTTTTGGGTTCAGAACACATTTCATGTCACCTCCTATTATTAGTTAATATCCCTCAGTGTAGGGTAATGACAGAAAAAGCTTTTTTAAAGAATATTGTCATCCCAGTTAGGGGCATAGATATTAATAAGAATTAACGGTGTGTTGTATAGTAACCTAGAAACCATAATATACAGTGGTGTGAAAAAGCATTTGCCCCCTTCCCGATTTCTCAGTTTTTTGTATGTTTTTCACACTTAAATGTTTCAGAAAATCAAACTAATTCAAATATTAGACAAAGATAACACAAGTAAACGCAAAATGCAGTTTTTAAATGAAGGTGTTTATTATTAAGGGTAAACCCCCCCCCCCCCCAAACCTACATGGCCCTGTGTGAAAAAGTATCCCCCCCTCCCCCGTTAAAACATAAATTAGCTGTGGTTCATCACATCTTTGGAAAGCTGAGTTCAATTTCTCGAGCCACACCCAGGCTTGATTACTGCCACACCTGTTCTCAATCAAGAAATCACTTAAATAGAACCTGGCTCACAAAGTGAAATAGACCAAAAGATCCTCAAAAGCTAGACATCATGCTGTGATCCAAAGAAATTCAGGAACAAATGAGAAACAAAGTAATTCAGATCTATCAGTCTGGAAAATGTTATAAAGCCATTTCTAAAGCTTTGGGAGTCTAGTGAACCACAGTGAGAGCCATTATCCACAAATGGCAAACACATGGAACAGTGGTAAACCTTCCCAGGTGTGGCTGACTGACCCAAATTACCCCAAGAGCACAGTGACAACTCATCCAAGAGGTCACAAAAGACCCCACAACAACATCAAAAAAAAACCTGAAGGCCTCACTTGCCTCAGTTAAGGTCAGTGTTCATGACTCCACCATAAGAAAGCGACTGGGCAAAAATGCCCTGCATGGTAGAGTTCCAAGACAAAAACTACTGCTGAGCAAAAAGAACATAAAGGCTCATCTCAGTTTTGCCAGAAAACCTCTTGATGATCCAAGACTTTTGGGAAAATACTCTGTGGACTGGCGAGAAAAAAGTTGAACTTTTTGGAAGGTGTGTGTCCCATTACATCCGTAAAAGTAACAGTATTTCAGAAAAGGAACATTATACCAACAGTAAAATATGGTGGTGGTAGAGTGACAGTCTGGGGCTGTTTTGCTGCTTCAGGACCTGGAAGACTTGCTGTGGTAAATGGAACCATGAATTTTGCTGTCTACTAAAAAATCCTGAAGGAGAATGTCCGGCCATCTGTTTGTGACCTCAAGCTGAAGCGCACTTGGGTTCTGCGGCAGGACAATGATCCAAAACACACCAGCAAGTCCACCTCTGAATGGCTTAAGAAAAACAAAATGAAGACTTTGGAGTGGCCTAGTCAAAGTCCTGATCTGAATCTGACTGAGATGCTGTGGCATGACCTTAAAAAGGCGGTTCATGCTTGAAAACCCTCCAGTGTGGTTTAAAACTGTCCCAGTCGCCATATGGCGACATAAACCCTAGTGGTCAAGAATGGTAAATATGTTTCGTCAATAAAATAGTTCAGATTTCCAAGGCTATAACTTGAAAGTTGCAAGAGATAATGGCTTACTGTCAATTAGAAACATATAATGTAGATTATGATCCAAAGTTTCAGATAGGAATAAATTTACACATCTAATTTGCATAATGTCACGGAAGCTATATAAATTCCATAACTCAGTCAAAAGTGGACTTTGGACGTATTTACACAAAGAATGGTTTTGTTTTTTGACACCGTTGTCTCTACAGGGGTATGCTGTTATCTTATCTTCCAAGTATATGAACCAGAAAATCAGTACAATGAAAAAAAAAAAAGAATAAATTTGTCACTTACTGGTGGCTGGGGGGGGGGGGGGGGGGGGCGCTCGCTTGCTCACATGACCGGTCCATTTTCTTCCATCGTGGTCGTTATTTTGCATTCTGTTGGTCATTTGCACTCTCCCACATCTACAAACTCTTAGGATTACCCCACTTAAATTTCGTTTGTGTTCTGTGGCTATTTTCGGAGTACGAAGCCGTTATGTGATGACAAACGACGATTGATGGTGGCCATATTAGCTTTCTGAACTAAAAGCAGGAAAACAGGAAAAGGAAATAAGGACTTCCTCTTCTTGGGTGTATTACATGTCATCCATGAGTCCTCCAACGTGTGCCTGCCACCTTCTGAAACCGGCGGATCAGTACAAATCAGTGCAAATCCTCAATATCAGAGTGAGTTGACAGACGCAGTTGCTGCACTGTGCCACTGGGGGTGCATGAAATCTGACAGTTAAAAGATTAATTACAACAATTCTGTAAAGATGAATGGGCCAAAATTCCTCCACAGCACTGTAAAAGACTCATTGCCAGTTATCACAAACACTGGATTGCAGTTGTTGCTGCTAAGGGTGGCCCAACCAGTTATTAGGTTTAGGGGCAATCACTTTTCACACAGGGCCATCCATGTAGGTTTGGATTTTTTCCCCCCCTAATGATGAACACCTTCATTTAAAAACTGCATTTTGTGTTTACTTGTGTTATCTTTATTGTTTAAATTTGTTTGATTATCTGAAACATTTAAGTGTGACAAACATACAAAAAAAGAGAACTCAAGAAGGGGGCAAACACTTTTTCACACCACTGTATCTGCCATTACTGTCTTCTAAGGTCTTGTTACAACAAATGGAGTGGATTTATTAATGAGAATGGCTGTCCTTCGTGCTTTCCCATTAAATTTAGAATGAAACATTTAACCCGGTTTTAAGCTTTGAATGGTCTGAAATTTGTATTTCTAAGAAACTTCATCTTGGATCACTTCCTTCACAATTTTGCAGATATCTTCCAGGATTTTTGCCTAAACATTAGCCTCGTCGGAATTGTTAGTGGACACCTTGATTGTTTTCGGTGGCATTATGTATGCCAGGGGTCACCAACTGGCGGACTCCAGTTCAGATCCGGACCCTGAGAGTCCTCTGTTCAGACCCCAAAGCCTTTTGATATAATTTTTGGGAAAAAAGAGACTGTTTTGTTTTGGTGGAAAAAATGCAAAACTGAAAAACTGCATCAGCAGCCGCCTGCACAGTTTATAGCACGAGCCCTTGGGCCCTTCCCACAGAGTCCACTAGTCTCCGCTTTTCCGCTCCGCTCTCTGCAGAGACTTTGTGGCTCCGACCGCTCCAGCAGGTATGCATCGGGTCGCAAAATGACTGTTCACTGCAGGCGTCACACACACATAAGGTCAGGATATCCACCCGGATAGACAGGCTTTGTTCCTGGCCTGTCCCTACAGAATGAAGTGATGTTGTGAAATTGAGTGTATTTGCTGTGGGGCTTCTGTCTCCGAATCTGCCGAGTGGTCGATGATAGAATGTAGGGGTGAAATTGGTTCCTCCAGCACCACGATCTCATTGGGCCCACCTTACGCTGGAGGTTCATAGCCTCCGATATCAGGTAAAAACTCCATAAAGGCTCAGTGTGTAACTGAACATTAAAAGTTCCACCTCCCATGGAGTTATACCTCCATCCATGCTGGAACAAAGTTTACTGTGGAAATTAAAATATGTGTGTATATCTATCTATCTATTTAAGGAATTCTGTTATATTTTTTGTCTGTATTTTTTTTGAGACCTACATTTTAAAATAGTTTTTTCCCTAGTTTGGACCTCAGCTGGGGAGGAGGACTGACTTATCGCCCTCTTGCAGTTTTAGTTGGTGACCCCTGATGTACTTATGGAAATGCAGCTCCACGTCGACGTCTAGAGTTCTTAAGGTGCCTTCACACCAAACGCGAATGGGCGGTGCAAATACATACAAAGTCAATAGAAAGAGGTGAGCATACACAAATCTCGCGAATCTCACGCATTCATGTCCAAAAGTCAGGACTAGCTAGTAATGGCCTACATATTCTGCCGTCACCTGAGTAAAAGTATCAACATTGAAGAATAAACTAGTTTGAAAATGAGACTACCGCTCACCTGCAGACAGAAGAACCGGGAGCTCTTCAGCTGAATCGGGGTGTCGGAGTTATTTACCCACAAATTCCTGCCACAGATGTGCTAACAAGTCTAGTAGGCTTGCAGTGTAACCACCCATCATCTTGTAAAGTTTTGGAGGCAAGGTAAACTTTTTCCGGTAAGACCTCTGTCAGATAATGTGAACCTAAGCATGATGTTATTTTGGGGATTTCCACAGCAGGTTGAACACAGCTGCAGAAGTTATAAAGACAACTTTGCCTGTCTGCATCTCACCCAGATGGTGAATTCATGTCTATTCGTGTGTTTACATTGAGTTATAATGTAATAGCGCTGTGAGAAAAATTCACCCATTCGCATTTGGTCTGAATACACCTTTAAAGGTGAACTGAACTGAACGGCATTGAACGGCACTGGGTGATAGTACATACAATTATAAAGATAATTTATCATTGGCACCCCCTCCACTAATCCCGGAATCTTGGAGAAAATCGCGATTTTGAATTTCCCGCCCTGAAAAATTAGCCGAATCCGCCGATTAGCCGGAAGTGCAGCCGGAGTTCCGCGTGACGTCACGAGTGTGACCCAGTCCTCATGTTTACCATTGCGAGCACGTCGACACTGGTTGTTTTTGGTGCATTTTGTCTTGATAGTCGACTACAAAACACTTCCAACACCTGGGAAGATCTGTTCAGTGGCCAAGGAAAGCTGTCATGGCGACGAAAGAAAAGAAAGGGGGAGGAAAAGCGACCGGGAAGCAATGCGTTTCTAGATATAGACATTACAGTGATCCCTCACTTATCGCGTTTAATGGGGACCAGAACCGACCGCGAAAAGTGAAAAACCGCGAAGTAGCGTCACCCCCCCCCCCCCAAGGGCGTCACAAGCACTATTTTGCACAAAAAGGCACAAGAGAACAGCGAAAAGTGCCACGAAGCAACACGAGCGATAAAGAACAATGAATGCGGTCTTCCTTCGCTGGGTATGGGCGCTCTGCAGGGAGAGAAGCTGGGTAAAACGTCTCGGCCAATCAGCTTGTGAGATTCCTGAGCGGTGAAGAGGTGGGCGGAGAGGAGTGGAGCGGTGGTCAGAGAGGTGGATTTTGAGTTGTGCGGGCTCTCCGTGTTGATACCTGATGTTCTAATGTAGTCTCCCTGCCTTCTGCTAGCGCCCGGGCAACTTTCGTGCCATTTTTTCTCAATTTTGAATTTTTGATGAATATTTTTGAAAAATCCGCGATGCACTGAGGGCGCGAAAGGTGAAACGCGAAGTAGCGAGGGATCACTGTATTTATAAATAGCACAGTCAAATGCAGAGACCAGTTCTGTTCATGTGTATGGGCGCGGTCGGGCATCCGGGCATTTGGCCTACTTCCGGTTAGCAACCCACATGGCAACGCCGTACTCGGTGAAAACAATTCAGTGGTGACCTAGTCCCAGGCAGCTGCCGTGACCCAGTCAAGCTTGTCCAGCCCGTCGTAGTGCATTATATTCAGCTCATCACGTCCTATATCAGGTAATTGAGTGATATTGTGTTAGTTTAATTAGTTGCCACTTGATGGGTCACGTTTTGAAAATGCTAGCCGCCGACACAAGCCTCTCTGTATTGTAAACAGAGACGGACATTTCGTCTATGGAAATGCATGACTGATTCCGTTTTCACCCAACAATACAGACCTCTCTATGTGCAGTCAGCCTGACTAATTTAACTGTAGACTGTAGTAAATAGTGCAACAAAGGGGCAGGCCATTAATGAAAGAGGTGACAAAGGCAACCATGTGGCCTTAATTGTTCAATTACTTAACAAGACCTGTTGGGCCAACTTTGCATTTGACAACAATAGTTGAATACTTGAAACTCAGGGTCTTGAGAATATACCATATTTTCATGATTTTCAAGATCACTGGATCATTTAATTATTTCTTTTAAGAATTACTCCTGTGCTGCCCTGATATTTAATGGATTGGTCATGTTACCCATAGGGGCCTTTCCTTAAAAACATTCAAAACATGTAAGAGGGTTAATCATGTTAATATGGGTCGAAGCAAATATGCTTACCAGGGGTGTCGATCAAGTAGCTGTACACGTCCGGCCACTGCACATCTGGCCACCTGGTCGGGTCATTAACCCATTTTCCGGCTGGTAGCTTGTATGGGCAATCTGTCAGTCCACTTGCTGTCAGTTTCTCCTGATAACGTAGCCTGGCTGACTCATCAAGCTTTTCTGTGTAGTCACAGGCCATGACAAAAAGTCAAAACACTGCACTAGACTAGGCTTGGTAACAGGTTTGTTTTCACCGAGTTAAGATGGCGGCGATGTGTTACTAACCGGAAGTGACGTAGCCCCGACCGCACCCATTGCCACTATAGTCTGTAGAAGTATTGTAATACATAGCCCAATTTTTTGAATGAATGAATGAATTTATTTATTTCGGATAGTACAGTACAGGTTGAAAGAAACTGAATGATATAACAACAAGGTCAAATTGAACAATGACTCATCTGATTATACAATTCAACGTAAGTTATCCGAAATGGGTGATGGCTGAAGCCGCAGCTTATATTGCCCACCCATATTCCATCTAAGAATTCAAAAGAGAAAAAAGAGAAAACAGGCAAGAGCGATTACAATTCAAAACAAAACTAAGACAAAATGTGACAGAGAAAAAAGAAAACTAAGCTACAACACAACACAGGCTGGATATGTTACAACTCGCCGCTCATTAGCGGCGCCAGCTGCGCGCACACCTGCGCCTCGTCAGCAGCGTGGGATATAAGCCACTCTGCCCTGGGCTTCGGCCTGAAGCCGTCTGATTCCTTCAGCCCTCTTGCTGCAGAGGAACCCCCTCATCTCCCAGCAAGATCTACAGTGTAAGCATACCTACCTTTGCCTTTCCAGTCTCTCCCCTGTGCACAGGTGTATTCCCCGGCGGCGGACCTCGCCTCTGCATCGCCGTCTGCCAGCTGCTGTCACAGGTGCATCAGGTCGCTGTCTCCCGGGCTCGCCCTTGTGCACGTCTGCCACCTGCCACACTCCTGCATCCTCCTCTGTCTCGTCACCGATCCTGAATGCCTCTTCACTCTGAAAACTCTGGTGTTCTTGACTGCTGGAATTGCTATCATCTGCCATTGTTGTTTTGATAAGGGTCACACTCGTGACGTCACGCAGCGTCGTCTGCACTACTTCCGGTTTGTTTGGCACTGCCAGCCAGAGGCAAAAGTTTATCGGCTTATAGCTTGGCCATCGCACGGCCTAAAAATTTCTTTTATGTGTTGAAAAATACAATAGGTAATAAGGAATTAATCTGCTATTCTACTTTTTCGGCAAAAAGGTGGGTTCAGTTCACCTATAAAACTTATAATTCTCTCGATAAGGGTTGGATTGAGGATGGGTCTGAAGAATTTCTCTGAATTATAATAAAGTTTTGCGACCTCATGTTAAACACAGCTACTCCATTAGATTCCTGCTAGTGGTCTCCCGAAAACTCATTTTTTACCAGCTTTTGGACCCAAATGCAGGTTATAACACATAGAGACAATGATGAGAGTGAATGAGTAAGTATTAACTGAATAATCAGAGGCTGCAAGTTCCAAGGGAACGGGGGCCCATAGAGGGAGGGTTTATCAAAGTGCAAGTCCAAGTTGGGGGGAAAAAAGCGAGGATCCAGAGAATCGTGAGACACAAAGGGCTGTGGTGCAGGTGTAGTGTGGCTGACTACTGATCGGAGGATCAGGGGTTTGATTCCCACTCTGTCTGCAGTCTCCATGTTGAAGTGTCCTTGAGCAAGACACCGAACCCCCAGTTGCTGCTAGTGGGTCAGGCCAGCGCCTGTGCATTACAGTTCCACCACCATCAGTGTGTGAATGCGTGTGTGTGAATGGGTGGATAGCAGGATCTGTAAAGCGCTTTGGTCATCCAGAGATGAGAAAAAGCGTTATATAAGTGAATGCCATTTACCATTTACAGGGGTTAGGACACGTTATGGATGTCCAAAGTTCTTACTTGGGAGGATATTTCCAGTAGCAGAGAACCCAAACCAGGAGTTTCCCTGGGGAGAGCATGAGGCGACAAGTGATCCTGAAGCACACAGGATTAGATATTCCAATAATGCTCTGAGGACTTACAGTATTTGAGGTATGAAGAGAGTGGAAAGGCCCATAGAGCGAGTAGATAGTCAGATGTAGAAGTAGAGGCTGGGTGAGCATTCCAAGCCAGGAAGGAACTTGGTAGCAGGGTGGCAGGTCGACAGTTACCCTGGAGATCATTGAGATAGTTGCAGGTGAACGGGGGGTCATAACAAAGAGGCACAGAAGTTTACTGATTCTGAGGATCATGAGGAGTATATTCACCAACATGACTGTCAATTCACAGACCAAGAGCATCTGTTAAGGACACAGAACTAATAGCAATCAGCTGAGTGAGGGAGTCTCAGCAGCTGCTGCCATTTAACCACCCTGGCTCCTGATGAGAGCGTTATAGTCTCCAACTTGTTACCATGCTGTAGAGAGCCACGGAGAAAAAAATTATTATGATCCTCTGTATTGACTATCGAAGTCTGTTTTATTTTGGAAATTGACCATATATTCTCTCCCTTCCCATCTGCCTGACTTCCTGCAAGTTGTGTCTGTACCATCTTGACACACAACTGCCATATTAAATAGTGGTGATCTTCGGAAATTAACCCTGTAAACTACCAAGCCAAAATGAATAAAAAACAGTCATTATTAGAGAGTTTCATCAGAGAGGGGAAAAAGCCCAATGATGAGATGGCAGAAGAGCCTGAAATTGCCAAGAAAAAGAAAGGTGCATGTAGGAAATACCAGGAGTCATTTTAAAAATTTGGCTTTATCAGGACAGGTGACGCACATACTCCAAACCTGCTATGCATAATATGTGGCGACAAGCTAGCAAAGGAGTCCATGAAGCCTTCAAAACTGCTTCAGCACATGGGAACCAATTAGCATCCCACACTGAAAGGCAAGGCTTTGGAGTTCTTTGAACAAAAATACATGAACAAGGACAGAAGCAAATCTTGAATGTGACGACATCAACAAATGTGGTGGCACTGAGAGCATCATACTTGGTGGCTAACCACATTGAGGCAAAAATAATCTTTCACTATTGGAAAAGAATTAATCCTGCCTGCTGCTAAAGATAAGATAAGATAAGCCTTTATTAGTCCCACAATGGGGAAATTCCAGGATTGCAACAGCACAGGGATAGCAACACTCAGAGCAATAATTAAGAAGATACGAAAAATATAAATAAGAGCATTGGCTATACATATGTACACATAAATATATAAATACAGTATATATACAAAGTGCGGAGCATTGTAGCAAGATGGAATAAACAACATAACCGTCTGCTTAGTTATCCTACATAGTATGAATATGTACCCATACATATTGTCACACTCCATAGCGACTGATATTTGTCACCATGGGGTGAGACGCCGGCTCGGCGCTCAGCCCATGCTCCTTTTATCCCTGCCTCTCATTGGGCAGTGCCTCAGCTGGTTCCCAGCTGTCAGTGTCACGGGACGGCTGGGGCCAATTAATCCTCATCAGCTGGGGCGCTGTTAATGAGTATAAAGAGGAGCAGCTTCGATCATTCGGGGCTGCGACATAAGTGTGACAGAGATCATCCTGCGCAGTTCGCCCCACACGGGACACGAACCCGCGACCTCTCAGTCAACTAACACACAGTTCGAGCATGGGAGACACAGCACGATCGCGCTGAGCTAAAGGTCCGACCGATAGCTCAGCGCTACCGATACTGTATGAGGCTTTGGGAGGGAGGTTTACTAACGTTCTATGCCGAACAGCACTAGTTGGCATCCGTTACACTCCCCCTTAAACCTCACTCCCATGCCGGGTTCACGGCACCAGTGTGACAGAGATCATCCTGCGCAGTTCGCCCCACACGGGACACGAACCCGCGACCTCTCAGTCAACTAACACACAGTTCGAGCATGGGAGACACAGCACGATCGCGCTGAGCTAAAGGTCCGACCGATAGCTCAGCGCTACCGATACTGTATGAGGCTTTGGGAGGGAGGTTTACTAACGTTCTATGCCGAACAGCACTAGTTGGCATCCGTTACATAAGCACTGCTAGGCTGAAGCCCCTTCGTCTGGTGTCAGCCTCAACTCCCCTTGCAGCATTCCGGTGTTTGTATCCCGCTGTGAGTATGCACGTCTTGTTACCCCCATGTCCGGTACGAGCTACCTACCCCTGCGCTGTGCAGCCTGAGAATGTACGTCTGTATGAGTGTCTGTGCTCTCCTCATCCCTTATCCCTTACCCAGAATAAAACATCTCGACTCACTGGCTTGTCCCTGGCTCTGATTGCCCGGCTCCCTAGAGCCGGATATGACAGTATGTCGCAGCCAGAAGAGTTGCCGGCGGCCGTGAGTCGCTGTGGAAATGTACCTTTCTGTCCGGGTGTCAGCGCTGCTAGCATGCCGTTTCCCAGGAGTCACTTCCGGCGCCAGGGCGACGGGCTGAGGTCCATCTCGGAGGCAGTCGACGGGACGTTCTTCACCCTGCACGACGCCTCCAACGCGAGACGCTGGCATCCGGGCCGTGCTGAGGAACTCCTGGACTGTCACCCTCACTCTCTGTACCATCTGGAGGACAGTGCCAGGATAGACGCTGCAGGTACACAGCGAGAGAAGCTCCACGGGGTGGATGGAAATCCCGGCAGGGAGTCGAAGTGGGCGACGTCTTTCCCCGCTTCGGAGTCCCGTTCCTGCCGCTATTCCAGTCCGGGAGTTCGCGCCAACCAGAGGACTTCCCCCGACCTGCGCCACGTCACTCGGGATTCCCTTCGAGGAGCCGCAGCTGACAGCAGTTATGTCCGGGGTCGAGTGGCTGTCGCGAGCTCTACTGTGTTTCCTGTCACCACCTTCAGGCATGTGGCGGCGGCAGTGAGATTGATGGTGAGGACTTCAGGGCTACGAAGCCTTCCCGTGCTCGACGCCTTCCTCGTCTCGATCTCCGATCTGGAGCGGCGAATCCTGGGTTTCCCCCTCGCTTCGTCCCCTGGGAGTAGTCGTCATCACATCGCCGAGTCACCTCTGCACGAACCTCGTCCGGATCCAGTTCTGGGTCATCGTCAGGACCGTTCCTCCCACGCAGCTGTCATCCCTTCGCCTCGTCAGTGTGGAGATTCTACAGCCTCGTCCCCTGAGCCTCGTTCCCCCGCTGTCATTCCTGGACATTCGGGCTGGCTCACCCCGGCTGTTTCCCCCTCCTCCTCGACGCGCTTCCTGACCGCTGTGTGTGCCCGGAATCCCGGCCTGGTGAGCTCTCTGCTGGAGACAACGCGAGCGATCCTCAGACGAATTCCCGGGGGGTCCTCCGTTATCGCCGGGCGGGGAGAGGAAGAAGCAGATTCCACTACAGCAGGCGATACTCAACCTCCAGGGGGCAGGCAAGTCATTGTTTTTTCACACCTGCTTAATGATTTGCTCTGTCACATCCCTGGAGGAGAAGTTCAGGGTTCGCAGCTCCCTGAACTCTCCCCACCTGCTGTAACCTGTATGCCTAATCCCGCATCCTCTGTGTCTCTCTCCGCCGAGCGGTCCCCGGCTCCGGGTCAACGTGGTGGGATATGGAGAGGGCCTGTGGTTCCGCAGCTACATTGCGGACGGAGGAGGGGGACTGACTGCTGCGTGGAGTCTACGCTGACGACTGAGCGTCCCTGGGTCTCCACGGAGGAGTGGTTCGGTCCAGCGGGACGAGATTCTTCTGGCTTCACGCCGAGTGGGTCGTCGGCAGGGTTACCTGAGCTGGAGGGATCTCAAGCTGCGCTGACCATCGTGCTGGCTGCGGGGCCCGACGCGGCTAGATGGGAGCCTGACAACGACCTCCTGACGACGGATCCTGGATCTTCGCAGTCCTGGACGGCGTCAGAACCCGAGATCAGGCGAGTGCTCTCCTTTCTTTTCTTTCTTTTTATCTTTGAGCACTTCAGCCTATCTCCAGGGGAGACGAGCAGGGTGCAGCCGCCCGCTGCGTCTGAGCTCGTCTCGCCGGGTTCTGGCGCTGCCGGTGATCCTGATCCCGGTTCTGTTTTCTCTTCTGAGCCTTCTTCCAGGGTCACCGGCGAGGAGTTGCTGTTCCTCGTGGTGCTGGAGGGTCCGGGTTCAACGTTGGAGGTCGGTTCTGGTGCAGTGTCCAACGTGGGTTTGCCCGAGACCCAATCGGGGTCCAACGTGGGTTCGCCTGAGGCCCGATCGGGGTCCGACGTGGGTGCTGCCCCAGTGTTGTCCAGGTCCGGTGAGGAGGTGGCCGTTTCCCTGAGGCCCGCCGCCCTCGTCATCGGCTCTCCCCTGAGCCTCTTCCACCGGGATCCGCTCTGACCCTTCGTCCGTCTCAACGGTCCTGGTGGTTGAGTGATGCGGGTCGACGACCCGACCCGCAAAACTTTCGGTTCGGCGATCTGGTTTCCCCCCACTGGTCTGTGTTTGCCTTTGGGCGGCCTGGTTCGGCAGCCGTTGGACTGGATTCCTGGGATCTGGGCCCAGAGTTCGCCGTCCGAACATTTCTCTTCCCCGGGTTGCCAACTGGACAATGGGCGGGGAGATTACCAGAACAATTCCGGCCGTTTTGGACTCTGCCTGCCGTCTCCTCGGGTGTCCTTTACTTCTTTTATTATTATTGTGGTCACTCGGGTGTAGTTTCTTTGTCCATTAGGGGAATATATGTTTTTGTGCTGTGTGTTGTTTTTTTTAACCATACTCAGCATTTTTATCGTATTGTTATCCTGTTACCCTGTCACCTTTTTTTCCTCTTGGTGACTCACCTTATGTATCGCGCTGTGTATTGCATTTTCTTATCTTTACTCAGCGTTTTCATTCATCCTTACCTTAGCCTTGGCCTCGTCGGTGCATCATGGAGTATGCGTGTGGTTTCCTGTTCAACCATACTCTGTGATCACCCCATTCTGTCTTATTATCCTCGTGGGGGGCCTTCCCTAGCCCCGACTTTAACATTGACTGTGTTTGTTATTGTTTGAAGTAATGTGTTTCATCCCCACTTAACCGTACTTCATTATTACCCATTTGTCCTTGTCACCTCTGTTTCTTTAGGTGATCTTTTTATCTTGTTTTCTTTAGTATCCATGCACAGCATTTTTCATCATTTTTTGTCCTGACCTTTGTCTTGTTGGTGCATTATGGAGTAGTGTGTTTTGTTCCCCTTAACTATACTCTGTGATTGCTTTATTCATTCCTGCCACCTTTTTGGTGGGTTTTTGGTTTTCTTTTTTTTGCCCCGATCTATACGTTATTTGTATGCTGTCTGTAGTCGTATTTGGTATTTTCCCTACCTGTGTCCTAACTCAGTTTTCTCCCTAACTGTGCTCTGGGTTAATCCTTTTCCCTGTGTTGTAGGGTATTGTATTTGGGTTTTTTTTTCTCTGCCCTGCTGCCCTACATTGGTCTATTGTTTTTTTTTGTCCTTCCCTTTGCATCTTCCCCTCCGGTCCTGCCTCCCTTCCGCCCACCCTAGGTGGGGAGGGGGGGGGGGGCTGGGATGTTCCTGGTCGTTCGGGAGCCCGACCGTGAGGGGGAGGCTCTGTCACCATGGGGTGAGACGCCGGCTCGGCGCTCAGCCCATGCTCCTTTTATCCCTGCCTCTCATTGGGCAGTGCCTCAGCTGGTTCCCAGCTGTCAGTGTCACGGGATGGCTGGGGCCAATTAATCATCAGCTGGGGCGCTGTTAATGAGTATAAAGAGGAGCAGCTTCGATCATTCGGGGCTGCGACATAAGCACTGCTAGGCTGAAGCCCCTTCGTCTGGTGTCAGCCTCAACTCCCCTTGCAGCATTCCGGTGTTTGTATCCCGCTGTGAGTATGCACGTCTTGTTACCCCCATGTCCGGTACGAGCTACCTACCCCTGCGCTGTGCAGCCTGAGAATGTACGTCTGTATGAGTGTCTGTGCTCTCCTTATCCCTTACCCAGAATAAAACATCTCGACTCACTGGCTTGTCCCTGGCTCTGATTGCCCGGCTCCCTAGAGCCGGATATGACAATATTGTCCTAGTTGTATACTGGAGGGGACCATTTGTGTAAGTCTGTTGCGTCTTTTGCATTCAATACTATTAGGTCATCACGTTTTTTGCTATCTCTGCAAGCAGCCCTGCTTAGGTTATACAGTCTGACAGCCATAGGTAGGAAGGACCTGCGAAACCTCTCGGTTGCGCACCTAGGATGATGTAGTCTACTGCTAAATGAGCTCCTCAGTGCGTTCAATATGTCCTGCATAGGGTGGGACTCGGACTCCAGCAGAGATGACAGTTTAGTCACCATCCTTCTCTCTCCTATCTCCTCCACTGGGTCAAGGCGTTGCCCCAAGACAGATCTAGCTTTCTTGATCAGTTTGTTCAGTCTCTTCCTATCGGCTGCTGTAATGCCGTTGCCCCAGCAGACCACTCCAAAAGTGATGGCTGATGCCACCACCATGTCGTAGAATGTCTTCAGCAGCACCCCTTGTACACCAAAAGACCTGAGCCTCCTCAGTAGGAACAGCCTGCGCTGTCCCTTCTTGTAGAGTGCGTCGGTATTGTGTGACCAGTCTAGTTTATTGTTCAGATGAACGCCAAGGTACTTGTAGGATGTCACCATCTCAATGTCTGTTCCCTGTATGTTTACTGGTGCTGTGAGGGGTTGTCCTTGCCTGCGGCAGTCCACCACCAGCTCCTTAGTTTTCCTCGCGTTGATCTGGAGGCAGTAACGATGGCACCAGTCCACGAAGTCCTGGATAAGTCCTCTGTACTCAGCTTCATCTCTGTTGGAGATGAGGCCGGCGATCGCAGAGTCGTCAGAGAACTTCTGTAGATGGCAGTGAGTTGTGTTGTGTGAGAAGTCCGCAGTATAAAGGGTGAACAGGAAGGGAGCCAAAACCGTTCCCTGGGGGGCCCCCGTGCTACCGATGATCGTGTTGGACACACAATCTCAGGTTCTCACAAACTGTGGCCGGTTAGTGAGGTAGTCCAGGATCCATGATGACAGGTGCTGGCCCACCCCTGCGCACAGCAACTTGTCCTTCAGGGTCATCGGTTGGATGATGTTGAAAGCACTGGAGAAGTCAAAGAACACGATCCTCACCGCATTCCCGGGCTTCTCCAGGTGGGACAGAGAATGGTGAAGGAGGAAGATCACTGCATCCTCCACCCCAATGCCATGCTGGTAGGTGAGCTGGAGTGGATCCATTGCTGGTCCCACCAGGGGGTGGAGGTGAGCAAGGAGCAGTCTCTCCAGGGTCTTCATCATGTGAGACGTCAGGGCCACTGGTCTGTAGCTGTTCAGATCTTTGGGGTGGGAAGTCTTTGGTACAGGTACCACACAAGATGTTTTCCACAACTGTGGTACCCTCCCCAGCTTCAGGCTCAGGTTGAAGATGTGAAAGATCTAAAGACATTTGCTGTGAACTTTTAGGACAGGCTGCAGTTAAAAAAGCACATGTTCCTCTTTCAGCCTCCATTGTCATGAGGAGAATTGATGAAAACACAGGACATTAAGGCAGAATTTCTGTAGAAAATTAATGAGTCACCATGGTACACAATCAAAATGGATGAGTCTACTAGTGTTGACAACAAGACAATAATGTTTGCCAGCACAGGGGTAGCACTGAAGGTGAGTTTTTAATCACCCACACTCACCCAAGCCTCATAACAACGTATTTTATGGTTTTTTTAGTTTTGTGTATAAACTCATTTTATTGGTCACTCTTTGTCTTTTGATGTTTTTAATAACAAACAAATTATAAGCATTAAAAAAGCCATGAGAATAAATTTCATAACTTCTAAATTCATCAGAAAATACTGGGTTTTTCTAATTTTCTGAAAAATTTCAGAGGTTTTCCAAAGTTTTTCTGATATGCTGACGTATTCCACTGATTGAATATAATCCAGTGGTGTTACAAGACAACAGAGCATTGCTGTTGTAAAGCAGTGTGTTTGAAGCACAGGTGCATCTCAGTAAATTAGAATGTCATCAAAAAGTTGATTTATTTCAGTAATTCATTTCAAAAAAGGAAACTCATATATTATGTTCATTCATTACACACAGAGTGATGTATTTCAAGTATTTATTTATTTTAATTTTGATGGCTATGGCTTATAGCTCATGAAAACCCAAAATTCCATTTCTTAGAAACTTAGTCCTCTATACCATGACTTTTTTTTTGGGGGGGGTGGTGGTATTTCACCCCACTTTTTGGGAGCTTGGTGGTCCCCAATAATATATCCATCATAAAATCTAACCCCTCCACCCCCCGTACCAGATTTGGGTTTGTTACCACTGTGCTACAAGAGTTCTAAAACTCCATTTTTCTATAGGGATTATGAGAAGTGGTCGATAAAGCCCCTTTTCCACTAGTACCTACTCAGCCCTACTCGCCTCGACTCTACCCAGTTTGTAGGGTTTTCCATTAGTACCTGGTACCAGGTACTTTTTTCGTACCTACTCCACTGGGGTTCTAACCATGCTGGGTCGGGCTGAAAATGTGACGTCAACAGACTGCAGGCCAGTGATTGGTCAGGCGTAACATCATGAGCGTGCCGTCTTCTGCAGAATCTACAACACCATTTGCAAAAAAATGTTCAGCGAGTAAACACGGTCAGCGAGTAAACACGATATTAATAGAGATGGCTTCGCAGGTTTTGAAGAAATCTACACCATGGCCCAATGAAGAGGTGCGGACTTTTCTGTGCTTGGTGGCTGACGATAGTATCCAGAGCGAGATGGAGCGACCCGCAACGAAACAGATGGCAGCCCAGGATACAACTGGACATTAAAACAATGTAGGGAGAAGCTGAAGGTGAAGGTGAGAGAACCATGCATGGGGAGTGTTTTGTGATATTGTGCATCTTTTTGCTTATTTATCCTATTGGTGGCAAGCTCACTTTTTTTGAGCAATAACAACACCATTCTCTCCTGGCTAACGAGTGTTAGCGAGGAGTGCTCGCTAGCTAGTAGCCAACTCTGCTGATTCGCACTTGCTTTGTCTGAAGTATTTGCTTGTGAGAGCAAAATGATGAAATATGTTAATCCTGGTTAAAATCCTGGTTTGTGTACATGTCGCACTTTGGTGCTGTGCATTAAGTTGTGTGTATTTTCTTTCTAGAATCTGTTTCCACATGCCAGGGGTCCGCCTCCCTCAGCATGTTGTGTTTATATAGATACAGGTCAAGTGGACCCCAGGATCCAAAATCTCAACATATACAAGTGCATTTTCAAACCAGTGATTTATAAAGTGATTCATATAATTTCCTAAAGCCTCATAATAGGCCCACATACCTATTCTGTGGATTTTCCAAAAACAGTGTTGGAACAGTGTTGTTGTGCTGTTTCTTTTCCACCATAAATTGTGGTGATTTGAGCACTGATCCCATCCACGCTTGGGTTACTCAGTATTTCCCCTTTTCCACCATATTATTTCGAGGTTTGTTATTAGGACCTCTCAAGGGCTCTTATTGTGACAGCGTCACGACCGCACTTCCGCCTGTCAAAGCCGAGCCGGTGTCGTGACAGCTGTTTGCCATTTTCATTAATTACATTACCCTTTCCTGGTTGGCCTATGTCCAGTATTTAAGGGAGCAGCTGAGGCTCACTCCTCGCTGCAATCTACACACACAAACACCTCCGTGTTGTTGGACTGGAGTTCCTACCCCCGACTCCAGTCTTCCTCCTGTGTTTGTATCCATCGCTGTTCGTCTTTTGTAAGTGTTTTTGCACAGCGTAGGTTCCGTCCGCGCTGCACCTCCTTGTTCGTCATCATTGTTTATTATTTTGTGCTTCAGTGTATGTGCGTGTTTTGCCCCACGTGGCTGTTTATTACCTCCGCCAAGGAGGTTATGTTTTCATAGGCGTTGGTTTGTCTGTCTGTTTGTTTGTTAGCAAGATAACTCAAAAAGTTATGGACGGATTTTCATGAAATTTTCACAGATTGTCAGAAATGGGGTATCCCACAGATGATTACATTTTGGTGGTGCTCTGGATCACCGTCTGGATCCAGGAATTTTTTAAAGGATTCTTTAACATTGTGAGATAGGGCCATTTTCAATATTTGTGCATGTAAGTCTGCCAAAAATCGTCAGAACACTTGCAAAACAAAAAAAATACAGGACAACATGCCCACAGGCTCTATAATATATCGAAGACTGATCCGGATAATGCAATAATTCCGGATACTATGATCCACAATATCAACAAAAATAGGGGACCTTTGCAATTTTCCTCATAGGAAGAGAACAAATGAAGCTAAAATCACTCAACAAACACCATTATGTAGCCAAGACACTGTGGAATCTGTAGTGTGTCAACGGATTTGTTGTATCTTTAAAAGCTATGGCGCTACATCCAGAAGAAAACCGCCATTATGCGAAATGCGATTTTCCTGAATAACTACCGAACCACTAATCCTATCCATGTGAATCCAATTGCTACTCATAGGTTTTCATGGTCAAGGAATCTGAAAACGTACACACAATAAATGTAGGATTAATATTTATGATGTAAAACACTGGATGGGGGCAACTGTGGCGCTTGGCGGAGGTCTGCGCTCTCCGAGTGCTTTTCTAGTTTTATCCTTTTGTCCTTTTGTAAATAAACTGGCAAACTTACTTCTGGCTCCTGGTGCCTCACTAATGCCCTGCAAGGGGCATTCATGACATAAATCCCTGGATTGAAAATGTTCTTGTACATGTACAAAGTGGATCCTGGGGTGCTCACTTGTCAGGGGTCCACAACCTGGTCCCATTTTTAGCTGTGGTGGAGGAAGTACTGATATAATTCTTGTTTTTGAAAAACTGATGTAGCACATGAACTCACTTTTGAATGTACTTGCACTCAACGTGCTTCATTGAAATGATTTAAGTCAGCTGACTGTATTAACTTATTCAGATTTCTAAGGCCACAATAAAAACAAATTATTTTAATTAAACATAACCTGCCTGCAAAATCTGCTCTACTGAGGCACAGCAACATGACAATTGTGCTTAAAGCATTTTTGTCACATTCCACCACTGGCTTTCTGTTAGAAAAATCCTGAAGACCTTCAGTCAAAAACCAGGCTGGATCAGAGTTTCAGCAAATTTAATTACACTGATCAGCGGAAGACAATACAGAGTACAGCTCTCACAGACTGCTGCAGTGCATTGTCTTAACTAAAAGAGTGATTCTGGCTATATATATCCAAGGGGCCGTTGGGGTGAGGTCACTTCTTGATAGTTCATTCATGACTCAGTGTGATAAGGTTTGCTGAGCTTCTTGATTATTTCATTCATGACTAAGATTGTATCTGCTGAATCCATGCAGAAAACACAAGTGATAAGCTGTACAGTCAGTGATAGAACTGAACATTCATAGTCACATCAGCATCCTTCAGTCTGTTTTTTCCACTACTCAACAACTCCAAATATGAAAACAGGATTTCCTAGGTATACACATTAAGATAAGATAAGATAAGCCTTTATTAGTCCCACAACGGGGAAATTCCAGGATTGCAACAGCACAGGGATAGCAACACTCAGAGCAACAATCAGAAGGCAAGAAAAAAACAAAACAAAAAAAAAAACAAGCAAGCAAGAGCAGCTAATATACATATGTACATATTACTATAAAATATATATATACACACACACACACACAGCTTTATAGCTTTATAAAGCTAAAGCTTTATAAAGCTTTATAAAGAAGAATTCATATTCATAAAAATTAGTGTAACATAGAATTTTTCCATCACTTTCACAAGTGTATTTCCCTAATATATGTTTTGAACTTGCTTTAACTAACCACCATCCATTTCTGTCTTTTGTCTAGGCAAGAGGAAAAGGAGGCACCCCACAACAGACCTTGCCACTGTGTTTGCGCAGATGCATGGTGATGAGGTGTGGCTCCATGAACGGCAGCTTGAACAGCACCGTGAAGCACTTGCCCAGCATATGCAGACCATTAACTGGCTTGCCGATGACGCACGTTAAGCAAGGGAGCAAGAAGTCGCCTTCCGAAGGGAGGAGACGACACAAAGTGCAGCCTTCAATCATGCTTTTCTGGCTGAACTGGGCAAGCTTGTGAACGCGATGAGTGGCCAGCATATGTGACCCTGTCTCCCCACCCCCAGTGTTTTTTTTAACTTGTGTACATATGAAACAAAATAATTACATACACATCCTCTGTTCTGACCAAATTCAGCTGTAAATCAGGTTATGTGTGTTATGATTGGCTGTCTCAATAGAAGCAGCAAAGATGAGAAAAAACCCAAATGTGAGAGGAAGTGGTGTTTATTAATATAAATGTCCAAACAGAGAAACAAACCAACAACCTGGTGCGCGTGTTCAGTGCAAGGGAATTGTCCCCAAACAAAGTGGCATGGGACAATGACATACAGCTGTACCCACACACTCCCATGTATAAATGGTGAGTGGGGAAAAAGAGAAAAAGTAACCCAGGATGCTCCTGTAACAAGAAGTGCAGACCGGAGCCGGGAACCCCAAGGCTCAACAGGCTGCACCAAGGTAGCGCTGGCAAAAACACAGAGAAAAAACTGAACATAGCAAACAACGACAGGTGAAGGTACTTACAGAGGTGAAACACCAGAGCATGGGCTGCTCCGGCAGCGGGGTGACAATACAATGAACTGACAAAACACAGGTGTGCAGACAGAGCTTAAATAATACCAGAGTTAACAAGCTGAGTGAAACCAGGTGTGAATGAGTGTGTGTGTGCAGCAATACGTGGGTGTGTAATGAGTACAGGTGTGGATGAGTGTGAGTGTGTGTGTAGTGATTTGTGTAAGTGTGTATGTGAGTGTGGGTGTGTGAACCTGAGCAGGGAGAGGAACAGGCAATGACAGATGGGAATCACCTGTCAGAAGCTGACAGGAGAGGAGGGAGTGGCTGACAGCAGACAGGAGGCACACAGGACCCAAAGAAGCCTCCTGACCGCTGCCAGTCACAAAATAAATAAATACAGAACCAAAAATACAACAGCACAAACTAGACAAAGAAATACAATATTGAACTCAAAAGGTATCAAGAACCACAGATACAAAGGAACAGGAAAACACCATGAAGCTGGGCTCGGGACAATCCCAAGACGGGTCATGACAATGTGTCCATAGTACATTACAAATTTTCTCCAAAGTTTTAGAAAAAAAGGGTTGCTAGACAATTTTATTGGAGTATATTATGGAGTCTAATTACTTAAACATCCTATAAAAGTCTATAGATCAAGGTCAGGTTGTAGGTTGTGGGAGCAGTTTTGGACCAACAAATCTTGTGATGCAGTGAATCATGACATTGTAGTTAAAAAATATTTGGACACATTTTGGTAATCCAGCCATGCTATGTTTCCATGTTACCTGTGTGTAATGGTAAATAATGAAAAAATTTTCTTAACCAAAATTCTACTTTTCCACCCTGGAAAATTGCCAGTAATGCTAAGGGGTTAAGAAAAAGTAAAAAATAAAAAAAGTTTGTGTTTGTATCATGATTCTCTATTTTGTCTGTTAAGACACCGGTGTGAAAAGAGTAAACCGTACAAACCATTTATCAGTGATTTTGAAAATAATGGCTCATTTTTAAGAAAAAGTAACCAAAAACAATTATTTTATTTATTGAAGACTGCATTGCTGGATGTGCCAGTGCAGAAGACACTGCACACTTTAGTGATAGTACCAGTATATGGACAAATTCTGGGCCATATTAGCATCTGTATTTTCTAATAATGGGTTAGGGCAGGGGTGTCCAATCATGTGCCATGGAGGGCCAAGACCCTGCAGGCTTTACCTCCAGCCAGTGTCTGCAACAGCAGATTCCACCGAATTTCTTCCACTGAAGAAATTGCTTTATGGTTCATAATTCTGTTGGCAGACTTACACCAAACCAAAAGTGATTTCTCAAACTGCTGGATTGTCTTAGACAGCTTTTCTAATCTTTTAGTATTTAAATTATGTCACTTGGTGGCAACCTTCACACATAAAACAAAAGTGGAGACAGATCTGCAAAAAGTACAAAGGTTTACTGTCAAAATTCCCAGTGCAATACTACATGAATACATGTATAGTACATTGTTGATGCAGTTGATGTATATATTTATGCAGTATCTACACAGTACATGTATCTTTCCAGTAAATCAAGTATTTTCCATGTAACCTTGTGACTGCATTTTTTAAATTGTTTTTAATCCTAGATCAAGTTTCTTTGGTCTAAAATGCATCATAATTGTTAAATATATGTTATTATACCTAACTCGGTACTGTTTACCTGTTGAAATATATATTTTATGGCTAATATAACCCTATAACTACAATCTGGTGATCAAGTTTTGGCAGCTGATCACTTTGTGTCATGACACCACCACAGACTCAGTGCTGCTGGAGCAAGCACATCCTATGATGTCTCAACAGTCTCTCCATGATTTTCACACAGATCATGCAATTTGTTGCACAGGAAGCTACACATTTCTACAGACATTCTTAAGTTCTGTAGCCACTGAGCGTTTGTAAAGCTGGGGTGACATCAGTGAGAGGCTGTGTTGAATGCCCAGACCTACGGTTTGAAGCGGTAATTTTGCCACAAGAGAGCCATCTGAAACACACACACAGCATACATATTTCAGTACCTAATAGCGATAACTTGCAGACATTACAATGTAGTACGGCGGACTTAAAGCAAACTAGCAGTAGCAATCATTAGCTTATCTGTCATGGTGCGGTCCTCGAGGACCACTAATGAGACGCTATAGGCAGCCGTAGAGTTTGCATATTTATCAAGAAAAGGAACAACGATACAAAATAATAAGCCACGTGGGGCAAAATACAAATAAAGACTATGACTAGGGCACACTAATGATATACAGAGAACAAGGAGAAACTTACTGGGAACACAGAGGATCAAGGGAGTGACTGAGCCAGGGTTAAGAGCTTCAGCCGAACGTCGGGGAGACCAACGTTGTCGTATGTGAGCACGAGGTTGCAGCCCGGAGTAACCTAAGCTGCTCCCTTAAGTAGGGCTAAGGATTAATCAGCTGAATGCAATTCAGCTGTCACAGGAGGAGCTCAGCTCTGACAGCCGGAAGCCCCTCCGAGACGCTTTCAGAATAAAAGCTCAGAGAGCCACAAGGAATTAACACAGAATGGGAGGAAAATACTTCATGACTTGAGCGTGGACGAAATCGGTGCTCAGACCATGACAGTACTCCCCCCCAAACGGTGCACTCCGGGCACCGCGGGACATCCAAGCCTCCCCCCCACCCGGAAGGCTATAATGGGAGAAGGGGGAAAAAGGTCAGGAGGGCGAGAACCAGAAAAAAAAAATCAAGACAGGGAACCGGGAAAAAATGACAAGGGCGAACACAGAAAAAATATGAACATGGTGCAACAACAGAGCATGGGGAAAAAGAAAAACCCAAACCACAAATATACCCTATAATGCACAGGTGAAAATACAGAAACAGAACAATGGATGCAAATAAAAGATACTAAGCCTAAAGACCATGATACACAGGCAACAGAAAAAAAAGGCAACCACGGAGTATCTCTCGAACAGAGGAAGGAAAAAAAAAGCCACGCTAAACAGCGGAGAAATACAGATAGTTCAGATAAATACTAATTATCAGGCACAGGCAACAAAAGAGCCTCTCAAACAATAGGAGGGAGAAACTGAAATGCAGGCACATTACCAAAATACAACGTACCCTAATAATACCAGACAAACGATACAAATAACCAGGCATAAGCAACAAAAAGAGCCTCTCAAACAATAGAGGAGGGAGAAACTGAAATACAGGCACATACCAAAATACAATGTACCCTAAAAATACTAGACAAAAGGGAAAATGAAAAAAAAAACACGCTAAAGAGCGGCGGAATACACGCAGTACAATATAGTTCATAGAAACAAAAAACACAAGGGCATCCCAGAACTACAGGGGAGGGAAAAAACCTACAGGGATGATGGCAGGCAGAACACAAAGAAATAATAAAGAAAAACAACAAGTTCAGGCAGTCTACCCTCATCCAGCGTCCAGATCGCTAGCAGGGGGAAAAGAAAGAGTTCGGGTGGTCTACTCCACTCTCAGGCCCGGGGAAACTGCACCTCTGGCGCCCGGACCAGGTTGCCGAACGAAAAGTCCAGTTTGTTGGGTGGCTGACCCAGAACGTCAAACCGGCGAAGCAGTTTCCCAGGCGGCCGACCTGCATCATCAGGCCACCAGGACCACAGGGGAGAACTCGGGGATAGCCTCCCTATCGCGAGGAATAGCGAGGAAGAGCTGAGCCGATTATGGGGAATCCCTGCGGCACCCGATGGAGTGAAAAAGGAAACAGGGAAAAGAGGGACCAGTCCGGCGTTGATCGGCGGAGGATCTGCAGCTTCTTCTCCGAACTCCACACGGACTGGCGCTGCGCTCTTGTTGGATCCCAAGCGGGACCGTGCTGCACCCACGGCGGACCCCGATTGGGTCCGTGTTGCACCCACATTGGACCCCGATTGGGTCAGAACAGTGCCCACGACGGACCCCGACTGGGCCGGCGCAGCACCAGGGACGACCTCCAGACATGAACCCAGAACCTCCAAGGCGACAACGGAGCAGGCTCGTCACCAGTGACCCTGGGAGAAGGCTCAGAGGAGAAAACAAAACCGGGATCAGAATCACCAGCAGCGGCAGAGCCCAGCGAGACAAGCTCGGATGCAGCAGACGGCTGCGCCCAGCTCGTCTCCCCGAGAGACAGGCAAAAATGCTCCAGAATAAAAGAAAGGAAGACAAAATAGAGCACTTGCCTTATCTCGGGCTGTACCACAGCCCAGGACTTCAACGATCCGGGTTGAGTGCGCTGAAGGTCCACCTCTGGTTCCCACTCGACCGCGGCAGGCTCCGCAGCCAGCATGATGGTGTCCTCAGTCTGGGGATTCCCTGACGCTGACGTCCACGCCGAAAACCCGCACGGCGTGGAGGCAGGGGATCCTTGACCTGCTGGGTCGAACCGCTCCTCTGTGGAGACCCGGGGACGCTTAGTCATCGGCGCAGGCTCCAGTTGGCAGTCCGCCCTCCTCCTCTGCCCATGACATGGCTGCGGGGCTGGAACCAGGCACTCCAGAGCCGCAGGCTCCTTCCTCGTCCGGCGGTGTAGTCCTGGCACCGGGGAACTCTCAGGGAAATGAGACACACAGGTAGCAGGTTCACAATTAATGATTACAGCAGGTGGAGAGGGCTTGTGGGACTGAGAACCCCAGACTCCACCCCCCAGGGATCAAACAAGGCAATTCACCCAGTGAAGGAAAAGAATGAAAAGACACTTGCCTGATCCGCTGAGGGCCGATGGAAGCTGCTGCGGTGGGCTTCGTTTTCTCCCTTCCTCTTCTACGAGGCGCATACAACCCAAAGGTGACGACGGCTATCTTACCCCTCTGACGAGACGCAGGGGCTACAGCTGGCTGGGAGACAGAGTTCATGTGGCTACCTGGAACTGGGTCGGGATGGGGTTTTCGCTGAGGATTTGCCGAGGGAATCCCGGCTGATGTCTTTCTCCGCTAGGGATGACCCCTGGGTGGTGCGAACTCCTGGACTGGATGGGGGACAGGAATGGGATCCCGAGATGAGGAGCGAGGATGTCTCCTCTTTGGCTTCCTGCTGGAGTTTCCCTTCAGCCCACGGAGCTTCTCTCGGAAAGCAGAGATGTCCGCCATCCTCGCCGTGTTTTCAGGATGGTCAGCGTAGCGAGGATGGTGGTTAATAGTCGCCTCAGTGAGGTCCAGGTACCAGCGTGAGGGACTAGGGACGGTGTGATGGCGAGCGCTGGAAATGATCCCATCGATCTTGATAAGGGCCATCACCAGCTCGTAGCCCAGGCTCATGGCGTAGCCCTTGCATGGCGACGCCATCTCCCAGCACACTGGTACGCAGAAAGGGGAAAACTACAAGCCCAAATTAAGCAAACTCACGGTCACCGGCGTCTCGTTTTGGCTGCGACCTACTGTCATGGTGCGGTCCTCGCTGACCACTAATGAGATGCTATAGGCAGCCGTAGAGTTTGCATATTTATTAAGGAAAGGAACAACAATTCAAAATAATGAGCCTCGTGGGGCAAAACACAAATAAAGACTATGACTAGGGCATACTAACGATATACAGAGAACAAGGAGAAACTTACTGGGAACATGGAGGATCAAGGGAGTGACTGAAGCCAGGGTTAGGAGCTTCAGCCGAACGTCGGGGAGACCAACGTTGTCGTACGTGAGCGCGAGGTCGCAGCCCAGAGTAACCTAAGCTGCTCCCTTAAGTAGGGCTAAGGATTAATCAGCTGATGAGGCAGTCATCAGCTGAATGCAATTCAGCTGTCACAGGAGGAGCTCAGCTCTGACAGCCGGAAGCCCCTCCGAGACGCTTTCAGAATAAAAGCTCGGAGAGCCACAAGGAATTAACACAGAATGGGAGGAAAATACTCCATGACCCTAGTGCGGACGAAATCGGCGCTCAGACCATGACATTACCTTCATATGTGATCTGGTTTGTATCCTCATGTCTTTGGCTCTATGGCTTCCTAAATGCTCCAGTACTTTTCCAGAGTGTTTTGTCTCCCTGCCTGTACCCTTGTCTGGCTGTCTTTTTTTGCCTCGTAAGCCGCCATGTTATGCTTTGCTTGTGTCGCGTGTTTTACGTCACAGGAGTGTGGCGCCGCCTTGTTGTAAAAAAAATCCCACCCACCCCAAGTGGTACTCTGCTGTAATGGAAACAAAAGTGAACTCAGTTGAGTAAAGCCATGTCAAGGTGTGTAGGGCTAAATAGGTACTAGTGGAAAAGGGGCTTAAGTCAGCCAAATAATATATTCATTATAAACCAAGTTCATTTTGACAAAAATAAAACAGAAATGATTCCAACCAATCAAACATAAAATAAACAACTAGCAATCATGTATGAATTTATCCCAGCCACAGGGGAGAGCACAAGCCAGGCTGCACGGTGGCGCAGTGGTTTAGCACTGTGGCAGCACAGTTTTACCCTCGGCCGGGGGATCATGAGATCGTGGGTTCGATCCCAGCCCCCGACCAACAGTGAGCTGTGTGGAGTTTGCATGTTCTCCCCGTGTTGCGCGGGTTTACTCCGGGATTTCTCCGGTTTCCTCCCGCATACCAAAAACATGTAGGTTTAGGGCGCTCGCGCACGCAGCGACCAGCAGCCGGTGGCTTGTCACCAGACTGCAAACCAAGTCTACCTACGGGTACAAATAAGTAACAAAAAAAAAAAAACAAAAAAAAAAAGCCAGTGTACTCCTAGTGTTACTCCCAAGCCTGGGTGAATGGAAAGGGTTTTGTCAGGAAGGACATCCAGCGTAAAACCTTTTCCAAAGCAAACAAGCAGATCATGACTGAGTATATCAGAGGATTATCTCAGGTTGAGTGGTTTGGAGACAAAGTTAGAGGGTCATGGTTGAGATTGAGTTTGGACATGTGTAGAGGAGAGAGAGTCGATATATTGGACAAAAGATGTGGAAAATGGAGCTGCCAGGCAGGAGGAAAAGAGGAAAACCACAGAGAAGATTCATGGATGTAGTGAAGAAGGACGTGGAGAGGGTTGGTGTTACAGAGGAAGATGCAAGGGATAGAGTGAGATGGAGGCAGATGATGTGCTGTGTAGACCCCTAAAGGAAGCAGCCGAAAGAAGAAGAATCATGTATGAATCTGTTAAACATTCAAACAATTATCTTTTCTTGTGCTCCCGATTCTTTCCACTTTTGCAAAGACCTTTATAAACTTTCACTACCTGTATACCTTTGATTTAAAAGTATACAGACTCATTTACTCCTTCTTTCTGATTCCAGTTCACAATCTTTGCGGTAAAGTAACCAGGTGTTCACAATGACCCTAACTCCTTGTGTCATAAACCTCCCCGTGTGCTTTTCCACAGTGCACGGAGGAAAAGAAGGATAGATGATGATTTACGCGCAGGATTCACCAGACACACATTTATTGATAACACACAGTTCAGAAAGTAAAGACTTACAGGAATGTAACAGGTGTGTACAAAAAGGCTGACACAAATAGCATACAGCAGGCAGACCACTGTGCACTGTGGCCACAAACACTAACAGGACAAAGTGCTTGTTTAAATTTGAAGTTCTCAAGGACGCTCGACTGAAACGGGAGAACAGCCGGGCAGCAGTACCCGAGCTTAGCAGTTGTGCTGCCAGAGGAAACGCTACAGACAAGCATCGCAGCACAACTGCAAACAGAAACGTGGAAAAGCTCTTACTCACCGTGCAGGAGCAGTCCGAGTCATCCAAGGCAGACAGCGAGCACAAACACAAATAATCCTTCGGGACGTAGATGGTCAGACGGCAGAGATTAACCGTCTAACCCAGGGGTCAGCAACCTTTACCACTCAAAGAGCCATTTGGACCCGTTTCCCACAGAAAAGAAAACACTGGGAGCCACAAAAACCCTTTTGACACTTAAAATGAAATAACACTGCATATAACTTTTTTTTTCCCTTTATGCTATGTATAAACAAACTATAATGTGTTGCATTTATGAAATCAGGGAACTCCTGCAGAGAAAACAAAATTACATTTCTGCATGCAACAAAAACATTTTGAACTCCGAAAAAAAAAGACATTGGGTTGAAAGGAGAGTGCTATTTCTAGCACTGATGACTCCTGATCCTTCGATAAAAATCTCATAATTCCGCTGAAAACAATACCTAAAGCTCAGAATTCCAACACGAACCAGCGATGTGATTTGGGGTTGGGGAAATTATCTGAAAATTCAGTAGGGGGTCTGGGGGACATAGTCCCCCAGCATGGTCCGGGGCAGAGCCTCGGTGGGGTGGGGGGGGGGGGGGGTTAAGGGGGGCAAAGCCCCCCGAAGCTCCTGGGTTTTTATGATTTTTAAGTACCAGAACTGTGCTTAAATGACATAAAACAAACAGCTGAATGCCACTTATTACTGTATAATATTGACTTATGTTCCAAGAAGATAGCATTCCTAAAATATTCCAACAAGCATTATCCATCACATGCTTTAACACTTGATCAAATCAAAATCAGTTAATTTTATCTATTCCATAATAGAAATAAAATTCCAACATACCATTACTTTTTATAATTTCAGCATTCATTTCAGATCACCAGTTACAATCTCCATTGAGACTTGAGCAGTTCATTTTGCACAATCACTGATGTAGCCAAGTCTTAGAAATATTCAAAAGTTTTGAGTCAATGTCCACAGTCAGAATCAGAATCAGAATCAGAATCAGATTTATTGCCATTGTTCATGTAGTACACAAACTAGGAATTTGTCTCGGTGCCATGCTGCAACATTAAAAACATGATGAGATAAAGAGATAAACTAAAAAACTAAAGGACTAAAAACTAAAGGACTAAAAACGTGCAATAAGTGTAGAAAAATAAGTAATAATAATAATAATAATAATAATAGTAATAATGAGTAATACTAGTCAAGGCAGTTTTTAAAAAATTAGCAAGTAGCAGATAATATGGGGTACCACAGTGCAGTTGATAATGCAACAGAAAAAACAGTGATGAATGACATGAGTCCGGTTGAGCTGCTGTACATAGTGCACGAGAGTCAATAAGTCACTTAATGTTCAGCAGTCTGATGGCAGAGGGGAAAAAGCTATTCATGTGCCGGGAGGTTTTAGTCCGAATGGACCGAAGTCTTCTACCTGAGGGGAGGGGGGCAAACAGTACGTGACCAGGGTGTGAAGGATCGGCTATGATCCGGCCAGCACGCCTCCGGGTCCTGGAGATGTACAGGTCCTGGAGAGATGGGAGCTTGCAGCCGATCACCTTCTCAGCAGTGCGCACGACGCGCTGCAGCCTTAGTCTGTCCCTGGCAGTGGCTCCTGCACACCACACAGTTATGGAGGAGGTGAGGATGGACTCGATGATGGCCGTGTAGAACTGGACTAACATCTTGGTGGGTAGCTTGAGCTTCCTCAGCTGCCGCAGAAAGAACATCCTCTGCTGGGCCTTTTTGATGAGGGAGCTGATGGTTGGCTCCCATTTGAGGTCCCGGGTGATGGTGGTGCCCAAGAAGCGGAAGGAATCTGCAATGGTGATGGGAGAGCCTGTGATGGTGAGGGGGGGCAGGGGGGTTGTGACTTTCCTGAAGTCCACAATCATCTCCGCTGTCTTCAGAGCGTTCAGCTGCAGGTTGTTATAGCTGCACCAGGACACCAGCTGGGCCACCTCTTTCCTGTAGACGGACTCGTCGCCGTTGGAGATGAGCCCGATGAGGGTGGTGTCGTCTGCAAACTTAATCAGCTTAACAGACTGGTGGGAGGAGGTGCAGGAGTTGGTATAAAGGGAGAAGAGTAGGGGGGAAAGTACACAGCCCTGGGGTGATCCAATGCTGATGCTAACAGAGTCCGAGACAGACTTCCCCAGCCGCACATGCTGCCTCCGGTCCGTCAGGAAGTCGGTGATCCACCTGCAGAGGGAGTCAGGCACATCGAGCAGGGACAGTTTGTCCTGGAGCAGATCGGGGCGGATGGTGTTGAATGCGGAGCTGAAGTCCACAAACAGAATCCTGGCGTAGGTTCCCGGGGAGTCCAGGTGCTGCAGGATGGAGTGGAGGGCCAGGTTGACTGCATCGTCCACAGACCTGTTAGCACGGTAGGCAAACTACAGCGGGTCCAGGAGGGGAGTGGTGATGGACTTGAGGTGAGACAGGACCAGGCGCTCAAAGGACTTCATGACTACAGAGGTGAGCGCTACAGGTCTGTAGTCGTTAAGTCCAGTAATCCGTGGCTTCTTGGGGACAGGGATGATGGTGGAGGATTTGAGGCAGGTCGGCACGTGACATTGCTTAAGGGAGGTGTTAAAAATGTCTGTGAAGACAGGAGCCAGCTCTTTCGCACAGTGTCTCAGGGTGGAGGGAGACACACCGTCCGGCCCGGGGGCCTTGCGCGGGTTCAGTCTGGAGAACTGTCTGTGCACGTCCTGCTCACTGATGACAAGGGCAGGGGGGGAGGAGGAGGAGGGGGGGACCGCTTTTGATGAATTAGGGGCTGAGGAGGCAGTGGAGCTGGGTGGAGTGGGTGAGTTGGACACAGCTGACGAGGTGTCAAAACGGGCGTAATGTTGGGACAGTTTTTGACAAAGGGCTTTGTCATCCTGACCTTTAGAAGCCTGAGGCCGATAGTTGGTGATTTGCCTCAGTCCTCTCCACACAGAAGCCGAGTCATTAGCAGTGAACTGCTGCTGGAGTCTTTCAGAATACACAGATTTAGCTCTCCTCAGCTCTCTGTTAAACCGATATTTGACCTCTCTGTAGCAGTCCCTGTCTCCACTTTTCAACGCTGCTTCCTTCTCCTTCCTGATCTGTCTGAGCTTGGCCATGAACCAGGGCTTATCATTAGAGTACCTCACCCTGGTGTGCAATGGAAGAATGTTCTCCTCACAGAAGTTGATGTATGAGTTCACAGTGTCTGTGTACTCATTAAGATCATGTGTGGCTCCTTTAAACATGCCCCAGTCAGTTATTTCCATGCATGTGTTCAGATTCTCTCCAGCTTCACTGGTCAATTTCTTCGTGGTGGTCACAACAGGTTTAGTGAGTTTCAGTCTCTGTCTGTATGTGGCAATGAGGTGGACCATCACGTGATCGGATAATCCGAGCGCAGCGCGGGGAACAGCGCGATATGCGTCCTTCACTGTAGTGTAACAGTGATCCAGCGTGTTATTTCCTCTGGTTGGAAATATTGAAATTGACAGTGCACTGTCAATTTCAAACTGTTTGGAATCATAAAAGGGGATGGTTAACTTTTATTACCGTTTCCTCCCCCGCGCAGCCCAACTCATACAACCGTTGTACGCCGCCAGTAACAGAGAATTAATGACTCTCCACCTGGCCATACCGATTACCGGAAGTGGCCATACGCCCCTTCCAGTCCTGCCTGAAAGGGCGCAGCTTCACTGCGTTCGTGGACCACAAGCCGCTAACGTACTTAACGTACTTTATCTTCCTGGAAGATAAAATAAAGCGGAATTCGGCGAATTAGCAGAAAATCACATCCCTGAGAACACGCCGCCATGAATCTTTGAAAAAGCATACAACGAGCCATTTGATTGGTCCAATCGTTTGCAACTATCCAATCGCAGGGCTGTCAAGCTACTGCAATACAGCAGTAGTTTGAACACAACACATCCGGGTTATCGCGGGAAACGACTTCTGGGGAAGCGCCGAGCGCTTATGTAATCGTGTTAATTTTCGCTGACGGTGATTAAACTTTAACATGTTTTTTTTTAGATTTTACAAGATCACCATAATCTTCAAATTTAGAATTACATTTTAAAAACTAATGAACTAAAATAAAATACATTTTAATTAAATACTCATTATTTATTTTCCAAAGCCACAGGGAGCCGCAGCAGAGGGATGAAAGAGCCGCATGCGGCTCCGGAGCCGCGGGTTGCCGACCCCTGGTCTAACCCATACAATGGTCCAGCGGTGTTTGTCTAGTGAAGAGCTGCTTAAATACAAACACCGCTGGCCACACAAATTGGGCACACCTGGGCGAGGCGTGGGAAAGATAATTACCCGGACTGGAAAGCCAAGCCGGCTTGGCTCGTGACAGAGTCCCCCCTTTAAGGGGTGGAATCCCAGACACCCCAGGTAACATCAAGAAGACCCCCTCCCCCATCATCAACATCAGGAGCAACAACAACAAACAACACAAACCTGGGTGGGAGGTAGGGGGGGACAGGAAGGAGGCAACACAATGCCCCGCCCAGGGCCCACAATTAACCCCCCTAAGTCCATGGGCATTGGGGCTCAGGAGGTCGCCCACAGTCCCAGGCCTAGCAGAAGGTCTGGTGGACCGAGTCCAGCAGCCTACCGGAAAACATGAGCCACCTGATCCGGGGAGTCAATTCTTCTGGCGGCCGGCCAGCGTAGTTTAGCCACCAGGACCGAAGGGGTGAAGCAAGAGGCGGCCTGCCCACCAGAAAGCTCACTGGTGGGTAACTGGACCGGGGAAAGGGGACCTCCACGTCATCGGGCAGGGATAAGGGGACCACGGTGTCCTCAGGGTGATCAACCACTGCACCCGCGGTGGACCCCGACTGGGCCGGCTCCGCTGCACCCACGGTGGACCCCGACCAGGCTGGCTCTGCAGCACCCACGTTGACCTCTGGCTGAGGCTCTGCAGCACCCACGGTGGGCCACGATTGGGCCAGCACTAAACCCATGACGGTCCCGGTCTGGAACGTGGCTGCACCCACGATGGGTTCCAGTTGGAGCAAGGTTGCACCAACGGTGACCTGCATCAGGGGCCTTTTTGCTCCCGCGGTGGCCTCCCCAGTGAGGGAGGTGGTGCTCCTAATGTCACCTGGCGCTGCATCCTGATCCTCGGCGGCTTCCAGTGAGGTCAGCTGCTCTCCGGTGCCTCTGGCAAGGGGTTCCAACCCCGGAGGGAGAGAAAAAGAGACCAGGTCAGGGTCGCCGGCAGCGGCAGAGCCCAGTGAGGCAGCCCCGAGGGCTACTACGAGCTGCCCCGGGCCCTCCTTGCCATGAGTCGGGCAGTGTGACTTTGACATATGCAGAATTGACACAATGGGGCACACTTGCCTGAACTCGGGCTCCACTGCTGTCCAGGGCTCCAGCGATTTGGGATGCATAGCCTCCGTTGTCACTCTCAGTGCTGTGCCTCCGTCGACCTTCTCTGGGACTGCCAACCTCCTGTCATCGTCAATAGGCAACCCCGGTGATGGAACTCCCCTCCGGTGACCCTAGTGAGGGGTTCGACAGGCATGGGAGAGAAGGAAAGGTTAGGGTTGCCGGCAGCGGCAGAGCCCGGCGAGGGGAGCCCAGGTTCGGCCGAGAGCCGCACCAGACTCTCCTCCCCAAGAGCCAGATGAGATATCTCAATCGTAGGCAATTGAACTACAGGAGAGATAACTTGCCTGTGCTCAAACTCTACCACCGTCCAGGACTCCGACGCTGTCGACGATGACGGTCCGGGTCCCTTCGGCTGGGGGTTTGGTCCGGGGAATGACTCTGCTGCGGTGGTCCCCACAACAGGCGTGATGGTGGTTGCAGTCCTGGTCCTCTGATGCTCCTCTTCGACCCGGCTGTTGACTGTGGCGAGCAGGTTTGCCCACTCCTCATCCGAAGGAGAGTCCAGGGTTTGAGCAGGCATAGGGGGAGGAACCCTCACAGCCGGGGAAACGCGTCCTCGGACCTCCCTCTCACGGAGCTCCTCCTCGACCCGGCAGTTGACTAAGGCGAGCAGATTTGCCCACTCCTCGTCCACCGGTGTGTCTGCGGGGAAATGCCTCCGTGCGGGCTCCTGGGCAGGATCATCCAGGGCCTCAACCTCCTCCATCGTCAGGTAGCCTGGTTCTTGGACCGGCAGGCCCTCAGGGAGAATGGGAGGAGACACAGAGAGGGGGAGAAATGAATTAAATTTTGCAGCTGGAGGAGAGGATCCAGCTGACTGCTTAAACTGGGCCTCTCCCTCAGGAGACAGGCAAGATTCAAAACTACTTGATAGAATAGAAAGGAAAAATACTTGCCTGTTATCCTGGTCATTAGTATTCGCAGCTGCAAGCGACAGACAGTCATCCCTCTCCGTGTCAGCGGTGACGTGGGCCCCTCTGCAGACTAATGGAGGAGCCGTCTCCATGACGACGGAGGTAGGCATGACCGGGGTGAGCTCAGCGGACCTCACAGCAGCTGGAACGACGGCGGTTGCTGCTGATGAGGAGGGCTTCTCCTAGCGTCTGGACATTGGATGACACCGCCATGGTGGAGCTGGAAACATAAGGGCTGAGGCTGACGCTTCAGGCTGAGCTGGAGAGGAGGTGGATTGCTGACGAGGGGAACAGCTCCGCTTCAGTTCGGCGGGAAGTGTCCTCGCAGATAAACCAGGAAATGAGCACTTGAGCGCGCAGACTGTGGAGAGCAGCTCTGCATATTGTGGGCACCTCCAGAGGTCAGGATGTGCTTCTAAGATGCCCATAGCCCCAAGCAAACACTCCCATTTATTCTTGAGACCACGGGATGCAAGAGCCGCCTCCATAAAGTCCTGGATCAAATCCGCTGCCCACTCTTCTTCCAGTGTGGGGATGCCAGCTGCCGTTCCTCCCTTGCGGCGACAAGGTTGGCGAGCCCAGGACATCATGCTCCAAACAACAGGTGAGTAAAAGGACAGTCCAAAAAATGAAAAATAATTAGTGTGGGTGTAACCCGCTAAATCCTCTTATTCGGCTGAACTATTCTGTCATAAACCTCCCCTTGCGCTTTTCCACAGCACACGGAAGAAGAGAAGCATAGATGAGGATTTACGCGCAGGATTCACCAGACACACATTTATTGATAAAACACAGTTCAAAAAGTAAAGACTTACAGGAATGTAACAGGTGTGTACATAAAGGCTGACACAAATAGCATACAGCAGGCAGACCACTGTGCACCGTGGCCACAAACACTAACAGGACAAAGTGCCCGTGTAAATTTGGAGTTCTCAAGGACGCTCGACTGGCATGGGAGAAGAGCTGGGCAGCAGTACCCGAACGTAGCAGTTGTGCTGCCAGAGGAAACGCTACAGACAAGCGTCACAGCACAACTGCAAACAGAAATGCGGAAAAGCTCTTACTCACCATGCAGAAGCAGTCCGAGTCATCCAAGGCAGACAGCGAGCACAAACACAAATAATCCTTCGTGACGTGACGGTCAGACGGTGGAGATTAACCGTCTAACCCGTACAATGGTCCAGCGGTGTTTGTCTAGCGAAGAGCCGCTTAAATATAAACACCGCTGGCCACACAAATTGGGCACACCTGGGCGAGGCACGGGAAAGATAATTACCGGGACTGGGAACAGCTGATGGAACCAGAGGGAGAGCGAGGGGCCGTGGCTGGACCGACAGACTGTCAGCAGCATGGGAGAAAGTAGGTCACCGAGGCTGACTAACAGCTGCCTGTCAGGCAGTGGCTATGGCTAAGGAATAAGTACAAAAATACACAAAATGCACATAAACAGAAAAACCAAAACCCACAGAGAGATCGAGGCCGAGCCGGGGAAAGCCAAGCCGGCTCAGCTCGTGACACCTTGATCATGTACCTTCCGCCCCCAAAATGTTCATGCATCCATCTTCTGTGTTAGTTGATAGTAAAGTTAAAAAAAAATAAAAAATCACTATGGTCATTATTTTGCAGCTAAGCACATATTCACACTGTAGAATGATGTCTGAACAAAATTGCCCTAATGCACAGTATTGCCCTGAGGCAACGAAAAAAAAAAAAATACAAAACACAGTTTTAGTATACAAATAATGACAAAATAACTGTTCAGATGATCAAAAATCCTTCTTTACATTCTCATGCACATATATATATATATATATATATACACTACCGTTCAAAAGTTTGGGGTCACCCAGACAATTATTTTGTGTTTTCCATGAAAAGTCACACTTATTTACCACCATGAGTTGTAAAATGAATAGAAAATATAGTCAAGACATTGACAAGGTTAGAAATAATGATTTGTATTTGAAATAATAATTTTTTCCTTCAAACTTTGCTTTCGTCAAAGAATCCTCCATTTGCAGCAATTACAGCATTGCAGACCTAACATGATTGCACAAGGGTTTTCTAATCATCCATTAGCCTTCTGATGCAATGAGCAAACACATTGTACCATTAGAACACTGGAGTGATAGTTGCTGGAAATGGGCCTCTATACACCTATGTAGCTATTGCACCAAAAACCAGACATTTGCAGCTAGAATAGTCATTTACCACATTAGCAATGTATAGAGTGTATTTCTGATTAGTTTAAAGTTATCTTCATTGAAAAAAAGTGCTTTTCTTTCAAAAATAAGAAATTTTCTAAGTGACCCCAAACTTTTGAACGGTAGTGTGTATATATATACATATATACGTATATATATATATATATATATATATATATATATATATATATATATACACACACTACCGTTCAAAAGTTTGGGGTCACTCAGACAATTATTTTGTGTTTTCCATGAAAAGTCACACTTATTTACCACCATGAGTTGTAAAATGAATAGAAAATATAGTCAAGACATTGACAAGGTTAGAAATAATGATTTGTATTTGAAATAATAATTTTTTCCTTCAAACTTTGCTTTCATCAAAGAATCCTCCGTTTGTAGCAATTACAGCATTGCAGACCTAACATGATTGCACAAGGGTTTTCTAATCATCCATTAGCCTTCTGACGCAGTGAGCAAACACATTGTACCATTAGAACACTGGAGTGATAGTTGCTGGAAATGGGCCCCTATACACCTATGTAGATACTGCACCAAAAAACAGACATTTGCAGCTAGAATAGTCATTTACCACATTAGCAATGTATAGAGTGTATTTCTGATTAGTTTAAAGTTATCTTCACTGAAAAAAAGTGCTTTTCTTTCAAAAATAAGGAAATTTCTAAGTGACCCCAAACTTTTGAACGGTAGTGTATATATATATACTGTATATATATATATATATAATCTCCCAAAAATGTGACAACACAAAAGAAAAAAAAAAATCTCCTCGTTGAGAAATTTACTGTTCTTACTTTTCTGCTGTGTGTGATCATTGTGGTGTAATCATTCTCCAGGATTTACTGATTCGGCTTCCATTGTGGGGAATCAAACAGGGTTGATGTGGTGTCAAAAAGTAAATGACATTTAATGGGATTTTATGTTATTTTAATGGAGAGAAGTGTAACAATCAAAGTATAATCACCCATCATTTAGTGACTAAAGAGTTTTTCTTATTCCATCCATGTTCACATTTTAATTGCGGACTTAGTGTTGGAGTCTATAGGCATTGTTGTATTATTTTTTTAGAGGGATGAATGAATGAATAAAATGGACAGGGGAAAGGGGTATGCAGAAGTAACTACATAGGAATATAAAACGAAAATAAATACTGCCTCCACAAACACTGATCTTTATTTAAGCGTTGCCTGACACTGATATCAGCTGACCTGCACTGAGTATTTCTCTGATTTTTCAAAACATCTGCAAAAGTCGGTCCAAATACTATAGTGTGAACCCAGCTTTAACTTTAGGCTAACTTAGGTAAACTCTGCATAACTTAGCTCAGCGCTCAAGAACTTTTACAAACTGAGCACAACGTTCACCAACGTGTATTTCCAAATGTCGGCATATTTTCAACAGGATGAAATTTTCAAAGAACACTGTTTTCAGCAGCGTTTGCCAACAAACACAGTAATCATTAACTTTTGTCAGCGAAGCCCGACGTTTGTCAAAACGTCAGTAAAAGTTGGTCCAAACGTTGTAGTGTGAATCCACCTTAAACCGTAGTGATACCTGTAGTTTATTGGGCTTAAAGTCTTACTGCAGTCAGTAACCAGAGGGCGATCAAGATGAGTGGGCTTCGTTTTTGGTGAGCTCTCACATCGTCCATTTATATTTTAGTGTCCTTGGTTTAAAGTAAACCCATGAGCTCTTCCCAAGCCTAATGTAGATCCAGGTCATTTTACACAAGTGGTTATTATCATGAAAAAAAATCTAAAGATGTATTTTTTTAAAATGAAAGATGTGTAGAGGAGCTTGGCAATGAAGAGGCGATTTGGTTTATAAGCAAAGTTTTAATATTCAGCTCTTCTAACAAGTCTCATCTGGTGCAGAGAGTGGCAGAAGGGAAAGAGAGGCAGAATCTCTCCCACTCACTGATTATATACATGCACACAACAAAAGACATGCATAACAAAGGCTGACATCCCTCATTATCTTAATCCCCCCATTGTCCTGGTATTTCCTCTCCTCGCCTTGGGGGGTGAGGGTGGCTCCTCCGGTCTCCTCCGCCGCGTCCGGGAACGTCTTTGTTCTTCACTCGGCGGGTGAGAGTCCTTTGTCCTTTCAGAGGTGTGAAGTTCTTTACATATGTAATCACCAAACATTTCCACATGCTTCGACATATGTAGGTTATGGAATATATGGTTAATATAGACCACAGATGGGCTTTTAAGGGTTAAGTCAGTCCTACAAGAGAAACCCTAAATCTCAACAGACTGAAACATCTTTGGAAATCCAATTAATTTCTTTTTTAAATAATATGCAGTAATGTAGAGAAATGGCTCTTAAAATAATAATGCTTTCCTATAAAAGTGGCTCCTTCTCAGCCACTGCAGATTAGGGGGGAGGATGTGAGAGTGGTTGAGGACTACAAATATCTGGGTGTCAGGATCAGCAGCGGGTTGGACTGGAGATCCAACACCGATGCTGCTCTCAAGAAGGGGATGAGCAGACTCTACTTCCTGAGAAAGCTGAGATCCTTCAACGTGTGCAGCAGGATGCTGGAGCTTTTCTACCAGACTGTTGTCGCCAGCGGCATCTTCTTTGATGCGGTCTGCTGGGGTAGCAGTATTAGGGCCAGAGATACCAACAGACTTGACAAGATTATCAAGAGGGCTGGTTCTGTAATTGGTCTCAGACCGGAGACCTTTGAGACAGTGATGGAGAGGAGAACACTAAATAAACTGCGATCCATCATGAACAATCCTGATTACCCCCTCCACCACACACTAGATAGACAGCAAAGCACTTTCTCCAGTAGACTACTACAGCTTCATTGTCGAATAGCCAGGTACAGGAAATCTTTCCTGCCACATGCAATTTCACTGTACAATAACTCACTATGATGTTGTATTCTGGCATAGCTATGCTGCCACACTGCATCTTACAGACTAACTGGTACATCACTTTTCACTCTGCTCCTGATAGTCCTTCTTTGTGCAATGGGATGATTCATGTGTTTATACGGGTCATCTTATATTAAGCTATGATGTATATAGGTTTTATAGTCGTGTTAGTTTTTTACTTTCCATGGGTAATCCCTTTGTCTGTCATGTGTGTGTTTCTATTGTTTGGTTGTGAACTGTCATGCTGCTGTTACACTGTAATTTGCCAGTTTGGGATCAATAAAGTACATCTATCTATCTATCTATCTATCTATCTATCTATCTATCTATCTATCTATCTATCTATCTATCTATCTATCTATCTATCTATCTATCTATCTATCTATCTATAATGTGCAAAACATTATTGCAGCTTTGATGCAGAATAAACCACAGAACAGATCCCTCCTTTTCGTTACTTGCGTTGAAAAATGAAGACTCCATAAGATAAGGCATTTCTTTCTCTGCCATTTGACAGACTCAGCTTCAGTCCTGGGTGCACAGACATTTGTCCCTTAAAATGCTTGATAAAAGCCTCTAAGTGGGACTGGCTTGGACTGATTGCATATGCAACACCAGTAATGGTGAATTTACTTGGCCCGCAGGGGAGTGATGCTCCCTGTCTGTGTAATGCTTTGATCACCACAAGACACCAGCAGCACTGGGCATGTTCCCTACCTTTAACTTGCCCTATACCACAGGAATATATTAGCATATTTTGATTTAAAAGAGCTGCCGTGTGTGACGGCATGGCTGTAGGTTAATAATGTCCTTACACAAATTTGTTTTTCTTTGGCTACATGGAAATATAGACATCTGCATGAAAGACTTCTCTGCTGGCATTGTTAATCATAACATTGTTGCAGGTTACTGTCATCAGAGCATTGTCTTGATATAACAGAATGCAGCAGCTTAGTGAATCACAAAGACCTTTGGCAGACCTTTTGTCGCTATTCACAGAACTTCTTAAAACTAAGTACAACTTGGCTGTAATTTACATGCAAAGGTTGCACTCATACCCACCAACTTGACATTAGTGGAAGGGGCACAGACACCGGCAGTGCATGTGATTCTGATTAACTCACATACTGTACGTGTGACTGCATTCTTCCCATTGTTTTTTCGTCTCATAAATATGTGAATTTTGCTGCATAAATCTTTTACTGAACGAGGCGCCTAAAGCAATGTCAAGTTTTATGTTCTCTGTTTGAGTGTTGAGGTGTTAGGTTGGCACACACTGGCCAGGATTTAACTCGTACCTCCTTTGGCACACTGTATGTACTGTCTGCTCTTATTAGTGTTTGTGGTATTTGTGAATTCTAAACAATAATAATCTTGTGGCTGACTTATGAGTAGTGCATTGGATTCATAGGCTGTAAATAAATATAGATGATATGAGAGCTCTTGAAAAGTGAAGCATGCACATCTTGATCACCCCCGGTGGCTGGTGGCAGGAAGATGATTAGCCCCTCCTTTCCTCATTATTATTGTATGTGGCACTTTGTCTTGATTGTATGTATATTTATTGACTTTTACTCATTTAATATAATGTTACCTTCTTTACCATTTTATTCTTATACATTGAGGATTGTTTTTATGTGTATGTGTATTCATGTTTATAAACTAATGTTTATTACTTGAATACACAAGAAGACTAGCAACTGCTTTGGTAGAAGATAATGGGGAGCCCAATAAATAAGCAAATAAACAAAATATCTTTGCCAAAAGTAAATCTAAAAACCAACCAACAAACAAACAAACAACAAACAAAATCCTTCAAATTTTCTGTCCTTGTAGGTAGTTCTGATCACACTAGTACATGATTTGTTTATTTATTTATTGTCATGAACTGGGCTTGATGTTCAAGGCCAGTTCTGTGATGTGGTGGCTGTTTGCTCTTTTGTGTACTTTTATGTCCTATTTTCCATCAGGCGCTGTCAGGGAGTTTCTGAGGTTTGCTCGGCTTCCTGACAGCTCAGCCACGCCTCCCTCTCCCGTCAAGAGTATCAGCTGTTTGTCATTATTGGTTTTCACCCCTCTGTTCACGCACGCACGCACACACTCATATACATTCCGCTCATTCACACTCTTACACACATACACCTACTCAGTCTTACTCACATGCTCACACACCTGTTTCCACTTCCACACTTCCACACACTCATTCTCATCTCTCACACTGGCAGTATCTCTCCTCATTAGGTTTGACATTATTTAAACCCTGTTTTTGCTGGAGGAGATTGCCGGATCATTGTCCTACACTGTGTCTGTTCCACTCAGTGTTTGTTCTCCGCTACTCATGACTAGATGCCCTGCCTGCTGTTCGTGGTACCACATCACTCTAGGTGGCGTTGATCTTTTCCTACAGTTTGGTTTTTGGATATTGCTCGGACTAACTCGGACTGCTCCAGCTGTGTGAGTACAGACTGTTTCGCCCCTGCCGTCCAGTTCCCTCTGGCGGTTCCTTTCCTGGGCACTTTATCCATTCCTCCTCTGCAGTCCCGTCTGCCACGGAACATTTTCCCTGTATTTTACTCACCTGTTCTGTAGAGTGTCCTGGAGGACTTCCCTGTGTATCCCGAACTACTCACCTGTTATTTTGTACTGTTGAATCACATCCTGTCATTAAAATACACACAACTATCTCCTGCATGTGGGCTTTAATTCCTTCCTCCGTGCGCTGCATAAAAGCGCACAAGGAGATTGTAACATTTATTCAACATTTTTTGAGCAGTTCAGTTTTAATTAGCAATTTGATGCTATAAAGGTGGGGGTGAGGTTATGATTGGTAGTGGTTGAAGGGCTGCCTATGAATTGCTGCATGGACTGAATGGGTGACTTTATGTGGTCAACTCAATTCAATTCTACTTTATTCATAAAGCACCTAATCACAACAAATGGCCATCTGAAGGTGCTAGATACATAACAATCAAGTGATCTCCCATGAGCAAGCACTAGGCAACAGTGGGAAGGAAAAACTCCTTTATAGGAAGAAACCTCTGGCAGAACCAGGCTCAAGGAGGGACAGTCACCTGCTGCAACTGTGTCCAAGGTATTACTCAGTTCCAGGTTGTGTAAATTTGAAGGCAGTCTGATGAAAAATGTAGAAACTAGTGTGGTGACAGCATAAAATGTCACCAAATGGACAGATAGACGGATGGGTCAAAAATATGTACTCTACAACAAAAATATATACAAAAATATATACTCTACAACATTATTGTGTGGGGTATAATAATATACAAATACAATAACATTCATAGAAATACAACATGTGCAAAGTTCAACCAATAGCTTTGATTAGCTTTTGACTACACCAAATTATAAACGCATGCATAGTTGGACCATTTTGATGTGATGAACATTATCAAATCAAATCAAATCAACATTTATTGTTATATTGCTGTACATACAACTGTAGTGCAGGCAAGATGAAATTGTGTTTCTCTTGGCATCCATATAAGTAAAAGAACATGATTTAAGACATACTCACACATATCCTCACCCCCCACCCCACCACATCCATTCACACATCCCTGAGACATACAGTACTTGAAAAAACTAACCAGAACTATAATATACAAATAATATACATAATGTCTGTAGGTGCAGTAGTATGTATGAGAGATTCCGGATCAACTGTTCAGCATCCTAACAGCTTGTGGAAGGAAGCTGTTAATCAGTCTGGTGGTTCTGCCTCTGATGCTCCGGAATCGTTTGCTAGATGGCAGAAGTTCAAAGTGTTTATGCAGAGGGTGAGAACGGTCCTTTTTTTTTTTTTTTTTTTTTTTTTTGGACTTATTTTGTACCCGTAGGTAGATTTGTTCTGCAGTCCGGTGACAAGCCACCAGCTGCCAGTCGCTGCGTGCGCAAGCGCCCCTTAACTCCCTAACCTGCATGTTTTGGCATGTGGGAGGAAACCGGAGAAATCCTGGAGTAAACCCACGCAAACATGGGGAGAACATGCAAACTCCACACAGATCACTGTTGGCCGGGGGCAGGGAACGAACCTACGATCTCATGATCCCTGCGATCCCCCGGCCGAGGGTAAACTGTGCTGCCGCGGTGCTAACCACTGCGCCACCGTGCAGTCCTTGACAATGTTCAGTGCCCTGCTTCTGCAACGCTTCTGAAAAAGTTCTTGGACAGAGGGGAGGGAGACTCCAATTACCCTCTCAGCTCCCTTAACTATGCTCTGCAGGGCTTTTTTGTCTGACATACTGCAGCTGGAGTACCATGTAGCAATGCAGTACGTCAGAACACTCTCCACCACACCTCTGTAGAAGGTCCTGAGGATGCAGATGGGGAGAGAGGCCTGCTTGAGTTTCCTCAAGAAGTGCAGTCTCTGCTGGACCCGCTTCCTGATCCCCAAGGAATTCTTGCTCCAGGTCAGGTCCTGCGAGATCTGCACTCCGAGGAACTTGATGTTCTCCACTCTCTCCACTAAATGGCCGCCGATGCTGAGGGGGATGTGTTCAGGCTGTGACCGCTGGAAGTCGATAATCATCTCCTTCGTTTTGTCCACGTTCAGCACCAGATTGTTCTCCCTGCACCAGCCCTCCAAGTCTCTCACTTCTTCCCTGTACATTGATTCCTCATCCCTCTGAATAAGTCCTACCACCGTGGTGTCATCTGCAAACTTAATAATCTGGTTCCCCTTGTGTGTGGATACACAGTCATGTGTTAGAAGTGTAAACAACAGTGGACTGAGTACGCAGCCTTGAGGGGATCCGGTGCTCAGTGTGACAGAGTTGGAGATGTTGTTTCCAACCCGGACAGACTGAGGTCTCTCAGTCAGGAAATCCAGGATCCAGAGACGTGGCGGTGTTCAGATCAAGAAGGAGTAATTTCTCCATCAGTCTCTGGGGAATAATGGTGTTGAGTGCTGAACTGAAATCAATGTACAGGAGTCTGGCGTAGGTGTCTTTCTGATCCAGGTGGGTGATGACAGAGTGCAGGGTGGTGACTATTGCATCCTCTGTGGAGTGGTTTGAACGATATGCAAACTGGAGCGGGTCATGTGATGAAGGGAGGCAGGCTGTAATGTGTGGTTTGACAAGCCGTTCAAAACACTTCATCACAATTGGTGTCAGTGCAACAGGACGATAGTCATTCAGACAGGACACAACTGGTTTCTTTGCCACCAGTACTATGATAGAGGTCTTGAAGCATCTGGGAACGATGGCCTGACTCAGGGAGATGTTATAAATGTCAGTCAGTGCATCCGCCAACTCGCTCGCGCAGTCTCAGAGCACACGTCCCGGGATGTTGTCTGGACCTGCAGCTTTACGTGGGTTGACCCTGGTTAGGGTCCTCAGTGTGTCCGCTGTGTTGATGGTGAAAGCTGGTCCAACCGATGGTGGGGATGGGCCAGCCCTCCCTCTGATTGTCAGGTTTGATGCTTCAAAACATGCAAAGAAGTCGTTGACCCTGTCTGGAAGTGAAGCGTCATCATCATCGACCCCCTGTCTAGACTTATAGCCCGTCAGTGTCCGAACTCCCTGCCACATCTGCTTGGTGTTCCTAGTGTCACAGAGGTGTCCCTGGATTTTCTCTGCATAGGCACGCTTCGCCGTCTTAATTCCCTTTGAGAGCGCACACCTGGCTGAGTGGAGGGCGATCCTGTCCTTCGCTCTGAAGGCTGCATCTCTGGCTATAAGCAGCGAGCGCACCTCTGCGGTCATCCAGGGCTTATGGTTTCCCCGTACAGTGATGGTCTTCACTGTAGTGACATCCTCTGTGCATTTCATGATGTAGCTGGTGACTGTTTCAGCATACTCCTCCACATCTGTCTTGTCTTCCTGGGAGGCTGCTATTTTGAAGACCTCCCAGTCTGTGTGCAGAAAACAGTCTTTCAATGCAGTGGTTGCACTCTCTGGCCAAATCCTGATTTGTTTCACTACTGGCCTGCTGCGCTTCAGTAGAGGTTTGTAGGCAGATACCAGCATCACGGATATGTGGTCAGAAAGGCCGAGGTGGGGGCGGGGTATTGCCTTATATGCATCTGTGTTTGTGTACACTAAGTCCAACATATTCTCTCCTCTGGTCTTAAAGTCTACACATTGTTTAAACTTGGGGAGCACAGTCTTTAAGCTGGTGTGGTTAAAATCCCCCACAACCACCACAAAACTGTCCGGGTGTGAAGTTTGGATTTCACTAATAGCATCGTGCAGTTCCCTGAGTGCCTCCTTAGCATTAGCGTTAGCGTTAGTGCTCGGCGCTATGTAAACAGCAGCTACAAACACGTTGCTGAATTCCCTCAGCAGATAAAATGGCCGACAATTTACAATAAGGAACTCCGCCAACGGAGAGCAGTGTTTAGATACTAACGTGGCGTTAACGCACCAGTTCTTGTTAACATAGATGCATAGGCCCCCCCCCCCCCCACGGCTCTTACCGGAGCTTGCCGTTTCTCTGTCTGCCTGGAATGATGTCGTACCTTCCAGTTGAATGGCCTCGTCAGGGATGTTGTCGTGGAGCCATGTCTCCGTGAACGCAAGCACACAGCAGTCCCTCCACTCTCTCCAGGTTTCTCTCAGCAGATGCAGCTCGTCCAGCTTGTTGTCGAGGGAGCGGACGTTAGAAAGAAGGAGCGACGGTACTGTTGGTCTGGAGGGGTTAGCCTTTAGCCTAGCATGAATCCCGGCCCTTTTTCCACGCTTTTGCTTGCGTTCCCTCTGCTTATGCTTCCTTCTCTCCCGTGTAGCCTCCAGCAGGGACTCCACCAGAATTCCATGCTGGCGTAGAATGTCCAAGTCACAACTGAGCGCCGCGATTCTTACAGCGTGCAGTACCTTGATGTTTAATAAGGTCTCATGGTTGTAAGTTTTACAGAATGTACGTCTGGGATGATCAAAACCCTCACACTCGTTGATGCCAAGAGGTGCCGCTGCGTCTGTGCGCGCCGCCATCTCAATTTGCTCTCTTATGCACATGAAGTAGTACTATAGCAGTCAACATAGTAGATGACATTAAGTAACATTCAGTAACATTCATTAAGTAACATTCACAAATCTATAACATGTGGAAAGCCTAATCCAAAGATGTGTCAAACAGAAAGCTTTTTCAGCTTGATTTTAAAGGTGGAGAGAATGGTCCCAGGATGGCAACAGGTTCTATAAGAGAGGAGTAATTCTAAAGACTGAAGGAATTACTAAAAGTCCTGCATTCTGAGAGGGTAATATTCTGTTGCGATGATTTTGTACAATCAGGTTTTTATGATAACATGAAGACAGATTACGTAGAGCTTTACATATATAGCAGGAGATGGATTTTAAGGTGGATTCACACCACAACGTTTGGACCAACTTTTAGTGATGTTTTGGCAAACGTCTGGCTCTGCTGGCAAAAGTTAATGATAGATGGTGTTTGTTGGCAAATGCTGGCGAAAGTTCTACTTCTTCTTCTTCTTTTAGATTTGATTGGCAGTTGGCAACCAGCTTACAGGTGCATTACCGCCACTGACTTGATTATCATCACTCTATATCTTTGTATATGGAGTTGTGAACAACTCCTTATGTGTGGAAAAAATGATCCGAAAGTTGTGTTTGAAAATTTTCAGCCTACTGAAAATTTGCTGACATTTGGGAAAACACGTTGGTGAAAGCTGTGCTCAGTCTGTAAAAGTTCCTGAGCGCTGGGCTAAGTTATGCAGCGTTTATCTAGGTCAACCTAAGTTAAGCTCCACTGGCAAACATTGACTGAAATGCCAGTGGAAGCAGATGTTTTTAGACCAAAATTCACTTCAGACATGCCCGGACAGAAGAGAACTAGAGAGAAGGGAGAATTAAAAAAAAAATAAAAAAAAAAAAATATATATATATATACACTACCGTTCAAAAGTTTGGGGTCACCCAGACAATTATTTTGTGTTTTCCATGAAAAGTCACACTTATTTACCACCATGAGTTGTAAAATGAATAGAAAATATAGTCAAGACATTGACAAGGTTAGAAATAATGATTTGTATTTGAAATAATAATTTTTTCCTTCAAACTTTGCTTTCGTCAAAGAATCCTCCATTTGCAGCAATTACAGCATTGCAGACCTAACATGATTGCACAAGGGTTTTCTAATCATCCATTAGCCTTCTGACGCAATGAGCAAACACACTGTACCATTAGAACACTGGAGTGATAGTTGCTGGAAATGGGCCTCTCTACACCTATCTAGATATTGCACCAAAAACCAGACATTTGCAGCTAGAATAGTCATTTACCACATTAGCAATGTATAGAGTGTATTTCTGATTAGTTTAAAGTTATCTTCATTGAAAAAAAGTGCTTTTCTTTCAAAAATAAGGAAATTTCTAAGTGACCCCAAACTTTTGAACGGTAGTGTATATATATATGCACTACCGTTCAAAAGTTTGGGGTCACTTAGAAATTTCCTTATTTTTGAAAGAAAAGCACTGTTTTTTTCAATGAAGATAACTTTAAACTAATCAGAAATACACTCTAATATCTAATATACATTGCTAATGTGGTAAATGACTATTCTAGCTGCAAATGTCTGGTTTTTGGTGCAATATCTACATAGGTGTACAGAGGCCCATTTCCAGCAACTATCACTCCAGTGTTCTAATGGTACAATGTGTTTGCTCATTGCGTCAGAAGGCTAATGGATGATTAGAAAACCCTTGTGCAATCATGTTAGGTCTGCAATGCTGTAATTGCTGCAAATGGAGGATTCTTTGACGAAAGCAAAGTTTGAAGGAAAAAATTACTATTTCAAATACAAATCATTATTTCTAACCTTGTCAATGTCTTGACTATATTTTCTATTCATTTTACAACTCATGGTGGTAAGTAAGTGTGACTTTTCATGGAAGACACAAAATAATTGTCTGGGTGACCCCAAACTTTTGAACGGTAGTGTATACACTACCGTCAAACTTTGCTTTTGTCAAAGAATCCTCCATTTGCAGCAATTACAGCATTGCAGACCTAACATGATTGCACAAGGGTTTTCTAATCATCCATTAGCCTTCTGACGCAATGAGCAAACACATTGTACCATTAGAACACTGGAGTGATAGTTGCTGGAAATGGGCCTCCATACACCTATCTAGATATTGCACCAAAAACCAGACATTTGCAGCTAGAATAGTCATTTACCACATTAGCAATGTAGAGTGTATTTCTGATTAGTTTAAAGTTATCTTCATTGAAAAAAAGTGCTTTTCTTTCAAAAATAAGGAAATTTCTAAGTGACCCCAAACTTTTGAACGGTAGTGTATATATATATATATATATATATATCAGTCTGCCAAGGTCTCCGCCTTTGACTGCCACCTAATCCACATAGCACTGGACCCCCATGATCCCTCCTGCAGGTGGTGAGCCCACTGGAGGGCGGACCCATGTAACTGCTTTGAGCTGAGCCCGGCCGGGTCCCATGGGTGGAAACCCATGGGACCCGGGACCCATGGGACTCCTAAAAATGTGACAGCCCAAAAGAAAAAAAAAATCTCCTCACTGAGAAATTTACTCTTCTTACTTTTCTGCTCAATGCGTAATCATTCTCCATGATTTATTGATTTGGCTTCCATTGTGGGGAATCAAACAGCGCTGATGTGGTGTCAAAAAGTAAATGACATTTAATGGGATATTATGTTATTTTAATGGAGAGAGTCATAACAGTCAAAATATAATCACCCATCATTTTATTTATATGAAGATACACTAAAGAGTTTTATCTATTCCATCCATGTTCACATTTTAATTGCGGACTTAGTGTTGGAGTCTATAGGCATTATTGTATTATTTTTTAGAGGAATGAATGAATGAATAAATGAACAGGGGAAAATGGTATGCAGAAGTAACTACATAGGAATATAAAACAAAAATAAATACTGCCTCCACAAACACTGATCTTTATTTAAGCATTGCCTGACGCTGATGTAAGCTGACCTGCACTGAGTATTTCTCTGATTTTTCAAAACATCTGTAAAAGTCGGTCCAAATGCTATAGTGTGAACCCAGCTTTAACTTTAGGCTAACTTTGGTAAACTTCTGCTTAACTTAGCTCAGCACTCAAGAACTTTTACAAACTGAGCACAACGTTCACCAACGTGTATTTCCAAATGTCGGCAAATTTTCAGCAGGCTGAAATTTTTCAAAGAACACAACTTTCACCAGCGTTTGCCAACAAACACCAGTAATCATTAACTTTTGTCAGCAGAGCCAGACGTTTGTCAAAACGTCAGTAAAAATCGGTCCAAACGTAGTAGTATGAATCCACCTTAAACCACAGTGATACCTGTGGTTTATTGGGCTTAAAGTTTTACTGCAGCCAGTCACCAGAGAGCGATCAAGATTCAATTCAACTTTATTTATATAGCGCCATTTCACAACAACAGTCATCTCATAGCACTATCAACTGTAGGGGGGAACCCCCACAGTTGCAGAAAGACCCCAGCAATCAGGTGATCCCCTGTGAGCAAGCACTTGGCGACGGTGGAGAGGAAAAACTCCCTTTTAACAGGAAGAAACCTCCAGTAGAACCAGGCTCAGGGAGGGGCAGTCATCTGCTGCGACTGGCTGGGGGGTGAGGGGATAGAGAAAAAGAAAAGAACAGACATGTAGAGAGCAAACAGCATGATGGGGACTCAATCTATGGGAGAGAACAAACAAATGTTAATGACCAGCAAAAAAAAAATATTTCATAGAGAGTGAGGAAAGGAATGAGGCCTAGTGCATTACTGGAGGTCCCCCGGCTGACTAAACCTATTAGCAGCATAACTAAGGGAGGGTTCAGAAACACATGATCCCTCCCTAATTGTAGGCTATATCAAAAAGGTAGGTTTTAGCCCTATTCTTAAAAACAGAGATCGAGTCTGACTCCCAAATCCAGATTGGCAGCTGATTCCACAGGAGAGGAGCTTGATAACTGAAGGCTCTGCCTCCCATTGTACTTTTGGAGATTCTAGGAATTACAAGTAATCCTGCATTTTGGGAGCGTAGTGCTCTGTTAGGATAATATGGTAGTATCAGATCTTTTAAATAAAAAGGAGCCTGATTGTTTAGAGCTTTGTAAGTAAGAAGAAGGATTTTAAACTTAATTCTAAACTCTATGGGAAGCCAATGAAGGGAGGCCAGAACCGAAGAGATATGATCTCTCTTTCTAGGACCTGTTAAAACTCTTGCTGCAGCACTTTGGATCAGCTGAAGACTTTTTAAAGATGTTTTAGGACAGCCTGATAATAAAGAATTACAATAATCTAATCTCGAGCTAACAAAAGCGTGGATCAGCTTCTCAGCATCACTCTGAGACAAGATGCTCCTAATCTTGGCAATATTACGCAAATGATAGAAGGCAGTCTTAGTAACAAATTTAATATGTGAATTGAAGGACAAATCCTGATCAAAAATAATTCCAAGGTTCCTCACAGAGCTATTAAGAGAAAGAGTAACCGCATCCAAACTGAAAGTTTGATTTGGAAAGGAATTTCTAAGGTTTTTTGGACCAACAAGAATGACTTCAGTCTTATCTGAATTTAATAGCAGGAAATTACAAGTCATCCAAGCTTTGATTTCCTTAAGACAGGCTTCTAACTTGGCTAATTGATTACTATCATCTGGCTTCATTGACAGGTATAATTGTGTGTCATCTGCATAACAATGAAAATGTATACAGTGCTTTCTAATAATGTTGCCTAACGGAAGCATATATAAACTAAAAAGAGTAGGGCCTAGCACAGATCCCTGTGGAACTCCATGACTAAGCTTTGAGTTGAACGAAAACTCATTATTTACATGAACAAACTGGAACCTATCAGATAAATAAGATCTAAACCATTGCAACGAAGTTCCATTAAGTCCAACATAGTGTTCTAATCTATCAAGTAGAATATTATGATCGATAGTATCAAAAGCTGCACTAAGGTCTAAAAGGACAAGTACAGAAACTAGTCCATTATCAGATGCAATGAGGAGGTCGTTAGTGACCTTCGCTAAGGCTGTTTCAGTACTATGATGGATTCTAAACCCAGATTGAAACTCTTCAAGTAAACCATTTCCCTGCAGGTGGTCAAATAATTGTGTAGCAACAACTCTTTCTAAGATTTTTGAAATGAAAGGGAGATTAGAGATTGGTCTATAGTTAGCTAAAGCTCCTGGATCTAGCGTTGGCTTTTTGAGTAAGGGTTTAATTACAGCCGTTTTAAAAGCCTGCGGTACATGGCCTAAAGTTAATGAAGAATTGATTATATGAAGAATAAAGCTACCAATAAGTGGGAAGACTTCTTTAAATAACCTGGTAGGAATAGGGTCTAAAAGACAAGTTGAAGGTTTGGATGAGGAAACTATTTTGTCTAACTCCCAAAGGTCGATTGGAGTAAACTCATCAAGACAGACATCAATAGAAGGAGTTGTAGTAGTTACAGTATTTAAGTTAACTGTGGGAAGAATCTGATTGATTTTATCTCTGATGGATGAAATTTTATTATTGAAAAAGTTCATAAAGTCCTGACTAGTAAGCTCTAAGGGAATGCTAGGATTGACAGAGTCCTGACTCTTTGTCAACCTGGCTACAGTACTGAAAAGAAACCTGGGATTATTCTTGTTCTCTTCTATTAATGCAGAGTAATAACTCGTTCTAGCTTTTCTAAGAGATTTTTTATAAATTAAAAGATGATTTCTCCAAGCTAAATAGATTTCATCTAAATTAGTAGAGCGCCATTTTCTTTCTAATTGACGAGTCTTCTGTTTTAAGGTACGAGTTTCTGTGTTGAACCAAGGAGTTAGAAATCTCTGATTAGACTTTTTCTTTTTTAAGGGGGCCACCAAGTCTAGAGTCTGATGCAGAGAAGCTGAAACACTATCCACCATGTTATCAATTACAGAAGGAGCAAGCTGTCTATAGCTTATTTCCGTTGTGTTGACACATGGCATAGAGGAAACAATCTGCATAAATTTGGAAACAGCATCATCTGAGAGGCATCTACTGTAATAATATTTTTCGTTAGGAGCCAAATAGTCAGAAATAGTAAAATCAAAGGTTAACAGACAATGGTCTGACAGTACAGGGTTATGAGGAGACACTACAAGATTTTCTATTTCTATGCCATATGTCAAAACAAGGTCCAATGTATGGTGGAGGTAATGAGTAGAATTTCCTACTTTCTGAGAAAACCCAATCGAATCTAATATTGAATTGAATGCCACATTAAGGCAATCACTATCTACATCCACATGTATATTAAAGTCCCCTACTATAATTATTCTATCAGATTTCAGCACTAAATCAGCTAAGAAATCAGCAAATTCGGATAAAAATTCTGAGTAGGTTGATGGGGGACGATAAACTATGGCAAATAAATTTAAATTCAAATTCAAATTCAAATGTTTATTTCAAACTCAGGGTTCATATTAAGAGCAAAACTAAAACGAGTAGAAAATAGATAAATAAATAAATAAAAGTATATACAGATCAGCAGACACTCGGCGCTCTTATAACAACAATAACATACAATAATGGGCTCAGTATAAAATGGAATGCCACCACTTCCAAATGCTGGAATGAAGTGTGAGTGACGAGTTGACAATTGCTGATATAAGATGATTGTTACATGCCAGCAACCTTCTCATAAAACTGTAAACATTCTTACGTAACAATTTGCCAAAAGACGGAATGTTCACAGACACAAACATCTTGCTTGCACTCGACCTTCGTGGTACATCTAACAACCTTCTTAGGGAGTTATTATATGCAATGCGGATTTTGTTCCTAACAGCAACATTGCTATTAAACCATAAAGGCGAGCAGTACATTGAGGTACAGAAGGTCTTGAACAACATACATTTGACATCAGGGGAACATCTATGGAAATTTCTCAACAGTAAATTTGTTTGAGCATACAGTTTCCTGAGATGCCTGTTACAATCAACATTGGTCTTATCAGATTCAATCCACACACCTAGGTATTTGACTTTTTCAACAAAGTTCAAGCTATTACCACAAAGTGGCATAACAGGATTCGACGTATTGACACCCTTTGGTTTGAAAGCCATACACATAGATTTAGTACAGTTGAACAAGATGTCATTTTTTTCACCAAATTTTTCACATACCGAAAGGAGATGTTGCATCGCTGCAGTAGACAAACTTAACAAACAGAGGTCATCAGCGTAGAAAATGTGATTTAACAGTGCACCGTTAAAGGAGCCGCCCACATTAGTATTGTTCAACAGTACACTGAGATCATCAACATAGACATTAAACAACAAGGGTGACAGTATACCACCTTGTTTAACACCGTTGGTCACATGAAATTTGGATGAGGTGACATTGCCCCATCTAACAACCATAGACTGCCTTCTGTACCAGTATAACAGGATGCTAACAATGTAAATAGGAATATCTCGATCGATCAATTTTCTGAACAAACACCAGTGGTTAATCCTGTCAAAAGCTATGCTAGCATCTAGGAACGTAGCATAGACACTAGTGGAATGGCTTCTGAAGTAGTCAACAAATTCATGGAGTAGGTAAACAGCCTTGTCAGTTGAAAGAGCTGATTTGAAACCAAACTGATTGTCGTTTGTCCACAGATAATCCTCAATTCTGTTCAGGAGTAAACCCTCTAACAGTTTAGATATAACATTTGCAATAGCTATAGGTCTGTAGTTGTTCATATCAGAAAGACTGGCACACTTGTTTTTCACCTAAGGAATAATAACAGAGTCCATCAACATATCTGGCATGTAACCATGAACAAACATACAGTTAAAACACAATGACAACAGAATACACAAATTGAAATCAGCGTTGATGAGGCATTCACTGGTGAGACAGTCAGGGCCAGCTGATTTGCCTTTCTTGAGAACTTTGATCAGTGAATCAACTTCAACAGGAGTAATAGCAGAAATATCAGAGGCATCAAACATGTCGTTATACAGACGAATATCGTGCATAACAGAATCCTTCATTGAAACATTCTTGACTGAGTTGAAAATAGCTTCATATTGACATTTCCACTTTTCAGCAATGTTAACGTCACCAGTCACACCATCAATAGTGTTTGATCTGACAGACCGGTGGGAACTCATAGCCTTCATTTGTTTAAAATAAAATTGGGTTTAACCTAAAATTGCTAAAGTGCCCAATACTGAGGACCAGGCCCTCAAAGGAATTATAACATGTTTTTTGCTTTACATTAACTAGTAATTTGGAATGGTAAATTGTTGCTACTCCTCCTCCACGACCAGAACTTCTGGGATTTTGACAGTTTAAATAACCAGAGGGAGCTGATTCATTTAAACCAACATAATCCTCTTGTCCTAACCAAGTCTCTGTAAGGGAAATTAAATCAATCTGATGATCAATTAACAAATCATGGACTAACAGAGACTTGGGAGTTAGAGACCTAATATTTAATAAACCACATTTAATTTTTAAATTATGAGGAGGAACAGAGGCCAAATCATTCAATTTAGAGGCTTTATGTTTAATTTGAGTTTTACCAATATTTTGCTTTATCACTTTGGGATGCTTATACATTATATTTTTATTCACTTTGGAGGGAGCAGACAACGATTCTCTGATGGGGAAGTCAGGGGCTAAGTTGAGGGGTGGCGGATGAAGAGGAGCTGCAGAGAGGCGTGTAAGACTGCGACTCTGCTTCCTGGTCCCAACTCTGAGTAGTCAGGGTTTTGGAAATTTGGATAAAAAAGATGAGTGGGCTTCATTTTTGGCGAGCTCTCACATCGTCCATTTATATTTTAGTGTCTATGGTTTAAAGTAAACCCATGAGCTCTTCCCAAGTCTAATGTAGATCCAGGTCATTTTACACAAGTAAAAAATTAATGATAGTTGGTGTTTGTTGGCAAACGCTGGTGAAAGTTGTGTTCTTTGAAAATTTTCAGCCAACTGAAAATTTGCTGACGTTTGGGAATACACGGTGGTGAAAGTTGTACTCAGTTTGTAAAAGTTCCTGAGCGCTGGGCTAAGTTATGCAGAGTTTACCTAAGTCAGCCTAAGTTAAAGCTGGGTTCACTCTATAGCGTTTGGACCGACTTTTACAGATGCTTTGAAAAATCAGAGAAATGGTCATCGCAGGTCAGCTGACATCAGCATTAGTTGACGCTCATATGCGTTTATGGAGGCTTCCTGCCATTTTGGACCTGCTTTTGGAATGAACACATCTCCTTTGGGCATACGTTTCAGTATTTATTTTCGTTTTATAAGCCTATGTTATTACTTCTGCATACCTTTTTCCCCTGTTCATTCATTCAGTCACTTATTCATTCATATAACAAAATAATAAAATAGTGCATAGAATCCAACACTAAGTCTGCAATTAAAATGTCAATGTGGATGGAATAAAAAAAACTATTTAGTGAATCAATCATATAAATAAAATGATGGGTGATTATATTTTGACTGTTACAACTCTCTCCGTTAAAATAACATAAAATCCTGTTAAATGTCATTTACTTTTTGACACCACATCAGTGCTGTTTGGTTCCCCACAATGGAAGTGAACCAATAAATCCTGGACAATGATTATACACGAAGCAGAAAATTAAGAATAGTCAGAGGAGATTTTTTTTTTTTTCTTTTGGGGTGTCACATTTTTGGGAGATCATATATATGTGTGTGTGTGTGTGTGTGTGTATGTACACTGCTCAAAAAAATAAAGGGAACACTTTGAAAACACATCAGATTTTAATGGGAAAAAATAAGCTGGATATCAAAATTGGGACAGGCTAGTCCAGCTTACTTAGATTAAAGGAACACTTTTTTTCCCATTAAAATGTGATGTGTTTTCAAAGTGTTCGCTTTATTTTTTTGAGCAGTATATATATATATATATATATATATATATATATATATATGTATGTGTGTGTGTATGTGTGTGTGTATGCATATCTGTGTATATCTGTGTTGTTTGTGGCTGGGTATAGATGTATGGACTGTATGTATGTAAGGATGGATGGGTGTCAATGTTGACGTGTATAAAATATAGTTAATTGTCTACTTGGAGTCTTAATTGGTAATAGGTATATATTTCACATGGGTTGTATTTAGGGAAAAGAGGAGTTGGAGTATATAAGTGTTAACTTCTTCCTTCTCCCTTTCGAGCACTGTATACTGTCACTTTTATTATCTTGACAAGCGTTATCTTGTCGGGTTCTGTTTGTTTTTATTAAGATAAGATAAGATAAGATAAGATAAGCCTTTATTAGTCCCACAATGGGGAAATTCCAGGATTGCAACAGCACAGGGATAGCAACACTCAGAGCAACAATCAGAAGGCAAGAAAAAACAACATCTAGTAAACATATGTCCATATTACTATAAATGTATAAGATAAGATAAGATAAGATAAGCCTTTATTAGTCCCACAACGGGGAAATTCCAGGATTGCAACAGCACAGGGATAGCAACACTCAGAGCAACAATCAGAAGGCAAGAAAAAACAAGCAAGCAAGAGCAGCTAATATACATATGTACATATTACTATAAAATATATATATACACACACACACACACACACAGACACACAGTGCAGAGCATTGTAGCTGGATGGAATAAATATATGAATATATGAACACACAGTGCAGAGCATTGTAGCTAGATGGAATAAATATGTAAATATATAAACACCCACAGTATGGAGCATTGCAGCTAGGTGGAATAAATATGCAAGTATATAAACACACACAGTGCGGAGCAATGTAGCTAGATGGAATAATATGTAGATATATAAAAACACAGTGCGGAGCATTGTAGCTAGATGGAATAAATATATAGATATATAAATATAAACACACCCAGTGCAGAGCATTGTAGCTAGATATATATATATAGACACACAGTGCAGAGCATTATGGCTGGTGAATGTGCAGCAGAAAGTCTAAGCTCTCTCTCCGCGGATGCAGCGGGCCAGCTGGAAGTCTTTGGGCATGATGGTGACCCCCTTAGCGAAGAAGAGACCACCAGGTGGGCCTCGCTGGTCTCCTGCAGAGCCATTCAATTCAATTCAATTCAATTCAACTTTATTTATATAGCGCCATTTCACAACAACAGTCATCTCATAGCACTATCAACTGTAGGGGGGAACCCCCACAGTTGCAGAAAGACCCCAGCAATCAGGTGATCCCCTGTGAGCAAGCACTTGGCGACGGTGGAGAGGAAAAACTCCCTTTTAACAGGAAGAAACCTCCAGCAGAACCAGGCTCAGGAAGGGGCAGTCATCTGCTGCGACTGGCTGGGGGGTGAGGGGACAGAGAAGATGAAAAGAACAGACGTGTAGAGAGCAAACAGCACGATGGGGACTCAATCTATGGGAGAGAACAAACAAATGTTAATGACCAGCAAAAAAAAAATATTTCATAGAGAGTGAGGAAAACAGTGAGGCCCAGTGCATTACTGGAGGTCCCCTGGCTGACTAAACCTATTAGCAGCATAGCTAAGGGAGGGTTCAGAAACACATGATCCCTCCCTAATTGTAGGCTATATCAAAAAGGTAGGTTTTAACCCTAATCTTAAAAACAGAGATCGAGTCTGACTCCCGAATCCAGATTGGCAGCTGATTCCACAGGAGAGGAGCTTGATAACTGAAGGCTCTGCCTCCCATTGTACTTTTGGAGATTCTAGGTATTACAAGTAGTCCTGCATTTTGGGAGCGTAGTGCTCTGTTAGGATAATACGGTAGTATCAGATCTTTTAAATAAAAAGGAGCCTGATTGTTTAGAGCTTTGTAAGTAAGAAGAAGGATTTTAAACTTAATTCTAAACTCTATGGGAAGCCAATGAAGGGAGGCCAGAACCGGAGAGATATGATCTCTCTTTCTAGTACCTGTTAAAACTCTTGCTGCAGCATTTTGGATCAGCTGAAGACTTTTTAAAGATGTTTTAGGACAACCTGATAATAAAGAATTACAATAATCTAATCTCGAGCTAACAAAAGCGTGGATCAGTTTCTCAGCATCACTCTGAGACAAGATGCTCCTAATCTTGGCAATATTACGCAAATGATAGAAGGCAGTCTTAGAAACAAATTTAATATGTGAATTGAAGGACAAATCCTGATCAAAAATAACTCCAAGGTTCCTCACAGAGCTATTAAGAGAAAGAGTAACTGCATCCAAACTGAAAGTTTGATTTGGAAAGGAATTTCTAAGGTTTTTTGGACCGACAAGAATGACTTCAGTCTTATCTGAATTTAATAGCAGGAAATTACAAGTCATCCAAGCTTTGATTTCCTTAAGACAGGCTTCTAACTTGGCTAATTGATTACTATCATCTGGCTTCATTGACAGGTATAATTGTGTGTCATCTGCATAACAATGAAAATGTATACAGTGCTTTCTAATAATGTTGCCTAACGGAAGCATTATAAACTAAAAAGAGTAGGGCCTAGCACAGATCCCTGTGGAACTCCATGACTAAGCTTTGAGTTGAAAGAAAACTCATTATTTACATGAACAAACTGGAACCTATCAGATAAATAAGATCTAAACCACTGCAACGAAGTTCCATTAAGTCCAACATAGTGTTCTAATCTATCAAGTAGAATATTATGATCGATAGTATCAAAAGCTGCACTAAGGTCTAAAAGGACAAGTACAGAAACTAGTCCATTATCAGATGCAATGAGGAGGTCGTTAGTGACCTTCGCTAAGGCTGTTTCAGTACTATGATGGATTCTAAACCCAGATTGAAACTCTTCAAGTAAACCATTTCCCTGCAGGTAGTCGAATAATTGCGTAGCAACAACTCTTTCTAAGATTTTTGAAATGAAAGGGAGATTAGAGATTGGTCTATAGTTAGCTAAAGCTCCTGGATCTAGCGTTGGCTTTTTGAGTAAGGGTTTAATTACAGCTGTTTTAAAAGCCTGCGGTACATGGCCTAAAGTTAATGAAGAATTGATTATATGAAGAATAAAGCTACCAATAAATGGGAAGACTTCTTTAAATAACCTAGTAGGAATAGGGTCTAAAAGACAAGTTGAAGGTTTGGATGAGGAAACTATTTTGTCTAACTCCCAAAGGTCGATTGGAGTAAACTCATCAAGACAGACATCAAAAGAAGGAGTTGTAGTAGTTACAGTATTTAAGTTAACTGTGGGAAGAATCTGATTGATTTTATCTCTGATGGATGAAATTTTATTATTGAAAAAGTTCATAAAGTCCTGACTAGTAAGCTCTAAGGGAATGCTAGGATTGACAGAGTCCTGACTCTTTGTCAACCTGGCTACAGTACTGAAAAGAAACCTGGGATTATTCTTGTTCTCTTAATGCAGAGTAATAACTTGTTCTAGCTTCTCTAAGAGATTTTTTATAAATTAAAAGATGATTTCTCCAAGCTAAATAGATTTCATCTAAATTAGTAGAGCGCCATTTTCTTTCTAATTGACGAGTCTTCTGTTTTAAGGTACGAGTTTCTGTGTTGAACCAAGGAGTTAGAAATCTCTGATTAGACTTTTTCTTTTTTAAGGGGGCCACCAAGTCTAGAGCCTGATGCAGAGAAGCTGAAACACTATCCACCATGTTATCAATTACAGAAGGAGCAAGCTGTCTATAGCTTATTTCCGTTGTGTTGACACATGGCATAGAGGAAACAATCTGCATAAATTTGGAAACAGCATCATCTGAGAGGCATCTACTGTAATAATATTTTTCTTTAGGAGCCAAATAGTCAGAAATGGTAAAATCAAAGGTTAACAGACAATGGTCTGACAGTACAGGGTTATGAGGAGACACTACAAGATTTTCTATTTCTATGCCATATGTCAGAACAAGGTCCAATGTATGGTGGAGGTAATGAGTAGAATTTCCTACTTTCTGAGAAAACCCAATCGAGTCTAATATTGAATTAAATGCCACATTAAGGCAGTCACTATCTACATCCACATGTATATTAAAGTCCCCTACTATAATTATTCTATCAGATTTCAGCACTAAATCAGCTAAGAAATCAGCAAATTCGGATAAAAATTCTGAGTAGGTTGATGGGGGACGATAAACTATGGCAAATAAAATTGGGTTTAATCTAAAATTGCTAAAGTGCCCAATACTGAGGACCAGGCCCTCAAAGGAATTATAACATGTTTTTTGCTTTACATTAACTAGTAATTTGGAATGGTAAATTGTTGCTACTCCTCCTCCACGACCAGAACTTCTGGGATTTTGACAGTTTAAATAACCAGAGGGAGTTGATTCATTTAAACCAACATAATCCTCTTGCCCTAACCAAGTCTCTGTAAGGGAAATTAAATCAATCTGATGATCAATTAACAGATCATGGACTAACAGAGACTTGGGAGTTAGAGACCTAATATTTAGTAAACCACATTTAATTTTTAAATTATGAGGAGGAACAGAGGGCAAATCATTCAATTTAGAGGCTTTATGTTTAATTTGAGTTTTACCAATGTTTTGCTTTATCACTTTGGGATGCTTATGCATGATATTTTTGTTCACTTTGGAGGGAGCAGACAACGATTCTCTGATGGGGAAGACAGGGGCTAAGCTGAGGGGTGGCGGATGAAGAGGAGCTGCAGAGAGGCGTGTAAGACTGCGACTCTGCTTCCTGGTCCCAACTCTGAGTAGTCATGGTTTTGGAAATTTGGATAAAAAAGATGCCAGATTGTTAGATAAATGAGAAGCACCATCCAAAGTGGGATGAATGCTGTCTCGTCTCATAAGACCAGGTTTTCCCCAAAAAGAGCTCCAATTGTCAATGTAGCCCACGTCATTTTTAGGACACCACACAGACAGCCAGCGGTTCAAGGATGACGAGCGACTAAACATGTCATCACTGGTCAGATTGGGGAGGGGCCCAGAGAATACTACAGTGGCAGACATCGTTTTTGCAAAGTCACACACCGATTCTACATCAAGTTTGGTGACTTCCGACTGCCGGAGACGGATGTCATTAATGCCGGCGTGAATAACAATTGTGGCGTATTTACAGTTACTTTTAGCCAGCATTTTCAGATTTGACTCGATGTCGCCTGCTCTGGCCCCAGGAATACATTGGACTATGACCGCTGGAGTCTCTAGGTTCACGTTTCTGACTACAGTCGCCAATGATCAGAGTTTTTTCCTCAGCGGGTGTGTCGCTGAGCGGGGAAAAACGATTAGAAATGTGAACAGGTTGGTGGTGAACCGGGGCTTTGCGACTAGGCTTCCTTCTCACCGTCACCCACCCAGTCTCCTCGCTGCTGAGGAGAGCCGGGGAACCGCTGACAGGGGGGCCTAAGCTAGCTAGCTCCGCTGCAGCTAATGGGCGTCCGTCGAGATTAACTGGCGCAGACAGTGTTTCAATGCAGCGGAGCCGGGATTCCAAATCAGACAACCTCGCCTCGAGCGCCTCAAAAAGACAACATTTATTACATTTACCGTTATCGCTAAAAGAGGCAGAGGTGTAGCTAAACATCTGACAGAGAGAGCACACCAGAGGAGAGGAAAGAGAGCTAGTAGCCATAGCTAATAGCTGGAGAGCAACCACACAGGCAGACAGCAAAACAGGAAGTGACGATACGTTACGTTACCACAAGGAAGTGACGATCCTCACCAAGAGAGCCTTTCCCAAGAGAGACACCACAGCCATGACGGCGAAGCTCAGGAAACGCAGGACGGTCTTGAAGTCCTGAGCGATCTCCCTCACCAGGCGCTGGACGGGCAGCTTACGGATGAGCAGCTCCGTGGATTTCTGGTAGCGACGGATCTCTCTCAGAGCACGGGCCTGTGACGGCGAGGCCTCTTCACTCTGCCGGTGGCCAGAGCGCCTTTCCGAGCAGCCCTGGTGGCTAGCTGTCTCCTGGGGGGGGCTTCTTCCTCCAGTAGATTTTACGGGCGGTCTGCTTGGTTCTTGCCATCGCTCTTTATTATTCTGTCTTATATTTCTTTCACGCCACCTAAACTTATTGACTTATTGACTTATTGACTTCGTTTTTAATTTTTTTTTAATCTCTTTTTGCTGATATTAGCTTTTTGCTTGGTGTTAGCTTAGTGTTGGCCTAGCAGAAAGCCTGATCAGACACACGGGTGGATTGGACCCCGGGTGAGGCTGCTCACCGGGCTAGGCTAACCTGTTTTTAGCTATTTTTAGCTGTTTTTGGCTGGCTGGCTATCCACTTCTCACCTGGAACGTCAAGGCTCCATCCCCGACATGTGTCAGCTGTGTGTCCCTCCTTAAGAAGGTTTCTGAGGTGGAAGTGAGACTCTCCAACCTCTATAAGATTCAGGAGGCTGAAGACCACCTTTACACTATAATTCTCAGGTGAACATTGGCCCCGGTAACCGACTCGCAGCTGGCAGAGACAGCTACTTACCTGGGTGAATTCAGCACATCGCCATCCACTTCCACCCCTGCTCCGGTCTCTTCAGATGTACAGGACCCCAGCAATAAACACTGGCTTCAGTTCGGAGCTAAACCCAAAGCCCTGGGTGTTTTTTCTCATCCTCAGTGCGAGCCTTGGACCTTGGTTGGGCCAACTAGCAAACATCGGTGATTGACCAGACATGGCCGTGCCTCTTCTCCCCCCTTGCTACTGGAAAACAGTTTCGACATCCTTTCCCTGGAAGATTTTCCCCACCTGGACGTCGATCATCCTCCCATGGCCGCTCCTACTCCTCTTCCTCCTCCTTCAGCGGCGGCCCAAACCCGCAAGCCCCGGATTAAAACTACTTTAGGTGTGCCAAACTATACACCAGCTCCAAAAAGAAGAGAGCGCATCACCCCGCCATCACAACAACAACATCGGTAAAATTATCCACCACTTCAGAAACCACCAACAAAGCCCCCCCAGACAACATTGGTAATTGGTGACTCGATTATGAGGAACGTCAGAAGCAGGTACTGTGTCACTAAATTTTTTTCCTGGGGCTAAAGTGTCTGACATTGAGTCTCTTACCATTGAAATATTAAATGAATTCCCCCATGCTAAAACTGTCATTGTACATGTTGGATACAACAACATCCCAGATGAAGCGTCAGAGATCTTAAAGAGTGACTTCAGGAGCCTTCTGTCCACTCTTATGAACTGTGGCAGATGTGTGTTTATCTCTGGGCCTTTGGCACCTTTCAGACGAGGTTGCAATTATTTTAGCAGAATTCTCAGCCTTAAAACATGGTTGTGTTCTACATGTCCTACTTTTAACATTGGTTTTGTAGACAATTTCAACCTGTTTTGGAACCACCCATCACTTATGAGGCCAGATGGCATCCATCCAAATAGACTTGTTACACGTGTTTAAGGGACAATCTGTTCTATTCCATTCAGCGTTTTTTAGTACAGTGACTGAAATTTTGTGCGTTAACTCACCCCGAAGTTCCTGGGTCTGCCAGCCAGCCCTTCTTTGTTTCCACTTCTCATATTAATCCTATTAATCCAAATAATCCTCACTGTTTAGATCAGTCTTCAATTTATAACCCCATAGAGATTGTGTCTGTCTTCCGTTACCCAAAATATTATAACCCAAGACAAATACAACAGAACTTGATAAATACACGCCTTTCTGCAGCTCCTCCTCATCCACCACCCCTCAACTTTGCCTGTCTTCCCCCTTAGAGAACCTTTGTCTACTCCCCCCAAAGTTAATAAAAATATAATGTATAAACATCCCAAAGTGATTAAACAAAAAGGTGGTAAAACTCAAATTAAACATTGTCTCTAAATTTAATAATTTGGCCTCTGTTCCTCCTCATAATTTAAAAATTAAATATGGTTTGTTAAATATTAGGTCTCTAACTTCGAAGTCTCTACTAGTTCATGATCTATTAATTGATCATCAGATTGATTTAATATCCCTTACAGAGTCTTGGCTAGGGCAAGATGACTATTTTGGTTTAAATGAATCAACTCCCTCTGGTTATCTAAACTATCATAATCCCAGAAGTTCTGGTCATGGAGGAGGAGTAGTGGCAATTTTCCATTCTAAATTACTAGTTAATGTAAAGCAAAAATCATGATTTAATTCTTTTGAGGACCTGGTCCTCACTATGGGGCATGTTAGCAGTCTTTGCTTAAACCCAATTTTCTTTGCTATAGTTTACCGTCCTCCCTCAGCCTACTCAGTTTTTATTCAAATTTGCCAAATTTTTAGCTGATTTAGTGCTGAAACCAGCTAATGTAATAATAATAATATAATAATAATTAATATAAATAATAATTAATATAATAATAATAATAATAATAATAATAATAATAATAATAATAATAATAATAATAGTAGGGGATTTTAATATACATGTTGATGTAGATAGTGACTGTCTTAATAAGGCATTCAATTCAATATTAGACTCAATGGTGTTTTCCCAGAAAGTAGAAAATTCTACCCATTATCTCCACCACACATTGGACCTTGTTCTGACTTATGGTATAGAAATAGAAAATCTGGTAGAGTCTCCTCATAATCCTGTACTGTCAGACGATTGTCTGTTAACCTTTGATTTCACTATTTCTGATTATTTGACTCCTAAAGAAAAATATTACTACAGCAAATGTCTTTCAGATGACGTTGTTACCAAATTTTTGCAGATTGTCTCCTCTATACCATGGGTCAACACAACGGAAATAAAAGATGGAGAGCCTGCTCCTTCCATAATTGATAGCATGGTAGATAGTATTACAGCCTCTCTGCATCAGACTCTAGACTTGGTGGCCCCTTTAAAAAGAGAAAAAGTCTAATCAGCGATTTTTAACCCCTTGGTTTAACACAGAACTTGTAGCTTAAAAAAGAAGACTCGTCAATTAGAAAGAAAATGGCGTTCCACTAACTTAGATGAATTCTATTTAGCGTGGAGAAATCATCTCCTAATTTATAAAAAATCTCTTAGAAAAGCTAGAACAAGTTATTATTACTCTGCATTAATAGAAGAGAATAAGAATAATCCCAGGTTTCTTTTCAACACTATAGCCAGGCTGACAGAGTCAGGACTCTGTCAACCCTTGCATCCCCCTAGACTCTAGGGGGGAGCTCTAGGGCCTAGAGCTTTCTAGTCAGGACTTTTTGAACTTTTTCAATCATAAAATTTTATCTATTAGAGATAAAATCAGTCAGGTTCTTCCCACCGTAAACTTAAGTACAGCAACTACTACAACTCCTTCAATTGATATCTGTTTAGATAAGTTTACTCCAATTGACCTTTTATAGTTAGATAAAATAATCTCCTCATCCAAGCCTTCAACTTGTCTTTTAGACCCTATTCCTACCAGGTTATTTAAAAAAGTCTTCCCATTTATTGGTAGCTGTATTCTTCAAATAATCAATTCTTCTTTAACTTTAGGTCATGTACTGCAGGCTTTTAAAATTGCAGTAGTTAAACCCTTAATCAAAAAGCCAATGCTCGATGCAGGAGTTTTGGCTAACTGTCGACCAATCTCTAATCTGCCTTTCATTTAAAAAAATCTTAGAAAGAGTTGTTGCTACGCAATTGTTTGACCACTTGCAGGGAAATGGTTTATTTGAAGGGTTTCAGTCTGGGTTCAGAATTCATCACAACACTGAAACAGCCTTAGTGAAGGTCACTAATGACCTCCATCGCATCTGATAATGGACTTGTTTCTGTACTTGTCCTTTTAGATCTTAGTGCAGCCTTTGATACTATTGATCATGATATTCATACTTGATAGATTAGAACACAATGTTGGACTAAATGGAACTTTGCTGCAGTGGTTGATATCTTATTTGTTTGATAGACTTCAGTTTGTTCATATCAATAATGAGTTTTCTTCCAACTCTAAGCTTTGTCATGGAGTTCCACAGAGATCTGTGTTAGGCCCTACTCTTTTTAGTTTATATACTGTATGCTTCCGTTAGGCAACATCATTAGAAAGCACTGTATACATTTTCATTGTTACGCAGATGACACACAATTATACCTGTCAATGAAGCCTGATGATTGTAATCAGTTAACCAAGTTAGATGCCTGTCTTAAAGAAATCAAAGCTTGGATGACTTGTAAATTTCTGCTATTATAAGACTGAAGTCATTCTTGTCGGTCCAAAAAAACCTTAGAAATACCTTTCCATCTCAAACTCTTAATTTGGATGCCGCTACTCTTACTCTGAATAGTTCTGTGAGGAACCTTGGAGTTATTTTTGATCAAGATCTGTTTTTTAATTCACATATTAAATTTGTTTCTAAGACTGCCTTCTATCATCTGCGCAATATTGTCAAGATTAGGAGCATCTTGCCTCTGAATGATGCTGAGAAACTGATCCATGCTTTTGTTAGCTCTAGATTAGATTATTGTAACTCGTTATTATCAGGTTGTCCTAAAATATCTTTAAAAAGTCTTCAGTTGATCCAAAATACTGCTGCAAGAGTTTTAACAGGAATAGAAAAAGAGATCATATCTCTCCGTTTCTGGCCTCCCTTCATTGGCTTCCCATAGAGTTTAGAATTAAATTTAAAATCCTTCTTCTTATTTACAAAGCTCTTAATAATCACGCCCCCTTTTATATAAAAAATCTGATATTACCCTATCATCCTAATGGAGCACTATGCTCCCAAAATACTGGATTACTTGAAATACCTAGAATCTCCAAAAGTACAATGGGAGGCAGAGCCTTCTGCTATCAAGCTCCTCTCCTGTGGAACCAGTTACCAATCTGGGTTTGGGAGTCAGACTCGATCTTTGTTTTTAAGAATAGGGTAAAAACCTTCCTCTTCAACATAGCCTACGATTAGGGAGGGATCTTGTTTCTCTTAACCCCCCCCCCTTTGTTTTGCTGTACTAGATTTAGACTGCCGGGTGACCTCCAATAATGTACTTGGCTTCTCCCCGTTAATGTTTGCTCTCTACATGTCTGTTCTTTTCATCTTCTCTATCCCCTCACTCCCCAGCCAGTCGCAGCAGATGACTGCCCCTCCCTGAGCCTGGTTCTGCTCGAGGTTTCTGCCTGTTAAATGGGAATTTTTCCTCTCCACCGTCACTAAGTGCTTGCTCACAGGGGATCGTCTGATTGCTGAGGTCTTTCTCCAGTTGTGGGGTTTTCCCAACATTTGAAAGTGCTATGAAATGACTGTTGTTGTGATATGGCGCTATATAAATAAAGTTGAATTGAATTGAACTTGTCATTTGTTTTTATTTTTCTTTTTTGTTCAAAATAAAGTATCTATCTACCTATCTATCTAAATTTTCATGCATCTTTTTGGTTAATGAGGAATCGACTCCCAATTCTGGATTATATCAACCATAAATCTGTCGTCTGAAACATTCCTTTGCCAAAGAGAAGAAAGGGGAGAATGACTAAGTCCTTTAGAAGGGATTAACTTCCACTTTATGGCCGATGGGTAGTGTTACAGTTCTGGTCCTTGGGTGAGAGAAGCAGTTCATGACCAGACTTTTGAGTTGAAACAATTTTTCTTCAGCAAAGAATGATTTTATAGATTGGAACCTAAGGTCAACACCACACCACAGCATGTCGATTGGATTCAGGTCGGGACTTTGACTGGGCCACTCCGGGGTCTTCATTTTGTTTTTCTTCAGCCATTCGGAAGTGGACTTGCTGGTGTGTTTTGGATTATTGTCCTGCTGCAGAACCCATGAATAAACCATGAAAACTGGTGCTACCTTTCACATGGGTCGGGCGGTCGGCGACTCTACCGGCATCCCCGCCCTTCCGAGGACATGGAGGGTGAAACTGGGCATCCTGGCAGAACTAAAAACAATATCAGCCACAGGTCTGTGGTGGACCACTCCCAGTTACACGGGGTGAGACTGGACATCCTGGCAGATAAACACATCTGTCGCAAGGTCTGTGGTGGACTGTGCCAGTCGGTGCATCGTGACATGCACTACACAAAGAGCAGAGATAAACAAACCTATCATCTGGTCAGTCACTGCAACAGATACTGGAATCAGTTTGTCTTGGCTTGACCTTGCCACTGATAATACCTTTATCTGCCAGGAATGTGCTGCTAGTCCAGCAAAAGCTAGTGGTACTCAAATACTTTGCAAGCCGTTTCATGAAATGGTCAGTCAGAAAGCAACTCATACCAGCTCAGACATCACCCAGGCTAACAAGGTCTGCACTGATCTATTCACACTCCGACGGGCAGCGAAAAGTAAGCTAGGAGCAGGAAGACAAAAGAAGAGGAAAACAGCAGCCTTGTGTGTAGCAGAATGGAATGTACGCACTCTGTTGGACAGAACAACATCACAGCGCCCAGAAAGACAGACCAACTTGTGGCCCTGGAAATGAACAGGTACAATGTAGACATAGCTGCACTTAGTGAAACAAGATTGCCTGGATATGACAGCTTGGAAGACCATGGGTACACCTTTTTTTGGAGTGGGAAATCAACTCAAGAAAAGAGAGAAGCAGGAGTGGGCTTTGCAGTTAGAAAGGATATAGCAGCAATGCTTGATGAGGAACCGGTGCCAATCAATGACAGGACAATGACTATGAGACTCCCACTACAGCGGAAGATGTATGCCACACTCATCAGTGTATATGCCCGAACAATGACCAACACAGAGGAGGCAAAGGAAGAGCTCTACGGTGATTTACGCGAGACTATCAGGCGTGTAGCAACTGATAACAGGCTGATACTCGTTGGAGATTTTAATGCCAGAGTTGGTTCGGACACTGAGAAATGGAAAGCAGTGCTAGGCAGTCATGGAGTAGGCAAGTGCAATGCTATTGGACAACTTCTACTTGCACTATGTTCAGAGTACAACCTTGTGATAACCAACACTCTATTTAAGCACAAGGACACACACAAGAAGACATGGATAAGATAAGATAAGATAAGCCTTTATTAGTCCCACAATGGGGAAATTCCAGGATTGCAACAGCACAGGGATAGCAACACTCAGAGCAACAATCAGAAGGCAAGAAAAAACAAGTGCAGCTAGTATACATATGTACATATTACTATAAATATATATATATATATATATATATATATTGTGGTTGGTGGATGTGCAGCAGAAAGTCTAAGCTCTCCGCGGATGGGGCTGGCCAGCTGGATGTCTTTGGGCATGATGGTGACTCTCTTGGCGTGGATGGCGCACAGGTTGGTGTCCTTGAAGAGACCCACCAGGTAGGCCTCGCTGGCCTCCTGCAGAGCCATGACGGTGGAGCTCTGGAAGCGCATGTCGGTCTTGAAGTCCTGAGCGATCTCCCTCACCAGGCGCTGGAAGGGCAGCTTACGGATGAGCAGCTCTGTGGATTTCTGGTAGCGACAGATCTCTCTCAGAGCCACGGTACCGGGCCTGTAACGGTGAGGCTTCTTCACTCCGCCGGTGGCCGGAGCGCTTTTTCGAGCAGTCTTGGTGGCCAGCTGTTTCCTGGGGGGCTTTTCCTCCACTAGATTTACAGGCGGTCTGCTTGGTTCTTGCCATCCATCCATCCATCCATCTTCTACCGCTTAATCCTTTCGGGTCGCGGGGGGGCTGGAGCCTATCCCAGCATCTTTGGGCGAGAGGCAGGGTACACCCTGGACAGATCGCCAGTCCATCGCAGGGCCAACACAGAGAGACAGACAACCATTCACTCTCGCATCCATACCTAAGGACAATTTAGAATCCCCAGTTTTGATGCCAATTAACCTAACTTGCATGTTTTTGGCATGTGGGAGGAAACCGGAGTGCCCGGAGTAAACCCACGCAGACACGGGGAGAACATGCAGACTCCACACAGAAGGGTCACCGATGGTCTGGGGGTGGGATCGAACCCACGATGGTCAAGGGTGGAATCGATCCCATGACCTTCTTGCTGTGCTGCCACTGTGCTAACCACTGCGCCACCGTGCTGCCTTCGCTATTTATTATTCTGTCTTATATTTCTTGCACGCTGCCTAAACTCCAGCCCGGCACCCGCGTTGTTTTCGCTTCAGTTCCCCGGTATGTCGAGTTTCTCCGTTAGCACCGGGTGGCGGTTGAGTGCTAGCTAGCTCTTCCCTGCTGTATCATCTCCTGCTGTAAACAGAGGCTCCATCTGCAGACTCGGGAGACCTTTGGGGTGATCTGTGTGTCCGTGATATATATAGAGTGAAAGGTGTGCCGGATCAGAAAGTTATCACCGGATCAGAAAGAAGAAGGAAGATAAAAAGACTCAGAATTGAGCCGCTGTTGCAAAAGGCAGCCAACTCGTGTGGCGCCGGAACCGGATGCACTCAAGATCCAAGCACTGGCACTTGTTAGACTACATCATAGTAAGGCAGAGAGACATAAGGGATGTATTGGACACTAGAGCAATGAGAGGTATGGACTGTGGTACTGATCATGTTGTGCTGAGATCTAGATTAAAGATTTGCAGACGAAAACAGCACTGCAGGATGGGTGCGAAGCCACCACGGAAGCTAAACACTAGTGCACTGAAAGGCCAAAAGAAGCAGGAAGAACTTACACAGTAAGTGGATGAAAACTTGAAAGACTGGGACAGCAACAACTCAGAGAATGACATAGAAGAGAAATGGGCAACACTGAAGGATACGGTGTATCAGACTGCGAGTGATGTATTAGGCCACCCTGAGAGGAAACATCAAGATTGGTTTGATGAGCATGATAAACATCTGAAGAAACTACTAGAAGTGAGGAATAAAGCTAGGCAGGAAAACCTACAGTGTAACACAAGGTCGAAGAAGAAGAAATACTCAAAGGCTCAGAGTGAGCTACAGAAGTACACCAGAGAGATGAAGTCCAACTGGTGGGATGAAAAGGCGGAGGAACTTCAAACTACAGCAGACAGGAAGGACGTGAACACATTCTTCACAGGTTTGAGAGAAATCTACGGCCCTAAACCAAGAGGATTGATCCAACTAAAACCTATGGATGGTGAAACGGTTTTGCAGTAGAAAGACAAGATCCTGGACAGATTTGCAGACCACTTTGACCAACTACTAAACAACCCTGGAGATCTCACTGAAGAGGCTAAAGAAGCTCCACTGCAGTGACCAGCTATATCGAGTCTGGATGAGCCACCAAATCTTGATGAACTAATGGCAGCTATCCGGACAACACAGGATGGTAAAGCTCCAGGAAGGGATGAAATTCCAGCAGAAGTGTGGAAATTTGGTGGTGTGCACAAGCTCATCCAAGAGATATGGGATGCCCAGAAAGTACCTCAAGACTGGAAGGATGCAAGTATTGTGCCTTTGTTCAAGAAAGGTGACAGGAAAGTTTGTGGAAATTACCGAGGTATATCACTGCTAGCCACTGTTGGTAAGATTCTCTCACGTGTACTACTGAACAGAATCAATAAACACAACTCGCAGAATGTACTACCGGAAACCTAGTGTGGCTTTAGAAGTGGAAGAAGCACAATGGACATGATTTTCTGCTTGAAACAGGTTCAAGAAAAGTGTATTGAACAGAATATGCCGCTTTATGTAGTCTTCAAAGACTTCAGTAAAGCCTTCGATACTGTTTCATGACAAGGACTTTGGCAGGTACTCAAGAAATATGGCTGTACAGAGAAGTTTGTCAGCCTGATCGAGGCACTTCATACAGGTATCCAAGCAAACGTGGCAATGAGTGGTTCAGTATCTAAAGACTTTTCAGTAAGCAACGGGGTGAAACAAGGGTGTGTGCTGGTGCCTACACTCTTCTCACTATATCTGGCAGTTGTGCTTGAGGTGGCCTTCAAAGACACTTCAGAAGGAGTATCCATTCAAACAAGGAAAGAAGCAGACTTGTTCAATGTGGCACAATTTAAAGCCAAGAGGAAGACATCGATAAAGGTAGTAAGAGAAAGGCTCTTTGCCGACAACGGTGCTCTAGTTGCACACATTGCGGAAGATATGCAATCTTTAGTGGAGAAATTTGCAAGAGCAGCTAACCAATTGAGCCTCAAAATCAACATCAAGAAGACAGAGTGCCTTTATCAACCACCAAAGTTCCAGTTATCAAATGGTAAATGGCATTCACTTATATAGCACTTTTATTCTCATCTGTAGATGACCAAAGTGCTTTACAGATCCTGCTATCCACCCATTCACACACACATTCACAATCAACATCACTACCAGAAGAGATCAGCATTGGTACAGAGCCACTAGTCAAGTGCAAGACTTTCAAGTATCTAGGAAGTACTGTTTCAGAGAATGCTAGGCTGGAGTATGAACTATCTCTCAGAATGGGAAGAGCAAGTGCAGTGTTTGGAAACCTGAGGGAGAGACTGTGGAGCAATCGACATGTGTCTATCCGTGTTAAATGCAAAGTGTACAGAGCGACAGTACTGGCTACTCTAATGTACGGTGCTGAAACTTGGACTGTCTACAGAGTGCAGGTAAAGAAACCGTACATGATGAGATGCGTACATAATGAGACACCTTCGAGCCATAATGAACATCTCATGGAAAGACAAGATAACCAACATAGAAGTGTTGAAATGAGCTAGTCTACCATCAATGGAGGACATGCTAATACAGATGAACCTGAGATGGCTCAGACGTGTTGAGTGGATGGACCACCAGCATCTCCCTCAGCAGTTACTCTACTCACAGTTGTGCGAGGGCAAATGCAATCAGGGTAGACCAAAGCTCAGATTTAAAGATACAGTGATCCCTCGCTACTTCGCGCTTCACCTTTCGCGCCCTCAGTGCATCGCGGATTTTTCAAAAATATTCATCAAAAATTCAAAATTGAGAAATAATGGGCGGACGCTAGCAGAAGGCAGGGAGACTACATTAGACCATCAGGTGTCAACACGGAGAGCAGCACAACTCTCTGTTTGCTGTTGTCGTGTTGGCTCGGCTCGGAAATCTCGCAAGCTGATTGGCCGAGACGTTTCACCCCGCAAGCTGATTGGCCGAGACGTTTCACCCACCTCCTCTCCCTGCCGAGCACCCATGAAGGGAAGGAAGACCGAATTCATTGCTTTTTATCGCTCGTGTTACTTAGTCTCGCCGCGTGGAACTTTTTGCTGTTCTCTTGTGCCATTTTGTGCGAAATAGTCTTCCCGTCGAGCCACTACGCCGCCTCCTGCAGCTTCAGCTCTATCGGAAGCTGCCCTCGATGATCCTGCGCCTCTAGCACCTCACGATGAGGCGTCACCTGAGGAGCAGTAAAGCTCTCATTAACCTGTGCAGTAAATCATTTTCATCTTGAGTTACGTATCTTGTTATAAGAATAAAAGAGTTCTAAAAACATATTTATGTACACTTTGTTTACATCTACGTATGTATGTACACGTACACACACACACACACGTGTGTGTGTACGTGTATGAGAGAGAGAGAGTGAGAGAATGAACGTACGTATTATTTATGGATGACGTCATTAGGGGTGACACTACTTCGCGGTTTTTCACTTTTCGCGGTCGGTTCTGGAACCCATTAACCGCGATAAGTGAGGGATCACTGTACTGTGAAAAGAAACTTGAAAAAGCTGGATATAGACAGGAGTTCCTGGCAGCGGAAGGCTAAGGACAGAGCTGCGTGGAGGAATCTGAACAGACCTAAATGAAACAGTCATTGTTGCCCACAACAGACTGCTATGATGATGATGATGATATGTTACAGGCAGAGAGTAGACAGACTGACTGAAAATTTCACATACAAAAAAAAAAACTTTATTCCACGGACCAAGAAAATATTTTTTTTCATACAAAAAAAAAAAAAAATCAGCTTCCCCAATGGCTGTTGTTTCCAAGGCAACCAGTAATCATACTGGCAAAAGACACGTTTGTGCAACAGAACAGCCTAGTGGTAGAAAAATAACACTGCAAAGACACGAAATCCCAAACCACTCACCAGACCACACCCATCACCTGGAGCAAACCAACCCACAAACAACTTGAAACTAATCAAATGCCTGTTAAAAAAAAAAAAAAAAAAAAAAAAAATATATATATATATATATATATATATAATTTTCCCATAGACTTAAAAAAAGTCATACACACCTTGTTATCACCAAACACATACTGTACATTGTCCTCTTACATACATATTTTCTTTTTTTAAATTCCCCCTTCTCTCTATTTCTCTTTTGTCCGTGCATGTCTGAAGTGAGTTTCTATCTAAAATCATCTGTTTTTACCAGCATTTGCTGGCAGCGCGGTGGAGGAGTGGTTAGCACTGCGGCAGCACAGCAACTCACCCTTGGCTGGGGGATCCTGGGTTCGATCCCAGCCCCTGACCAACAGTAGTCTGTGTGGAGTTTGCATGCTCTCCACATGTCTGCGTGGGTTTACTTTGAGATTTCTCCAATTTCCTCCCACATGCCAAAAACATGCAAGTTAGGTTAATTGGATACTCTAAAGTGGCCCCAGGTGTGAATGTCTGTGTGAATGGTGAAATGGTTGGGCGCCACACCAGTGGGTGCCACTCATATGGATGCCCTGTAATTTCCCCATTGTGGGCCTACTAAAGGATTCAAAATTCAAATTTTTTAAAAAAGAAATTCAAAATTTCAGTCATTTACCAAAGGAGCTTTACTTAGGCTGACTTATCCAAACTCTGCTTAACCTAGCCCAGTGCTAGGGAACTTTTACAAACTGAGCACAACTTTCACCAACATTTATTTCCAAACGTTGGCAAATTTTCAGCATGCTGAAAATTCTCAACGAATACAACTTTCCCCAGCATTTGCCAACAAATACCAACTATCATTAACTTTTATCAACTTTTGCCAGCAGAGCCAGACGTTTGCCAAAACGTCACTAAAAGTTGGTCCAAACGTTGTAGTGTGAATCCACCCTAAAAAGCAGGTCCAGGATGGCAGGAAGCCTCCACAAACGCTGATCTTTATATGAGCGTCGTGTGACACTGATGTCAGCTGACCTGCGCTGAGTATTAGTTTGCTTAAGTTAACCTAAGTTGGCAACTGCTACACATACACTAGCCTAAGTTGGCAAAAATTTGACAACGATGAATGCAACACTGGTAAATGCTAGCAAAAGTTTGTAAAAGTAATTTCACCAACGTTTGGACTGATTTCTCTGATTTTTCAAAACGTCAGTAAAAGTCGGTCCAAACGTTATATTGTGAACCCAGCTTAAACTTCAATTCTGGCTTTTACAAAAAGCCAATGATAGGAGGTTAATGCAGGAGAAATATGATGTCTCTTTTTATTCACTGTTAATATTCTCACTGCAGTATATTGGATTAACTGGAGAGTTTTCAAAGAGCTTTCAAGACAACCTGCTTATGGCAAATTACTGTACAATAATCTAATCTAGAAGTGACAAAGTCATGGACTAGTTTCTCTGCATCAGCTTGGGTCAAGATGTTCCTAAGTGAGGAATATTATGTAGGTGAAAATAAGCAGTGTTAGAGATTTATTTGATATCTTTGTCTGAGGAATTTTGGAGTCATTTTTGATCAAATTTGGCCTTTAATTCAAGACAGTAGTGTTAGGGGCTAGGGTAAAACCATCTAAACTACGTATCTAATCAAGAGATAGATGTTTTAGATAATGCACCTCTGTACATTAAATGAATGGGCAGGAGTGCTTTGGATTGGATTATCCAAAACACACCTCTGAATAATTAGACTAACCTTTTTGCACTATGTGCCTGGTGCAAAATTTGTTTATGCGCTGCTGTGATAAGGAAATGAACGTGGAAACGCCCATGAATGTGTTCTGCATCAGTGACAACTGATTATGGACTGTGTCCTTGTAATACGGTCCTTAGTCTTTTTCTGGAATTCTTAATTTTATTTCTGTTTTTATGGTTTGGGTTAGATTAAAGGGTGCATAGAGTTTATATTTGTCATTTCTCGGACTATTGTATTTAGGAGTAAAAACTTTCCTAACTGATGAAAGTAAAGTACCAATTTTACAAGAAAAAAAGTCTTGAATTTATTGAGAAAAAAGAAAAGTCACAAGTTTATGAAAATAGAGCCTCAAAGGTACAATTAAAAAGTCACAAATTTGTTAGAAAAAGTTGCAAATTTATGAGAAAAATGAAAAATATTGAGTAAAGTTGCAAAGTTTCAAGAAAAAGAAGAATACAAAGTTAAAAACATTAAGGTCACAAATTCATATAAATCAAATCTCTAAAAAGTGACAAAATCATGAGAAAAAAGCAAATTTATGATTAAAAACTTGAGAATACATGTGAAAAATAAAAAAATATATACAAAAATGTTTCAAATGTAAGAGGAAAAAATAGTATACTTAGAAGGGAAAGGTCACACATTAAGTACAATAAAGTAAGACATTTTACAAGAAAAGTCTCACACATGTAATTGACTAGTCACAAATTTATGAACAAATAGCTGCAAGTATACATGAAAAAATAAAAATGTATACAAAAATGTTTTAAATTCAAGGGGAGAAATATAAAATATTGAATATTTACAAGTCAAATTTTAAGAGTAAAAAAAGATGAAAATTGGTGAGAGTAAAGTCACTGCTTTCTCACTCTTACTCAAGTAAGGTGTATGGTGTCTATTACTAGTACTAGAGGAATTAATATGAAAAGGTAACACTCATTTTACTTTACAAATTCTATGTACTCTATCCATCTGATTTATATTTATATAGTCAATGATTACCAGCATGTGGACATTCCCACCCGTGATAAGAACACACTGGATCATGTTTACACAAATATATGCGGCGCATACAGAGCTGCACTCCGCCCCCACTTCGGACAGTCAGATCACATCTCCCTGTTTATGTACCCAGCCTACAGACAAAAGCTGAAACAAACAAACTCTCCTGGGTTTGTGTGCTGTTATTAAACAAATCAAACGCTGGACTCCAGAGGCTGACAGCACCCTGCAAGACTGCTTTGCCTGTACAGACTGGGATGTGTTTAAAGCTGCAGCCACCCAGGAGAACTCTTCTGTAAACACACAGGACTACACTGAGTATGTGACTGGGTACATCAGCACGTGTGTTGATACCATCATACCCACCATACAAGTTAGGAAGTTCCCTAATCAGAAGCCCTGAATCAACAGTCAGGTACATCAGATGCTGCGTGCGTGTTCTCTTGCATTTAAATCAGGCAATGAGGTCAAGTACAAAGCTGCAAAGTATGGACTGAGGAAGGCTATAACAACAGCCAAGAGGCAGTACAGGGAAAAGCTGGACAGCCTCTACTCCACTCCTGACCTGGGGCACATGTGGCATGTGGCAAGGCCCGCAACACATCACAGACTACAAGAGGAACAACAGCAACACCACTAGCTCTACAGACAGCCTGCCAGATGATCTCAACATCTTTTACACCCGCTTTAAGACCACCAGCTACAGTGCAGAGAGGAGACACACACACACACACACACACACACACACACACACACACACACACACACACACACACACACACACACGCACCCTCCCCCTCCACTAAATGTCTCATCAGGCCAGGTAAACAGAGCACTGAGGAATATCAACCCCCGCAAGGCAGCAGGACGAGACAGCATCCCTGGATGGGCTCTCAGAGCATGTGCTGCCGAGCTGACTGATGTTCCCACATCCATGTACAACCTCTCCCTCAACCAGAACATAGTCCCCTCCTGCTTCAAAACCACAGCCATCGTCCACCTCCCCAAAAGGAGCCCGCCGACCTGTCTGAATGATTACAAACCGGTAGAACTCACTCCAATCAATTCAATTCAACTTTATTTATATAGCGCAATTTTACAACAATAGTCATCTCATAGCACTTTTAAATGTAGGGGAAACCCCCACAATTGCAGAAAGACCCCAGCAATCAGGTGATCTCTGTGAGCAAGCGCTTGGTGACGGTGGAGAGGAAAAACTCATTTTTACGAGGAAGAAATCTCTAGCAGAACCAGGCTCAGGGAGGGGTAGTCATCTGCTGCGACTGGCTGGGGAGTGAGGGGATAGAGAAGATGAAAAGTGTTGTGTTCATGTTCGTTGAGGAGAGAGGAGACTTGCAGTGGAACCATCGTAACTTTATTTAGCGGCAGCTCACTCAGACACGTTCACTTTGGCTCCCATGTTGGCCATTTCTTATTCTACTGAGTGCATCATTCAAACAAACGGTAACAAGGTAGCGGCAACGCCTAGTGGCAAACACTGATCATTACATCCCCCTTTCTTTGAGGTGAATAAACATTAATAAGCATTGATGCAAAACAGTGCATATGTATTCAGTATGAATGGACTAATACAAAACACAAATTTCAGTTCTCCCTGAATCAACATGCCCAAGGAAATTAACATCTGTTACTTTTTTTTCTTATTCTTTGCTTCTTTTTTTTTAACACTTTACTTAAATTCTTACAAGTCCAACCTATCTGGTTTCTTTATTTCTCGTTTTGATCTTCTCGGTTCATCTTTGTCAGGTGGAATGTTTGCTTCACAGGTCATAAGAGGTGTGGTTGTGGGAGATTCTGGGTGAGCATTATTGGGCCCACCAGGTGCTTGTGGCATCTTGAGGAGACTGCGGCGATTGCGCCTGAGCACCTGTCCATCCTCGGTTCTCACTGTGAATGATCTTGGAGCAACTTCCTGTAATACAACTCCTTTAGTGTTCCAGCCATATGCATCCTCGATCCTAACTGGGTCGTTGTTGGCCAGTGGAGAGAGTGGTTTGGCTGAAGTGTCATAGAATGTCTTTTGTTTCAGTTTCTGCTTCTCAAACTTGTTTCTGAGTTTTGTATCTTTCCTTTGTGAAGTAGCATTTGGGTAGCTGGGAGGCGTTGTACGCAGCTTTCTGTTCATTAGTAGCTCAGCAGGTGACAGTCCGCACTGAAGTGGAGAGGCACGGTAACTGAGTAGAGCCAAGTATGGATCCGAGTTGCTGTCTGCAGCTTTCTTAAGCAGTTGCTTCAGAATGTGGACGCCTTTTTCTGCTTGTCCATTTGATTGTGCATAGTGTGGGCTTGACGTCACATGCCGAAATTCATACTGTTCTGCAAACTGCTGCCATTCCCTGCTACTGAAGCATGGTCCATTATCTGTCACCACAATATGTTGGATGCCATGCCGAGCAAATGTGGATTTGGTATGAGTGATCACACAGGCTGATGTAGTGCTTGAGAGTAGTGCCATTTCTGGAAAGTTGGAAAAGTAGTCCATGACTACTAAGTAGTCTTTGCCTTTAAGGTGAAACAGGTCCATCCCTACTTTGTGCCAAGGGGATGCAGGACTTTCAGATATCATCACTGGCTCTTTGCTTTGTTTACTTCGGTGTTTCTGGCACGTTTCACAACTACTCACAAGCGTCTCGATGTCTTTGTTTAGTCCAGGCCAGTACACTGACTCCCTTGCTCTCCTTTTACATTTTTCAATCCCAAGGTGTCCTTCATGTATCCTGTTTAACAAATCTGGTCTTAGAGCCTCAGGGATGACTATTCTTCCTTTCTTCAGTAATAGTCCATCAACAAAACTGAGATCTCCTCTGACATGGTAATAGCAAGGGCAAGATCCTGCAGGCCATCCCTCGTCCATGTTCTGAATGACACGCTGTAGCTCGGTGTCCTGTGATGTCACCTCAGCTATTTGTTTCGACTTTGTGTCAGATACTGGCAGAGCACACGACACCATGTTGATGTGATTTTCAATATCCTCATCTGTGGAACTCAAACACTTTTCAGCAGGTGCTCTGGACAAGGCATCTGCGAGTATCAGGTGCTTTCCCGGTGTGTAAACCAGTTCAAAATTGTACCTTTGCATTTTCATCATTAGGCGTTGGATCCGTGGGGACATTTCGTTAAGATTCTTCTTGATAATGGAGACGAGTGGGCGGTGGTCAGTTTCCACAGTAAAAGACGGCAGTCCATAGACATAACTGTGAAACCGCTCCAGCCCGTAGGAAACGCCTAAACACTCCTTTTCAATCTGGGCATATTTGCATTCAGACTTTGTCATAGCCCTTGACGCATAGGCTACTGGTTTCCAGTACTCTCCCTCTGCCTGTAGAAGCACTGCTCCGATGCCATCTTTGGACGCGTCAGTTGACACTGAGGAGAGAGGAGACTTGCAGTGGAACCATCGTAACTTTATTTAGCGGCAGCTCACTCAGACACGTTCACTTTGGCTCCCATGTTGGCCATTTCTTATTCTACTGAGTGCATCATTCAAACAAACGGTAACAAGGTAGCAGCAACGCCTAGTAGTAAACACTGATCATTACAAAAAGAACAGACATATAGGTGCTATTTCCACTAGCCCAGTTCGACTCGCCTCGTTTCCTTTTTGTTACTACTCGTTTCTGCCGCGGTTGTGCCTCCATTACAACTGTTTAAAGCTGTGTATAGCTGGGATGGGCATGGATTTTTTTTACAGCAAGGCGGCGCCACACTCCCGTGACGTAAAACACGCAACCCAAGCCAAACACAACATGGCGACTTTACAAGGCGACTCCTCGGTCTGTGGCTTTTTTCACCGTAAATGCCAAAAAGGACCGTCAGACAAGGGTACAGGCAGCGAGACGAAACACTCTGGAATAGTTCTGCAGCTTCTGGAGAGAGCCGAAGACGTGAGGATACAAACTAGGTCATATGTGACGGTAAGCTAATGGTTGCTAATGCTAGTTTGCTATAAGTATGTCGTACTACACTGTAATCTCTGCAAGTTGCCAAGTAGGTACTAAAATATGTACGCTGTGTGTGTTTCAGATGGCTCTGTTGTGGGAAAATTACCACTTCAAACGGTCAGTCTGGCGTTCATGTACAGCCTGTCAACTAAGTGACAGGCTGAGTGAGCCTGTCAACTGTCAGCACAGCTTCACAAATGATCAGTGGTTGTAGAGCTTAAGAATGTCTGGTTTATTTCCTGTGCAAAAAATTGCTCTGATCTAAGTAAAGTAACCCTATTTCATTGTTTATGGGAATGTAGAAAAATCAGAATGTTTTGGGAAGAGGTGAGGGTAACAATTGAAAAAATAATTTCAAAACAATTCACACTGAACCCTAAACTGTTTTTGTTCAGAATCAGAATCAGAATCAGATTTATTGCCATTGTTCATGTAGTACACAAACTAGGAATTTGTCTCGGTGCAATGCTGCAACATTAAAAACATGATAAGATAAAGAGATAAACTAAAAAACTAAAAACATGCAATAAGTGTAGAATAATAATAATAATAATGAGTAATACTAGTCAAAGCAGTTTTAAATAAATTAGCAAATAGCAGATAATGTGGAGTACCACATAGTGCAGTCGATAATGCAACAGAAAAACAGTGATGAATGACATGAGTCTGGTTGAGCTGCTGTTGGGTCTGTATCCAGAAAAACAACTTTAATAAGAGTGAAAGAACATTCATAGACCTCAGTTTGCTTAATGCCAAAAAATGTATTGCATTACTGTGGAAAAACTCATAGACCAGATGTGACTCAGTGTTTAAGACAGATGTTAACAACCTTCCACTAGAAAGAATAACATACATACTGAAATCAAAGGAAAATGTGTTTGAGAATATATGGAGACCTTTCATTGATTATGTAAAGAAAGTAAACATAACTTCTGAAGAAGAAGGTGAATGATATGTGTGGACCTTGCAAATTCCAAGCTGGTAAATGTATATTATGTATTCTTATGTAATAGATTACCTAGACTAAACAGAGGAACATTGTTGTTGATTTGTTTTGGTTTTAGTTTTTAAATTACTTTTGTGTTAGTGTCTGTGTGTGCAGTTTGTAAAAAAAAAAAAAAAAAGGTTCAATAAAAATATTGTGGGAAAAAAAAATTGCTCTGATCTTCGTGAAAATCATGGACTGTTGAGACATCATGGACGTACCTGCTTCAGCTGCACTGAGTCTGAGATGTTGTCATAGCAAAAAATGATCAGCTGACACAACTTGATCGCCAGGTTAAGAACTACTGTATATTAGCCACAAAATGTATATTCAAAAGTAAACAGTGCTGAGTTTGGTATAATACGATGTATTTGACAGTTATTATGCATTTTAGGCCAAAACAAACTTGATCTAGGATTAAAAGCAATTAAAATAATGCAGTCACAAGGTTACATGGAAAATGCTTGATTTACTAGATACATATACTGTAGAAATATATATTCTCTGCATCAACAATGTACTATACATGCATTCATGTAGTATTGCACTGACAAACCTCTGAAGTTTTTGCAGATGTCTCTTTATTATATGTGAAGGTTAACACCATGTGACATAAATTTCTTAAAAATGAGCCATTATTTTCAAGGTCACCCATTAATGGTTTGTACTATTGACTCTTTTCCAATCAGTGTATTAACAGACAAAAATAGAAATCATGATGCAAACACATAAGTCACTAAATTGTTTATTACAATCAGCAGCAAATTCCAGATTATTCAGAATGTGCAAAACTCAAACTGTAAGACTGGGTCACTCAGCAGCTGGGATGTGCAGCTCACACTGGTCTCAGATCAGCAGATCTTAGGCCTGCATCTCTGTAAATAGTGACGCAAGGTCCAGTTTGGGGTGGATCGATCGTTTACCTCTTGCCTAGACAAAAGACAGAAATGGGTGGTGGTTAAAGAAAGGAAGTTTAAAACATATTTGGGAAATACACTTGTTGCTAAAAGCCAGTGATGGAATGTGAATGAATGAATCTTTATTTCGTATAGATTAAAAGAAAATAGAATGATATAACAAAGGGGAAAAAGTCTAATAAGGTCGAATTAAACAATAACTCCTCTGATTACACAGTTCAACATAGGTTATCTGAAATGGGTGATGGCTGAAGCTGCAGCTTATGTTGCCCACCCATATTCCATCCAAGAATTCAAAAGAAAAACAAAACAGCAGCGATTCCAATTCCAATGTGACAATAAAGTACTTCGTTGTTGTATTTAACCACAATTGTCATGTAGCTGCACTGATGTAAAGTCGATTTTACAAAGGCTGGGTTACATTTAAAATCATCTGCTTTTACTGTGGCCTCAGCAATCAGAATGAATTAATACATTCACTTGAATGGAATATAGTACTTTAACTGAAGGTGTGCATCACAGAGTATGGAGTTGCTCAGTCAAAATATGGAGTTTTTATCAATAAAAGTTTGTCTGGAATGTAAAAGTGTCTCTTCTTGCCCTGGCTTCAAGTGTGGGTGGTGTTTTGTACTTTTATTGCTAAAATATAAAAGGAAGCACTACAATGGGTCTCAAATATTTGTAATGTGTCCTGTTACTGCATGAGTTTATTGATGATAGAGTATAAACTACACATATAAACTAAATTATATTGATGACTGAACAACTGCCATTCCCCAAAAGATCCAGTTATGAACATAACTCACAAAGGATCACACAAGTGATCTGACAAAAAAATAAATACATTAACAAGTGGTTTATTTTACAGTTGATGTGCCATATTATAGCCATATTACAGCCAGACAATAGCCTGAGTCGGAGCCCAGTTGCGAGGCCCAGCGGAGTAACTACCCAGGCAGACAGTGGTTGGTGGCGGGGCTCAGCGGAGGAACTACCCAGGCAGACGGCCGTAGGCGGCGGTGCTCAGTGGAGGATCTACTGGGGCCCTGCGGAGGATCTACTGGGGCCCACACACCGCCTGGGGCGGTGTGTGGCGGGACTCAGTGGAGTTGCTGGACAGGAGCTCGGTTACGGCGGCGGTAAGCAGCGGGACTAGCAGCGGAGGGGGCTAGTTGGCTAGCTGAGGCCCAGCTGGATTCGAGGTCGGTCGGATCGGATACCGGCGACACAAGCAGAGATTGCTTTTACTATCCACAGGTCAGTAAAATGCCACCAAAGAAGGAGGAGATGGAAGAGATCAAAAAATCTCTGAACTTCTTGTCAGAAGAAGTGGCCAAAATGGTTAGCCAGCAGGCCAAAATAATAGGCCTAATGGAAGATGTACGAGACTTAAAATTAACAATTCAGGAAAAAGACAAAAAAATTACGGACTTGGAGCGACGCGTCGAGGATCTTGAACAAGGTTCTCGTATGGATGACCTAGTTATAAGTGGACTAGACATCAAATATCAGTCATATGCTCATGCAACAACAGGACTGAGAGGTGAGGAGGCTCCCCTGAGTGAATCAGTCTCCCTAGAAAACCAGGTGCTTCAGTTCCTTGGCAGTAAAGATATAAAGGTAGAAGCAAATGCAATTTCAGCCTGTTATGCTTTACCCAGGAAAGATAATAAAACAAAGAAATCAATTGTGATGCGCTTTGTGAACAGAAGGGTAAAGAATGACATACTGAGGCAGGCCAGAAAGCTACGGGGAACAGAAGTTTACCTAAATGAACACCTAACTAAAACAAATGCTGAAATCGCACGGCAAGCACGGATGCTGAAAAGACAAAATAAGATACAGGCAACATGGACAAGAAATTGTAGAGTTTGGATCAAACTAAATGGAACACCTGAGCAAGCAAAGAGTATAATGATCAGAGATGTTACTGACTTAGATAAATACAGATGAACACTGATTAAGAAAATTAAGAGACAATGATAATCCATATTCACACACACGGTAAGAATAGTTCTTTTGATATACCATGTCAAAGTACTTTAAAAAAAAATAAGCAAAACAAACAAAAACTTATGACTGACTTGAGTAGACATCAATTATCCCCAGTTGGAGGAAGTCATTTGACACAGAGTAAGGATACTCAAACTCTGAAAATATGCCATTATGCTGAACATAAACTACAAGAGATGGAGAATGATATTGATCCTGATAACCACTTTTTCAATAATATTCATAACCATTGTGAATATTACATTGAAAAGCAATTCAAAAGTCAAGTGCAACTAGATGGTAAACTATCAAAAATACACTTCAACAGCAGAAGTCTTAACAAAAACTTTCCACAGATTCAGGACTATTTAAAACAGCTAGACAGAAAATTTACAGCTATTGCAGTCTCTGTGTAGGAAAACGTTAATTTTGGATAACCTCTAGTGAACCCTCAGAAACAGTGTGGATTAGATGCTAATGGCAAATGTGAAGATTCTTAATAAATGTACCTAAGAGACTATAATTTAATGATTAATAGTAAATGGGAGCATTTATAGGGAATGTATTAAAGGACTGAATATGCACTGTCTCGATATGAGCTGTCAATGGAAGTAGTAGCGTTTCTACGCCAGAGGTGGCGCTCAGTAATGTTAAGACACTGTGTAGTGTTAGAGAACACCATAGAAGAAGAGTGTAGGCGCTCTAGTGAGTGTGTTCCAGAGAACGTTCGAGAGAGAAGTCGACACAGAGTGTAGACGGAGTGTTGAGACAAGATGGTGTATAGCGATGTGCTGTAAGTGATGTGCCGTGCCGTGTGAGCTGGAAAAGTGAATAAACAGTCGCTGCAAAGTCTAACAGCTTGGCTCAAATCATCCTTCCTCCTCTTCGCCCCTCCTGGGTGTAACAAAACTTGGTAGCAGAGGATGGTTCAGCCGTGTATAAGACGGTGAGTGTGCAAATAAAAGAAAAAAAAAGGCCGTAACAATGGAGCTGGAGCAGCTACAAGCTAAGCTAACTGAGGCCTTGGTGCCGTTACGGGCCGAACAGCTAAATGAGGTCTGTTTATTTGCAAAGATAAGCCCAGCCGAACCGTCTAAGAAGTACACGCTGATACGACTGTTAATCGAGGAGGTGGAAAAAACCATCGAACGCGAAGAGGAGGATGTTGTCCGCGAGTTTCTGCTAAGGCTAATAGCATGTGCTAACAAAGCTAAGCTAAGTGAACCGTTGACGCAGGCAGCGACAACGGCAGGCACGAGCCGCGAGGCGGAGGCACTCGCCAGTTTACAGAGCCAGTATGCCGCTCTGCATGAAAGTATTATTGACTCAACTAAACGGGTTGAAGAGGAAATAATAAGGCTGACGGATGATCGGGCCGCGCCGCCATCGGGCCGCCATTTTGTGACACAGCCCGAGACTGCGCCGCCGAGCCGCCATTTTGTGATACAGCCCGCGGTCCCCACAGCGCCCCTACCGCCAGAAGTGATCATTAAACGGGAGTTTAAGATAAATGGGCAGATAGGGGAGAGGGGCCAAAAAGACAAGTTGTCTTATTCCAATCTCACTCACCAGATCGATATGGGCTTAAAGAAAAAGCACAGTGAGGCTGAGATAATTGAGGCTGTTGTCAAAGCAGTGAGTCCTGGATTGAGTTTGCGCGCTATGTTGGAGATTAAGTCAGATCTCACACTGCCACAGCTGCGCATAATCCTGCGAGGACATTATAAAGAAGATAGTTCCACTGACTTGTATCATCGTCTGATAAATCTCACACAAGACAGTAATGAGTCACCTCAGAACTTCCTGTTTCGTGCCATTGAGCTGAAGGAAAGACTTTTAGCAGCATCCAGAGAGCCTGGCACTGAAGAGCAGTTTAGTTCTGATCTTATTCAGAGGAAGTTTCTGAGGGCGGTGGAAACAGGACTGATCAGTGTTGATGTGAAATATCAACTGAAGCGTTATTTGGAGGATCCTGCCGTCACCGATGAGCTACTGATTTCAAAGATGAATGCAGCAGCCAGTCTTGAATGGGAACGGCATCAGAAATTTAAAAGGCACACAAAAGAACTAAAGGTTCGAGAATGCCGAGTGGAAAATCTGACGGGTCAGTATGCAACCAAGAGAGAAGTGGATGGCCAAGAGCGCCCCCTACCATCGACAAAAGGAAAAATCCTTAAATCCCAAAACACAGTGACCCGTACGGAATCTGAGCTCCTGAACATAGTCACGCAGCTGAAGAGTGACATGGAGGAGATCAAAAAGGCAATACGTGGGTCTCCCAGAGCACCTCGCGCTCAAAGAGCCAGGAGGACACGTGGCTGCAAGAGATGTCAGTCCACCAGCAATGGCGAACAATGTAACCACTGCTTCAGGTGTGGAGTCAGCGGCCACATGTCAAGGGAATGTCGAATAGGGAGGAGACTCGGAAGAGGAACAGGGCAAGTAGACACAGCGGCCAATACTGTTGCAACTACATCAGAACAAGCTAACACACAAGAACTGTATGAGCTGACAGTATTGACAGTATTCGGAGGTTAGAAGCAAGGCTGGTAGCTCAGGCCAAGGCACCTCCTGTAGAAACAGTCCGTGTTAATCTACTGGCCCCTAATCGCCAATTACAGTTACTCAATTTGGTTGGAAAAAAATATGTCATCACCTGCTTCCTTGATGACAAGGAGACACAAGCATTGTGGGACACAGGGTCACAGGTTTGTTTAATGAATGACACCTGGAGACAGGAGCACCTGCCACACACCACCGTCAGAGACTTAGCCGAGTTGGTGGGTCCAAATATCCTGAATGGGAGGGCAGTGAACCAGACACCGATTCCATTCTCAGGGTGGGTCGAAGTCACATTTAAGCTGCCGACAGTTAGTCGCCCACCGGTGGAACTCTTAGTTCCTGTGCTAGTGGTGAAGGAGGACGGAGTGGCAGAGCCGCCTATCATTGGGTTCAACGTGATTGACCATGTCCTGAAGATGGGCATTAAATCCCCTTGCGCCATCAGTGAAGCTGTTAGCGCAGCCTTCTCATTTGACTGTAAGAAAACAGAGGTGTTTTTGAAAGTGATGCAAAATGAGGAGGATAGGCTGGGGGAAGGAATGGTAAAAGTTGGCAGTGAGTTGGTTACCATCCCTGCTGGCCAAACCAAAACAGTCAAAGGTTGTGTCAGAGCAGGCTCACTTCCAGACACACAAGACGTCTTATTTGAGCCGAGTCAGTACACCCAGTTACCAGAGGGTTTGCAGATGCAAAGTGGGTTGGTGCAGTTATGGAAAGGGAAGCGATCTATGTTCAAAATACCTATAACAAACAGTACGTCCCGTGATATCCAGCTGCCCGCTAAGACCATTTTGGGGGAAACGCAGAGAGTTAAAACTGCTTATCCGGCAGATATTAGACCCCCTGCTGTAAACCAAGCGACCGTCGACCCAACGACGAGTGAAACGGGAAGAAACAAAGAGACCAAGATGAACTGTGCTGTCAAAGAGACTATGGACATGTGGGACCCTCCAGTTCCCCTTGGTCATCTCTCGCCCATACAGCAAGAGCAAGTAAAACAGCTACTACGGGAGGAACGGCAAGCGTTTTCCCGTGATGAGTATGATGTAGGGACAATTCCCTCTTTACAGTTGAAGATCCGACTCAAAGATCACGATCCTGTCAAAAAGACTTATGTTTCTGTTCCCAAACCACTTCATAAAGAAGTAAAGGAGTATCTAGAAGACCTGCTTAACAGGGGCTGGATCACCAAATCCAAGTCATCGTATTCCAGTCCAGTCGTCTGTGTGTGAAAGAAAGATGGAGGTCTGCGTTTGTGTTGTGACTTTAGAGAATTGAACAAGAAGTCTATTCCAGACAGACACCCGATTCCCCGCATACAAGATATGCTGAACAGTCTAAGTGGGAGTATGTGGTTTTCAGTCCTCGACCAAGGGAAGGCGTATCATCAAGGTTTCCTGGAAGACTCAAGTAGGCCCCTCACTGCATTTATCACTCCCTGGGGTTTGTTCGAGTGGGTAAGGATTCCATTTGGTTTGTCCTCAGCACCAGCAGCATTCCAAAGATCTATGGAGGAGTGCTTGTGGGGGTTGAGAGATGATATTTGTCTGCCTTACCTCGATGATAACCTTGTTCATTCACAGACTTTTGAAGATCACTTGCGAGACCTGAGAAGCGTCCTGCACCGCTATCAAAGTCATGGAGTGAAGTTGACTCCCCGGAAATGTGAGTTATTCAAGCAGCAGGTACGTTTTCTTGGTAAAATGGTAACAGGACAGGGTTACACCATGGACCCTGCAGACATAGCCCCAGTGCAGACACTCAAACAGCAGCAACCTTCCACTGTGGGAGAGCTAAGGAAATTGCTAGGTTTTATTTCATATTACCGCAGCTATATTCCAAACTTCTCTCGTATAGCAAAGCCTCTTTACGACCTTCTGGCTAAAGATCACACAGACAAAGCAAAGAAAAACTTAAAGAAACATGTCAAAAAGAACGATGGAGGCCACTTACCCTCATCTCATGTGATCAGGGGGCGCCCAGAGCATCAAGCAGTAGTTTGTCAGCTTGTTGACCTTCTTACCCAACCCTCAGTGTTAGGTTACCCGAACTTTGAAGAACCCTTCATTTTACACTGTGACGCTTCACAGGAGGGGCTTGGGGCGGTGTTATACCAGCGACAACAAGACAAACTGGTGGTGATAGCATATGGCTCCCGGACACTGTCAAATTCAGAGAAGAACTACCACCTTCATTCAGGGAAGCTGGAGTTTCTTGCCATGAAGTGGGCCATCTGTGAGAGGTTTCGGGATTATCTGTACTACTCTCCACCATTCACTGTCTATACGGACAATAATCCCCTAACGTATGTGCTCACCACCGCAAAGTTAAATGCAGCCACACAGAGGTGGGTAGCAGAACTAGCTGATTTCCAGTTTGTGATTAAGTATCGCCCTGGAAAAGCAAACAGAGATGCAGACGGACTTTCACGTATGCCCCTAGATATGGAGCAGTACATGAACAAATGTACACAGAATGTTGATCCTGATGTGATGAATTGTGTGACACAGGCAGTCAAGGTGAAGTCACAAGAAAATGAACCATGGCTCTGCCCAGTCACCATTTCTACTCTCATCAGTGAAGCAGACCAAGAAGCCAGCTCTATAGCTGAAATATCAAAGACTGATATAAAAAGAGCTCAAGAAGAAGACTCCGTGATTGGAGAGGTGTTGCGCTATGTGTTGTCAAAACAATGGCCAAGAAGTGTAAAGCAGCACAACAGTAAAATTGCAGCTCTAGTCAGGCAAAAACACAAGCTGTACTTGGAAGATGATGGACTGCTTTACAGGAGAACAGCGACACATGACCAGCTACTCCTACCCCAGAAGTTTCACAAACTCGTGTTCAAAGAGCTCCATGAAAACATGGGTCATTTAGGGGTAGAGAGAGTGATGAACTTGATAAGAGAGCGTTTTTATTGGGCTCATATGCAAAGAGATGTGGAGCACTACATCACGAGAGTTTGCAGTTGTTTGAAGAACAAACGTCCCAATAAGATAACAAGGGCACCACTGACTAACATTGTCACCACGTACCCATTTGAATTAGTGTCAGTGGATTTCCTGCATTTGGAGAAGTGCAAAGGAGGATATGAGTATATCCTGGTTGTAATGGACCATTTTACTCGTTTTGCCCAGGCTTACCCATGTCGTAACAAAGCTGCCCACACCGCTGCTGAGAAGATCTTTGGAGATTTTGCCCTCAAGTTTGGTTTCCCCACACGACTCCATCATGATCAGGGAAGAGAGTTCCAAAATAAATTTTTTGCAAAACTCCAAGAGTACAGTGGTGTGCAGGGGTCCCGAACAACGCCCTACCATCCCCAAGGGAATGGGCAGGTGGAACGATTTAATCGTACACTGTTGGCAATGCTCAGAAATTTGCCCGAAGCAGCTAAGGAAGACTGGAAGTCTTCTCTGGCAAAAGTGGTTCATGCTTATAATTGTACGCGTAGTGAAGGTACAGGGTACGCACCATATTTTCTGTTGTTTGGTCGTAGTCCAAAGTTGCCTATTGATCTAATGTTTGGCCTCACAACAAGAGAGCAGAGTGTTTCTCAGCAAGACTATGCTGAAAAGTGGAGAGCTACAATGACTGAAGCTTACAAACTCGCTTCTAAAACAGCAAACAAAGAAGGGATGAGAAGTAAAGCACTTTATGATAAAAAGGTTCACGTGCTGAATTACTCCCTGGATCCAGAGTATTGGTTCGAAACTTGACCGAAAAAGGTGGGCCAGGAAAATTAAGATCATACTGGGAAGACAAGGTGTATGTCGTGACCCAAAAGAAGTACCCAGACAGTCCAGTATATGAAATCAGACCTGAAACTGGCAAGGGACACACTCGGGTCATGCACAGAAACCTTTTGTTACCATGTGACTTTCTTCCCATGGAAACAGTGAAACATGCCTCTAAGAAAATGAGAGAAAGAGACTCTAAAAGACAAAGGCATGTGGACAGACAAAGCAACACGGATGATGAAGATGAAGAGGGTTGGAATGCCATAATCAGATTACGAGCTGGGAAGGATCAAGAGCAGCGTCCACTGAGAGCTGATGCACCGGAGTTCTACCCGCATGATGACACTGCTCCGGAGGATGAGGACCAGGACCCAGATGACGTCACGCAGGTGCAGCTGGCACCAGAGGTCGACGATCCGGTGGTTCCAGATCCAGCTGAGGCAGACGAGGACCAGAGTGATGAGGTGTCGGAGTCCAGTTCCAGTGACCAGGAGGGACCTGACGAGATTCCTGCTAAAACGTATCCTTCAAGAATAAGAAAACAGCCATTGAGACTGACTTATGATAAGTTAGGCCAACCTAGCACTTCATTGCACTTCATCTTTTTTTTTTTCTCTCGCCTATTGTGTCATATCATTTCTTTTCTTTTTTTTCTTTTCTTCTTTATGACTGGCGCCTAGCGGCTGCCCCGGCCTTGGATGCGCTCTGCAGAGCGTGCCCAAATGCCAAGTCACGTTTCGTTACCTTGTATTCATACATGTGTAATGACAATAAAGTTGAATCTCATCTCATCTCATCTCATCTGTCTAGAACAAAGGTGTAGAAGCTAAAGATAACCATTGGTCAGACATAAATGTCTTGAAAAGTAACTTGGCAGTTACTGTGATGGTTGATAAAAAAATTGAAAAAAGAACAAAAAAATTTAAAAACACAAAAGAGACTTGCAGTGTGTTACTAAGGCACAGGCACCACACAAAGGTTTATTTGGTAGGCTATGACTAGATTGAGTATCCTTACTCTCAGGAAAGATGCAGATACCCACCATGATGGATGGAGCGGTTGAAGGTTATCGTGCACAAAGACCTCTTCTGCAAATGTATTGCATGGAATAGGAGATACATGCTGTACTATGGACAATTACCAGTGGCATCTTTATAGACTTTAATGAACTCTGACTCCTGTGTAGTGATACCCTACTTAACATGTAATGCATGATTACCAAATGTGAACTGACAGAAGAAAAGAGAAAAAAACTACTGTTTTCAGAAAGGTGTAATGTCGGGACGACATTAACTTTTTGAGGGGTGAGTGTAGGAAAACGTTAATTTTGGATAACCTCTAGTGAACCCTCAGAAACAGTGTGGATTAGATGCTAATGGCAAATGTGAAGATTCTTAATAAATGTACCTAAGAGACTATAATTTAATGATTAATAGTAAATGGGAGCATTTATAGGGAATGTATTAAAGGACTGAATATGCACTGTCTAGATATGAGCTGTCAATGGAAGTAGTAGCGTTTCTACGCCAGAGGTGGCGCTCAGTAATGTTAAGACACTGTGTAGTGTTAGAGAACACCATAGAAGAAGAGTATAGGCGCTCTAGTGAGTGTGTTCCAGAGAACGTTCGAGAGAGAAGTCGACATAGAGTGTAGACGGAGTGTTGAGACAAGATGGTGTATAGCGATGTGCTGTAAGTGATGTGCCGTGCCGTGTGAGCTGGAAAAGTGAATAAACAGTCGCTGCAAAGTCTAACAGCTTGGCTCAAATCATCCTTCCTCCTCTTCGCCCCTCCTGGGTGTAACATCTGAAACCTGGCTTAATGAAGAGCAGGCTCCCCTGATGGCAATAGAGGGATATCAGATGTTTCATATTCGTTCGTCGGCCTCCGTCGGTCTATGATGACCATGGAAGAGAATCCTAAACGTCTACTCTGCTGGAACAGCACCGCCTGTGGCTGAACAGGCCGATGCGCGAATGACAGTCCCTGTCACACAGGTCACACTTGTGGGTGGTCTCCGTGCTGCTGGGTCTGTGGCGGTTCTTCCTGCGGGTCCTTTTTTCATCTGCTGCAGCAGTCAGTCTCTCTTCACCCGCCTTGAGCTGTCTGGTCAGGGTGCCTCTCCATTTGGAGCGGTCCGTTGCAAGGTCCTCCCAGCGCTCTGTGTTGATATCCAGGGCCTTCGTGTCTCTCTTGCAGAAAAAAGGGTGGTGGTGTTGCACTGTATACTGATGACCTGTATAGGTGTAAGCTTGTAAATGGAATGTCCTTTGCACTACCAGGGATTTTGGAATGTGTTACTGTTGAGATTGACCAAGATAAAACAAAAAATCTAATTATAAGTTGTATATATAGAACGCCAGGAACTTGCATTGAGACATTCAGAGATAAGCTAGTCGAGCTGTACAATAATATTACTAGTAAGAAAATGGTAGTAATTTGTGGAGATTTCAATATTGATTTACTAAATCCACATCAACAAAATGTAATTACAGAGTTCATGAACTCTATGTACAGCATGAGTCTATATCCCACAATAACACATCCCAGTAGAATCACAGTTCACACTGCTACACTTATTGACAACCTGTTTGTTAATATTATTGATAAGAAAATAGAAAGTGGATTATTGATAAATGATATAAGTGACCACTTGCCAACCTTTGCACTTATCCATGGCCACACGGGGGCCAATACAGAAATTTTTTTTAAAATCGTTCAGATACAAATCACCAAATGCAATCAGTTCTTTTAAAGAGGACTTGCTGAAGCAAGACTGGACAGAGGTCTATGTATCAGATGTAAATGAAGCCTATGACACATTTATAAACATTGTAACCACTCTTTATGAAAAAAACTGTCCATTAGTAAAAAAAAAAAAAGCTTAAACATAAATTTGCCGATAAGCCATGGTTAACCAAAGGATTACAAAAGGCGTGTAAAAAGAAAAATTTATTATATAAAGCTTTCCTAAAGAAAATGACAAAAGAAGCAGAGCAGCGGTATAAAACATACAAAAATAAGTTAACATATATAATAAGATGTAGTAAGAGAGACTATTACAGTAAAGAACTGGAGAAAAACAGAGACAATATTAAAAATACATGGACAATACTTAACAGTATTCTTGGAAATAAAAGCAGAAACACAAGCTACCCAACCGATTTTCCAAAAAATAAAACGACTCAGAGTGTAAATGCAGCTTCCCCTGCAGATGAATTTAATAACTTTTTTGTTAACATTGGTCCTAATTTGGCTCGAGAAATACCCATTACGGCGCCTACAGATGATACAATAAGCAATAACACTGCTATAAGACACCATTTTCATAAAGAACACAGACGAGAGAGAGGTCATTGAAATTGTTAAATCGTTTAAAAGTAAAACATCTACGGACTGTGATGGTATTGACATGCTCTTAGTCAAAACTATTATTGAATGCTTAGTGAAACCACTGACATATATCTGTAACCTGTCTCTCCAAACAGGTATATTTCCCAATGCAATGAAAATAGCTAAAGTAATTCCGATATACAAGACGGGTGACAGAGGGGAATTCTCAAACTATAGACCAATTTCACTATTGCCGCAATTTTCTAAGATACTTGAAAAAATATTCTATGAGAGAATTGACAACTTCATACTGAAGAATAATTTATTGTGTGAGCAGCAATATGGGTTCAGACACAAGAGGACAACTGCATTTGCTCTAATGGAATTTATAGAAAAAATATCAACTGCCATTGAAAATAAAGAGTATTCAGTTGGGGTATTCCTGGATCTTAAAAAAGCATTTGATACAGTGGATCATAATTTATTATTAAAGAAACTACAAAATTGTGGTATTAGAGGGGTAGCATTGTCCTGGTTAAGTAGTTACTTAAAGAATAGATATCAGTATGTATGTGTTGGTAACAAAAACTCACAGTTACTGAAGGTTACTTGTGGAGTCCCACAGGGTTCAGTTTTGGGGCCATTATTATTCAATATGTATATAAATGATATATGTAAAGTTTCAGAAAAAAATGGACTTAATATTGTTTGCCGATGACACTAATCTATTATGCAGTGGAAGCAATTTGGAACAACTTCTGGATACACTCGAAAAGGAATTAGGAAAGCTTAAACTGTGGTTTGATTCAAACAAATTAACGCTCAATTTAAGTAAGACAAAATTTATAGTCTTTAACAACCATCACAACAACTCAGTATCTAAACTCAGTGTAAATGGTGTAGAGATTGAAAGGGTATCTGAAACTAAATTTCTTGGAGTAATAATTGATAATAAACTGTGTTGGAAGTCACATATTAATTATATTAAAGGTAAAATATCCAAATCAATTGCAATATTACACAGAGTGAAATATTTGCTGAATCAACCCACACTATATACCTTGTATCATTCATTAATACTCCCATACATGACATATTGTAATGAAGTATGGGAAAATACATATAAAACAAACATATATCCACTCTTTATGCTTCAGAAGAGAGCTATTAGAATAATAAACAAAGCAGCTTACAGGGAACCAACAAACCCACTTTTTCTTAAATTAAAAGCTCTCAAGTTGAAAGATCTGGTTGACTTTAAAACTGCAATAATAATGTTTAAAGTGAAGAATCTATCACTGCCCACAAATATCCAAAAGTTGTTCCAAATAAGGGAGAAACAATATCATTTTAGAGGAACATGTATATTTCAAAAACCTTCAGTGAGAACAACCACCAAGCAACACTGTGTTTCAGTGCAAGGAGTCAGATTATGGAACGATTTTGGACCTGAATTAAAATCATGTACAACGCTTGGACAATTTAAACAAAAACTAAAGGAAGAAATACTCCAAACATATATACAAGATGACATGTAAAATCACATAAGGATTGTCATATCCAGCCTGTGTTGTGTTGTAGCTTAGTTTTTTTTTCTGTCACATTTTGTCTTAGCTTCATTTTTGATTTGTAATCGCTCTTGTCTTGTTTTTTTTTTTCTTTGGAATTCTTGGATGGAATATGGGTGGGCAATATAAGCTGCGGCTTCAGCCATCACCCATTTCGGATAACTTATGTTGAATTGTATAATCAGAGGAGTTATTGTCTAATTTGACCTTGTTGGATTTTCTTTCCCCCTTTGTTATACTATTCAGTTTCTTTTAACCTGTACTATCCAAAATAAATAAAGATTCATTCATTCATTCATTCATTCATTCATTCATTCATTCATTCATTCATATTCACACAATCAAATACATCTCAGTTCAGTCCCTTTTATATTAAGTGGAAATTGTGCTACTCTGGTTCTGACACTTTTACCTATAAAAGCAAAGGATTTCAGTGCTTTCCACAGTGGCGACTTCCTTTGTTGAGCGGCTGATTCCCTCCTCCCTAGACGAACAACAGAAATGGATGATGGTTAGTTTCAAGCAAGTTCAACACTTATACAGGCACATCTCAAAAATTAGAATATCATGAAAAAGTTAAATATTTTTGTCACTCATTTCAGAAAGTGAAATCCATATATAGATTCATTACAGGGACAGTGATATATTGAGAGTGTTTATTTTAATATTGATGATTATGGCTACAGCCCATATTAACCAACACCTCAGCGGCCAACATTTCTATTTAAAAAATATTTTTTAAAGTTTATGTAATATTCTAATTTTTTGCCAAATTGAATTTGGGGTTTTCAGGGGCTGGAATGTGAATTAATGAATGAATCTTATTTCGGATTGATTAAAGGTAAAGATTAAAAGAAAATAGAATAATATAACAAAGGGGAAAAAAATCTAACAAGGTCAAATTAAACAATAACTCCCCTGATTATACAGTTCAACATAGGTTATCTGAAATGGGTGATGGCTGAAGCTGCAGCTTATACTGCCCACCATATTCCATCCAAGAATTCAAAAGAAAAACAAAACAGGAGGGATTACAATTTGAATGTAACAATAAAGTACTTCGTTGTTGTATTTAACCACAATTTTCATGTAGCTGCGCTTCACTAGATTTTACAAGGGCTGGGTTACATTTAAAATCATCTGCTTTTACTGTGGCTTCAGCAATCAGAATGAATTAATACATTCACTTGAATGGAATCTAGTACTTTAACTGATGGTGTGCATCACCGAGTATGGAGTCACTCAGTCAAAAGAAGAAGTTTTTATCAATAAAAGTTTGTCTTGTCTGTAAAAGTGTCTCTTCTTGCCCTGGCTTCATGTGTAGGCGGTGTTTTGTACTAGCATTGCTAAAATAAAAAGAAGCACTACAATGGGTCTCAAACATTTGTAATGTGTCCTGTTACTGCATGAGTTTATTGATGATAGACTATAAACTACACATATAAAGTAACTTATATTGACGACTGAACATCTCACATTCGCCAAAACGTACAGTTATGAACATAACTCACAAAGGATCATACAAGTGATCTGACAAAAAAATAAATACATTAACTGTCACGACTCGCTGCTCATCAGCGGCTTCAGCTGCGCACACACCTGCGCCTCGTCAGCTGCGGGCTATTTAGCCCACTCGGCCCAGTGCTGCGGTCTGGAGCCGTCTGTTCGCATCGGCACTTTGTAGCTCGTGTATCAACCTCTGATCACCAGCAAGACTTCAACCACGCGTAAGCATTCCTTACCTTTCTCCAAGTTCTTCACCCCTGTGCACAGGTGGATTCTTCGGCGGCGGATTTCCCCGTCATCGCCAACCAATTCCCACCATCAGCGCAGACTCTGCAGGACGCTGTCTTCCGGGCTTCTCCCTTGCCAACGCCAGCCACCTGTATCCACAAGTAAGCATCACACAACTCATTATCCCTGTCCAGGTGTGGTGCCCTTTACCCCTTGTCCTCTGCTCTCTCTCCATAGGGTTGTCCGGCTGTACGGCGCGCTGCTCTGCTTCCTGCGCATTGGCGTTCACCCTCAACACATACACATACCGCACACATCCATTCAGACACACCTGCTTGTTGAATAAAGCTGTTAAATCTATCCTGAGTCTGCGTGCGTGTCTCCTGGGCCAGACATTATGTCAGTACGGCTCCAGCAGAGCGGCTCAGCAGACAGCGGGCTCGCACGCCGTCTTTCCACCCTCGAGGCTCGGGTAGATTTAATAGCCCATCAACAGCAGGTGATTTTGAACCAATTGGTTAATATTACTCACCGGTTAGACCGCCTGGACCCCCAGCAGGCGTTCCCCTCGGCTCACCGGGGGGGGGGGGGGTGGCTCCTGCCGCTCCGGTGCCCGGCCAGTCTGCCATGGGGACGCCCACTCGACTCACACCAATCCCAACCCCCGCTCGCTTTAGCGGGAAGCTCGGCGGAGCGCGGGGGTTCATTATGCAGTGTGAGTCGGTGTTTCTGCGCGTTCCCGGGGATTTTCCCTCGGACCACAGCTGAATTGGCTACATCGGTAATCTTCTGGAGGGGCGAGCGCTAACTTGGGCTTACGCCGTTATGGCGAAGCCCAGTTACGCAAACCTCTCCTATAGCCAGTTCGTGCAGAGCTTTCTGGAGGTCTTTGATCATTCCCGGCACGATAGCGTCCTCACTGACCGGCTCCTTGGTCTCCAACAGGGAAGCCGGTCAGCTGCGGATTATGCTATCGACTTCCGGGTCGCAGCGGAGGAAGTTGGCTGGGGTGAGGCCGCACTCTGTGGCATCTTCCTCTGCAGCTTCTGCTCAGGTCTGAGGGATGAGCTGGCCGGTTGAGATCTTCTGGAGACGCTTGCGGAGCTGATCTCCACAACCATTAGTTTAGACAACAGGCTGCGTGAACGGTCCACCGAGCGGAAGTCTAGCAGCCGCTCACGTGGAGGCTCTGTCCGCACGCCTCAAGACCGCCCCCTGGCGTTACCTCCACCGGAGTCTTCTGAGGACTCGGAGGTGATGGTGGTTGGTTGGTCAAAGCTCCCCCTACCGGAGAAACAGCGCCGCCGGAAGTTGGGCCTCTGCATGTACTGCGGAGGAGATCAACACACCGTGGAGCATTGCCCGGAGAAGCCAAACGGGGAGGTCCGCGAGTCACTGTAGGGGGCCTCGCAGGCTCTAACCGGTCAAATCCCCTCACAAGTTTATCCTTGCCCATCCGATTCTGTCACAATGCCACGGGGCATCTCACACACGCACTGGTGGACTCAGGAGCAGAGCAGAGCTTCATTTCAAAGAGCCTGGCAACCCAAATGGGCATTCCCTGCCACCCTCTGGCCGCTCCTCTCAGCCTGATCACCCTTTCCCGTGCGCCCCTCAGACAAGTGACTCATCGCACGCAACCAGTCCCTGTCATTATCTCTGGTAACCACCGAGAGGATCTCACCCTGTACGTCCTGTCCTCCTCTGTGACGCCTGTCATCCTTGGGTACCCCTGGTTGCGTCTGCACAACCCCGTGCTGGATTGGCAGACGGGAAGAGTCGCCTCCTGGAGTTCTTTCTGCATAGGCACTTGTTTACAATCTGCAGCCTGCGCCCCATCTTCTCCTCCCCCTGTTAAAGACGCCGCACCTCCGGATCTCACTCTGGTGCCCTCGGAGTTCCATGACCTGGGCCTCGTATTCAGCAAGTCCAGGGCGATGTCTCTTCCTCCTCACCAGCGCTGCGACTGCGCCATCAACCTCCGCCCGGGGGCGCCCCTGCCTTCCGGACGCCTCTACAGCTTGTCAGCGCCGGAGCGGGAAGCGATGGATAGTTATATCAAGGAGTCACTCAACGCAGGAATCATCCGTCCCTCCTCGTCTCTGCTCGGCGCAGGGTTCTTCTTCGTGTCAAAGAAGGATGGGTCACTCCGCCCATGTATCGACTTCCGGGCCTTGAATGACATCACGGAGAAGGACCGTTACACCCTGCCACTGATGGACACTGCCTTCCACTCCCTGCAGGGGGCGACCTGGTTCACCAAATTGGATCTTCGCAGTGCATACAATCTCGTCCGGATCAGGGAGGGGGATGAGTGGAAGACAGCCTTTAGAACGCCTAGTGGGCATTTCGAGTACCTGGTGATGCCCTTTGGACTGACCAACGCCCCTGCTGTATTTCAACGCCTAATCAATGACGTCCTGCGTGATTTCCTCGGCCTCTTCGTTTTCGTGTACCTGGATGACATCCTCATCTTCTCCAGGTCATGGGAGGAACATCAGGTGCATGTGAGGCGGGTCTTGCAGCGGCTGCTGGAAAACAGGTTGTACGTCAAAGCCGAGAAGTGTGAGTTTTACGCCAAGACCACCTCCTTCTTAGGGTTTGTTATCTCACACAACCAGGTCCTACATGACCCCGCGAAGGTTAAAGCGATGGTTGAATGGCCCACGCCGGCCTCCAGGAAGCAGGTCCAGCAATTTATTGGGTTTGCCAATTTCCACCGCCGTTTTGTGCCTAACTTCGGTGCCATCATTGCCCCGCTGACCCGTCTCACTTCCCCCAAGAACACCTTCCACTGGACCGAAGAGGTCGCTGCGGCGTTCCAGGCAGTGAAGACGGAGTTCTCCTCCTCCCGGGTCCTGACCCAGGTCGACCCCGCTCTGCAGTGCCTGGTGGAAGTCGACGCGTCTGATACGGGAGTGGGGGTGGTGCTATTCCAGCGATCACCCACCGATGGGGTCAAGCGACCCTGCGTCTTCTTCTCACGGCGTTTGTCCCCGGCCGAGCGGAATTACGACGTCGGGGACAGGGAGCTTCTCGCCATCAAACTCGCCCTGCAGGAGTGGCGCCACTGGCTGGAGGGGGCTGCATTACCATTCGTGGTGCTGACGGACTATAAGAACTTGGAGTATCTTCAATCTGCTAGACGTCTGAATGCCCGCCAGGCGCGCTGGTCCTTATTCTTCGCCCGGTTCCGCTTCACCATTACCTATCACCCTGGCTCTAAGAACGGCCTACCCGATGCCCTCTCCAGGCAGTTTGCCCCTGAGACGTCAGAGGAGCCGGGCCATACCATCCTGCCCAGCTCGTGTGTGCTAGGGGCAATTTCCTGGACCATCAGGGACAAGATCCGGAGGGCGCAGGAGACCGAACCGGATCCTGGTGGCGGACCGGAGGGAAGGTTGTTCGTTCCATCTTCTGTCCGGGGGGAGGTCATCCATTGGGTTCACACCTCCAGACTCGCCTGTCACCCTGGTGTATCCCGGCTAGTGGATCTCCTCCAGCGTTCCTTCTGGTGGCCAGGTCTGCAGAAGGATGCCGCCAGCTACGTCCGGGCGTGCCCTGTGTGTGCCACCGCCAAGTCAGGAAATTCTCCCCCCGCGGGTCTGCTCCAGCCTCTGCCGACCCCTGGCAGGCCCTGGTCCCACATAGCCCTCGACTTCGTCACCGGTCTCCCGACCTCTAACACCTATGACGCCGTCTTGACCATCGTGGATCAATTCTCCAAGGCCGCCCACTTCGTACCACTTCGGGGTCTTCCAATGGCGTGGGAGACAGCGGACCTTCTGGTTCAGCACGTGATCAGGCTGCACGGGATACCAGTGGACATCGTCTCAGATCGGGGGCCCCAGTTTGTCTCAGAGGTGTGGAAGTGTTTCTGCAACGCCCTGGGGGCCACAGTTAGCCTCTCCTCCGGTCACCACCCGCAATCCAATGGGCAGTGCGAACGGGCCAACCAGGAGCTGGAAGCTGCCCTGCGCTGCATCACTTCCTCCAACCCATCCTCCTGGAGCACGCACCTGGCTTGGGTAGAGTACGCCCACAACACGGCTCGGTCTTCCGCCACAGGGATGTCCCCCTTCAAGGCATCCTTGGGTTATGATCCACCTTTGTTCCTGGAGCAGGAGGCGGAGCTGGCGGTCCCTTCCATCCAAGCGCACCTGAGACAGTGTCGGGCCCTGCGGACCAAGACGTGCGACGCGCTCTTACGCACGGCGGCGCGCAACAGCACCATGGCGAATCGCCACAGGAGGCCGGCTCCTGCCTACCAGGTGGGTCAACAGGTCTGGTTGGCCGCTCAAGATATCCACCTTAAGGCTGAAAGGAGGAAGTTGGCCCCACGCTTCATTGGCCCCTATATCATTTCTAAAATTGTTAACCCGGTGGCTGTGTGTCTGGCCCTCCCCCCCTCCCTCCACATTTGTCCCACCTTCCATGTGTCCAAAATTAAGCCCTATGTCTCCGATCCTCTCTGCCCGCAGCGCTGCCCACGCCTATGATGATCGACGGCGACCTGGCCTGGAGAGTCGCCTCCATCATGGACTCCCGGCGCCGAGGTCGCGGGCTGCAGTACTTGGTGGACTGGGAGGGATTTGGTCCTGAGTGGAGGTCCTGGGTGCACTCTTCTTTGGTGTTGGACAGGAGTCTCATCACGGAGTTCCACCGGGCGCATCCGGACAAACCAGCACCAGGAGGCGCTGCTGGGGAGGGAGTACTGTCACGACTCGCCGCTCATCAGCGGCTTCAGCTGCGCGCACACCTGCGCCTCGTCAGCTGCGGGCTATTTAGCCCACTCGGCCCAGTGCTGCGGTCTGGAGCCGTCTGTTCGCATCGGCACTTTGTAGCTCGTGTATCAACCTCTGATCACCAGCAAGACTTCAACCACGCGTAAGCATTCCTTACCTTTCTCCAAGTTCTTCACCCCTGTGCACAGGTGGATTCTTCGGCGGCGAATTTCCCCGTCATTGCCAACCAATTCCCACCATCAGAGCAGACTCTGCAGGACGCTGTCTTCCGGGCTTCTCACTTGCCAACGCCAGCCACCTGTATCCACAAGTAAGCATCACACAACTCATTATCCCTGTCCAGGTGTGGTGCCCTTTACCCCTTGTCCTCTGCTCTCTCTCCATAGGGTTGTCCGGCTGTACGGCGCGCTGCTCTGCTTCCTGCGCATCGGCGTTCACCCTCAACACATACACATACCGCACACATCCATTCAGACACACCTGCTTGTTGAATAAAGCTGTTAAATCTATCCTGAGTCTGTGTGCGTGTCTCCTGGGCCAGACATTATGTCATTAACAAGCGGTTTATTTTACAGTTGATGTGCCATATTCACACAATCAAATAAATCTCAGTTCAGTCCCTTTTATATTAAGTGGAAATTGTGCTTTTGACACTTTACCTATTTATTTAGCGAATGCAAAGTCCTTAAGCCAAGCAGTTGCCTCCTGGTTTGCTGTATGGAGGGTGTGTAATCCTCCTTCCAGTCTTTGGAGCGGGCAAGCCTCTATGATGTGTTCCATTGTTTGCTCCTCTCCACATGCGCACAGTGGGCTAGGGCTACTGCCCCATCTGTAAAGGCTGGCCAAGCAGGGGCCATGTCCAGTCCTGAAGCGATTGAGTGTAGACCACTGTCTCCTTGGGAGGTTGGTGCCCGGGACCTGTTGGTTGGGGTTTATCACCAGCTGTTTGTTTGGGACCTCCTTGGTCTCCCATTCCTCTTGCCAAGCTGTCTGGATGGTAAAGTCAGCTGGGGAAGGGTTTTTCCAAATCGGCCGTCTGGATGAAAGTCGGGCAGTGGGTGGAGTGTAGATATCTACATGGATTGGTAAGTGAGGAGAATCTTTAACTTTTTGGAGCATCCTTTGAGTTAATGCTGCTCGCCGGATGTGTGGAGGGGCTATGTTTGACAGTACAGAGAGCCAGGGGAGTGGTGTTGAGCGGATTGTTCCAGTTATAGTTCTCATGGTTGTGTTGAGCTGGGTGTCTACATGGTGTGTGTAAGATGACCTGGACCAGACAGGGGCACAATATTCTGCTACAGAGTATGAAAGGGCCAGTGCTGAGGTGCGCAGGGTGGAGACTGCCGCCCCCCATTTTGCACCAGCGAGCTTGCAGAGCAGGTTGTTTCGTACTTTCACCTTAGCAGCCGTCCCCTTTAGATGTTCCTTGAAGGATAAGGTCCTATCAAGGGTCACTCCAAGATAAGTTGGATTTGGGGCATGCTTAAGCTTGAGTCCGCTCAGGTGGATGTTTAGTTCTCTAGCAGCTTTTGCATTGTGGAGATGGAATACACTGGAGACGGTTTTTGCTGGGCTTGGTTTTAGGCGCCAGATTTTGCAGAACTGGTCCAGTTTGGCAAGATCTTCCGTGAGCACCCGTTCCAGTGGTTCAAAGTCTGGTGCTTGGAATGCCAAACAGATGTCGTCTGCATAGGTGAATTTGCGGGATTTTGTAGTAGGCAGGTCGTTTATGTAGAGGTTGAACAGAGTTGGAGCTAGAACTGAGCCTTGTGGGAGTCCGTTTTTCTGCATTCTCCATGCACTTGTCTTCTGACTGAGGTGGACTCTGAACCTTCGGTTGGTCAGCAGGGTTTTTATAATTGCTGTTGCCCAAGCAGGGATCGCCTTTATAAGTTTCAGGATGAGGCCTTTGTGCCAGACCTTTGTGCCTCCTCATTCTTGATGATTTTCCACACAGCCAACACCGGCCCCTGCTTGTACACATTGGCCTACAACTTCCAGTCATATACAGCCCAAGGAAGATGCGCTGGAACTTCCGCAAAGCCAACTGGAAGAAATTCAGTGAAACTCTGGACCGGAGCGTTGTTACCATCCCACTCCACACCATCACTGTAGATGAAGCATACAACCGCTTCTGCAGCGCAATCTTCAAGGCTGCCCATACTGCAATCCCACGAGGCTACCGACCCCTCTATGTCCCATGTTTGGACGGAGAAAGTGCTGCCCTCCTACAATCCTATCAAACATCAGGGGACCCAGAGATAGCAGACCATCTCATTGAATCGCTAAATACAGCTCGGCGAAAGAAATGGGAGGAGACAGTTGCTGACCGGAGCTTTACCCACTCTAGCAGGAAATGTTGGAGCCTCATCCGTCGCCTAGGAGCTGCACAGAAGCCCCCTAGCCAAAGCCGAGCATCCGTCACACCCAACCAAGTTGCATCCCACCTACTGACTATCGCCAAAGCACCCCAAGACAAAGACACCAAAAGAGCAGTTACAACTGAGCTAAAAAAACACCAAAAAATGCCTGTAGAGGAAACGAACCCTGAACCCTTCGAGGCTGCTGAACTGGAGAAAGTCCTACAGAGCCTGAAATGTGGAAAGGCAGCAGGATACGATAACATCTTCCCAGAATTCATGAAAAATCTTGGCCCCCGAGCCCTAACCTGGTTGACACAATTCTACACAAGGATCACACAAACAAACTCGATCCCAAAGAAATGGCGGACAGCAAAGGTCATTGCCATCCCAAAACCTGGCAAAGACCACAAATTACCAGCAAGCTACCGCCCAATCTCCCTACTCAGCGTTCCTTACAAAATCATGGAGCGCCTAATTCTGCAACGCATTTCCCCAGAGGTAGAGGATATTCTAAGTGTGGATCAAGCAGGTTTCCGCAAGGACCGCAGTACAGGAGAACAAGTACTGGCCCTAACCACCTTCATCGAAAATGGCTTCGAGAGCAGACTGAAGACAGGGGCTGTGTTTCTCGACCTTACAGCCGCCTATGATACGGTCTGGCACAAAGGCCTCCTCCTGAAACTTTACCTATAAAAGCAAAGGATTTCAGTACTTTCCACAGTGGCGAGGTAGGTTGTGGGGCGGCTGATTTCGTCTTGCCTAGACGAACGACAGAAATGGATGGTGGTTAGTTTCAAGCAAGTTCAACACTTATACAGGCACATCTCAAAAATTAGAATACCATGAAAAAATTCAATATTTTTTTCACTCATTTCAGAAAGTGAAACCCATATATAGATTCATTACAGGAACAGTGATATATTGAAAGTGTTTATTTTAATATTGATGACTACGGCTACAGCCCATATTAACCAACACCTCAACGGCCAACATTTATATTTAAAAACTATTTTTTAAAGTTAATTTTATGTAATATTCCAATTTTTTGCAAAATACAATTTGGGGTTTTCAGGGGCTGTAAGCCATAATCAGCAAAATTAAAATAAATAAACGCTTCAAATATATCACTGGCTGTGTAATGAATCTATATAATATACGGATTTCTCTTTCTGAAATGAGTGAGTGGTGGGATGTGACAAAAATGCTTCGTTTCCCTGACAAGCACTGCAGGATCCACAGAATAGGTGTGTGGGTCTATTCTGATGCTTTAGAAAATTATATGAATGACTTTATAAATCACTGGTTTGAAAAAGCAATTTGAATATGACGAGATTTCGGCTCCTGTGGTCCATTTCACCAGTATCACAATATAAACAGGGAGGCTATAACCCCTGGCATGTGGAAACACATTCTAGCATTAAATTGCACACAATTTAATGCGCAGGACCAAAGTGCAATACAAAACACAAACCAGGACTTTAACCAGGATTAACATATTTCATCGTTTTGCTCTCACAAGCGAATATTTAGGAGAAAACAAGCGCGATTCAGCAGTTGGTACTAGCTAGCTACAAAAAACGTTAGCTTAAAAACGTTAGCTTAAAAACGTTAGCCAACACAGAACAGCGCTGTATGGCTCAAAAAAAGTGAGCTTACCACCAACAGGATAAATAAGCAAACAGATGCACATTATTACAAATCACTCACCATCGATGGTTCTCTCACGTTCGTCTTCAGCTTGTCTATATAGTCCGGTTGTATGCTGGCCAGCCATCGGGTCCGTGTCACTCCTCACTGTGTAACTGCCACCAAGCAGAGAAAACTCCGCACCTCTTCGTTGGACCACAGTGTAGAGTTCCGCGAAACCTACAACACTGTCTGTATTAATATCGTATTTACTCCGTGACTGAGTTAGTCCGTGATTGCAAATGGCGGTCGTAAAGATTTCAACGAAGACGGGCGCTTTCGTGACGTTACGCCCTGACCAATCAGCGGCTAGCAGTCTACTGACGTCAAATCCCACCTCGCTTTTGCTCGCTTATACCCTGCCTCTTAAGCGGCACGAAAATAGTGTCGGTTAAACCGTGATGGAAATGGCGAGAAAGTGAATCGAGTAGAAACAAGTAAGGCCAAGGTGATACTAATGGAAATGGCCCAATAGAGAGCAAACATTAAAGGAGTGAAGCCAAGCATATTATTGGAGGTCCCCCAGCAGTCTAAATCTATTAGCAGCAGAACTAAGGGAGGGTTTAGAGACCCATGATCCCTCCCTAATCATAAGCTATATCAATAAGGAAGGTTTTTACCCTATTCTTAAAAACAGAGATCGAGTCTGACTCCCAAATCCAGATTGGTAACATGTTCCACAGGAAAGGAGCTTGATAGCTGAAGGCTCTGCCTCCCATTGTACTTTTGGAGATTCTAGGTATTACAAGTAATCCTGCATTTTGGGAGCGTAGTGCTCTGTTAGGATAATAGGGTAGTATCAGATCTTTTAAATAAAAAGGGGCGTGATTGATAAGAGCTTTGTAAGTGAGAAGAAGGATTTTAAACTTAATTCTAAACTCTATGGGAAGCCAATGAAGGGAGGCCAGAACCGGAGAGATATGATCTCTCTTTCTAGTACCTGTTAAAACTTGTGCAGCAGTATTTTGGATCAACTGAAGACTTTTTAAAGATATTTTAGGACAACCTGATAATAAAGAGTTACAATAATTTAATCTAGAGCTAACCAAAAGTGTGGATCAGTTTCTCAGCATCACTCTGAGACAAGATGCTCCTAATCTTGGCAATATTACGCAAATGATAGAAGGCAGTCTTAGAAACAAATTTAATATGTGAATTGAAAAACAGATCTTGATAAAAAATAACTCCAAGGTTCCTCACAGAACTATTCAGAGAAAGAGTAACCTCATCCAAACCAAGAGTTTGATTTGAAAAGGTATTTCTAAGGTTTTTTGGATCAACAAGAATGACTTCAGTCTTATCTGAGTTTAATAGCAGAAAATTACAAGTCATCCAAGCTTTGATTTCCTTAAGACAGGCGTCTAACTTGGCTAATTGATTGCTATCATCTGGCTTCACTGACAAGTATAATTGTGTGTCATCTACATAACAATGAAAATGTATACAGTGCTATCATCATGAAGTGCTTCAAGAGAGTGGTGCTGGCCCTCATTCAGGACAGCATACTGGATACCTTGGACCCCCTGCAGTATGCCTACTGGCCCAACAGGTCCACCTCAGATACCATTGCTGCAGTACTCCATTATTCTCTCTCCCACCTGGAAGATAAAGACTCCTACATCAGGATGCTCTTTGTCGACTATAGCTCCGCCTTCAACACAGTCATCCCTCACAAACTCACTGACAAACTGTCTTCACTTGGCCTGCATCCCACCCTCTGTGACTGGCTACTGGACTTTATGACAGGCAGGCCCCAGTCTGTCAGGATGAGTAACAGGACCTCAGCCAGCATCATTGCGAACACAGATGCCCCACAGGGTTGTGTTCTCAGCCCCATCCTCTACAGCCTCTTCACCCATGACTGTGTTGCCTCCCACAAGGATAATATCATCTTAAAGTTTGCGGATGACACATCCTACAGAAGGGAGGTGGCAAGCCTGGTGTCATAGCATGAGGACAACAACCTCACCCTCAACACGGACAAGACGAAGGAGATGATAGTAGGCATGAGGAAGGGGAGGAGGAGACCCCATCGACCACTGTTTATCTGGAAGCTTGAGATGGAGAGGGTGAGCAGCTTTAACTACCTGGGCATCCACATCAGCGAGGCCCTTATGTGGGCACATAACACCACAGAGCTGGTTAAGAGAGCTCAACAGCAGCTGTACTTTCTGAGAAGGCTGAAGAAGTTTGGCATGTCCCCCAAGATCCTCAACAATTTCTACAGCTGCATCATCGAGAGCATCTTGACCAACTGCATCACTGCGTGGTACGGCAGCACTACTGCCCTGGACCGCAAACGCCTGCAGAGAAAGGTAAAGACAGCGGAGAAGATCATCAGGACTCCACTCCCCTCTCTGCAGAGCTTCTACCACCACAGGGTCCAAAGGAGAGCTGCTGCCATCCTCCAGGACCCCACCCATCCCCAGCACAGAATGTTCACACTTCTACTCTCAGGCCGGAGGTACAGAAGTGTGAAATGCAGGACATCCAGACTAAAAAACTCTTTCTTTCCCGCTGCCATCAGACTCCTGAATAAATAACAAACTCCGGACACAGCTTTGCAAATAGGAATTCACACACTGGTTGCTAAATTTGCACATTGCTCACTTGCATAATGTATATAGTCTCACTCTGTCTCATGTCCATATCATCTCTGCTGTTTAAGTTATCATTGTACAGTCTACTGGGTATTATCATTACAGAGAAATTCTCACACTGGGTGCTAATGATGATCCTGAAGGACAAGCTGCTGCGCGCAGGGGTGGACCAGCACCTGTCATCATGGATCCTGGACTACCTCACGAACCGGCCTCAGTTTGTGAGAACCCGGGACTGTGTGTCCGACACGATCATCAGTAGCACGGGGGCCCCCCAGGGAACGGTGCTGGCTCCCTTCCTGTTCACTCTTTATACTGCGGACTTCTCACACAACACAACACACTGCCATCTACAGAAGTTCTCTGATGACTCTGCGATCGTTGGCCTCATCTCCAATGGAGATGAAGCTGAGTACAGAGGGCTTATCCAGGACTTCGTGGACTGGTGCCATCGGAACTGCCTCCAGATCAACGCGAGGAAAACTAAGGAGCTGGTGGTGGACTGCCGCAGGCATGGGCAGCCCCTCACAGTACCAGTAAATATACAGGGAACAGACATCGAGATGGTGACATCCTATAAGTACCTGGGTATTCATCTGAACAATAAACTAGACTGGTCACACAATACTGATGCACTCTACAAGAAGGGACAGCGCAGGCTGTTCCTGCTGAGGAGACTCAGGTCTTTTGGTGTACAAGGGGCGCTGCTGAAGTCATTCTATGACACGGTGGTGGCATCAGCCATCACTTTTGGAGTGGTCTGCTGGGGCAGTGGCATTACTGCAGCCGATAGGAAGAGACTGAACAAACTGATTAAGAAAGCTAGCTCTGTCCTGGGGCAGCGCCTTGATCCGATGGAGGAGATAGGAGAGAGAAGGACGGTGGCTAAACTGTCATCTCTGCTGGAGTCCGAGTTCCACCCTATGCAGGACATACTGAATGCACTGAGGAGCTCATTTAGCAGCAGACTACATCATCCCAGGTGCACAACCGAGAGGTTTCGTAGGTCCTTCCTACCAACGGCTGTCAGACTGTACAACCTAAGCAGGGCTGCTCGCAGAGATAGCAAAAAGACGTAACAAACTAATAGTTTTTTGAATGCAAAAGATGCAATAGACTTACACAATGGTCCTCTCCGGCATACAACTAGGAACATACCGGTCGCTATGGAGGGTGAGAATATGTATGGGCACATAATCATACCATGTAGGATAACTAAGTAGACGGTTATGCTGTTTCATTCCATCTAGCAACAATGCTCTGCACTGTGTGTGTTTATATATTTGCATATTTATTCCATCTAGCTACAATGCTCCGTACTGTGGGTGTTTATATATTTATATATCTACATATTATTCCATCTAGCTACATTGCTCCGCACTGTGTGTGTTTATATACTTGCATATTTATTCCACCTAGCTGCAATGCTCCGTACTGTGGGTGTTTATATATTTACATATTTATTCCATCTAGCTACAATGCTCTGCACTGTGTGTTCATATATTCATATATTTATTCCATCCAGCTACAATGCTCTGCACTGTGTGTCTGTGTGTGTGTGTATATATATATATTTTATAGTAATACGTACATATGTTTATTAGCTGCTCTTGCTTGCTTGTTTTTTTTTTCTTGCCTTCTGATTGTTGCTCTGAGTGTTGCTATCCCTGTGCTGTTGCAATCCTGGAATTTCCCCGTTGTGGGACTAATAAAGGCTTATCTTATCTTATCTTATCTTATCTTATCTTATCTTAATTTGTACATTGTTCATTTGCACACTGAACGTAGGCTTATGCCATCTCAGGCTCATATCATCTCTGATATTAATATACCATTGTCCATTATAGTCATCCAGTGAATTTTCAATTTTCATTCTTCTTGTTTCCTCTAGTTTAACTGCTTTAACTGTCCTAATTGCTTAGTGTGTGTTACTAGTATTCATTAGTATTGGTCCTTAGTATTGAGATATTTAAGGTGTCCTAATTGCCTAATGTGTGTTATTAGTGTGTGTTATTAGTATTCATTAGTATTAGGTGTTTTACTACCTTATTAGTATTGATGTGTATCTATTACCTTGGCATTCGTCCGGAGAGCAGAGTAAGAATTTCATTGCCCAGGAAATGTTGCATTTCTTAACTGTGCACATGATAATAAAGCCTTTGAATCTTGATTAAACATACTAATGAGTCCCTTTGCCGCAAAATGTATATCTAAATGTCAACAACAGTGATGTTCTGTGGCCTTAAACTTTTGGGGTATTGACTCAATGGCATTTTTTATGCACACTGGCCTGTAATAAGATGATAGATTTCATAGGATTTCATCATGTCTTCAAAGGTTATGCTATTGTGCATGTGTCAGGTCTATTAAATTCCACAACACTTCTCATCTCAACCAGTCAGTCAGAATAATTTGAGGCTTAGACACCCTGATGTTGTTTAAAAGTCAATATTTCCAAGCTTCTTAGCTGAAGGGAGTCAACGGCAAATTGGACAAGTTCTCTGCTTAATCAAATGCTTCAGCTGAGGGATGATACTACCCCTGCTGTGAGACCATCATGCCCATGACAAGGAGGCGGCAAGAAATATTCACAGGAACAGACCACGCTGCATTTACACTTGAGGACATCACTGAATCATGCAATTATGGTTTGGATGAGGAAAGTCGATAAGTCCCTGGTGGAGATGTGCAGAAATAGCTAAGGTCACACCTGTAATCATGTGGGAGCAACACAGTCCATTGACACAATGATGAGACTCCACAGTCAGTCAGGCAGGTATTGAGATGGGGATGATTGCTCCTTACTGGAAGATGGAGTCAGGCTGCCATGAATGCTGCTGCCTCCCAGATGGAGATATGCACCAGTAGTCGCATGCTTGCTCAGGTCAGGGTCTGACACATGCCTGCAGGGCTTGTCTCGGTGGATCAGATATACAAAGGCTGTTGTAAACACACAACCGTTAAAGGCAGAGACATGACTGAGGAGCGTCCTATTGTATTTGGAATTAGGAAAAAAGTGATAAGAGATAACCAACCTTGTAAGAGTTACCCCTCAAAAAAGAAAGTATTTTGAATAAAATTATCTGCAGTTTGGAGAACATAAAGAAAATGTCTGATGGCGACAGTAAAATAAACATCTGGAATGAGAACATTTCAGCTTATCTGGTTCTTACATTTTCCTGTCTGGCTAGCGTGTACAGTAATTGGCCAGAGTTTCCACTAGCTTCTTTCATTTCTGTTTTCATTTTGAAATTATTCCTTTAAGAGGAGCCTTTAAGAGGCAGTTCTCCTCACTGCTCTGTCTGATTGCATTAGACTCACAATGTGCCTGTGTCCTTGCATTACCTGCATTATTTGAACTTGCCTTGCCTGCCGTGTTTGACCTCTGCTTGCCCTAGACCCAGCTACCCACCTCACGCCTTGGATCTCTGTCTGTTTTCATCTGCTGTGCTCTGATTCCCTTGCCTGCTCTTGGACCTTGGACCTTGCCTTACGGACTTGGATTTGGATATTTCCCGGACTGTGCACTTCACCACTTCACCTCAAGTAAGTCGACTTACCACCATTGATATTCACTGCTTACTGCACATCTCCCCTTCACTCAGGCCTGGCCAGCCTGTCTCCAGCATCTCCCCACAGTTCCTCAGCACTCTCAGCACTGGCACCAGCTCCCCAGCTTGGAGGAACTTCACCCAGTCCCTGCTGATCTCCTCGGAAGTGCCTGTAAATATAATTCAGTATTTACGTCATATCATCACTCGTCCATTATCACTCACCCCTGTTTCTGCTCTCTCCTACAGGGTTGCCAGATCCTCACTATATTAATCATCATCATCAAATTGTTGCACAATTATTGTAATAAAGATTATTGTCACTTTACTCTCCATCTCCATCCGTGTTGCTTTTGGGTCTAAGCCTGCCATTCCTGTCAGTGTTCAGGTATCCAATAAGCCCTAACATCCAACCATTAACACACTCCTCTGATTTCTTTTCCAAATGCTCATGTCACTCCTGTAGCCAAGCTAGGAAGTTTTTTTTGTGCACATATCACTTTTTTTTCTTTTCTAGTTTGGGGGTATTGCATAAAAGAAGAATTAATAAAAGCCAGGATAAGTGAAAAATTGTGGCTTGACAAAGTCTGGACTGCACATCCTGGCTTAATCAGGTTCGCCATTGTCAAGCCAGGATGAGAAGGTTCAACTATTTCAAGCCAGGTGTAGATAGCTGGGATAAGTACACCTTCACAGCAAACTTAAATAAACCACACGATTGATCACAGAATTACTGCTCCTACTGCAGATAAGGACAGTGGACAAATGCTGTTTTCGAAATGCTCACTCCTTTCCCATATAGTGTACTATATAGTGAATCAGCTATTTTGTAGTGCTGTTCGAAATCTTAACTGAAATTTTAATTGACTTTATAGTACACTCAAAATATCCCACAATGTATTTTGAAAAGTAGTGTATATCGGATGGTCACTACATTAGACAATATATCCCATAATGCAATGTGCAGCTAAGGGAGCAGTGAGAGAAGAGCTTCACATCACAACATAAACTACCTTAAGGTATTTATATTTATTAATTCAGCAAAAACGATTTGATTTAATACATTTTTTTTCCACAATATTTTTTATTGAACCTTTTTTTTTACAAACATGGCACAAACAGTCAAACACTAACACTAAAGTAATTTAAAAATTAAAAAAAAACCCACTAACAACAACTAGAAAAAAAATGTACTAAAAACAACAACAACCATTAACAAAAGCAAATCAGCAACAATGCTTCTCTGTTTAGTCTAGGTAATCTATTACATAAGAATACATAATATACATTCACCAGTTTGGAATTTGCAAGGTCCACACATATCATTCACCTTCTTCTTCAGAAGTTATGTTTAATTTCTTTACATAATCAATGAAAGGTCTCCATAGATTCTCAAACACACCTTCCTTTGATTTCAGTATATATGTTATTCTTTCTAGTGGAAGGTTTGTTAACATTTGTCTTAACCACTGAGTCACATCTGGTCTATGAGTCTTTTTCCACAGAAGTGCAATACATTTTTTGGCATTAAGCAAACCGAGGTCTATGAATGCTCTTTCACTCTTATTAAAGTTATGTTTTTCTGGATACAGACCCAACAAAAACAGTTTAGGATTCAATGTGAATTGTTTTGAAATTATTTTTTCAATTGTTACCCTCACCTCTTCCCAAAACATTCTGATTTTTCTACATTCCCATAAACAGTGAAATAGAGTTCCTTTACTTTCCATACATTTTGTGCGTGTATCTGGTATGTTTTTGTTATATCTATTTAACTCCACTGGTGTAACATACATCCACATTAACCATTTAAAATGTATCAGTTTGAGACGTACATTTATTGATTTGGTTTGAGCTCCTGCACAAGCCATTTCCCATTGTTCCTCTGAAATTTCAATTTGCAGGTCTTCTTTCCAATAATTCAGTCTTTTCTGTGTTTTCACTTGAGAATAGTGTCAATGAGTTATAAAACTCTGAAATAATACCCTTTCTCTTACTATCTTTCGTCAAAATTTTTTCCAAGGATGAATAAGTAGATCATCGGTAGGTTTAGATCTTATTTATCTGATAGGTTCCAGTTTGTTCATGTAAATGATGAGTTTTCTCTCAGCTCAAAGCTTAGTCATGGAGTTCCACAGGGATTTGTGCTAGGCCCTACTCTTTTTAGTTTATATATGCTTCCGTTAGGCAACATTATTAGAAAGCACTGTATACATTTTCATTGTTATGCAGATGACACACAATTATACCTGTCAATGAAGCCAGATGATACTAATCAATTAGCCAAGTTAGAAGCTTGTCTTAAGGAAATCAAAGCTTGGATGACTTGTAATTTTCTGCTATTAAATTCAGATAAGACTGAAGTCATTCTTGTTGGTCCAAAAAACCTTAGAAATTCCTTTCCAAATCAAACTTTCAGTTTGGATGCAGCTACTCTTTCTCTTAATAGCTCTGTGAGGAACCTTGGAGTTATTTTTGATCAGGATTTGTCCTTCAATTCACATATTAAATTTGTTTCTAAGACTGCCTTCTATCATTTGCGTAATATTGCCAAGATTAGGAGCATCTTGTCTCAGAGTGATGCTGAGAAGCTGATCCACGCTTTTGTTAGCTCGAGATTAGATTATTGTAATTCTTTATTATCAGGCTGTCCTAAAACATCTTTAAAAAGTCTTCAGCTGATCCAAAATGCTGCAGCAAGAGTTTTAACAGGTACTAGAAAGAGAGATCATATCTCTCCGGTTCTGGCCTCCCTTCATTGGCTTCCCATAGAGTTTAGAATTAAGTTTAAAATCCTTCTTCTTACTTACAAAGCTCTAAACAATCAGGCTCCTTTTTATTTAAAAGATCTGATACTACCGTATCATCCTGGCTGGCGACTTTAATCAGTGCAATCTGAGCCACGATCTCCCCCGCTACAAACAGTTTATTAAATGCCCCACCAGAGGATTAAACACACTGGATCACTGTTACACCACAGTGAAAGACGCATATCGCGCTGTTCCTCGCGCTGCGCTGGGATTATCTGATCACGTGATGGTTCACCTCATTCCCACATACAGACAGAGATTGAAGCTCACTAAACCTGTTGTGAGCACTATGAAGATACGGACCAGTGATGCTGAGGAGAAGCTGGAAACGTGCATGGAAATATCTGACTGGGGCATGCTTAAAGGAGCCACGCATGATCTGGATGAGTACACGGACACTGTGAACTCATATATCCACTTTTGTGAAGAGAACATTCTTCCATCACGCACCAGGGTGAGTTACTCTAATGACAAACCCTGGTTCACAGCTAAGCTCAGACAGATCAGGAAGGAGAAGGAAGCAGCGCTGAAAAGTGGAGACAGGGACTGCTACAGGGAGGTTAAATACCGGTTTAACAGAGAGCTGAAGAGGGCTAAATCTCTATACTCAGAGAGACTCCAGCAGCAGTTCACTGCTAATGATTCGGCTTCCGTGTGGAGAGGACTGAGGCAAATCACCAACTATCGACCTAAGGCTCCTAAAGGTCAGGATGACAAAGCCCTTTGTCAGAGACTGTCCCAACACTATGCCCGTTTTGACACCTCGTCATCTGTGTCCAACTCCCCCCCTCCCTCCAGCTCCACAGCCTCCACATTCCCTACTTCATTTAAGGCACCCCCCCCTCCTCCCCCCCTCCCCTTATCAGTGAGCAGGATGTGCTCAAACAGTTCTCCAGACTGAACCCGCACAAGGCCCCCGGCCCAGACGGCGTGTCTCCCTCCACCCTGAGACTCTGTGCGAAACAGCTGGCTCCTGTATTCACAGACATTTTTAACACCTCCCTTAAGTTATGCCACGTGCCGTCCTGCCTCAAATCCTCCACCATCATCCCTGTCCCCAAGAAGCCACGGATCACTGGACTTAATGACTACAGACCTGTAGCGCTCACCTCTGTAGTCATGAAGTCCTTTGAGCGCCTGGTCCTGTCCCACCTCAAGTCCATCACCACCCCTCTCCTGGACCCGCTGCAGTTTGCCTACCGAGCCAACAGGTCTGTAGACGATGCAGTCAACCTGGCCCTCCACTCCATCCTGCAGCACCTGGACTCCCCGGGAACCTACGCCAGGATCCTGTTTGTGGACTTCAGCTCCGCATTCAACACCATCCGCCCCGCTCTGCTCCAGGACAAGCTGTCCCTGCTCAACGGGCCTGACTCCCTCTGCAGGTGGATCATCAACTTCCTGACGAACCGGAGGCAGCATGTGCGGCTGGGAAAGACTGTCTCAGACTATACTAGCATCAGCACCGGATCACCCCAGGGCTGTGTACTTTCCCCCCTACTCTTCTCCCTTTACACCAACTCCTGCACCTCCAGCCACCAGTCTGTCAAGTTGATCAAGTTTGCGGACGACACCACCCTCATCGGGCTCATCTCCAACGGCGACGAGTCCGCCTACAGGAGAGAGGTGGCCCAGCTGGCGTCCTGGTGCAACAATAACAACCTGCAGCTGAACGCTCTGAAGACAGTGGAGATGATTGTAGACTTCAGGAAAGTCACAACCCCTCTGCCCCCCCTCACCCTCTCAGGCTCTCCCATCACCACTGCTGATTCCTTCCGCTTCCTAGGCACTACCATCACCAGGGACCTCAAATGGGAGCTGACCATCAGCTCACTCATCAAAAAAGCCCAGCAGAGGATGTTCTTCCTGCGGCAGCTGAGGAAGCTCAAGCTACCCACCAAGATGTTAGTGCAGTTCTACACAGCCATCATCGAGTCCATCCTCACCACCTCCATAACCGTGTGGTACGCAGGAGCCACTGCCAGGGACAGACTAAGGCTGCAGCGCGTCGTGCGCACTGCTGAGAAGGTGATCGGCTGCAAGCTCCCATCTCTCCAGGATCTGTACATCTCCAGGACCCGGAGGCGTGCTGGCCGGATCATAGCCGATCCCTCACACCCTGGTCACGTACTGTTTGCCCCCCTCCCCTCTGGTAGAAGACTTCGGTCCATCCAGACTAAAACCTCCCGTCACATGAACAGCTTCTTCCCCTCTGCCATTAGACTGCTGAACACTAAGTGACTCTCGTGCACCATGTACAGCAGCTCAACCAGACTCATGTTAATCATCACTGTTTTCTTCCTGCATTACCGACTGCACTATATAGTTCTCCACAGTATCTGCTGCTGGCTAATATATATTTTAACTGTTGACCAGTATCACTTAATCTTATCCTACACTTTATTACATGTATAGTTTATTTCTCTTATCTTATCATGTTTAATGTTGCAGCACTGTACCGAGACAAATTCCTAGTTTGTGTACTACATGAACAATGGCAATAAACCTGATTCTGATTCTGATTCTGATTCTGATCCTAACAGAGCACTACGCTCCCAAAATGCAGGATTACTTGTAATACCTAGAATCTCCAAAAGTACAATGGGAGGCAGAGCCTTCAGTTATCAAGCTCCTCTCCTGTGGAATCAGCTGCCAATCTGGATTCGGGAGTCAGACTCGATCTCTGTTTTTAAGAATAGGGCTAAAACCTACCTTTTTGATATAGCCTACAATTAGGGAGGGATCATGTGTTTCTGAACCCTCCCTTAGTTATGCTGCTAATAGGTTTAGTCAGCCGGGGGACCTCCAGTAATGCACTGGGCCTCACTCCTTTCCTCACTCTCTATGAAATATTTTTTTTTTTTTTTTGCTGGTCATTAACATTTGTTTGTTCTCTCCCATAGATTGAGTCCCCATCGTGCTGTTTGCTCTCTACATGTCTGTTCTTTTCTTCTTCTCTATCCCCTCACCCCCCAGCCAGTCGCAGCAGATGACTGCCCCTCCCTGAGCCTGGTTCTGCTGGAGGTTTCTTCCTGTTAAAAGGGAGTTTTTCCTCTCCACCGTCGCCAAGTGCTTGCTCACAGGGGATCGCCTGATTGCTGGGGTCTTTCTGCAACTGTGGGGGTCCCCCCTACAGTTGATAGTGCTATGAGATGACTGTTGTTGTGAAATGGCGCTATATAAATAAAGTTGAATTGAATTGAATTGAATTGAAGTAGGTCGGGTGAGAGCATTATTTTGATTTGATCGAATAAAATTTCTAAGCTGAAGATATTTAAAAAAATGTGTTCTATTAAGATTGAATTTAATCCTCAGTTCTTCAAAAGACATTATGTTATCTGAACATGACAAATATAAGTCTTGAATCTTTTGAATCCCTTTTAAATTCCATACTTTAAATACAGCATCCGCTCTCACTGGTGTAAAATATTGATTACCCCATATTGGGCTAAATTGTGACAGTAAGTGTGGTTCTTTTAAATATTTTTTGGTTTCACACCATATTTTGATCATGTGCTTTACAATTGGATTTTTAACTTGTTTCTGTAATTTTTTAGCCGAGTCTGAGTATATGAATAAAGGAAGAGGTAAAGGTAAATTGTATGATTCCATTTTAGTCCAGTGAGGAGGATCATTTGATGAAAAATAATATGTCATAGACCTCAGTTGTGCTGACCAGTAATACAACATAAAGTTTGGACATTTCAGACCTCCACAATCAAATGGTAAATATAGTAAGGACAAACGTAATCTAGCCTTCCTATTGTTCCATATAAATTCCACTAACTTTTTTTTAATTTTTGAGAATAGATCTGAAAGTGGTGGTAAAGGAATGTTTTGAAATAAATAATTTTTGGTAAGATATTACTTTTAAGTATATTAATTCTCCCGATCATCGACATTGGTAGTGACATCCATCTCTGAAGTAACTCATTAATATCTGTCATTAAGGCTTCATAGTTGGCATTGGCGACTGATTCTAGCTTAGGCAAAATTTGAATTCAATTTAATATTCAATTTAATATTTAAACTGATTTACAACATTGAATTGATTTACCTCAGGAGCTGGGTGATTTCTCTGGGTCTCATTTAGCATTAATATTGAAGATTTTGTTTTATTTATTTTATATCCTGATATTTCCCCAAAGTTCTTTATTAAATTTAACAAGGTCGGAATTGATTTTTTAAAATTTGACGTAAACAAAATTATGTCATCGGCATACAGGGAGATTTTATGTTCTGTTGGTCCTACTTTAATTCCATATATTTGTGGATGTAAACGTACTGCCATCGCTAAAGGTTCAATTGCCATAGTAAACAGTAAAGGTGAAAGTGGACAGCCTTGGCGACATCCTCTATTGATTTTTATTGATTTTGAGATATTGCGGTTTGTTAGGATTTCTGCTGTAGCATTATTGTATATTATCTGGACCCATTTTATGAAATTATTTCCAAGTCCAAACCTTTGTAGGACTTCAAAAAGATAGGGCCATTCGACCCTATCAAAGGCCTTTTCGGCGTCCAATGATAGGAGAGCTGTATCCGGTGCTGTATTTATTGGAATAAATAATATTAAATAGTCTTCTTACATTATGGAAGCCTTGTCTTCCCATTATAAAGCCATTCTGATCTCTGTTAATAATATTTGGTAATATTTCTTGTAGTCGTTTTGCTAAAATTTTACAGATTATTTAAGATCAGCATTTAATAGGCTTATTGGTCTCATGTTTTCACATTTATTAGGAGGTTTACCTGGTTTTGGCAACAGTATAATTAAGGCATTATTCATGTATGGTGGTAAATTACCATTTTGAAATGATTCTAAAACCATTTCCAAAAGTGGTTTTATTAATTTATTCTTAAATTTTTTATAGAGGTCAACTGGAAGACCATCTGGTCCTGCTCTTTTTCCTGATTTCATATTATCAATGGCTTGCCCAACTTCCTCTTGACTAATTTTAGACTCCAGTATCTCCCTGTTTTCATTTGGAATACACGGTATAGATAATCCACCCAAAAACCTATTTAGTTTTGTTAAGTCAGTTTCGTTTTTTGTATCATATAGTTTTTCATAATAATCTGTAAAGGCACTATTAATTTCTAAAGGATCTATAACTACCTGTCCGTTACTTATAATTCTGGTAATTGGTGTTTTAAATTCTAATTGTTTAATCTGCCATGCTAATAATTTTCCTGATTTTTCACCTTGTTCATAAAAAGTTTGCTTCAATCTTAGAAGACTCGAGGCAGCTCTATTCGCTGATTTTTTATCATATTCAGCTCTCAGAATCAGTAATTTGTTCTCTAACTTTGGGTTACTTCCTGCATACACCTTTTCTTGAAGAATTTTTATTTTACGTTCCAATTGGACTCTCTCCTCTCGGGTCTTCTTAGATTTTGAACCTGTATAACTAATAATATGCCCCCTAATAAAAGCTTTGAAAGCCTCCCACTTTATACATGCCGTTGTTTGTGTAGTAATAATATCAAAGAACTCATCTATCTGTTTTTCTATGTACTTAACAAATTCCTCATCCTGAAGCCATTTATGCTGAAAATGCCACCTACCTGGATCCTTTGTCAATTTCTTATCTACATATATTAGACAGCAGGGTGCATGATCAGAGATCACAATGTTATCATAGAAACAATTTTGAATCTTGGACCTTAATTCTGTAGAGATCAAAAAGTAGTCAATACGTGAGAATGTCTTATAGGTATTAAAATAACAAGAATAGGCTTTGACTTGTGGTTTCATTTCTCTCCATATATCTAGCAATCTCAATTCTTTCATAAAATGATTAATAGTCATCCTACATCCATTGTGCGTACAGTCCAGTCCTGTTGATCTGTCTATACTGGGATTCAATGTACATTTAAAATCCCCTGCTATTATATGTTGCCCTGTAAGTGATGATAAAGTAAGGAATAAATTAACAAAGAAGTTTTGATCATCAATATTGGGGCCATATAAGTTCACCAGATTTATATTTTCCAATAACAAAGATCCTTGGATGATTAGATATCTTCCAAATTTGACTCCAATTATATTTTTCACTTGAAATGGGACTGTTTTGTGTATCATAACTCCCCTAACTCGGGATGAAAATGATGAGGTGAACACGTTACCTTGCCATCTTCTCCTAATTCTTTTTCATCCTCCTCTATTAGATGAGTTTCTTGTAAAAATACAACTTTTGAATCTATGTCTTTTATTTTATACATAACTTGTTTAAGTTTTTTTTAGATTTTGTAGACCTCTGCAATTCCATGAAGTTAAATTAAGATTAACGCTTTGATCTATGATCAATAAGGAGTTTGAGATTACCTTGCAATATGAACATGCTCATACAGAGAAGCAAAAACATGGATGATAGAACATTCATCCTACAAACCAAAGAAAAACAAAAACAAATTCCCTTTCCCCACATTCGTGGTAATCCCCCCAAAATCAAGAAATTCCGTCTCCCGTTATAGCAAGTGACTGTTCCACACCTGCGAGGATCAGTCAAACCACTCTCTCTTTCTCCTGTCAATCACCCTGACTCTACTATTTTTATGACATGACATTAACTCTCTTCTGTAGTTTTTTTCAACATAACTTCAAAGTTTTATAGCAACTTTGTACATCATAGCTCTTTTTTTTTAAATACAGTCTGTATTTTGTAGACTTATTATATGTTTCAGATCAATCAGATGCCTGTACAAATGCTTAAATGTTCTACCTTTGTCATGTTCATGCTTAGCTCCCACCAGTTTCCTTTTGGATCTGCTTAATGAGCTCCTGCGCCTCTTGAGGGGTCTTAAAGATGTGGATTCTCCCTTTATATGTGACCAGCAGTCTTGCAGGATGAATCACTCCGTGACGAATCCCGAGGTTGCGCAGCTCTTTGTGGGTGGGGTCGAACTGCCTCCTTAATTGTTGAATTCCTGTGGCGAAGTCTGGGTAGAACCGCACCTGTTGATCCTGGTATTTAATTTCTCCTTTAGCTCGTGCCGCATTGGTGACCGTCATCTTGTCTCTGTAGTTGAGGAACTTCATAATCAGCGTCCTCGGTGGTGTCTTATTATCTCTCGGTGGGCCGATTCGGTGAGCGCTCTCTAAGACGACCGATGACTGCAGGTCCGCGTTGTTCAGCGCTTCTGGAATCCACTTTTCCAAAAACGAACATGAGTCCCGTCCCTCCGCTCCCTCCGGGAGGCCCACCAGCCTCAAATTATTCCGTCGTGAGCGGGATTCCAAGTCCAGGACGTTATCTTCCAGACGTTTCCATTTTAATTCCAGTGTTTGCAACTTTGATTGTAGGCTGGTGACGTCATCTTCAGCGCTTGAAATTTGGAGCTCCGCCTGCGATACTCGTTCCATACAGTCGCTTATTTCCTTTCTCATTCCTTCTATTGCTGCTATAATTTCATTTGTCCCCTCTTCAGCAGTTCTTGCTCCGCCGCTGGCTCCCTCCTCCGCCATAGTCTCTGGAGTTTTCCCTGTTTCGCCTCAAGCGTGGAAGTCTGTTAGCTTAGGTTGTTTTGTCGAATTCCTTTTTCCTCCACCTAATTTCCCAGCCTTGGTCTTTACCATATCCGCGCCTAAACGCTGGGATGGGTTTTTGTTCCAATTAAGAGAGTTTTAGTAAACTTTTTATTTTTAGGAGCAGAGCAGTGTGAAACATGTCTTCCTACGTGGCCGCCATAACCGGAAGTCGATTTAATACATATTTACTCCAAATTACATGCAGGTATTCATTTTTTTTTTATCACAGTTAGTCTGTTACGTTTTACTGTCTTACTGTGATGACGCCATTAACCGTGCCACGAAAACAAGCCCAGTAGTGTCCAAAAGCTGTTAATTTTATTGTTATTTTGAGTTTACTCTATAGTCCACTAAGTCTAAATTCACTATATAGCAAGTAGGGAGTGAGTGAGTGAACATTCCGAAGACAGTCAAACATGAGCGGCATATTTCTGATCAGCAGAACAGTGACTTCTCATGGAACCCTATGAGGAGGTGAAGCATGTACAGTACTCACAAAAAGTTAGGGATATTTGGCTTTCGGGTGAAATTTCAGGATGCACTTAAAATGCACTATAACCATTACAGGTGAACTTAATTTGACCTTCTCTAACCTTTTGAATGCACATGTCCAACTGGTCAATGCTTCAGTACTTTTTGCATAACTTGCTGTTGTCTAACAAGGTGCTTAATGGCAAAATTCACAACAGGTGTTTGATCCATGAATCAACCAATACATTTTCTGGTTCAATTAGAATTGGCATTTAAACAGTCATCCTCATCATGCTGTTCACATTTTGACATCAAGAGACCAAGACGACACCTAACAAATGACCAACAGTACCTCGCCATTGCAAGGCTTCAAACAGGATGTTCTCAGAGGGAAGTGGCTGCTGAGCTTAGAGTGTCACAGAGTGTCATCAGCAGGTTGCAGCAAAGATACAGAGAGACTGGAAAATTCACACAAAGGCACAGAAGTGGACGTCTTTTGGCCACATCCCACGCTGATGACGGCTTCACTGTGAACAGTGCCCTGCGGAACTGGATGATAAATGCCACTCAACTCCAGGTACATTTAAAGTGTCTGTGACATGATTTAGGAACTATGGATCATATTCAGTAGGAATTTATCTTCAATCGTCCATATAGTTAGTTCTTTTGACTTAGAACGCTAAATAAGTGGAAAAATATTTCCAAGTGAATTCAAATTTAGCGCCATGTTGCACTAACACAATCTCCTGAGACTCGCCTTGTTTCCGGATATGACGTCATGAGGTGATGTTCCTCTCGGCTGATCCGTGTGCTGTCAATGCAAACAAGTTGTTTAGCTTCTATATCAGCGAAGAAATGCCGAAATGTTGCATGGCGGCTGGGTGTTCTAATTGCTCCAGTGAACGTATAAGCCTGTTCTCATTCCAAAAAGATCCAGATCTTTTTAAAAAATGGGCGAAGCAAGTACAGAGAACAAGGGACAAATGGCAACCAACACCATCTTCTGTACTCTGTGGCGATCATTTCACTGCAGACAGTTTTGAGGAGGCACCTGCTATACAGGAATCTTTAGGCTTGAAAGTTTGTTACAAACGGGTTTCAAAACTGACTGCCATACCTACAATTTTTAAACGAAAACCCACAGCTCAAGACAATATCAACATATCAAAACAGCGCAGAGAAGCAACAGTGTCAAAACTCACCCGGAAAAGAGTTTGTGTAATTGATTTTTTTTTTTCCACATAAGGCGATCGTGATTTTATTATATTTTTTCCACCAAAAGTAAAATCCTCCCCTATGAATTTTGAAGCTGAGTGTTGACTTTACTCCAAATGGAATGACTTTGTGTTAAAAAACGTTATATTACTTTTTTCAGTTTTCATTTTTATAAATCTCATTGCCTACCGAAACTGAATATCTGAGCTGAGAAACATGCGAGTCATCGTCGCTTCCTGAACGATATGGTTGAAATAAAAAGGGTTGCGGTCCTTCATTGGAACTAACTCGCTCTTCTTCATCACTCAATCCTGCTTCTTTCTCAAAAACTATCGATAAATCGCTCAAATCTTTGCTGAAATCGCTCACAACTTCCTCCACTTCAGTGTACTCAGCCATGCTTGTTTACATCTTTAGTTCATCTCATTACGTCACAAAATGGCGACGGCGTTTTGACACAATTTCGACAAACAAACATTGCAATAGTTTGCATCACGATGCATTTTATGGTAGTATATGGAAACAAAATTTTATTGAATTTTTTGTGTACACAGAATAAAAACTCAGTAGTTCTTCTTTCTTATGATGTCTTGGTTGAATTATGTCACAGATTCTTTAAGGGAGGTTAGAGCAAAGCCAGCCGTGGTCGTTTTGGTGCCCTAGGTGGGATTTGGTACTGCCCCTCCTTCCCCCCCCACAGACACGTGCACGCACGCACGCACACACACACACACGCACACACACACACACACACACACACACATCACTCTCGAGTCCTCACAATAAAGTCAAGAACTTCAGTCTACACACAAAACACAGTCACAACATGAAGCAATTGCATCTTAAAACTGCTAAATTACCTTAACATGCATGTCCCCATATCTGTCACGATCTGTGCACGGGGGAATTCCGCCATGCACAGTCTGTCTTTTTTCCAGATCTGTATAGTGTTGCATTTTTGAGTTCTATTTCCTGTTATGTTATCGTTGGTTTTCTGATATTCTGTATTGTTTCTTAGTATGACTTATTTTCCTGTTTACGTTCATTGGAGTTTTGTTATTTACATATTTGGGTTAACTTGTCTTTTTTTGTCATCACATTATATTCGTTTCTTGCTGGTTTTCTTCTCTTTCTCTCTCCAGGGTTGCAGCTGTCCGAGGCACTTCCAGGTTTTTCCCTGGTTGTGGGAGGTGCCCCTGTCAAGCTGTCAGCCCCGTCTCCTCTTCTTATGACTCACAGCTGATTGTCATCACCTTGTCCTTGCCCGCTCATGTGATTCACACCTGTTACCATTTGTGTTCATTTGTTTCTGACCCTATTTAAGGGTGGTTATTTCTTTTTTTTTATTGCCGGAGTCTCAAGAATCGTTTGTGTCAGAACCCTTTCCCCATTCTGATGTTTATTATCCATATGTATCATGTTTTCAACTCCTGCCATTCATAAGTTTTTGCTTTGTGCACTATTTGGCTTTTTGTGCACTGTTTGGAGTTTTTGTGTTTCTTTAATAAATATCACAAACTGCAGTTCAGCGTCTGGGTCTCCCCTCTCTGCCCTGAGGGGCAATTCATGACAATATCACAGTTTCCAATGGCATAATAACTCCCACTGCTGCAGCTTTAACCATACCCACAGAGACCCTGCAGCTGATTACAAGATTTTATTACTCTGCAACCAACTTTCACTGAATCTGAGTCAGCAGACAAAGAAGACAAAAAACTTCACTTTATACAGCCAGTGGCTGAGCCAGGAAATTTTCAGTGGGGTGGCCAGGGTGCATATGTGATCACCTTGGGGTGATCTAGAAATCGGTATTACCAGGACATAATGCTTCTTGCAAAATAAGGGGTTATATAAACTCTTTAGTACTGTATTTACTGTGTATATTCATACTTGCTATTAAATTTTGTGTGTAGAGGTGTATACGAATATGAATACAAATACTTTATTATCCCCTTTGGTTTCACCATAAAAAACACATAGGAACATACTAACATTTTAAAAATAAAACAATACAATGCCAGCTGATGGCTGATAAGACGCTCAATTTCATGTAAACAAGTTTCGTTGCATCTATACATATACACAAAATATTGAATAATTTACAGATCAATAAAAAGAAATAGTTAAAAAAATCTACTTGCTGTACAAGATCTTGCATCATCATCTGTCACTAGGCTCAATCCCAGTATTGATTATTGTTAGGAATTTTATGTAAGGCCTATCACTAAGGAGACAGAAAATGACACTGTACAACTTTGTAATTACAAAATGATCAGAACTTAAGAAACTTATTCTATTCTTAAGTACAGACATCCCTACTGTTCTAAGAGTGTACTGGTGCATCTTAGTAAATTAGAATATTGTGGGAAAAGTTTATGTATTATGCAATATATTTAAAAAGTTAAACTTATTTTAATATTGATTACATGAACTGAAATATTACAAGCCATTTTTTATTCTAATTTTGATGATCATGGCTCTCTTTATTAATATTCTTCAGAACAGGAGGAACCTGCTGCAAACCACCTCTTTACCGAGTCAGGCCAGTTGATTGCATCTTTTGTTACTTTTAACCATTCTTGCATAAATAATAATAAAGTATAGTTGTTTAAATAAATTACATATCTTGACATTGTAATTTACTGAGATACACTAGTATGTCATTACACTGAGACTATGACCTCACACTGCTGGAATACAGAAAACACTGACACGTATATAATGGAAAAAATTATTTTAAATCAAAGTCTGATGTAATTATATACACATGAATCCAACATAAGTATGACAACCTAACAAGTTCAGACAGCTGAGGTCTGTTTGATGGAGGACTACAGAAGTAAATTAATCACTGACAAAAGAATGAACAGTACCTGAATAAACAGCATTGCTAGTGCATCTCTGTAAATTACAATAATGTAAGCAAGGTTTTTTGCAATATAATTAAAAAAGAAAATGATCTATTCAATTCTGATCATGTGCACAGTGAAACACTTGGAGTCTTTTTTTTAATTTGATTTTGATGAGCATGATTATATTTGTACCAATCCTTAACACCTTCATTACTATTCCTACCAAACTAAATTACTGTCTTTATTACAAAGCCTGTTGTAATGAATAAAGCCATGACAGACCTCTCAATTATAATAATAAAAAAACATAGAATCATTTGCGAAAATGTAAAATGATTCTGCCTGGTTGAGTCTTACTGTAGTCAATTTTCCTGACAGAAAACACTCCAATAGTTAATCTGACTCACGTTAATGTGCCTCAAAATGCATTAACATCATGTTAGTATCTTAACATGAAACGTTAGCTCACTTACCCGTTAATATTATGGCAGACACCGTGCATAAAACGTGAGTTTATGATACATCTTTCCAGTATTTTCCAACCTGTGAGCTGCTGTTGTTGAAACTTTTTATCTTCACTTAATTACATAAACAGCCAAGTGACTTAACACTACTGAAGGCATATCAACGTGACTTCCACTCTGATATTATAGGTTAACTTTGTCAATTTGTGAATCCAAGCACCATTGCCTGCAGCAGCTCTGTTTGCAAATGTGACCGCGGGCTACCGAATGTGTGCATGCATTTGTGAGGTCTGATGGGGCAGCGTAACCGTACACAAAGGTTCTGCCTGAGGCAAATGCAGCTCCAGCTGCCGTAGTTGATAAAATGGAAAAGATTATGCCAAGGGTGGCCATGGCTACCCCTGGCCACCCCCCAGCTCCGCTATTGGTGTAGGGACACCACATCAAGCTTTTTTTTTTTTTGCTCCCACACCAAGCTGCACTGCTGAAGAAGTGATTCAAAGTTGGTCAGCCCTCGAAGGCCCCCTACTGGCCTGGGGCTGTAAGTATTTGTCTGCCCTTTCTGAGGGCACAGCGCCTCTACTAGGAATTTTATTTTATGAATTTAAAAAAAATTGAGCCCCCCCCCCCCCAATCCTCCCAGCAGAGGGTGCCCAAGGCAATGGCCTATATGACCTATGCCTTGGGCCAGTTCTGGGTGAGAGGCACCCAAGTGTCATGTCAAACCATTCAAAACCATTTACATCAGTGTGGTCTGCATGCTGCGTGCAAGGGTACCTGATCACAGGCGTCATCGTCTTGCATGGACCAGGGAGTATTTACACTGGACAAGAGACCAATGGGCCTCAGTGCTGTCTTTGATTTAAGTTGATTCACAATGAGCAGAAATGATGGCCGGCAATGATGTTGGAGACGTCAGGGAGAGCGCTATGCATCAGCCACTGTTGTCACCAGACGAACCTTTGGTGGTGGTGGTGTTACAGTCTAGGCAGGTGTGTCTGGTCAATATAGAACTGCCCTACACCTTGTGAATGGTACAGTGACAAGCCGATACTACCTGAATAACAGCATTAATCCAGTCATTGTGCCCCTGCATGAACAACACAGATCTAATTTCATCTTCATGGACGACAATGCTCCAGCGTATCGAGGTTGCATCATTAGGGAATGGCTGCTGGAGGCTGGGATATCTTAAATGAAGTGGCCTGCACTTTCTCCAGACCTGAATCCCATAGAAAAATTATGGGATCAGCTGAGTCACCCTGTAGAGGTTTGTAACCCTGCACCCCACAGCCTCAATGACCTGAGGCCGCCCTTCAAGAAGAGTGGAATGGCATGCCTCAGCAGACAATAAGTCAACTTGTGAGCAGAATGAGACATCATTATCAAGCTGTAATTGATGCTCAAGGGCACATGACAAGTTATTGAGACGTTGACATTTTTTGTTGTGGTATACCCACCACTATTGTTGGCTTTTGTTTCAATAAATTGTTTGAGATGAGGAAATCACCATTGCATGCTTCTACTTAAATGCCCTACTTTCATGATATAATAGCACTGCAGTGTGAACTTTTTACATTTTCCATCAATTTCACCTGAAAGCCAAATATCCCTAACTTTTTGTGAGTAGTGTAATATCTACAAAAGGGAAAATCGCTGCTATAAATAAAGAATGAGAAATATTGTAGCATTCTGGGGGAATGCATCCGCAAAGGCTGATGGGAAATGTTTAAGCTGCGTGTCCACCAAATGTGTTTTTTGTCGTCCAACTGCCCTAAATGTCTTTTTTTCAGTGCTTGTGCACTGCGGTCTGGAAAAGAGTTTGTGCCCTGTATCCCAGCAACAGCTTGCCACTCACAGCTCAGCACTTCCGCTTTTCCTATGGTCAGACTTTCTACTTATTTTTTAATAGCAGTCTCTAAATAACAATGGACAGGAAACATATTCTAGAATTAGTAGCAGCTCTGGATACAAAATATGATGACACAGAAAACAGGAGTCTGAGTACAGACTGTACCGGCGTCCTATGTCCCACCCTTCCTTATTCTGACTGGCTGCTTAGAAACGTCTGACATTGACAAGCTCAGCTGTAGTCTGAAAAGTTGAAATTTTTTCAACTCTGAGAGCCCTGAATGCTGCAACAAAAAACAGCCAACGCCGAGAGCGTTTCAGTGTCGAGGGCGCTCAGCGCTGATGAAGCTGGACTACATAGATAATGAATAAAAATTAGTCACCCACAGCGGAAAAAATGCGTTTGGTGGACATGCAGCCTAAATGTCTAAAAGTGAGCATGCTCTCTTTAACAAGTTATATGAAAACAAGTTAAAGGGTCAGTTACTGTGCTAAAGTGTCTTGGTTGAGGTTTTTTTTTTTTTTTTTTTTGCAGTTTTTATGTCGGCACCATCAGTGTGATCACTGTTGTGGGGACAACCCCCCCCCCCCCCCACACACACACCTTTGTTGTACTGCTGTAAAGAGAGAATTAAGTTAGATTAAGATGGATGCTGTTTTAATCATTGTAGACTGTTGAACTTCATGTTAAGGGCTAGTCTCTAGTCAGATGTACTCATCCTGTCTTATAATTAATAATAGTTGCAGACTCTGACTTAAATTAGTTGCAATTTCCCCCAAATGTTTTTGGTATTAAAGTTGTAATTTTTTTTATCTGTCCTTCACAAATAACAAACTGTTGTGTCCATAATTAGTAGAGCGAGGAGGCCACCAGGCCGCCATATTACTACTGATTTACAGATGTAGCACCCCCCCCCCCCCTCAAAAAAATCAGGCACACAGATTAGCCCAACCAACTTTATAGCCCGACTCATGCACTAACAGGGAAAATAGTATATACCAAAATAAACAAATAATCTATCCAGTCATACAATTAAGGCTGGGGGGCCGGGTAGACTACCGGCGCCCCCTACATGGCTAGGCGGGTTATTCTGCTGCCTTCCCCTATCAGTCCAGAACGCAAAATAAGCCGTGTTTCCAATGAAAAAATAATCCCAGAACATTCTGTAAACACGTTCATACACAATAACATTAAACAGTAAACACTGTCACTCCACACTTAACCACACTCTACTGGTGGCCTCCCACCAGTGAATGTGGTCCCACCAGCTGAATCACCAGGATTCAGCTTTCGGGACTGTTGAAGACTGTGAGGAACTGCTTGTGCGATTCATGAACACTTTCCAAGATTATGGAGAAATACCCTCTGCATATCTGCATTGTTTGCAGGTGGCGCTCAATCTCACAGTGCGTAGAGGTGGTCTAGAGCCACAGGAAGTGAACAAACAGCTTCTCAAGCAGTTTAACAGAGGCTGTTGGGATAATAATCTGCTAAAAGAGCTACAGCTGGAACTGAAAGATAAACATCCACCTGAGTATGCAGAGTTATTGCTTCACCTTTGCACTGTTGAAAACAGACAAGAAGTTAAAAACACATGCATGAAAAAACACTTGGGTGCCACAAAGCCAAAAGCAGCCTCCTACGAACAAACAGTCACCGAAACAAGTACAAATAGTGAAGTGGAGTCGGACAGTCTGAAAGAACTGAAAAAGCAAGTCGCTGATCTAAAAAGCCAATTAGCTGCTGTCGTGAAACAACAGAAACAAGCACCAACGAGGAAAGACCCAACTAAGAAATCTGGAAATAAAAAACCTGACCATGCCAAACCTGAAAACTTACCTTCGTCCAGCCGCCCCATTACTAGGCCCAACCCACGGTATTGCTTCCGCTGTGGCGAAGATGGGCATATTGTAGCCACTTGTGAGTCAGAGCCAAACCCTGCGCTTGTGGCTGCAAAACGCAAAGAACTGAGAGTAAAAAGACAGATTTGGGACAGTCGGAACCCCCAGTCTTCTTTAAAGGTGAAATCTACCCCTGTTGTGGGACAAACAGAGGCTAGTTCAGAGATGACCCGTCCCAAACCAAAAGCTCCATTCAAGACACGTGCTAAACTGAAGTCACATTACAAAACAGACCCCTTTAACTTTCTATAATGGTCTAATTGGTACAAAAAGTACAGCACAAGTGAAAGTGAATGGTTGTACTATGAGCTGTTTGTTAGATACAGGCTCCCAGGTGACTACTGTCCCTGAGTCCTATTACAGACAGTACTTATCCAACCATGAGATTAAGCCACTTTTTGAGCTGTTAGAAGTGGAGGGAGCTAACGGTCAGAGTTGTGGTCTATATTAACCATATATTCCATAACTACATATGTTAGAGCAAGTGGAAATGTTTGGGATTACATATGTAAGGAACTTCACACCTCTGAAAGGACAAAGGAATCTCACCCGCCGAGTGAAGAACAAAGATGTTCCCGGACGTGGCGGGGGAAACCGGACGAGCCACCCTCACCCCCCAAGGCGAGGAGAAGGATTACCATCACCTCCCAAGATGAGGAGAGGAAATACCAAGACAATGGGGGGATTAAGATAATGAGGGATGTCAGCCTTTGTTATGCATGTCTTTTGTTGTGTGCTTGTATATAACCAGCGAGTCGGCGAGATTCTGCCTCTTTCCCCTTCTGCCGCTCTCTGCACCAGATGAGACTTGATAGAAGAGCTGAACATTAAAACTTTGTTTATAAACCAAATCGCCTCTTCATTGCCCAGCTCCTCTACACTGGTGACCTTGACGCGAGTATGGACCGGAGGCGTTCTTCCACAAGCGACTCATCCGTGGCGGCTCAAGCAGATGCCAGCAGCCACGCAGACGAGGGAGCAGATGGACAGCTGTTCCCCCCGGCAGAAGAGGTTGAGAGGGCTCAACCGAGCACCAGCACTGCCGTGAGAGCCGAGGCAAGGCACTCTCACCCGGCGGGCACAGCAGTGATGGTGTGCACGAATGCCGTCGCTGTCAAGCTGCCAGACTTCTGGCAAGAAGACCCCGCCTCTTGGTTTCAGCAGGCTGAAGCCCAATTTATACTGGCGGGCATCACGGCTGACGATACTAAGTTTTATCATATCGTCTCCAAACTCGACTCCGCCACTTCGAAGTGTGTGCGGAGCATGATCCGGCGACCACCGGCCAGGGACAAATACGAGACGCTCAAAGCGACCATCGTGGCGAACTACGTCCCATCAGCGGAAGAAAGAGCCGAGAAGATCCTGGCGGTCTACGGCCACAAAGGGGGCAATCCGAAGGCCCTCATGGAGGATTTGCTGCAGCTCAAGGAAGAGGATAATGACAACTTCCTCTTCCAGTTCATTTTCCTCAGCACGCTGCCGCCACACATGAGGGGGACACTCGCCAGCATGAAGTGCGACACCCACCAGGACTTCCGCACACTGGCCAGCGAAGCTCATCGGCTCGTCAACGCCTGCAAGGAGGTGACACCCACAGCAGCATCCGCAGACCTCAAGGCTGACGCCCCGAGCCACGAGGAGCCACGACCCACGGAGCAGACCCAGGCCACGGTGACAGCGACGCGGCCAAAATGTAACAGACAGGGCGACGTCTGTTATTATCACCACCGCTTCGCTGAAAAGGCCCGCAAATGCGTTCCCCCCTGCAAGTACGATGTCGGGAAATGCCAAAGCCGAGAGCCGTTAACAGCAGCGGTTCTCGGCGAGAAAAACAAGCTGTTGTACGTGATGGATGGACACACAGGCAAGCAGTTCCTCATCGACACAGGAGCTCAGCTGAGTTTCGTCATGCCCTCCCACGCAGATCGAGCCATGGGCACCCGGGGCAATGGAGCAGTGGCAGCCAACGGCTCTAACATCGACACGTTCGGCGAAAAGAGCCTGCACCTCCTTATTCACGGCCGCAGTTACAAATGGACATTTGTTGTAGCGGCGGTGAGTTTTAACTTATTAGGCGCAGATTTTTTGTGTGCACATGGGTTATTAGTGGATCTAGCAAATAGGCGCCTGGTTAATGCACTGTCTTTTGCTTCTATTCCATGCTCAGCTCGAGTTTCTCCACCACCTGTGCAGGCCAACGTCACCACGGCAGGAGGTAAGTTTGAGCAACTCCTCACCCAATTTCCAGCACTCACAACCCCCAAATTCTCAGCCACTGTGGCTAAACACGGGGTTGAACACTTCATTCCCACAACGGGACCTCCCGTTTTTGCCAAAGCTCGCCGCTTAGACGCGGCCAAGCTCAACATAGCATGGGACGAGTTTACAACTCTTGAAAAATTGGGCATTGTTAGACGCTCGAAGAGCCCCTGGGCCTCACCACTTCACATGGTTCCTAAATCTGACCGTTCTTGGAGACCGTGCGGAGATTACCGCAGACTAAACAACGCTACAGCGCATGACCGTTACCCAATCCCTCACATTCAAGATTTTTCACTACATCTAGCGGGTGCGCGCATTTTTTCAAAAATAGACTTAGTCCGCGGTTATCACCAAGACCCAGTCCGAGCAGAAGACGTTCCTAAAACAGCGGTAATAACCCCTTTCGGCCTTTTTGAATTCTTGCGAATGCCTTTCGGCCTCAAAGGCGCTGCTCAAACTTTCCAACGAATGATGGACGCAGTCCTACGCGACCTCCCTTTTGTTTTCGTCTACCTCAACGACATGCTGGTACCCAGCTCGTCTGAGGTAGAACACGAGCAGCACCTCACTACGGTTTTTCAGAGGCTAGAAGAGCACGGGCTAATAATCAATCCAGCCAAATGCAAATTCGGCGTGTCGCAAATTGATTTTTTAGGACACAAAGTCTCTCCGAAGGGGGCAGTGCCACTTCCAGACAAAGTTCATGCTATAGAAAGTTTTCCACGGCCGCAAACGGTCAAATCGCTACAGGAATTTTTAGGGATGGTTAATTTTTACAACCGCTTCCTCCCCCACGCAGCTCAGCTCATACAGCCCCTATATGACGCGCTCAAAAAAAAGAAAGCTTCCAACGCGGTCGAATGGACCCCGGAGCGCGAACGCGCTTTCGCGGAAGTAAAAAACGCCCTAGCTAACGCCACATTGTTAGTTCATCCAGATCCCTTGGCCCGCATTGCACTAACCACAGATGCTTCAGACCTAGCTATAGGAGCAGTTGTAGAACAACTTGTCAGCGGGGTCTGGCAACCTTTAGCATTCTTTAGCAAATCGCTAAACCAAACTGAACGCAAATACAGCACTTTTGACAGAGAGCTGCTGGCGCTTCATTTATCCATCCGCCACTTCCAGTTCTGGTTAGAAGGGCGGAGTTTCACAGCTTTTGTAGACCATAAACCGCTCACCTTTGCTATGGCTAAAATTTCAGAACCATGGTCAGGCAGGCAACAAAAACAGCTAGCTGCGATTTCAGAGTTCACCACAGACATTCGACACGTGGCAGGCAAACTTAACGTAGTAGCGGACTGTCTCTCTCGCGCTGTGGCACCACCAGAGCGCGGGGAGACAGATTACACTGCCTCAGCAGCAGAACTCTTCACTAACTCAGACACATACGCAGCACCTATCCATGAAGGGATAGATTATGCAGCCATGGCAGAGGAGCAAAACAGTGACGCGGACGTGCACGCACTCCTGTCTGGACCAACAGGGTTAAGGCTGGAGAAAAAGGGTTTACGCGACGGCGTGCCCCCCCTAATATGCGATGTTTCAACCGGCCGACCTCGCCCGTTAGTGCCAGCTACATGGCGCCGCCGCATTTTTGACGCAATTCACTCCCTCGCGCACCCAGGTGTGCGCGCCTCGGTTAAAATGGTTGCCGAAAAGTTTGTGTGGCCAGGCCTGCGCAAAAACGTAAAAGAATGGGCAAAAACTTGCATTTCTTGTCAACGCGCCAAAATACACAGACACACAAAAGCTCCTCTGGAGCCTTTTCCAATCCCTGCTAGAAGGTTCGACCACGTTCATGTCGATCTTGTGGGGCCACTACCTTCCTCCCAAGGTTTCACACACCTGTTAACAATGATAGACCACACCACACGCTGGCCAGAGGCAGTCCCTCTAGCGGCAACCACAGCGGAGGAAGTCGCTCGCGTTTTTTTGACAAACTGGGTGGCGCGTTTCGGCGTCCCATCGGACATCACGTCCGACAGGGGGCCTCAATTTGTCTCGGAGCTCTGGTCAGCCATGTCCAACAGCTTAGGGGCAACAATTCATCGCACCACCGCTTATCACCCTCAGGCTAATGGGTTATGCGAGCGTTTTCACAGGTCTCTAAAGGCTGCCCTCAGAGCCTCACTAACGGACACAAATTGGGTAAATAAACTTCCCTGGGTTTTATTGGGGTTGCGTGCTGCACCTAAAGAGGATCTAGATGCCTCTCCCGCAGAATTAGTTTTTGCTCAACCTCTCAGGCTCCCAGGTGAATTTCTGCCAGAAAACCCAGAACCAGGGCGCCTTCCAGTCCCAAGGTTTTTAGGCAGCAACGGACCGAACTCTCTCCCCGGTCCAGCTCATCACTCCTTCCCACGGGTTTTTGTCCCTCAAACTTTAAAAAACGCTGAGTTTGTTTTTGTTAAGCATGAAGCTCTAAAACCAACTTTACGCCCAGCATTCGATGGGCCATTCAGAGTGCTGGAACATGGTGATAAACACTTTGTGCTTGATTATGGGGATAGAAAAGAAACAGTCAGCATTGACAGACTTAAACCTGCCTTCTTGTTGAAAGACGAACCTGCACAGCTGGCGAGAGCACCTCGACGAGGTAGACCCCCCAAGAGAAAAGACCCAGCCCCCAGACAGGGAACAAATAACCTCTCTCCTTCCCACACTGCAGATTCCTCACAAGAAGGTCCCAGCAGGACGCCTAAACCAACCTACAGCAGTTTTGGGAGAAGAATTAAACCCAGACAGCACAGGGACTGACACCAACCACTCCACAATTATTCACTAATTGTGCTGCAACAGTTTAGGACTGACTTATGATTTTACTATGCTACTATGTTTACCACTGAACTCTCTTAGGAGCATGGCTGCTAGAAAGTTTCTTCCGTGGCAACAGCTGTAACACGTAGTATGTCGTAATAACTATCTTAGACTGTGAACCTTTCTGTTGTCCTTTCTTAGTTGTTTGGGGGGCCTGTGGTCTATATTAACCATATATTCCATAACTACATATGTTAGAGCAAGTGGAAATGTTTGGGATTACATATGTAAGGAACTTCACACCTCTGAAAGGACAAAGGAATCTCACCCGCCGAGTGAAGAACAAAGACGTTCCTGGACGTGGCGGGGGAAACCGGACGAGCCACCCTCACCCCCCAAGGCGAGGAGAAGGATTACCATCACCTCCCAAGATGAGGAGAGGAAATACCAAGACAATGGGGGGATTAAGATAATGAGGGATGTCAGCCTTTGTTATGCATGTCTTTTGTTGTGTGCTTGTATATAACCAGCGAGTCGGCGAGATTCTGCCTCTTTCCCCTTCTGCCGCTCTCTGCACCAGATGAGACTTGATAGAACTAACTAACTAACTAACCTGCACTTATATAGCGCTTTTCTAGTCACAAAGACCACTCAAAGCGCTTTCATTAATACTAACCCTCTATTCTAAGGGCCTATAGGAAACAGATATCTAGGGACAATTTAGAACAGCCAATTAACCTAACATGCATGTTTTTGGCATGTGGGAGGAAACCAGAGAAATCCCGGAGTAAACCCACGCAACACGGGGAGAACATGCAAACTCCACACAGATCACTGTTGGTCGGGGGCTGGGATCGAACCCACGATCCCATGATCCCCACAATCCCCCGGCCAAGGGTAAACTGTGCTGCCGCAGTGCTAACCACTGCGCCACCGTGCAGCCCAAGAGCTGAACATTAAAACTTTGTTTATAAACCAAATCGCCTCTTCATTGCCCAGCTCCTCTACAAGAGTGTACCTTATTTAGGCTACATTGAAATGCATGTCACTTTCCCAAAAGACTTTTTCGGTATTGAAGCCGAAGTGTCAACACTTGCATTAGTGGTCCCCGATGTACGTGCAGCTGATCAGTCCTTAGTGTTAATAGGGACAAACACATTAGATGTACTTTACGAGCTATACTCTGATGCATGTTCTGAACTGCAGCCAACCATGTCACTTGGTTATAAGGCAGTGTTAAAAGTCCTTGAGCTACGGCACAGACAGTCCAAAGACACTAGCCTTGGTTTAGTGACCATGCGCAACAAAGAGCCATAGTTAGTTCCTGCAGGCCAAACAGTTGTTCTAGATGGCGCTGTAGCTGTGGCAGCCGGCAACAGTGAAAAATCTGTCTTACTTGGTGGTATCCTGGTAAAACCAGGTCTCATAGACTTACCTGAAAGAGCACCTTACCTTGTTCCAGTTATACTCAACAATGAGTCGGAACATGAAGTGACAATCCATCAGAAGTGTGTCATTGGAGAAATCTGTGCATATCAACGAGTCCTATCACAAGAACACTCAGTGAAAGTTACAAAGTCCAAAACTGAACCAAAGTCCACTCTGAAGTTCAACTTTGACTCTTCCCCCATTAGCGCTGAATGGAAAGAGCGCCTAACAGAAAAACTCAGTCAAATGCCCGAAGTATTTGCACAAAATGATCTTGACTTTGGCAAAACGGATCAAGTGAAACACACAATCAAATTATCAGATGAAACACCGTTCAAACACAGAGCACGTCCCATACATCCAAATGACCTGGAAGCGGTCCGTAAGCATCTCAAAGAACTCCAACAAGCAGGCGTGATAAGAGAGTCCAATTCCCCATTTTCTTTGCCTATTGTAGTGGTGCGAAAGAAAAATGGCGATGTCCACCTTTGTATTGATTACAAGAAGCTTAACATGTAGACTGTAAAAGATGCTTACGCCCTCCCCAACTTGGAGGAAACGTTTTCCACCTTGACTGGTTCGCAGTGGTTCTCTGTCCTCGATTTAAAGTTGGGGTACTACCAAATTGAGGTAGAGGAGCTGGACAAACCAAAGACGGCGTTCGTATGTCCCATGGGCTTTTGGGAATTCAATAGAATGCCCCAAGGCATTACAAACACCCCCAGCACGTTCCAGCGCCTCATGGAGGAATGCATGGGTGACATGAATCTGCATGAGGTGATTGTGTTCCTCGATGACATCATTGTATTCTCCAAGACGCCCGAAGAACATGAGGCTCGCTTAATGAAAGTTCTTAATTGCCTAAAAGAGTACGGGCTTAAACTCTCCCCTAAGAAATGCAGATTTTTTCAAACTTCTGTCAGATACCTCGGTCACATTGTGTCCAGTAAAGGAGTTGAGACCGACCCCGAAAAGTGAAAGCCCTAAGTACCTGGCCTGTGCCCCGTGATCTCAAACAGTTCCGCTCGTTCTTAGGCTTTTCAGGGTACTATAGGCGGTTCATTAAGAACTATTCCAGCATCGTTAAGCCCCTCACTGACTTAACAGCAGGCTGCCCTCCTTTGCGCAAAAGCACAAAGCCCAAAGCTAAGCCTGCCCAGTATCACGACCCAAAGACACCGTTTGGCGAGCGGTGGACTTCTTCCTGTGATCTTGCATTCAAAACCATCATTGAAAAGCTCAGTAAGATAAGATAAGATAAGATAAGATAAGATAAGCCTTTATTAGTCCCACAACGGGGAAATTCCAGGATTGCAACAGCACAGGGATAGCAACACTCAGAGCAACAATCAGAAGGCAAGAAAAAAAAAAAAACAAGCAAGCAAGAGCAGCTAATATATATATGTACATATTACTATAAAATATATACACTACCGTTCAAAAGTTTGGGGTCACTTAGAAATTTCCTTATTTTTGAAAGAAAAGCACTTTTTTTCAATGAAGATAACTTTAAACTAATCAGAAATACACTCTATACATTGCTAATGTGGTAAATGACTATTCTAGCTGCAAATGTCTGGTTTTTGGTGCAATATCTAGATAGGTGTATAGAGGCCCATTTCTAGCAACTATCACTCCAGTGTTCTAATGGTACAATGTGTTTGCTCATTGCGTCAGAAGGCTAATGGATGATTAGAAAACCCTTGTGCAATCATGTTAGGTCTGCAATGCTGTAATTGCTGCAAATGCAGGATTCTTTGATGAAAGCAAAGTTTGAAGGAAAAAATTATTATTTCAAATACAAATCATTATTTCTAACCTTGTCAATGTCTTGACTATATTTTCTATTCATTTTACAACTCATGGTGGTAAATAAGTGTGACTTTTCATGGAAAACACAAAATAATTGTCTGGGTGACCCCAAACTTTTGAACGGTAGTGTATATACACAGCATAGTGTACAGTACTGCGCCTGTCCTGGGTTTCGCTGACCCTCAGTTGCCATATACACTCCATACTGACGCCAGCACTACAGGGCTTGGTGCCACCCTCTATCAAGAGCAGGAGGGCCAGACTAGGGTCATAGCTTATGCAAGCCGGGGGTTGTCTAGAAGTGAGTCCCGTTACCCCACCCATAAATTGGAATTTTTGGCTCTAAAGTGGGCAGTAATGGAGAAGTTCACAGACTATTTATATGGCAATCATTTTACTGTCGTGACAGACAGTAACCCCCTGACGTACATCTTAACTACTGCTAAGATGGATGCCATGAGTTATAGGTGGCTAGCTGCTCTGTTGACGTTTAACTTTAAGCTCCAATACAGAGCAGGCAAGCTTAACTCAGATGCAGACAGCCTCTCTAGACGGCCACATGGCGAGTTACTTAATGACGCAGTGTCCCAAAAGGAGCTTGACCGCATACAGCAGTTCACTCAAACTCACTTGTCTCTTCCTGAGAACAGTTTAAGTTCCGAGCTAGTGTCTGCTATATGTGAAAAACACCTTGTCTGTAGTTCTCCAGACAACACCTTCCCTTTGGTTCACTCGTTAGCCATCTCTGTAGCCGCCATTCCAGATGACTACGCCAATGAAGATGGCTGTGATGGTCTTCCAGTTGTACCCCACATGACTCCTGAACAGATCAAAAACGAACAAAGAACTGACCCCTGTTTAAGAGAAGTGATTGCACAAATTGAAACTGGGCTAAAAGTTCAACCAACTGTACGAACTGAACTTCCTGACATCAACTTGTTACTCCGAGAGCTCAGCCGACTTGAAATGTGCAATAACATCCTCTACCGCACTCGCCAAGACGGAGGAAATGTTACTTACCAGCTCGTCTTACCTGAACAGCTCCGCGATTCAGTCTTTCAAAGCCTCCACTGTGACATGGGCCATTTAGGCACAGAGCGTACTTTGGATCTCGCCAGAACAAGGTTCTATTGGCCTCGCATGGCGGCGGATATTGAAAAGAAGATCAAGACATGTAATCGCCGCGTAAGACGTAAAACCGCTCCAGAACGAGCTGCTCCGCTTGTCAATATCAAGTCCACCCGACCACTCGAACTCGTCTGTATGGATTTCCTGTCCATTGAGCCCGATCAAAGTAACACGAAGGATGTGCTCGTGTTAACTGATCATTTCACGAAATACGCTATAGCCATCCCTACCAGTAATCAGAAAGCTCAGACCGTTGCAAAGGCACTTTGGGACAACTTTATAGTCCACTACGAGATACCCGAACGGTTACATAGTGATCAGGGTCTGATCACTATGAGTCCCATATTATAAAAGAACTTTGCAAAATCATGGGCATTTGCAAGATCCGGACGACACTCTATCATCCCAGAGGTAACCCAGTAGAACGTTTCAATAGAACGTTGTTGAGCATGCTGGGTACTCTGGAAGAAAAGAACAAATCTCATTGGCACAACTATGTGAAACCACTTGTACATGTACAACCAATTGTACAAAAAATGACACTACTGGTTTTGCCCCGTATGAGTTAATGTTCGGTCGTCAGCCAAGATTGCCCATCGACCTTGCATTTGGGCTCCCGTTTCACAACAAAAGTTTCAAGTCACATTCCCAGTACATTGAAAAACTGAAGACAACTCTACAAGAAAGCTACAAACTAGCAACAGAAAATGCTAACAAGATGGCTGAAAGAAACAAAACAAGATTTGATATGCGAGTGAAACCCTCAAAACTTGAACCAGGCGACAGAGTTTTGGTATGTGCAGTCCGCCTCAGAGGCAAGCACAAACTAGCAGACAGGTGGGAAGCTGAAATTCACATTGTGGTGAGCCAAGCAGGTGACTTGCCTGTTTACACTATAAGACCTGAGACAAAAGATGGTCCTGTTCGCACTGTTCACCGCGACCTCTTGCTTCCTTGTGGTTTTCTTGCCCCTATTGAAGAAGAACCTGTCCAACCAAAACGTGTCCGCAAACCTAAGACAAGACAATCACTTGAACAAAGTGATAAATGTGAGAATTCAGAACCGGAAAATGAAGATGTCTATTGGTACAGAGAAGAACCAATCCAAATGCCCATAAAGCTCACTCGAGTTTATGAAATTCCCCATCCAAAGACATTCTTTAAAGGAGACATTCCTGCTGAAACTCACTTACCTGAGAATGACAACCAAATAGAAAATGTCACTTCACCTGGATGTGACAACTTGCCTGGAAATGTCACTTCACCTGGATGTGACAACTTACCGAATGATGGAAACCTGGAGGAAACTGAAACAAATGTGGAACCATCAAACAATGAGAATGGAACTGAAAGTGAAACCAACTCACCTGATAAAAGTACCTGTAAAGAACCTGTGGAAGAAAAAGAACCTGAAAAAGAAGTCCCACAGACTGTGAGACGTTCTGAGAGGACAACCTCCCAGCCAGAAAGGCTACAGTATAGTCATTTGGGAAACCCTCTCATAACTGTTGCCCAGTCCCTGTTTTAAGGACTAAACCTGGCTTTTACCAGAGCCTTAACAGAGACAGATCCTAAGATTATTCAAACCTGGCTTTTACCAGAGCCTTAACAGAGTCAGATCCTAAGATTATTCCCATGAACACTAGTTCTCCCGTCAGTACCATTTAGCTAATCCCATGCAAAGGGACTTGCATGATTCTAAGGGGGGATAGTGTAACCCAGTTTTAAAAACGTGGATGGAATTATGAATGTCGATACCGCTTTAAGAAGAAGGGGGGACATTCATTTCACAATGGAAGTAGATAGTTTAACGTGAATTAAATTATAAATATTGATGCCGCTTTTAAAAAGAAAAGCGCCCATTTCACAATGGGAATGGATGATTTGAGTATGAATATTTAGATAGATGTGTATTCGTAGATGGTTAGGAACATTTTCTAGAATCTTCTGGTGAGGTTCCTGGTTTGTGTGTTGGTATTTTGAGCAATCAATGGCTGCGCCGTTGCTGGGTCACGCCAGCCAATGGGGTCACGCACTCTCTCCCTCGGTCTGTGCGTAATCCACAGAACGCTGTCAGACACAGCGGAAGGCACCGACCGAGAGAGACGATCACTCACAGAGATGGTGAGCTAGCGTGCTGATAACAGTCTTTGCCTTGGAGAAAATTCGAGCTTGGTAAGCCTAAATTAATACACGCAATGAGACATTGCTGTATTAGCAAATTCTAACGCCCCATGTATTAAAGATTGGGATACAAAGGCTGTCGACGCCGTTGAGTGTGGGAACCCCTGATGCACGAGCCACTTAGCATGGTGAGTGCTATCCATTCATTGTGTATGGGAATGCTAATCGCTAGCTTAGCATGCTAATCGCCGATGCTAATTTAGGCTAGCTTTTTCCATCAGAAAAGGGCATTTTTCAGAGCTGTGACGTTAGAAATGGTCCCATTTCCCTTGCCCTTAATTGTTATTCAATGGTGAATGACGTATCTGGATCTATATGTGTTTAGTATGTCAATTGGTGATAAATTGTTGTTCTGACCTATTTTATAGGTCAGGTTTTTTTTTGTGCTGGATTCTCAAGACTGTGGATTCTCCAGATCTGGATGGCGAGCCGAAGCCCGAATCCTAGAGACTGCTAGAGGTGATTCCACTAGTCACCTTGGACTGATACCAAAAAAAGGACTGAACACATTGTAAATATAATTTGAGTATATGGATTGTGTTTTCTTTTATTGCGCTGTGTATTTATTTATGTGTACATATTTGTAAATAATATACAAAGTTGCAAGTTCCATACACCGTGTGTCAGTGTCATCCGTTGTTGCACCTCCCAGGCTCCTACGAACCCAGAGTCGGTCTGACCTGGCCCAATTATCCATCTGCCCAGGTAGAAAAGTTAAGGTAACTACATTGCCATAACACAATACTACCAAAAAGGGTACTACACCTAAAGTGAGTAGGGTGAGTGGGTGTTAGTAAGGGTTACACACACAAATCTGGTGAGCGCAGGTGTTAGTGGGTGTTACCCTGTTACCCAATTACCCAGTGATAGTGGTATTACACACAGCCGTAACATCTCGGCATTCCCAGGGTAGACCTTATTCTGACAACGGAGGTGTATTCTTCTTTCCCAATGTCGTCTTCATCTTCAACCGAGGCTCATTTAATAATGAAGATGGCTCTCCACCGAGGTCCCTCACTATAGTTTCAGCTGCCTCAAACTGCTGGACAATGTCAATAGCGGTGGCCAATGTTAATTCACCCGAGTGAGTCAGGAGGCGAGACTGGGCTGCCTGACACCGAACGTTGCTCCACTAGCTGGTCCCGAATCATCTCATCCAGTAGAGCTCCAAAGTTGCACTCCGCCACCAGCTGACATAGAGCCGCTACACACCTCTTCACTGGCTCTCCCGTCTGCTGGTGGCGCTGCCAAAACTGGATACGCCGGACAATGACATTATCCGGCGCACAAACATATCGCGCCATTAGCTCTACAACCTTCCCAAAAGTCCCAGCTCCACCTAATGTTTCCAGGACCCTCTGCCCTTCCATGCCCAAATTATGGACTAAAATTTCTCTTGCTTGCAATTTTTTCAACTCACCGAGGTTGAGGGCTACCAGGTAGTTGCTAATCGCACCGAACCACCTAGGCCAAGACACAAGAGGCTCGCCAGGGGCCTCCAGAAACGGCTGAAAACTCGTTGCAGCACGCTCCATAACTGCGTTTCCCTCATCACCAAATGTTGTGTCCATAATTAGTAGAGTGAGGAGCAGGCTGGAAGGCAGTTTAAATCCTTTATTAATAACTTACAAATAACACACCAGTCACACAGCAGTGGGCTACAGCGCTCTGGGTCCGGGTGTCTACGATGAAAGAGAGCTTGCCTCTTCCGCCCCTGGCCTTTTATACCCTGACCAGCGTCACCACCGGAAGTGTGGTTCGCCAGCCCCCTCTAATCCCCGGTAAATCCCAGGCCGCCATATTACTACTGATTTATGAATGTAACACAAACGTGTCCAAAAAAAGACGTGGCATATGTGCTGACTGACTTTAGCTTACCAGCAGTGTCTGATAACAGTTAAACTTCATGAGCCACAAGATGAGGATAGTACTGTGAGTTCTCTAATTAAAATCATAATCATAGGTTGTCCTGTCAGAACTGTTAATATAAGTTCTATTGAATATGTTGGGGAAGGCATATCTGCAGATGAAGAGACTACTGCTGGACTCAAGGAGGCTTGAGATATCATAAGATGTCTCTACCCAATGCACTTAAAGACACAGATCTGGCAGAAGTCAAAATAAGAAAAAGAGAAATTTTTGGATCTGGATTTAGGAATGGAAATAAAATGCAAGATACTGAGAAAACTGGACCTAGAGATCCAGAAACTAGAAAGCAATGTAATAGAATATTTCTTTATACACTGTAACCATGTCTGTAAAACTATGTATTCATTTTATTTTTCCTCTCTAGTTTCAAGATGACAAGCACACTATTCAGTTCACTATTTTATAGAGCCAGTTTAAGTGAAACTAACATGTAATCTGTAAAGATAACAATGTATTGTGACAGTAATGTAATATTAAATGCATTTATACAGGAATGTCACCTTCAGTCACTGACATTCATGATGTCAGTGACTGCAGTAATATAGGCTGTTTATCATCACACCTCAGATAGTAATATGATTGTACAGTATATAAACAAAAAGTGTAACACTGGGCCTGACAGTACGTATTAATCACTACTACATGGGTGATTATGAAAATGGTTGGCACAATTAAAAGAACAGTGGGCTTACTCCTTCCCCATATAGTGTACTATATAGTGAATCAGCCATTTTGTAGTGCTGTTCAAAATCTTAACTGAAATTTTAATTCACTATATAATACACTCAAAATATCCCACAATGCATTTTGAAAAGTAGTGTTCAATGGATTGTCACGACATTAGCCAGTATATCTGGGGATAAAGTATACAAAATAAATAAAAATAAATAAATATCCCATAATGCAATGCGCAGCTAAGGGAAGAGTGAGAGAAGAGCTTCACATCACAACATAAACTACTTTAAGGTGTTTATATTTATTCAGCAAAAACGATTTGATTTAATACACATTTACTCCAAATTACATGCCAGTATTCATTTTTTATCACAGTTAGTCATTATGTTTTACTGTGTCTCGTGATGACGTCATTAATCGTGCCGTGAAAACAAGTCCAGTAGTGTCCGAAAGCTGTTAATTTTATTGTTATATTGAGTTTACTGTATAGTCATTCATTCATCTTCTTCTGCTTAATCCTTTTCGGGTCGAAGGGGGGCTGGAGCCTATCCCAGTATCTTTGGGTGAAAGGCAGGGTACATCCTGGACAGATCACCAGTCCATCACAGGGCCAACACAGAGAGACAGACAACCATTCACTCTCACAGTCATACCTAAGGACAATTTAGAATCCCCAGTTTGATGCCAATTAACCTAACTTGCATGTTTTTGGCATGTGGGAGGAAACCTGAGAAATCCCGGATGTAACCCTTACGAACCTAGCAACTGGTCTATACTTAATAATTTCCCTTACCTAATTACATAAGGCAAGGGTTACAATAAGCGCGCTCAGATCGTAAAAGACCGAAACCCGAGTGCGCGCCTGCTGCCTCTGCTCGGAAGGCGGGGCTAATATCGCTCTTAATGAATGAAAAGACCACAATCGCCCAACGTGACCATGAAACTAACTAACTAACTAACTAACTAACCTGCACTTATATAGCGCTTTTCTAGTCACAAAGACCACTCAAAGCGCTTTCACTAATACTAACCCTCTATTCTAAGGGTCTATAGGAAACAGATATCTAGGGACAATTTAGAACAGCCAATTAACCTAACATGCATGTCTTTGGATGGGAATTTAAAAGTTGGATAACGAGGTTCACACTTCCTCTTCCCAAAATAATCATTTTTCAAAATAAAATCACACAATTGTATTAATACAATTGACATCTGAGAAAAAAAAGGGTCATTTTCTCAGCTGGGTTACACCCTCCCGCGCTAAATATCATGCACGTCCCGTTGCATGTGTAACCAAGACTGTCCATCGTCAGTATTGGTTGAATTGTAATGTGATCATTTTCAGTACAGTGATCCCTCACTTATCGCGTTTAATGGGGACCAGAACCGACCGTGAAAAGTGAAAAACCGCGAAGTAGCGTCACCCCCCCCCCCCCAAGGGCGTCACAAGCACTATTTTGCACAAAAAAGCACAAGAGAACAGCAAAAAGTGCCACTAAGCAACACGAGCGATAAAGAACAATGAATGCGGTCTTCCATCGCTGGGTATGGGCGCTCTGCAGGGAGAGAAGCTGGGTAAAACGTCTCGGCCAATCAGCTTGCTAGATTCCCGAGCGGTGAAGAGGTGGGCGGAGAGGAGTGGAGCGGTGGTCAGAGAGGTGGATTTTGAGTTGTGCGGGCTCTCCGTGTTGATACCTGATGTTCTAACATAGTCTCCCTGCCTTCTGCTAGCGCCCGGGCAACTTTCGTGCCATTTTTTCTCAATTTTGAATTTTTGATGAATATTTTTGAAAAATCCGCGATGCACTGAGGGCGCGAAAGGTGAAACGCGAAGTAGCGAGGGATCACTGTATTGTCTCCATCCGGTATCATTTATGGTCGGAACTACGACGGTATCTGATCGTCTTCGAACCTCCGACTTTCGTTTCTCTTTTGGCTTTGTACTGAGTGTACTTTTTGAGTTTTGAGCTTTTGGTTCTGCAGGATCAGTCAAGATTAATTCTACACTGGAGCGCCAAGTATCATAATCTAGCTCATAAGTTGGTCGGAGGTCTTTGCCAGAAAAAGCTCCGAGCTTTTGTGAAACCGGCTGCACGGAAAAATCTTCCCTTTTTACAATGTGCTCAACTACCACACGTTGCACTTCTGGGGGATTTAAATCATGTGCAGAAATGGTGGGCATACTTCAAGCTGGGGTGCTCGCAGTGTGATTTGACTGGTTAGTTGGTTGTGCACCTTGAATACTGGACTCAGCTGCAGAAGGCTGAGGTTGAGGTTCATTCAAGAAAGCTTCAGGTAAGTTATCAGGTAACTTAACTTGCTCTGATTGATCATTTTCAGATTCTTTGATTGCCTCAGAAATCTGTGACATCATGTCTTTCAGGACATCTGCAAAATCTCTGCCACTCATCTTCGCTAGGTTTTTAATGTCAGTGAGATATAACTTGGTCTTATCGTTCCCTACACGATGCGTATAAATACTGGCAAGAGATTGTATCATATAGCTGGCTCCACTATCAGATACATGAGTACATGGCAATGGGTCAAGAGCTTCAAAAGCAATACCCGAGTGATACTCAAAAATAGCACTCTGGGAAAACTCAGACTTACTATCTGCTACTTTTATGGCTCTTGAAATCGATCCATACCGTTTCAAAAACGTAGTCACTTCATCAAGTTGCTCATCTCCAGCGATTTCACTGACTATCACTGCATTTGGAATTTTCACAGATTCACGTTCAACAATATCCATTTTGGGTACGTTATAGGCTTGAAATAACGTAAGGAGAGAAGAAAAGGGCTCTGGCTGGCTCGCCACTTCTTATTGTAACCCTTGCCTTATGTAATTAGGTAAGGGAAATTACTAAGTGTAGACCAGTTGCTAGGTTCGTAAGGGTTACAATAGGGAATTAAAATGAGTGTGGAATGAAATAGCTGGAGGCAGGAAATGAGCAATAGTGGTTGTTATTTGTAGAGATGAAAAGAACAATATATACAAACAATTTACAACTATACAAATATAACAATGGCCGGTATAAAATAAAACCCCAAAAATGTCCTACTGAGCTCAGTGTTTGTTTGTCCTTTTGGTTTAGTCGTTTGACCAGTCAAGATATCTTGTATCTCCAGACTCAGGTTTCTTTTCCTCTTTTAAAGCGGCGGCTTCAGTTGTTACCACTTTGAATTCTGGGCACTGGAGAGAGGAAGGATGTTCTTCAATCGAGATCTTGGTCAGATCTCGGTTCAGTCTCGGTTCAGTCTCGGTTCAGGTCTCGGGTCAGGCTCGCCATCTCCATTCGGAGAGAATCCAGGATCCAGAAGGTTCTTAATCAGCAACCAAAAAAAAACCTAGCCTGCACAACAATAATGATATTATTGTTTACAGCTAGAGTAATTCGTTTTTCAATCTCTTCTTATATAACACTATAGCTTAGTATTTAAATTCTTCTCTCATATTACTATTATTACATGCCAGTAATATAGTAAGATCTTACAGTTCACATTTCACACCTTACATGCATGTTTTCTTTTCTCAAAATCTCTCTGGTAGCACATGAAATACTTTTTTTTTTCATGTAACCAATTAAATGAATTCCTCTTTTTATCTCTACATCATTTAACCATGAAATTATGATTAATCCTTTTTAACCTTGTCTTTGTAAATCATGAAATGAAATACAATTAATTTATCACATAACCAGGGAATATACTGTCCCATTACTTCCAATATTCCCTTTTAAAATCAGCAAAACCCTGTCTGAGCTACTGGGTTTAGCATAACATGAATTTACATAGGAGACCAACACCATGTGCTTTTAGCATCAAATTACACATTACATTCAACAGAAATAGTGCATAAGAACTAAAAGTACTTCAGCATACTGTTGGGAACTGAAATCACATTTAGGGAAACCATACAGACACAAAAATAGCCTTTTCCATTGCTTTTAAACAGAAAAAATCCACTCGCGATTAGCATTAAGTTAAAATAAGATAAGATAAGCCTTTATTAGTCCCACAATGGGGAAATTCCAGGATTGCAACAGCACAGGGATAGCAACACTCAGAGCAACAATCAGAAGGCAAGAAAAAACAAGAGCAGCTAGTATACATATGTACATATTACTATAAATATATATATATATAGACACACAGTGCGGAGCATTGTGGTTGGTGGATGTGCAGCAGAAAGTCTAAGCTCTCTCTCCGTGAATGCGGCGGGCCAGCTGGATGTCTTTGGGCATGATGGTGACCCTCTTGGCGTGGATGGTGCACAGGTTGGTGTCCTCGAAGAGACCCACCAGGTAGGCCTCGCTGGCCTCCTGCAGAGCCATGACGGCGGAGCTCTGGAAGCGCAGGTCGGTCTTGAAGTCCTGAGCGATCTCCCTCACCAGGCGCTGGAAGGGCAGCTTACAGATGAGCAGCTCCGTGGATTTCTGGTAGCGACGGATCTCTCTCAGAGCCACGGTACCGGGCCTGTAACGGTGAGGCTTTTTCATTCCGTCGGTGGCCGGAGCGCTTTTTCGAGCAGCCTTGGTGGCCAGCTGCTTCCTGGGGGGCTTTTCCTCCAGTAGATTTACGGGCGGTCTGCTTGGTTCTTGCCATCGCTCTTTATTATTCTGTCTTATATTTCTTGCACGCCGCCTAAACTCCAGCCCGGCACCTGCGTCGTTTTCGCTTCAGTTCCCCGGTATGTCGAGTTTCTCCATTAGCACCGGGTGGCGGTTGAGTGCTAGCTAGCTCTTCCCTGCTGTATCGTCTCCTGCTGTAAACAGTGGCTCCGTCCACCGACTCGGGAGACCTTTGGGGCGATCTGTGTGTCCGTGATATATATAGAGTGAAAGGTGTGCTGGATCAGAAAGTTATCACCGGATCAGAAAGAAGAAGGAAGATAAAAAGACTCAGAATTGAGCCGCTGTTGCAAAAGGCAGCCAACTCGTGTCCGGTTCCGGCGCCACACGAGGCGCCACACGAAGTTCCGGCCAATACATTAGCATGTATTGTTTAGTACACACTCGGTTTTCACTCACCAAGATGAGGTATCAGTGTGAACACAGCAAAAGTCACAGCCTCACGGCCTCTCAAGCTTGTGCTCCCATCAACTTAGGATAATAAAGGTTCCAAATTAGTGTTTGGACAGTGTTTAGATTCATTTACAGCATCTTTCTAAATTAAACTCACCAAGAAGAGGTATCAGTGTGAACCAGACCGTCCACAGCCTCTCTCGTCCGCTCTCAGATCGTAAAAGACCGAAACCCGAGTGCGCACCTGCTGCCTCTGCTCGGAAGGCGGGGCTAATATCGTTCTTAACGAATGAAAAGACCACAATCGCCCAACGTGACCATGAAACGGGAATTTAAAAGTTGGATAACGAGGATCACACTTCCTCTTCCCAAAATAATCGTTTTTCAAAATAAAATCACACAACTGTATTAATACAATTGACATCTGAGAAAAAAAAGGGTCATTTTCTCAGCTGGGTTACACCAAGTAAACCCACGCAGACACGGGGAGAACATGCAAACTCCACTATATCTGTGGAGTTTACTCCACAGATATAGTATATCTGTGGAGTCTATATCTGTTGCTGTACTCATGACTTTTCATCCATTCTTACATTGCACATAACTCTCACACTGCTTTTTACTTCATTCACATTATATCACTGAATCTGAGTTCACATTGAAATACTGTATGACTGTATATTTTTTCATATATTTCTGCAAAGTGTGGATAGTCTGAGTAAATAACTGCATATATTCCTGTATATATTTGCATCCTTTTATAGAAACGTGGACAGACTGTAATTTACTGTACATACTCTGTTGTCATTGAATCCTTATTTAAATCTTATTTAAATCCTCCACCTGAACAACGAGAGCAAGTTTTTAGCCAAAGTCAAATTCCTTGTATGTGTTGTGCATACTTGGCCAATAAAGCTGATTCTGATTCTGATTCTGATCTAAATCTAAATTCACTATATAGCGAGTAGGGAGTGAGGGAGGGAGTGAACATTCCGAGCGCAGCATGTGTTATCTTAATGCAAGATGCGTGGGTTCCCCACAAGACAGACTTTTATTCATCTCTTTGAGTTTAATTCAATACAGTTTTGATTGATACCATTTTATTTTGAATAAGACAACATAAAAACAAGAATAAAACAAAAATTTAAATGCAGTCCAAAAAGGAACAGGATTGAAGTCCAGAGCTTATCTTGTCCTGTCCCATCATTAACTAATTAATGTACCTATATACCTACTTGCACATATACACATACATACATACATACATACATAGACACATTGCCACAACAACAAATGGAAATACACTGAGCAAAGATGCTAATGAACCAATCTTAACATGCATTTCAAAATCTTATTACTTATTAAAATAATAGAAATTCAAAAATGAAACACAACAAGTAAACAACTTCCCACTAATCATAAAATCTGCGACTGACTCTCAGACTTTCACCCAACCAATCCTAGTGATTAACAAAACCATCTTCGTCCTTGCATTTATCTAATTTCTCATTTTTGTAGTTTTTTTTAAACTCAAAATGTTTGGACAATGTTTTAACTCCATATTTAATCCATTGCATAATTTAACCCCACAAATCAAAACACAAAAGCTTCTTCTAGTTGTTCGTACACCAACTGTCTTTAAAAGTAACTCCCCCTTAAATGATAGCCCTTTTGTCCTTCAGCCAATATGTTTTGGCTGTAAATTATTCCTTACTTTGTACATTATAATGGCAGTTTTATATTCCACCAGATCAAATAATTTCAAACTTTTAGACTAAAAATAAACAATTTGTGTGATCACGGAAACCAACACCATGGGTCATTCTTATTGCTCTTTTTTGTAAAATAACGAGTGGCCATCGATCCAAGATGGCGCCCACAGCGGTCGACATGGTGCTTCGCTGCGCTCTTTGTTTGTTTTTGTTTGTCAATTGTGTGTCTGCTTGCACTTATACCCGTGAAGAACTTCTAAATATCGGGACTTTGACCCCCACGGACCTCCTCCCAGTTTTTCTAGCCCCTGCCGCCGATCTGGTTTATTGTTTGGCTCGGAAAGTGAGACGGCGGAAGAGAGGAAGACGAGCGGGCGCTCTCGTACGACTTCACAGGAGAGGCTCGCGAACGGCGCTGCCTGGCATATTTCTGTCCAATACCAACTCTCTCTCTAACAAGGTGGATGAACTGAGACTGCTGATGCGTTTTAAGGACCTCGCCTCCTCAGCTGTCCTCTGCTTTACTGAGACCTGGCTCCGGGAAAATATACCGGACAGCGCGCTGCGCCTCGACGGCTTTCAGCTCTTCGGTGCTGATCGTGACACAGAGCTTTCCGGCAAGACCACAGGAGGCGGTGTCTGCTTCTACATCAACTGCAGCTGGTGCTCTGATGTAACGGAAATTTCCAAACACTGTTCTCCTGCCTTGGAATTTCTTGTTATCAATTGCAAGCCCTTCTATTCCCCGCGGGAGTTTGCTTCTTTCATACTCATCGCTGTGTACGCCCCTCCCGACGCGGACACGCGCGAAGCTCAGCGCGTGCTCGCGGATCACATTCAACACACAGAGCGGAGTTTTCCAGACTCGCTGATTATTGTGGCTGGCGACTTTAATCAGTGCAATCTGAGCCACGATCTCCCCCGCTACAAACAGTTTATTAAATGCCCCACCAGAGGATTAAACACACTGGATCACTGTTACACCACAGTGAAAGACGCATATCGCGCTGTTCCTCGCGCTGCGCTGGGATTATCTGATCACGTGATGGTTCACCTCATTCCCACATACAGACAGAGATTGAAGCTCACTAAACCTGTTGTGAGCACTACGAAGATACGGACCAGTGATGCTGAGGAGAAGCTGGAAACGTGCATGGAAATATCTGACTGGGGCATGCTTAAAGGAGCCACGCATGATCTGGATGAGTACACGGACACTGTGAACTCATATATCCACTTTTGTGAAGAGAACATTCTTCCATCACGCACCAGGGTGAGTTACTCTAATGACAAACCCTGGTTCACAGCTAAGCTCAGACAGATCAGGAAGGAGAAGGAAGCAGCGCTGAAAAGTGGAGACAGGGACTGCTACAGGGAGGTTAAATACCGGTTTAACAGAGAGCTGAAGAGGGCTGAATCTCTATACTCAGAGAGACTCCAGCAGCAGTTCACTGCTAATGATTCGGCTTCCGTGTGGAGAGGACTGAGGCAAATCACCAACTATCGACCTAAGGCTCCTAAAGGTCAGGATGACAAAGCCCTTTGTCAGAGACTGTCCCAACACTATGCCCGTTTTGACACCTCGTCATCTGTGTCCAACTCCCCCCCTCCCTCCAGCTCCACAGCCTCCACATTCCCTACTTCATTTAAGGCACCCCCCCTCCTTCCCCCCTCCCCTTATCATCAGTGAGCAGGATGTGCTCAAACAGTTCTCCAGACTGAACCCGCACAAGGCCCCCGGCCCAGACGGCGTGTCTCCCTCCACCCTGAGACTCTGTGCGAAACAGCTGGCTCCTGTATTCACAGACATTTTTAACACCTCCCTTAAGTTATGCCACGTGCCGTCCTGCCTCAAATCCTCCACCATCATCCCTGTCCCCAAGAAGCCACGGATCACTGGACTTAATGACTACAGACCTGTAGCGCTCACCTCTGTAGTCATGAAGTCCTTTGAGCGCCTGGTCCTGTCCCACCTCAAGTCCATCACCACCCCTCTCCTGGACCCGCTGCAGTTTGCCTACCGAGCCAACAGGTCTGTAGACGATGCAGTCAACCTGGCCCTCCACTCCATCCTGCAGCACCTGGACTCCCCGGGAACCTACGCCAGGATCCTGTTTGTGGACTTCAGCTCCGCATTCAACACCATCCGCCCCGCTCTGCTCCGGGACAAGCTGTCCCTGCTCAACGTGCCTGACTCCCTCTGCAGGTGGATCATCGACTTCCTGACGGACCGGAGTCAGCATGTGCGGCTGGGAAAGACTGTCTCAGACTATACTAGCATCAGCACCGGATCACCCCAGGGCTGTGTACTTTCCCCCCTACTCTTCTCCCTTTACACCAACTCCTGCACCTCCAGCCACCAGTCTGTCAAGTTGATCAAGTTTGCGGACGACACCACCCTCATCGGGCTCATCTCCAACGGCGACGAGTCCGCCTACAGGAGAGAGGTGGCCCAGCTGGCGTCCTGGTGCGACAATAACAACCTGCAGCTGAACGCTCTGAAGACAGTGGAGATGATTGTAGACTTCAGGAAAGTCACAACCCCTCTGCCCCCCCTCACCCTCTCAGGCTCTCCCATCACCACTGCTGATTCCTTCCGCTTCCTAGGCACTACCATCACCAGGGACCTCAAATGGGAGCTGACCATCAGCTCACTCATCAAAAAAGCCCAGCAGAGGATGTTCTTCCTGCGGCAGCTGAGGAAGCTCAAGCTACCCACCAAGATTTTAGTGCAGTTCTACACAGCCATCATCGAGTCCATCCTCACCACCTCCATAACCGTGTGGTACGCAGGAGCCACTGCCAGGGACAGACTAAGGCTGCAGCGCGTCGTGCGCACTGCTGAGAAGGTGATCGGCTGCAAGCTCCCATCTCTCCAGGATCTGTACATCTCCAGGACCCGGAGGCGTGCTGGCCGGATCATAGCCGATCCCTCACACCCTGGTCACGTACTGTTTGCCCCCCTCCCCTCTGGTAGAAGACTTCGGTCCATCCAGACTAAAACCTCCCGTCACATGAACAGCTTCTTCCCCTCTGCCATTAGACTGCTGAACACTAAGTGACTCTCGTGCACCATGTACAGCAGCTCAACCAGACTCATGTTAATCATCACTGTTTTCTTCCTGCATTACCGACTGCACTATATAGTTCTCCACAGTATCTGCTGCTGGCTAATATATATTCTAACTGTTGACCAGTATCACTTAATCTTATCCTACACTTTATTACATGTATAGTTTATTTCTCTTATCTTATCATGTTTAATGTTGCAGCACTGTACCGAGACAAATTCCTAGTTTGTGTACTACATGAACAATGGCAATAAACCTGATTCTGATTCTGATTCTGATTCTGATTCGGCTGTAATGAACTTTTATATGTAATTCCCAAATCTCTGATCAGCAATTTAAATATGGTAAAACCAGTGAACAATACAGAGTATGGAGTGATTTCTCATCCAGTATGTGTTTTGTTCTGCTCATGACCAAAATACTTCTAGACAGTTTAGCTTGTACGTATTTAATGTGAGGGTTCCAGCAAATTTTGTCATCTATAATCACACCTACAAATTTATTGTCTTGAACTCTTTCATTATTGATGTTATCCATCTGTATCTTTGCTTGAATATTTGTCATACCATTTCCACATAACATGAACTTGGTTTTGCTGAAATTTACAGTAACAATAATTTATTTTTATCAAACCATTCTTTTATTTTACTGAATTTGGTAGTGATTATGTTCAAAAGTTGCTGTAGATCCTCACCAGTACCCAGAACAGTTGTGTCATCTGCAAACATCACAATCTTCAACAGTTCAGAAACATTACAAATATCATTGCTATGTACAGTAAAATGAAAGGTTTTGGTCTCAACACCACAAACAATGTAAAAACTCTCAGATTTATATTGTCCCATCATCACAAATTGCTTCCTGTTTTTAAATAGTTTCTGACCCAATTCAATACCACTCTCCTAAGTTCATATGACAGTGAAAAGCATTGATTTGTCATAGGAATAACCCCTGCACTGACAAATAAGTCACTGTGATTAATCTTAGCCTGACTCTTAGCCTGGTCTGGACCAGGCTAGCTCCAGAGAATAAATCTCCATAGCAATTTAACTGGGCGTCATTTATCCTATTTTTATGCAACCAAGTCAAGTATAAATTAAGCCAGGATTACTCGAAAATCCTAGCCTAATCCCTTGTTTTGACTTTATGCAATTCCCCTCAAATATTCTTGAAGTATTTTTGTTTGTTTCCTGGTGTCACTAGTCAATTCCAATTAAAGGCAATTTGTTTATTTGAGATTTATTTGAGATATTTTTTGCCCCCTCATGGATCGTCACCTTATCGTGGTGGGGGGGTTTGCGTGCCCCAGTGATCCCAGGAGCTATGTTGTCCGGGGCAATTTGCCTCTGATAGGGTCTCCCAAGACAAACTGGTCCTGGGTGAAGGGCCAGACGAAGAACGATCCAACAGACTCTCATGATAAATTGTATATCAAGGATTCAGTGTACCCCGCCCGGTATGGGGTTACCGGGGCCCCACCCTGGAGCCAGGCCTGGGGGAGGGGCTCGAAGGCTAGCGTCTGGTGGCCGGGTTTCCACCCATGGGACCCGGCCGGGCTCAGCCCGAAGGAGTTACGTGGGTCCGCCCTCCAGTAGGTTCACCACCTGCAGGAGGGATCATGGAAGTCCGGTGCTATGTGGATTAGGTGGCAGTCAAAGGCGGAGACCTTGGCGGACTGATCCCAAGCTTTCTAAACTGGCTTTTGGTACGTGGAATGTCACCTCTCTGGTGGGGAAGGAGCCTGAGCTGGTGTACGAGATTGAGCGATACCGGCTAGATATAGTCGGCCTCACCTCAACACACAGCTCCGGTTCCGGAACCAGTCTCCTGGAGAGGGGCTGGAGCTTGGCCTTTTCTGGAGTTGCCCCGGGCGAGAGGCGACGAGCAGGGGTAGGTATTCTTGTATCGCCCCACCTTGCTGCCTCTATATTGGAGTTTTCCCCGGTGGACGAAAGGGTTGCTTCCCTGCGCCTTCGGGTTGGGAAACGGGTCCTGACCATCATTTGTGCCTATGCACCAAATGATGTTTCAGAGTACCCACCCTTTTTGGAGTCTGTGACTGGGGTGCTGGAGGGTGCTCCTCCTGGAGACTCCATTGTCCTACTGGGGGACTTCAATGCGCACGTGGGCAACGACAGTGAAACCTGGAGGGGGGTGATTGGGAGGAACGGCCTGCCCGATCTGAACCCGAGTGGTGTTCAGTTATTGGACTTCTGTGCTAACCACAGTCTGTCTATAACGAACACCATGTTCAAGCATAAGGGTGTCCATATGTGCACCTGGCACCAGGACACCCTAGGCCGCAGGTCGATGATCGATTTTGTTATCGTATCATCAGACCTGCGACCGTATGTCTTGGACACCCGAGTAAAGAGAGGTGCAGAGCTGTCAACTGATCACCACCTGGTGGTGAGTTGGATCCGATGGCAGGGGAGGAAGCCATTCAGACCTGGTAGACCCAAACGTATAGTGAGGGTGTGCTGGGAGCGTCTGGCTGAGGCCCCTGTCCGGGAGGTCTTCAACTCCCACCTCCGGAAGAACTTCAACCACATTCCGAGGGAGTCTGGAGACATGGAGTCTGAATGGGCCATGTTCTCCACCTCTGTTGTTGAAGCGGCAGCCCAGAGCTGCGGCCGCAAGGTGGTCGGTGCATCTCGTGGTGGCAACCCCCGAACCAAGTGGTGGACACCAGTGGTGAGGGGGGCCATTAAGCTGAAGAAGGAGTCCTATCAAGCTTGGTTGGCTTGTGGGACTCCCGAAGCAGCTGAGGTGTACCGGCAGGCCAAGCGGAGTGCAGCTCGGGTGGTTGCTGAAGCAAAAACCCGGGTATGGGAGGAGTTCGGTGAGGCCATGGAACAAGACTTTCGGTCGGCTTCAAAGAGATTCTGGCAAACTGTTCGGCGGCTCAGGAGGGGAAAGCAGCTCCCCGTCCACACTGTGTATGGTGCGGATGGGACACTGTTGACTTCAACTGGGGATATCGTCGGGCGGTGGAAGGAATACTTCGAGGATCTCCTCAATCCCACTGATACGCCTTCCACAGAGGAAGCAGGGTTTGGGGACGAGGGGGATGACTCGCCTATCACAGGGGCTGAGGTCGCCAAGGTGGTTAAAAATCTCCTTGGTGGCCGGGCCCCGGGGGTGGACGAGATTCGCCCCGAGTACCTCAAGGCCCTGGATGTTGTTGGGTTGTCATGGTTGACACGCCTCTGCAACATTGCGTGGAGGTCGGGGGCAGTGCCTTTGGCATGGCAAACCGGGGTGGTGGTTCCTCTCTTCAAAAAAGGGGACCGGAGGGTGTGCTCCAACTTTAGAGGGATCACACTCCTCAGCCTCCCTGGGAAGGTCTATGCCAAGGTACTGGAGAGGAGAGTCCGGCCGTTGGTCGAACCTCGGATTCAGGAGGAGCAATGTGGTTTTCGTCCTGGCCGTGGCACATCGGACCAGCTCTTTACCCTCTCGAGAATTCTTGAGGGTTCGTGGGAGTTTGCCCAACCAGTTTACATGTGTTTTGTGGACTTGGAGAAGGCATTTGACCGCGTCCCTCGTGGATTTTTGTGGGGGGTGCTTCGGGAGTATGGGGTATCGGGCTTGTTGTTACGAGCTATTCGGTCTCTGTACGACCGTTGTGAGAGTTTAGTTCGCATTGCCAACACTCGGTCAGAGTCATTCCCAGTGAGAGTTGGACTCCGCCAGGGCTGCCCTTTGTCACCGGTCCTGTTCATAATTTTTATGGACAGGATTTCTAGGCGCAGCCAGGGAATGGAGGGTGTCATGCTTGGTGACCACAGGATCTCATCTCTGTTGTTTGCAGATGATGTTGTCCTGTTGGCTTCATCCAGCAATGACCTACAGCTCTTGCTGGGACGGTTTGCCGCTGAGTGTGAAGCGGCTGGGATGAGAATCAGCACCTCCAAGTCCGAGTCCATGGTCCTCAGCCGGAAAAAGGTGGATTGTCCTCTCCGGGTTGGGGACAGGCTCCTGCCCCAAGTGGAGGAGTTTAAGTATCTTGGGGTCTTGTTCACGAGTGAGGGGAAAATGGAGCGAGAGATCGACAGACGGATTGGAGCAGCATCTGCAGTGATGCGGACGTTGTACCGGTCTGTTGTGGTGAAGAGGGAGCTTAGTTCTAAGGCAAAGCTGTCGATTTACCAGTCAATCTACGTTCCTACTCTCACCTATGGTCACGAGCTTTGGGTAATGACCGAAAGAACGAGATCGCGGATACAAGCGGCTGAAATGAGCTTTCTCCGTAGGATTGCTGGACTCACCCTCAGAGATAGGGTGAGGAGCTCAGTCATCCGGGAGAGGCTCAGAGTAGAACCGCTGCTCCTCCACATTGAAAGGAGTCAGTTGAGGTGGTATGGGCATCTGATTAGGATGCCTCCTGGACGCCTCCCACTTGAGGTGTTTCAGGCACGTCCCACTGGGAGGAGACCCCGGGGCAGACCCAGGACTCGGTGGAGAGACTATGTCTCCCAGCTAGTCTGGGAACGCCTTGGTATCCCCTCTGAAGAGCTGGAGCAGGTGGCTGGGGAGAGGGAAGTCTGGGCTTCTCTGCTTGAACTGCTGCCTCCGCGACCCGGACCTCCGGAAAAGCGGTAGAAGATGGATGGATGGATGGATGGATGGATGGAGATATTTTTGTCGTTTTGGAATTGTTTTTCTACAAACCTCAATTCCAGTAAAATGTAAATAAAAATACAGTGATTTAAAAACCCTTTTCAACCTATATTCAACTGAACACAATTGAATACACCACAAAGACAAGATATTTAATGTTATTTAAAAAAAAAAATATCGGCGTGGTGGCCTAGTTGGTAGAGCATCCGCCCCACAACTGGCCGGGTCATACCAAAGAGAAAAAAAAATGGTACTTTCCATCTTCTAGCTTGGTGCTGAGCATAGTAGAATGGGGAAAGGAAAGTGAACGCTCAGAGCTACTAGAGGACTGACCCCCACTGTAGCTTTCACTACTTACAGTAGCTGTGTGGCCTAAGGTCAGTGAAACAGATAGTCGCCGCCCCATACACCACATGGTGTCCCACATACTGTGGAAGGGATTAACTTAACTTAAAAAAAATATTCACTCATGTTGAATTTGATGCCTGCAACACATTCCAAAAAAGCTGAGACGGGGCAAGAAAAGAATGGGAAAGTTGAGGAATACTCAAAAAACACCTTTTTGGAACATTGCACAGGTGAACAGGTTAATTGCAAACAGGTGAGTGTCATGATTGGGTACAAAAGGAGCATCCCCAAAAAGCTCAATCATTCACAAGCACGGACGGGGCGAGCTTCACCACTTTGTGAACAATTGCATGGGCAAACAGTTCCACAGTTTAAGAACAATGTTTCTCAAGGTACAGTTGCAACTAATTTAGGGATTTCATTATCTACAGTCCATAATATCATCAAAAGATTCAGAGAATCTGTGTGGTGATCCGAGCGCTGAGGTTGTCAGCGCCCGGGCCACTCGGTATTCTTTCTCTTTTTCTCCCTTTTATTTCTGGTGGTTATTATTGGTTCTCCCAGGGCTTTTATTGTGACAGCGCCGCGGCCGAACTTCCGGCTGTCAAAGCCTTGCCGGCACTGTCACAGCTGAGCATGAGCTGGTAATTATGTTTCCCCCTTTCCTGTTTGGTCCTTTGCTTTTGTTATCAGTATTTAAGGAAGCAGCTGAGGCTCACTCCTCGCTGCGACCTATGTCTACCTGGACTGGAGTCCCTATCCCTGGCTTCAGTCTTCCTACTGTGTTTGATTCATCTTCGCTTCATCACTCATGAGTGTTTATTCAATAGCGTCAGGTTCCGCCCTCGCTACACTCCTGTATTGATGTTAGTGTTCTTTATTTAGTGTTCTAGTTCTTTGTATGTGTTTTGCCCCACGTGGCTCTTTATTTTGTTCCTTCTGTGAATAAACAAACAAACTCTCTGTTGGCATGTGGCGCCTCATTCATGCCCTGAAAGGGGCAAACACGACAATAGGTCACAGCCAAGCAAGGTGCCAGCCACAGTGAATTTGTGTTGGGTTTGAGTTTTTCTCCTTATCTGGGTACCAGTTTGATTTGAAGAGATGGCGTTTTGCATCAAGTACCTGATGGAGGTTGATGACCTCCTGTCCAATGCCCGTCTGTTCATCCCCTCTGACACTGCACACTGGTACCTGGACCTCGCGCAAAGGGTGTTAAAGCGCTATCGCCTGACCTCTTAACCTGAGGGCAAGGAGAGAGTGTCGGCGTTAGTGGCGCTGCGTCAGAAGAACTGGGAACTGATGGAGAGTCCGGCCAAGAAGCCTCCATCTCCTCCCTGGGACACGGTCGCTCCGACGAGGGGGAAACCTCTTGACCGGGCCGGTCCTCTGTGAGGTTCCCGTCCGGATCCTGTCCCAGGTCGCCAGAAGAACCCCGCCTCCCAGCCAGCTGTTTCTCCCACGCCACGACGAAAGGTGAAGACAGCAGCCTTAGCCTCCGGGTCATCTTGTCCCGCTGTTCCGTCAGCGTCACGTCCCCGGACTGCCTCGGCTGCTCCTCCTTTCTCCTCGGCTTGCCTTTCAGCTGCGGTGAGCCCAGCAAGTCCTCATCTGGCCCCACCCATCACCGTTCCTCCGCGAGGTTCCCATCCGGATCCTGTCCCGGGCTGCCTAAGAAACTTCACCTCCCAGCCAGCTGTTTTCCCTGCATCACGACGGAAGGTGAAAATAGCAGCCTCAGCCTCTGGGTCATCTTTCCCCACTGTTCCATCAGCTCCACGTTCCTGGAGTGCCTCGGCTGCTCCTCCCTCCTCCTCGGTGCTCCCTTCAGCTGCTGCAAGCTCTGTGATTCCTTGTCTGGCTCCGCCACCGATCCTGTTGGGGCGGCTCCTCCTCGTCCTCCCTAGGGGCCCTCTGTCACTATCCCTAGGGGAAAGGGAAGAATGAAGCCCGCTGCAGCAGTCACCATTGTTCCCCGGGAAAGCAGGCAAATGTTTTTTCATTCTAAATCTCAGTATAATGAACTACCTTGTCTGATTCCTGTGGGTGGAGCTCAGCTTTCACAGTCCTCTGAGCTCTATGTATGCTCTAATGTATTCTGCATGTAAAAAGACGAATACATTATATAAACAATTCATTAAGTGTAGAACGGTAGAGGCTGAGATCAAATATAAAAGATATAAAAACAAGCTAACTAATATAATGAGAATTTGTAAGAAAGAATACTACAACAGAATATTAGAGGATAATAAGAATAACTTAAGAGGACTATGGCAAGTGCTAAATGGGATTATTAGTAACCGATCAAAGAATGCTAATTATCCAGAATATTTTATTGAAAATGACAATTTGATAAATAATATGGAGGATTGTGGTGACCCACCACAGCTAGCCTGCACTAAGCAGAGGACAATTTGCATACGGACAGAGAGCCCCTAGGAGACAATCAGAACAATGGACTATTGTTATACATCCCCGGATTAAGGAGAGGACATCCGGTCGCCAGGGTCACGCGAATGATATGTATTGACTGATATGTATATCAATATGCAAATGTGCCATGCATTCTCTGTTGGTATAACATGTGTAAAAGAGCTTGCTATACATGCCTTAACTACACAGCGCAGCACAGCACTGTACAGCACAGTAGTGCACCGTGCTACAAGTGCGGCTCATGGTGTTGGAGGAAAATAAAACTCAGCAACCTTCCAGCTCGCCGCATCTCGCCTGAACTTATTTTCCTCCACACTGGTGACCCTTGACGAAGAATGGAACACGAGGCGAACAACCCGGAGATGACCCTGACCGGGAAAGCCCCAGCACGCGTCATAGTGCGCCCCTTGCCTGATCTCTTCCCTCCACACTGGTGACATGACGAGAGAGAATGACCGTCTGCTCCCTCTCACCACGCTGTGGACACAGAGGACCAGAGAATGCCTGCAACCTCTTCATCCTCACAGGCACGCGCGCTCCGGAGCGCAGCGCTGGGACCAAAATGCACCATGAACGACGACACGAGCGAACGAAGGAAGCAGCCTGAACGGGGACAATCATCGACGCCGACTGTGTTGATTTCCACCGAGCTCCCTGACTCTGACTAAACTCCTGACAGTGGACCTCCCGCACACAGGACATTGTATGGGTTTCTCAGCCACGATGCACAAGGGTAATTTGGCCACTCGCCTTCCCCACATCCTTGCTGGACCGAGCTGCGAGAGATGTCAGAGACTTAATTTTTTTTTTCACAGCCACTGTGGATCTCCGCCAGGTTTACCGGGAAAGTCCCTCACCATCGCGGATCCACACGCAATTTTTGCACAGCCCAGACACCTTTGACGTCCCGGGCTGGCACTCACTTACTCCCACCCTCCTCCCCCTCCTCCTGCACAGTGCTTTTCCCTCACCTCACTCCCTAAAGCCGGTTGATTGCAGTCTTGTTCCATTACGCACAAAACACACCGGCCCTTGCGTCCACAATCCACGGCTGTTCAACGTGCTGGAACCCGGAGCGGAGCACGCTTTTTTATTTCCACCCTTCCCCCGTCCCCCTCACGGACTGACATGCCCTCTGACAGTTCTACCGGAGCTGGAGCCAAACGGCGGGGGGAGGGTGGGGGTCACAACCCCTGATGAGTGTTCTGGGGGGGAGCCCTGTGGTGACCCACCACAATCTACATGGACATTCAATCCTCACACTCAGCTAGCCTGCACTAACCAGAGGACAATTTGCATATCGACAGAGAGCCCCTAGGAAACAATCAGAACAATGGACTATTGTTATACATCCCCGGATTAAGGAGAGGACGTCCGGGCGCCAGGGTCACACGAATGATATGTATTGACTAATATGTATATCAGTATGCAAATGTGCCATGCATTCTCTCTATTGGTATAACATGTATAAAAGAGCTTGCTATACATGTCTCAACTACTCAGCGCAGCGCAACACAGCACAGTATAGCACAGTAGTGCACCGCGCTACAAGTGCGGCTCATGGTGTTGGAGGAAAATAAAACTCAGCAACCTTCCAGCTTGCGGCATCTCGCCTGAACTTATTTTCCTCCACAGGATGTGGTTAGTGGTTTCAATATTTTTTTCTAAACGTTGGTCCTGAATTAGCAAAATCAATAGTGACACCAGAAACAAACGATAGTGGTTCTGTAAATGGAATAGAAGATAGAAATCCAAACACAATCTTTTTGAGTGCAGTAACTGAAAAGGAAATTATCGAGACTGTGAGTAAATTTAAGAACAAAAAATCAACGGACTGGAATGAAATTGACATGACAATAGTGAAAAAAGTAATTGAAGGAAATATTAAACCACTCACCCACATCTGTAACCTGTCATTTCAAACTGGTAAATTTCCAAACAAAATGAAAATAGCAAAAGTAATACCACTATACAAAACAGAAGACAGTCATCATTTCACAAATTACAGGCCAGTCTCTTTACTCTCACAGTTCTCCAAAATACTTTAAAAAATCTTCACTAAGAGACTGGATGATTTCGTTGAAAAACACAACCTCCTTACAGACAGTCAGTATGGTTTTAGAGCAGAGAAATTTACATCTTTGGCACTGATTGAACTTATAGAAGAAATTAGTAGTTGTATAGATAAAAAAAAGTTTGCTGTAGGAGTATTTATAGATTTAAAGAAAGCTTTTGACACCATTGACCACAGAATTTTACTGAGGAAATTGGAAAGGTATGGGATAAGAGGGGTCGGACTGAGGTGGGTGGAAAGTTATTTAAGTAACAGACAACACTTTGTACAAATTGGTGAGCACAAATCACCCTTCATGAACATCTCTTGTGGTGTGCCCCAGGGGTCAGTTTTGGGACCCAAACTCTTTATCTTATATATAAATGACATATGCCAAGTATCAAAAATTCTGAAATTTATTTTGTTTGTGGATGACACAAATATCCTTTGCACTGGTAAGAATTTGCAGCAGGTTTTAGTGGTGGTCACAACTGAAATGAAAAGGTTAACACAGTGGTTTAACAAAAATAAATTATCTCTAAATCTGAAAAAAAATGAAGATTATGTTGTTTGGAAATTATTAAAATAAATCATGAAATAATGATAACGATAGATGACACCAGAATAGAAACAGTACAGGAAAATAAGTTTCTGGGGGTGACGCTAGACAAAATCTGCTGGAAACCTCACATCAGTCACATCCGGGCCAAGTTGGCAAAATTATAGGGATACTGGGGAAGACAAGACACATTTTGGACTACAAATCATTGTTCTTATTGTACGATTCACTGTTTCTACCATATCTTAACTACTGTGTAGAGGTCTGGGGAAACACCTACAGGACCAACCTACAGCCAATATGCACATTAGAGAAAAAAGCTATAAGGATAATAAATAATGTAGGATATAGAGACCATACCAATTCGTTGCTTTTAAAGTCACATGCCATAAAGTTCATGGATTTAGTTAAATATAAGACAGCGCAAGTAATGTACAGGGCAATTAATAATCAACTTCCAACTAATATACAAAAAATATTCAAAAAAGAGACAATGATTGTAATTTGAGAGGAGACTTAAACTTTACAAAACCTAAGGTATGAACAACTAAGAAAAGTATGTGCATATCTGTCTGTGGGGTGGATTTGTGGAACAGTCTGGAGCTGGAACTGAAACTATGTACAAGCAGAAATAGATAGATAGATAGATACATACTTTATTTCGAACAAAAAAGTAAAACAAAAACAAAACAAATGACAAATGCAATAAAGTAACAGTATACAGTGTTCGAAAGGGAGAAGGAAGAAGTGAACACTTATTAATTTCAACTGCTCTTTTCCATAAATACACCCATGTGAATTATATACAAATTACCACATTTAAGACCCCAAGTAAACAATTAACTGTATTTTGTACATATTGTGGTTTATATTAATCATATATCCCATAACCTACATATGTATAAGCATGTTAGAATGTTTAGTGATTACATATGTACAACGACCTCACGCCTCAGAACAGGACAAGAGGTCTCAACCGCCAGCGAAGATCAAAGAGCATCCGAGGCGCAGCGGTGGAGACCAGATCGATCGCCCTGACTTCCCAGGGCCAGGGAGACAGAGGACAATGGAGGAGATCGATTGCCCTGACCACCCAGGGTCAGGTGGAGGAGTAGGAGACAAAGGAGGGGGGATTAAGCTAATGCGGATGTCAGCTTTGATGTGCAATGTCTTTTGTGATGTGTAGGTATAAGTATGTAGGTCTGAATGTGTTCGATCTCTTATTCTGCTTCTGCACTGAGATGAGACTTGTTAGAGGAGCGAAGCTGATAATAAACTTTGGTTTATAAGTCACATCGCCTCGTTATTCCGAGCTCTTCTACACTGGTGACCCTGACGCGAGGATGGAACAGAGACGTTCTCCCGCGATTGACTCATCGGAGGCGACCCAGGCAAGCGCCGGCGCCCATGCAGACAGGGGAACAGATGGACGACGTTCCCCCATGGCAGAAGCTACAGAGAGGGCTCAACCGAGCACCAGCCCCGCAGTGAGCGCGGAAGAAAGGCGCTGTCATCTGGCGGACACATCAGGGACGGCCCACACAAGCGCCGTCACCGTCAAGCTGCCAGAATTCTGGCAGGAAGACCCGAGCTCGTGGTTCCAGCAAGCTGAGGCTCAGTTTGCACTGGCGGGCATAACGGCAGACGACACAAAATTTTATCACATTGTCACCAAACTCGACGCTGTCACGTCAAGATGTACGCGGAGCATAATCCAACGGCCGCCCGCCCATGACAAATACAGAGAGCTTAAGGCGACCATCGTGGAGAATTTCGTCCCCTCAGCCGAGGAGAGAGCAGAGAAAATCCTGGCGATCTACGGCCACAGAGGATGCAGACCCAAGGCCCTCATGGAGGACATGCTGCAGCTTAAGGAAGAGGACAACGACAACTTCCTTTTCCGATATATCTTCCTCAGCACTCTGCCGCCACACATGAGAGGGACGCTGGTCAACATGCGGTGCAACACCCAGCAGGACTTCCGCGCGCTGGCCCGAGAGGCGCAGCGGCTCATCAACGCCTGCGGGGAACAGATGGCCACGGCAGCATCCGCAGATCTCAGCGCGGAAGCCCAGAGCAGCAGAGAACCACAGACAACCAAGCAGAGCCCGCCCACCATGGCGGCAACACGACCAAGACGCAGCAGGTGGAACGACCTCTGCTATTTCCACCACCGTTTCGCCGGGAGAGCGTACAAATGCGTGCCCCCCTGCAAATTCAAAAGTTCGGGAAACGCCAAAGCCGAGAGGCCATTAACAGCTGCGGCTCTCGGCGAGAAAAATAAACTACTGTATGTGACTGACGGACACACCGGGAGACAGTTCCTGATCGACACCGGAGCTCAGCTGAGTTTTATCACCCCTTCCCGCGCAGACCGGGCCATGGGTCCCCGGGGAAATGGAGCGATGGCAGCCAACGGCTCCATCATCGACACCTTCGGTGAAAGGAACCTGCCTCTTTGCATCCACGGCCGCAACTATAGATGGACATTTATTGTAGCGGCGGTGAGCTTTAACATGTTGGGTGCTGATTTTTTGTGTGCACATGGGTTGTTAGTAGATCTAGCAAATAGACGCTTGGTTAATGCACTGTCATTTTCTTCTGTCCCCTGCTCAGCTCGAGTTTCTCCACCACCCGTGCAGGCCAGCGTCACAACAGCAGGAGGTAAGTTTGACCAACTCCTCACCCAATTTCCAGCACTCACAGTTCCAAAATTTTCAGCAACAGTAGCGAAACACGGGGTTGAACACTTCATTCCCACAACGGGCCTACCCGTGTTCGCCAACGCTCGGCGCTTAGACGTGACCAAGCTCGCCATGTCACGCCGCGCCGCTCATCAACGGCGCCACCTGCTCACACACCTGTCAGTCATCAGCGGCGAGGGATATAAGCCGCCTCGCCCTGAGCTTCGGTCTGAAGCCGTAGACTTCATTTCCCTTCCATGGGCTTCTACCACATTCTCTTCAGCATCCTCGTCTCCGGTAAGAAAATCACTTACCTCATCTCTCCAGTCTGCTCCCCTGTGCACAGGTGGATTCCTCGGCGGCGGACAATCCCGTCCCTCGTCTCTCCTCGCTGCTGCACCGAGCCCTGCAGGTGGCTGTCTCCCGGGCTTCCATCCTTGAAGCGCCAGTCATCTGTCCTAACAAGTAAGCTTCTCTCCCTCGCCTATTCTCCTCCTGTGTTGGTGTGTGCTCATCACCCTGTGTCTGATTTCTCCCATAGGGTTGCCGGCTGAACGGTCTCCTGCCTCTGGGTCCGAAGCAGACGCCACCACCAACACATTAACATTCCGCAGACACGCACCCAAACATCCCTGTTGTTAATAAACAGTTTGAACTACTCTGAGCCTGTGTGTGTGCGTCTCCTGAGCCGAACGTTATGTCAGTACGGCTTCAGCAGAGCGGCTCGTTAGACGGCGGGCTCGCACACCGGTTTACCATCCTCGAGGCTCGGGTGGATCAGATTGTTTATCAGCAACAGGTGGTTCTTAATCAATTATTAGAATTAACTAACCGATTGAACCGCTTGGACCCCAAACAGCCGTTCCTCCCAACTCGCCAGGGTGGCGCGGCTCCTGCTGTTCCAGCGGCCGTCCAGCCGGCTCCAGTGGCACCGGTTCGGCTCACACCGATTCCGACCCCCGCCCGCTTTAGCGGTAAGCTCGGCGGAGCGCGGGGGTTCATTATGCAGTGTGAGTCCGTGTTCCACCGTGTGCCCGGAGATTTTCCCTCGGATCACAGTCGAATTGGTTACATAGGGAATCTTCTGGAGGGGCGTGCGTTAACTTGGACCTACGCCGTAATGGCGAGGCCCAGTTATGCCACCCTCACCTATGATCAATTTGTGAGGCGCTTTCTGGAGGTCTTTGACCATTCTCAAACCGAAACGGTCCAGGTCGATCGGCTTCTCGCTCTCCAGCAGGGAAGCCGGTCGGCAGCGGACCACTCGGTCGACTTCCGGGTAGCGGCGGAGGAATTGGGCTGGGAGGAACGCTCCCTCTGTGGCCTGTTCCTCCGCAGCCTCAATAGTGATCTGAGGGATGAACTGGCTGGTCGGGATATCCCTGGGACGCTAGCGGAGCTGACGTCCTTAGCGGTAAGTTTGGATAACAGGCTGCGCGAGCGCTCCTCGGGGCGGAAGTCTTCTTCTTCTCGCCCTCGTGGAGCCTCGCCGCACCTGTTCCAAGCTCGCCCCCTGGCGGCGCCGCCAGCATCGTGCCCCGAGGAGTCGGAGCCGATGGTGACGGGCTGGACTAAACTTTCCCCTGTGGAGAAACAACGCCGCCGTGAGTTGGGCCTCTGCATGTATTGCGGAGGCGACCAACACACCGTGGAGCATTGTCCACGGAAAGCCAGTCGGTGGGGTCCGCGAGTCACTGTTGGAAGCCTCGCGGACGCCAATCGGTTAGGATCACTCACCCAATTGAAGCTGCCCATCCGTTTCTGCCATAACCCCACTGGGCACCTCACCCACGCACTGGTGGATTCGGGCGCAGAAGGCAGCTTCATTTCACTAAGCCTGGCAACCCGATTGGGCATCCGCTGCCAGGCACTCAACACTCCCATCTCCCTAGTCCACCTCTCCCGTGCCACCCTTGGGAGAGTGACACATCAAACTGCCCCCCTACCGGTCATCATCTCGGGAAACCACCGGGAGGAGATGACCTTTTACGTCCTTCCCAACTCTGTGTCGCCCGTCATCCTGGGGTATCCCTGGCTCCGCCTTCACAATCCGGTCCTGGATTGGAGATCAGCTGGGGTATCGGCATGGAGTACATTTTGCCTGGGCACCTGCCTCCAGTCCGCTGCCTGCTCGCCGTCCGCTCCTCCCCCCGCGACGGACGCTGCACCCCCGGACCTGTCCCTGGTGCCTCCGGAGTTTCACGACCTGGGTATGGTGTTCAGTAAAGCGATAGCTATGTCTCTTCCCCCTCATCGGCCCTACGACTGTGCCATCAACCTCCGCCAGGGGGCGCCGTTACCTTCTGGTCGGCTCTACAGCCTGTCAGCGCCGGAGAAGGAGACGATGAACACATATCTGAAGGAGTCATTAAACGCCGGGATAATCCGCCCATCATCGTCACCCGGGGGGGCAGGGTTCTTCTTCGTGGGAAAAAAGGATGGGTCCCTCCGCCCTTGTATCGACTACCGGGCCCTCAATAATATCACGGAGAAGGACCGTTACACCCTGCCTCTCATGGACACTGCTTTCCACTCCCTCCAGGTGGCGACCTGGTTCACCAAGCTGGACCTACGCAGCGCTTACCACCTCGTCCGGATCCGGGAGGGAGATGAGTGGAAAACGGCCTTCCGTACCCCGAACGGCCACTTTGAATACCTGGTGATGCCGTTCGGGTTGACCAACGCTCCTGCAGTCTTCCAGCGCCTCATTAATGACGTCCTCCGGGACTTCATTGGCCTTTTCATGTTCGTCTACCTGGACGATATTCTCATCTTCTCCAAGTCCATGGATGAGCACCAGGTCCACGTGAGGCGGGTCCTCCAAAGGCTGCTGGAGAATCGTCTGTACGTAAAGGCAGAAAAGTGTGAATTTTACGCCAGGAGTACGTCCTTCCTGGGGTTCATCATCGCCCACGATAAGGTGCTCCCTGACCCAGAGAAGGTAAAGGCGGTGGTGGAATGGCCTACACCTGCATCCCGGAAGCAGGTGCAGCAATTTGTTGGCTTCGCCAATTTCTACCGCCGCTTTGTCCCCAACTTCAGTACCATCGTTGGACCGCTGACCCGCCTCACGTCCCCAAAGGTCCCGTTCCGGTGGACCGAAGAGGTCGCTGCCGCCTTTGAGGCGCTGAAGGCGGAATTCTCCTCCTCCCGGGTCCTTCGCCAGGTCGACCCCGCGCTGCAGTGCATCGTCGAGGTAGACGCTTCGGACACGGGAGTGGGAGCAGTGCTGTCCCAGCAGTCACCGGACGATGGCGCCAAACGACCGTGCGCCTTCTTCTCCCGGCGCTTGTCCCCGGCGGAGAGGAACTACGATGTGGGGGACAGAGAGCTCTTGGCCATCAAGCTCGCCCTGCAGGAGTGGCGCCACTGGCTAGAGGGGGCGAACCTGCCGTTTGTGGTCCTTACGGACCACAAGAACTTGGAGTATTTACGATCTGCCAAGCGCTTGAACGCCCGCCAGGCGCGCTGGTCTCTGTTCTTCGCCAGGTTCCAATTTTCTATCACCTTCAGGCCTGGCTCTAAGAACGGCTTGCCTGATGCCCTCTCTAGGCAGTTCACTCCCATGGAATCGGAGGAGACGCCCCACTCCATCCTGCCCAGGTCGTGCGTCGTGGGAGCCATCTCGTGGGATATCGAGGCGAAGATCCGGAAGGCACAGGAGGTGGAACCTGATCCTGGCGGCGGACCGGAGGGAAGACTGTTCGTCCCATCTGTGGTCCGAGGAGAGGTCATCCACTGGCTCCACACCTCCCGGCTCACCTGTCATCCCGGCACCTCCCGGATGATCAGCCTCCTCCAACGGTCTTTTTGGTGGCCAGGCCTGCGGAGGGATGCAGCCCGCTACGCCCGGGCTTGCCCAGTCTGTGCCACCAGCAAGTCAGGAAATGCCCCTCCAGCGGGTCTGCTCCAGCCTCTGCCCGTCCCCGGCAGGCCCTGGTCGCACATCGCACTGGATTTCATCACCGGACTCCCCGTTTCCAGCTCCTTTAACACCATCCTGACCATCGTGGACCGTTTCTCCAAGGCGGCACACTTCGTCCCCCTGCGAGGTCTCCCTACCGCCCTGGAGATGGCGGGCCTCCTCATCCAACACGTGGTCAGGCTGCACGGGATTCCGGTGGACGTGGTCTCGGACCGGGGTCCCCAATTTTCATCCGAGGTTTGGAGGTCCTTTTGCAATGCCATCGGAGCCAAGGTGAGCCTCTCCTCCGGCCATCACCCCCAGTCTAACGGGCAGTGTGAGAGGACCAACCAGGAGCTAGAGGCTGCGCTCCGCTGTGTTGCAAGATCCAAGCCGACGTCATGGAGCAACCATCTCGCCTGGGTGGAGTACGCCCACAACACCGCCCGCTCTTCTGCAACGGGGATGTCCCCCTTCAAGGCGTCCCTGGGTTACAACCCCCCGCTGCTTCCAGCGCAGGAGAGCGAGGTAACTGTCCCGTCAGTTAGGGCGCACGTGAGGCAGTTCCGCTCCACCTGGGCCGCCGCGCGTCATGCGCTTTTACGCACAGTGGAGCGCAACAGGACCATGGCGGACCGGCGTAGAAGACCTGCCCCGGCGTACAGAGTTGGGCAACTTGTCTACGTTTCCACCCAGGACGTCACCCTAAAAGGCGAGAGGAGAAAGCTGGCACAGCGCTTCATGGGTCCCTTTCCCATCACCCGGATCATCAACCCGGTGGCTGTGCGCGTGGCTATTCCCCCCTCCCTCCGCATCCATCCCACTTTCCACGTGTCGAAGGTGAAGCTGGCAGTTACCGACCCCCTTTGCCCTCCTCCTGCAGCGCAACCCGCACCCCGGATGGTTGGTGGCCATCCGGCCTGGTCCGTCTCCTCCATCCTGGACTCCCGGCGCCGGGGTCGTGGGTTGCAATACTTGGTGGACTGGGAGGGCTATGGGCCCGAGCATCGACAGTGGGTGCCCCCGTCGTTTGTGTTGGACCCATCGCTCATCGCGGACTTCCACCGAGCGCACCCGGATAAGCCATCGCCAGGAGGCGCTGCTAGAGGGGGGAGTACTGTCACGCCGCGCCGTTCATCAACGGCGCCACCTGCTCACACACCTATCAGTCATCAGCGGCGAGGGATATAAGCCGCCTTGCCCTGAGCTTCGGTCTGAAGCCGTAGACTTCATTTCCCTTCCATGGGCTTTTACCACATTCTCTTCAGCATCCTCGTCTCCGGTAAGAAAATCACTTACCTCATCTCTCCAGTCTGCTCCCCTGTGCACAGGTGGATTCCTCGGCGGCGGACAATCCCGTCCCTCGTCTCTCCTCACTGCTGCACCGAGCCCTGCGGGTGGCTGTCTCCCGGGCTTCCATCCTTGAAGCGCCAGTCATCTGTCCTAACAAGTAAGCTTCTCTCCCTCGCCTATTCTCCTCCTGTGTTGGTGTGTGCTCATCACCCTGTGTCTGATTTCTCCCATAGGGTTGCCGGCTGAACGGTCTCCTGCCTCTGGGTCCGAAGCAGACGCCACCACCAACACATTAACATTCCGCAGACACGCACCCAAACATCCCTGTTGTTAATAAACAGTTTGAACTACTCTGAGCCTGTGTGTGTGCGTCTCCTGAGCCGAACGTTATGTCACGCCATAGCACGGGACGAGTTTGCCACCCTGGAAAAATTAGGCATTATTAGACGCTTGAAAAGCCCCTGGGCATCGCCACTCCACATGGTCCCAAAAACTGACGGTTCTTGGAGACCGTGCGGCGATTACCGCAGATTAAACAATGCAACAGCGCATGACCGCTACCCAATTCCTCACATCCAAGATTTCTCACTACATCTGGCGGGTGCGCGCATTTTTTCTAAAATAGACCTGGTCCGCGGCTATCACCAAGTCCCCGTTCGAGCGGAAGACATTCCTAAAACGGCTGTAATAACCCCTTTCGGTCTTTTTGAATTTTTGCGGATGCCGTTTGGCCTCAAAGGCGCTGCTCAAACCTTTCAGCGGATGATGGACGCGGTATTACGCGATCTCCCTTTCGTGTTCGTCTACCTCGACGATATGCTGGTAGCCAGCTTGTCGGAGGAAGAACACGAACAACACCTCACTACGGTTTTTCAGAGACTAGAAGAGCACAGGTTAATAATCAGTCCAGCCAAATGCAAATTCGGCGTGTCACAAATTGATTTTTTGGGACACAGAGTTTCACCAGAGGGGGCAGTCCCATTGCCAGACAAAGTCTGCGCAGTAAAAAATTTTCCACGACCACAAACGATCAAATCGCTGCAAGAATTTTTGGGAATGGTTAATTTTTACAACCGTTTCCTCCCCCACGCAGCTCAACTCATGCAGCCCCTGTATATCGCGCTCAGAAAACAAAAGCCTTCCAACGCGGTCGAATGGACCCCGGAGCGCGAACGCGCCTTCGCGGAAGTAAAAAGTGCTCTAGCGAACGCCACATTGTTGGTTCACCCTGATCCCTCGGCCCGCATCGCGCTAACCACAGACGCTTCAGACCTGGCCATAGGGGCGGTTGTGGAACAACACGTTGGCAGAACCTGGCAACCATTGGCGTTTTTCAGCAAATCGTTAAACCAAACGGAGCGTAAATACAGTACTTTTGACAGGGAGCTGCTAGCGCTTCATTTATCCATCCGCCACTTCCAGTTCTGGTTAGAAGGGCGGCGTTTCACGGCTTTTGTATACCACAAACCGCTCACCTTTGCGATGGCTAAAATTTCAGAACCATGGTCAGGCAGACAACAAAGACAGCTAGCTGCAATTTCAGAGTTCACCACAGACATTCGACATGTGGCAGGCAAACTTAACGTGGTAGCAGACTGCCTCTCTCGCGCTGTGACATCGCCAGAGCGTGAGGAGACAGATTATACTACCTCAGCCGCAGAACTCTTCGCCAACGCGGACATGTACGCGGCCCCAATTCACGTAGGGATAGATTACGCAGCCATGGCAGAGGAGCAAAGCAGTGACGCAGACGTGCGCGCACTCCTGTCTGGACCAACAGGGTTAAGGCTGGAGGAAAGGGGTTTACGCGACGGTGTACCCCCCCAATCTGCGACGTTTCAACAGGCCGACCTCGCCCGGTAGTCCCAGCTGCATGGCGCCGTGGTATTTTCGACTCAATTCACTCCTTCGTGCACCCAGGTGTGCGCACCTCGGTTAAAATGGTCGCCGAAAAGTTTGTGTGGCCCGGCCTGCGCAAAAATGTAAAGGAATGGGCAAAAACTTGCATGTCTTGTCAGCGCGCCAAAATACACAAACACACAAAAGCTCCTCTAGAGCCTTTTCGAATCCCAGCTAGAAGGTTCGACCACGTTCTGGTCGACCTCGTGGGACCACTACCTTCGTCTCAGGGTTTCACACACCTGTTAACAATGATAGACCGTACTACGCGCTGGCCTGAGGCGGTCCCTCTGGCGTCAACCACAGCGGCGGAAGTCGCTCGCGTTTTTTTGACAAACTGGGTGGCACGTTTCGGCGTCCCATCGGACATCACGTCTGATAGGGGGCCTCAATTTGTCTCAGAGCTTTGGTCAGCCATGGCCAGCAGCTTAGGAGCGACAATTCACCGCACCACCGCTTATCACCCTCAGGCTAATGGGTTATGCGAGCGCTTTCACAGATCTTTAAAGGCCGCCCTCAGAGCCTCACTAACGGATACAAATTGGGTAAATAAACTCCCCTGGGTTTTATTGGGGTTGCGTGCTGCGCCTAAAGAGGATCTAGACGCCTCCCCAGCAAAATTAGTTTTTGCACAACCTCTCAGACTCCCAGGTGAATTTTTACCAGAGAACCCAGAGCCTGGGCATCTTCCAGCCATGAGGCTTTCAGGCAGCAGCGGACCAGACACTCTCCCCGGACCGGCACACCACTCTTTTCCACGGGTTTTTGTCCCCCAAGCTTTAAAAAACGCCGAATTCGTTTTTGTTAGGCATGAAGCTTTAAAATCTACCCTCCGTCCACCATACGATGGACCATTCAGGGTGCTGGAACCTGGTGATAAGCATTTTGTGCTTGATTTAGGGGACAGAAAAGAAACAGTCAGCATTGACAGACTTAAACCTGCCTTCTTGTTGAGAGACGAACCTGCACGGTTGGCGAGAGCACCTCGGCGGGGTAGACCCCCCAAGAAAAAAGACTCAGCCCCCCTGCAGGGAACAAATAACCACTCTCCTCCCCAAACTGCAGATTCCTTACAGGAAGGTCCCGTCGGGACGCCCAAGCGGACCCACAGCAGATTCGGGAGAAGACTAAAACCCAGACGGCACAGGGACTGATACAAATTAACCTTAAGTTGTTAACTATTTTATCAGATTGTGCTGTGACAGTTTTAAGACTGATTTGTGATATTACTACGCTGTTATGATTACCACTGAATTCTCTACAGGAGCATAGCTGCTGGAAAGTTTTTTTGTTTTTTTTTCTTTTCCTTGTCAAGAGGTTTAACAGTTGGTATGTCATAGAAATTATCTTAAACTGTGGACTTTCTTTTATTGTCCTTTTCTTAGTCGTTTGGGGGGGGGCTGTGGTTTATATTAATCATATATCCCATAACCTACATATGTATAAGCATGTTAGAATGTTTAGTGATTACATATGTACAACGACCTCACGCCTCAGAACAGGACAAGAGGTCTCAACCGCCAGCGAAGATCAAAGAGCATCCGAGGCGCAGCGGTGGAGACCAGATCGATCGCCCTGACTTCCCAGGGCCAGGTGGAAGAGACAGAGGACAATGGAGGAGATCGATCGACCTGACCACCCAGGGTCAGGTGGAGGAGTAGGAGACAAAGGAGGGGGGATTAAGCTAATGCGGATGTCAGCTTTGATGTGCAATGTCTTTTGTGATGTGTAGGTATAAGTATGTAGGTCTGAATGTGTTCGATCTCTTATTCTGCTTCTGCACTGAGATGAGACTTGTTAGAGGAGCGAAGCTGATAATAAACTTTGGTTTATAAGTCACATCGCCTCGTTATTCCGAGCCCTTCTACACATATCAACCTTAACACCCATCCGTCCTAACATACATTGATGTCCATACATCAAAACCAGCCTCAAACAACACAGATATACACAGTACTGTCACACCCACCATTCCATAGTGTTCCAGAGTGAGCATAGTGAATCGTACATATAAATACTACCCTTCTAACATATATCCTTTCAGCAAATAATGTTTATACTGTGGAAGATGTGCTCAAATGACGAGGCTGCGTTTAGTCGTAAACCAGCTTTATTTGACAGAACACAGCTTCCAGCATTCTCAAAGCAGGAAAGAGAAAGAATCATATTTCAACACCCTTTTATACGTTTCCAGCATCAGAATTCAAGTCACATGGTGTCTTCAGTAAACATACAGTTACAAAGCATCCCTTTGAAGCTTCACCATTGTCTCTCATTTCCTGATGAACCGGAATTCTCTCCGGGGCATCTTCTGTGGGACAAAGAGACAAATCTCACACTTCCTTGTTATCTTCTGCAGATTCGAGTCCTCTGTCCTTGCAGACGTGACACCCCCCAATACACATGCAGTCCTGTCTCTGTGGCAACGTGAGCCCACAATGTGTGTCAGCCACACTACCCCCCCCCCCCAAACGTCTTGTAAGGCAAAACCTGCATGGCATAAAAAAAAAGAAAAACACAAAGCACTCCATACATCGCTAATCAATCCACCAACTGCCTAGGTTTTAACTTTCTGCCGAATCTGCTGCAACCTGGCTTGGCTGCACCTGCAACATCTCTCTGCACCTGTGGATTAAAGCTGTTAGCACCTTTCTGTGAAGACTTTGGAGAGTGTCCTCTCGGCGGCCTGCCACGGCGGGGGGGCCTCGCGAGCTGCACTTCCTCATCAGCCAGAACAAAAGCGGGTTTGAGCCTGTTTATGCAAATCAGCTCCCTTCTACCCCCTAAATCTAGCAGAAAATGCTTCTGCCCGGTCTCCAGCACTCGGAACGGTCCGTCGTAAAACGGCCGCAAACTTGGACGCTGAGCATCATGTTTAACAAAAACAAACTCTGCATTTTTTAAAGCCTTTGGCACAAAAACGTGTGGGAAACTGTGATGGACCGGGCCAGGGAGCGTGTTTGCTCCTGAGCCGCTCTGCCACGGCTGAGCAGGGGGGCCATTAGGTGCGGGATTATCGGGAAGAAATTCCCTCGGCAAACGGAGCGGTTGTGCAAAAACTAATTCAGCCGGGGAAGCATGCAAATCTTCCTTAGGTGCAGAACGCAACCCCAATAAAACCCATGGAAGTTTGTCTACCCAATTTGTATCCGTTAGCGACGCTCTGAGGGCTGCTTTCAATGACTTGTGAAAGCGTTCGCATAAACCATTAGCCTGGGGGTTATACGCGGTGGTGCGATGAATCTTCACCCCCAAGCTGCGGGCCATCGATGACCATAGCTCGGAAATAAATTGGGGACCCCTGTCGGACGTTATGTCCGACGGTACACCGAAACGCGCAACCCACGCTGCTAAAAATGCTCGCGCAACTTCTTCCGCTGTGGTTGATGTCAGAGGAATTGCCTCTGGCCAGCGCGTGGTGCGATCCACCATCGTCAAAAGATGTGTGTGCCCGTGTGATAACGGAAGCGGGCCGACCAGGTCAACATGCACATGATCAAAACGCTTAGCGGGGATGTGAAAAGGTTCTAACGGGGCCTTAGTGTGTCTGTGTATTTTGGCTCGCTGACACGCTACGCAGGCTGCCGCCCATTCCTTGACCTGTTTGCGCAACCCGGGCCAAACAAATTTCTCCCCCACCAATTTAATCGATGCGCGCACCCCCGGGTGCGCGAGAGAATGGACCAAGTCAAAAACACGGCGATGCCACGCGGCTGGCACCACGGGGCGGGGCCGTCCCGTGGAGACATCGCAGATTAGTGGGGGCATACCATTTTGTTGCACCCTGTGCTCCAGCCTTAACCCTGTTGGTCCAGACTGGAGCGTGCGCACGTCCGCGTCGTTAACTTGCTTTGCAGCCATGGCTGCATAATCTAACCCAACACAGACCGGGGCTGCGCGCGCTCTCGTGTCGCTGCCCGGGCCCGCGGCCACGGCTACAGAGTCTGCCCCTATGGGGCTTGGCGGTGCCACTGCACGCGAGAGGCAGTCTGCCACAACATTGTGTTTACCCGCGACATGCTGAATATCAGTAGTGAACTCCGATATTGCAGCTAGTTGCCTTTGTTGTCGGCCTGACCAGGGTTCTGAAATTTTGGCCATCGCAAACGTTAGCGGTTTATGATCCACAAACGCGGTGAACCGTCGCCCCTCTAACCAGAACTGAAAATGACGGATGGCCAAGTGTAGGGCCAAAAGCTCCCTGTCAAACGCACTGTATTTCCGTTCACTATCGCGCAAAGTCCTGCTGAAAAACGCGAGGGGTTGCCAGGTACCTGCCACAAACTGTTCAACTACCGCCCCCACCGCTACATCGGAAGCATCAGTGGTGAGCGCCATGCGGGCCGTTGGAACTGGGTGCGCTAACAAAACTGCGTTTGCCAGGGCTGATTTGACCTGGGCAAAAGTGCGCTCCCGCTCCGGAGACCATTCAACTTTATTTGCGGGCTTTTATTTTTTTAACGCGGTGTACAATGGCTGCATGAGTCGTGCTGCGCTTGGGAGGAATCGGTTGTAAAAATTAACCATCCCTAGAAACTCCTGAAGCGCCTTGACCGTTTGAGGTTGCGGAAAATCCGTTATGGCACGCACTTTATTTGGAAGGGGAACCACTCCCTCTGCCGAAACGCGATGTCCCAAAAAATCAATCTGCGCCACCCCAAACTGGCACTTCGCTGGGTTAACTATTAACCCGTGCTCTGCCAGCCTCCGGAAAACTGCTGTGAGGTGTTTTTCATGTTCGTCTTCGGACGCGCTGGCTACCAAAATATCATCCAAATAAACGAACATGAAAGGAAGGTCGCGTAAAACTGCATCCATCATGTGTTGGCAAGTCTGCGCGGCCCCCTTGAGGCCAAAAGGCATGCGCAAGAACTCAAAAAGGCCGAAAGGAGTTATGACCGCTGTTTTGGGTACATCTTGCGCGCGCACTGGAACCTGGTGGTAACCGCGCACCAAGTCTATTTTAGAAAAAATGCGCGCCCCCGCCAAATGAACAGAAAAATCCTGAATGTGCGGAATCGGGTAGCGGTCATGAGCTGAAACGTTGTTCAACCTGCGGAAATCGCCGCAAGGTCGCCACGAGCCGTCAGCCTTTGGGACCATGTGTAACGGCGAAGCCCAAGAGCTCTTGGAGCATCTAACAATGCCCAGTTTTTCCAGATTAGTGAACTCCTTGCGCGCGATGGCCGGTTTAGCTGGGTCCAAGCGCCGAGCCTTTGCAAAAACAGGAGGGCCGGTGGTTGTTATGAAATGTTCTACCCCATGTTTAGCCACCGTTGCCGAAAACGTGGGGACTGTGAGTGCTGGGAACTGAGCAAGCAATGTGTGAAACTTACCACCCGCAGCTGAGACGCTGGCATGTGCAGTCGGCGGGGCCACCCGAGCTGTGCAGGGAATAGAATGAAAGGACAGTGCATTAATCAGACGTCTATTAGCAAGGTCAACCAATAAACCATGTGAGCACAAAAAATCAGCCCCTAACATGTTGAAACTGACTGCTGCTACAATAAATGTCCACTCAAATGAACGGCCCTGTAAGGACAGAAGCATGGTCCTCTCACCGAACGTTTTAATCGTGGACCCGTTCGCTGCTGACACTGACACCCAGGGGGCTTTAGAAGGCGTCAGCCGTTCCGCGTAGGTGGATGTGACGAAACTCAGCTGAGAGCCCGTGTCCACGAGGAACTGTTTCCCCGAGCGTGCATCCGTCAGGTAAAGCAGCCTGTTCTCGTTGCCGAGGGTCGCAGCTGCTACCGGCCCTCGGTCTTGGCGTTTCCCTGGTGCTTAAAGTTGCATGGTGGGACGCACCTGTGCGCTCTCTCTGCAAAACGGCGGTGGTAGAAGCACGGGCCGTCCTCCGCTCCGCGTCGTCTGGCTCCCGTCGCTGCCGCCGTTGGTGCGTCTGGCGCCGCGGCCGCTGGACCTGCTCTGTCTCCGGACGCCGTTCCCGGACTAGCCGCCGCGGCCGAAACCGCATTCCGCTTGTGGGCGTCGACCAACCGCTGCGCCTCTTTGCTCAACCCATGGTAGTCTCGCCTGGCCAATCGGGGCGACTCTGCCAGGGCCACTCTCACTGCTGGTGGCAGGGTTCGAAGGAAAGGTGGGCGAAAATGAATTCGCCATCCTCAGAGGCTTTGAGCTGCAGCATCTTCACCATCGGGTCTGCAGGTCTATCGTTTTCTGCCTCCGTCAACGCCAGGAGCCCCTCTGCTCGTTGTTGGACTGAGGGGGTGAAATGGCTGATCAGCGCGTCCTTCAATGTGCTGTACTTGTCACTGTCAGGTGGATGGTTAACCAGATCCTCCACTCTCTGGACCGTGTCGCTGTCCAGCTTCGCTACCACGTGGTAGAATCTTGTGTCGTCGTTGGAGATTCTCCGGAGGTTGAACTGCGCCTCGACTGCGCTAAACCATGAGCGCGGGCTGTGCTGCCAGAAATCGGGCAGCCGGATCGTGGAGGCGGCCATCAGGCTGGCTTCCTCCGAACCCCGCTCGGGAGAATTCTGTCTGCTCATTTTCCGTCGTAGGTCACCAGTGTGGAAGATGTGCTCAAATGACGAGGCTGCGTTTAGTCGTAAACCAGCTTTATTTGACAGAACACAGCTTCCAGCATTCTCAAAGCAGGAAAGAGAAAGAATCATATCTCAATACCCTTTTATACATTTCCAGCATCAGAATTCAAGTCACATGGTGTCTTCAGTAAACATACAGTTACAAAGCATCCCTTTGAAGCTTCACCATTGTCTCTCATTTCCTGATGAACCGGAATTCTCTCCGGGGCATCTTCTGTGGGACAAAGAGACAAATCTCACACTTCCTTGTTATCTTCTGCAGATTCGGGTCCTCTGTCCTTGCAGACGTGACACCCCCCAATACACATGCAGTCCTGTCTCTGTGGCAACGTGAGCCCACAATGTGTGTCGGCCACAATACCTCTTTTTTGAATTGATTTCTGTTTGTACATAGTTTCAGTTCCGGCTCCAGACTGTTCCACAAATCTACCCCACAGACAGATATGCACATACTTTTCTTGGTTGTTCGTGTCTTGGGTTTTGTAAAGTTTAAGCCTCCTCTCAAATTATAATCATTGTCTCTTTTTTTTTAAATATTTTTTGTATATTAGTTGGGAGTTGATTATTAATTCCCCTGTACATGACTTGTGCTGTCTTAAATTTAACTAAATCCATGAACTTTATGACATGTGACTTTAAAAACAATAAATTGGTATGGTCTCTATATCCTACATTATTTATTATCCTTATAGCTCTTTTTTGTAATGTGCATATTGACTGTAGGTTGGTCTTGTAGGTGTTTCCCCAGACTTCTACACAGTAGTTAAGATAAGGTAGAAACAGTGAATTGTACAGTAAGAACAATGATTTATAGTCCAAGATGTGTCTTGTCTTCCCCAGTATCCCTATACATTTTGCCAACTTGGCCCGGATGTGACTGATGTGAGGTTTCCAGCAGATTTTATTGTCTAGCATCACCCCCAGAAACTTATTTTCCTGTACTGTTTCTATTCTGGTATCATCTACCGTTACCATTATTTCATGATTTATTTTATAATTTCCAAACAACATAATCTTCGTTTTTTTTTCAGATTTAGAGATAATTTATTTTTGTTGAACCACTGCGTTAACTTTTTCATTTCAGTTGTGACCACCTCTAAAACCTGCTGCAAATTCTCACCAGTGCAAAGGATATTTGTGTCATCCGCGAACAAAATAAATTTCAGAATTTTTGATACTTGGCATATGTCAGTTTATATACAAAATAAAGAGTTTGGGTCCCAAAACTGACCCCTGGGGCACACCACAAGTGATGTCCATGAAGGGTGATTTGTGCTCACCAATTTGTACAAATTGTTGTCTGTTACTTAAATAACTTTCCACCCAACTCAGTCCGACCCCTCTTATCCCATACCTTTCCAGTTTCCTTAGTAGTATTCTGTGGTCAATGGTGTCAAAAGCTTTCTTTAAATCTATAAATACTCCTACAGCAATTTTTTTTTAATCTATACAACTAGTAATTTCTTCAATAAGTTCAATCAGTGCCAAAGATGTAGATTTATCTGCTCTAAAACCATACTGGCTGTCTGTAAGGAGGTTGTGTTTTTCAATGAAATCATCCAGTCTCTTAGTGAAGATTTTTTTCAAGTATTTTGGAGAATTGTGAGAGTCAAGAGACTGGCCTGTAATTTGTGAAACAATGACTGTCTCCTGTTTTCTATAGAGGTATTACTTTTGCTATTTTCATTTTGTTTGGAAATTTACCAGTTTGAAATGACAGATGTGGGTGAGTGGCTTAACAATTCCTTCAATTACTTTTTCACTATTGTCATGTCAATTTCATTCCAGTCCGTTGATTTTTTGTTCTTAAATTTACTCACAGTCTCGATAATTTCCTTTTCAGTAACTGCACCCAAAAAAAAAAATCAATTCAAAAATAGGTATAAACATTATTTGCTGAAAGGATATATGCTAGAGGAGTAGTATTAATATGTACGATTCACTATGATCACTCTGGGACACTATGGTATGGTAGGTGGGACAGTACTGTGCATATCTGTGTATATCTGTGTTGTTTGGGGCTGGGTATAGATATATGGACCGCATGTATGTTGGGATGGATGGGTGTCAATGTTGATATGTACAAAATATAGTTAATTGTCTACCTGGGGTCTTAAATGAGGTAATACGTACAGTTAGGCCCAGAAATATTTGGACAGTGACACAATCTTCATGATTTGGGCTCTGCATCCCACCACACTGGATTTGAAATGAAACAACTACAACGGAATTGAAGAGCAGACTTTAAGGTTTAATTCAAGGGGCTGAACAAAAATATATGATTAAACATGTAGGAATTGTAGCTATTTTTATACAAACGCTCCTCATTTCAGGGGCTCAAAAGTAATTGGACAAATAAACATAACCCTAAGTAAAATGTTACTTTTCAATATTTTGTTGTGAATCCTTTGCAGGCAATGACTGCATGAAGTCTGGAACCCATGGACATCACCAAACGCTGGGTTTCCTCCTTTGTGATGCTTTGCCAGGCCTTTACTGCAGCTGTCTTCAGTTGTTGCTTGTTTGGGGGTCTTTCTGCCTTAAGTTTTGTCTTGAGCAAGTGAAATGCATGCTCGATTGGGTTGAGATCTGGTGATTGACTTGGCCATTGCAGAATATTCCACTTCTTTGCTTTAAAAAACTCCTGGGTTGCTTTTGCAGTATGGTTTGGATCATTGTCCATCTGTACTGTGAAGCGCCGTCCAATCAACTTTGCTGCATTTGGCTGAATCTGAGCAGAAAGTACAGTATATCCCTATACACTTCAGAATTCATCCGGCTGCTTCTGTCTTTTGTCACATCATCAATAAACACAAGTGACCCAGTGCCATTGGAAGCCAAGCATGCCCATGCCATCACACTGCCTCTACCATGTTTTACAGAAGATGTGGTGTGCTTTGGATCATGAGCTGTTTCAATTCTTCTCCAAACCTTCTTCTTTCCATCATTCTGGTACAGGTTGATCTTAGTCTTATCTGTCCAAAGAATGCTGTTCCAGAACTGGGCTGGCTTCTTCAGGTGTTTTTTGGCAAAGTCAATTCTGGCCTTTCTATTTTTGAGGCTGATTAATGGTTTGCACCTTGTGGTGAATCCTTTGTATTTACTCTCATGAAGTCTTCTCTTTATGGTAGACTTAGATACTGATACACCTACTTCCTGGAGAGTGTTCTTCACTTGAGTGGATGTTGTGAAGGGGTTGTTCTTAACCATGGAAAGGATCCTGCGATCATCCACCACTGTTGTCTTCCGTGGATGTCCAGGCCTTTTTGAGTTCCCAAGCTCACCAGTACACTCTTTTTTTCTCAGAGTGTACCAAACTGTTGATTTGGCCACTCCTAACATTTCTGCTATCTCTCTGATGAATTTCTTCTTTTTTTTCAGCCTCAGGATGGTCTGATTCACCTCCACTGAGAGCTCCTTTGACCGCATGTTGTGTGTTCACAGCAACAGCTTCCAAATGCAAACGCCACACCTGGAATCAACTCCAGACCTTTTAACTGCTTAATTGACGACAGGTTAATGAGGGAAGAGCCCATGCAGTCTTGTTATTTTTTTTTTTGTGCAGCCTTCTGAGTCAATTGTCCAATTACTTTTGGTCCCTTGAAAAAGAGGCGGCTACGTATTAAAGAGCTGTAATTCCTAAACCCTTGCTCCAATTTGGATGTGAATGCTCTTAAATTACAGCTGAGAGTCTGCACTTTAAGCCCATATTGATTATATAATTGTATCCTGAATATGTTTTCGTAAACAGCTAAAATAACAAAACTTGTGTCACTGTCCAAATATTTCTGGGCCTAACTGTATATATTTCACATGGGTTGTATTTAGGGAAAAGAGGAGTTGAAGTAAATAAGTGTTAACTTCTTCCTTCTCCCTTTTGAGCACTGTATACTGTCACTTTTATTGCACTTGTCATTTGTTTTGTTTTTTTTGCTTTTTTGTTCGAAATAAAGTATGTATCTATCTACTGTATCTATCTATAATACCACCTGCTGCAGCCATTAAAACTGAACCTGCTACCTCTGTGTTTCCTCCCGTCCTCTCCGAGCGTCCCCCAGTGCCAGGAATAGACCGCCAGACGGAGGAGGAGCCTGCAGCTCTGGAGAGCCTGGATCCAGTCCCGCAGCCGTGTCAAGGGTGGAGGAGGAGGCCTGACTGTCAGATGGAGCGTGTGCCGACGATTAAGCGGCCCCGGGTCTCCGTGGAGCAGCAGTCAGCTCCAGCAGGCTATGGACCCCCTGCCACCACGTCGAGTGAGCCATCGGTGTGGGTTTCAGCGTCAGGGGGCTCTCGGACTGTGGAGACCATCATGCCAGCTGCGGAGGCCACTGCAGTCAAGTGGGAACCGAAGATGGACCTCCTGACCGTCGAGCCTGGATCGTCGGAGTCCTGGATGGCGGTAGAGCTCGAGATCAGGCAAGTGCTCTATTTTGTCTTCTTATTTTCTTAGTTGCAGCATGCTTGCCTGTCCCTTGGGGAGAAGAGCCGGGTACAGTCGGTCGCTGCATCCAAGCTCGTCTCGCCGGGCTCTGCTGCTGCTGGTGACCCTGACCCCTGTTCTCCCCTTCTGTCCTAGCCTTCTTTCAGGGTCACTGGAGATGAGTCGGCTCCTGTCGATATCGTCAAGGCTCCGGGTTTGCTTCGGGAGGTCATCCCAGGTTCTGCATTGGCCCCATCGGGGTCCACCAAGGGTGCTGTGCTGGCCCAATTGGGGTCCACCGAGGGTGCTGCACTGGCCCAGTCGGGGTCCACCGAGGGTGCTACACTGGCCCTGTTTGAGGTCGGTGAGGGAGCTGCAGATCTCCTTCCGCCTGACGCCGGACTGGTTCCCCGTTTCCCCCCATCCCCCCCCCCCCCATTCTCCACCACCGGATGCTGCTGGGGTCCCCTTCATTCGGTTCGGCTTCCCCTCGTTGTGCCTCTCAGTAGGGAAGCTGCCTCCGAGCTTCCCCCTCAGGTCCTGGTGGTCTAAAGACACGGGTTAGCCGCCTGAAGGACTGTTCTGCCGGTTCTGCATCCTGTGTCGGCCGCCTGACGGACTGTTTTGCTGGTTAGGCGACCTGGGTCTGCCGCCTGAGGTACTGTTTCCCCGGTTCTGGGACTTTGGCAGGCCACTCAAACTGATTTTTTTTTTCCTTTTCCTCGTGATGTGGAGTTGGGATGCCGGTAGGCCACCTGAACTGCCCTTTTTTTTTTTTTTCTCTCTACCTGCCGGTATCCCCCATACTTGTGTTTTCATGGTGTTTCCCCCCCCCCCCCCCCCTCCTTTCGTATATTGCTAAAAGGAGATTTCTTTCCCTTGCAGTGACATGAGTTGTACTGTATATATATATATTTTTGTGTTTGCCTGTTTTCCTGGATGGGAACGTTTCTGACCTGCAGTGTACTTCTTTTTGTTTCACCTATTTATCGGTTTTTGGACATTTTTGCAAGGAAGCTCTCATGTCATGCCGGGTTGTTTTTCGCCACTTGTCATTTGTGTGGGTGTGCGTATATGTAGCCGCACTATTTTGTGTTATCTGTTCCTTGTGGGGGTTTTTTCCCTTCCCTCTCTGTATTGTGCCATTAGTTGTTGTTTTTTTGTTTTTTTTTTCTCTCTTCCAGGGTTTCTCCCCCTCCGAGCCTGTTTCCCCCTCTGCCCACCCGAGGTCGGTCTTGTTAGCTTTCTGGTTGGGGGGGGGGGCTCCCTGGATGTTACTTTGGATGCCTGGAATGCGTCCTTTGAGCGGGGGGGGGGGGGCTTTGGTGATCCGAGCAGTGAGGTTGTCCGTGTCCGGGCCACTCGGTATTCTTTCTCGTTTTCTCCTGTTTATTTCTGCTGGTTATTATTGGTTCTCCCAGGGATTTTATTGTGACAGTGCCGCGGCCGAACTTCTGGCTGCCAAAGCCTTGCCGGCCCTGTCACAGCTGAGCATGATCTGGTAATTACGTTTCCCCCTTTCCTGTTTGGTTCTTTGCTTTTGTTATCAGTATTTAAGGATGCAGCTGAGGCTCACTCCTCGCTGTGACCTATGTCTACCTGGACTGGAGTCCCTATCCCCGGCTCCAGTCTTCCTGCTGTGTTTGATTAGTCTTTGCTTCATCACTCGTGAGTGCTTATTCAATAGCATCAGGTTCCGCCCTCGCTACACTCCTGTATTGATGTTAGTTGTAGTGGAGCTGAAATAACGAGGCGGCTTTGAATTAAAAACAGGGTTTTTATTGAATAGCTCCTCTATCAAATCTCAACAGGTGCAGAGCTTAGCAGAAGGCAAGAGAGAGATCTCTGCTTTGCTCGCTGGTTAAATACAAGCATACATGGCACCACTCATTGAAACAGCTGACGTCAGAGTCCACTCATTTAAAAAGGTAAAATATCCCCGTTATCTAAATCCCCCCATTAGTCCTGTTAACTCCTCCCTTCGCCTTGGGAGGTGATGGGAAGACCTTCTCCTCTCTCAGGGGTGAAGGTGTCGAGTCTGTTGCCATGGCGTCCTGTGACGTCATGGGTCTTCACACGGCGGTGAGATTCCTTTGTTCTTTCAGAGGTGTGAAGTTCCTTTGTATATGTTGTCCCAAACATTTCCACATGCTCTAACCAATGTAGGTATGGAATGTCTGAGTGATATATACCACAGGCCCCCCAAACAACTATGAAAGAACACAGAAAGATTCACAGTCTAGGGTAATTACTAAGACATACTACGTGTTACAGCTGTTGCCACAGAAGAAACTTTCAAGCAGCCATGCTCCTAAGAGAGTTCAGTGAAAACATAACGGCATTGTATAATCATAAATCAGTCCTAAACTGTTGCGGCACAATTAGCGAAAATTTGCATAGTGGTGTAATCAGTCCCTGAGTAGTCTGGGTTTCAATCTTCTCCCAAAGCTGCTGTAGGTTGGTTTAGGCGTCCTGCTGGGACCTTGTTGTGAGGAATCTGCAGTGTGGGAAGGAGAGAGATTATCTGTTCCCTGCCTGGGGGCTGAGACTTTCTCCTTGGGGGGGTCTACCTCGCCGAGGTGCTCGGGCCAGCTGTGCAGGTCTGTCTCTCAACAAGAAGGCAGGTTTGAGTCTGTCAATGCTGACCGTTTCATTTCTATCCCCATAATCAACCACAAAGTGTTTGTCACCATTTTCCAGCACTCTATACGGGCCATCGTATACTGGGCGTAACGTTGGTTTTAGAGCTTCATGCTTAACAAAAACAAACTCAGCGTTTTTTAAAGTTTGAGGAACAAAAACTCGTGGAAAGGAGTGATGAGCTGGACCGTGGAGAAAGTCCGGACTGTTACTGCCTAAAAACCTTGGAACCGGGAGGTGTCCTGGTTCCGGGTTTTCTGGTAAAAATTCACCTGGTAGTCTGATAGGCTGAGCGAAGACTAATTCTGCAGGGGAAGCGTCTAAATCCTCTTTAGGTGCCGCACACAACCCCAATAAAACCCAGGGAAGTTTATTTACCCAATTTGTGTCCGTTAATGAGGCCCTGAGGGCGGCCTTTAAGGACCTGTGGAAACGCTCGCATAACCCATTAGCCTGAGGGTGATAAGCGGTGGTACGGTGAATTGTTGCCCCTAAACTGTTGGACATGGCTGACCAGAGCTCTGAGACAAATTGAGGCCCCCTATCTGACGTGACGTCTGATGGGACGCCGAAACGTGCCACCCAATTTGTTAGAAAAATGCGAGCGACTTCCTCCGCTGTGGTTACCGCTAGCGGGACTGCCTCTGGCCAGCGCGTGGTGCGGTCTATCATTGTTAGCAGGTGTGTGAAACCTTGGGAGGAAGGCAGCGGCCCCACGAGGTCGACATGAATGTGGTCGAACCTTCTAGCAGGGATTGGAAAAGGCTCCAGAGGGGCTTTAGTGTGTTTGTGTACTTTGGCGCGCTGACAAGGAATGCAAGTTTTTGCCCATTCTTTTACGTTTTTGCGTAGGCCTGGCCACACAAACTTTTCGGCAACCATTTTGACCGAGGCGCGCACACCTGGGTGCGCGAGGGAGTGAATTGCGTCGAAAATGCGGCGGCGCCAAGCAGCTGGTACTAACGGGCAAGGTCAGCCGGTTGAAACATCGCATATTAGGGGGGGCACGCCGTCGCGCAACCCTTTTTCCTCCAGCCTTAACCCTGTTGGTCCAGACAGGAGCGCGCGCACGTCCGCATCACTACCTTGCTCTTCCGCCATGGCTGCATAATCTATCCCTTCATGGATAGGTGCTGCATATGTGTTTGCGTTAGAGAAAAGCTCAGCTGCTGAAGCAGTGTAATCTGTCTCCTCGTGCTCTGGCGGTGCCACAGCACGGGAGAGACAGTCAGCTACTACGTTAAGTTTGCCTGCTACATGTCGAATGTCTGTGGTGAACTCTGAAATCGCAGCTAGCTGTCTTTGCTGTCTGCCTGACCATGGTTCTGAAATTTTAGCCATAGCAAAAGTGAGCGGCTTATGGTCCACAAAAGCCGTGAAACTCCGCCCTTCTAACCGAAACTGGAAGTGGCGGATGGACAAATGAAGCGCCAGCAGCTCTCTGTCAAAAGTGCTGTATTTGCGTTCAGTAGGGTTTAGCGATTTGCTAAAGAATGCTAAAGGTTGCCAGACCCCACTGACAAGTTGTTCTACAACTGCCCCTATAGCCACGTCTGAAGCATCTGTGGTTAGAGCAATGCGGGCTGAGGAATCTGGGTGGACTAACATTGTGGCGTTAGCTAGGGCGCTTTTTACTTCCGCGAAAGCGCGTTCGCGCTCCGGGGTCCATTCGACCGCGTTGGAAGCTTTCTTTTTTCTGAGCGCGTCATATAGGGCTTGCATGAGCTGAGCTGCGTGGGGGAGGAAACGGTTGTAAAAATTAACCATCCCCAAAAATTCCTGTAGCGACTTAACCGTTTGAGGCCGTGGAAAACTTTCTATCACACGAACTTTGTCTGGAAGCGGAATTGCCCCTGCCGGGGAGACCCTATGTCCCAAAAAATCAATTTGTGATACGCCGAATTTGCATTTGGCTGGATTGATTATAAGTCTGTGCTCTTCCAGCCTCTGAAAAACGGTAGTGAGGTGCTGTTCGTGTTCTTCCTCGGATGAACTGGCTACAAGCATGTCATCGAGGTAGACAAAAACAAAGGGTAGGTCGCGTAGGACTGCATCCATCATCCGTTGAAAAGTTTGAGCCGCGCCTTTGAGGCCGAATGGCATTCTTAGAAATTCAAAAAGGCCGAAAGGGGTTATAACCGCTGTTTTAGGAATATCTTCAGCTCGGACTGGGACCTGGTGATAATCGCGGACTAAGTCTATTTTTGAAAAAATGCGCGCACCTGCTAAATGCAATGAAAAATCCTGAATGTGAGGAATGGGGTAGCGGTCATGCGCTGTAGCGTTGTTTAGCCTGCGGTAATCTCCGCACGGTCTCCAAGAACCGTCGGATTTCGGGACCATATGAAGTGGTGAGGCCCAAGGGCTCTTTGAACGTCAGCAAATGCCTAATTTTTCAAGAGCTGCAAATTCGTCCCTTGCTATGTTGAGCTTGGCCGAGTCTAAGCGGCGAGCTTTGGCAAAAACGGGAGGTCCGTTTGTTGGAATGAAGTGTTTAACCCCGTGTTTGGCTACAGTGGCTGAGAATTTGGGGGTTGTGAGTGCTGGAAATTGGGTGAGGAGTTGCTCAAACTTACCTCCTGCCGTAGTGACGTTGGCCTGCACAGGTGGTGGAGAAACTCGAGCTGAGCATGGAATAGAAGTAAAAGAGAGTGCATTAACCAGGCGCCTATTTGCAAGATCCACTAATAACCCATGTGCACACAGAAAATCTGCGCCTAACAAGTTAAAGCTCACCGCTGCTACAACAAATGTCCATCTGTAGCTGCGGCCGTGGATGAGGAGGTGCAGGCTCTTTTCCCCGAACGTGTCGATGTCAGAGCCGTTGGCTGCCACTGCTCCGTTGCCCCGGGTGCCCATGGTTCGCTCTGCGTGGGAGGGCATGATGAAACTCAGCTGAGCTCCCGTGTCGATGAGGAACTGCTTGCCTGTGTATCCATCCGTCACGTATAACAGCTTATTCTTCTCGCTGAGAACTGCTACTGTTAATGGCCCTCGGCTTTGGTGTTTCCCCGACCTCGTAAACTTGCAGGGGGGGACGCATTTGCGGGCTTTCTCTGCGAAGCGGTGGTGATAATAGCAGACGTCGTTCTGCTCGTTGCGCTTGGGCCGCGCCGCTGTCACCGTGGGTTGAGTCTCTCCAAGGCTCGGGGTGTCAGTTCTCAGATCTGCGGATGCCGCTGTGGGTGTCCGTTCTCTGCAGGCGTTGACGAGCCGGTAAGCCTCGTTGGCCAGTGTGCGGAAATCCTGATGGTTATTGCACTTCATCCTGGCGAGTGTCCCTCTCAAATGCGGTGGTAGCGTGCTGAGGAAAATGAATTGGAGAAGGAAATTATCATTATCCTCCTCCTTGAGTTGAAGCAAATCCTCCATGAGGGTCCTTGGATTGCCCCCTCTGTGGCCGTAGACCGCCAGGATTCTCTCGGCTCTTTCCTCCGCTGACGGGACATAATTCGCCACGATGGTCGCCTTGAGTGTCTCATATTTGTCCCGGGTTGGTGGTTGCTGGACCAAGCTCCGCACACACTTCGAAGTTGCGGAGTCGAGCTTGGAGATGATGTGATAAAATTTGGTATCATCTGCTGTGATACCCACCAGTATAAACTGGGCTTCGGCTTGCTGAAACCAAGATGCAGGGTCTTCTCTCCAGAAGTCTGGCAGCTTGACAGCGACAGCGTTCGTGCACACCATCATTGTCGTGTTCGCCGGGTGAGAGTGCGTTTCTACGGCTCTCGTGGCGGTGTTGGAGCTCGGTTGAGCTCTCTCAGTGCCCTCTGCCTCGGGGAACAGCTGTCTGCTTGTTCCCTCGTCTGCGTCGTCGCTGGCGTGTGCCAGAGCTACCATGGATGAGCAGCTTGAAGAGCACCTCCGGTCCATATTCTCGCGTAAGGGTCACCAGTGTAGTGGAGCTGAAATAACGAGGCGACTTTGAATTATTAAAAACAGGGTTTTTATTGAATAGCTCCTCTATCAAATCTCATCAGGTGCAGAGCTTAGCAGAAGGCAAGAGAGAGATCTCTGCTTTGCTCGCTGGTTAAATACAAGCATACATGGCACCACTCATTGAAACAGCTGACGTCAGAGTCCACTCATTTAAAAAGGTAAAATATCCCCGTTATCTAAATCCCCCCATTAGTCCTGTTAACTCCTCCCTTCGCCTTGGGAGGTGATGGGAAGACCTTCTCCTCTCTCAGGGGTGAAGGTGTCGAGTCTGTTGCCATGGCGTCCTGTGACGTCATGGGTCTTCACACGGCGGTGAGATTCCTTTGTTCTTTCAGAGGTGTGAAGTTCCTTTGTATATGTTGTCCCAAACATTTCCACATGCTCTAACCAATGTAGGTATGGAATATCTGAGTGATATATACCACATTAGTGTTCTTTATTTAGTGTTCTAGTTCTTTGTATGTGTTTTGCCCCACGTGGCTCTTTATTTTGTTCCTTCTGTGAATAAACAAACAAACTCTCTGTTGGCATGTGGCGCCTCATTCATGCCCTGAAAGGGGCAAACACGACAATCTGGAGAAATTTCTGCCTATACAGCCGTGGATAAAATTGTTGGTGCCCCTCTGTTAATGAAAGAAAAACTCACAATGGTCACAGAAATAACTTGAATCTGACAAAACTGGTAATAAATAATAATTCTATGAAAATTAACCAATGAAAATCAGACAATGCTTTTGAATTATGGTTCAACAGAATTACTTTAAAAAACAAACTCATGAAACAGGCTTGGACAAAAATGATGGTACCCCTAGAAAAGATTGAAAATAATGTGACCATAGGGACATGTTCAACCAAGATGTGTCCTCTAATTAACATCACAGGTGTCTACAAACTTATAATCAGTCAGTCGGCCTATTTAAAGGGTGACAAGTAGTCACTGTGCTGTTTGGTGGCATGGTGTGTACCACACTAAACATGGACCAGAGGAAGCAAAGGAGAGAGTTGTCTCAGGAGAATAGAAAGAAAATTATAGACAAGCATGTTAAAGGTAAAGGCTATAAGACCATCTCCAAGCAGCTTGATGTTCCTGTGACTACAGTTGCACATATTATTCAGAAATTTAAGATCCACGGGACTGTAGCCAACCTCCCTGGACGTGGCCGCAGGAGGAAACTTGATGAAAAATGGAAGAGACAGATAATACGAATGGAAACAAAAGAGCCCAGAACAACCTCTAAACACATTCATGGTGAACTCCAAGGTGAAGGTACATCAGTGTCAGATTGCACCATCCGTCGTTGTTTGAGCCAAAGTGGACTTCATGGGAGATGACCAAGGAGGACACCACTGTTGAAAACAAATCATAAAAAAGCCAGTCTGGAATTTGCCAAACTGCATGTTGACAAGCCACAAAGCTTCTGGGAGAATGTCCTATGGACAGATGAAACAAAACTGCAACTTTTTGGCAAGGCACATCAGCTCTATGTTCACAGACGCAAAAATGAAGCATACCAAGAAAAGAACACTGTCCCTACTGTGAAACATGGAGGAGGTTCTGTTATGTTCTGGGGCTGATTTGCTGCATCTGGCACAGGGTGTCTTGAATCTGTGCAGGGTACAATGAAATCTAAAGACTATCAAGGTATTCTAGAGAGAAATGTGCTGCCCAGTGTCAGACAGCTTGGTTTTAGTCGCAGGTCATGGGTCTTGCAACAGGATAATGACCCAAAACACACAGCTAAAAACACCCAAGAATGGCTAAGAGCGATACATTGGACTATTCTAAAGTGGCCTTCTATGAGCCCTGATCTAAATCCTATTGAACATCTGTGGAAGGAGCTGAAACATGCCGTCTGGAGAAGGCACCCTTCAAACCTGAGACAACTGGAGCAGTTTGCTCATGAGGAGTGGGCCAAAATACCTGCTGAGAGGTGCAGAAGTCTCATTGACAGTTACAGAAATCGTTTGATTGCAGTGATTGCCTCAAAAGGTTGTGCAAAAAAATATTAAGTTAAGGGTACCATCATTTTTGTCCAGGCCTGTTTCATGAGTTTGTTTTTAAAATAATTCTGTTGAACCACAATTCAAAAGCATTGTCTGATTTTCATTGGTTAATTTTCATATACTTTTTATTTAATTACCACTTTTGTCAGATTCAAGTTATTTCTAAGATAAGATAAGATAAGATAAGCCTTTATTAGTCCCACAATGGGGAAATTCCAGGATTGCAACAGCATAGGGATAGCAACACTCAGAGCAACAATCAGAAGGCAAGAAAAAACAACATCTAGTAAACATATGTCCATATTACTATAAATGTATATATATAGACACACAGTGCAGAGCATTATGGCTGGTGGATGTGCAGCAGAAAGTCTAAGCTCTCTCTCCGCGGATGCAGCGGGCCAGCTGGAAGTCTTTGGGCATGATGGTGACCCCCTTAGCGAAGAAGAGACCACCAGGTGGGTCTCGCTGGTCTCCTGCAGAGCCATGACGGCGAAACTCAGGAAACGCAGGACGGTCTTGAAGTCCTGAGCGATCTCCCTCACCAGGCGCTGGACGGGCAGCTTACGGATGAGCAGCTCCGTGGATTTCTGGTAGCGACGGATCTCTCTCAGAGCCACGGACCTGTGACGGCGAGGCCTCTTCACTCTTTCTGTGACCATTGTGGGTTTTTCTTTCATTAACAGAGGGGTACCAACAATTTTGTTCACGTGTGTAAGTGACAAGACTGAAAACCAACATTGAATGCCTGTGACCTCCAATCCCTCTTGCAACACTACTTTAAAAATCAACATCATTGTGTAAAGGATATTACCACATCAGCTCAGGAACACTTTGGAAAACCATTGTCATTTAACACAGTTTGTTACTACATCTGCAAGTGCAAGTTAAAATTCTACTATGCAAAGCGAAAGCCATATATCAACAACACCCAGAAACGGCACAGGTTGCTCTGGGTCCGAGCTCATCTGAGATGGACTGATGTAAACTGAAAAAAGTGTGGTGTGATGAGTCCCCATTTCAAATTGTCTTTGGAAATCATGGATGCTGTGTCCTCTGGCCTAAAGAGGAAAAGGACTATCCAGACTGTTATCAGCGCAAAGTTCAAAAGCCAGCATCTGTGATGGTATGGGGGTGTGCTAGTGCCCATAGCATGAATGTGTATTAGGGGTGAGAATCTCTAGCCACCTTATGATTCCATTTGATCATGGTTCAGAGGGCTGTGATGTGATTGTAAAAGGATTCTTAATACCTGATTTTTTTTTTTCTGACCCAGGATTTCTTCGTTTCTCACTACGTGATTATTTGGTATTTTCAAAGCAAAATATTTGTAATGACCCAAAATAAATTTACTTCCAATATTTTTGTTAATAAATAAATGGAAGAGAGATATGACAAGTCAACTGGAATGTTACATTTACTTTGTTTATCACCCACCACAGATATTACAGTACCTGGTTACTTCCTTTTCAGTTCTGGCTGAACTCTGGGCATTTAAAAATTGATTCTTTGACATTTGTTCATCAGTTCAGAATCTTCTACATATGGCAATTTGATGATGTTTAAAAATGATTATTTCCCTCACCCCAATAGGTATTTTTTACTGTATCTATTGTTAATTTTATTTGTTTTCCTTCCAAAGAGCACCTTGAGTATAAAACAATTTCACTCAAAGAAGTGCTCCTCTTGGCTTTCAAAATAACTCATAATTACTAATTTATTTTTGAAAATACCATCCTTCTTTTGCACAGTTTGTCTGTTCTAATTTGAAGAAGTACAGAAATGGAAAGCATTGATGTTCTGACACTGAAAACATTTTTTCTTTACATATGGATTTATTATATTGAAATTATCATGTGGATTTCCTTTGCTGGCATATCATGAAAGTACTTATCTCTGCATGACCAGAATAACAACATTTAATGGAGGAATGTAATTTAACTCTCTAGTGAGAACCAGGCTACATTCTGCTCTGAAAAAAAGAAAAATATTTCATTTTTACAGAAATGTTGGTGCAGTGAACACCTTATGTTTAGCAAGCTTGTGCCAAAGTTGTTGGCAGGATTTGTGTTCATGTAGATGGGAGATTTACAAAACAAAATCTACAGCTATAGTAAGTACGAGTGACTTTATTACAAGAACCAAATGTTTAAAGGTAATTAAGTAGCAAATATAGACTGACTATTACATTAACTAGCAGTCACCCATGTGATTCAACGGGATCTAGGATGGCATTTTGGTGCTGATGTTTTTACATTCCTTAGAAAAATTCCAAAATCAAAAATAGCTGATGTGTCATCAATTGAAAAAGATAATCATCTAAGGTGTCTCTTATCTCAGTAAACATAATTGTTTACTGAGATAATTGTTTCATGTTTCATGTGGTGCCATTGGTTGACCATTTAGGGCAGGGGTCACCAGCTGGTGGACTCCGGTCCAGATCCAAACCCCGAGAGTCCTCCGTCTGGACCCCGAAGCCTTTTGATACAATTTGGGAAAAAGGGAGACTGTTTTATTCTGGTGGGGAAAAAAATTTAAAAAAGCAGAACTGAACTGCTACATCGGCACCCGCCCGGACAGATTATGGCACGAGCCCTTGGGTGCTCTCCTCCTGCTGCAGACTCTCCTCTTCGCTGTCCCAACACCACTTTCTGCAGAGACTCTGCAGCTCCAACCCCTCCAGAGAGTATGCAGCAGGTTGCAAAATCAGGTTTGCTGTGGGCGGGCACCCCCCCACACACACACATACACACAGACTGCTCAGACTCATGTAGGGGGTGAGAGGTGTTGTCCATAATAGACATTTGCTTAGCTAACATCCTTTTCTCCCCTTCCACATCAACGGAGTCCAAGGGACCAGCCAGGGCAGAACTCGCTCTCTTGGCCAATCTGTTCAAGCGTTTCCTGTCCTTCTCTGTGCTACCACTACCCCAGCAAACAACTGCATAAAAAATACAGAGGCCACCACAGTGTTGTAAAAAGTCCTTAATAATGACCTGCAGACCCCAAATGACCTCAGCCTACCCAACAGATGGAGCCGACTTTGACTGTTTTTGTACAGAGCTTGGGTGTTATCTGATCAGTCCAATTTGTTATTGAGGAGGACACCCAGGAATTTGTAATTATCCACCACCTCAACGTCTAGATCATGGAGATTTACCAGTGCAGTTGTTGATGGTTTCCTCGTAAAGTCAACCTCCATCTCCTTTGTCTTACTAGAGTTGATGTGAAGGTGGCTGAATTCACACCAGATGATGAAATCAGAGATGACCCTCCGGTACTCCAGATCGTTTCCCTCGGACACACATCCAACAATAACTGTATCGTCGGAAAACTTTTGAAGGTGACTTCTGAATGTAAATGAAGCACTGTTGTAAAACTGAATGTATTTACCGGGGCACTTCTTCCTCTATTCTGCCAAGAGTAGGTTATGGAGGCCCTTTTCGTAGCCTCTGATATCATGTAAAAATTCAGTAAAAGCTCCGTATGTTACTGAACATGATAAGGTCCACCTCCCCTGTCCCTGTAATCATGGAGTTACAGCTCCATCCATGCTGTAACAAAGTTTACTGTTGAGATTTTAAAAAAATGTTGGAGGAATTCTGTAGTGTGGGATTATATTTTGTGTCCTAGAATCATATTTTGTGTCCTTTTTTTTCTTAGTTTGAATCAGTTTTTTTCTGCCCTGAAAATATTGTGGACTTTTTGTGAAATTTAGTTTTTAAGATAGTAATCTTTTCTTTAAATGCAATACAGCTGAGTTTGTGTTCTCCTGTAAAACATTTTTAGGATTTTAGTTGTAGATTTTAGAATTTTAGACCTATTTATTTGGAGTCAGCAAACACATTTAGTGTTCTCCTGTATTATAACATTTTATATTGCTTTGTTTGAAATTGAACAAAGAATTCATTTTAATTTTTTTGTTTAAAAATTAATATAGAGCTAAAAGCAGCTAAAATATGAGCTTAATAAAATAATGTGTGAAAGTTACATTATACTATAGTTATACTATAGTTAGTTATACTATAGTTATACATTACACTATAGTTATTCTATAGATAATGATACTGGCCTGTCTGTTGACAGCTGTGGTCTTCTGAAAGAATGTCCATGAAAGGATGACAGTTCTTAAAAGCACATTTTGAGATAAACTTGTCCCTGTGCCAGATTTTTCTTCCATTTGTTTTAATAAAAGATGTTGGAAGTATATTCATGGGTCATTGCAAATACTTTGCCTTAAAAGGACCAAGTTATCACACAGTAGGAGGGAAAAATGTTGAATAGGAAAAAAAATGCATCAAGACGCATTGAGAATAGTTTTAGAATCAAGTCGGCATTCTGAATCATAATCAAATCATGAGGTGCCTAAGGATTCCCACACCTAGTTGAAACCTCGGCTGGGGAGGAGGACCGACTTATTGGACCTTTTGCAGTTTTAGTTGTTGACCCCTGCTTTAGGGTTTTGCCTTTGTGAAATACTCTGCAAAACACAAAATTTGATTATTCAGAAACGTTAAAGGAGAGAAGCTTCAGTTTTTGCTGCAGACTCAACTATTGGAAACTCAGTAATGATACCAACTGCAGACAGTGGGGGTAATGATTCACCTTTACTAAGTCACATGTGTTCAAGTGATTTTTTTTCACCAGTTTGTACTTTTGTAGGTAGTTTGGTTTCAGGATACTTTTTACTCTTGAGTACATTGTCTTGAAGCCACTCCTTTGATGATTTGGCTGTGTGCTTAGGGTCGTTGTCCTGTTGAAAGATGAACCGTTGCCCCAGTCTGAGGTCAAGAGCACTCTGGAACAGGTTTTCATTCAGGATGTCTCTGTACATTGCTGCATTCATCTTTCCCCCTATCCTGACTAGCCTCCCAGTTCCTGCCACTGAAAAACATTCCCACAGCATGATGCTGCCACCACCATGCTTCACTGTAGGGATGGTATTGGCCTGATGATGAACAGTGCCTGGTTTCCTCCAAACATGACACCTGGCATTCTCGTTAAAGAGTTCAACCATTGTCTCATCAGACCACAGAATTTTGTTTCTCATGGTCTGAGAGTCCTTCAGGTGCCTTTTGGCAAACTGCAGTCAGGCTGCCATATGCTTTTTACTAATGAATGGCTTCCGTCTGGACACTCTACCATACAGGCCTGATTGGTGGATTGCTGCAGAGATCGTTGTCTTTCTGGAAGGTTCTTCTCTCTCCACAGAGGAATGCTGGAGCTCTGACAGAGTGACCGTCGGGTTCTTGGTCACCTCCCTGACTAAGGCCCTTCTCCCCTGATCGCTCAGTTTAGATGGCAGGCCAGCTCTAGGAAGAGTCCTGGTGGTTCCGAACTTCTTCCATTTACGGATGATGGAGGCCACTGTGATCATTTGGACCTTCAAAGCAGCAGGAATTTTTCTGTACCCTTCCCCAGATTTGTACCTTGAGACAATCCTGTCTCGGAGGTCTACAGACAATTCCTTTGACTTCATGCTTGGTTTGTACTCTGACATGCACTGTCAACTGTGGGACCTTGTATAGACAGGTGTGTGTCTTTCCAAATCATGTCCAATCAACTGAATTTAACACAGATGGACTCCAATTAAGCTGTTGAAACATCTCAAGGATGATCAGTGGAAACAGGATGCACCTGAGCTCAATTTTGAGTTTCATGGCAAAGGCTGGGAATACTTACAGTATGTACAGTACATGTGATTTCTTAGTTTTTTATTTTAATAAATTTGCAAAATTCTCAAAAAAAATGGTTTTTTTTACATTGTCATTATGGGACATTGTGTGTAGAATTTTGTTGAAAAAATGAATTTAATCCATTTTTGGAATAAGGCTGTAACATAACAAAATGTGGAAAAAGTGAAGCGCTGTGAAAGCGGTAGAAAATTTATCAGAAAACACAAATTTATTAGAACAAACCTCACAATTTGCTATTCAGGTAACTTTTGTAGATATTTTCAACTTTTGTTAACTACTCTTATACTTAATAAATTGGGGAAAAAAGGCAGTGTGACTTTATATTATAATTACCTCCGCCAAGGAGGTTATGTGATCATCGGCGTTGGTTTGCCTGTCTGTCTGTCTGTTTCTCTGTTTGTTTGTTAGCAAGATAACTCAAAAACTTATGGACAGATTTTCATGAAATTTTCACAGATTGTCAGAAATGGGGTATCCTACAGATGATTACATTTTGGTGGCGATCCGGATCACCGTCCAGAAGAAAACCGCCATTACGGAAAATGCCATTTTCGTGAATAACTACTGAACCACTAATCCTATCATTGTCAATCCAATTGCTAGTCATATGTTTTCATGGTCAAGGAATCTGAAAACATACACACAAACACTGTATGGGGGAACTGTGGTGCTTGGCGGAGGTCTGCGCTCTCCGAGTAGTTTTCTAGTTTATAAATGTTTTACCTACCTCTGCCTGACTGTGAGAGGTGGTACAGATGAACAGACAGAGATCACTCTACTGTTGTAATGATAACGACAAGTGATAATGGTGATAATGAAAGCACCATAGGTTCTGATGCCTCGGTACAGACAGCTACACAGAGTGAGTCACCACCATTTGCCTCTTGCACATTGAGGTGTAATAAGAAAAGAATACGTTAAACATGAACTTGAAAGTAGACCAGAAAAAAATCACAGTATCATTAAGTCCCAAATAATAAAGCCAATGAAAAGGTGGGACATGAGCATTCAATTCAATTTTATTTGTATAGCACCTAATCACCACAAAAGTCAGCTCAAGGTGCTAGATACATAAGGCACGAATCATAAGTAATGCAGACAAAAGGCCAACCATCCCCTATGAGCAAGTACCAGGCAACAGTGGAAAGGAAAAACTCTTTTATAGGAAGAAACCTCCATCAGAACCAGGTTCAAGGAGGGGCAGTCTTCTACCATGACTGGTTGCTGGGGGGGGCGGGGGGGGTATACTAATCATAGAGATAACAACAACATACAGGTAGAACATTTGTACAGATACAATATGTGCAATGATGCATCAAAGCTTAATAATGGTTAGAGCTGGCATTTGACAGAAATTATAACTTGAGCAAAACTTTAGTTCAGGGGTGTCAAACGTACGGCCCGTGGGCCAAAACCAGCCCACCAGAGAATCCAAACCGGCCCACGGGATGAATTTGCAAAGTGTGAAAATTAAATAATAGAATTCCCGAGCAGCACTTTTTCAGTAAAGTAACTGGTATTCCCAGTTTGTCCATTTGGGGTTGCACAAGAGTAGCAGGCACAAAAGTGATCCCCAATTTCCACTGAGGGAGTCTGTTATGCAGGTCAGGCAGACAGGATTTCTTCCAGATTTTATTGATTTTAACACACCTTACGGTGCTGCCTAGACACATCATCAGTGATGTAACCTATGGCCATCGGGTGTTTTGGGTCATTGTGCATCACACACCCTTGCGCAGGCGACCCAGCCAGGGTTGATCAGACCCCGACTTGTGTCTAGATGGCTCGAGAAGTCCACAGCTAACTCCTTCTGATCCACAGCCATCGTGATGCTCTTTCGGCAGCATCAGTGATGTTCCTGATGGCTTTCTTGTTGCGTCTCCCCCTGATCCCCAGCTGCTTGAGGGCCTTGCAGAGTGATTGGCCGGTGAAACCTCGATAGCCGTCCTCTATGGGTAGAACCAGGTCTTTTATCCCTTGCTATGGCAATCACCAACAAGCTCCCCATACTTGGCCCTCTTCCTTTTAAAGGCCTCTTCCATCCGGTCTTCCCAGAGTACAGTCAGTTCCAACAAGACACCCTGCTTGGAAGATTCTGACACAAGAACCATGTCTGGTCTAAGTGTGGTCGTTATGATGTTGTCAGGAAATCTCAGCTGTCTTCTCAGGTCAACCTTCAGTTACCAGTCTTGGGCTGTTGCCAGAAACCCTCCCAATAGGTTTGTGCAATGCTGTGGCTTCTCACCAGTGCTGATGAAGGCTATGGCATGCTCTGCTGGGTGTTGCTGCCTGCTGAAAAAGATCCCTGCACTGATGGACTCTGCAACGGCCTTCAGTACCTGGGCGTTCCTCCACCGATAGCGCCCCTCACTGAGAGCTTTCAGGCAACTACTTAGGATGTGCTCTAGGGAACCTCTTTGCTGGCATCATGCAGCGGCTTCAGTCAGGCCCCAAGAGAGGAGGTTGGGTGGGCTTAAAAGGACATCGTACACCGATTGGATCAAGAATTTGATCTGATGTGGCCCCGCTCTCCAGAGCTCTGACCATGAGACTTTACGTTCTATTACCTCCTCCCATCTGGTCCATGCCCCCTGCTGGTGCATTCCAACTATCCTGCTGGTTCGTGCTTCCTCCACCCCCACTGTAATTTCATCCTGGACCAACTGGTGTCTTTCCTTTCCCCAGGCCTTGCTGTACCAAGGTCTTGGGCTACTCCAAAGGCCTGCCCACCCTGCTGCAACTGTCACCACCAACTCTTTAAACCACAGCCGTGCCTCGGCCTGTTCAACGACTTCATGGGCTTTGAATTTCCTGCCCATCTTTACCTGAATGCCAGCCAATGAGACTTTGATGTCACTGGAGTCTCTATATAGCATCACTTCTCTTGCCCGGGAAACTATGAACTCATCTAACAGACTACTGAAGGGAAGTTGTAGTTTGTTGTTTCTCCCATATAAGGCAATGCTGCTGAGGCTGCGAGGCAGGCCCAACCACCTATGCAAGAAGTGGCTGATCTTCTTCTCAAAGCCTTTGATGGTGCTCAGTGGAACATCACAGACAAGCAGTGGCCAGAGGAGTCGTAGTAAGACGCCATACTGGTAAATCCAAGCCTTGAATTTACCTGGCAACCCTGATTTGTCTATCTCTCCAAGCCAGGATCCTAATTGATTGCTGGTCCCTCAGTGTACTGTTGAAAACCTTTCTCAGGCTTTTGACTGGATTCTTGGTAACTGATGGGATCTAGACTCCTCTAATGGAAATCTGAACTTATCAGACACCTTTTCCTTCCTCATGACTAGGGCTCAGGAGTTTGATGGTTTAAAGTCCATTTGTCCCCAGCTAATGAGGCGTTCAAGGCCTTGACAGATCCAACTGCAGCCCAGGACCGATGCTGTGGTCACCATCAAATCATCCATAAATGCTCTAATGGGGGGCTGTTGCACTCCTGATCTGGTGAATTCAATTCAACTTTATTTATATAGCGCCATTTCACAACAACAGTCATCTCATAGCACTATCAACTGTAGGGGGGACCCCCACAGTTGCAGAAAGACCCCAGCAATCAGGCGATCCCCTGTGAGCAAGCACTTGGCGACGGTGGAGAGGAAAAACTCCCTTTTAACAGGAAGAAACCTCCAGCAGAACCAGGCTCAGGGAGGGGCAGTCATCTGCTGCGACTGGCTGGGGGGTGAGGGGATAGAGAAGAAGAAAAGAACAGACATGTAGAAAGCAAACAGCACGATGGGGACTCAATCTATGGGAGAGAACAAACAAATGTTAATGACCAGCAAAAAAAAAATATTTCATAGAGAGTGAGGAAAGGAGTGAGGCCCAGTGCATTACTGGAGGTCCCCCGGCTGACTAAACCTATTAGCAGCATAACTAAGGGAGGGTTCAGAAACACATGATCCCTCCCTAATTGTAGGCTATATCAAAAAGGTAGGTTTTAGCCCTATTCTTAAAAACAGAGATCGAGTCTGACTCCCGAATCCAGATTGGCAGCTGATTCCACAGGAGAGGAGCTTGATAACTGAAGGCTCTGCCTCCCATTGTACTTTTGGAGATTCTAGGTATTACAAGTAATCCTGCATTTTGGGAGCGTAGTGCTCTGTTAGGATGATACGGTAGTATCAGATCTTTTAAATAAAAAGGAGCCTGATTGTTTAGAGCTTTGTAAGTAAGAAGAAGGATTTTAAACTTAATTCTAAACTCTATGGGAAGCCAATGAAGGGAGGCCAGAACCGGAGAGATATGATCTCTCTTTCTAGTACCTGTTAAAACTCTTGCTGCAGCATTTTGGATCAGCTGAAGACTTTTTAAAGATGTTTTAGGACAGCCTGATAATAAAGAATTACAATAATCTAATCTCGAGCTAACAAAAGCGTGGATCAGCTTCTCAGCATCACTCTGAGACAAGATGCTCCTAATCTTGGCAATATTACGCAAATGATAGAAGGCAGTCTTAGAAACAAATTTAATATGTGAATTGAAGGACAAATCCTGATCAAAAATAACTCCAAGGTTCCTCACAGAGCTATTAAGAGAAAGAGTAACTGCATCCAAACTGAAAGTTTGATTTGGAAAGGAATTTCTAAGGTTTTTTGGACCAACAAGAATGACTTCAGTCTTATCTGAATTTAATAGCAGGAAATTACAAGTCATCCAAGCTTTGATTTCCTTAAGACAGGCTTCTAACTTGGCTAATTGATTAGTATCATCTGGCTTCATTGACAGGTATAATTGTGTGTCATCTGCATAACAATGAAAATGTATACAGTGCTTTCTAATAATGTTGCCTAACGGAAGCATATATAAACTAAAGAGAGTAGGGCCTAGCACAGATCCCTGTGGAACTCCATGACTAAGCTTTGAGCTGAAAGAAAACTCATCATTTACATGAACAAACTGGAACCTATCAGATAAATAAGATCTAAACCACTGCAACGAAGTTCCATTAAGTCCAACATAGTGTTCTAATCTATCAAGTAGAATATTATGATCAATAGTATCAAAAGCTGCACTAAGATCTAAAAGGACAAGTACAGAAACTAGTCCATTATCAGATGCAATGAGGAGGTCGTTAGTGACCTTCGCTAAGGCTGTTTCAGTACTATGATGGATTCTAAACCCAGACTGAAACTCTTCAAGTAAACCATTTCCCTGCAGGTGGTCAAATAATTGCGTAGCAACAACTCTTTCTAAGATTTTTGAAATGAAAGGGAGATTAGAGATTGGTCTATAGTTAGCTAAAGCTCCTGGATCTAGCGTTGGCTTTTTGAGTAAGGGTTTAATTACAGCCGTTTTAAAAGCCTGCGGTACATGGCCTAAAGTTAATGAAGAATTGATTATATGAAGAATAAAGCTACCAGTAAGTGGGAAGACTTCTTTAAATAACCTGGTAGGAATAGGGTCTAAAAGACAAGTTGAAGGTTTGGATGAGGAAACTATTTTGTCTAACTCACAAAGGTCGATTGGAGTAAACTCATCAAGACAGACATCAATAGAAGGAGTTGTAGTAGTTACAGTATTTAAGTTAACTGTGGGAAGAATCTGATTGATTTTATCTCTGATGGATGAAATTTTATTATTGAAAAAGTTCATAAAGTCCTGACTAGTAAGCTCTAAGGGGATGCTAGGATTGACAGAGTCCTGACTCTTTGTCAACCTGGCTACAGTACTGAAAAGAAACTGGGATTATTCTTGTTCTCTTCTATTAATGCAGAGTAATAACTCGTTCTAGCTTTTCTAAGAGATTTTTTATAAATTAAAAGATGATTTCTCCAAGCTAAATAGATTTCATCTAAATTAGTAGAGCGCCATTTTCTTTCTAATTGACGAGTCTTCTGTTTTAAGCTACGAGTTTCTGTGTTGAACCAAGGAGTTAAAAATCTCTGATTAGACTTTTTCTTTTTTAAGGGGGCCACCAAGTCTAGAGCCTGATGCAGAGAAGCTGAAACACTATCCACCATGTTATCAATTACAGAAGGAGCAAGCTGTCTATAGCTTATTTCCGTTGTGTTGACACATGGCATAGAGGAAACAATCTGCATAAATTTGGAAACAGCATCATCTGAGAGGCATCTACTGTGATAATATTTTTCTTTAGGAGCCAAATAGTCAGAAATAGTAAAATCAAAGGTTAACAGACAATGGTCTGACAGTACAGGGTTATGAGGAGACACTACAAAATTTTCTATTTCTATGCCATATGTCAGAACAAGGTCCAATGTATGGTGGAGGTAATGAGTAGAATTTCCTACTTTCTGAGAAAACCCAATCGAGTCTAATATTGAATTAAAAGCCACATTAAGGCAGTCACTATCTACATCCACATGTATATTAAAGTCCCCTACTATAATTATTCTATCAGATTTCAGCACTAAATCAGCTAAGAAATCAGCAAATTCGGATAAAAATTCTGAATAGGTTGATGGGGGACGATAAACTATGGCAAATAAAATTGGGTTTAACCTGAAATTGCTAAAGTGCCCAACACTGAGGACCAGGCCCTCAAAGGAATTATAACATGTTTTTTGCTTTACATTAACTAGTAATTTGGAATGGTAAATTGTTGCTACTCCTCCTCCACGACCAGAACTTCTGGGATTTTGACAGTTTAAATAACCAGAGGGAGTTGATTCATTTAAACCAACATAATCCTCTTGCCCTAACCAAGTCTCTGTAAGGGAAATTAAATCAATCTGATGATCAATTAACAGATCATGGACTAACAGAGACTTGGAAGTTAGAGACCTAATATTTAATAAACCACATTTAATTTTTAAATTATGAGGAGGAACAGAGGCCAAATCATTCAATTTAGAGGCTTTATGTTTAATTTGAGTTTTACCAATATTTTGCTTTATCACTTTGGGATGCTTATACTTTATATTTTTATTTACTTTGGAGGGAGCAGACAACGATTCTCTGATGGGGAAGACAGGGGCTAAGTTGAGGGGTGGCGGATGAAGAGGAGCTGCAGAGAGGCGTGTTAGACTACGACTCTGCTTCCTGGTCCCAACTCTGAGTAGTCATGGTTTTGGAAATTTGGATAAAAAAGATGCCAGATTGTTAGATAAATGAGAAGCACCATCCAAAGTGGGATGAATGCTGTCTCGTCTCATAAGACCAGGTTTTCCCCAAAAAGAGCTCCAATTGTCAATGTAGCCCACGTCATTTTTAGGACACCACACAGACAGCCAGCGGTTCAAGGATGACGAGCGACTAAACATGTCATCACTGGTCAGATTGGGGAGGAGCCCAGAGAATACTACAGTGGCTGACATGAATGGACCTCTGCTGACCTCTGCTGACTTTATGAGCATGTTCATAGTCAGGGCAAATAAAATCATTGAGACAGTGCAGCTGGTGATGATTCCCTTCTCTAGCCAATGGAATGAAGATGTTACTGTTCCAGAGGTGACTCTCAAGCTGAAGCAGTTGTAATAATTCATGATTAGGTCTCTAATCTTGACTGGAATGTGGTGATGAACAAGTGAGATTTTCACCAGCTTATGGGAAATTGACCCATACATGTTTGCAAGATCAAGCCACAGTACTGCCAGATCGTCATTGTCTTCCCGATCTTCACGAATCAGTTGTGTGACAATTCCCCTGTGTTTAATGCAACCTGCCACTTTTGGGATTCCACCCTTCTGTGCAGTTTTATCAGTGTACTCATTCCCAAGGAGGAACTCTGTCATGCGATGAGCAACAATACTGAAGAAAATCTTTCCCTCGATGCTGAGGAGTGAGATGTTCCTGAACTGCTCGATGGTGGTTGAGTTCTCCTTGGGAGTCCAAACACCCTCTGTGAATCTCCATTGCTGTGCTACTTTTACCCTTCTCCAGAGGACCTTGAATATTTTCCATAGTCTCCGTAGGAGTCTTGGACACCTCTTATAGACCACATGGGGTACTCCACTGGGGCCTGGTGCAGAGCTGGTTCGAGCTGCCTTGACAACCTCCTCGATCTCTCTCAGTGATGGCTCCTTAAGGTTAAATGCTATGGTTGGTTCTGGCAGAGCTATCAAGTTGCTATATGGACCAAGATCATGCTCTCTTCCATCATCGCTGCAGCTGGCCCTGAGGAAACTGTCAATCTCTTCCTGGGTGCAGGAAAGTCGCCCACTGTGCTTTTGTCCAAGGATTTTCCTTGTGAATCCATATGGATTTGCAATAAACGACGCACACTTTCTGGCTCTCTCCTTCCCTCTCCTTCTGTGCCACTCAGCATGACGGAAGCTGGTGATCTTTTTCCTTGTGATGTTTTGGAGCTCTGCCAAACCAACCTTTTCCTCCTCACTTGCCTTCTTAAACTGGCATCTGAACACACAAAGCCCTTGCCAGAGCCGGCTTATCTTTCCCTCACGTTGGTTTGGTCCACCTGGTTTGGCCATTAAGTGCTGCTCCGTAGTTCCAAATCTCTCAGCTGCGATACTGATGATTATGGTACACATTGACTGCAGTCTCCGGTCAGCATCCCCTCTGGATGAGGCTTTGAGAATTGAATCCACATCTTCATCAAACTGGCACCAGTCCTGCTTCTTGTTGGCGGTAGGCCACTTAACCTGTCGGTGTTCTGAATGCCAGATTTGAGGGAGGCTTTGTGGGGCATGGAGGGACTGGGCATTGTGGGGTGATTCTTGGCTGGGCTCCTGCGGCGTCTCACCAGGTATAAGACCTGTGCATTGCACCACTTGCCACCTAATCAAGCACTTCATTTTGGCCTGGTGGATCTTCCGGCCATGCAGGTTTTTGCAGACTTTGCCACATTTACACACTGCACTCGTAGTCGTATGTCTGTAATTTTGGGTCAATGCTTGTGCATCTGTCCTGGTGGGGTGCTCATTCTCCCCCCTTCTCGGGCACACCCAGGGGTGCCCGAGAAGGGGGTCATTGAGCTTTCCATAGCCAACTATGGGTGCTTCCCTCCAAGGAAAACTTTTCTCACCTGCCTCTGTTATTATCCATTCCCATAACTTTTATGTATGCTGGATCCAGCACACACTGAAATGTCACGGTATTATTTACTGTGCTTGATGGGTATTATTTACGGGTATTATTTACTTTGCTTGATGTTTTTACAGTCGGAATCAGTTTTTCTTGTCACAAAATTTTTTGAACACGTTCAAAACAAGAGAAGCTGCAGGTGTCGTGCCAGAAATTTATTGGCTGGCTGCGGGAGTGAGCCTCGCTCAGCTAAAGCCGTTTCTCTTCTGATTCTGAGGCTGACGGCTGCTTTTGAGCAAAGTGGACATAACTTTTTGTCCATGCAATTAGCAAAGGTATGTCTGTGAATATTTAATGCGGTGAGGGATTGTTCATTATTTTAGCCCATGAGTTTTGTGTTATAACAATCAGATATGACATTTTATCCTGTAGCAGATTTTAGTGTTTTACCTTATATGTTAAGAAAAGTGTGCTGAAATTAACAAAATCCGTGTACAATTATGTAAAAGTCAATAAAGCTTTTCTTTCACATGAATACTAGTGTTTGTGCATTATTTACCACCTATAATATTGTATGTAGAATTCACAGAATGTATGCTTTGTCTGCTAAAAATTCATTAAGGCTCCCAATTTTGATTCAAACATTTTATCTGCCAAAAAAATCACGTGATTTGTTTTTTCAAGGTTGAATTGTGAATTGTTATAGCTTGTTGTTTCACCTGCCAAAAATTGATCAAGTGTCTTAATGTTGATTGAAACAGTTTTCATGCTTTAAAAATATCTTGATTTGGTTGTTCACGGTAAAATTGTGAATGTAATACTGTAACTTGCTCTGTCACAGCTTATAAATATGTTATTTCATCTGCCAAAAATTGATAAAGGGTCTTAATCTGGATTGAAACACCAGAAATCCAATCATAACCAGTTTATTTATGTGCATGTAAACATGGTCAATGTTGAAAATATAAAGTTCAAGGACTAAACAGTATGGCAGTGATATACAGTATCTGGTTCCTTAAATGGCATTTGTTTTTATCATGATTAAGCAATTGTTTGTCAACAGCTTCAGTTCAAAACAGAGCAGAAAAGAAAAAAATCAGGTTGTTCATACTTTGATGAAGATTCATCATTCAAATTGTTCATGTTTTGTAAAAGAGCAATGGTTCAAAATGAAATGTAATGTAAACATTTCATAATGTACTTGTACTTCTTTGTACTAAATTGAGTTGCCATAAGATTGTTTTGCTATTACTTTCCTGGTCCGGCTCACTTGACATTAAATCTGGTAGTATATGGCCCCCAAACTAAAATGAGTTTGACACCCCTGCTTTAGTTCAGCTGTTTCAGGGGAAGTTAAGTCTTCAATGAAATGCGTTTTTGAAGACTCAATCAGTAACTACTGTTATGACACACATGGCCTATAACAGTGCATTGGCTTAGTGTTAACACACAGTACAATAGCACCCCCATACTACAGTTCTAAATGAAAAAAATACAGTTGGGATATCAATCTGTGACATCACAAAGGGGAAGATAGTGTCTTTTATTGCATTTTCTTTTTCTTTAGCGAGAAAGTGAACAGTTTAGGGCAGGAAACCACAAAGGGAAAGTTTTTTTTTTTTTCCCTGTTCTTCTGTTGACTCATGATTTGAGCCTCTTATTTACAAGCAGCCTGAGGATGAGTGTTGTGCTAGAAATAATTAACAAAACCTCATGGGAAGTCTTTTTTCCCAAATCTATTGCAGTCTATTATCTTTAAATTGATAACTAAAGCTAAACAAACTGTGGTCATTCAAGCAGTAACAGACATATTTTTTTCTCCTGTAAGATAAATTTAATAGGTTTTAATTATTTTCTGTCACTCTCTTCTTCAAATTTTTTTTAAAAATTTGTGTTATATTTTACACAGCTTTTCAACTTGAAATATTTTAAGCTTCCCATTATCATATTCAGTCCTGTAATTTTTATGGGCTAGTCTTTGAAATGTAGACATCAATAAAATAACTGATTTGTATTCTCGGTCAACTGGATTTAGGTGAAGTACTTTTTAATTAATCCATTTATCTGGATGGAAGTAAAATCCAAGTTCCTGTTAAAATGATCAGTTTTTACCTGAGGGAGAAAAAAAGCTTTTTGTAATCCTAAAGACTGCAGTGATATTAGGGGTCCTCGTCAAAGGTAAGAAAGCGGTTTATTACAGTCTGTGCAGCAATCTGTGGACACCAGACTTTATCAGAGAAAAAAAAAATCAACCAAAACAGTAGGATCAGACTTGAGATCTTTTTATCTGATGAACCATCAGTCCCTCTAACTAAAAAAACAAAAAACAAAACATGTCCCATTGTTAATATAAAAGACTGTTTGTTGCACATGGGGTGCCAACTTTCTCACAGTCAAATAAGGGACAGAGGGTTTTAATTATTGCTCAGTGCCATAATGTTGTGGACATTAGTATTGTCATAATACTGGGACTTTTTTTTTTTTACCTTGATAATAACTTAAAAAATACTGATATTCAACATCATATATAATACTTCAAGGAAAAAAAATACCACACTGTATACCTAGAAAGGCCCATGTCTCAACTTGCTGACAGAAGACACCTGGAAAGCTGCAGCTGGTATCAACATAGTATCAAGTGGGAACAAAATGAATACTTCAAATATCTTGAATCAAAATATAACACGTCTTACCTTTTTAGAAGTTTTTTCTTATGTCCTTTAAGCTAGCTCACAAATATTGTCATATTCTATGGATGCATACTTGATCCAGTCTACTTTTTATAAAATTCAGAGTCCACTGACCCACGCATAGCTGTCTGATGTATACAATCATGGCCTTTTTTTTCTGCCTTTGCCCTTCTCCTCCAGGTGAGTGCTTTAATGGCCAACCTGCCTCCTCTGTGCAGTAATTAGCAGCTCCGCCTACACTCCATGTATGCCACCAGCTTAGAAAATCAAGATTTAAAGATTTTATTTGTCAATACTACTATACGTGCAGGACATACAGGAGAATTAAAATGGCATTTCTCTCTCTTCAGTAGTGTGCACAATATAAAAAAAGGAATAAGACTGGAAAAACAACAACAGTCTATGTACAGTAATGCTACCCATAGTGCAAATAGCAGATAAACAATAAAAGCCAGCAATCCTATACAGAAAAAGTAGAGCAGTAATGCTCATAGTTGCAAACTCGATGCGGTAGTGTAGGTGCAGACAGGGACAGATAGAACAGCACATGATCAGTATTGCAATAACAGACAGCAGCAGATTGTCATAGGAGTGGTCCTTGCGGACCACTAATGAGACGCTTATAGGCAGCCGTAGAGTTTGCACATTTATTAAAGGAAGACATACACTGCAAAATAATGAACCTTGTGGGGCAAAACACAAATAAAGGCTACACTAGACGCTGACGATAAACTGAGAACTAGGAAGACTGATGGAAGATGAGGATACAACACTTACATACCAAAAGCGAGGGCAGAACCTAAAGCCGAAAGGAACCAGCTTCGGACGTAGGGAACCCAGTCTGGATAAGGCAAGGTTGCAGCCCCGAGTGACAGGAGCTACTCCCTTAAATAGGGCCAGATAATTAATGAGCTGATAAGGGTGTCATCAGCTGAATCAAAACCAGCTGTTACTGCTTGGCTCTGACACCTGGAAGCCCCACAGAGACGCTGTCAGAATAAGAGCTCTGAGAGCCCACCAGGACTAAATACAGAATGGGAGGAAAATACTGCATGACCCGAGCACGGACGAGATTGGCGCTCAGACCATGACAGTACTCCCCCCTGAAGGATGCACTGTGGGTGTAAATGTAACATCCAAGCCTCCCCCCCACCCAGAAGGCTACGAAATCCCACCCAGGGCAGGTGGAGGGGGAAAAAGTCTCGGAGGGCAAGAGTCAAAAAAAAAGGAAAAAAAAAAACACCAAGGAAAGGAACCGGGGGGGGGGGGGGGATGACAAGGGCCAATACAGAACAAATAGGAACATGGTGCACAACAGACCAAGGAAACAAAACCCACAAATATACTCCATAAAGCACGGGTGGAAGGCAGGACAGGCAGGACAATGAATACAAATAACCGGTACAACGCTAAACGACCATAATACACAGGCGTCTCTCAACCAGAGGACGGGAAAACAAAAAATCACTCTAAATAGCGGCAAGATACAGACAGTTCCACCACTCCAAATAAACTGGCAGGGGAGACAAAAGCGCATATACAGACTACAGCGGGGGAAAATAAAATAAAAAAAAAAACGTGCTGAAGAGTGGCGAAATACAAACAGTTTAGAAACAGTCCCAATCCCCCAAACACAAAGGAGGAGGAAGAAAAAAGAAACACACGCTACAAGGCAGCGAAATGCACAGTTCAATATAGCTCATATACAAAACACATGCACATCCCAAATATTTCAAGGGAGAGGGAAGAGGAGAAAAAAAACATAGGGATGACGGCAGGCAGAGCACAATGGAGTAAAGAAAAACAATAGTTCAGGTGGTCTACCCGCATCTAGCATCCAGATCACAGGCAGGAAAACAAGGATGAGTTCAGGCAGCCTAACCCAGTCCCAGGCCCGGAGAAACAGTACCTCTGACGGCTGGACCAGGTCGCCAAACAGAGAGTTCAGTTTGTCGGGTGGCTGACCCAGAACACCGAACCGGCAAAGGAGTCTCCCAGGTGGCCGACCCGTGTCAAAAGGCCACCAGGACCGAAGGGAAGAGCTCGGTGGTGGCCTTCCTACCGAAAGGGATAACGAGGGAGAGCCGGGTCAAGTAAGGGAAATCCCAACGGCACCAAGTGAAGGAGAAAAGGGATCGGGGAAACAATGAGGGACCAGTCCGGCGTCGATCGGTGGAGGATCTGCAGCTCCTTCTCCAAACTCCACACGGACTGGTGCTGCGCTTTCGTTGGATCCCAAGCAGGACCATGCTGCACCCACGATGGACCCCGACTGGGCCGGAACCACACCCATGACAGACCCCGACTGGGCCAGAACCACACCCACGACGGACCCCGATTGGGTCAGGGCTGCACCCACGATGGACCCCAACTGGGCAGGCACAGCACCAGGGGCAGCCTCCAACCCCGAACCCGGAACCTCCAGAACAGCAACCGAATCGACTCAACACCGGTGACCCTGGGAGAAGGCTCAGGAGAAGAAAGAGAACCGGATATCAGGATCACCGGCAGCGACAGAGCCCAGCGAGACAATCTCGGATGCAGCGGGCGGCTACACCCGGTTCGTCTCCCCGAGAGACAGGCAAAAATGCTCCAGAATATGTAATGTAATGTACTTTATTTATATAGCCCTTTAAAACAACCCGTAGGTGACCAAAGTGCTTTACAGAAAATAAACAGCATTAAAAACACACAGAGCATTAAAAACAAATAACATAAACAAAAAAATAAGAATAAATACCTAAAAATGAGAATAAAATAAAAACAAATGCCAAAACAAATATCACCACTACTGGGTATTAAAAGCCATCCTAAACAAATATGTCTTAAGTTCTGCTTTAAAAAGGGCCAGGTCAGAGATAGCACGTAGGTCAGGGGGGAGATTATTCCAGAGCCTGGGGGCGACAACAGAAAAGACTTGGTCACCCCAATGTTTATACCTTGACCTAGGCACATCCAGCAAAAGCTGATTGGATGACCTCAAAGCCCTGCCTTGGTCACGGACAGTCAAAGTCTCAGACATATAAACCGGAGCAAGGCCATTAAGAGCTTTAAAAACAAAAAGCAAAAGTTTAAAATTAATTCTAGAATAGACAGGAAAAAGACAAAATAGAGCACTTGCCTGATCTCGAGTTCTGCCGCCGTCCAGGACTTCGGTGATCCGGGTTCAGCAAGTAGAAGGTCCTCCTCTGGTTCCCACTTGGCTACGGCGGGCTCCGCAGCCGGCATGATGGTGTCCACAGTCCAGGGACTCCCTGACGCTGACGTCCACGCCGAGGGCCCGCACGGCCTGGTGGCAGGGGATCCGTGACCTGCCGGGTTGGACTGTCCCTCCGTGGAGACCCGGGGATGCTTGCTCATCAGCGCAGGCTCCAATTTGCAGTCCGCCCTCCTCCTCTGCCCATGACGTGGCTGCGGGGCCAGAACCAGGCACTCCAGGGCTGCAGGCTCCTTCCTCATCCGACGGTGTAGACCTGGTGCTGAGGAATGCTCAGGGGAAGGAGACACAATGGTAGCAGGTTCAAAATTAATCACTGCAGCAGGTGGAGGGAGCTCAGGGGACTGTGAACCCCGAACTTCACCTCCAGGGATCAAACAAGGCAATTCACCCAGTGAAAGAAAAGAATGAAAAGACACTTGCCTGATCCGCTGAGGGCCAATGGAAGCTGCTGCGTTGGGCTTCGTTTTCTCCCTTCCCCTTTGGATGGTGATGGAGGGCCCCCTGGGAGAACAAGGAGGAGCCACTCACACCGGATCGATGACAGGCACAGCCGGAGCAGGACTCGTGGGGTTCTCAGCTGCTGGAGAGAGCATTGTGGAGGAGGGAGGAACAGCCGAGGCAGGCCGGGGATGAGGCACATACAATCCAGAGGTGGCGGCAGCTGTCTTACCCCTCTGACGAGACACAGAGGCTACAGCTGGCTGGGAGACAGAGTTCATGCGGCTACCCGGAACTGGGTCGGGACAGCGTTCTTGCTGAGGATTTGCTGAGGGGGTCCCGGCTGACGTCTTTCTCCACTGGGGATGACCCCTGGGTGGTGCGAACTCCTGGACTGGACGGAAGACAGGAATGGGATCCCAAGGCGAGGAGCAAGGATGCCTCCTCTTCGGCTTCCTGCTGGAGTTTCCCTCCAGCCCACGGAGCTTCTCCTGGTGAGCAGAGATGTCCGCCATTCTCGCCGTGATTTCGGGGTGGTCCGCGTAGCGAGGATGGCGGTTAATAGTTGCCTCAGTGAGGTCCAGGTACCAGTGTGCATCGTTGGGAGTGTTGTAACGCCAAGCAGTGGAGAGGATACCATCAATGTCAATGAGGGCCATAACCAGCTCGTAGCCCAAGCTCATCGCATAGGCCTTGGGCGACGCCATCTCCCAGCACACCGATACGAGAAAAGGGGGAAAAAGTACAAGCCCGACTAAGCAAACTCACGGTCACCAGCATCTCGCTTGGCTGCGACCTACTGTCATGGAGTGGTCCTCGCGGACCACTAATGAGACGCTTATAGGCAGCTGTAGAGTTTGCACATCTATTAAAGGAAGACATACACTACAAAATAATGAGCCTCTTTGGGCAAAACACAAATAAAGGCTACACTAGACACTGACGATAAACTGAGAACTAGGAAGACTGATGGAAGACGAGGATACAACACTTACATACCAAAAGCAAGGGTGGAACCTAACACCGAAAGGAACCGGCTTCGGATGTAGGGAACCCAGTCTGGATAAGGCGAGGCCACAGCCCCGAGTGACAGGAGCTGCTCTCTTAAATAGGGCAAGATAATTAATCAGCTGATGAGGGTGTCATCAGCTGAATCAAAACCAGCTGTTACTGCTTGGCTCTGACAGCCGGAAGCCCCGCAGAGACGCTGTCAGAATAAGGGCTCTCAGAGCTCTTATTCTGACTCTCCTTATTCTGACCTCTGACACTCCTCCTCTTCAGCTGAAGAGGAGGAGTGGGAGGTCTCACCTGCGATGTTGATGGCTCTGCAGATGAACTGGTTGAGGTAGATGTCGGGGGGGGGGCAGAGGGGCACCGATGATCTTGATGGCTGCTTTCACTGTGTGTTGTAGTGTCTTCCGGCAGGAGGCGGTGCAGCTTCCATACCACACAATGATGCAGCTGGTGAGGATGCTCTCAATGGTGCCTCGGTAGAATGAACACAGGATGGGGGTGGGACTCGAGCTCTGCTTAGTTTGCACAGGAAATGGAGGCGAGTTTGAGCCTTCTTGGCCAGTGATGTGGTGTTGTTGGACCAGGAGAGGTCCTCAGAAATGTGCACCCCCAGGAACTTGGTGTTGCTCACCCTTTCCACAGCTGCTTCATCGATGATCAGAGGGGGATGATGTGTGTGTCCCCTCCTGAAGTCAATCACAATCTACTTGGTTTTTCTCATGTTCAGGAAGAGATTATTGTCTTTACCCCACTGGACCAGTTGACTCACCTCATTTCTGTAGTTGGCCTCCTCATTGTTGGTGATGACGCCCACCACCGTCATGTCATCCACAAACTTGATGATGTGGTTGGTGCTGTAGGCTGGTACACAGTCATGGGTCAACAGGGTGAGGAGCAGCGGGATGAGCACACACCCTTGTGGGGCCCCTGTGCTCAGTGTGATAGTCTTGAAGGTGTTGCTGCCAACCTGCATGTTCTGTGGCCTCCCTCTGAGAAAGTCCAGCACCCATTTACAGAGAGATGTTTTGACTCCCAAGTGTCTGAGTTTTTGTATTAAGTGCTGGGGGGTGATTGTGTTGAATGTTGAACTGAAGTCCAAGAACAGCATTCGCACGTAGGAGTTCTTTGAGTCCAGGTGGGTGAGGATTGGATGGAGAGCAGCAGTGATGGCATCTTCTGTGGAGAGAGGGAGGGACGGAGGGAGGGAGGGAGGATGAACTTGATGTTCTGCATGATCAGCCCCTCGAAGCAATTCATTAAGATGGGGGGTCAGTGCTACGGGCCGGTAATCGTTGTAGCTGGATGGGATGAGCTTCTTTGGGACTGGTATTATGGTAGCAGTTTTGAAACGTGGGGACAACAGCTTGATTCAGGGAGATGTTGAAGATGTCGGCCAGGACATTCTTGAGCTCCTCTGCACAGTCCTTTAGAACATGACCCAGTATGTTGTCTGGTCTAGCTGCCTTGCTTGGGTTGATTCTGAAGAAGGTCCTCTTCACGCTAGCCGGATCCAGACTTATGGCCTGCACATCTGGAGGAGGAGTGGTCTTCTGTGCTGATATGCTGTTTTGTGCTTTCAAGCGGCCAAATAAGTCATTAAGGTTGTTAAGCAGTGTGATTTCACTCGCACAGGTCTGAGGTAGAGGTTTGTAGTTGGTGAGGGTCTGTATGCCACGCCAGAGGGAAGGTGCATCTCTGGTGCTGCTGAAGTAGCTGGATATTTTCTTGCTGTACTGTCGTTTTGCCTCCTTGATACCACAGGACAGGTTGGTCCTAGCTGTTGTTAGTCCTGCAGTGTCCTCTGCTGTCATCCATGGCTTTTGGTTAGCACGAACAGCGATGGTTTTGCAGTGAGTGACATCATCAATGCATTTAGCTATGTATGCTACAACAATCTTAGTGTGCTCCTCTAAGTTTGTGTGTCCATTGTGAGTGGCTGCATGCTTGAAAATGTCCCAGTTTGTAGTGCTGAAGCAATCTTTCAGAGCATCAGAGGCCCCCTCTGGCCACATGCGTACCTGCTTTTTTGTTGATCTGATTGTTTTCACTCTGGGTTTGTATGCCGACCTAAACAAGATGGTGATGTGATCAGAGAGACTCAGGTGGGGAAGGGGGACTCTGTATGCTTTCTTGTGAGTTGTGTACACCAGGTCCAGCAAACTGTTTCATCTTGTTGGAAAGTCCACATGTTGGTGTAGTTTTGGTAGGAGAGCCTTTAAATCTGCATGGTTGAAGTCTCCTGCTGTGATGAGGAATCTGTCTGGATGCACTATTTGTGTCTCACTGATGGCCTGATAGAGTTCCCTTAGTGCTTTACTCCTCTCGCCTATGGCAGTGGGTGGGACATACACGGCAACTAGTAGGACAGATGTAAATTCTCTTGGAATGTAAAAGGGTCAGCACTTGATGATCATAAACTTCACTAATGAAGAACAGTGTTTATGCGCAGCAGTTGCATCATGGCACCAAGCGTCACTGATGTAAACACACACGTCTCCCCTGCAAGTCTTCCCTCTTTCCATGAGCACCCTATCAGCACGGTAGCATGTTAGCCCTGCTAAGGGAGTTTAACTATGTTTTTTTCTTGTAGATGCATTTAATTGCTTTTTTACATCTTGGTCAGGGGACTACAGATGAAAACTAGCCTTTTGGCTAATTCTGGCTTTTTTAACCATGTGCAAACATGTGTTTTATGAAATTGCATTGCCCCTTTTCAAATAAACTAAACTAAACTAAACTAACTGAATGGCAGAGTCCGGTATATTGTTATTTAACCACGTTTCTGTAAAGGTAAAAACACAGCAGTTCCGCGCATCCCGTTGCATAGTTCTCAGGAGCTGTATGTGGTCTAGTTTGCTGTCTAGTGAACATACGTTGGTCAGAATGAGGGTATGAACTGGGGATCTGTGTGGACTAGCGGTTAGCTTCATTCGGATACCTCCGTGTTTACTTCTCTTTTATCACCACTCACACCATCTACGGCGTCTCCATTTGGGATGAGGCACAGCAGTCAAGTCTGGGGGTATGGTGGTCTGGTGGAGAAGACCTAGGCTATGCGGTACTTCTGTAATGCTCTGATCTCCAGAAGGTTGTGGCGACTGTAGTTTGTGCGCAGCATCATATACAGACATTAAATATGACTATACACTTAGGCGTAATTTAAATAACACTAAATGGCACAAAACATGACAAAACATGCTTCAGGATTTTTTGAGCAGTTCATCTTCCCTAAGCTCTTTTCCTCTCAATAATTTTATAAGCGCCACTTTCAAACTTTTTCTGGACATTTTGACCGAGTTAATGACTTTTTACCTCTCACTGGTGCTTGCATAGTCACATGTCAAAACAATTCAGGTTCAGGTTACTTCATTTGTACCCGTAGGTAGATTTGTTTTGCAGTCTGGTGACATCCATATTTACAAGCCACTAATTACATTCAACATAGACACAAACACAGGCACATATGAAGCTGACTATAAACATGATAAAAATACTCAAGGCTCCATCAATCAGGGTATAAAAAGACAAAGAGATGAGGGAGAAACCAGAGGTAAGAGAGAAGGGTCATATTAAAAGTTAAAAACTAGTCAAAGAGGTTAAAAAACTCAAAGGTCTAAAACCCAATAAAATATTTAGAACCCAAGTGACATCCTACAAAAATAAGTAAATATAAAATGAAGTTAATAAATAGGTACCTAAATTATGTACAATATATTTTTACAGCTTGTTCAACTCTTTGACAGCATCAGGGACAAAGCTGTTTTTGTAGTGCTGGGTTCTACTTTTTGGGACACCAAACCTCCGTCTTGAGGGAAGAAGCTGAAAGTGGCAGTGCAAAGGGTGGGAGTCATCATTTAAAATGGAGGTAGCCATCCTCTGTACTTGTCTGGTGTACAGGGATGTCAGGCTCAGCTGTGACTCACCAAGCAAACGACTGGACCATCTAACTACCTGATCCAAGGATTTCCTCTGTTTCAGTTTTATCTGACCAAACCATGACACTAAAGAAAAGGATAAAACAGATTCAATAAAAGCCCGATAAAACATTGTCATTATGGTTCGGTCAACTTGGAAGCGTGCAAGTTTTCTCAAGCAATGCAAATGTTGCTGACCCTTTTTGCACACCCTTTCACAGTTCACTTCAAAGTTTAAATTACTATCAATAATCGTCCCAAGATATTTGTACGATTGTACACATTCGGTGGCCTGGCCTTTTAGTATGGTGACTTTGTGCCTGGGATTTTTCCTCCTAAAGTCAATAATCATATCTGCAGTTTTTGTTGTATTCAGCTGCAGGTAGGAATCCTCACACCAGTGAACAAAATCATCAACTACTGGGCCGTGGCCACTCTCACCATCCTGGAGGAGACTGACAATAACTGAATCATCAGCATACTTTATAATGTGTCTGTTGTCATGTCTGCTCCGACACATGTTTGTGTACAGGATGAAGAGTAGTGGTGACAACACACACCCCTGAGGAGAGCCAGTAGAAGAGCACTTTAGGTCAGACAATGTACCATTGACCCTTACTCTCTGCGTCCTGTTGGTTAAGAAATCCAGAATCCAACCCACCAGATTATTGCTCAAGTCAAATTGTTGCAGGAGCCTTTCAACTAAGATATGAGGTTGGATTGTATTAAAGACGGAAGAAAAGTCCACAAATAAAAGCTTGGCATGTGTCCCATTAAAATCCAGATGTTTAAAAAGCATGTTAAGCAGAGTGACAGTGGCATCCTCCACTCCTCTGTGAGGCCTATAGGCAAACTGCAGAGGATCCAATGCATGTTCAGTCTGCCTTAGGACCTCATATCTGACCAGTTTTTCAAAAATTTTCATTAAAATTGAAGTCAAAGCAACTGGTCTAAAGTCGTTTACCATTTTAGGACAGCTGGATTTTGGAACGGGAACAACCACGGCTTCTTTCCAGATCTTAGGCACATGTTGTGTCTTCAAGGACTTATTGAAAATATAATGAAATATAGGACTCAGTTCATGTGCACAGGACCTTACCAAGCGTCCACATATATTATCAGGGCCCTGACTTTTTTTCACTTTTACAGCGCAGAACTCCCTTTTAACATCCTGCACCTCAATATTAAAGTGCTGATTGTCTTTGAGTTTCTGTTTCAAATCTTGGATTTCTGTGCTGAAATCAAAGGAGTCAAAACGACCATAAAAACAATTAGGAGCATTAGCCAGCTCTGTGTCTGAATTAAAACCATCTAAAAACACACGATTACTGCGCTCTGTGCTCTGAAGGCCTGCAATAGTTTTCATACAGGCCCAGGCTGAACCAAGTTTCTTTGTTGCCATCTTGCTTTCCAACTCTGATTTATAATTCTGTTTCGCTCTTAAAATTTCGGCCTTCAGCTCCTTTGTGGCAACCTGTAGCTCAGAAACAGACCCCTGTTTAAAGGCAAGTGCCTTCCTCTTTAAGCAGGATTTAACTGATTTTGTAACCCATGGTTTGCTGTTGGGATATATTTTGACACGTTTACGTGGAACAATCTTATTTTTACAGAAAGACATGTATGAGCATGTGACGTCAACCAGAGAGTCCAAATCATCCCCGCAGGCCAGTTTGAACATCTCCCAGTCTGTACAGTCAAAGCATTCCTGGAGGCTGTGCTCTGAATCTTCTGTCCACACATCAATGTCTCTCGTCTCCACCTTGCCTCTTCTGAGAGCAGTTTTATATGTGGGCAGCAAATGTACACAGTTGTGATCTGAGGATCCTAAAGGAGGAAGGGGGAGTGACTTATAGGCCCTCTCTATGGATCCATAGCACAGGTCCAATGTCTTTTTTCGCCTGGTTGGGCAGGAGACATACTGATAAAAGTTTTTAAGTGTCTTCTTTAAAGAAACATGGTTAAAATCCCCAAGAATGAAGTTTGGCGCCTCTGGAGAAATTGATTGCAGCTGCTGGATCACATCAAAGACGGTGCTGGAGGCGGAGTCAGCGTCTGCCCTCGGATGAATGTACACAATTGTGATGAAAAGTTGGGGGAACTCGCGAGGCAAATAAAAGGGACATAGTGACACAGACAGCAGCTCCACATTGGGTGTACAGATGCGCTCTCTGACCGTGACAGATGTGCAGTACTGCTTATTAATGTATAAACATACTCCGCCCCCCTGACGTTTCCCCGTTACCTCTTCCTGCCGATCCGAGCGCAGCGGGGCTCCAAAGCCGTCAATCCACAGGTCTGCATCTTGATCATGCGCAGTAAGCCAAGATTCGGTGAAGGCCATGACGCAGCAGTTCTTAAAGTCCTTCTGGTAGCGTACATTCCCTTGAATTTCATCCACCTTGTTTCTCACAGACTGTACGTTCCCAAAAATTATTGAAGGAAGAGGAATGTTACCAAACTGCCGTCTCCTAAGGCGCAATTTCACACCTCCACGTCTTCTGCGCTTCCTTCTGCCGCCTCTCCCGTCTCTCTTTTCACCGCTACGTTCGTCTCTCAAAATAAAGTCTGGCAGTTGCGGCTTAGGCTCAATCACAGCCGCTGCATCAGCCGTGTTTAAGTGCAGCAACATGTCCCTGGAATAATGTATTCTGCCTGCCATTCTGCCCGCCATGGAGCCAAACACGTTTACTTCAGAGACAAAGAGCAAGAGGACAGATAGCAGCAGTGCGAGAAAGGGGAGGAAATCCATGTTGTAGGTACCAGGGAGCTCTTCGCCATATAGTCCACAAACACTCCAGGGCAGAAACGACACAGAGGATTTTATAAAAACATATAAAAGTACATAAAAACACACACACGCACACGCACTATTTCACCAGCTGCCGGTCGCTGCGTGCGCATGCGCCCAAATTCCTCTGATAGGCTATTATTATGTGGTGCCCAAGTGAGGCACTTGTACACTGTGCTCCAAATTATTATGAAAATGATATTTGCCTCTGATTTTCCTAAATAGTTGATGCAAATGACAGTCAGTATAATTTTCACGTCATCAACTGTTAGAGCATAACTCAAATCTTATCGAACAAACCTCCCAATGATAACTATTTTTTGCAAAAATAAAAAACTCAGAATGCACTGTTCCAAATTATTATGCACAACAGAGTTTCAAAACATTTTATTGGTTGTATAGAACTGAAAATGGTCATTTGAATTTGCAGCACTAGGAAATGGAATTAGGAAATCGGCCACCAGATCATGGGACAAAATGGTTCAGGAGGTCTACCCATGTCCACAGGCCCCCAAGTTACAGAACAGGGTGGATTAGGTGGTCTAGAAGATGCTGTGTTGAACTTAACCTTTCCTCTGTTGCTTCCGTTATTGCCAAAGAGTACAACATCGATGGCAATAATGGAAGCAACAGAGGAAAAAGCTTGGAAAGCTACCGTGCTCCTGAGACATGTCACACAAGCTCTTTTATACCGTGATATAGACAGAGAGAATGCATGGCACATTAACATATCAGTCAATACACATGATTAGCATGACACTGGTTGGCCCGAGGACGCATGCATACAGTCCCATCTGACTGCCTCCTGTGGCTCTTTGTCCGTCTGTGAATTGTCCTCTGTATGCAAATTGTCTTCCATTTCCTCCAGCCCTGCTGAGTGTGAAATAGCGTCAATCTGCAGTGTGCTGGGTCACCACAATACACTATAAACTATATAAACTAAAATAATTATAATGGTAACTGAACAACTCCCGTTCCCCAAAGTACAAGATACACTATTATGAATATAAGTCATAAAAGCTCACACAAATAAGTGACCTCACACACAAATAAACAAAGGTTCTTAAACAGTCACTAATATTGGCTGTTCCATTCATTTTCAATAATTCTATAATTAATATTCACACAATCAAATAAATCTTAGTGGCATTTAGTCCCTTTTATATTTGTCAAAGTCTCACATGTGGTATTGCCTATATATAGGTTACACCTCTTTGTATTCCACTTTCAAACACAGCCTACATTTAGGCCTGTAAAGCCTAATTGGCCTACCTGTTTTCAGACAAGAATACTTGCTTTCTAGGTGCATGCACTAGTAATAATAATAATAACAATAATATACTTTTATTGCATTCCCTGTGCTGTTGCAATCCTGGAATTTCCCCATTGTGGGACTAATAAAGGCTTATCTTATCTTAAATAATAAATGCATTAGATCAAGGAAAATATGCAATTGATGTATTTATAGATTTTAGAAAAGCATTTGATACAATAAATCATTCAATACTTCTTGATAAACTGCAAATGTATGGTATTAGGGGAATGGCTCTCGATTGGGTTACAAGTTATTTATCTGAGAGACAACAGTTTGTGGAGATGGGAGAATATCTGTCTGGGTGTATGGGAATTGCCTGTGGGGTCCCCCAGGGGTCAGTATTGGGCCCCAAATTATTTGATATATATATAAATGATATATTCCAAGTTTCTAAATTATTAAAAATAATATTAATCGCTGATGATACTAATATATTTTATTCTGGAAATAATTAGAATCAACTAATCCATACGCTAAATAATGAATTAAATAAGCTTAAAAATGGATGGATTGTAATAAATTATCACTAAATATAGATAAAACTAAGGTAATGATATTTGGTAATTGTAAAAATAAAGAAGATATACATATTCATATACTGTAGATAATGTAATTATTGAAAATGTTAAGGAGATCAAATTTTTGGGTGTAATACTAGATGATAAAATTAGTTGGAAACCACATGTCAGATACATACAAAACAAAGTGCCAAAAAATATTGCGATTATAAATAAAATTAAGCAAGTCCTAGATTACAAATCGCTTCATATCTTGTATTGCTCATTAGTACTTCCATACTTGACCTGTTGTATAGAGGTCTGGGGTAACAATTATATAAGTACACTTAAGTCATTGCTAATATTACCAGAAAGGGCAGTCTGTGTTATACACAAAGTCGTGTACCTTGAACATACTAATTTATTGTTTTTACATTCAAAGTTATTGAAATTACGGGATCTGGTTGATTATTATACAGCACAGTTAATGTTTAAAGTCAGTAAAAACTTTTAGCCACACAATATACAAAATCTTTTCAGTGAGAGAGAAGGGAAATATAGTTTACAGGGGAATACAAAATTTAAAATGCACCTAGTAAGATCTACTAGGAAGGGTTTTTGTGTGTCTGTGTGTGGGGTAAAATTGTGGAATGGGTTGGGGGAGAAACACAGACAGTGTCCAAACATCCATATATTTAAATCAACATATAAAGAAATGATTTTTGAGCAATATAAAAATAAAGGACAGTAATATTACAATGTCTTTAATGAAGAAAGGTTGTTATTGTGAATATATATGCTGAGTACTATTATTATTGATATCATTATTACTAGAATTACAGTATTAGGATTGTTGTTAGGATGGAATTATTTGGAAGTATTATATAGGCCAGGTGGCATTATTATTATTGTTATTATTTATTATTATTATTATTGCTGTTGTTGTAACTACCATATGGCTAGCTATTATTATGATTATTATTATTATATGGTTACTTATTGTGCTTAGGTATTGTAAGCCATGTGGGGGTATATGGTGGTATATATGGTGATTATGATGATGATAATATTGTCTATAGTTATATTAAACATACCAGAAGTATTTATTTATTATTATTACAATTATTTTTAGATGTTGTTATTACTGTCAATATAAACTATCATTGTTGTATCATTTTGATTGCATAATTTAATTATAAGGTGTATTATACAGTATATTATGGTATTGTATAATGAATGTAATTGTGGGATGAATAATGACTAGAATGTTATTATAATTTATTGGGTATGGAGAAGGGGTGGGACTATATAAGCACTGGTTTCTTCCCACTCCTTTTGAGCATTTAATTTTTTTGGTTTTGATTTTTGTTTTTAATTTTTTTTTTCTTTTTTGTCTGGATGTTCAAATAAAAAAAGTCAATCAATCAATCAATCAATCAATCAACCAACCCCTTTGGGATTAAATTTGATTACATGATCTACCTCTCCTGTGGCTGGTGTCACAGATCCACACCTGTCACGTGATAGGTCAAAAAGGACGAAAACCGCCCCCCAAATAAACCCAGATGTACCAAGCATTTCATATCACTTGATGGCAGACACATATAGCTTACTGCTCTTCACCGGAGGACTCAGTTTAGTCCACTAGAACTTCGTCAAATCTGATATCACTTCTGGGGCACAGAAGAAGAGCTGTATAAACAATTGCACAACATTTATTTCAACAGGGAGGAAGCATTTGCTACAGATTTTGCCAACTATGATTCTAAAAGGGATTATCTAGCTTCTGAATTGAAATATTTACCTTCTGTGACAACAGAAGATGGACCAGAACATGTACACTTTTCGTCTGCCATTGACGAAGCGGCACGTGATGGCGAGGACAATACTGCCTGTTCCGTGGCGTTATCTAACCGAAATTGAGGTGGAATAAATTAGAAGATAAATGTAAGAGTTTCTGGATGTGGGAGAGAAAACAAAAATGATCGACAGAAGACAAAATAAGGACCTGGGATGAGCACATGGATGAGCACACGGATGCAGAAATTGCTTTTTTCATCTAAGGAATATAGCAAAACTTAGACCTGTGGTTTTAACACCTGAACTGGAAATGATCATTTATGCTTTTATCTCATCTTGCTTAGATTATTGTAATGCCCTTTTTATGTGTTTTAATAAAACTGCTGTTCCCCGCCTTCAGACAGTGCAAAATGCAGCAGCTTGGCTTTTAACTCGGACGAAGAAAAGGGAACACATTTCCCCAGTTTTATCATCCCTTCATTGGTTGCCAGTTGTTTTTAGATTTCATTTTAATTTTGACTTTTAGAGCTCTTAATGGCCAAGCCCCTTCGTACATCTCAGCCCTTTTGACTCCTTATGCCATGATGCGATCACTATCCTCAGACCAGAGACTCCTGGTGGTCCCTTGGACCAAGTGCAGAACCTGTGGAGATCAATCTTTCCAGGCTGCTGCACCACGGCTTTGAAACGCTCTTCCCCTATCCTTGTGCTGCTTTGAGTCTGTTGACTCTTTTAAGAAGGAGTTAAAAACTCATTTGTTTAGACAGGCTTTTACTGTAGCTCTCATTGAATGGCTTTTATTTCTTAACTGTTATCTCTTTTTATCCCTATTAATATGTATATTGTATCTTATTTCTATTGATTTTAATTTCTGGGTATTTGTAAATTTTAACTTGCTGTGAAGCACTTTGTGATGCCCTGTGATCTGTGAAAAGTGCTATACAAATAAACTTTTCTTGCTTGCTTGCATGGCGACACACGATGAGCTGTTGGTCTGATGTTTTATCAGTTTGTTTACATTCTACTGATTTTCTTGTTCATATATTTTGAAGATGGACGCCTCCCACTTGAGGTGTTTCAGGCACGTCCCACTGGGAGGAGACCCCGGGGCAGACCCAGGACTCGATGGAGAGACTATGTCTCCCAGCTGGTCTGGGAACGCCTTGGTATCCCCTCTGAAGAGCTGGAGCAGGTGGCTGGGGAGAGGGAAGTCTGGGCTTCTCTGCTTGAACTGCTGCCTCCGAGACCCGGACCTCCGGAAAAGCGGTAGAAGATGGATGGATGGATGGATATTTTGAAGATAATTCAATTCAATTCAATTCAGCTTTATTTATATAGCGCCACATCACAACAGAAGTCATCTCATAGCTCTACAAAATGCAGAGAAAACCCCACAATTTCAGAAAGACCCAGCAATCAGACGATCCCCTGTAAGCAAGCACTTAGCGACGGTGGAGAGGAAACACTCCCATTTAACAGGAAGAAACCTCTAGCAGAACCAGGCTCAGGGAGGGGCAGTCATCTGCTGCGACTGGCTGGGTGTGAGGGGATAGAGAGGATAAAGAGGACAGACATAAAACAGAAGCGGGGTTAAGGGACACAAAATCCCTCCTTAATCATAGGCTATATTAAAAAGGAAGGATTTTACCCTGTTCTTAACCAGCTGAACTCGGGGATTCCGCGGGCGGTCACGTCTCTGTGTCGTAGTGCGTCTCAGTGCACACTGAAAAAAAAAAGCTGCATTTCTGTTCTTCCAGTACAGACACAGCCGTGAACAGAAAGCCAAAGGAGTGTTTGATTGGTTTAGATTTGATTGACCTCTCATTCGACTAATAAGAGCCTTGAATTGGGTTTCTGAAACCTTGAAGAACCAATGACTGAAAACCTAGCAAGAAGGACCTGCCTACCAACGACCGCGAATACAACGAGCCAATTGAAGCAGAGAAGTTCGACGATTGACGTGTCGTTTAGCCAATGAAATTCTGAATTCAGCAATACCTGACATGCCTTTGTTATGTGTTTATATTGCCGTTAAAACACGTGCGTCCCCGTGTGTAAAATCTATTTTGCCTAAGCCGCTGGGTGACTCACATTGAGACCTGTGCGTAACGGTAGCATTAGCCACTCTTAGCCATTAGCCAGTCTTTTTTTATTACTACTGTTCTTATTTGTTTTGAAAAGTGGTTCGCAAAAACAGCAAACATGGAAGTGGAGATGGTTTGACCGGGTCGGGTGACCAGAACCACGAGTCAGTAACAACCGGACCAGCTTCATGTTCATCTGACATTGAGGAACTTCGACAACAGATGTTCGCCAACGACACTGTTGTTGTGGACAGAATCAGAATCAGAATCAGGTTTATTGCCATTGTTCATGTAGTACACAAACTAGGAATTTGTCTCGGTACAATGCTGCAACATTAAACATGATAAGATAAGAGAAATAAACTATACATGTAATAAAGTGTAGGATAAGATTAAGTGATACTGGTCAACAGTTAAAATATATATTAGCCAGCAGCAGATACTGTGGAGAACTATATAGTGCAGTCGGTAATGCAGGAAGAAAACAGTGATGATTGACATGAGTCTGGTTGAGCTGCTGTACATGGTGCACGAGAGTCACTTAGTGTTCAGCAGTCTAATGGCAGAGGGGAAGAAGCTGTTCATGTGACGGGAGGTTTTAGTCTGGATGGACCGAAGTCTTCTACCAGAGGGGAGGGGGGCAAACAGTACATGACCAGGGTGTGAGGGATCGGCTATGATCCGGCCAGCACGCCTCCGGGTCCTGGAGATGTACAGATCCTGGAGAGATGGGAGCTTGCAGCCGATCACCTTCTCAGCAGTGCGCACGACGCGCTGCAGCCTTAGTCTGTCCCTGGCAGTGGCTCCTGCGTACCACACGGTTATGGAGGTGGTGAGGATGGACTCGATGATGGCTGTGTAGAACTGCACTAACATCTTGGTGGGTAGCTTGAGCTTCCTCAGCTGCCGCAGGAAGAACATCCTCTGCTGGGCTTTTTTGATGAGTGAGCTGATGGTCAGCTCCCATTTGAGGTCCCTGGTGATGGTAGTGCCTAGGAAGCGGAAGGAATCAGCAGTGGTGATGGGAGAGCCTGAGAGGGTGAGGGGGGGCAGAGGAGTAGTGACTTTCCTGAAGTCTACAATCATCTCCACTGTCTTCAGAGCGTTCAGCTGCAGGTTGTTATTGCTGCACCAGGACGCCAGCTGGGCCACCTCTCTCCTGTAGGCGGACTCGTCGCCGTTGGAGATGAGCCCGATGAGGGTGGTGTCGTCCGCAAACTTGATCAACTTGACAGACTGGTGGCTGGAGGTGCAGGAGTGACAGGTAAGTGTTATAAGCTAAATTATTCTTTATCCATGAAAATAGTAATAAAATAACTTTTGACCGATCGGTAATTACAACGGTCCCTCATGGCCACAAGTTTTTTTGTGTGCCGAGTTCCTCTGTAGCGGGGGGGGGGGGGTGTTATTCTCTACATTGCAGATATTTTAGTATAATTTTTATTGCACTGTAGGCTATTTTTTCTTGTAAAAAAAGGCCACACATTTTTTACGTGGCATGGTCCTTTGTGTGTGTGTGTGTGTGGGGGGGGGGGGGGGTGTTTGTTACCCTCTAGAAATGTAATAATATTTTAGTATAATTTTTATTGCACTGTAGGCTATTTTTTCTTGTAAAAAAAAAGGCCACACATTTTTTACGTGGCATGGTCCTTTGTGTGTGGGGGGCTTGTTTGTTCATTCATTCATTCATGAATGAACAAACAACCCCCCCCACACACACACAAAAGAGCATGCCACCTAAAAATGTGTTTGTTACCCTCTAGAAATGTGATAATGTTTTAGTATAATTTTTATTGCACTTTAGGCTATTTTTTCTTGTAAAAAAAAAACAGGAACTGTGCTGTGTATGTGAATTCTGGGAAAATAGGAGAATAGTGAAAAATAAAAATTGAACTTTGTAAATGACTTCTTATTTTCACATAATAGACAAACTTCAGATGAAGACTCTGGTGAGGAGTGGGTGCCAGACGAGTACTCTCCGTGCCGCCTTGCGTAAAGGACTACAACAGGTATGTAATGATTTGAAAATGTAACAATTGGCTTGAGTAATATACTGAAGTGTTTTTTTCCTTTTATTCTAAAAATTATGTTTTTTTGTCCATTCAGGTGCATGGGTGGAGTGGACCTATCAGATGCCCTGATAGGCTACTACAGTGTTCTCCATAAGACCATGAAGTGGTATAAGAGCTTTTTTTAACCACTTCATGGACATTGCCATCGTCAATGCCTACATCCTCCACAAGGCACTCGCCTCTGGAAGAGGAGAGAAGCCATTGAGACAGAAGGCATTTCAGGAGACCCTTGCTAAGCAGCTGGCACAGGTGCGCTCTCGAACAGCCACACCCACACCACCTCATCCTACACCCACTGCACATCACATGATTGTCTTTATCTCAGGGCACCGCACAAATGGACGGGCACTATGCAGGCACTGCTGTAAAAAGACACCACTCAAGTGCTCCACCTGTGATGTGCCTCTCTGTTTGATCCCAAACCGAGACTGTTACAATAACTGGCATATTGCCAATAACATATAAAGGACTTCATATTCACATTTGTTGTTTGTAAATAGTATGTTTTTTATATCGACTTTTTTGTTCAGTAAAGCGTGTTTATATTTTACAATAACTGGCATATTGTCAATAACATATAAAGGACTTCACATTCACATTTGTTGTTTGTAAATAGTATGTTTTGTATATTGACATTTTTGTTCAGTAAAGCGTGTTTATATTTTAAACTTCATTTTCTCTGCATCATTACTACTGACAGTGTTTCTGGATATCTAACAAGATAGCCTTGAGTGTCACCTTTCATTAGAGCCCAAGATGAAGCTTCTATGTTGAAGCATTCAAAAGTTATAGACGTTTTTCCAAACTGTGCCATTTGGCACAGTTTGACACAGTTCAAAAATGCCTGGGAACAACCTGAGAAAAAAGCTGTGTAATATATCCATTTTTTTGTGGTATTGTTACAAAATTTTGACCTCAGCTTGATAACACTTGGTTCTACATTTCTGTTGCATTTTCCAGCCAGTATCTGACAGCTGTGTGTTATTTGCAAGCATTTGTGTCTAAAAAAGCACCCAGGCAAACTTTATTTTCTTCAGATTCAGTATGTTTAGATGACTTTTACTCAGTGGCAGGAGCACTTAGAGAGATTATGACTGTTTTCCCAAAAAATTCAGAGTGTTTTCTTTTAAATGAGACCAACCCCATGAAGATGCTGCAAAGGGTTGAAGAACAGCTTTTGATTTACTTTGGGTATATTATTTTTAGGCATTTTTAGGGAAATTGAACAGAGTTCAACAGGTTAAAAACAGAGACCGAGTCTGACTCCCGGACCCAGAGTGGTAACTGGTTCCACAGAGAAGGAGCTTGATAGCAGAAGGCTCTGCCTCCCAATTTACTTTTGGAGATTCTGGGCATTACAAGTAATCCAACATTTTGGGAGCGTAGTGCTCTATTAAGATGGTAAGGTAATATCAGATCTTTTATATATAAGGGGGCCTGATTATGAAGAGCTTTGAAAGTGAGAAGAAGTATTTTAAACTTAATTCTAAACTCTATGGGAAGCCAGTGAAGGGAGGACAGAACCGTGGAGATATGATCTCTTTTTCTAGAACCAGTTGAATGAATGAATGAATGAATGAATGAATGAATGAATGAATCTTTATTTCGGATAGTACAGGTTAAAAGGAACTGAATAGTATAGCAAAAGGGGGAAATAAAATCCAACAAGGTCAAATTAGACAGTAACTCCTCTGATTCTACAGTTCAACAAAAGTTATCTGAAATGGGTGATGGCTGAAGCCGCAGCTTATATTGCCCACCCATATTCCATCCAAGAATTCAAAAGAAAAACAAAACAAGAGCGATTACAATTCAGAACAAAGCTAAGATCAAATATGACAAAAGAAAAAAAACAAAAACAAAAAAACTAGGCAACAACACAGCACAGGCTGGATATGACAATCCTTACGTGATTTTACATGTCATCTTGCATATATGTTTGGAGTATTTCTTCCTTTAGTTTTTGTTTAAATTGCCCAAGCGTTGTACATGATTTTAATTCAGGTCCAAAATCGTTCCATAATCTGACTCCTTGCACTGAAACACAGTGTTGCTTGGTGGTTGTTCTCACTGTAGGCTTTTGAAATATACATGTTCCTCTGAAGTGATATCGTTTCTCCCTTATTTGGAACAACTTTTGGATATTTGCGGGCAGTGATAAATTCTTCACTTTCAACATTATTATTGCAGTTTTAAAGTCAACCAGATCTTTCAACTTGAGAGCTTTTAGTTTAAGAAAAAATGGATTTGTTGGTTCCCTGTAAGCTGCTTTGTTTATTATTCTAATGGCTCTCTTTTGAAGCATAAAGAATGGATATATGTTTGTTTTATATGTATTTCCCCATACTTCATTACAATATGTCATGTATGGGAGTATTAATGAATGATACAAGGTGTATAGTGTGGGTTGATTCAGCAAATATTTCACTCTGTGTAATATTGCAATTGATTTGGATACTTTACCTTTAATATAATTAATATGTGACTTCCAACACAGTTTATTATCAATTATTACTCCAAGAAATTTAGTTTCAGATACCCTTTCAATCTCTACACCATTTACACTGAGTTTAGATACTGAGTTGTTGTGATGGTTGTTAAAGACTATAAATTTTGTCTTACTTAAATTGAGCGTTAATTTGTTTGAATCAAACCACAGTTTAAGCTTTCCTAATTCCTTTCCGAGTGTATCCAGAAGTTGTTCCAAATTGTTTCCACTGCATAATAGATTAGTGTCATCGGCAAACAATATTAAGTCCATTTTTTCTGAAACTTTACATATGTCATTTATATACATATTGAATAATAATGGCCCCAAAACTGAACCCTGTGGGACTCCACAAGTAACCTTCAGTAACTGTGAGTTTTTGTTGCTAACACATACATACTGATATCTATTCTTTAAGTAACTACTTAACCAGGACAGTGCTACCCCTCTAATACCACAATTTTGTAGTTTCTTTAATAATAAATTATGATCCACTGTATTAAATGCTTTTTTAAGATCCAGGAATACTCCAACTGAATACTCTTTATTTTCAATGGCTTTTGATATTTTTTCTATAAATTCCACTAGAGCATATGCAGTTGTCCTCTTGTGTCTGAACCCATATTGCTGCTCACACAATAAATTATTCTTCAGTATGAAGTTGTCAATTCTCTCATAGAATATTTTTTCAAGTATCTTGGAAAATTGCGGTAATAGTGAAATTGGTCTATAGTTTGAGAATTCCCCTCTGTCACCCGTCTTGTATATCGGAATTACTTTAGCTATTTTCATTGCATTGGGAAATATACCTGTTTGGAGAGACAGGTTACAGATATACGTCAGTGGTTTTACTAAGCATTCAATAATAGTTTTGACTAAGAGCATGTCAATACCATCACAGTCCGTAGATGTTTTACTTTTAAACGATTTAACAGTTTCAATGACCTCTCTTTCGTCTGTGTTCTTTATGAAAATGGAGTCTTTTATAGCAGTGTTATTGCATATTGTATCACCTGTAGGCACCGTAATGGGTATTTCTCGAGCCAAATTAGGACCAATGTTAACAAAAAAGTTATTAAATTCATCTGCAGGTGAGACTACATTCACACTCTGAGTCGTTTTATTATTTTCTGGAATATTGGTTGGGTTGCTTGTATTTCTGCTTTTATTTCCAAGGATACTGTTAAGTATTGCCCATGTATTTTTAATATTGTCTTTGTTTTTCTCCAGTTCTTTAATAGTCTCTTTTACTACATCTTATTATATATGTTAACTTATTTTTGTATGTTTTATACCGCTGCTCTGCCTCTTTTGTCCTTTTCTTTAGGAAAGCTTTATATAATAATTTTTTCTTTTTACACGCCTTTTGTAGTCCTTTGGTTAACCATGGCTTATCGGCAAATTTATTTTTAAGCTTTTTTTTTTTACTAATGGACAGTTTTTTTCATAAAGAGTGGTTACAATGTTTATAAATGTGTCATAGGCTTCATTTACATCTGATACATAGACTTCTGTCCAGTCTTGCTTCAGCAAGTCCTCTTTAAAAGAACTGATTGCATTTGGAGATTTGTATCTGAACGATTTTGAGATTTTTTTCTGTATTGGCCCCCGTGTGGCCATGGATAAGTGCAAAGGTTGGCAAGTGGTCACTTATATCATTTATCAATAATCCACTTTCTATTTTCTTATCAGTAACATTGACAAACAGGTTGTCAATAAGTGTAGCGGTGTGAACTGTGATTCTACTGGGATGTGTTATTGTGGGATATAGACTCATGCTGTACATAGAGTTCATGAACTCTGTAATTTTAGTTAGAGCTCTTGCAGCAGCATTTTGGATCAACTGAAGATTTTTTAAGGATATTTTAGGACAACCTGATAATAACGAGTTACAATAATCTAATCGAGAGCTGACAAAGGCGTGGATCAGTTTCTCAGCATCATTCAGAGACAAGATGCTCCTAATCTTGGCAGTATTGCACAGATGATAGAAGGCAGTCTTACAAACAAATTTAATATGTGAATTAAAGGACAGATCTTGATCAAAAATAACTCCAAGGTTCCTCACAGAACTATTCAGAGTGAGAGTGGTGGCATCTAAATTAAGAGCATGATTTGGAAAGGAATTTCTAAGGTGTTTCGGGCCAACGAGAATGACTTCAGTCTTATCTTAGTTTAATAGCAGAAAATTACAAGTCATCCAGGCTTTGATATCCTTAAGACAGGCATCTAACTTGGCTAATTGATTACTATCATCGGGCTTCATTGACAGGTATACATACCCATCAAGTGATACAGTTTCGCCGTATTTTAATACGGGGAAAATGCAATTTTAGCAAATACGGGCGTATTGCCATTTCTGTACGCCAAAAAGAAAAATATACAGGCAAAAAAAAAAATATTGAGAGTGTGGAGGAACACCTCGTGTGGTGACCCCCACAACCTACGGGGCTGGCAGAGCGCTCAGCGTGAGCAATTATCAGAACAATGAGAGGTATGGACTGATCATTATGCAGATGCGCCTCGCACCCTCTTTTGTTCTGCAGCTCCGGAACAGAGAGGAACTCCAGCGCCAGTAATCCTGCGGCTGATATGTGTGACTCTAATGCAAATGTCCATGCTTTCCTGCTGTATACTGTGATGCTAATATGCCATGCATGCATTGTCTGAGCTGGGTATATAAGTTGACTGCATATCTTTTGCTCTCTCTCTTTTTGATCACTTGCATTGTTTGTTGCTGACTTTGACACACAGGGCTCGCTCCAGCACGCTGCCACAGCACTGGGCGAGCCTCGTGATGGAGGATGAATAAAGCACCCTTTTAAACTTCAGTTCACCGTGTCCGCCTGCACCTATTTTGTTCCTCCACAAGAGAACCTAAAATCAACTGAAGTTTAAAAGGGTGCAACACGATGGTGGGTCGAGACAATTCTGTCCTTTCCAGACTGAAGGAGAAATCTCCAAATGTTTTCAGGCATGGGCAGTATTATTCACCTTCAAATATTACCTAAATATAACAAAAAAAAAATGCTTTAAAATCTTAACAAACATGCTTAGAGGTAGCCCAAATCCCCTATAGTGTACTGTTATTTTGTATCTTGGAACTTTGCTTTACATCTGAATGTATAGCATTATATTGAAAGAGCTGAATAAGATTGATATTTTCATTGTTATTATTATTAACACAAGTTCAAAGAGAATTATTTCTGATACTTAACTTATGAAAAAAAATCCATTCTGCTTTTGTTTCAGCATTGGCTGCATATGTCATCTGGCTAACCTGTGCGTGAAAGCTGGAGTGAAAGCGTTGCTCATGAAGCTGGATGATTTCCTAGTCGATATCTTCTATTTCTTCCACAACAGCTCCAAGAGACTGACGGACTTCAAGGAATTCCAGCAATTCACTGAGGTAAGTCAGATGTTAAATCCAAGGTATTTGTTCCATAAAGTAAAATTGAGTTTAATGAGAAACCTGCATTTCATGATAACAGGCAACATAATAACAGTGCCGTTAATATGCTTTCATTATTTGTCAAACACTACATGTAGTGTAGCGCGTTGTGCGCGCTGCTGAGAAGGTGATCGGCTGCAAGCTCCCATCCCTCCAGGACCTGTACATCCCCAGGACCCGGAAGCATGCAGGTCGGATCATAGCCGACCCTTCACACCCTGGACACGCACTGTTTGCCCCCCTCCCCTCAGGAAGAAGACTTCGGTCCATTCAGACTAAAACCTCCCGCTACATGAACAGCTTCTTCCCCTCTGCCATCAGACTGCTGAACACTAAGTGACTTATTAGACTCTTGTGCACTACGTACAGCAGCTCAACCGGACTCATGACAATTATCATTGTTTTCGTTTTGCACTACCGACTGCACTATGTGGAACTCAACAATATCTGCTGCTTTTTAATATATTTAAAAATTGCATAGATTAGTATTACTTATTCATATTCTACCTTTTATTGCATGCGTAGTTTTTTATTTTTATCTTTAGTGCTACTCCATGTTTAATGTTGCAGCATTGCACCGAGACAAATTCCTAGTTTGTGTACTACATGAACAATGGCAATAAATCTCATTCTGATTCTGATTCTGATTCTGATTCTGCTAAGGTAAACTTACAATATTTCTTTATAATATGTTTCAGGTAGAAGAAGAGAAAATACTCAAGCATTGCCCGACTCGCTGGCTGTCACTGGAGAAAGTTGGCAACAGAACGCTATCACAGCTTCCTGCCCTCAAGTCATACTTTGCCAGCCATAAGGATGTTGAGAAGCCAGGCAAAGTCAAGTCCATCAACAAGAGGCTACATGACCCCCTCACAGAACTTCTTCTGCTCTTCATGAAGTTCATCCTGCCTATCATCAACAACTTCAACACCATCTTTCAAGCAGACGAGAGCAAGATAGGCAGTCTCCTCCCTGAAATGGATCGTCTCTTGAGAAAACTATTGGTCAAATTTGTTCAAATGAAGTATGTAAAGGCGACCAATGACCTAAGAAGGCTGGATTTCCTGGACAGTGACCTGCAGCACTCTGATGAGTTTATCGCCATTGGACTGGAAACCAGAGAAGCCCTACAAACCCGTGAACTTGACCCAGGCACAGAGCAGAAGTTCTTTGAAGCAGTAAGAGGCTTCTATGAAGCTGTAGTGAGAAAGATGCTCAACAAGTTCCCCTTTGATGACAAAATTCTGCCACACCTCTCTGTCCTCGACCCCAGGAAAACAGAGTCCCTGACCTATGGCCCCATTGTAGAGCTTGCTGCTGCATTTTGCCCCACTGTTGATACAGAAGAGCTGAAAGAAGAATGGGAGGACCTGCAACTGCTGCTAGAAAACACAGTGCCTCTACAAGACAAGGATGGCAAGCCTGTCCGTGTTGATGTCTACTAGGGTCAGGTGATGGCCTTGAAGACAGCCCTTGATGTGCCCCGCTTCCCCCAGCTCCTCAAAGTGTACTCAGCACTGCTTTGCCTTCCTCACAGCAATGCTGACAGTGAGAGGGCTTTCAGCATGGTCAGGAAAATTCACACCAACTTCAGAAAAAGTATGCTCCCAGAAACTCTGACTTCTTTCATGCAAGTGAAAATGAATTGTGACACTCCATGCTTCAACGTCAAGCCTTCAAAAGAAATGCTAGAGTCAGCAAAGGCTGCTACTTGGAACTATAACAAGCAGCATCAGTGAACATTTTCTTGTTTCAAGTTCATCCAAGTGCATTAGTGTAACAAAGCTGACAATTAAAAACTCTTTAATTCCAAGTGTATATATCTAGCTGACAATTAAGAACTATATTCAGAATTATTCTCGTGTACTTTCAAATTAAGCAATCTACCTTGTGCTAATGTAAATTTGAAAAATATTGTTTTTTTATTTTTTTTATTTTTTATTATTAATATTATCATTTATTTTTTAATTTATTTATTTTTTATTTTTTTATTTATTTTTTTGTGCTACTTGTCTTATTATTTTCACATTACCAAAAAGTTATGGCTCAAGATTGTGTCCATATAAGTGTACATTCGAATAAATATGTTTGAAATAGTTCATGTTGCAGTTGTTGTTGTTTGTTTGGTTTTTGTTTGGTTTTTTTTTTGCTTCAGTTTTCTTTCATCTGCTGATAAATACAGTTTTTAAGTACTCAGTACAGGTGTTAAAGCCCCCCCCCCCCCCCCAATAAGGGAGGCATGAGGTATGCCTTGACGGGTATGGGTGTAGTTGTGTGTCATCTGCGTAACAATGAAAATGTATACAGCGCTTTCTAATAACATTGCCTAACGGAAGCATATATAAACTAAAAAGAGTAGGGCCTAACACAGATCCCTGTGGAACTCCATGACTGAGCTTAGAGTTGGAAGAAAATTCATCATTGATGTGAACAAACTGAAATCTATCGGACAAATAAGATCTAAACCACTGTACTGGAGTTCCATTTAGTATAACATAGTGTTCTAATCTATCAAGTAGAATGGCATGATCGATAGTGTCAAAGGCTGCACTAAGATCTAAAAGGACAAGAACAGAAACAAGTCCATTATCAGATGTGACAAGGAGGTCATTAGTGACCTTCACTAAGGCAGTTTCAGTGCTGTGATGAACTCTGAACCCAGATTGAAACTCCTCAAACAAACCAACTCCCTGCGTGGTCAAACAATTGCATGGCAACAACTCTTTCCAAGATTTTTGAAATGAAAGGCAGATTAGAGATTGGTCGATAGTTAGCCAAAACTCCTGGATCGAACGTCAGCTTTTTGAGTAAGGGTTTAATTACAGCAATTTTAAAAGCCAGTGGTAAGATAACAAAAAATTCAAAAAACAAAAACAAAGACAAACAAACAAAACCATCCTTTGTGTAAATATGTCCAAACTCCACTTTGACCGAAAGTTATGTAATCCGATATGGCTGCTGTCACATTATGCAAACTAGATGTGTAAATTTACTCCTGTCATAAACTTTGGATCATATTCTTCATCTTCCTCTTTTACAGTAAGCCATTATCTCTTACCACTTTCAAGTTACAGCCTTTGGAATGTATGATATCTAAACTGAATATTTTCTTGAAAAAAATCTTCGCCACCAAAGGGTGCATGCAGATAGTGCGGATCTGTGACAGAAAACCCCTCAGGATTAAGAAGCAGTTCAGAAATGGCTGACAGTGGCATGCTGCTCTCAGGAGCACATGAAGGAAGCCCCCAGCCTCTTGGACAATGGGTGGGGGCCCCTGGCCTCTTGGATGATGGGTGAAGCGGACTGCCCAACTGCGATGGATGGAGGTCCCCTGACCTCTGGAACGACCAGTGTAGGTCCTCTGACCTCTGGAACGATAGGAGGAGGTCCACTGACCTCTGGCATAACAGGAGGAGGTTCACCAACCTCCGGCATGACAGGAGGAGGTCCACTGGGCTCTGGCACGACAGGAAGAGGCTGATCAGTGGTGAACCCAAATGAGCGCTGATCAACGATGAACCCAGGCGACTCAGGCTGGAGGACCTTGAGCCCAGCCGCTTGGGGATCCATCCCTGCCATAGCTACCTCAGACGGGAAAGAAGAGAAGCACACCAGGTCACTACGACTGGCGGCAGTGGAGCTCGGCGGGGAGAGCCCAGGAGCAGATGGTAGCTGCAACTGGGTGCCCCCACTAAGAGCTAGACAAAACCTCTCTAAAACTGATGTTAAAAATACAACAAAGAGGACTTGCCTGAGCTCTTGCTCCACTGCTGACGAGGACCCTGGTGGTTCTACTGCTGGGGCGAGTTCTGGAGCTAGGGAGTGATGTGGTGCTGGTACTGGAACCACAAGGTGACATGGAGCCGACACTTGGGCACAGAGTGACATGGAATGGGCACTGGAACTGGGGAACGACGAGGAGCTGGTACTTGAGCAACAAAGTGATGTGGAGCTGATACCGGAGCTGGAGAGTGACATGGAGCTGGTACTGGAACTGGGAAACAATGAGGAGCTGGTACTAGAACTGGGGAGCGACAAGGAGCTGGTACTGGAACTGGCTCATCCGTTACTGGCTGGTTCCAACCCAGCAGGGGCACATGCTCTGGGAGAAGCCATGATTTGCAGTCCAATAACAACTCCGTCTGAGCAAGCACAGCCTGCCAGCACTCCTCCTGCTCCTCCTGCTCCTCCTCATCAACTGGACACAGAGGCACCAACGCCGCAAACCCAATCTGGCAAACCATGGGGTCCTGCAGCGTTGGTGTGGAGGCAGCTGGCCCTCTGGAACAGCAGACTCCTCCCAGACTATCTGGTTTCCACCCAGTATAGGCAAACACTCAGAAAAAAACAGAAACAGAAAGGGGAGATGCAGATGAGGATGGATAGATGGATGGAGGCAGCAGCAGAGAGAATGGCAGAGGTGGGTGGTGAGAGTTCAGCAGCGGCAAATGGCCGCCGCTGAGCCCTCCCACCAGGAACCAGGCAAGACCTATCATTTATTGATGTTAACAAATACGTTCCCACTCTGCTGCCGTGGATGGTCCAGATGACTCCCTCTGGGTGGCTCTGGAGATCATCTGGTTGGGAGCTGCGAGTGTAGGGGTGGAGCGTTGAGAGGAGCGGTGCCTCCTCGAAGAATCCTTCCACCCGGGGCCCTCGAGTGCCAGCTTGCAGCCGAGAAGCTCTCTCCGCTCCTCCGGCGAGAGAACAGATGGCTGGAAAGCTGGCTGAGGTGAGGAGGAGACAACTGGTAACGGAGGAGGGCCAGTCTCTGAATCCAGGAGTGGGAGTGCAAACTTGGTCTAGCTGTCATCGAGTTCGCTACTCCTCCCCAGCAATCCCAAGCATCCTCCAAGGAAGAGCTGCTTCGAGCCTCGGCCGCCAGATCCTCCACTGCGGCCACCACCCCTCGCTCGTTGCAGCTCCACTTCCTCCTCCTCCTCCTGCCGGGCTCGTTCGCTGAGTCCATGACTGGCTACGTCATACTGTTATGAGTTTTGCCCAGGCTGGGCAGAGAGCTGGACTCAGGCGCGAAGCGAGCATCTGACATTTTATTAAAGAGCAGAAATTAAACAAAGCTCGAGGGCTGGAAATAAACAATATCGACTTGGCAAACAGGCAAGGCAGACATGAGCATAACGAACAAGGCAAGGCCAACAGAAGTGTGTGTGAAACATCAAATAATGATGATAATGCAGCACCCAGGTGAGGGGCTGTGTCCCTTAACTAGTGCAGAAACAAATCAAGCAAAACACAAACAGCAATGAACAATCAGGAAATTAACAGAACAAGAACAACAGGGAAATAAATGTCCAATACTGAATAATAATGACAACCCAGGATACAAAACAGAAGCTACAATACTAATACTAAAAGGCAAGACAATGAAACCTAAAGCAGAGATAAACTAAACACAGAGCCAAGACTATGATGATAAATAATAAATACAGAAAATCCCAGAAAATGAACTTAAAGCGAGGATGTGAGCTGGAGACCATGTCCTAGTGACAAGACATATTAACTATAACATAAGGTGAGCACATGGCTCCAACCTACAGTCTGACAAAAATGACCGCCCTTACATCTGTTTTTAGTTTTGGTCTAATAATCATCCATTAACCCGGTGTCGTAAAAACACTCCCCAATAGTTAATGCAGACCTCTGAGCATGGGCTGTAAAAAATAAATCACACTGCCGCCTTTAGTGGCCCGGCATAGTTATTACAATACCTTTTTTGCGCTGCTCCATTGCATGGCAATGGTCAGTTAAATTTGTGTTTATTCTGAAAGCAAAGCCTTGTCTTGAAATTCTGGCAAATTAAAATTTGAGAAAATATGGCGATACAATGATACAAGCCTTTAGTTCCACTTAATTTTGACCAGACGACCTGAAACAGACAGGCGGACACACACACACACACACACACAGATGCACTGAGCGATTACCGTATGCATCTCCGTTTCACCAAGGCATAATAAATAACAAAAACCTGCACGTTCCTCCAGAGGACTCAATTTCAACAATTTTTACATTCAGCATCGTACTGATTATTTTTTGAAGACCATGTTTGGATCTGCTTTCTCTAACATGTCGTGTGTGTCCACTTCACTGATAGAAGAGTCTGCGTCACATTGGTGAGTTGTGTGCTGGTACCTGCCCTGCTGCAGCCTCTCATGTAGATGATTCATTAGATGACACCCAGATTTTCACCACCTTCTCTGTCCACTTCATTCCAATTACTCTTAACAAGTGCTCACACAGAGGTCATTATGCCCACCTGCCCCGCCTCCCTCCTCCCAGCTCTCTGTCATTTGGAGTGTTGAAACATCATTTACTCATCTACCTGGCACATTGTCTTTGCCATTTTTCTACATTTGCATGTGCTAAACTTATCTGAAACGTCACATTAATAGCAGCACGCAGTCTCCGACTAAAAATCGAACTTTCATAATCTTTGTCTTTCCATATAAAAACCTCCAGCTAACACAGTTGTTAGTCTCAGTTTTCTAAACCCTGAGGGAACCGTGGTTAAAGCCATGACACCCAAAGTTTGGTCTTTTCTGCTGGGCTGCAGGGGCAGATAGATGTGGAGCTACAAGTTTCTTCACAGTGTGACTGAGACCATAGCCGTTTCTTTCATTCAGCAAAGTAAACAAATGCTAAGGGCCGCAACATATAAGATGAATCTCAATATCAAGAGCTATAGTCATTGACTTTGCAGTATTTCTAAACTTAGATTACACAGGGTTACAAAAACAATTTTTTTGTAAGTTGTCTGTGTTTTTTCAACTGATTTAAGACAATTTTGCACCCCTGAATCTGAAAATGACATCCGTTTCTCTCGATCAGGTGCTAAGTAAAAACCTGTACTTACGTAGTACTTACTTAGTACTGTGCATGTACTTACTTTTATATAAAGGCAAGTACGCGTAAATTTACTGTTACATTGTGGGAACCCACTCAGTATGTTTTCATTCAGACTGAAGGGAAATGGTCATGGGGAGATTTATGTGTTGATGCGAACAGTGACAAAGGGAAATGGCAAATATATTTATGTTAATGCAGCACCCCAGGTCGGAGAGAGAGTGGTATGCTATAAAAGAGGTGAGAGAGGTGCCTGTGACCTGCTTTTTTATGCTTGTGATGTGAAGGGTGGCACGGTGGCGGAGTGGTTAGCACTGCGGTAGCACAGCAACTCACCCTTGGCTGGGGGATCCCTGGGTTCAATCCCAGCCCCCAACAGTGATCTGTGTGGAGTTTGCATGTTCTCCCCGTGTCTGCGTGGGTTTACTCTGGGATTTCTCCGGTTTCCTCCCACATGCCAAAAACATGTAAGTTAGATTAATTGGCATCAAACTGGGGATTCTAAATTGTCCTTAGGTATGACTGTGAGAGTGAATGGTTGTCTGTCTCTCTGTGTTGGCCCTGCGATGGACTGGCGATCTGTCCTGGGTGCACTCTGCCTCTCGCCCAAAGATGCTGAGATAGGCTCCAGCCCCCCGCGACCCGAAAAGGATTAAGCGGAAGAAGATGAATGAATGAATGATTCTTGTGAATGTGAGGGAGAGATTAATAAAGTCTGCTCTGCTCTGCACCGCTTCGCCCGATTATTTCTCTCTCCACACCATCATCATCGTTCAAAATTCAGATAATTTCAAGTCATAAAAAAGAATTTTGTATCATATAAAGTGAAAATACATGTAAAAAAAATGTATAAAATAACATGCGGCCATAATTCAAAAAGTTGACCTGATTTAGCAAAACCAATGTAACGTTTGGATTCAGCACGTCAAAATTGTTCTAACTCAGCTAAAAAAAACTGAGACAATAAATTTGGTGTTTACCAGTGATATCATTTACCTTTTACTAGGGGGCAAAGCTGATCCCTCACAGCGCTGCAACAAGGGGGTGGGGGGTGGGGGGTATATCCTCACTATACCATGTACACTGATGGCAGTGACAAAGATAAAAGTTACAAATATTCCATCAGAAACAGCTTTGACATACGGTATGCAGCAATAACAGTAAACTGACCGGGAGAACATGCTTATTTTTCAACATTTACTATTTCTCATCAGCCCTTGCAGATGCTTTCACCCAGAATGCCACAATATTTTTGAGAGAATTAGCTTTCAGTTAGAAGCAGCTGTCTTCATTTGTATCAGCTAAGCTCATATAGTTAGTGAAGCACATAAAAACTTAATGTAAAAGCTAAATAAAACTGAACTGCAGTGATAATGAAGCTCTATCAGCATAATCCAGCACAAATCTTGAAGTACGTCGGATATAACAAGGTCACTTCCTCTGTACATGTTTGCTGTGTTTCTGTAAAGTTGCCAACATGCCACAGAAAAAGAAGTTCACGTTTCAAAAACTGAGAGCAAATACCGAGGGGGGGAAAAACAGGAGAAATTAAGTTGAGGGCTCTGTGGATAAGTTATGCGTTGATATATAGATAATCATGAAGGAAAGGAATAAATATTTGTCTGGTTTTTAAAACAGTGGTGTTTAGGTTTATTTAGGTGGAAAATTAGGCTTAGGCTGCCTAATTTATTTTTTATTTTGTGTGTGTGGCAGCACGGTGGCGCAGTGGTTAGCACAGTGGCAGCACAGCAAGAAGGTCATGGGATCGATTCCACCCTTGACCATCGTGGGTTCGGTCCTACCCCTGGACCATCGGTGACCCTTCTGTGTGGAGTTTGCATGTTCTCCCCGTGTCTGCGTGGGTTTTCTCTGGGTACTCTGGTTCCCTCCCACATGCCAAAGACATGCAGGTTAGGTTAATTGGCATCAACTGGGGATTCTAAATTGTCCTTAGGTGTGGATGTGAGAGTAAATGGTTGTCTGTCTCTCTGTGTTGGCCCTGCGATGGACTGGCGATCTGTCCAGGGTGTACCCTGCCTTTCGCCCAAAGATGCTGGGATAGGCTCCAGCCCCCCGCAACCCGAAAAGGATTAAGCGGAAGTAGATGAATGGATGGTGTGTACAGCGCTTCACTTTTTCCACATTTTGTTATGTTACAGTCTTATTCCAAAATGGATTAAATTAATTTTTGTTCCTCAAAATTCTACACACAATACCCCATTAATGACAACATGAAAAACTTTGTTTTGTTTTTTTTTGAGATTTTTGCAAATTTATTAAAAATAAAAAACTAAGAAATCACATGTACATAAGTATTCACAGCCTTTGCCATGAAGCTCAAAATTGAGCTCAGGTGCATCCTGTTTCCACTGATCATCCTTGAGATGTTTCCTCAGCTTAATTGGAGTCCACCTGTGGTAAATTCAGTTGACTGGACATGATTTGGAAAGGCACACACCTGTCTATATAAGGTCCCACAGTTGACAGTGCATATCAGAGCACAAACAAAGCATGAAGTCAAAGGAATTGTCTGTAGACCTCCGAGACAGGATTGTCTCAAGGTACAAATCTGGGGAAGGGTACAGAAAAATTTCTGCTTCTTTGAAGGTCCAAATGAGCATAGTGGCCTCCATCATCCGTAAATGGAAGAAGTTCGGAACCACCAGGACTCTTCCTAGAGCTGGCCGACTGTTTAAACTGAGCGATCGGGGGAGAAGCGCCTTAGTCAGGGAGGTGACCAAGAAGAGCTCCGGCATTCCTCTGTGGAGAGAGAAGAACCTTCCAGAAAGACAACGATCTCTGCAGCAATCCCCCAATCAGGCCTGTATGGTAGAGTGGCCAGACGGAAGCCACTCCTTAGTAAAAGGCACATGGCAGCCTGCTTGGAGTTTGCCAAAAGGCACCTGAAGGACTCTCAGACCATGAGAAACAAAATTCTTTGATTTAATGAGACAAAGATTGAACTCTTTAGTGTGAATGCCAGGCGTCATGTTTGGAGGAAACCAGGCACCGCTCATCACCAGGCCAATACCATCCCTACATTGAAGCATGGTGGTGGCAGCGTCATGCTGTGGGGATATTTTTCAGTGGCAAGAACTGGGAGACTAGTCAGGATACAGGGAAAGATGAATGCAGCCATGTATAGAGACATCCTGGATGAAAACCTGCTCCAGAGCGCTCTTGACCTCAGACTGGGGCGACGGTTCATCTTTCAGCAGGACAACGACCCTAAGCACACAGCCAAGATATTGAAGGAGTGGCTTCAGGACAACTCTGTGAATGTCCTTGAGTGGCCCAGCCAGAGCCCAGACTTGAATCCAATTGAACACCTCTGGAGAGATCTGAAAATGACTGTGCACCGATGCTTCTCATCCAATGTGATGGAGCTTGAGAGGTGCTGCAAAGAGGAATGGGCGGAACTGCCCAAAGATAGGTGTGCCAAGCTTGTGGCATCATATTCAAAAAGACTTGAGGCTGTAATTGCTGCCAAAGGTGCATCAACAAAGTATTGAGCAAAGGTTGTGAATATTTATGTACATGTTATTTCTTAGTTTTTTATTTTTAATAAATTTACAAAAATCTCAAAAAAAAACTTTTTTCATGTTGTCATTATGGAGTATTGTGTGTAGAATTTTGAGGAAAAAAATTAATTTATTCAATTTTGGAATAAGGCTGTAACATAACAAAATGTGGAAAAAGTGAAGTGCTGTGAATACTTTCTGGATGCATTGTATTTCATGAAGTGTTTAGTCATTTTATAGCTGATATTCTGTTCATTTGTTTTGTGCTATGTATGCAAGATCTACTTGAGGTAGTGCAAATCTATACTTGCAAACAAACAAGGGTGTCAGGATAGGGGGATCGAAGGGTGTCGATGGAGGGCCCAAACAAAATCTTGCATAAGGTCCTCCTAAAACCAAGAAACGGCCCAGACTGAGGGCATATACGGATGGCCACTGTTTAGTCCAGACCAAAGGACCAAACAGTGGCTTCTGCAGATAGTTCGGTCCATTTGGTGCAGTCTGAACGCGCGTTGGAACTCTGGTGTGCACCAAACAAGCGAAGTCTGGTCCCCCTGAAAACGGGGGTCTCAGTTCTCTTGCAAACGGCAGCACGGTGGTGCAGTGGTTTGCACAGTAAGAAGGTCACGGGATTGATCCCACCCCCTGACCATCAGTGACCCTTCTGTGTGGAGTTTGCATGTTCTCCCTGTGTCTGCGTGGGTTTACCCTGGGTACTCCGGTTTCCTCCCACAGGCCAAAAACATGTGTTAGGTTAACTGGAGACTGTAAAGTGGCGCTAGGTGTGAATGTGTGTGTAAATGGTGAAGGGATGGCACCAAACCGTGGCTGCCTCATCCATCTAGATGGATGCCCTGTATTTCACCTCTGAGGGTCAATAAAGTACACAAAATAAAATAAATAAACGAAGTCTGGTGCACTCCTCTTGCAGTGTGAATCCAAACGGATCATCCAGCGGACCCAAGGGCAGAAGTGCCCCTTGGTGTTTGTGCAACCATAGCAACACGTAGTCTGAGAAGAGGAAGTGGCTTTACCATAGTACATTTGGGTAGAAAATAGCAAAGACAACCGCATGAATCTGAGAAATCCTTTTATCGGAGAAAGCCGAGGAGAAAAGTTAAAAAATGTCTTGTTTGTGGTGGACAAACAACCCGGCTGAAGGGAAGGGATTTCCGTTTTTGGTCCTGGCCAATCTATGAGCCTAATTTTTCTTCTTTGCCAAGATTCAGTAGTGGTTTCAGCTACAGTGCCCCAAACGAGCAGTTGTTGTGGCTGCATGACGTGTTCAGGTGGGTTGGTCCGCTGCACTGTGAATGCAAACTAAACCAAACAAAGGTGCGAAAATTCTTGGCATTCCCCACCCAGTCGAAACGAGACCCCGGACTATCCTGGTCTGAATGCAGCCTGAGACCCATTACAGCAATGAAAAATCTATCATGTGCTTTATTCCAATTTGATTGTCAAATGAGTCCCATAATGTAATTTTAAAAATAGCAAATTATTTGTTTTTGCATTTAAACAGTTGCCCACATTATGAAGTCAGTGCACTATTGTTTACCGTTTCTCCTGGGCTGCAGACGGTGCAGAGCTTCATTAATTCAGAACTTCAGCATATATGTCTTAGAGCAAAAATAGGTGCAATAAGATGGGGGGGGGGGACTCTTTACAATATTGTTAGTAAAATGTGACTCAGCAGTGGTGAACCGGTTCAGCTTATTAGGTTGTTAGTGTGTGTGTGTGTGTGTGTTGCCTTGATAGTTTAAACATCAAAGTCTCTCAGCTGGAGCCATCCAGGTGACAAAAATTGCAGGCATGATGTGCTTTGTTAAAGTATCTCGCTTGCTATGTGCGCAGTGGCGGGGAGCTATAATAAAGGATTGCCAGAAGCATGTTCTCTCTCATAATGATCTCTCTCAAAATTACTGCAGCAGCCATTTCAGAAAACACTTGATTTGTTCTACAAAACAAAGTGATCTGTAAGAAAGCCACAGCAGGTGTTAGATGTCATCATAATTGCCCCCCTTTTTTAATTGACTCTAATTTATTACTTAGTTGTAGTAATGTTTGTCAGCCCATTAGAGACTGCTGTGATTCTGTACAGCGTCTAGCCCCCCCCCCCCAAACAGTGGAGGAAATTGCTTAAATTGTCTTTTTTTTTAATCAAAAATAAGCCTATGTTCGATATTTTTTCATCATATACCATCAGTTGCTCTAAGCTATAGTGAGCAAAAGGCATGTTCAGCTAAACTGTTCAAGACTAACAAGCATATTTGAGGTGCTGTTGTTTCACATGGAAGATAGTCCTCTTTTGATATGAACAATAATCTGTTTCTCAGAGTCTGGGAGCTATTTACAGAGATTTATTTCACTGTGTACAATGAAGCAACTGCTTCTGCCAGATCAGATTGAGAAGCGCTGTTTCAATATGCTCTAGTTCTACTCAAACCTTAAGAGGGAAAAAAAAGTCCACTTGTAGAGGGTGTAAGGAAAGGATGTAGAGGCGAGGCACGAGCGTAGGTTGACACAGATTCTTTATTGACCCTCTAACATAAATACAGCCGCCGGACCCCAGCGTTGCCCGCTGGGGCCGAGTGTCTGGTAGGAGAGTCCCCTCAACTCTCTCTGCATTCTGCTTACATAGCCCCAATGGTATGCACAAAGAGCTGGGCTAGTGCATTATGCTTGTGTGTGGCACATTAACATAACACTTGCTACATTCATGACCATACATTCACCCCCCTGCCCTCATTGTCTGTCAAGTTACTCCTTGGGGGGCTACCCCCTTCAGTCCATTGTTCTGCCCCTCTTCCTGCTTCTGGGTGTGAGAAGAATGTCCACCCGCTGTGTCTAGTGTCACCACACACTACATGTTTATGCTGTGTGTAACACTCCTTTTGACAAGTTGAAGAGGGAGGAAATTATTCATTTATGGCAAATCCCACCTACTTTTGTGTCAATGCTGCAGTAAAAATAAATCAAGAGGAACACACTATCCATTCTCTATCAACAGTGGACACAACAGTGTTTTCATCGGCTCCACTGTGACTACAAATAAAATATAAAAGTGCTTTGAGGTGAAATTTTCCACTGGATTTGTCTTTGCTTTTTATCTCCCAGCTCCAAAGTGAATTACACCAGCCCTGAGCTGTGTCTGGCAGGCCTTGAGAGATTCCCAGGCAGGAACAGCGGAGGTCAAGGTATGAGAGCAATGCCATAAGAACAACTTGAAATTGTGCCAATGCTTCCTTGTCCCAGAGGCCTGCTGATCCCCCACTTTCTAGAGCTCTTCCATGGTCTTTCTCTCTTTATTCCACTCTCTCATATTCCCTCTCTGCCTGTCTCTCATTACTTTCTCCCATTTCTTTTTTCATTCATTCATTCATCTTCTTCCGCTTAACCTTTTCGGGTCGCGGGGGGGCTGGAGCCTATCCCAGCATTTTTGGGCGAGAGGCAGGGTGCACCCTGGACAGATCGCCAGTCCATCGCAGGGCCAACACAGAGAGACAGACAACCATTCACTCTCACAGTCATACCTAAGGACAATTTAGAATCCCCAGGTTGATGCCAATTAACCTAACTTGCATGTTTTTGTCACATTTAATGTTTCTCCCTCATTTTCTCTTGCTCTTCCACTTGCTCTAATCTTATTCCCTTTCTGAACAAGAAAATTTGTTTTTAATCCTATTCATCAAACATTCTCACTAATTGTGATTATTAGCTGTAAAAAAAAATCAGATATGTAGTCAGGATTTTAAAAAATATTGTCATAACTGGAGTTACCAATAGTCAGTATGTTATAGTGCAGGGGTGTCAATTCATGCGCATGGAGGACCGAGACCCTGCAGGTTTTCTCTTCTACCCAATCTCTTCAGCAGGTGTTTTCACTGATCAGCAGTCAGTGGGAAGAAATTCAGTGAAATCTGCTGTTGAAGACACTGGTTGGAGGTAAAGCCTGCAGGGCCTTGGCCCTCCATGGCGTATGATTGGACACCCCTGTCATAGTGTATAAGTGAGGACTGAGACAGAAACGCGAGAGATTAACATCAAGCCAGTGCTTAACTTGCAAAGGTGGAGGAACACAGAGAGACTGATTCTCCTACAGCCCAGTGGGGGAGGTAAAGGTACCTTTCCTTACCTCTGTCACACATTACAAACACCCACAATTTTGAGGGATTTACTGTAACTGTTCACTAAAATATGCACCCCACACACAAACACTCTACACAACAACATATGTAGCATTAATTATAGCCAACTTCAAAATAATAAACACGGGCAGCAGAGAAAAATGCTAAATTTCTTCGTACCTTAATGCTTCCATATCAGCCCATAAATTATACACAGAGTCCTTAATTGAGCCTCTTTCCTTGTTTTGCCATCTTTGTGTCTCCAGCATACAATATATGGTCTCCGGTAGCTTTTATAATCGCTGACTGGAATGGAGCCAGGAGGCTGACAAGGCAACGAAAGATTCTGTCCATTGCTATTGTCCATTTAGACAAACATTGCTCCTACACTGTTGACATGTCCTCTTGTCTCCACGGGGCTGACCACATCCCTTAGAGTCCAGTTGTTCTGCCAGTTTAAACAAATTCAGTTAAGTTGCCTTTCTTTGACACTTCAGTTTCTCCTTTTTGCTGAGACCTAATTTAAACTGTGCAGTGTGCTACCCTGAAGTGCCCCCCACCAAAAAGAAAAAAAAAAAAAAATCCAATTCAGAATGAAGATAAAATAGGTTAAAGGGATTTTTTGCAAAGTACAGATAACATTAAATAATAAACCAAACTTTGCATATTTTCATAGTGAAACAAGAGGTGGCAGATGCCACTAAAAAGGTTCTAGTTCAGACGTGGGAGGTGCTGGACAAGATCTTGCTGGATATTCAGCACAAATTAAACCCTGCATCTAACTAATATTTTAACTACTGTTGCAGTAATTAAAAGTTCAATCATAAACACTATATGAAAAAGTGAAACTTTCTGGTGACCTGATGTGACACTGAAAAGAACCAGACAAAGACAGTTACTGAGACAAGGCAGACTGCATAGACCTCCTGTGAGTCTGATTGCTGACGATGAGACATAGGTTTATAAATGAGACATAGTCCAACTGAATCTAGATAACAAGGATGGGAGAGCTGCAAGAAGGAGGGACCCCCCCCCCCAAAAAAAAAAAACAAAAAACAAAAAAAAAGCAAAAAACAAGGAGCTGCTCAAGGGAAGCGACAATTTGATCAACACAGACTCCAGGATATGGAACACAAAGCACATGGAGACAAATATCCTTAATCCCCCATCCTACTTCCCAATTTGAAGTACCCCTGACTGGCAGAGAGGTGAGATAAGGAAGAGATTCCAGGAGAGAGGAGTGAGGCAACAGGAATTTAACAAAATGAGAGATCCTCCAGAGGAGACCAGGGCTGCCAACTAAGCATGTGCAGAAACTTTGGAAGAGTGTTTCAACATAGCAATTGCTTTCAATTTTTTCATTACAATAACCTTACCCAAACAGAGAATGACATCAGCTGCAGAAGAGAAAACTAGAAGCTTTTTTTCTTGTTGTAGTTTGAAAAATATGGGGTGTGGTATGAGCTGGTGAAAGGGGAAGCATGCATGAGTTTCACTTTTATGGCCCTTTTCCACGAGTACCTGTTTGGTCGGGTACAGCACGGTACAGTTCAGTTCAGTTTGGTCCGCTTGATGTGGCTGAAATTTGTTACATGGAGGTGGCGCAAGCCTCCCGTTACGTAAAACAAGCGACCCAGGCAAAACACAAGATGGCAGGATACGAGGCAACTGTGGTCTCTGGCTTTTTTTTTGCCAGAGTAAAGGCAAAAAAAGAGAGCAGAAGGCTATAGGCGGCGAGACGACATACTCTAGAAAAGTACTGGAGCGTTTAGGAAACCATATTCAATTCAATTCAACTTTATTTATATAGTGCCATTTCACAACAACAGTCACCTCATAGCACTATCAACTGTAGGGGGAACCCCCACAATTGCAGAAAAACCCCAGCAATCAGGCGATCCTCTGTGAGCAAGCGCTTGGTGACGGTGGAGAGGAAAAACTCCCTTTTAACAGGAAGAAACCTCCAGCAGAACCAGGCTCAGGGAGGGGCAGTCATCTGCTGTGACTGGCTGGGGGGTGAGGGGATAGAGAAGATGAAAAGAACAGACATGTAGAGAGCAAACAGCACGATGGGGACTCAATCTATGAGAGAGAACAAACAGATGTTAATGACCAGCAAAAAAAATAATTCATTGAGAGTGAAGAAAGAAGTGAAGCCCAGTGCATTGTTGGAGGTCCCCCGGCTGTCTAAACCTATTAGCAGCACAACTAAGGGAGGGTTCAGAGACACCTGATCCCTCCCCAATTGTAGGCTATATCAAAAAGGAAGGTTTTAACCCTATTCTTAAAAACAGAGATCGAGTCTGACTCCCGAATCCAGATTGGCAGCTAGTTCCACAGGAGAGGAGCTTGATACCTGAAGGCTCTGCCTCCCATTGTACTTTTGGAGATTCTAGGTATTACAAGTAATCCAGCATTGTGGGAGCTTAGTACTCTGTTAGGATAATATGATAGTATCAGACCTTTTAAATAAAAAGGGGCCTGATTGTTTAGAGCTTTGTAAGTAAGAAGAAGGATTTTAAACTTAATTCTAAACTCTATGGGAAGCCAGTAAAGGGAGGCCAGAACTGGAGAGATATGATCTCTCTTTCTAGTACCTGTTAAAACTCTTGCTGCGGCATTTTGGATCAACTGAAGACTTTTTAAAGATGTTTTGGGACAACCTCATAATAAAGAGTTACAATAATCTAATCTAGAGCTAACAAAAGCGTGGATCAGTTTCTCAGCATCACTCTGAGACAAGATGCTCCTAATCTTGGCAATATTACGCAAATGATAGAAGGCAGTCTTAGAAAGGAATTTAATATGTGAATTGAAAAACAGATCTTGATCAAAAATAACTCTAAGGTTTCTCACAGAGCTATTAAGAGAAAGAGTAACTGCATTCAAACTGAAAGTTTGATTTGGAAAGGTATTTCTAAGGTTTTTTGGACCAACAAGAATGACTTCAGTCTTCTCTGAATTTAATAGCAGGAAATTGCAAGTCATCCAAGCTTTGATTTCCTTAAGACAGGCTTCTAACTTGGCTAATTGATTACTATCATCTGGCTTCATTGACAGGTATAATTGTGTGTCATCTACATAACAATGAAAATGTATACAGTGCTTTCTAATAATGTTGCCTAAGGGAAGCATATGTGCCCTTCAGAGGTAAAGTGGGCTATCCCCCTATAAGTATTATAGGGGGTAACTTTTTAATGATATAGGCACACTGATTTTTTGAGAATATTTCAACTTCAACTAATTTCAACTTCAATATTTCAATATTTCAACTTAGGCTGCACGGTGGCGCAGTGGTTTAGCACTGTGGCAGCACAGTTTTACCCTCGGCCGGGGGATCGCGGGGATCATGAGATCGTGGGTTCGATCCCAGCCCCCGACCAACAGTGAGCTGTGTGGAGTTTGCATGTTCTCCCCGTGTTGCGCGGGTTTACTCCGGGATTTCTCCGGTTTCCTCCCGCACACCAAAAACATGTAGGTTTAGGGCGCTCGCGCACGCAGCGACCAGCAGCCGGTGGCTTGTCACCAGACTGCAAACCAAGTCTACCTACGGGTACAATTAAGTAACAAAAAAAAAAAAAAAAAAAAAAAAAAAACTTCAGAGCTCATTTTCTCAAAATAATGGTTTTGTGGGATAGCCCACTTTACCTCTGAAGGGCACATATATAAACTAAAAAGAGTAGGGCCTAGCACAAATCCCTGTGGAACTCCATGACTGAACTTTGAGTTGAAAGAAAACTCATTATTGACATGAACAAACTGAAATAAGCTAATGATTGCAAATGCTATTTTGCTTTAAGTCCACCATACGACATTGTAATGTTGGCAAGTTATTGCTATTAGGTACTAAAATATGCATTCTGTGTGTGTGTGTGTGTGTGTGTGTGTGTGTGTGTGTGTGTGTGTGTGTGTGTGTGTGTGTGTTTCAGATGGCTCTCGTGGCAAAATTATTGCTTCAAACCATGGGTCTAGGCGTTCAACACAGGCTCCCAGTGATGTCACCCCGGCTTCACGAACGCACAGTGGTTACAGAACTTCAGAATGTCTGTAAAATGTTTAGCTTCCTGTGCAACAAATTGCTCTGACCTGTGTGAAAATCATGGAGAGACTATTGAGACATCATGGGATATACCTGCTCCAGCCAGTGGTATCGTGACAAAAAGTGATCAGCTGCCAAAACTTGATCGCCAGGTGCCATATTGTAGTTATGAGGTTATATTAGCCGTAAAATATATATTTCAACAGTACTGAGTTAGGTATAATAAGATATATTTAACAATTATGATGCAATTTAAACCAAAACAAACTGGTTCTAAGATTAAAAGCAATTAAAATAGCGCAGTCACAAGGTTACATGGAGAAATGTGTGGATTTACTGGATATACACTACCGTTCAAAAGTTTAGGGTCACTTAGAAATTTCCTTATTTTTGAAAGAAAAGCACTTTTTTTCAATGAAGATAACTTTAAACTAATCAGAAATACACTCTATACATTGCTAATGTGGTAAATGACTATTCTAGCTGCAAATGTCTGGTTTTTGGTGCAATATCTAGATAGGTGTATAGAGGCCCATTTCCAGCAACTATCACTCCAGTGTTCTAATGGTACAATGTGTTTGCTCATTGCATCAGAAGGCTAATGGATGATTAGAAAACCCTTGTGCAATCATGTTAGGTCTGCAATGCTGTAATTGCTGCAAATGGAGGATTCTTTGACGAAAGCAAAGTTTGAAGGAAAGAAATTATTATTTCAAATACAAATCATTATTTCTAACCTTGTCAAAGTCTTGACTATATTTTCTATTCATTTTACAACTCATGGTGGTAAATAAGTGTGACTTTTCATGGAAAACACAAAATAATTGTCTGGGTGACCCCAAACTTTTGAACGGTAGTGTATACATGTAGCTACTGTATAAATATATATTCTCTGCATCAACAATATGCAATCATCAGCAACATGTATTCATTTAGTATTGCACTAGGAATTTTTGACAATAAACCTTTGTACTTTTTGCAGCTCTGTCTCCACTTTTGTTTTATGTGTGAAGGTTACCACCAAGTGACAAAAATTAAATACTAAAAGATTGGAAAAGCTGTCTGTGATGACAGAGTGCCGCCATTGTATGGTCTGTATATTGAATGATTATATTATACTGTATGTGTAAAGGATTTATATTTGTAAATGTCAACATGTATTGGATGGTAAAAATGCACATATAATTGTATAATATGTTCTGACTAATTGAATCCTTGTTGTGAGATAATTGCAGATTAATTATGTTAATTGGGTGAGGCAATTAATTAATCTTAAAAACCATGTACCATTGCCAGCATGCTACCTGGAGGTATACGGTCAAAAGACTCCTCAGGGGTTTGAGGGCCTTTTAAAGGATACCAGCAGGAAGAAATTACATGATGGTTGAGTAGAGGGGAGTTTAATATGTAAATAGGGGTTTAAAGTATTTGTTGTATTATTTATGGTGTCTTTATTGGTGCTATTTATTCTGTAAATATTGGGGAAAGTATTTATGTATTTATAACTTTTAGATATTATTGGGTATGTGGAAAAACATGAAAATGCTTTTGTCTTACCTGGGATTATGATATGCGCCAATTAGGCGAATGATCTCACTGTGTATATTAACAGGTGTTTTCATTTGGTTTGTGTGGGGTGTCAGATGTGCATGGGAAGTATTGCCTGTGAAGATTATTGGAATAAATGAAAATTACTGATTGCAAACTGTTTGGAAGCCTCCGCTTCTTTCTCTGGTGCCTCGTCCACTCAGCCATGTGACACTGTCTAAGAACAATCCAGCAGATTGAGAAATCACTTTTGTTTGGTGTAAGTCTGTCAACAGAATTATGAGCCATAAAGCAGTTTGTGTTAAGATGTTAAATCCCATTAAAGCCTTACTCAGGGAGGTCCAATCATGTGCCATGGAGGGCCAAGACCCTGCAGGTTCTTTCTTCTACCCCAGGGGTGTCCAATCATGTGCCATGGAGGGCCAAGACCCTGCAGGCTTTACCTCCAACCAGTGTCTTCAACAGCAGATTTCACTGAACTTCTTCCCACTGATTGCTGATCAGTGAAAACACCTGTTGAAGAGACCTGGGTAGAAGAGAAAACCAGCAGGGTCTTGGCCCTCCATGGCACATGATTGGACACCTCTGTTCTACCCAGTCTCTTCAACAGGTGTTTTCACTGATCAGCAATCAGTGGGAAGAAGTTCAGTGAAATCTGCTGTTGAAGACACTGGTTGGAGGTAAAGCCTGCAGGGTCTTGGCCCTCCATGGCACATGATTGGACACACCTGGGGTAGAAGAAAGAACCTGCAGGGTCTTGGCCCTCCATGGCACATGATGGGACACCTCTGTTCTACCCAGTCTCTTCAGCAGGTGTTTTCACTGATCAGCAGTCAGTGGAAGAAATTCAGTGGAATCTGCTGTTGAAGACACTGGCTGCAGGTAAAGCCTGCAGGTCTTGGCCCTCCATGGCACATGATTGGACACCCCTGCCCTAACCAATTATTAGAAAATACAGATGCTAATATGGTCCAGAAGTCCTCCATATACTGGTACTATCATTAAAGTGTGCAGTGTCTTCTGCACTGGCACATCCAACAATACAGTCTTCAGTAAATAAAATAATTGTTTTTGGTTACTTTTTCTTAAAAATGAGCCATTATTTTCAACATCACTGATAAATAGTTTGTACTGCTGATTCTTTTCCCACTGGTGTCTTAACAGACAAAACAGAAAATCACGATGCAAACACATGCCACTAAATTGTTTATTACAATCAATAGCAAATTCCAGATTATTTAGAATGTGCAAAATTCAAACTGTAAAAAAAATAAAAATAATAATAACTAGAAAAGCACTCGGAGAGCGCAGACCTCCGCCAAGCGGCACAGTTCCCCCCATACAGTGTTTGTGTGTACGTTTTCAGATTCCCTGAGCATGAAAAGATATGACTAGCAATTGGATTCACAATGATTATTTGTTTATTTGACATGGACAGTGCAATAAACAGACGATTAATGAATGACAATCAATGTGATAGTGATAGGATTAGTGGTTCAGTAGTGTAAAACGGGGCTATAAGGGACGGCGGGTTAATAAGGGACACTTTTCTGGGAAATGTTTTAAATGTAATTCTGCTTTGTTTATTTTGAGCAGGACGCTGAGTTGTGTTGTTATTGTCAAATATCCATGAATCCTTCATCAAATCTAGGCGGAAGCAAAATTAAAAAAGCAGAATTACATTTAGAAAAGTGTCCCATATTACCCCGCCGTCCCTTATAGCCCCGTTTTACGGTTGTAAAAGCATTGCCTCCTTGGCGGAGGTAATAAACTGAAGTGTTGGTGTGTCCATCTCCTCCACTGACAGATGCAGATTGGTTAGACAGGTTGCCGTGGGTTTTATATTATATTGGGGTTGCGCTCCGCGGCAAAACAGAATTTAGAATCTTCCCCGGCAGAGAGGTCGTTTTTACGCAGCGCCTATAGCTGGGCGGGGAATTTGTGGCAAATAATCGGGCAGCGGACAGGTGGCCGTGTCAGGTTTTGCAGCGTGGCGCAAAAACAGGCACGCTGGCGGGCCCAGGCCAGCAGTGTTTTCTGCGTGCTTTTGTGCCTAAAACGTTGAAGAACGCGGAGTTTGTGTTGGTCAGACACGACGACCAGCGCAATGTGCGCAGCGCCTATGGCTGGCACAGGCACGCTGGCGGGCCCAGGCCACCAGTGTTTTCCGCATGCTTTTGTGGCTAAAACGTTGAAGAAGGCGGAGTTTGTGTTGGTCAGACACAACGCCCAGCGCCCTCCATTGCGCCTGCGCACATGTTGAAAATGGCCGTATGTCACAGTGTGGAAAAATGCTTTAAAAAATTCCTGTATGCAGACGGTGATGCGGATCATCCCCAAAATTTAATCAGTTCTTCCTTGTACCATTTCCAACAACGCCTGAAAGTTTCATTGAAATCCGTCCAAAAGTTTTTGAGTTATCTTGCTAACCAACAGACAAACAGACAGACAGACAGACAGACAAACAAACAAACACACAGACAAACACACAGACAAACCCCGGCAAAAACATTACCTCCTCCTGGCCTTTCGGCCTGGCGGAGGTAATTAGAATGAGTCACACACGGCGGCCACGCTGCCTCACTGAGAAGCAACTGGATGTGCCGCTCATGCTGGTCCCAGTTCATCAGCTCTTCAGCCTGCATCTCTGTAAATAGTGATGCAAGGCCCGGTTTGGGGTGGATCGTTTTCCTCTTGCCTGGACAAAAGACAGATATGGGTGGTGGTTAATTAAAGCAAGTTTAAAACATATTTGGGAAATACACTTGTTGCTAAAAGCCAGTGGTGGAATGTGACAAAAAGGTACTTTGTTGTTGTATTTAACCACAATTTTCATGTAGCTGCGCTTCAGTAAAGTAGATTTTACAAGGGCTGGGTTATGTTTAAAATCATTTGTTTTACTGTGGCCTCAGCAATCAGACTGAGTTAATACCTTCAAATGAATGGAATCTAGTACTTTGAGGGTGTGCATCCGCGAGCATGGAGTCGGTCAGTCAAAATATGTAATTTTTATCAATAAAAGTTTAGCCACCACTCTGTCACCGCTGTGTCACCCTGGCTTCAAGTGTGGGCGGTGTTTTGTACTTGTATTGCTAAAATATAAAAGGAAGCATTACAGTGGGTCTCAAATATTTGTAATGTGTCCTGTTATTATAGTACTGCATGAGTTTATTGACGATAGACTATAAACTACACATATAAACTAAATTATCATGGTGACTGAACAACTCCCATTCCCCAAAGTGCAAGATACACTATTATGGCTATAGCTCATAAAGGATCACACAAGTGATCTGACAAAAAAAAATAAATAAATAAAAAAAAAATAATAATAATAAACAAGTGGTTTATTTTACAGTGGCTAATATTGAATGTGCCATTCATTTTCAATTATTCTGTAATTAATATTCACACAATCAAATAAATCTCAGTTCAGTCTCTTTCATATTAAGTGGAAATTGTGCTACTTTAATTTTGGCACTTTACCTATACTTTAACTTAAAAAGCAAAAGATGTGAGTGCTTTGTCCACCACTACTAAAAAAATAACGGGATGTGCAACTTACCACTCATAACAGCTAAACTTTGCCAGTGTCACAGCAGATGCTGGCCGGACTCTAGAACAAAAATGCACACAACTTAAGTACATGCACAGCACGAAAATGCAACATGTAAAAAACCCACCTTTTTAACCAGGATTACAACTGTTATGTATGTAAAAGGCTGGTAACAGTAAGATGGTGACTGGGTTGGATGGGGAATAGACTAGGGTGGTCAACTGCTGGTTTCCAGTGGTGACACCACTCTTAGTATAAAGGAGGTGGACGGAAGAGGCCAGTCCTCTTTCGTCGTGGAGACACCTGGCCTGCAGGAGAGTGCCGTAAGCTTTATCTGTATTGTAAGTAGTATTATAATAAAGCTCTGTAAACTAATTTCATTATCTATTCATTACTGCCTAAACATGGATCTTCATTTGGCGACGAGGTAAAAGCGGTGGTGAAAAGATCTGTTGCCAGTTTTTGGCCATTTTTGGAAACCCCGGGTGAGCCACCAGTGCCATCGCCCCGGTGGTTCACCGCATTTACCAACTACCTGGTTGTTTTGAACCTCGGCGAGCTGGAAAAGCTTTGTGCGAGGGCTGTGTGGGTCCATAATTTAGGCATGGAGGGGCAGAGAATACTGGAGAACCTTGGGGGGGCTGATAGCTTCGACGAAGTGGTGGAATTAATGGCATGCTACTTTCGTGCGCCTGAAAACGTCACAGTCCGGCGCATCCAGTTTAGACAGCGCTGCCAGCGGTCAGGAGAGCCAGTGAAGAGATTCCTGGCAGACCTCTGGGAGCTGGCAAGGGAGTGCAAGTTCGGACCCCTGGAGGACGAGATGATTTTGGACCAGATGGCAGAGCACATCCACTGCTCTGCGGCTCGGTCCAGGCTTTTGACACATCCAGGAGAACTGACATTAGCCGCAGCTATCGAGCTCGCCCAACAGTTTGAGGCAGCAGAAACTATCGCGAGGGGCCTTACTGAAGGGGCCACTCTGGGTCAAGATGATTCTCGAGCTAAGGCACTGTTTGTGGACCCTGGTGATGAAGACAGTGGAGAAGAAGAGTATGAAACCGTAGTTAAGGTTAGGTCCACCCCAGGTACGCCACGTTGTTATGGCTGTGGGTCCCCTAGTCATCGCTATAAGTCCAGAGTGTGCCCGGCAAAAGGCAAGCGTTGTGGGAAGTGTGGTTTGCTGAACCACTTTGCCAGGGTGTGCGCAAACTTCAAGCGCAGGGACCAGCGGAGTGAACCTGGTCCTGTGCAGAAGACTCCTACAATAGTACACACCGTTTCCCCAGAACGGATCAGATGTGATGTCATGCTAGATGGCGTCGAGGTTCCCCTGCTGGTGGACACAGGAGCAATTATCTCCATTTTAAACCTGGCGACCATGAGAAGTTTGTTTCCCCACCGACAAATTAGAAAACAGGAGAGAGACTACTATGGCTATGGATGGAACAGACTGGCCGTGCTGGGGTTTGTGGAAATGGAGGCTCGGTATGAGTCTGTCGTTGTACCTAAGGCCCGTGTTTATGTCACCGCTGCGGGGGTTAACATCATGGGGTGCAACCTCTTTTACAGCTTGGGGTTCTCCATAGCCAATGTATCAGGTGAAGAGTGGTCGGGATGTGGACTTTGGGGCCGACCAGCTTCAGTGGTGGATGGTGTGGAGGTGTGGGACTCAGACTGGCTGGACACAGAAGCAAATGGGGAGTACGTTCCAAGACCGACCCAATGCCGGTCATCATGCTGCCCTGGATGAGGGAGCTGGATGGCACGCGGGGACCCTCAGGGTGGCCCCTAAAGACGAGGTGCCCACGCTGGAGGATGAGGGGGCGATACCTGAGAGTGCAGTGGAAAAGCGCTCACAACAACGACCCACCGAGAGGAAATCAAACCGGACCTGCGAGTCAACCGGATGGGTGAAGGAGGCCAGTTGGAAACAGTGATCTGGAAAGGAAGAGGAGGGCTTCCCCACAGGTTGGAGATGGAGTTCGGCCCAGAGTTGAGGCTTGAGTACAAGAGGATCACAGGCCACGCAAGCAGTGTGATGACCAGAGGCGGTTCCAGGTGGAGGCTGCCTGGACGGATGGGTATCGGCGCGTGTCTAACCAGACCTGGAGGCATCCAAGTGAGCTGCGTCTGACGTTGGAGGAGAGGAGGCGACACAGCAGGAGCCCTGATTTCAAAAGACGGAGGTGTTTGGAGAGAGACCTGTCCAAAGACTGAGGGTGTTTTGTGTGTGTGTTCTAATTTTAACCCAGATCCTGATGTCTATAGTTATTTACTGCTATTTTAGTGCCCCGGATATCACAAAAAAAAAAAAGAATAATTAAGAAAAGGGATAATAGTAAGTCAATGACACTTCATGGGTCAAGTTTTGTAATCTGTGTATTACGTATATGTCACCATGGGGTGAGACGCCGGCTCGGCGCTCAGCCCATGCTCCTTTTATCCCTGCCTCTCATTGGGCAGTGCCTCAGCTGGTTCCCAGCTGTCAGTGTCACGGGACGGCTGGGGCCAATTAATCCTCATCAGCTGGGGCGCTGTTAATGAGTATAAAGAGGAGCAGCTTCGATCATTCGGGGCTGCGACATAAGCACTGCTAGGCTGAAGCCCCTTCGTCTGGTGTCAGCCTCAACTCCCCTTGCAGCATTCCGGTGTTTGTATCCCGCTGTGAGTATGCACGTCTTGTTACCCCCCACGTCCGGTACAAGCTACCTACCCCTGCGCTGTGCAGCCTGAGAATGTACGTCTGTATGAGTGTCTGTGCTCTCCTCATCCCTTATCCCTTACCCAGAATAAAACATCTCGACTCACTGGCTTGTCCCTGGCTCTGATTGCCCGGCTCCCTAGAGCCGGATATGACAGTATGTCGCAGCCAGAAGAGTTGCCGGCGGCCGTGAGTCGCCGTGGAAATGTACCTTTCTGTCCGGGTGTCAGCGCTGCTAGCATGCCGTTTCCCAGGAGTCACTTCCGGCGCCAGGGCGACGAGCTGAGGTCCATCTCGGAGGCTGTCGACGGGACGTTCTTCACCCTGCACGACGCCTCCAACGCGAGACGCTGGCATCCGGGCCGTGCTGAGGAACTCCTGGACTGTCACCCTCACTCTCTGTACCATCTGGAGGACAGTGCCAGGATAGACGCTGCAGGTACACAGCGAGAGAAGCTCCACGGGGTGGATGGAAATCCCGGCAGGGAGTCGAAGTGGGCGACGTCTTTCCCCGCTTCGGAGTCCCGTTCCTGCCGCTATTCCAGTCCGGGAGTTCGCGCCAACCAGAGGACTTCCCCCGACCTGCGCCACGTCACTCGGGATTCCCTTCAAGGAGCCGCAGCTGACAGCAGTTATGTCCGGGGTCGAGTGGCTGTCGCGAGCTCTACTGTGCTCCCTGTCACCACCTTCAGGCATGTGGCGGCGGCAGTGAGATTGATGGTGAGGACTTTAGGGCTACGAAGCTTTCCCGTGCTCGACGCCTTCCTCGTCTCGATCTCCGATCTGGAGCAGCGAATCCTGGGTTTCCCCCTCGCTTCGTCCCCTGGGAGTAGTCGTCATCACATCGCCGAGTCACCTCTGCACGAACCTCGTCCGGATCCAGTTCTGGGTCATCGTCAGGACCGTTCCTCCCACGCAGCTGTCATCCCTTCGCCTCGTCAGTGTGGAGATTCTACAGCCTCGTCCCCTGAGCCTCGTTCCCCCGCTGTCATTCCTGGACATTCGGGCTGGCTCACCCCGGCTGTTTCCCCCTCCTCCTCGACGCGCTTCCTGACCGCTGTGTGTGCCTGGAATCCCGGCCTGGTGAGCTCTCTGCTGGAGACAACGCGAGCGATCCTCAGACGAATTCCCGGGGGGTCCTCCGTTATCGCCGGGCGGGGAGAGGAAGAAGCAGATTCCACTACAGCAGGCGATACTCAACCTCCAGGGGGCAGGCAAGTCATTGTTTTTTCACACCTGCTTAATGATTTGCTCTGTTACATCCCTGGAGGAGAAGTTCAGGGTTCGCAGCTCCCTGAACTCTCCCCACCTGCTGTAACCTGTGTTCCTAATCCCGCATCCTCTGTGTCTCTCTCCGCCGAGCGGTCCCCGGCTCCGGGTCAACGTGGTGGGATATGGAGAGGGCCTGTGGTTCCGCAGCTACATTGCGGACGGAGGAGGGGGACTGACTGCTGCGTGGAGTCTACGCTGACGACTGAGCGTCCCTGGGTCTCCACGGAGGAGCGGTTCGGTCCAGCGGGACGAGATTCTTCTGGCTTCACGCCGAGTGGGTCGTCGGCGGGGTTACCTGAGCTGGAGGGATCTCAAGCTGCGCTGACCATCGTGCTGGCTGCGGGGCCCGACGCGGCTAGATGGGAGCCTGACAACGACCTCCTGACGACGGATCCTGGATCTTCGCAGTCCTGGACGGCGTCAGAACCCGAGATCAGGCGAGTGCTCTCCTTTCTTTCTCTCTTTTTATCTTTGAGCACTTCAGCCTATCTCCAGGGGAGACGAGCAGGGTGCAGCCGCCCGCTGTGTCTGAGCTCGTCTCGCCGGGTTCTGGCGCTGCCGGTGATCCTGATCCCGGTTCTGTTTTCTCTTCTGAGCCTTCTTCCAGGGTCACCGGCGAGGAGTTGCTGTTCCTCGTGGTGCTGGAGGGTCCGGGTTCAACGTTGGAGGTCGGTTCTGGTGCAGTGTCCAACGTGGGTTCGCCCGAGACCCAATCGGGGTCCAACGTGGGTTCGCCTGAGGCCCGATCGGGGTCCGACGTGGGTGCTGCCCCAGTGTTGTCCAGGTCCGGTGAGGAGGTGGCCGTTTCCCTGAGGCCCGCCGCCCTCGTCATCGGCTCTCCCCTGAGCCTCTTCCACCGGGATCCGCTCTGACCCTTCGTCCGTCTCAACGGTCCTGGTGGTTGAGTGATGCGGGTCGACGACCCGACCCGCAAAACTTTCGGTTCGGCGATCTGGTTTCCCCCCACTGGTCTGTGTTTGCCTTTGGGCGGCCTGGTTCGGCAGCCGTTGGACTGGATTCCTGGGATCTGGGCCCAGAGTTCGCCGTCCGAACATTTCTCTTCCCCGGGTTGCCAACTGGACAATGGGCGGGGAGATTACCAGAACAATTCCGGCCGTTTTGGACTCTGCCTGCCGTCTCCTCGGGTGTCCTTTACTTCTTTTATTATTATTGAAGTCACTCGGGTGTAGTTTCTTTGTCCATTAGGGGAATATATGTTTTTGTGCTGTGTGTTGTTTTTTTTAACCATACTCAGCATTTTTATCGTATTGTTATCCTGTTACCCTGTCACCTTTTTTTTCCTCTTGGTGACTCACCTTATGTATCGCGCTGTGTATTGCATTTTCTTATCTTTACTCAGCGTTTTCATTCATCCTTACCTTAGCCTTGGCCTCGTCGGTGCATCATGGAGTATGCGTGTGGTTTCCTGTTCAACCATACTCTGTGATCACCCCATTCTGTCTTATTATCCTCGTGGGGGGCCTTCCCTAGCCCCGACTTTAACATTGACTGTTTGTTATTGTTTGAAGTAATGTGTTTCATTCCCACTTAACCGTACTTCATTATTACCCATTTGTCCTTGTCACCTCTGTTTCTTTAGGTGATCTTTTATATATTCAGTGCTGTGTGTTTTGTTTTCTTTAGTATCCATGCACAGCGTTTTTCATCATTTTTTGTCCTGACCTTTGCCTTGTTGGTGCATTATGGAGTAGTGTGTTTTGTTCCCCTTAACTATACTCTGTGATTGCTTTATTCATTCCTGCCACCTTTTTGGTGGGTTTTTGGTTTTCTTTTTTTTGCCCCGATCTATACGTTATTTGTATGCTGTCTGTAGTCATGTTTGGTATTTTCCCTACCTGTGTCCTAACTCAGTTTTCTCCCTAACTGTGCTCTGGGTTAATCCTTTTCCCTGTGTTGTAGGGTATTGTATTTGGGTTTTTTTTTCTCTGCCCTGCTGCCCTACATTGGTCTATTGTTTTTTTTTTTTGTCCTTCCCTTTGCATCTTCCCCTCCGGTCCTGCCTCCCTTCCGCCCACCCTAGGTGGGGAGGGGGGGGGGGGGGCTGGGATGTTCCTGGTCGTTCGGGAGCCCGACCGTGAGGGGGAGGCTCTGTCACCATGGGGTGAGACGCCGGCTCGGCGCTCAGCCCATGCTCCTTTTATCCCTGCCTCTCATTGGGCAGTGCCTCAGCTGGTTCCCAGCTGTCAGTGTCACGGGACAGCTGGGGCCAATTAATCCTCATCAGCTGGGGCGCTGTTAATGAGTATAAAGAGGAGCAGCTTCGATCATTCGGGGCTGCGACATAAGCACTGCTAGGCTGAAGCCCCTTCGTCTGGTGTCAGCCTCAACTCCCCTTGCAGCATTCCGGTGTTTGTATCCCGCTGTGAGTATGCACGTCTTGTTACCCCCACGTCCGGTACAAGCTACCTACCCCTGCGCTGTGCAGCCTGAGAATGTACGTCTGTATGAGTGTCTGTGCTCTCCTCATCCCTTATCCCTTACCCAGAATAAAACATCTCGACTCACTGGCTTGTCCCTGGCTCTGATTGCCCGGCTCCCTAGAGCCGGATATGACAGTATATAGGAGTAGTGGAATATAATTGAATTGTTTGATTCTGTTGATTAGTGATTTATGCTGGTTGCATTGACCAACACATTTTGTTCTACTGTATGCCTTTGTGTGGGGTGGGTGTTGGGGAGGGGGCCGCTAGTGGTATTTTCGATGTATGTATGGAGCTGTTCTGTGGGATTATTTTATTTAGAAACACGGCTTTTCTTTGAGTTGGACTGTTTGGCCGCAGCATAACCTGCCTGGCTGTGTAGGGGGCGCTGGCGGTCTACCCAGCCCCCCAGCCTTAGTTGTATGAATGGATAGGTAGTTTGTTTCTTTTTATACATATTTTATTTAGAGTGTGAATCAGGAGACAAATTTGGGTGGGTTACCTGTATGCTTGACACTTTTTTGAAGGTGGGGGGACGATGTTATGTATGGTTTCTGGAGGTGACACCACTCTTACTTTAAAGGAGGTGGGCGGAAGAAGCCAGTCCTCTTTCGTCGTGGAGACACCTGGCCTGCAGGAGAGTGCCGTAAGCCTTATCTGTATTGAAAATAGTATTATAATAAAGCTCCGTAAACTAAGTTCATTATTTATTCATTACTGCCTAAACATGGATGCTACAACAACTAGCTTATTTCATCAGATGTTGTCAACACAAGCACAAAATACAAGGAGAACACGGAGTTAGCATTGACAGCTAACTAGCTAGCTCGTTATCGGCACACAAGAGACAATGTTGCTGTCTGTTCAAAGTGAACTTTCCACTGCTGGGATAAATAACGTAAAAGTGTCACATGGTCTGTGCGCTGATGCCATCCACGCTCAGACCATATTCCTCCTCAGCCCGGCTCTTACTTTGACAGCGTCTCAGCGGGCCTCCAGCTGTCAAGCTCTATGGACGGCTGGAGGCCAATTACCTCTCATCAGCTGAGGCGCTGTCAACCACTATAAAAGGGAGCGGCCCTGATTATTCAGTGCTGTGACCTCGCGCATATTATCCACGCTCTACCCCGGCTCGTTTCGGCTGTCGCTCCCTCCTCCTCAACGCATTCCCCGGCCGTTGTGTGTACTCAGAGTCCTGACTTGGCGAGCTCCGTCCCGGAACCACCTCGAGCGGCTCCCCGTCGTCCTCCCAAGGGGACCTCTGTCACCGTCCGGCGCGGAAAGGGAGGAGCAACGTCCGCCACAGCAAGCACCACTCAGCCTCCAGGAGACAGGCAAGTCCAAGTTCATTCACACTCTCATTATTGTGATTTGCTCTGTCAGACTCCTGGAGGTGGAGTTCGGGGTTCGCAGCTCCCCGAGCTCCCACCACCTGCTGTGGCTTTAATTATTAATCCCGCATCCTCTGTGTCTCCCTCCGCTGAGCGGTCCTCGATGCCAGGCCAACGTCGCTGGATGAGGAGGGGGCCTGCGGTTCTGGAGAGCCTGGTTCCGGTTCCTCAGCCACGCCGTGGGCGGAGGAGGAGAGCGGACTGCAGCTTGGAACCTGCGCCGACAAGGAAGCGTCCCCGGGTCTCCACGGAGGAGAGGTCCGGTACAGCGGGTCGAGGTTCTCCTGCCACCACGCTGTGTGGGCCATCGGCGTGTGCATCGGTGCCGGAGGATTCCCAAGCTGCGCACACCATCATGCCAGCTGCGGAGCCCGACGCAGCTGAGTGGGAGCCTGATGACGACCTCCTGCTGTCTGAGCCCGGATCTTCGCAGTCCTGGACGGCGTCAGAACCCGAGATCAGGCAAGTGCTCTGTTTTGTCTTTCTTCTTTCAGTCTTAGAGCATTTTAGCCTGTCTCTTGGGGAGACGAGCTCGGTGCAGCCACCCGCTGCGTCCGAGCTTATCTCGCCGGGTTCTGGCGCTGCCGGTGATCCTGATCCCGGTTCTTCTCTCTCTCCTGAGCCTTCTCCCAGGGTCACTGGCGAGAAGCTACTTTCGCCCGCTGTGCCAGAGGTCCCAGGTTCGGGGTTGGAGGTCGGTTCTGGTGCGGCGCCGATCCAATCGGGGTCCGACGCGGGAGCAGCCGCGACCCAATCGGGGTCCGACGAGGGTGCAGCACCAGTGGCATCCAGGCTCGGTGAGGGAGCTGCAGATCCCCTGCCACCGGACACTGGACCGGCTCATCATCATCTTCACCCTCATCATCCCCCCAAGCCTTCTCCACCAGGTCCCATATGGACCTCTCACTGTTGGCCTGGCTCACCCTCGCTATTCCTCTCCACAGGGAAGCCGTTGCCTTTCTCTCCCCTGCGGGCCTGGTGGCTGAGCGATGCGGGTCGGCCGCCAGAGGGACTGCCGTACCCATTCGGCTCTTTAGTTCAGCCACCCGACCCACTGGACTCTCTGTTCGGCAGTCTGGGCGCATGCGCACGCAGCGACCAGCAGCTTGGTGATATAGTGCATGTGTGCGTGTGTGTGTTTTTTGTACTTTTTTACGTTTTTAGAAAATCCTCTGTGTCGTTTCTGCTCTGGAGCGTTTGTGGAATATATGGCGAACAGCTCCCTAGTATCTGCAACATGGATTTCCTCTCATATCTCGCACTGCTGCTATCTGTGCTGTGGCTCTTTGTCTCTGAGGTAAACGCGTTCGGCTCCATGACGAGCAGAATAGCGGGCAGAATACAATATTCCAGGGACGTGTTGCTGCGCTTTAACACAGCTGGTGCAGAGTCTCTGATTGCGCCCAAATTTCATCTGCCGGACTTTATTTTGAGAGACGGTCACAGCGGTGAAAAAAGAAGCGGCAGGAGGAAGCGTGGAAGACGTGGAGGTGTGAAATTGCGCCTTAGGAGACGTCAGTTTGGTAACATTCCTCTTCCTTCGATCATTTTTGGGAATGCACAGTCTGTGAGAAACAAGGTGGAGGAAATTCAAGGCAATGTACGTTACCAGAAGGATTTTAAGAACTGCTGCGTCATGGCTTTCACTGAATCTTGGCTTACTGCGCATGATCGAGATGCAGACCTGTGGATTGACGGCTTTGGAGCCCCGCTGCGCTCGGATCGGCAGGAAGAGGTAACGGGGAAGCGTCAGGGGGGCGGAGTATGTTTATACATTAATAAGCAGTACTGCACATCTGTCACGGTCAGAGAGCGCATCTGTACACCCCATGTGGAGCTGCTGTCTGTGTCACTACGCCCCTTTTATTTGCCTCGAGAGTTTCCCCAACTTTTCATCACAACTGTGTACATTCATCCGAGGGCAGACGCTGACTCCGCCTCCAGCACCATCTCTGACGTGGTGCAGCGGCTGCAGTCAATTTCTCCAGAGGCGCCAAACTTCATTCTTGGGGATTTTAACCATGTTTCTTTAAAGAAGACACTTAAAAACTTTCATCAGTATGTCTCCTGCCCAACCAGGCGAAAAAAGACATTGGACCTGTGCTATGGATCCATAGAGAGGGCCTATAAATCACTCCCCCTTCCTCCTTTAGGATCCTCAGATCACAACTGTGTTCATTTGCTGCCCACATATAAAACTGCTCTCAGAAGAGGCAAAGTGGAGACCAGAGACATTGATGTGTGGACAGAAGATTCAGAGCACAGCCTCCAGGAATGCTTTGACTGTACAGACTGGAAGATGTTCATAATGGCCTGCGGGGATGATTTGGACTCTCTGGCTGAGCTCACATGCTCATACACGGCTCACTGTCAAAATAAGTTTGTTCCACGTAAACGTGTCAAAATATATCCCAACAACAAACCATGGGTTACTAAATCAGTTAAATCCTGCTTACAGAGGAAAGCTCTTGCCTTTAAACAAGGGTCTGTTTCTGCGCTACAGGTTGCCACCAAGGAGCTGAAGGCCGAAATTTTAAGAGCAAAACAGAATTATAAATCAGAGTTGGAAAGCAAGATGGCAGCAAATAAACTTGGTTCGGCCTGGGCCAGTATGAAAACTATTGCAGGCCTTCAGAGCACAGAGCGCAGTAATCGTGTGTTTTTAGATGGTTTTAGTTCAGACACAGAGCTGGCTAATGCTCTTAATTGTTTTTATGGTCGTTTTGACTCCTTTGATTTTAGCACAGAAATCCAAGATTTGAAACAGAAACTCAAAGACAATCAGCACTTTAATATTGAGATGCAGGATGTTAAAAGGGAGTTCCACGCTGTAAAAGTGAACAAAAGTCAGGGCCCTGATAATATATGTGGACGCCTGGTAAAGTCCTGTGCACATGAACTGAGTCCTATATTTCATTATATTTTCAATAAGTCCTTACAGACACAACATGTGCCTAAGATCTGGAAAGATGCCGTGGTTGTTCCCGTTCCAAAATCCAGCTGTCCTAAAACGGTAAACGACTTTAGACCAGTTGCTTTGACTTCAATTTTAATGAAAATTTTTGAAAAACTGGTCAGATGTGAGGTCCTAAGGCAGACTGAACATGCATTGGATCCTCTGCAGTTTGCCTATAGGCCTCACAGAGGAGTGGAGGATGCCACTGTCACTCTGTTTGACATGCTTTTTAAACATCTGGATTTTAATGGGACACACGCCAGGCTTTTATTTGTGGACTTTTCTTCTGCCTTTAATACAATCCAACCTCATATTTTAGTTGAAAGGCTCCTGCAACAATTTGATTTAAGCAATAATCTGGTGGGTTGGATTCTGGATTTCTTAACCAACAGGACGCAGAGAGTAAGGGTCAATGGCACATTGTCTGACCTAAAGTGCTCTTCTACTGGCTCTCCTCAGGGGTGTGTGTTGTCACCACTACTCTTCATCCTGTACACAAACATGTGTCGGAGCAGACATGACAACAGACACATTATAAAGTATGCTGATGACTCAGTCATTGTCAGTCTCCTCCAGGATGGTGAGAGTGGCCACGGCCCAGTAGTTGATGACTTTGTTCACTGGTGTGAGGATTCCTACCTGCAGCTGAATACAACAAAAACGAAAGATATGATTATTGACTTTAGGAGGAAAAATCCCAGGCACAAAGTCACCATACTAAAAGGCCAGACCACCGAATGTGTACAATCGTACAAATATCTTGGGACAATTATTGATAGTGGATTGAACTTTGAGGTGAACTGTGAAAGGGTGTGCAAAAAGGGTCAGCAAAATTTGCATTGTTTGAGGAAACTTGCACGCTTCCAAATTGACCGAACCATAATGACTATGTTCTATCGGGCTTTTATTGAATCTGTTTTATCCTTTTCTTTAATGTCATGGTTTGGTCAGATAAAACTGAAACAGAGGAAATCCTTGGATCAGGTAGTCAGATGGTCCAGTCGTTTGCTTGGTGAGTCACAGCTGAGCCTGACATCCCTGTACACCAGACAAGTACAGAGGATGGCCGACTCGATTTTAAATGATGACTCCCACCCTTTGCACTGCAACTTTCAGCTTCTTCCCTCCAGACGGAGGTTTGCTGTCCCAAAAAGTAGAACCCAGCGCTACAAAAACAGCTTTGTCCCTGCTGCTGTCAAAGAGTTGAACAAGCTATAAAAATTATATTGTACATATTTTATATTTACCTATTTTGTAAGATGTGTGCCTGTGTTTGTGTCTATGTTGAATGTAATTAGTGGCTTGTAAATATGGATGTCACCAACTGCAAAACAAATCTACCTACGGGTACAAATAAAGTAACCTGAACCTGAACCTGAACCTGGTCCGGCCGCCCGAAGTACTGTTTCTCCTGGCCTGGGATTCGGGTAGGCCGCCTGAATGTTTCCCGTCACCCCTGTTGGTGGTTTGGAAGCTGGTTGCGGGGAGACCCCCCGAACTGTATTACTGTATTATTTCTGCTGTTATTCCAGTGCCTAGTCCTTTGTGATTTTGTGAGTGTGCAGGTATATGATTTCGTATAGTCATATCACGGTTAGCGGGCTTTTTTTTTCTCCCCCTCCTGTTGAGGGATGTCCTGTATCTGTGGATTTCGCCTTAGGAGCCTCAGCTGTCCTTTTAGGTCTCCTGGGGTTGTTTTTCTTTGGGTCTGTCTACATATTGCTTGGCATTTTCTGGAGCATTGTATTTTTCCCCATACTCTGTAATTGCTTCATTTGTTCCCTGCTAATGTTGGGTTTTTTCTCTCCTTTTCCCAATTCACACCCTCCTGGCCTACCCTCCATCCGCCCACCCTAGGTGGTGGTGGTGGTGGTGGTGGTGGGGGCTTGGGTGTTACTAGCCGTTTGGAGCCCGCCCTTGGGGGGGGGGGGATTCTGTCACATGGTCTGTGCGCCGATGCCATCCACGCTCAGATCATATTCCTCCTCAGCCCGGCTCTTACTTTGACAGCGTCTCAGCGGGCCTCCAGCTGTCAAGCTCTATGGGACGGCTGGAGGCCAATTACCTCTCATCAGCTGAGGTGCTGTCAACCACTATAAAAGGGAGCAGTCCTGATTATTCAGTGCTGTGACCTTGCGCATATTATCCACGCTCTTCTCCGGTGTGGGTAAGGCTGGAACCCCTACGTCCGGCTCCAGTCCCCCTCTCATCATCATCATTTTGTAAGTGTGCCTTTGTATTGTTTATTGGCTCTTTCCTTTGTTCCTTTCTGTTATCATTAATAATCAACGCAAACTCACCGGTCAGCCCTTGGCTCTTATTTATGGCTTGCAAGAGCCATACGTAACAAAAAGATGCATAATATCACATCATATCACATCACTCACCATCCTTTATATCCTAATATCACAGCTTTCAACTGCTGAAGTTGGTTGCTCCCGCGGCTGTAAATTAATTTCGGGTGGCTCTGTCTAGTTCCCTCTGGATTCTCTCATCAGCCAAAAGGCACAGAAAACTCTGCTGGACAGCGATGTTGATTTCTGTGGGTCTGATTTCTGTGAAGCCATTCTATCATTGTTTATACTGACGCTTGCTTGCTGGCTCACGGATGAATGCAAATGGCGGCTCGAGATTCCGTAATTCAGCCTCAAACATCGCTCTCATGACGTTATGCCCAGACCAATCAGAGGCCTGCAGTCTTTTTACGTCACATTGTCAGGTCAGTATGGCATGCTTAGTACCACAGAGCAAGTCTGAAAAATTGGGATGGTAACAGTTACAGTTCCTAATGGAAAAGCCTACAAAGCGTACCGAACCAAACCGAACAGGGCCAAACAGGTACTAGTGGAAAAGGGTCATTAGTGTGTGAGAGTTGGCATCTCTGTGAGGTTGTTTTATAGCCAGGTCAAAAAAGCACAATGAGGCAAAACTGCATATTTCTTTTGTTTTATTGTAGCCTAAAGGTGTATGCAGGTTTTGTGAAAGCTGACATATAAGAAAAGGCTTTGTCTTGAGTTTTTTCTTATAAATTCGATTAAATACCTGACACAAAATGTCTGTATGTTTTTTTTTTTTCATTTACTTACACAGATAAACATTCCATTCTCTTGTCTCCTCAGTCCCTTCTCCTCTCCTCCAGGTACACTACAGGTCTTGACAAATCCTTCAAGATGTTGTGCTGAGATCAATTTCTATGTCACAAGCATCGTACCGGAGGACAGAGGAATCATGGAAGTGGATATTGGGGAAATAAGATGACTTTTTTGGAAACCCTAACAGCAAAAGCAGAACTATAACCAAGAGTATCATAATAACAAATTAAGAGCACAATTTAATATTTAAAGCCAGGGATTACCTTAGAAACCAACCCCCCAAAAAACAAGACACATGACATGAGTGCATTTGAAGCTCAGCTTCTACACCACAGCTCTCTGTTGAATATATTTAGCTTCATTCTTTTATGCTGTTATGGAAATAACATTGCTATAGGCAGGGTCATTGTCAGCTTCTTATGGTTATTGAAAACTAGACTGTCAATGACAGAGTAGCTCATTCTGGCCTGATGAAATCACCCCAAGAGTCAGTCCCTCCAGGATTTCACAGGATGTTTTTATGATTGTTGTGGCCCTAAAAGCCTTAATTTGTGGGAGCTTTTTAAAAAAGTTGTGCTAAAAGTTGTAATGTTTTGAAAGGGGTTTTTTTTTTTTTTGCACTAAAAGTTATGGGAAGAATAACAAATTTTAAAGCAGATGCTTTTTTTCCATAGGTTACTGCAATGATGTTCTATATAACATCAGAAGAATCAGAATCAGAATCAGCTTTATTGGCCAAGTATGCACAACACATACAAGGAATTTGACTTTGGCTAAAAACTTGCTCTCATTGTTCAGGTGGAGGATTTAAATAAGATTTAAATAAGGATTCAATGACAACAGAGTATGTACAGTAAATTACAGTCTGTCCATGTTTCTATAAAAGGATGCAAATATATACAGGAATATATGCAGTTATTTACTCAGACTATCCACACTTTGCAGAAATATATGAAAAAATATACAGTCATACAGTATTTCAATGTGAACTCAGATTCAGTGATATAATGTGAATGAAGTAAAAAGAAGTGTGAGAGTTATGTGCAATGTAAGAATGGATGAAAAGTCATGAGTACAGCAACATGTAGGACTAGGTGAATGTTAGGAGTTCATCAGAGTGATGGCTTGAGGAAAGAAACTGTTCCTGTGACGGGTGGTTGTAACCTTCAGTGATCTGTAATGTCGACCAGAAGATAGAAGTTTAAACAGTTTGTGGCCGGGGTGTGACGGGTCAGCACAGATGTTTCCCGCCCGTTTCCTGGTTATGGACCGATATAAGTTCTCAATGGAGGGTAGGTCAGTACCAATGATCCTCTCCGCAAACTTAATGATCCGCTGCAGTCTGGTCTTGTCTTGTCTTGTCTTGTCTTGTCGTGAAAAGCACAGTATTGTCAAAAATGTCTTATTAAACAGTGATTTGTAAATTAAGCAGAAACTTCTGCTATACAGAATGACTTTTGTGCAACAGCAAATATAGACTTTAACAAAATGAAATGAGAATGAAGTAGCTACTCATAAATTTGTAATAAAAATAACCAACACTGTAGGCTACTCTTGCTGAGAACTTGATTTCAAAAGGATGAATAAAATAATTACCCATTACAACAGCTAAATTGCATTGAATACATGTTAAAGAGGTACAGCAGATTTGGAAATTATGGCAGCACCTTCATTTGAAAACTCCCTAACCGCAGCGATCCCCAACCACTTGGTACCGAGCACAGAGAAAAAGGAAATAATTTATTTTGTTGCTCTGTATTGTCTATTGAAGTCTGTGTTTTTCTGAAAAAAATTACTGAATATTCTCTCTCTTTCTGTGCCTGACTCTTACCTGTCTGTCTGTCTGCTGTGTGTCTTGACAGACACCTGTCTCATCAGATACTCAACCTTCCTTTATTGTGAGGAGGGGCTCTCCTCCTCACAATAAAGGAATAAAGGAATAAAGAAATTCCAGGGCGGGAGAACAGTGTTTGGAAATTACCGTTACATCAGAGCACCAGCTGCTGTTGATGTAGAAGCAGACTCCACCTCCTGAGGATTTACCGGAGAGCTCTGTGTCACGATCAGCACGAAACAGCTGAAATCCCTCGAGGCGCAGCGCGCTGTCCGGTGTATTTTCCCTGAGCCAGGTCTCGGTAAAACAGAGGGCAGCCGAGGAAGAGAGGTCCTTAAAACGCATCAGCAGTCTCAGTTCCTCTACCTTGTTAGAGAGAGAGTTGGCATTGGACAGAAATATGCCAGGCAAAGCCGTGCGCGTGCCTCTCCTGAAAAGTGGAGACAGGGGCTGCTACTGGGAGGTTAAATATCGGTTTAACAGAGAGCTGAGGAGAGCTAAATCTGTGTATTCTGAGAGACTCCAGCAGCAGTTCACTGCTAATGACTCGGCTTCTGTGTGGAGAGGACTGAGGCAAATCACCAATTATCGGCCTCAGGCTTCTAAAGGTCAGGATGACAAAGCCCTTTGTCAAAGATTGTCCCAACACTATGCCCGTTTTGACACCCCGTCATCTGTGTCCAACTCCCCCCCTCCCTCCAGCTCCACAGCCTCCACGATCCCTACTTCATCAAAGGCGCCCCCCCTCCTCCCCCCCTGCCCTTGTCATCAGTGAGCAGGACATGCTCAAACAGTTCTCCAGACTGAACCCGCGCAAGGCCCCCGGTCCGGACGGCGTGTCTCCCTCCACCCTGAGACACTGTGGGAAAGAGCTGGCTCCTGTCTTCACAGACATTTTTAACACCTCCCTTAAGCTATGCCACGTGCCGTCCTGCCTCAAATCCTCCACCATCATCCCTGTCCCCAAGAAGCCACGGATCACTGGACTTAACGACTACAGACCTGTAGCGCTCACCTCTGTAGTCATGAAGTCCTTTAAGCGCCTGGTCCTGCCCCACCTCAAGTCCAGCACCTGGTGAGGGAGATCGCTCAGGACTTCAAGACCGTCCTGCGTTTCCTGAGCTTCGCCGTCGTGGCTCTGCAGGAGACCAGCGAGGCCCACCTGATGGTCTCTTCTTCGCTAAGGGGGTCACCATCATGCCCAAAGACTTCCAGCTGGCCCGCTGCATCCGCGGAGAGAGAACTTAGACTTTCTGCTGCACATTCACCAGCCATAATGCTCTGCACTGTGTGTCTATATATATACATTTATAGTAATATGGACATATGTTTACTAGATGTTGTTTTTTCTTGCCTTCTGATTGTTGCTCTGAGTGTTGCTATCCCTATGCTGTTGCAATCCTGGAATTTCCCCATTGTGGGACTAATAAAGGCTTATCTTAAGTCCATCACCACCCCCCTCCTGGACCAGCTGCAGTTTGCCGACCGAGCCAACAGGTCTGTAGACGCAGTCAACCTGGCCCTCCACTCCATCCTGCAGCACCTGGACTCCCTGGGAACCTGCGCCAGGATCCTGTTTGTGGACTTCAGCTCCGCATTCAACACCATCCGCCCCGATCTGCTCCGGGACAAGCTGTCCCTGCTCAATGTGCCTGACTCCCTCTGCAGGTGGATCACCGACTTCCTGACGGATCGGAGGCAGCATGTGCGGCTGGGAAAGACTGTCTCAGACTCTGCTAGCATCAGCACCGGATCACCCCAGGGCTGTGTACTTTCCCCCCTACTCTTCTCCCTTTATACCAACTCCTGCACCTCCAGCCACCAGTCTGTCAAGTTGATCAAGTTTGCGGACGACACCACCCTCATCGGGCTCATCTCCAATGGCGACGAGTCCGCCTACAGGAGAGAGGTGGCCCAGCTGGTGTCCTGGTGCAACAACAACAACCTGCAGCTGAACGCTCTGAAGACAGTGGAGATGATTGTGGACTTCAGGAAAGTCACAACCCCTCTGGCCCCCACCCCCCTCACCCTCACAGGCTCTCCCATCACCACTGCTGATTCCTTCTGCTTCCTAGGCACCACCATCACCAGGGACCTCAAGTGGGAGCCAACCATCAGCTCCCTCATCAAAAAGGCCCAGCAGAGGATGCTCTTCCTGCGGCAGCTGAGGAAGCTCAAGCTACCCACCAAGATGTTAGTGCAGTTCTACACAGCCATCATCGAGTCCATCCTCACCACCTCCATAACCGTGTGGTACGCAGGAGCCACTGCCAGGGACAGACTAAGGCTGCAGCGCGTCGTGCGCACTGCTGAGAAGGTGATCGGCTGCAAGCTCCCATCTCTCCAGGATCTGTACATCTCCAGGACCCGGAGGCGTGCTGGCCGGATCATAGCCGATCCCTCACACCCTGGTCACGTACTGTTTGCCCCTCTCCCCTCAGGTAGAAGACTTCGGTCCATCCAGACTAAAACCTCCCGTCACATGAACAGCTTCTTCCCCTCTGCCATCAGACTGCTGAACACTAAGTGACTTATTGACTCTCGTGCACTATGTACAGCAGCTCAACCAGACTCATGTCAATCATACTCATGTCAATCATCACTGTTTTCTTCCTGCATTACCGACTGCACTATATGGTTCTCCACATTATCTGCTGCTCGCTAATATATTTAAACTGCTGACTAGTATTACTCACTCTTATTCTACACTTTATTGCATGTATAGTTTATTTCTTTTATTTTATCATGTTTAATGTTGCAGCATTGCACCGAGACAAATTCCTAGTTTGTGTACTACATGAACAATGGCAATAAATCTGATTCTGATTCTGATTCTGATTCCTTGGGGGGTTGCTGGGGACGCATGTTGGTCCGTGTCCAGACCAGAGATTCACAGCTTTAACGCTCATTGACAAGCTGTAGCAATGATTTTACCTCTAAAAATGTACAGTGGTGTGAAAAAGTGTTTGCCCCCTTTCTGATTTCTCATTTTTTTGTATGTTTGTCACACTTACAGCCGTGGACAAAATTGTTGGTACCCCTCTGTTAATGAAAGAAAAACCCACAGTGGTCACAGAAATAACTTGAATCTGACAAAAGTGGTAATAAATTAAAATTCTATGAAAATTTCTCCGTAGGATTGCTGGACTCACCCTCAGAGATAAGGTGAGGAGCTCAGTAATCCGGGAGAGGCTCAGAGTAGAACCGCTGCTCCTCCACATTGAAAGGAGTCAGTTGAGGTGGTATGGGCATCTGATTAGGATGCCTCCTGGACGCCTCCCACTTGAGTTGTTTCAGGCACGTCCCACTGGGAGGAGACCCTGGGGAAGACCCAGGACTCGGTGGAGAGACTATGTCTCCCAACTGGTCTGGGAACGCCTTGGTATCCTCTCTGAAGAGCTGGAGCAGGTGGCTGGGGAGAAGGAAGTCTGGGCTTCTCTGCTTGAACTGGTGCCTCCGTGACCCGGACCTCTGGAAAAGCGGTAGAAGATGGATGGATGGATGGATGAAAATTAACCAGTGAAAATCAGACAATGCTTTTGAATTGTGGGTCAACAGAATTATTTTAAAAAACAAACTCATGAAACAGGCCTAGATAAAAATGATGGTACCCCTAGAAAAGATTGAAAATAATGTGACTATAGGGACATGTTCAACCAAGATGTGTCCTCTAATTAACATCACAGGTGTCTACAAACTTGTAATCAGTCAGTCGGCCTATTTAAAGGGTGACAAGTAGTCACTGTGCTGTTTGGTGACATGGTGTGGACCACACTAAACATGGACCAGAGGAAGCAAAGGAGAGAGTTGTCTCTGGAGATTAGAAAGAAAATTATAGACAAGCATGTTAAAGGTAAATGCTATAAGACCATCTCCAAGCAGCTTGATGTTCCTGTGACTACAGTTGCACATATTATTCAGAAATTTAAGATCCACGGGACTGTAGCCAGCCTCCCTGGACGTGGCTGCAGGAGGAGACGGATAATATGAATGGTAACAAAAGAGCCCAGAACAACCTCTAAACACATTCATGGTGAACTCCAAGGTCAAGGTACATCAGTGTCAGATTGCACCACCCATCGTTGTTTGAGCCAAAGTGTATTTCATGGGAGACGACCAAGGAGGACACCACTGTTGAAAACAAATCATAAAAAAGCCAGACTGGAATTTGCCAGACTGCATGTTGACAAGCCACAAAGCTTCTGGGAGAATGTCCAATGGACAGACGAGACAAAACTATAACTTTTTGGCAAGGCACATCAGCTCTATGTTCACAGATGCAAAAATGAAGCATACCAAGAAAAGAACACTGTCCCTACTGTGAAACATGGAGGAGGTTCTGTTATGTTCTGGGGCTGCTTTGCTGCATCTGGCACAGGGTGTCTTGAATCTGTGCAGGGTACAATGAAATCTCAAGACTAACAAGGTATTCTAGAGAGAAATGCGCTGCCCAGTGTCAGACAGCTTGGTCTCAGTCGCAGGTCATGGGTCTTGTAACAGGATAATGACCCAAAACACACAGCTAAAAAACACCCAAGAATGGCTAAGAGCGAAACATTGAACTATTCTAAAGTGGCCTTCTACGAGCCCTGATCTAAATCCTATTGAACATCTGTGGAAGGAGCTGAAACATGCCGTCTGGAGAAGGCACCCTTCAAACCTGAGACAACTGGAGCAGTTTGCTCATGAGGAGTGGGCCAAAATACCTGCTGAGAGGTGCAGAAGTCTCATTGACAATTACAGAAATCGTTTGATTGCAGTGATTGCCTCAAAAGGTTGTGCAACAAAATATTAAGTTAAGGGTGCCATCATTTTTGTCCAGGCCTATTTCATGAGTTTGTTTTTTAAAATAATTCTGTTAAACCACAATTCAAAAGCATTGTCTGATTTTCATTGGTTAATTTTCATAGAATTTTTATTTATTACTACTTTTGTCAGATTCAAGTTATTTCTGTGACCATTGTGGGTTTTTCTTTCATTAACAGAGGGGTACCAACAATTTTGTCCATGTGTGTAAATGTTTCAGATCATCAAACAAATTTAAATACTAGACAAAGATAATACAAGTAAACACAAAATGCAGTTTTAAAATAAAGGTGTTTATTATTAAGGGAAAATAAAATCCAAACCTACATGACCCTGTGTGAAAAAGTGATTGTCCCCTAAACCTAATAACTAGTTGGGCCACACTTAGCAGCAACATCCTCAATCAAGCGTTTGTAGTAACTGGCAATGAGTCTTTTACAGTGCTGTGGAGGAATTTTGGCCTGTTCAGCTTTGTAAAATTGTTGTAATTCAGCCACATTGGAGGGCTTTTGAGCATGAACCACCTTTTTAAAGTCATGCCACAGCATCTCAATCGGATTCAGGTCAGGACTTTCATTAGGCCACTCCAAAGTCTTCATTTTGTTTTTCTTAAGCCATTCAAAGGTAGACTTGCTGGTGTGTTTTGGATCATTGTCCTGCTGCAGAACCAAAGTGCACTTCAGCTTGTGGTCACGAACAGATGGCCGGACATTCTCTATCAGGATTTTTTTGGTTGACAGCAGAATTCATGGTTCCATTTACCACAGCAAGTCTTCCAGGTCCTGAAGCAGCAAAACAGCCCCAGACCATCATACTACCACCACCATATTTTACTGTTGGTACGATGTTCCTTTTCTGAAATGCTGTGTTACTTTTACGCTGGATGTAATGGGACACACACCTTCCAAAAAGTTCAACTTTTGTCTCTTCAGTCCACAGAGTATTTTCCCAAAAGTCTTGGGGATCATCAAGATGTTTTCTGGCAAAAACTGAGGCAAGCCTTTATGTTCTTTTTGCTCAGCAATGGTTTTTGTCTTGGACCTCTCCTATGCAGGCCATTTTTTCCCCAGTCTTTTTCTTATGGTACAGTCATGAACACTGACCTTAACTGAGGCAAGTGAGGCCTGCAGTTCTTTGGATGTTGTTGTGGGGTCTTTTTTGACCGCTTGGATGAGTCATTGCTGCGCTCTTGGGATAATTTTGGTCAGCTGGCCACTCCTGAGAAGGTTCACCACTGTTCCATGTTTTTGCCATTTGTGGACAATGGAGCCTGTTTGAAGCCATTGCGAGGCTTCAAACGGATTTTCTCAGAGGGAAGTGGCCACTGAGCTTAAAGTGTCACAGAGTGTCATCAGCAGGTTGCAACAGAGATACAGAAAGACTAGAAGAGTCGCAGAAAGGCATAGAAGTGGATGTCCTTTGGCCACATCCCACACTGATGACCGCTTCATAGTGAACAGTGCCCTGCGGAACCAGATGATGAATGCCACTCAACTCCAGGCACATTTAAGGGAGGTGAGAGGCACCCAAGTGTCCAGACCATTCAAAACCATTTACATCAGCGTGGTCTGCATGCTAGATGACCTGCAAGGGTACCTGGCAACACCACCAGGCACAGGTGTCGTCTTGCAGGGGCCAGGGAGCATTTACGCTGGACAACACACCAGTGGGCCTCAGGGCTGTTCTCTGATGAAAGTTGATTCATGTTGAGCAGAAATGATGGCAGCCAACAATGTTGGCGACGTCAAGGAGAGCATTATTCATCAGCCACTGTTGTCAATAGATGAGCCTTTGGTGGTGATGGTGTAACAGTCTGGGCAGGTGTGTCTAGTCAATACAGAACTGTCCTACACCTTGTGAATGGTACAGTGACAAGCCAATACTGCTTGAGTTCTCTGCACTTTCTCCAGACCTGAATCCCATAGAAAACCTATGGAATCAGCTGAGTCATCGTGTAGAGGCTCGTAACCCTGCACCCCACAACCTCAATGACCTGAGGGCCGCAATTCAAGAAGAGTGAAATGCCATGCCTCAACAGACAATAAGTCAGCTTGTGAACAGCATGAGACATCATTGTCAAGCTGTCATTGATGCTCAAGGGCACATGACAAGTTATTGAGACACTGACATTTTTTGTCGTGGTATACCCACCACCATTGTTGGCTTTTGTTGGAATAAATTGTTTGAGATGAGGAAATCACCATCGTATGTGTAATGACGAGGCGCACACACACCGGGTGTCAGTTAGGACTTTTTACTTGTCACTTCAACTGCAACCAACAACTAACCACACAGTGGCTCAAGTACAACTCCTTTTATAGTCAGGTCATGGCCAGGGTCATACTGCCCTCTTGTGGTAACTCTATAGGAACTTCACATATCAATACATCTCCCTTTTTTTTCAAGTAAAGGTCATGTCCAACTATAAACTTTTTCTCAAATTTCAATAAACAAAATAAACTCCATTCTTTTTACATCTTTGTCAACCTTGTACTCTGAATCACAACTTTAACATTTCTCTGTTTACAACTCAACATCAACACTTTTTTTTTTTTTTTTTTTTCATTCATCTCAGTACTCCTTACATTTCCTCAATCAATCTTTTCGGTTTCACTATTTGCCTTTGTGAGCATCTCCTTTGTGTCACCTCAGTCTGTTCGTTAGTGTCTGTCTCTATGTTCTGGTTCTCAGCCATTTCTGGTTGTTCGGTTTGGCTGGGAATTGGCATGTCGCTTGTTTCACCGTCTGTGACTCTCATTTTTGTCTGAGGCACTTTCAGTAAGTGACGTCGGTTTCGCCTCATTGTTTTCCCATGCTCTGTGATGACTTCATATGATCTGGGAGTTGTTTCTTTGACCACTTTTGCCAGCGGTCCCCATTCTCCATCACATCTCACTCGCACAATGTCCTCATGTGCAAGTGGTCTCAGAGGTCGTGCTGTTCTGTTGTACAGTTCAGTTTGCCTCTCATCACGCCTCACATCTCTCTTTTCCATCACCTGAGATGCTGATGGAAGTTGCGTTCTGAGTTTTCGGTTCATGAGCATTTTTGCTGGTGTAAGTCCATTCTCTAGTGGTGATGCTCGGTAATTCAGGATCGCCAGATGTGGGTCTTCTGCATTGTCTGCAGCCTTTTTCAGTATGCGCTTCACTATTTGCACCCCTTTCTCTGCTAACCCATTCGACTGTGGGTACAGAGGGCTTGAGGTCACGTGCTTGAACCCATATGTGTCTGCAAAGTCTTTGAAGCACTGACTCGTGAATTGTGGTCTGTTATCACTTACAACAGTCATTGGAATTCCATGGCGTGTGAACATTGTCTTTGTATGTGCAATCACTCTTTCTGCTGTTGTGTCACTCAACCCTGCAAACTCTGGGTAGGTGGAATGATAGTCCATGACTAACAGATAGTCCTTGCCCTTAAGCTGAAATAGATCCATGCCCACTTTTCTCCATGGCCCTTGAGGCTTCTCATGGGGCCTCATAGGCTCCTTTGGCTGTTGATACCTGTGGCGCTGGCAAGTGTCACAGCGCTGCACATATGCCTCAATGTCCTTGTGCATGTTGGGCCAATACAAAACATCACGTGCACGTCTTTTGCACTTTTCAATACCCAAATGCCCCTCATGCACTAATTTAACCATTTCTGATCTCATGGAGGTAGGTATGACTATCCTTGTACCCTTTAACAGAACCCCATCTAACACAGACAGTTCACCTTTAAAGTGTTGGTAAGGCTTGTCAATCATAACCTGTCCTGGTTGATGTATCTGTTCCATTACTCTTTTTAGTTTCTCATCTTTTTGTGTTTCTTTCACTATCTTCGTCCATTTTGCATCTGACACTGGCATGTGTGCCTTAATAGAGTCTACATGTATTTGCACAGCTTCCTCTGTTGTGCTGCTGGTGTTGCTCAAGCTAGCCCTACTCAGCGCATCGGCTACAATTAGTTGCTTGCCTGGTGTAAACTCAAATTTCAAGTCATATTTCTGTAATCTTAACATTAGACGCTGGATGCGCGGTGGTGCGTCACCCAGTGGCTTCTGTGAGATCGCAATCAGTGGTTTGTGGTCTGTTTCTAGTATTACTGACCTTCCATACACATATTCATGAAACTTCTCCACTATAACTAGGGAGTTAACCCATTCAGTTGGTTCTTCTATTTTTCTGACCACTCCGTCTGCTATCAGTGAGTCTAGTGTTTCCCTCAGCCTCTTTTTAAGAGCTATTGGCACTTTTCTTGCTGGATGTATGACTGGCTCTGCATTCTCTTTCAGCCTAATTTTTTGTTTGCCTGGTAGGCGGCCTATTCCTTTGAACACCTCTTTGTATTCTTTCACCCAGTCAGTGTGTTTGTGCTTACTTGTTGTAGCCTCTGTATTTTCTCGTGCTGTCACCTTGTCTGTATCAATGACATTCACCCTCTTGATCAGACCTAGCTGATCGCATGTTTTTAAACCCAAAATTGCTTGTCTATTTCCATCAACAAGTACAAACAATGCATTCACTGTCTTATCTTTGTTTGACAGTGTAACCCTGCACATTCCTTTAGTGGGTATTGGCTTATCGTCATATGTTCTCAGATTAATCTTTTTATCTCTTATTTTCGGTTTGTTTTTCAGTCTTTTAAAATCTTTCATTGGCAGGATGTTTACCTGCGCACCTGTGTCGAGCTTCAGTGACATGTCCATGCCATTCATCTCCAAGCACACTATCCATTCGTCAGCGCTCGTCTCTCCCTCGATGGCGTCCACGTAAAACTGATCCTCTTCGCTGTCGCTCTTTTTCTCCACGAGTTGCACCCTCTTCTTCGAGAAGCAGGTCTTTACGAAGTGATTTTTTTCCGCCACACTTGTGACATTCCTTCCCGAATGCTGGACACTGCTTCGGCGCGTGTTGCCTTCCACACCGCTCACAGTTCCCGCGCGCGCGCTTTGCATCTCTTTTCCTTGCATACAACGTTCCTTTCGGCTTCGCACGCTGCACTGCATCGACTTCAGCAGTCTCTCTTTCCTTGCTGCTAAAAGTCTTTAATTGTGCCTTTGTACTCTCAGACGCTTGGCAAATCTGTATCGCTTTCTCCAGCGTTAAGTTAGTCTCTTTCAGTAATTGCATCCGCAATTTGTTGTCCTGGACCCCTATTACAATTTGGTCCCGTATCATTGACTCACTCAATGTTCCAAAGTTGCATGACTGACATTTCAACCGTAGGTCTGTGACATACAGCTCGATGGACTCTGACTCTTTCTGAAGTCTTTTTCTGAACACATACCTCTCGTACGTTTCATTCTTTCTCGGTGTGCAATAATCGTCAAACTTCTTCATTACGACGTCGAATTTGCCTTTTTCTTCTTCCGTGAAGATGAATGTGTTGAACACATTTAGCGCCGCTCGCCCTGCTACTGTTAGCAGTAATGCTATCTTCCTCTCCTCGTCACGGAGACCGATAGCTAGCGAATAAAGTTCAAAACTTTGTTTGAATGCTTTCCAGTTCTCGTTGACGTTACCGGTCAACTTTAACTCGTCCGGCTGTCGAAGAGCGTTCATCTTCGCCGTCGGTTCGTAGTTTTTATCCTGGTACCATGTAATGACGAGGCGCACACACACCGGGTGTCAGTTAGGACTTTTTACTTGTCACTTCAACTGCAACCAACAACTAACCACACAGTGGCTCAAGTACAACTCCTTTTATAGTCAGGTCATGGCCAGGGTCATACTGCCCTCTTGTGGTAACTCTATAGGAACTTCACATATCAATACAGTATGCTTCTACTTAAATACATTACTTTCATGTTATAATATCACTGTAGTGTGAACTTTTTACATTTTCCATAAATTTCACCCAATAGCAAAATATTAGTGATGGACAAATGAAGCTTTCTGAAGCACTGAAGCTTGTATCTGAAAAGGGTTCATTACTTGGAGCTTTTCAACACAGTCTTTGTTGTGCTATCTGGTAGCCAAAAGTGAACTGCTTTATGGTTCCCTGCTCTAAAGTTGAGAGCTTCTGCTTATTATTACGTGACAATTCTTTCTGATATTGGGCTATCGTTGTGGTACTTTGAACATGTTTTTGTGGGATTGTCTCTCTCGACGCCACAGCCTACATTGCCACGAGACCTTCTGCTTCATCAGGATACTGTTCCTGCTCATTATCGTGTGTGTGCTCCAGCTCGCTTGCAACTCTGCCCCGACCCCGTCCTCTCAGCAATCCCAGATCGAGGCTCCTGTCCTGGCACTATAATCAGGTATGGTAACGTATCGTCACTTCCCGTGGTAATGTATCGTCACTTCCTGTTTTGCTGTCTGTCTGTGTGGTTTGCTCTCCTCACTCTCCTGAGCTTTTGGGTTAGCCACTAGCGATGGCTACTAGCTCTCCTTCCTCTCCTTCTCTGGTGTGCTCTCTCTGTCAGATGTTTAGCTACACCTCTGCCTCTTTTAGTGATAACGGTAAATGTAATAAATGTTGTCTTTTTGAGGCACTCGAGGCGAGGTTGTCTGATTTGGAATCCCGGCTCCGCTGCATTGAAACACCGTCTGCGCCAGTTACTCTTGACGGATGCCCCTTAGCTGCAGTGGAGCTAGCTAGCATAGCTAACCCTGTTAGCGGTCCTCCGGCTCTCCTCAGCAGCGAGGAGACTGGGTGGGTGACGGTGAGAAGGAAGCCTAGTCGCAAAGCCCTGGTACACCTCCAACCTGTTCACGTTTCTAATCGTTTTTCCCCGCTCAGCGACACACCCGCTGAGGAAAAAACTCTGATCATTGTCGACTCTGTAATCAGAAACGTGAACCTAGAGACTCCAGTGGCCATAGTCATATGCATTCCTGGGGCCAGAGCAGGCGACATCGAGTCAAATTTGAAAATGCTGGCTAAAAGTAACTGTAAATACTCCACAATTGTTATTCACGCTGGCATTAATGACATCCGTCTCCGGCAGTCGGAAGTCACAAAACTTAATGTAGAATCGGTGTGTGACTTTGCAAAAACGATGTCTGCCACTGTAGTATTCTCTGGGCCCCTCCCCAATCTGATCAGTGATGACATGTTTAGCCGCTCGTCATCCTTGAACAGCTGGCTGTCTGTGTGGTGTCCTGCAAACAACGTGGGCTACATTGACAATTGGAGCTCATTTTGGGGAAAACCTGGTCTTATGAGACGAGACAGCATTCATCCCACTTTGGATGGTGCTTCTCATTTATCTAACAATCTGGCATCTTTTTTATCCAAATTTCCAAAACCTTGACTACTCAGAGTTGGGACCAGGAAGCAGAGTCGCAGTCTTACATGCCTCTCTGCAGCTCCTCTTCATCCGCCACCCCTCAACTTAGCACCTGTCTTCCCCATCAGAGAATCATTGTCTGCTCCCTCCAAAGTAAATAAAAATATAATATATAAGCATCCCAAAGTGATTAAGCAAAATATTGGTAAAACTCAAATTAAACATAAAGCCTCTAAATTGAATGATTTGCCCTCTGTTCCTCCTCATAATTTAAAAATTAAATGTGGTTTATTAAATATTAGTTCTCTAACTCCCAAGTCTCTGTTAGTTCATGATCTGTTAATTGATCATCAGATTGATTTAATATCCCTTACAGAGACTTGGTTAGGGCAAGAAGATTATGTTGGTTTAAATGAATCAACTCCCTCTGGTTATTTAAACTGTCAAAATCCCAGAAGTTCTGGTCGTGGAGGAGGAGTAGCAACAATTTACCATTCCAAATTACTAGTTAATGAAAAGGAAAAAACATGTTATAATTCCTTTGAGGGCCTGGTCCTCAGTATTGGGCACTTTAGCAATTTTAGGTTAAACCCAATTTTATTTGCCATAGTTTATCGTCCCCCATCAACCTACTCAGAATTTTTATCCGAATTTGCTGATTTCTTAGCTGATTTACTGCTGAAATCTGATAGAATAATTATAGTAGGGGACTTTAATATACATGTGGATGTAGATAGTGACTGCCTTAATGTGGCATTTAATTCAATATTAGACTCGATTGGGTTTTCTCAGAAAGTAGGAAATTCTACTCATTAACCTCCACCATACATTGGACCTTGTTCTGACATATGGCATAGAAATAGAAAATCTTGTAGTGTCTCCTCATAACCCTGTACTGTCAGACCATTGTCTGTTAACCTTTGATTTTACTATTTCTGACTATTTGGCTCCTAAAGAAAAATATTATTACAGTAGATGCCTCTCAGATGATGCTGTTACCAAATTTATGCAGATTGTTTCCTCTATGCCATGTGTCAACACAACGGAAATAAGTTACAGCTTCTCTGCATCAGACTCTAGACTTGGTGGCCCCCTTAAAAAAGAAAAAGTCTAATCAGAGATTTCTAACTCCTTGGTTCAACACAGAAACTCGTAACTTAAAACAGAAGACTCGTCAATTAGAAAGAAAATGGCACTCCACTAATTTAGATGAAATCTATTTAGCTTGGAGAAATCATCTTTTAATTTATAAAAAATGTCTTAGAAAAGCTAGAATGAGTTATTATTCTGCATTAATAGAAGAGAACAAGAATAATCCCAGGTTTCTTTTCAGCACTGTAGCCAGGTTGACAAAGAGTCAGGACTCTGTCAATCCTAGCATTCCCTTAGAGCTTACTAGTCAGGACTTTATGAACTTTTTCAATAATAAAATTTCATCCATCAGAGATAAAATCAATCAGATTCTTCCCACAGTTAACTCAAAAACTGTAACTACTACAACTCCTTCAATTGATGTCTGTCTTGATGAGTTTACTCCAATCGACCGTTGTGAGTTAGACAAAATAGTTTCCTCATCCAAATCTTCAACTTGTCTTTTAGACCCTATTCCTACCAGGTTATTTAAATAAGTCTTCCCACTTATTGGTAGCTTTATTCTTCATATAATCAATTCTTCATTAACTTTAGGCCATGTACCGCAGGTTTTTAAAACGGCTGTAATTAAACCCTTACTCAAAAAGCCAACGCTAGATCCAGGAGCTTTAGCTAACTATAGACCAATCTCTAATCTCCCTTTCATTTCAAAAATCTTAGAAAGAGTTGTTGCTACGCAATTATTTGACCACCTGCAGGGAAATGGTTTATTTGAAGAGTTTCAATCTGGGTTTAGAATCCATCATAGTACTGAAACAGCCTTAGCAAAGGTCACTAACAACCTCCTCATCGCATCTGATAATGGACTGGTTTCTGTACTTGTCCTTTTAGACCTTAGTGCAGCTTTTGATACTATCGATCATAATATTCTACTTGATAGATTAGAACACTATGTTGGACTTAATAGAACTTCGTTGCAGTGGTTTAGATCTTATTTATCTGATAGGTTCCAGCTTGTTCATGTAAATAATGAGTTTTCTTTCAACTCAAAGCTTAGTCATGGAGTTCCACAGGGATCTGTGCTAGGCCCTACTCTTTTTAGTTTACATATGCTTCCGTTAGGCAACATTATTAGAAAGCACTGTATACATTTTCATTGTTATGCAGATGACCCACAATTATACCTGTCAATGAAGCCAGATGATAGTAATCAATTAGCCAAGTTAGAAGCCTGTCTTAAGGAAATCAAAGCTTGGATGACTTGTAATTTCCTGCTATTAAATTCAGATAAGACTGAAGTCATTCTTGTTGGTCCAAAAAAACCTTAGAAATACCTTTCCAAATCAAACTTTCAGTTTGGATGCGGTTACTCTTTCTCTTAATAGCTCTGTGAGGAACCTTGGAATTATTTTTGATCAAGATCTGTCCTTCAATTCACATATTAAATTTGTTTCTAAGACTGCCTTCTATCATTTGCGTAATATTGCCAAGATTAGGAGCATCTTGTGTCAGAGTGATGCTGAGAAACTGATCCACGCTTTTGTTAGCTCGAGATTAGATTATTGTAATTCTTTATTATCAGGCTGTCCTAAAACATCTTTAAAAAGTCTTCAGCTGATCCAAAATGCTGCAGCAAGAGTTTTAACAGGTACTAGAAAGAGAGATCATATCTCTCCGGTTCTGGCCTCCCTTCATTGGCTTCCCATAGAGTTTAGAATTAAGTTTAAAATCCTTCTTCTTACTTACAAAGCTCTAAACAATCAGGCTCCTTATTATTTAAAAGATCTGATACTACCGTATTATCCTAACAGAGCACTACGCTCCCAAAATGCTGGATTACTTGTAATACCTAGAATCTCCAAAAGTACAATGGGAGGCAGAGCCTTCAGTTATCAAGCTCCTCTCCTGTGGAACCAGCTGCCAATCTGGATTTGGGAGTCAGACTCGATCTCTGTTTTTAAGAATAGGGCTAAAACCTACCTTTTTGATATAGCCTACAATTAGGGAGGGATTATGTGTTTCTGAACCCTCCCTTAGTTATGCTGCTAATAGGTTTAGTCAGCCAGGGGACCTCCAATAATGCACTTGGCCTCACTCCTTTCTTCACTCTCAATGAAATATTTTTTTTTGCTGGTCATTAACATCTGTTTGTTCTCTCCCATAGATTGAGTCCCCATCGTGCTATTTGCTCTCTACTTGTCTGTTCTTTTCATCTTCTCTGTCCCCTCACCCCCCAACCAGTCGCAGCAGATGACTGCCCCTCCCTGAGCCTGGTTCTGCTGGAGGTTTCTTCCTGTTAAAAGGGAGTTTTTTCCTCTCCACCGTCGCCAAGTGCTTGCTCACAGGGGATCGCTTGATTGCTGGGGTCTTTCTGCAACTGTGGGGGTTCCCCCTACAGTTGATAGTGCTATGAGATGACTGCTGTTGTGAAATGGCGCTATATAAATAAAGCTGAATTGAATTGAATTGATTTTTTTTTTTGTTTAGAAATAATGGTAAATAATTTTGATGAATATACTTTCCTTGGTTAAACATGTGCCATGGTGTGAGCTCCTTTTGATGTTTGTAAACATAATAAAAAACATATATATTAATGTACGACACATTATGCACTTTTGAACTGGGCAGTGTAAATGCTTATGAACTGATAACATGAACACATAATGCAGATATGGTTATTTATAGTATTTATTTATAGTATTTATTTATTTATTATTCATTTATATTATGTAATAGAAAAATTCCATATTATACACATTATTATTGTTATTAATAATGTATTATTAAGTATCATGCCTTTCATATGTCATGTTTAATGTTTATATGTGCATTCTATGTAGGATAAGTTCATATATTCCTTTATATTATTCTTTTGTATTATAAGTCTGATATATTCTGTGAGCAATTATTTCAGAGGATGTGTGCAAGCACTGAGACTGAAGGTCAGTACATGCGTAAAGGATGATCTAAGCTACATTGATAATCTCTTTGACATGCCCTGCTTACTTCTAGCTAGTGTAGATTAGATTGACACCCTGGCTCCGGGATGTCTGTGACGTTTCTCCATTTGCTTATCACCCAGGATAAGCATTCATGTCATACTGACCTGCTAGGATACCAGGACTGTGATAGGAATTTGAACTGTCTCTCTCCTTTCTGTCTACCCATCAATACCAAACCCAAAGAGTGTACCTTCAGAGATTCTATGTGTGTGCGGAAGGCCATGCTTTGTAATCTCTCCCTCAAAAATGGCCATTTGAGGTTTGATTTGAACTGTAACTTTTCTTTTATTTATTCTAATTATTTTTATAATAAATGTACCTAAATCCAATATCAAGCCTGATTTTTTGACTTTGAATAATTTATGCTCAAAATTATTCAAATTATTAAAATATTCAAAATTATTCAAATATTTTGACGCTCCGAACAGCGGATCCACATATCTCCGTCTTTCCGGTGCTCCTGCCCAATTTCAGCAAGTGCACAGCTGATGAAAGACCTTCTCAGGCTGGGTACAAGGCTCAGTGTTACTGCAGTGAAGGCATTTTGAACCGGGGCGCTAGAACTGACTGGGTGACGGATTTGAGAATCCTACAGGTGGCTTGAATGTAAGTACATTTGTTGTTGAGTTTATGGACATTGGGTTCGAGTCCCAGTGAGTTAAATACGGGTAGGGTGTGATTTGGTTTTGGCCCGGACTGCTTTGACACTGCAAAGACTGGTTAAGTTTCTCATTGCACTAAATTGCTGGTTCCCCCCCCGCCACAGTGAGCTTTATCGCAAGATACCGGGGGGACATTCCCGCTACGGTGAGCTTTATTACGAGATACCGGGGGGGGGAAGAAGGAGGAGCTAGGATTTGTTGCTCTCGAAACTTCGTGTCGGTGAGGTGAAGGTTCGGATGATTTTGCGCGCAAGGAATTACGGCAAGATACTGTTTGTTTTATTGCGTAGTGAACCTTTGACATTTATCAGGGTGAGATTCTACCCCAATAGTGCAGTGAGCTGTAATTGTTCAGGGAAGATTCGTTATCCCATCACAGTGAGCTTTTGGATTTGATAAAACACTGGATAATATTGTGCAGGATTCCTGTCTGGCAATATTTCAGGTTTGTTGTAAAGTTATTGCAAGATACCGTGGGGGAGACACGTGACCGCTGAAAAATACCGGTAAATTTTTATTTTTAAAAGTTTTGTTGTAGCGCTGGATAAAAGTTACTGCAGTTGGTCTGTTTTTGTTTCTGTGTCTCGTGAAATCTGCTCCGGTGTGAGAGAGACAGAGTTCTCCACGAAGGCGGAAGGAGCAGGTTGCACAGAGCTGTAAAAGTTTTTTGTTTTAAGGCTATCGTTCTGTTGCTTTACGTAAACAGCTGCCCGAAAGTAACCTTGGAGAGATAACATGACTGCTCTGCGTGTGTGTATGTATGGTGTATGTGTGGGCCCTCGTGTTTAACAGTGAGTGAGTGAGAAGAAGAGAAAGAGGAGTGAAAGAGAAAAAATCTGGGTATTTTTGCAAAGCTTTGGGGTTTTTACAATTTCCTTTTGTGGAGTTTTCCTTTTTCAATCTCAATTTTGCGGGTTTTGACTCTAATATTGCGTACGTGGTAAACTACTTACATATTGTTAAAGCCAGTATTTTCATTTCCTCCAGTTTTTCTTTGGAAAATGAAAAACATCGAGGTATTTTTAAACAATTGTTTTCACGTATCAGTGATTTTTATTGACTCAACTGCCTTATCTCTCTGACTGAAGCATAACAGTGAACTTTACAGGGAAAAAGGACGCAGGACTAACGATCTCAAAGGGGCTTTCCTTCCCTCTGTTCCCTGGTCTCGCCAAACAACCAGCCTCTGGGACCCAGCAAAACAACGTTGCTTCACCACTGTCCGTGCTCCTCTTGACAACACCAAAGGCAGCTAAACCAATATGTTAAGTACAATTGCATGCATGTTCATCAATGCTACCAGCATGACAATGATGAAATTAATTGAACATTACGATATCATGCTGTCACTTAATAATGCCCAATAACTGAAGGCTTTATGTACACCTTATATTACACGATTCAAAGTATAGAAGAGGTTGATAATTACTGTGCATATGATTTAACAGAGACTATTGACTACCAAACAGAGGTCTAGGTAATTCTATGTCATATTGTTGCTTTGTTTCAATAATACTAAACTCACTTTTTAATAAATGACTGTGTGCCTATTTACATTTTGATCCTTTCACTGTCCATGTAAAAAAAAAAAAAAAAGGGAACAGAAGAAGGCTCAAGGTCTGAAGGATTGCAGGATTTAGAGAGAAAAAAAAAAAAACAGATTGGAGTATCAACCATTCTGACCTTGCATGTCCAGGCTCAGAATGTCGTTTTTTTTTTGTTTTTTGTTTTTTTCCTGTGCAATAAAATCCTGGACACAGTGTTGCTCTATGACCTCTGCCACTCAAGGAAAGAGATTAGGCCGGCACTTTGCAGTTACTCACATGTGTAACTACACATTTTAATCTTTTAAGTTACACGCCACAATTGCTAATTCCAAATGCTGTATTGATTTAAGGCTTCTAATATATGACACTGTTTTGTTAAAACATAATCTTAAAGTAGTGCTGACCCATGTCAAGTGGTAAAACATTTACTGATTCACTGAATATTTAGCAAATACTTGTTGTGAATAGCAAAATCACATTATTCAAATTGTGGAAGCTTTAGGTGTAATTTAAAGTTTTTTTTGTGTGTGTTATTCTCCATTCATGTTTTCGTTTTTCAACAGGAAAGGGAAAGCATTCACAAAATCTTTAGCTTTCACCAGAATATAGATTTGCCAAATCAACAAGGTGAAAAAATAGGAATCATAACATCACCATTACCTTTCAATTTAATAAATCCTTGGTAACCATATGCAATATGTAACACAATAATAAAATCAATTCACCTGTGTTTCTTAACATTAAATGTTATAATAAACAGTGGGATAAACAATGTGAAACATTTAAGGGACACAAACTAATGATGATAACTGGAACATTAACAAAATCAATTTATGGGGTGATAAAATTTGCTCTCCTGTTGATATGAATCCTGACGTGCGGACGGGGGTAGCCTCAAGGCTTCCCCCCATTTTTTTTTTACATGATGACACCGAGATTTGAGCTTTGTGGGAGATGTGAGGAGGCCGGACAGAGTGTGACAGGCATTGGCATGGTCATAGCTCATTGGCTGGGGTGCAACAGCAGCATGACGGGGGAAGGACCTCACGGAGAATCTCACAGTTGACAAGCATTGCCGACACTAAGTAGAACAAATGACATTGACAATGACATAATGCATATCAATTTAAATGACTTTGACTTAGTGTTCATATGACTTCACACTGCAGGATACATCTGACACATTGCAATCTCACACCTTGCAATGATGCCTATCACCACATAATGGTGTGATAGTATCACATTTCAGAAATGTGACAGTAATAAGGAATACTTTTGTTGTATGAAAATGACTGCTACAGACCTGGCCTGTGCTCCCAGTGCTTGGCCTCCGCCGAGCCGGGCCTCGGGACTACAGTCCACACCATAATTTACCAAGGAGTATATAAAATAAGGCATTCCTTGTGCAAAATTAAGCCAAATTCTAACTAGGCAATATGTCCACCTTTCCATTGACTTAAGGACTGTGACATAACCTTTCACAAGGATACCTTTACACAAATTCCCCTGTCTGTGTTCAACTGGTCAGACAGATGTGGTCTTAGTGACTAACTCAGAATGGTTGCTATAAATGCTAAATCACATCAAATCTGCACAGACAGCTATATTACTTTTTATTTATTTATTTATTTGTTTATTTGTCAGGGACAGTGCAATAAACATAGACAAAAAAAATCTGATGTGTTGCACAAAGACTGTATAGCATTAAGCTAATTTGCAACTCTTGTCCCTGGATGGGCTTTAGAGAAGAGAAACAGGTAAAAAGAGAGAAAGATGAGGAAAAAACAAAATGAAAACAGTGTAAACAAACAATATCCACATACATCAATGCAAACAAAATTATAAATACACAATATAAAAACCTGATTCACATTTGCCTGTTACAGGCCTCCCTCCCTCAGTCACTCACTATAATCAAACACATTCATTCCTTCCCTTCATTCACTCCCACCCTGCAGACAATCATTTCATACATGGGTACATTCTTGTTTATTTTCCAGCCAGTTTTTAACCTTTGTAGTAAATGTTTTAAAATCCGTTATTATTTTTGATTTCATTTGGCATTGTATTCCAAATATAACTACCCTTTATAGAGAAAGCTGTTTGTCCAAATGTGGTTCTGCCGTGGGATATTTTACAGTTGTTGTTAACAGAGCTCCTGGTGGCTCTGCTGCTGTCCTGTCTTTGGATGAATTCAACAAGTGGCTCTGGCGCTGATTTATGGAAACATTTGAAAATTAATTTCAGAAAACAGAGATCAATGAAACTCTCAAAACTCAATAAATTATATATATATTTTTTTTAGAATATAACAGTGATGCCACCTAATGGGCTTTTTATCCAAAATTTTTAAAGTTTGATCATATAATGAACCTATATGTTTTATTGTAGAAGGAGCTGCTTGAGCCCAGACTGTCAGACAGTATGCTATATGAGAAAAAAACATAGAATGCGTATACAGTACGGCTGCTTGGTATGGTATGTAATATCTAATTAATTTAAAGCAGTTCAGATTTTTTTTACTGTTTTAGAAATCTTCTTTATGCGAAGATTAAATTTGAATTGAGGCTCTAGTACAATGCCAAGGTATTTGAATTCTGTAACTAAACTGATGTCTTGATCATGTATATTAACTTTAAAATGTTGCAGGTTACATTTTTTGATTGAAAAACACATTGAAACTGTTTTCTGAAGGTTCAGCAATAGATGGTTCTGGATGAGCCTGACATAATGCACGGCTCAGGAGACGCACACGCAGGCTCAGAGTAGATCCAATAGCTTTATTAACCACTTGCACTCCGGGCAATTTTCCTAAAAATGCCCAAAAATAAAGTGCCCAAAGTAAATTGAAAGCTGTTATTCAACCCTTTGCAGCATCTTCATGGGGTTGGTCTCATTTAAAAGAAAACACTTTGAATTTTTTGGCAAAAAAAACCATAATCTCTCTACGTGCTCCGGCCACTGAGTTACAGTCATCTAAACATACTGAACTTGAAGAAAAAAAAATTGGACACAGTGTTTTTATGGATACAAATGCTTGTAAATAACACACAGCTGTCACCATGGGTTGAGATGCCGTCTCGGCACTCAGCCCATGTTTTCCCTCATCCCTGCTTCCCATTGAGCAGCGTCTCAGCTGGCCCCCAGCTGGCAGCATTATGGACGGCTGGGGCCAATTAGTCTTCATCAGCTGGGGCGCTGCCAATGAGGATAAATAGGAGCAGCCTCGATGACTCGGGGCTGCGACATAAACACATTGCTAAGCTGAAGCCCCTTCGTCTGGTGTCAGCTTATACTCCTCTTGCAGCATTCCTGTGTTTGTATCCCGCTGTGAGGATGTACGTCTTGCTACCCCCACGTCCGGTACGAGCTGCTTACCTCTGCGCTGTGCAACCTGTGAGTGTACGTCTGCATGAGTATCTGTGCTCTCCTCATCCCTTCCCCTTTACCCTGAATAAAATATCACGACTCACTGGCTTGTCCCTGGCTCTGATTGCCCGGCTCCCTAGAGCCGGATATGACAGTATGTCGCAGCCAGAAGAGTTACCGGCGGCCGTGAGTCGCTGTGGAAATGTACCTTTCTGTCCGGGTGTCAGCGCTGCTAGCATGCAGTTTCCCAGGAGTCACTTCCGGCGCCAGGGCGACGAGCTGAGGTCCATCTCGGAGGCTGTCGACGGGACGTTCTTCACCCTGCACGACGCCTCCAACGCGAGACACTGGCATCCGGGCCATGCTGAGGAACTCCTGGACTGTCACCCTCACTCTCTGTACCATCTGGAGGACAGTGCCAGGATAGACGCTGCAGGTACACAGCGAGAGAAGCTCCACGGGGTGGATGGAAATTCCGGCAGGGAGTCGAAGTGGGCGACGTCTTTCCCCGCTTCGGAGTCCCGTTCCTGCCGCTATTCCAGTCCGGGAGTTCGCGCCAACCAGAGGACTTCCCCCGACCTGCGCCACGTCACTCGGGATTCCCTTCTAGGAGCCGCAGCTGACAGCAGTTATGTCCGGGGTCGAGTGGCTGTCGCGAGCTCTACTGTGTTTCCTGTCACCACCTTCAGGCATGTGGCGGCGGCAGTGAGATTGATGGTGAGGACTTCAGGGCTACGAAGCTTTCCCGTGCTCGACGCCTTCCTCGTCTCGATCTCCGATCTGGAGCGGCGAATCCTGGGTTTCCCCCTCGCTTCGTCCCCTGGGAGTAGTCGTCATCACATCACCGAGTCACCTCTGCACGAACCTCGTCCGGATCCAGTTCTGGGTCATCATCAGGACCGTTCCTCCCACGCAGCTGTCATCCCTTCGCCTCGTCAGTGTGGAGATTCTACAGCCTCGTCCCCTGAGCCTCGTTCCCCCGCTGTCATTCCTGGACATTCGGGCTGGCTCACCCCGGCTGTTTCCCCCTCCTCCTCGACGCGCTTCCTGACCGCTGTGTGTGCCTGGAATCCCGGCCTGGTGAGCTCTCTGCTGGAGACAACGCGAGCGATCCTCAGACGAATTCCCGGGGGGTCCTCCGTTATCGCCGGGCGGGGAGAGGAAGAAACAGATTCCACTACAGCAGGCGATACTCAACCTCCAGGGGGCAGGCAAGTCATTGTTTTTTCACACCTGCTTAATGATTTGCTCTGTCACATCCCTGGAGGAGAAGTTCAGGGTTCGCAGCTCCCTGAACTCTCCCCACCTGCTGTAACCTGTATGCCTAATCCCGCATCCTCTGTGTCTCTCTCCGCCGAGCGGTCCCCGGCTCCGGGTCAACGTGGTGGGATATGGAGAGGGCCTGTGGTTCCGCAGCTACATTGCGGACGGAGGAGGGGGACTGACTGCTGCGTGGAGTCTACGCCGACGACTGAGCGTCCCCGGGTCTCCACGGAGGAGCGGTTCGGTCCAGCGGGACGAGATTCTTCTGGCTTCACGCCGAGTGGGTCGTCGGCGGGGTTACCTGAGCTGGAGGGATCTCAAGCTGCGCTGACCATCGTGCTGGCTGCGGGGCCCGACGCGGCTAGATGGGAGCCTGACAACGACCTCCTGACGACGGATCCTGGATCTTCGCAGTCCTGGACGGCGTCAGAACCCGAGATCAGGCGAGTGCTCTCCTTTCTTTTTTCTCTTTTTATCCCCGAGCACTTCAGCCTATCTCCAGGGGAGACGAGCCGGGTGCAGCCGTCCGCTGCGTCTGAGCTCGTCTCGCCGGGTTCTGGCGCTGCCGGTGATCCTGATCCCGGTTCTGTTTTCTCTTCTGAGCCTTCTTCCAGGGTCACCGGCAAGGAGTTGCTGTTCCTCGTGGTGCTGGAGGGTCCGGGTTCAACGTTGGAGGTCGGTTCTGGTGCAGTATTCAACGTGGGTTCGCCCGAGACCCAGTCGGGGTCCAACGTGGGTTCGCCTGAGGCCCGATCGGGGTCCGACGTGGGTGCTGCCCCAGTATTGTCCAGGTCCGGTGAGGAGGTGGCCGTTTTCCTGCGGCCTGACGCCCGCCGCCCTCGTCATCGGCTCTCCCCAGAGCCTCTTCCACCGGGATCCGCTCTGATCCTTCGCCCGTCTCAATGGTCCTGGTGGTTGAGTGATGCGGGTCGACGACCCGACCCACAGAACTTTCGGTTCGGTGATCTGGTTCCCCCCACTGGTCTGTGTTTCCCTCTGCGCAGCCTGGTTCGGCTGCCGGTGGACTGGATTCCTGGGATCTGGGTCCAGAGTTCGCCGTCCGAACACTTCTCTTCCCCTGATTCGCCAGCTGGACTATAGGCGGGGAGATCCGGAGCCATCTCGGCTATTTTTGGACTCTGCCTGCCATTCACCTCGGGTGTCACCTTTTCTTTTGTTATTAAGGTCACTCGGGTGTAATGTTTTGTCCTGTTGGTGGATTCGTTTTTATAGTGCTGTGTTTTCCATCGCTCATGCTCAGCATTTTACTTTTTGTGCCATGTTTTTAGCCTCGTTTTTTGTATTGTAGAGTTATGGTTTGTTTTCCGTAACACCATGCTCTGCAGTTATCCATTTATTCCAGTCACTTTCATTTCTTTAGGTGACTGGGTATTTATATATTCGTGTGTGTGTTTTTCTTTGCCTGCACTCAGTATTTCTTTTTTGTCCTGTTGGTTCATTATAGAGTCATGTGCCTTGTTTTCCGTAACACCATGCTCTGTAATTGTCTATTTGTTCCAGTCACCCTCACTTTTCTTGGTGACTGTGTATGTACTTAATTTAGCGCTGTGTATAGGTTCCCCTTTATTTAACCGTACTCAGCATTTTTTGCCCTGTACCTTTTTGGTGGTTCTTTTTTCCTTGCTCTGGGTCACGCATGGTTGGTACTCTCTGGGTAGTATGTAACCGGCGTGCTGACCCAGTTCTTCTCCCCATCTGTACCTGGGTTAATTATTCTGTTTTGTCAGTACTGTATTTGGGTTTTTCTTTCCCGCTACCCTACATTGCCCCATTGGTGTTGTCCTTCCCTTGGCTTCTTCCCCTCCGGTCCGCCTCCCTTCCTCCCACCCTAGGTGGGGGGGGGGGGGGGGGCTGGGATGTTCCTGGTCGTTCAGGAGCCCGACCTTGAGGGAGGGGCTCTGTCACCATGGGTTGAGATGCCGTCTCGGCACTCAGCCCATGTTTTCCCTCATCCCTGCTTCCCATTGAGCAGCGTCTCAGCTGGCCCCCAGCTGGCAGCATTATGGACGGCTGGGGCCAATTAGTCTTCATCAGCTGGGGCGCTGCCAATGAGGATAAATAGGAGCAGCCTCGATGACTCGGGGCTGCGACATAAACACATTGCTAAGCTGAAGCCCCTTCGTCTGGTGTCAGCTTATACTCCTCTTGCAGCATTCCTGTGTTTGTATCCCGCTGTGAGGACGTACGTCTTGCTACCCCCACGTCCGGTACGAGCTGCTTACCTCTGCGCTGTGCAACCTGTGAGTGTACGTCTGCATGAGTATCTGTGCTCTCCTCATCCCTTCCCCTTTACCCTGAATAAAATATCACGACTCACTGGCTTGTCCCTGGCTCTGACTGCCCGGCTCCCTAGAGCCGGATATGACAACAGCTGTCCGATCCGGCTGGAAAATGCAACAGAAATGTAGAACCAAGTGTTATCCAGCTGAGATCCAAATTTGGTAACAATACCACCAAAAATGAATATTTTACACAGCTTTGTCCTCAGGCTGTTCCCAGGCGTTATGGAACTGTGCCAAATTGTGCCAAATGGCACAGTTTGGAAAAACGTCTGTAACTTTTGAATAATTCAATGTAGAATCTTCATTTTAGGCTCGAATGAAAGGTCACACTCAGGGCTGTGTCTGTGTGTGTGTGTGTGGGCGGGGGGTCGTTCCCCCCAACCCGCTACCAAGGACCAAATTCGGCCCTCGCTACATGACGGAATACACTCTTTTTTTTTTTTTTCCTTGCATGTTTTCACAGCGGCTCCCCCCCCTCGCTACTGTGTGTGTGTGGGGGGGGAACCGTGAACGGACCGTGAACGCCCCCCCCCCCCTCGCTACAGAAGAGGGCCATCGCTACATGATGGAATAGACTGATATGCTTCCCCCCCGCGGACTGGGGAGCGTTCGGACAGTGCCCCCCCCGCTCCTCTTCTGCAGCGGGGGGGGGGGGCGTTCACGGTCCGAACACGGCAAATGAACCGTTTATTGCGGCGCACGCACTTCGTATTTCGTGCGCAGTACAGTTGTAATTTACCGATCGGTCAAAAGTCATTTTTGGATTACAGTTTTCAGGGATAAATAATAATTTAGCTTATAACACCTTACCTCTTCAAAGCAGCAGAGTCGTGGCGAACAGCTCTTCCCACGCGTCAGACGAACGCGACGCTGCTCTGCTCGTGGATCCCGATCAATATAATTCCATTATTGCCGTTTTGGTGAATGATTTACGACTTTTGTCGTCGGCCTCCGTCTATTCTGCTGGAATGAGTGCAGGTCCCACTTGTGGGTGTTCTCCATGCTGCTGGGTGAGCCTGGGTCTGTAGGAGATTCGTACAGAGTCCTTCTGCAGCAGTAAATATCGCTTCACCCAGCCAGAATTTCTGTGCTTCAATTGGCTCCTGCGTTCACAGTAGGCGGGTCCTCCTTCCTAGATTTTCATTCATTGGTTCTTCAAGGTTTCAGAAACCCAATTCAAGGCTCTTATTAGTCGAATGAGAGGTCAATCAGATGAACTAATCTGTTAGCGGCTGTCTCTGCAGTTTTTTTTTGAGTGGCGCTTGGACGCTACTACATCACCATCACCACCATCATGCGTCATGCGCACGAGGGCGCACGAGCGCGCTCTCGCGCGCCCTCGTGCGTCATAGGACGCAGAGACTTGCCCGCCCGCGGAACAACGGAGCACAAGTGGTTAACAACAAGTGTGTATGAATGTGTGTCTGCGAGATGTGCACGTATTGGTGGTGGCGTCTGCGTCGGGCACGGAGGCAGGAGACCGTACAGCCGGACAACCCTATGGGAGAAGCACAGGGAGAAGGGTGACGGGCACACACCAACACAGGAGATGTTAAAATAGTGATAAGCTTACTTGGAGTGGCAGGTGGCTGGCACAGCAAGGACGAGGTCCGGTAGACAGCGACCTGGAGAGCCCGGTGCAGCAGCGAGGGAGTGGAGACGGAGAGGAATGGTCCGCCGCCGGGAAATCCACCTGTGCACAGGGGAGCAGACTTGAAGAGGAAAAGGTAAGGGCTTCTTACCGATATATTTGCTGAAGTGGTAGAGGTTACTCACAGCAGTAGTGACGAGTGAAGTCTGACGGCTTCAGGCCGAAGCCCAGGGCGAGGCGGCTTAAATCCCTCGCCGCTGATGATGTGCAGGTGTGCGTGCAGCTGGCGCCGCAGATGAGCAGCGAGGCGTGACAGTACTCCCCCCTCTAGCAGCGCCTCCTGGCGATGGTTTCTCCGGGTGCGCTCGGTGGAACTCAGTAATGAGGGATGGGTCCAACACAAACGACGAGGGTACCCACTGCCGATGTTCAGGCCCATAACCCTCCCAGTCCACCAAGTACTGCAACCCATGACCCCGGCGCCAGGAGTCCAGGATGGAGGAGACAGGCCAGGCCGGATGGCCATCAATCATCCGGGGTGCGGGTTGCGCAGCAGGAGGAGGGCAAAGGGGGTCGGAGACTGCCAGCTTCACCTTGGATACGTGGAAGGTGGGATGGATGCAGAGGGAGGGGGGAATAGCTACACGCACAGCCACTGGGTTGATAATCCTGGTGATGGGGTATGGGCCCATAAAACGCTGTGCCAGCTTCCTCCTCTCGCCCTTTAAAATTACATCCTGGGTTGACACATAGACGTGCTGACCCACCTGGTACGCTGGGGCAGGTCTTCTGTGCCGGTCCGCCGTGGTTCTGTTGCGCTCCACCGTGCGTAAAAGCGCACTGCGCGCTGACGCCCAGATGGAGCGGAACTGTCTGAGGTGCGCCCGAACTGAGGGGACCGTTACCTCACTCTGCTGCGCTGGAAAAAGAGGGGGGTTGTAACCCAGGGACGCCTTAAAGGGAGACATCCCTGTAGCAGAAGAGCGGGCGGTGTTGTGGGCGTACTCAACCCAGGCGAGATGGTTACTCCAGGACGTAGGTTTGGACGCAGTGATGCAGCGGAGCGCAGCCTCTAGCTCCTGGTTGGTCCGCTCACACTGCCCGTTGGTTTGGGGGTGATGGCCGGAGGAGAGGCTCACCTTGGCTCCCAGGGCGTTGCAGAATGACCTCCAAACCTCAGAGGAAAATTGGGGCCCCCGGTCCGAGACCACGTCCACTGGAATCCCGTGCAGCCTGACCATGTGCTGGACTAGGAGGTCCGCCATCTCCAGGGCGGATGGAAGACCCCATAGCGGGATGAAGTGTGCCGCCTTGGAGAAGCGGTCCACAATGGTCAGGACGGTGTCGAAGGTGTTTGAGACTGGGAGTCCGGTGACGAAATCCAGAGCGATATGCGACCAGGGCCTGCCAGGGATGGGCAGAGGCTGGAGCAAACCCGCTGGAGGGGCATTACCTGACTTGCTGGTGGCACATACTGGGCAGGCCCGGGCGTAGAGGGCAGCGTCCCTCCGCAGGCCCGGCTACCAGAAGGACCGTTGAAGGAGGTCGATCATCCGGGAGGAACCAGGGTGGCAGGTGAGCTTGGACGTATGCAACCAGTGGATGACCTCCCCCCGAACCGTGGATGGCATGAACAGCCTCCCCCCCGGTCCGCCGCCAGGGTCAGGTTCCACTTCCTGTGCCTTCCGGATCTTGCTTTCTATGTCCCAGGTGACGGCTCCCACGACGCACGACCTGGGTAGGATGGTGTGGACCGTGTCCTCAGACTCCTCAGGGGCAAATTGCCTAGAGAGGGCGTCGGGCAGGCCGTTCTTGGAGCCAGGCCTGAAGGTGATGTTAAAGCGGAACCTGGCAAAGAACAAGGACCAGCGCGCCTGGCGGGCTTTCAGACACTTGGCAGATCTCAGATACTCCAAGTTCTTGTGGTCAGTCAGGACCACGAACGGCAGGTCTCCCCCCTCTAGCCAGTGACCCCACTCCTGCAGCGCGAGCTTGATGGCGAGGAGCTCTCTGTCCCCCACGTCGTAATTCCGGTCCGCCGGGGACAAGCGCCGAAGAAGGCGCAGGGCCATTTGACTCCATCACCTGGCGACCGCTGGGATAGAACCGCCCCCACTCCTGTGTCCGAAGCGTCCACCTCCACGATGCACTGCAGCGCCGGGTGGACTTGGCTAAGGACCCGGGAGGAGGAGAACTCCGCCTTCAGCGCCTGAAAAGCAGCCCCGGCCTCTTCGGTCCACCGGAACGGGACCTTAGGAGACGTGAGGCGGGTCAGCGGGCCGACGATGGTGCCAAAATTAGGGACGAAGCGGCGGTAGAAATTTGCAAACCCGATGAATTGTTGCACCTGTTTTCTCAATGCAGGTGTAGGCCATTCCACCACCGCCTTCACCTTCACTGGGTCCGGAAGCACCTGGTCGTGGGAGATGATGAACCCGAGGAAGGATGTTGTCTTAGCGTAGAATTTGCATTTTTCGGCCTTCACATACAACCGGTTCTCCAGCAGTCTTTGGAGGACCCGCCTCACATGGACCCGGTGCTCGTCCCTGGATTTGGAGAAGATGAGGATGTCATCCAGGTAGACGAACACAAAAAGGCCAATGAAATCCCAGAGGACGTCATTAATTAGGCGCTGAAAGACGGCTGGAGCGTTGGTCAACCCGAACGGCATCACCAGGTACTCGAAGTGGCCGTTCGGGGTACGGAAGGCTGTCTTCCACTCATCTCCCTCCCGGATCCGGACGAGGTGGTATGCGCTGCGTAGATCCAGCTTGGTGAACCAAGTCGCCCCCTGGAGGGAGTGGAAGGCGGTGTCCATGAGGGGCAGGGTGTAGCGATCCTTCTCCGTGATATCATTTAGGGCGCGATAGTCGATGCAAGGACGGAGGGAACCGTCCTTCTTTCCCACGAAGAAGAATCCTGCCCCCAATATATTATATATATATATATATATATATATATATATATATATATATATATATATATCAACATGAGCCTGAAACTGGGGAGGGTACCACAGCTGTGGAAAACATCTTGTGTGGTACCTGTACCAAAAACTTCCCACCCCAAAGACCTGAACAGCTACAGACCGGTGGCCTTGACGTCCCACTTGATGAAGACCCTGGAGAGACTGCTCCTTGCTCACCTCCGCCCCCTGGTGGAACCAGCGATGGATCCACTCCAGTTCGCCTACCAGCATGGCATTGGGGTGGAGGATGCGGTGATCTTCCTCCTTCACCGTTCTTTGTCCCACCTGGAGAAACCCGGGAATATGGTGAGGATCATGTTCTTTGACTTCTCCAGTGCTTTCAACACCATCCAACCGATGATCCTGAAGGACAAGCTGCTGCGAGCAGGGGTGGACCAGCACCTGTCATCATGGATCCTGGACTACCTCACGAACCGGCCTCAGTTTGTGAGAACCCGGGACTGTGTGTCCGACACGATCATCAGTAGCACGGGGGCCCCCCAGGGAACGGTGCTGGCTCCCTTCCTGTTCACTCTTTATACTGCAGACTTCTCACACAACACAACACACTGCCATCTACAGAAGTTCTCTGATGACTCTGCGATCGTTGGCCTCATCTCCAATGGAGATGAAGCTGAGTACAGAGGGCTTATCCAGGACTTCGTGGACTGGTGCCATCGGAACTGCCTCCAGATCAACGCGAGGAAAACTAAGGAGCTGGTGGTGGACTGCCGCAGGCATGGGCAGCCCCTCACAGCACCAGTAAATATACAGGGAACAGACATCGAGATGGTGACATCCTATAAGTACCTGGGTGTTCATCTGAACAATAAACTAGACTGGTCACACAATACTGACACACTCTACAAGAAGGGACAGCGCAGGCTGTTCCTGCTGAGGAGACTCAGGTCTTTTGGTGTACAAGGGGCGCTGCTGAAGTCATTCTATGACACGGTGGTGGCATCAGCCATCACTTTTGGAGTGGTCTGCTGGGGCAGTGGCATTACTGCAGCCGATAGGAAGAGACTGAACAAACTGATTAAGAAAGCTAGCTCTGTCCTGGGGCAGCGCCTTGATCCGATGGAGGAGATAGGAGAGAGAAGGACGGTGGCTAAACTGTCATCTCTGCTGGAGTCCGAGTTCCACCCTATGCAGGACATACTGGATGCACTGAGGAGCTCATTTAGCAGCAGACTACATCATCCCAGGTGCACAACCGAGAGGTTTCGTAGGTCCTTCCTACCAACGGCTGTCAGACTGTACAACCTAAGCAGGGCTGCTCGCAGAGATAGCAAAAAGACGTAACAAACTAATAGTTTTTTGAATGCAAAAGATGCAATAGACTTACACAATGGTCCCCTCCGGCATACAACTAGGAACATACCGGTCGCTATGGAGGGTGAGAATATGTATGGGCACATAATCATACCATGTAGGATAACTAAGTAGACGGTTATGCTGTTTCATCCCATCTAGCAACAATGCTCTGCACTGTGTGTGTTTATATATTTACATATTTATTCCATCTAGCTACAATGCTCCGCACTGTTTTTATATATCTACATATTATTCCATCTAGCTACATTGCTCCGCACTGTGTGTGTTTATATACTTGCATATTTATTCCACCTAGCTGCAATGCTCCGTACTGTGGGTGTTTATATATTTACATATTTATTCCATCTAGCTACAATGCTCTGCACTGTGTGTTCATATACTCATATATTTATTCCATCCAGCTACAATGCTCTGCACTGTGTGTCTGTGTGTGTGTGTGTATATATTTATTTTATAGTAATATGTACATATGTATATTAGCCGCTCTTGCTTGCTTGTTTTTTTCTTGCCTTCTGATTGTTGCTCTGAGTGTTGCTATCCCTGTGCTGTTGCAATCCTGGAATTTCCCCGTTGTGGGACTAATAAAGGCTTATCTTATCTTATCTTATCTTAATAGTGATGACGAGGGACGGATAATTCCAGCACTCAGCGATTCCTTGAGATAGGCATTCATAGTCTCCTTCTCCGGCGCCGACAGGCTGTAGAGTCGCCCAGAGGGTAAGGGTGCCCCCTGGCAGATGTTTATTGCACAGTCGTAGGGTCTGTGTGGAGGAAGAGACATCGCCTTGGACTTGCTGAATACCATACCCAGGTCGTGAAATTCCGATGGCACCAGGGAGAGGTCCGGGGGCGCAGCGTCCGTAGGTGTTGGGGAAGAGGACGGAGAGCAGGCAGCGGACTGTAAACAGGTGCTCATACAGAATGTGCTCCATGCCGACACCCTGGCAGACTTCCAATCCAAGACGGGGTTGTGGAGGCGTAGCCAGGGGTATCCCAGGATGACGGGCGACACAGAGTTGGGGAGGACGTAGAAGGTTATTTCCTCCCGGTGGTTCCCAGAAATGATCACAGGAACAGGGAGGGTCTGATGTGTTACTCTCCCCAGGGAGACATGGGAGAGGTTGACTAGGGCGAGAGGAGATTTGAGAACTTGGCAACGGATGCCCAATCGGGTTGCCAGGCCTTGTGAAATAAAACTGCCCTCCGCGCCCGAATCCACCAGTGCGTGGGTGAGATGCCCAGTGGAGTTGTGACAAAATCGGACGGGCAGCTTCAATTGGGAGAGTGGATTTAACCGATTGATGTCCGCGAGGCCCCCTACAGTGACTCGCGGACCCCGCCGTTTGGCTTTCCATAGGCAAAGCTCCACCGTGTGTTGACTATCTCCGCAATACATGCAGAGATCCAACTCACGGCGGCGTTGTCTCTCCGCAGGGGGGAGCTTTGTCCAGCCCGTCACCATCGGCTCCGACTCCTCGGGGCGCGATGGTGGCGGCGTCGCCAGGGGGCAAGCTTGGAACAGGCGCGACGAGGCACCACGAGAGCGAGAAGAAGACGACTTCCGCCCCGAGGAGCGCTTGCGCAGCCTGTTATCCAAACTGATGGCTAGGGACGTTAGCTCCGCTAGAGTCTCTGGGATGTCCCGCCCAGCCAGTTCATCCTTCAGATCATCATTGAGACTGCGGAGGAAGAGGCCGCAGAATGAACGTTCATCCCAGCCCAATTCCTCCGCCGCTACCCGGAAGTCAATCGCATAGTCCGCTGCCGACCGGCTTCCCTGCTGGAGACTGAGAAGCCGATCGAACTGGACAGTCTCGGTACGAGAATGATCAAAGACCTCCAGGAATTGTCTCACGAATTGGTCATAGGTGAGGGTGGCGTAACTGGGCCTCGCCATTACGGCGTAAGTCCAAGTTAGAGCTCGCCCCTCTAGGAGATTCCCAATGTAGCCAATTCGGCTATGATCTGAAGGAAAATCTCCGGGCACACGGTGGAACACGGACTCCCACTGCATTATGAACCCCCGCGCACCGCCGAGCTTACCGCTAAAGCGGGCGGGGGTCAGAATGGGTGTGAGCCGAGCCGGTGCTACCGGAGCTGGCTGGACGGCCGCTGGAGCAGCAGGAGCCGTGCCACCCTGACGAGCCGGGGGGAACGGCTGTTGGGGGTCCAAGCGTCCCAATCGGTTAGCGATAATGGTTAACTGGTTTAAAATCACCTGTTGCTGGTAAGCTATTAGGTCCACTCGAGCCTCGAGAGTGGTAAGTCGGCGTGTGAGCCCGCCGTCTGCCGAGCCGCTCTGCTGAAGCCGTACTGACATAATGCACAGCTCAGGAGACGCACACGCAGGCTCAGAGTAGATCCAATAGCTTTATTAACAACAAGTGTGTATGAATGTGTGTCTGCGAGATGTGCATGTATTGGTGGTGGCATCTGCGTCGGGCACGGAGGCAGGAGACCGTACAGCCGGACAACCCTATGGGAGAAGCACAGGGAGAAGGGTGACGGGCACACACCAACACAGGAGATGTTAAAATAGTGATAAGCTTACTTGGAGTGGCAGGTGGCTGGCACAGCAAGGACGAGGTCCGGTAGACAGCGACCTGGAGAGCCCGGTGCAGCAGCGAGGGAGTGGAGACGGAGAGGAATGGTCCGCCGCCGGGAAATCCACCTGTGCACAGGGGAGCAGACTTGAAGAGGAAAAGGTAAGGGCTTCTTACCGATATATTTGCTGAAGTGGTAGAGGTTACTCACAGCAGTAGTGACGAGCGAAGTCTGACGGCTTCAGGCCGAAGCCCAGGGCGAGGCAGCTTAAATCCCTCGCCGCTGATGATGTGCAGGTGTGCGTGCAGCTGGCGCCGCAGATGAGCGGCGAGGCGTGACAGAGCCACTCTTGGACATCAACCATACTTGAAGACAGTACGTCTGCAGCCTGTGCTGGAGTCTTGGCAGCTGTGTAAATAACTGCATCATCTGCATAAAGCTGACATGTTGCAGCTGAGCAGTGTAATGGCAGGTCATTAATAAAAATGCTGAAAAGTAAAGGACCAAGAATGGACCCTTGTGGGATACCCATACGGTTATTTAAAAGGAAGGATTTATCCTGGTGAACTTTTACACACTTTTTTCTAAATGGAATTTGTAAAATAGGTCAAGAGACAATACGCACAAAAGAAGCTATGGTTATTGAAACCTCATTTTGAAGGAGCTACACCACTCACAAATTTTCATCTAAATTAACTGTGTGTAACACATAAAAAGTGGTAACACGTTTCCTTCTAGTAAAAAAGACACTACCCACCAAGCAAATACTCTGTAACATGATTTGATGCATGTACATCTCCATGCATCAAAAGGAAGGGGAGGGGGTACCACAGAAATTAATTATCACAAAATAATGAGCAAAATTCTGAGAAAAATAGATAATACATAAAAATTATCAGTAAATGATCAATAATGTAGAGAAAAATATAGATGAAACCACTTGGTAATGAAATCACAACATTCAATAGGAGAAGTTAAAATTATTAGTACCAAACATTTACCAAGGAAACCATTTAGCTTACCATCAACAATCTACAGGATTAGTATAATACACAAAAAAAATAGGGAAATTGTGAATGGCAAACCCTATTATTGAAGCCATTTAACTTAGGTGATGAGGAAGGGTTTCTGGGTGATAACATGCAAAGAATGACAACTGACAGTGATGTTATCCATACTGCCCTTCACAGGAGGGACCATGTGATGAAGGAACCGTGTGAGGTGCACCCATCTTTTGGGTGAACCAGGGGATATGGTCATCACAGGAAACTGGACCAAAACTCCCTGGCAAGGACAGCACAAAGGTTATCCTGCTGACCTAAACAGCTGTGGAAAACGAAGGACGTGACACTTGGGTGCATCTAACATTTTACCCCACTTGAAACCCTCAGCAAGAGACTGTTTAATATACACTGCATACTTATTACAAAAACAACAACAACAAATGACTGTTTAACTGTTTCTCCATGCAAGTGTCAGCTGATGGTGTTGGTGTCCAGCAACAACCTTTGCTATAGAAAAACAGGCTGTTTGTTTATCATGACAAGGGAAAGAAAAGTGTGGTTGGTGTTGTTACCTTATCATCCTCGTAGTAATACTTAATATTGGTTATTAAGTTGTTCCATTACCTATACACTGTAGAGAATTGTTATGTTTACTCCTTATTAACATTAATAGTTGGACAAATGATCTGTTATTGCTAAAATGATGCAGCTACTACAGATGCAGCTATTACAGATGCAGCTACTACAGGCTGCTTGATTTCTTAAGGCAGAGTGAAGAGAGATGTTTTTCTACCACATGATGCCATTTTTGGAGCATGGATGCGATTTCATATGGAAAGTACAGGAGTGAGGTTTTTTGTTCACTGTTTCTTTGAGTGAGAGTGGATACGAATACCTTAGGGATTAAAACACTTAATTATAGGCTACAATTATTAATAAAATTATAACATAGGATAGAATGGTTCTTGATTGACTAATTGCCACCCATAGGGGTGTGTGCCCTATTATAGGAGGGTATTGTTGTACTTCTATCCATGAAAATGATGCAAATGGTCATAATAATATTTCGGATGCACATAGCTTCATTGCTTTGCAAGCAATGACAACAAAACTGATTAAGTTGATGTTTTTCTTCATGGAAAAGTCTCATCATGAACTTGGTAATGATTTTTATAACTTCAGACTTTTCTTGTGTGAGTCCTTAATATGATGATGAGGCTGGTTATTATAAACTTAGCGATATGTCTTCATACAACTGCTGCAGATGATGAGGATGGTGAAAGGGGTAATACTAACATAAGTAGTTGGAGTTGGAAGGTTGCAATATAATTTAAGGCTGTTTTGAGTATCTTCATATTATTTTCTATGTTCTTATTTGACAGTCTAAGATTGATTTTGATCATATTACACATGTTCACTCTTAATGACATATTGTACACACGTTTTAACCTGCAAAGACACATAACAACATGTAAATTCTTACACATATCCTTATATTATTTCATTCACTTTATTTTACTACCACTTTATTTTTCTTTTAATCCTGATGCTTTATTAAGCATCAAGGGGGGAATATGATAGAAAAATTCCATATTGTACACATTATTATTGTTATTAATAATGTATTATTATACTTGAGAAGTATCATGCCTTTCATATGTCATGTTTAATGTTTATATGTGCATTCTATGTAGGATAAGTTCATATATTCCTTTATATTGTTCTTTTGTAATATAAGTCTGATATATTCTGTGAGCAATTATGTCAGAGGATGTATGCAAGCACTGAGACTGAAGGTCAGTACATGCATAAAGGATGATCAAAGCTACACTGATAATCTCTTTGACACACCCTGCTTACTTCTAGCTAGTGTAGATTAGATTGACACTCTGGCTCCGGGATGTCTGTGACGTTTCTCCATTTGCTCATCACCCAGGATAAGCATTCATGTCATACTGACCTGCTAGGATACCAGGATAGGATAGGCAGGCAGGATAGGCAGGATAGTCCTAGGATAGCAGTCCTGCTATTCTAGGACTGTGATAGGAATTTGAACTGTCTCTCTCCTTTCTGTCTACCCATAAATACCAAACCTAAAGAATGTACCTTTAGAGATTCTATGTGTGTGTGGAAGGTCATGCTTTGTAATCTCTCCCTCAAAAATGGCCATTTGAGGTTTAATTTGAACTGTAACTTTTCTTTTATTTATTCTAATTATTTTTATAATAAATGTACCTAAATCCAATATCAAGCCTGATTTTTTGACTTTGAATAATTTATGCTCAAATTCATTCTAACATTATGGTTAACTTTTTTGGTCATAGCACTGGTGCTACAGAGGCTCATAGTCATGTAGCACAAGACAAGAACTTGTAGCACAATAACAACATCTATTACTTCTCTAAAACTGACTGCAAGGATTAGGACCTGTACTTATTTAGCACTTTTCTAGTCTCAAAGACCACTCAAAATGCTTCCTAGTACTAACCCTCTATTCTAAGAGCCAATCAGAGACAGATACATATGGACCACTTAGAATCACCAATTAACCTAACATGCGTGTCTTTGGATTGTGGGAAGAAAGCAGAATATCTGGACTAAACTTACGCAGCACAGGGAGAACATGCAAACTCCACACAGAAAGGTTCCTACATCTGCCAGCCTAGGGATTCAAATCTGGAACCTTCTAGCTATTAGGCAACAGTGCTAACCACTGTACCACTGTGCAAGTAGTGCATTTTAATCATTAAAAAATACAGTATTTCAATTTATAATTAAAAAGAACTCATCAAGATCTAGAAATTATTTTAAATTTACACACATTTCCACATCAGTCATCAGTCCTAATTACTTAAACACACTTACCATACCATACAAACTAATGGGCCAGTTTTGGCCCGCAGGCTCTATGTTTGACACCACTAGACTAGACCGTATAAAACAGCCTCCGTCCGCCGTATTCCTCCTCCAGAGACCCATACAAAATGAACCCACCGTAGGCTCAGCAAAACCAGAAGAAACTGAAAAAATGTTTCTTTATAAAAGCATTTTTCAGTCACTCCCCGAGCCTGGAGCAGTAGAGAAGAGAGCCATCTGTCCTGTCGGCGATCTATGCATCCCGGTTCACCTCACGTCTGCTCTTTTTTTTCGTGACAGTCCCCTCCGAAATAAAACATATCCTGCTTTTTGTGGTGCTAAATGTGACACTCAAAAGTGCAGCCTGCACACACAGTGTCTGTTTTTGCAAATATGAAAGCTGTTCAGCGCTGATAGGTTAGAAGAGTTCATCATGAAACATAAAATACTGTATGAACAACAATGTTTGAAATAAATGAAAGAAAAAAGAAAGAAAAAAATAAAAAGAATGTCGGGTGCATTTTGAAGTTCTGTCTGTTGTAACGGAAGACAGAATATCAGCCACTGAACTCTCTATATATTGATGCATTCCACCACTGATCTGTACTGAGTTTGGCACAGGCGACAAAATTAAGACTTATAAAAATGCCGGTCACTTTCCATAGTTTCTCATCGCACCTGTGCTGCATCAGTTCATTCATTCTTGGCACAGAGCTACCAAACCTACCTGACCAAAATCAATTCAAAATATTGCCACATGGCAGAATGTCCTCTCTTCCTTGCTGGCTCCATGTCTCTCATGCAAAATCTCCACCAAAGCACACCACAAATCCTGCCAATACTTCACTTTCTTAAAACCATTAAGTCACTGGTCACGTGACTCTGGCCAAACAAATCAAGCCTCAAACCAGTGTTTCTGAACACCTGTGCCATTTTTTTTGACACATGCTCCAAAATTTTAGATTCATCCAGCCCATCACTACCAAATATCCCTAACTTTTTGTGAGTAGTGTATATTTACATGATACATCCTACCCTTCCCAACCCTCACACACACACACACCACCCCGCCCCCTCACACACACCACCCCCTACTTCTCTTACACACCTATAAAATAAAAGACATAGCTCGGCACCGAGGCACCATGTGAAGGAACAACCATCCCGTGGAGCCCCCCATGTCGGGAGATCACACAGCCCATAACCACAGGGCATGCCACGACAGGTCAGGGCCCACACGACAGCTGTAGGCAATGGCATAAAGCTCCCACCCACCCAAGCTAGAGTGACCAACGAGACCAACACCCCTGCAGATGGATCAAGGAGCATCCAGCATGAGGGGCTCCACTGAGGAAACACTGGAGCTAAAACACATAAAATACAAGATAAAATTAAGAACACATAAAATAAAGGGAACTAAAAACCCAAACGTATAAACTGAGATAAAAACACATCAAAATAAAAAGAGATGAGAAAATATAAAAACAAATGGAGCAAAGAAGAATGTAAAACAATGGAACATAAATGATTACTTCAATAATAGTTAAACAGGTTTGTTAAAAGCCAAATTAAAAAGGTACAAAATGAAACTAAGAACACATAAAATAAGAGGAACTCAAAACCCATACTTACATATAAGTATGCTAACAAAGTACATATAAGTATGCTAATAAGTAAGCATATAAGTAAGCTAACAAAACCTATTCTTGGCCCTCCCCGTCGCGTGCGACTACTGTGATGACGTTGATCTCTTCTTTCTTCACACATTCGGAGGTAGCTGTCCCTTGAGTTGTTCCTGTGACAAGATGACTACGCCAGTTAGATCGATCCATGGCTATTACTAGACCTTACTATTACTAATAAACCTATTACTAGACCATGGAGATATTTCTGATACTTTTAATGAGCCACTTGTAAATTGCATAACACTAATCATTTTGTAACAGTGTTATGTGTATGCACCCGTGCACTCTGGAAAACCCTGGCCCATGGCATTCATGTGGCTGTTACCTTGACATGTACCACCCACTTAAACACTATTGCAGACAAGCAAGAAAGTGGCTCATCTCCCAGTGGAATAGTACACCTGCCTACACAATAATGTCTTGAGGAAGAAAACGCAGGAGCCAACATATTGATCAGGTGTCTAAAAGGCTTCTGACCCAACAGGAGATGGCTATGCCACAGTGGATCATAAAGCAGGGGTGTCAAACATATGGCCCACAGGCCAAATGTGGCCTGTCGGACAGTCCAAACTGGCCTGTGGGTGAATTTGCATAGTATGAAAAACACAAAAGACATGAGCTGCCATTTTTTAATAAATTAACTGTTAATGCCACTTTGTACACTGGGGGTTGCACTATTTTCTTAGGAGTAGCAGACAACACTGAGAGCCAGAACTAAACAGCAGATGACAGCAATGTCTATGTCCTATTGCACACAACTTTTATGTATTTTAATGTATAAATTTTATACCTTTGAAAGTCAGTAGGATAACAAAAGTTTCTTCCATAACTGATTAGGATTGATGACAGATGTGAAAATGTATGTAAATTTAAAATAATTTCTAGATCAAGACAAGTTGTTTTTATCATGAATTGAAATACTATATTTTTGAGTTCCAGATAGCTGTGACTTAATGTTGTGCACATTCAGTCACAGGTATCTTGACTTACTGTGATGCCTAAGTTGCAATGCACATACAGTATGTAAATGATTAACTGAGGCATAATATTGTTGAAATTGCACTCGTCTTTGAAAATGTCAGGTTGTTTATAATATGTTTTGCAAAAGAACTATTCATTAAATGTAAACATTTCATAATGTACTTCTTTGCCCTAAAACAAACTAATTTGGAGTTGTCTGTTTAAGTTATTATGCTATTATTTTACTGGTCTGGCCCACTTGAGAATAAATTGGGCTGTATGTGGCTCCTGAACTAAAATGAGTTTGACAGCCCTGTTCTAAAGTGTGTGAGTTTGCCAGTTCTGGCCTGGATTTTACTTTAATCTTTGCTTTAATGTCCAATATATGTTTTGAGACTTAAGGACCTCATGGACTTCCATCCATCCATCCATCCATCCATCCATCTATCCATCCATCCATCCATCTTCTACAGCGTGGAGCAGCAGTTTGAGTAGAGAAGCCCAGACTGCCACCAGGTTCACATAGAACCCAATATCCCAATAGCTCAAGTGACTATTTCAGGCTGAGTCCAGCCAAGTCCTATGGGAAGAAACCTGGGGCCTCGTGTACAAAGGGCACTTATGCACAAAAACATGGCGTACGTCCTTTTCCATGGAAAATTTCAGATGTATCAAGAATTAAATGACCATGGACATATGTGCAACCCCACACCAACTTCATGGCTAGCGTACATATGTTTCTACTGTTATTGGTCCATTGGCGACGCTTAAAGGTGATGTAGGGAGACTGATAATGATGTGAAAATTATTGTACACACCAGAGACGCATGATGAAAAAACATCCAAGTGTCCACAATTAGAGGAGTGGATATAAAAGTAAATGCAAAGAAGTGCAGAAAATGCCTCGAACAACAGAGGATGTTGCAAATAGCGCAATGAGAAGAGAAAGGCAATTTAGAGACTGAGAATTTTCTGGCTCAGGGTGATGACTGCTGGTTTGTCAGCCGGTTTAGGTTTCCACGGGCAGTCCCTGTGGAGTTGAGCTGAACAGAGCTACGGCCGCTCTTGGAGTGTGACACAGCGGAAAGCCGTGCACTGCCTGTCCCAGTGCAGGTGCTGACAACTCTGGGGTTTCTGGAAATGGGCATTCCAGAGGGAGCTGGCAGACCAATCAGGAATTTCCCAGTCATTCCTGAGCCAAGCTATGCCAGCTGTGTGGGATGGCATTATCCGGCTGTCACCCACGTACATCATATTCCCATACAATGCAGTTGAACAGGCCAACATCAAAGCGCAATTTGCAGCAAGAGCCGGCTTTCCTCATGATTCTAAAGAACAGCATTGTTGGAAACAAACTACAAGCTGGCATTGTGCAGATGGGTGGCTTCTTGGTGAGTAAATTCATGTAATTGTCCTAATAATAACCCACCTCATGCGCAACGCGTCTGTGTGCCCCACAAATATCACCCTGTCTTCAAGGCTTCATTGCAACTCTGTGGTTTGAGTAAGTAACTTACTTTAATGCTGATTAAACTACGGTTTCACAGCATTCTACCAAGCTCCCAGTTGCCTCTGTGAGTACAGTAGTTATGTCAAGAAACACATGCGTAAGGTTTGAAATGCAACAGTCTCATCCATTCCCCGGCACACTTCATTCATTTACAATAGTAGTGTGTGCAAGCCATGTAAGATGTATATAACTGTAAACTCCCCACAGACTCAGAAGTGGTGCAAACATGAGGGATTGTAAAAACTAGTCCTTCACCAAACCTTGATTTCTGGAGTGACCCAGTGACTGCTGTGAAAGGGCAGCTGACAATCAGGGAAAGACCTGATTAGGGCCTGGAAAGACTACTGACAGGAGGGAAAAGACCCTAATGGGGCTGGTGTGGGTTAGCGACTCATACCAGCAGGACCCAATGCTGGTTAGTGTTCTTGGATCCACCCATCATTGCTACAAAAACTTCAAGGAAGAGAATACCCGCAGGGTCCGTGAAACGGGGCAGCAAGATGACCCATCAAGGATGGCTCTTACGGTAACAGACCATGGAATGGAATTGACAATGAATACAATAACCAGCACCGCAACTGATGAACCTTTAACACTGGCAGGACAAAAGCTGTAGAGCTGCGTATGTGGCTGGTCAAAGCTAATAACAGAGAGGGGCTTTAAATCCACCAAAGCAGGAAAAAATGCTGCGGCGAGCTCAGCAAGGGGCCTCGCATTGACCAATACTTCTTAAGAAGTAGTCCAAATCAGTCGAGTGAAGCCCAGAGGCAGGAGAATCCCCACAGTTCTCAGGGTATCAGCACCTCAGATGAGGCTCAGCTTCACATGTACCCTCCTGCAGTCTCCAGCCTGGAGCCCAACCAGTCACAGCAAGCAACAGTCTCCAGCCCATAGCTTTGCATGGACCCTCCTGCAGTCTGGTCCAGAGCCCAGCCAGTCATAGCCAGCAACAGTCTCCAGCCCAGAGCCAAGCCAACATAGGTAACACTTGTCTCCAGCCCAGAGCTAAGCCAGTTACAGCCAGCAGCAGTCTCCGGCCTGGAGCATAGCCAGCCACAGCTAACACCAGTCTCTAGCCCAGAGCCCAGCTCACAACACTCAGCAACAGTCTCCAACATAAAGTCTAATCAACCACTGCCAACAAGGGAAAGGAAGATAAAAAGAAGAAAACTTCAGATTCAGTGGCCTAAATCCAGTCAGAGGAGAGAATGGGAGACCGTTGACTCAGATCTGGTCCTCTTGCTGGAACAACAGAAGGGTTCTGTTGAAAGAAAGCTGGAGAACATGGGATCTACAGTGCATCCGGAAAGTATTCACAGCGTTTCACTTTTTCCACATTTTGTTGTTACAGCCTTATTCCATAATGGATTAAATTCTTATTTTTTCATCAAAATTCTACACACAACACCCCATAATAACAATGTGAAAAAGTTTTGTTTTTTTTTTAGATTTTTTCAAATTTATTAAAAATTTAAAAAAAAACGAAAACACAAGATGCATCAATCTCTTGTGCGCATGTGTCGGCATCTGTTTGAAACCTTGGTCACTCTTACATGTGCTGATTATTTTATCTGTTTTAATTTATTTTACCTACTCTGTTTTACATTTTTTATCTCTTTTATTGATATTAACCCTTTGAGTGTGAGATTTCGCGTGCCCCTAGTGGCAGAGCGCGGTGCTGCACCTGTCATTTCACTCTGATATCGCCGGCTGCACTGAGGATTTGTACTGATTTGTACTGATCTACCAGTTTCAGAAGGTGGCAGACACGCATTGGAGGACTCAATGGATGACACGTAATACACCATAGAAGAAAAACTCCTCATTTCCTTTTCCTGTTTTCATCCTTTTAGCCCGGAAAGCTAATATGGCTGCCGTCCATCATCGTGCACCATCACTTAGATGGCTTTGTATGTGGAAAATAGCCGCGGGATACAAGCAAAATTTATGTGGGATAATCATAAGACTTTGTAGATGTGGTAGAGAGCGTAAATGACAGACAGAATGCAAAATAACAACCACGATGGGTGAAAACGCAGCGACCATGGCAGCGAGCAAGTCCCCTTAGCCGCCGGTAAGTGACAAATTTCTTTGTTTTTTTTAACATTGTCCTGATTTCTTGTTCATATACTTTGAAGATAAGATAACATACCCCTGTAGAGACAACGGTGTCAAAAAACTGAACCATTCTTTGTGTAAATATAGCCAAAGTCCAGTTTTGACTGAGTTATGGAATTTATATAGCTGCCACAACATTATGCAAGTTAGATGCATAAATTTATTCCTATCTGAAATTTTGGATCATATTTTACATCTTTCTAATTGACAGTAAGCCATTATCTCTTACCACATTCAAGTTATAGCCTTGGAAATCTGAACTATTTTATTGACAAAAAATATTTACCACTCTTGACCACTAGGGGTTATGTTGCAATTCGGCGACAGTCACACTCAAAGCCTTAACTTTCTATTTAGTGATATTAACTTTTTAAACTGGAGCTAGAACTTTATTGATCGGCTATATTGATCATACAGCTCCCAACGGCTGGACCGTTTATGTTTTTAGCCAAAAATGGACATGACAGTGCCTGGGGGTGATAAAATTCTATTGCAGAAAGCACAAAAGAAAATTGTTGACCTGGAGGAGGCTATCCGATGACTCTCTGATGAACTGCAACAGAAAAACCTGCTCCTCTCCAACTTCAGCTTACGTTTTTCTCTGCTGTCACAGACGATGAGTCTTTTAGTGGCCCAGGAGTCAGAAAATAACGGCCCTGAGTGACTCAGCTCTCCGAGAGACAGTCGCCTGGGACCCCTCCACCTGTCCATGGCCCCTCCTCCTGTTCAATGCCAAATCAGATGGCCTGGTCTGAGGTGGTGGTCTGGGGCAGGAAAAGGGCGTCAGATGCATCAACCACCAGCCCCCCTCTGCCTGTCTTCAACTGCTATGAGGCTCTGGCAACAGCTGATAATCCACCTTCCACCGATGTTCCAGCTTCACCGGTTCCAGTTTGCCCGGGCTCCGCAACATCTCTCAACATTGCATCTGTCCCTTCGTTGGAAAACCCAGCGGCCTTTCCTCCGCTGAGGGCTGACAGCAGTGGAGTGGCTGGCATGGCCCCAGCCAAGCCACAGCAGCTCCGGCCCCGTTCTGGAGAGTCCTGTGACCGACGTATGATCCTGAGGGAGGCTGTTCGCTGGCACTCCAGGAGACCACACTGCACGAAGCAGTTGGGGAATCCCTCCTCTGGTTCTGGCACCGTTTCGCTGCCCTACTCATTGGCTGGTGAGGTAAGGGGCCCTACCTGCCCCAGTGATGGGACCCCCACTCTGCCGCCACCTCACCGCACTGACTCTCTCTGAGGGACCCTGCAACCACCAACATCCCGCTCTCTTTTTCCTCCATCCACGATGATCGTCAGTGACTCCATCATAAGGCACATCAGGTGTTTTAACTCTATCACTCACTGTTTCCCAGGAGCTACTGTTCCCGACCTGTTAGAAAAGCTCCCGGATCTGCTGCAGTCACAACCTCCCTCCATTACATGGGTTATTATTCACGTAGGAACTAACAACACCACCCACAGACAGTCTGAAATCACTAAAAATGACTTCTGCAAATTTTTTAATATTTTATCAAAACAGCGGAAAGTCTGTTTTTAGTTCTGGCCCCATTCCCACACTGCGCAGTGGATCAGACCATTGTAGCCTTGTTCTTCTCCTCTCAACTTGGCTCAAGTCCGTCTGCAGCAGCAACAACATTAACATTAATTTTATTGACAATTTTAACCTGTTTTGGGGCCGCCACACTCTCTATAAATCTGATGACATGCATTTAAATGCATCAGGTAACAGGCTTTTAGCAGCAAACCTGATGCATATCATTCAAACCACAACATGCAATTGACTGTTTACGTCCCACGATCCCTCCCCTCCAGATCCACTCACATCTCTGACCTCCAGGAAGACAATCCAGCACCAGTCCCGTTTTTGTCAGCCTCCAGCATCTGGTCTGGAAATTCATTCACTACCCACCTTCCCCATTAGAGTCACAAGCCGAGCCGGCTTGGCTTTTCCCGGCTCGGCCTCGGTCTCTTTGTGGGTTTTGGTTTTACTGGTTATGTGCATTTTTGAATTTTGAATTTTGAATTTTTTTAAATCCTTCCCAGAGCCAGCATGGAGAGGTCCCCCTGCAACCACACTGGAGGAAACCCCAGTGTTGGAGCCGCTGCAGGAGGACAATAGGACTGCAATAACCATCTCGCCTGCTGTGGAGGCTTCTGCAGCGGATTGGGAGCCAGAGCTGGACCTCTTGGAGGCCAGGTCCGAGTGTTCATCACCAGGATTGACGGAGTCCTGGACAGCGGTGGAGCTCGAGCTCAGGCAAGTATTCTCTCTTGTTTTTCTTATGACAGTTTCAGAGAGATCTTGTCTGGCTCTTGGGGGGGAGAGTCAGATGCTGCCATCAGCTGCATCTGAACTCACCTCACCGGGCTCCGCTGCTGCCGGCGACCCTAACCATCTTTCTCCTCCTGCTTTCCCTGAGCCTTCATCTAGGGTCGCCGGACAAGGTGTGCCTTCGCCGGAGATTGTCGTGGGTCTGGTCCATCCAGTGGAGGAGGCCATTGCTTCTGCTCCTCTTGCAGGGTTTGCCTTGGAACCGGGCCTGCCACTTAACAACACCATGGGTCCAGCTTCCCCGCTGCCTGAGGCCGTCGTGTGGGTCCCTTCGGAGGCTGCATCTCTGTGGGTGCGGCAGGCTGGCTTTGGACCATCGTGGGGGCTGAGCTCCAGGATCAGCCCCATGTGGGTGCTGCGCTCCTGTTTGGACCCATCATGGAGGCCACACTCCAGCACGGGTTCCTCTGAGAGTGCAGCCTTGGCCCAGTCAGGGTCCACCACGGGTGCTGCAGAGCCTCAGCCAGAGGTCACCGCGGGTGCAGCAAGGCTCCCACTGGAGTCCATCATGGGTGCAGCGGAGCTGGCCCGGTCGGGGCCCATCATGGGTGCAGCAGAGCCGGCCCAGTTGGGGGCCACCACAGGTGCAGCTGGGTCCCAAGCCGGGACCACCGAGGGTGCTGCAGATTGCCATGAGGACGTCGCGGTCCCCTTCAAATCCCGGTCCTATGCCATGGGGGTTCCCTCCCTTCGGTCCAGTCACCCACCAGCGAGCTTCCCGGTAGGCAGGCTGCCTCCTGCCTCACCCCATCAGCCCTAGTGAATCAACAACACTGGCAGACCGCCTGAGGGACTGAGTCTCTGGGCCAGATGACCCGTGTTTTCCGGCAGGCCACCAGACTGGGTTCGCTGAACTGCCTGCTGGGCCTGGGACTCAGGGCAGCCTCCCAAGTCTCTACGGCTTTGGACTTGGGGGTGTTAATTATGGACCCTGGGTGGGGTATTGTATTCCCTCCTTCCTGTTCCCCCTACCTCCCACCCAGGTTCGTGTTGTTTGTTGTTGTTGCTCCTGTTGGGGGGGGGGTCTTCTTGATGTTACCTTGGGTGTCTGGAAATCCACCCCTTAAAGGGGGGGGGGGGGGCTCTGTCACGAGCCGAGCCGGCTTGGCTTTCCCGTCTTGGCCTCCATCTCTTTGTGGGTTTTGGTTTTACTGGTTATGTGCATTTTTGTGTATTTTGTACTGAATTCCATATCCTTAGCCACTGCCTGACCGGCAGCTGTTAGTCAGCATCAGTGACCTACTTTCTCTCACGCTGCTGACAGTCTGTCGGTCCAGCCACGCCCCCTTGCTCTCCCTCTGACTACATCAGCTGTTCCCAGCCCCGGTAATTATCTTTCCCGCGCCTCGCCCAGGTGTTTCCAATTTGTTTGGCCAGCAGTGTTTGTTCATAAGCAGCTCTTTGCTAGACAAACACTGCTGGACCATTATACGAGTCACACTACCGTTCTCCATCATGTGACCATCAGTCATTGAAGGTTTGTGCTCACTGTTCTACTGGGAGGACCTGGATTACTAAAGGCTGTGAGTAACTATAGCGTTTCTTTGCACGGTTGTGCCGCTATGCTGGTAGCGTTTCCTTTCGCGGCACAACTGCTACGCTTTCTCCCAGTGCAGCCTAGCTTCTTAGAGAGCTCTTTGTTAGCCCGAGCTGTCCTGCCATTTTGTATGGTTTTCCCTCAGCTTGTGTTCAATAAATGTGTGTGTTGTAACCCTTGTGTTTAAATCCTCATTCCTCCTTCTCTTCCTCCATGTGCCATGGAGTAGCGCACGGGGAGGTTTATGACAATTAGGACATTGATCACGGAGAGACCTCAATCCATAAAATATATAGTTCACAAGAACTCATTCCCACACTGTCTACGTTCTGTGGATCAGTCTCCAAACAATAATCCACAGTAAACAAATTACCCACCCATAAATAACTCACCATCTCCCCTAAATATGGCTCTTTTAAATATACTGTCACTTGCTAACAAGACTTTTATCATCAATGACCTGATTTTAGATAATAAGATTGACTGTTTATTTTTAACAGAGATGTGGCTTGGCACAGATGCACCAGCGGTTCTCACTGAGGCCTCCCCACTTAGTTCAGTTTTTTCCATAAGAAAGGGCAGGAAGTGTGGGGGTACTGCTTCTGTTTTTTTTTCCTCACTTGCAGTAAAGCAAATTTTACCTTATTAATATACCACATTTGAGCACCACACTTTTGTCTTTAGCAGCCCCGCAATTATATGTGTCACAGTTTACAGACCACCCAAATACTGCCCTGTTTTTATTAATGAGTTCTCTGAGTTTTTATCAATAATCCACTCCTTATATAATTTTATTCTCATTTCTGGTGACTTTAATCTACATACTGATAAGCAGGGCGACCATATGTCAGAAGATTCTAATGACCTGCTCATGTCCATGAATTTTACTCAACATGTCATGCAGCTGACTCACAACAGGGGACACACTCTGGATCTTGTCATTAACCATGGCCTGCCCAAGAGTGTGTCCTCTGTTGTTGACTTGGCTGTATCTGACCATTACTGTGTATTTTTTAACATCACCGGTTTTATGCAACAGAGACCTCGGTGCAAACTGTGAGGAAGCGCCATCTGACACTTGAAGTGGCTGCTGATTTTATCAAACTCTTACGCAGCACTCCTCCAGTTATTTCATCTGCATCGTGTGATTTTATTGTTGATAATTTTAACAGTAAATTAAGATCAACCATTTTTTTTTTTTGTTTTTTTTTTTTTTTTGTTACTTATTTGTACCCGTAGGTAGACTTGGTTTGCAGTCTGGTGACAAGCCACCGGCTGCTGGTCGCTGCGTGCGCGAGCGCCCTAAACCTACATGTTTTTGGTGTGCGGGAGGAAACCGGAGAAATCCCGGAGTAAACCCACGCAACACGGGGAGAACATGCAAACTCCACACAGCTCACTGTTGGTCGGGGGCTGGGATCGAACCCACGATCTCATGATCCCCGCGATCCCCCGGCCGAGGGTAAAACTGTGCTGCCACAGTGCTAAACCACTGCGCCACCGTGCAACCATTGACAGAGTTGCCCCAATAGCCACAAGGACAGTTAGGAATAAACCAAAGCCTCCATGGAGAAATAACCAAACCCAAAAACTGATAAGAGAGGAAAAACAAATTAACTATCAATTACCAAATACTACAGAATAAATTAAAAATATACAATAATGCAGTCAAGACATTGAGAACAGAGTATTTTGCCAACATGATCTCAACCCATAACAATAACCCTAGTCCTTTTTGCCACCATTGATAACTTAATCAACCCAGATTTTAATAAAAACACAAACCTGCCATCCGACTCTCTGTGAGAGTTTTGCAGACCACTTCAGGTGCAAGGTTGATTCTATTAGATCCAACATTTTATCTGACCAGAAGACTGCTTTTAATGGAATCTTGGATTCACCTTTAGCTGAGGAAACACTGGCCTGTTTTGCCCTGGTTGATGCCAAGATGCTTGGTAGAGTTTTCTCCCAGGTAAACTTGACCTCCCGCCTTTTAGATTCGATTCGATTCCCACATCACTTTTTAAAACACTTCATGGATTCTTCGAACATGAGATTTTAAACATTGTAAATTGCTCTCTTCAGACTGGTGTTTTCCCCACTGCCTTTAAAAAGGCTGTGGTGAGGCTCCTTTTGAAGAAGAATAATTTAGATCCTGATATTCTCAGTAACTACCTACCTGTATCCAACTTACCGTTTTTAAGTAAAGTTATAGAAAAAATTGTTTTTATCCAGTTAAACAATTTTCTTATTGACCACAACATTTTTGAGAAATTTCAATCTGGTTTTAGGACAAACCATAGTAAGACAGCCCTTTTAAAAATCGTTAATGATATCAGGTGTAACATGGACTCCCACAAACTGTCAGTCCTGGTACTGCTGGATCTCAGCGCTGCTTTTAATACAGTAGATCACCACATTTTATTAAGCAGACTCAAACACCTGGTGGGCCTCTCAGGTACTGTTCTTGAGTGGTTTCATTCCTATCTCACTGATCGCCGCTGTTTTGTAAGTATGGATACATGTTCTTCGGCAATCCATGAAATCAAGTGAGGGGTACCCCAAGGTTCAATTTTAGGGACAATACTTTTTAATCTTTATGTTACCACTTGGGAATGTTATCAGGAGACATGGCATCAATTTTCATAGCTATGCTGATGATACACGACTGTACATTGCCACGTCTCCTGATGACACAAAACCAATTAATGCCCTTTTGAACTGTATTTTAGATATAAAATCATGAATGGCAGAGAACTTCCTACAGCTCAACCAGGGCAAAACAGAAGTCTTAATCATTGGTCCTGAAGACAATAGAGAGAAACTTCTACCAAAATTGCTAGGTCTAAAACCTTCACATTGTGTCAAGAACCTGGGCATTCTTTTAGACTCTGACTTTAATTTTATTTCACACATTAAAAATGTAACAAAAATCGGATTTTACCATCTTAGCAGTATAGCAAGAGTCCACCCTTTTCTCTCTCTTAACAATACCACATCTCCAACTGCTCCAAAATTCAGCAGCACGAGTGTTAACGAGGACCAAGGGGCGGGTGCATATTACACCAGTTTTAGAATCGCTGCATTGGCTCCCTGTGCGTTTGAGGATTGATTTTAAGGTTCTTTTAGTAGTTTTTAAATGCCTCAGTGATCTTGGGCCTTCTTATCTATCTGAGCTGCTTTCATCTTATGAGCCCTAGCAAACCCTGAGGTCCTCTGGTACTGGCCTTTTAATGGTTCCCAAAGTCAAGACCAAGACTTTTGGTGAAGCTTCTTTTCACTATTATGGTCCTCGTCTGTGGAACAGCCTGCCAGAGAGCCTCAGGGCCACAGAGTCAATAGATGTTTTTAAGAACAGGCTCAAGACCCAACGTTTTAATTTGGCTTTTAATAAACCTATTTAACTATTACTGAAGTAGTCATTGATGCTCCTGTGGCGGTTTGGTGTAACCCCCACAACAGACTGGACAGACACAGCGCTCGTCTAGAGCAGTTAACAGAACAGTGAAATGTGTGTATTAATGTCTACAGGCAGCCCCGCTTCTTCTGGCTCACTTATGTGATGTTAATGTGCCTTTCATGCATTGTGTTCATGCGTCCTGTCCTTACTGTGACCTTGAGACCGAGATCAATATGTCTCTCAAATGCAAATGTCTCATGCCTGTTCTGCAATCTCTTTGATCATACCAACTGCTGGGGAATGCTCTTTTATGTATTGTTGTAGTTGGGTATATATACTGCACTGTAACCCATGCTCACTCTCTCACTCACTCTTCAACTGCTGCTGGACACACGCACTGTGTGTCTCTCTTCTCTGAGAGCCGCTGGGCTCGCTCCCAGCGCGCAGGCACGGCGCAGGGAGCGGAGCCCGTGACGGCGGTATGATTTAATAAACTCTGCTTAAAACCTACACCAACGCTGCTTTATTTCATGCCGCTTCACTGGTGACCCCAAGAATGCACACGCTTTGTGCAACGCAACCTGGTCTGGACGGCCACGCTGGCGACCCGACGCTGAAAAAAACACGCTGCCAGCGAACACAGCAGCCTGACGCAAACGAGCTGCCCTCCCTTCTGCTTCAGAGAGACCTCGATGCGGAGCCAACACAGGCGAGCTTCTCTCCGGACATCACCCACAACCGGGAAAACTGCAGAAAACGTCATGGCGCAACCCTCGCCTGAGATCGGGACGTCCACGCTGGACCGGCCGAGGGACACAGAACGTTTTCTCCCTCTCACCGCTACTCCTCCCTCTCAGCGATCCTACTCATCTACCCGAGCCAGAGGAACAAAGATCGTCTATCTCCCCTCAACGCTCCAACGCACCATGACTAATCTGCAGCCACAGCTCATCATAGATGATTATCGGCGCCGTCTGTGCCGATCTCCACCAAGATTCCTGACCCTGGTTCTCCTCTCCAGCTGGCCCACCCATCACAGAACCCCGGCGCACGCACCGGGGAGTTATGAGGACGGCGCACCACGCACGGGACACATACGGCTACACTGACCACCTTCCTTCTGCTGCACACCCCCCTTCAGGCTTGCTCGTTCACCTGAGGCATGCAGCTTGCTCACTGGATTTTATGGTCTTAGCCACGGCACACAAGGGGAATTCAGCTGTCTGCGGTTCCCGAGGCTTTAGTGTTGCGCCTGCACCTAAAAGTCAAACACGCCAAGTCTCTTTGCTTCCCTTTTTTTTTTTCTTACAGCCGCTCCTGCTTTTCTTCATGGCCACAAGAGGAGTCAGAGACTAATTTTTCTTCTTGCGGACCTCCGCACGTTCAACGGGACAGCCCCTCGACGTCGCGGACCAGCAAGCAATTTTTGCGCGGCTCGGACGATTTCTCCGTCCCCGTCCGGCACCTACTACTCCCCTCCTCCCTCCCCCTCCTCCTGCAGAGAGCTTCTCCTGCTCACTGCCCAAGCTGAATGATCGAGACCTCGGCCTCCTGCCGAGCCCTCTGGGAGGGAGCGTGTGGCGGTTTGGTGTAACCCCCACAACAGACTGGACAGACACAGCGCTCGGCTAGAGCAATTAACAGAACAGTGAAATGTGTGTATTAATGTCTACAGGCAGCCCCGCTTCTTCTGGCTCACTTCTGTGATGTTAATGTGCCTTTCATGCATTGTGTTTATGCGTCCTGTCCTTACTGTGACCTTGAGACCGAGATCAATATGTCTCTCAAATGCAAATGTCTCATGCCTGTTCTGCAATCTCTTTGATCATACCAACTGCTGGGGAATGCTCTTTTATGTATTGTTGTAGTTGGGTATATATACTGCACTGTAACCCATGCTCACTCTCTCACTCACTCTTCAACTGCTGCTGGACACACGCACTGTGTGTCTCTCTTCTCTGAGAGCCACTGGGCTCGCTCCCGGCACGCAGGCACGGCGCCGGGAGCGGAGCCCGTGATGGCGGTATGATTTAATAAACTCTGCTTAAAACCTACACCAACGCTGCTTTATTTCATGCCGCTTCACTCCATTGTTTTATGTTCTTCTTGGCGCCATTTGTTCTTAGATTTTCTCATCTTCTTATTGATGTGTTTAGTTCAATTTTTAAGTATGGATTTTTAGTTCCTGTTTTTATGTGTTCTTAGTTCTTTTTGTACCTTTTTAAATTTTGGCTTTTAACAAACCGTTTAAAATTATTATTGAAGTACCTTTATGTTCCATTGTTTTACATTCTTCTTAGCTCCATTTGCTTTTAGATTTTCTTATTTTCGTGTGTTCTTAGCTCAGTTTCTAAGTATGGGTCTTTAGTTCCCTTTGCTCTGTGTGGTCTTAGTTTTATCTTGTATTTATGTGTTTTAGCTCCAGTGTTTCTTCAGTGGGGCCCCTCATGCCGGATGCTGCCTGGCCCATCTGCAGGGGTGTTGGTCTCGTGGGTTGCTCTAGCTTGGGTGGGTGGGGGCTTTATACCACTGGAGCTTTATACCACTGCCTACAGCTGTGGTGCGGGCCCCGGCCTGTCCTGGTTGGGGCGGCCCTTGTGGCGCCTTCTGTGGTTACTGGCTGTTTGATCTCCCGGCATGGGGGCTCCTTCACATGGTGCCTCGGTGCCGAGCAATGTCTCTTTTATTTCATATGTGTGTAAGAGAAGTAGGGGGTGATGTATGTGCCTGTGTGTGCTGTGTTTGTGGGTATGTTTATGGGAGGGTTGGATGGGGTGGGGATGTATCAAGTAAAATATGTTTCTAAATGTGTCTACTGTTTTTATCTATGTAAAGCCCTTTGCAAAGCATGGAATGTTTAAAAAGTGCTATACAAATAAAGTTTGATTGATTGATTGATTGACAAGTACATAAGTATTCACAGCCTTTGCTCAATACTTTGTTGATGCACCTTTGGCAGCAATTACAGCCTCAAGTCTTTTTGAATATGATGCCGCAAGCTTGGCACACCTATCTTTGGACAGTTTTGCCCATTCCTTTTTGCAGCGCCTCTCAAGCTCCATTAGGTTGGATAGGAAGCTTCGGTGCACAGCCATTTTCAGATCTCTCCAGAGATGTTCAATTGGCTTCAAGTCTGGGCTCTGGCTGGGCCAATCAAGGACATTCACAGAGTTGTCCTGAAGTCACTCCTTTGATATCTTGGCAGTGTGCTTTAGGGTCGTTGTCCTACTGAAAGATGAACCGTCACCCCAGCCTGAAGTCAAGAGTGTTCTGGAGCAGGTTTTCATCCAGGATGTCTCTGTACATTGCTGCATTCATCTTTCTCTCTATCCTGACTAGTCTCCCAGTTCCTGCCACTGAAAAATATCTCCACAGCATGATGCTGCCACCACCATACTTCACTGTAGGGATGGTATTGGCCTAGTGATGAGCAGTGCTTGGTTTTCTCCAAACATGACGCCTGGCATTCACGCTATCTTTGTCCAATCAGACCAGAGAATTTTGTTTCTCATGGTCTGAGAGTCTTTCAGCTACCTTTTGGCAAACTCCAGGCAGGCTGCCATGTGCCTTTTACTAAGGAGTGGCTTACTTCTGGCCACTCCACCATACAGGCCTGATTGGGGGATTGCTGCAGAGATCGTTGTCCTTCTGGAAGGTTCTCCTCTCTCAACAGAGGAACGCTGAAGCTCTGACAGAGTGACCATCGGGTTCTTGGTCATCTCCCTGACTCAGGCCCTTCTCCCACGATAGCTCAATTTAGACGGCCGGCCATCTCTGGGAAGAGTCCTGGTGGTTCCGAACTTTTTCCATTTACGGATGATGGAGGCCACTGTGCTCATTGGGAACTTCAAAGCAGCAGAAATTTTTCTGTACCCTTCCTCAGAGTTGCGCCTCGAGACAATCCTGTCTCGGAGGTCGACAGACAACTCGTTTGACTTCGTGCTTGGTTTGTACTCTGACATAGTACAAATAGAGACAGATGAGTGACTTTCCAAATCATGTCCAATCAACTGAATTTACCACAGGTGGACTCCAATTAAGCTGTAGAAACATCTCAAGGATGATCAGTGGAAACAGGATGCACCTGAGCTCAATTCTGAGCTTCATGGCAAAGGCTGTGAATCCTTAAGTACATGTGATTTCTTAGTTTTTTATTTTTAATAAATTTGCAATAATCTAAAAAAAACAAAACTTTTTTCACGTTGTCATTATGGAGTTTTGTGTGTTGAATTTTGAGGAAAGGTTGCAACATAACAAAATGTGAAAAAAGTGACACGCTGTGAATACTTTCGGGATACACTGTATCATCTACAGCTATGGTACATAGAGGTTTGGGGTAAAGGGCAAGACACCGAGGCAGCAGAAAGCCCCTGTGGACCAGCTGAAGTCCAGGAGACAGTGGGAAATTGACAGGTTGGTGAAAGAAAGGAGACAACTGAAAAAGTGTTGGAAGAAAGCCACAGAGACAGAAAGAGTGGGACTTGATTACTTGCAGACTGAAATAAAGCAAAAACTGACAATGCTGTGGAGAGCAGAACACCTCAGGTGGCAACACAAGAGGAAAGAACGGTCAAGAACCCTATTCTACAGCAATCCTTACAGCTTTGCCAAAAGCCTGTTTGACCAAGAGAAGAGGGGGAGCCTTAAAGTGCCCATAAAAGATCTGGAAGATTACCTGAGGAAGACTTGCTTTGACAATCGGAGGGATGAGCCAGTCACCATCCCGAATGACATGCCACCAAGGCCTGCACTTGAGCAGCAAATGGACATAAGGCCCCCCACATGGAGTGAGGTGGAGAAGACGGTGAAGTGGACAAGATCAGCATCAGCCCCTGGGCCCAGTGGTATCCCATATAAGCTCTATAAGAACACCCCTGATATGGTTCTAAGACCTGGTGAGCAGACACAGACTCAAAAGCAGAATCAATTATCTTTATTATGTCCACCCTTGACCATCGTGGGTTCGATCCCACCACCAGACCATTTGGTGACCCTTCTGTGTGGAGTTTGCATGTTCTCCCCGTGTCTGCGTGGGTTTACTCCGGGCACTCCGGTTTCCTCCCACATGCCAAAAACATGCAAGTTAGGTTAATTGGCATCAAAACTGGGGATTCTAAATTGTCCTTAGGTGTGGATGCGAGAGTGAATGGTTGTCTTTCTCTCTGTGTTGGCCCTGTGACGGACTGGCGATCTGTCCAGGGTGTACCCTGCCTCTCGCCCAAAGATGCTGGGATAGGCTCCAGCCCCCCCGCGACCCGAAGGGATTAAGCGGTAGAAGATGGATGGATGGATGGATGTGCAGATTGTGTGGGCGTGCGTGTGTAGACGTAGCAGCCGGGGGCGAGCAGAGCACCCTGCAGCCTGGCAATGAGCAAAGACAGGGAGGATTAGTGTCTGACCCCGGAGGGAATGTACAGGGATGTTTAGCACTTACTGTTCGATGAGATGGTGGACCACTCAGGTTCGACCCGAAGGCTCCGGACAGGGAGACAGTGCCCGCTGTCCCAGTTGCTGCTGGAGAGGATGCAGGTGTTCGTGGAGGTGTGGTGTTGCTCGGTCTGCCGCCAGGAGGGAGAGGTCCACCGCCACAGATCTCCGCCTGTGCACAGGGGAATGAGCATAGAATAATGATGAGAGTGGAGATGGCTTACATGTCATGGAGGTGACAATCCTTCCTGACAACTGGCAAAGAGAAGCGAGATTCTTTGGAGGATGTTGACTGCCACGAGGAAGACTATGAGGAAGACGAAGGTGTGTGCTGGTCTCATCTGACCATGGAGAAAGACGACTCCGTGCTGATTTGTGGACAGCGTGGTCTAAATAGCTCCGGTGATGAGGGAGAGCAGGTATGCGCACAGCTGTGGAGAATTAAGCAGGCAGGGTGAATCATAATAGTACCCCCCCCCCACACACGAGGCGCCTCTCAGCGACCAATCCAGCCTACCTGGGTACGTCCGGTGGAAGTTCCTGATGAGTTGAGGATCCAACATGAAGGAGGGACACAACCAGGACCTCCACTCAGGGCCGTAACCCTCCCAGTCCACCAGGTACTGCAGGCCGCGACCCCGGCGACGGACGTCCAGGATGGAGTTGACCTTCCATGCCGGGTCGCCATCGATCACCACTGGTGGAGGTGGCATCTTGGGAGGAGGGTACAGAGGGCTGGAACAGAGTGGCTTGACCTGAGAGACATGAAAGGTGGGACAGATGCGGAGGGAGGGGGGGGGAGAGTTGGTGCACAGCCACAGGATTAACAATATGGGTTATAGCAAAGGGCCCAATAAACCGCTGAGAGAGTTTCCTCGACTCAGCCTTGAGGTTGATGTGTTTCATCAAGAGCCATACCTGTTAGCCCACCTAGTAGGAGGGAGCCGGTGTCCTGCGACAATTGGCGATCATGGTGTTGCGTTCCGCCGTGCGCCGCAGCGCAGTCCAGGTAGCTCTCCACAGCCGGCAGCAGCGACTCAGCGGGGCTCAGACAGACGGTACAGCAATGTCCCCCTCCTCCTCGGGAAACAACAGAGGATTGTAGCCCAGAGAGGCCTCAAAAGGGGACATGCCTATAGCTGATGACACGGTGGTGTTATGTGCATACTCAATCCACGGAAGGTGGGTGCTCCAGGATGCTGGGTTGGCAGTGGCGATGCACCGCAGTGCAGCCTCCAACTCCTGATTGGCCCGCTCACACTGTCCATTGCCTGAGGGTGGTACCCCGACAACAGGCTCACCGTAGCCCCAATGGCGTTGCAAAAGGATCTCCACACCTGCAAAACAAACTGGGACCCCCGGTCGGAGATGATGTCCAGGGGGATGCCGTGCAACCTCACCATGTGAAGGATGAGTAGGTCCGCCGTCTCCTTCACCATGGGTAGCCCCTGCAGGGAGATGAAGTGGGCTGCCTTCAAGAACCTGTCCATGATGGTGAGGATGACCGTGTGGTGGTTAGAGGGTGGAAGACCGGTGATGAAGTCCAGGGCCACGTGGGACCAGGGCCTGCCAGGGGTAGGAAGAGGGTGGAGAAGACTGGCCGGAGGAGAGGAGGAATTCTTGCCGGTGGCGCACTGGGGGCAGGTGTGGATATATTTCCCGACGTCCTTCTGGAGCGAAGGTCACCAAAATGTCCTCTGCAGGAGCACCACCGTGCGTGCTATCCCAGGGTGGCACGAGAGCTTGGAGGAGGGGGCCCAATTAATCACCTCGCCCCGAACGGCCGGTGGGACAAACAGCCTCCCTGCTGGTCCCCTGCCTGGGTCCGCCTCAGTCTCCTGCACTCTCAGGACCTTCTCTTTGATGCCCCATGAGAGGGTGCCCATGATGCACGATGGGGGGGATGATGGGATGCTCCAACACCTCCGCTGCATCTGAGGTGAATTGTCTGGACAGGGCGTCGGGCTTGATGTTTTTGGACCCGGGACAGTAGGAAATGGTAAAATTGAAGCAGCGAAAAAACAGGGACCAACGGGCCTGGCGCGCGTTCAGGCGTTTGGCCATCCTGAGGTACTCCCAAGTTTTTGTGGTCCATCCAGACGACGAACGGCTGGGAAGCCCCCTCCAGCCAATGGCGCCACTCCTCCAGCGCAAGCTTGACTGCCAGGAGCTCCCTGTCACCGATGTCATAATTCCTCTCCGCCGGGGAAAGACGACGGGAGAAGAACGCACAGGGGAGGATCTTATCATCTATCAGAGAGTGCTGGGACAGCACGGCTCCAATGCCAGAGTTTGAGGCGTCAACGCCAGAGTTTGAGGCGTCCATTTCCACCAGGCATTGTAGAGCGGGATCCACCTGTGCTAAGATGGGAGAGGAAGAAAATTGAGATTTCAGGTAGGTAAAAGCTGCCTCAGACTCCTCCATCCGTCGAAAGGGCACCTTGGAGGAGGTGAGGCAGGGCAGAGGGAGGGTAATGATGCTATAGTTTCTGATGAAGCGGCAGTAGAAATTGGCAAATCCCAGAAACTGTTGAAGCTGCTTCCTGGAGGAGGGAGTTGGCCACTCTACCACCACTTTTACCTTCTCAGGGTCCACGATGACCTCATTGTGAGAAATGATGAACCCGAGGAATGACATCTTGGGGGCATGGAATTCACATTTCTCAGCCTTCACAAAGAGTTTGTTCTCAAGTAGCCACTGCAAGACTCGCCTCATGTGCACCCGATGCTCATCCAAGGACTGGGAAAAAATCAAAATATCATCCAAGTATACAAAGACGAATGAGCCCAAAAAATCCCTCAGCACATCATTAATAAGGCGTTGGAATACGGCGGAAGCGCTGGTCAGCCCAAACGGCATAACGAGATATTCGAAATGGCCGCTAGGGGTCCGGAACCCTGTCTTCCACTCGTCGCCCGGATCCGCACCAGATGGTATGCATTACGGAGGTCAAGTTTGGTGAATCAGGAGGCCCCCTGGAGGGAATCAAACACCGTATTGATCAAGGGAAGCATGTATTTGTCCTTGAGAGTGATATTGTTAAGCTCACAGAAGTCGATGCAGGGCCTCAGCGAGCCGTCTCTCTTGCCCATGAAGAAGAAGCCCGCCCCCACCGCTGAAGACGAAGGCCGGATTATGCCCGAGTTTATTCATTCATTAATTCATCTTCTTCTGCTTAACCCTTTTCGGGTCGCGGGGGGGCTGGAGCCTATCCCAGCATCTTTTGGGCAAGAGGCAGGGTACACCCTGGACAGATCGCCAGTCCATTGCAGGGCCAACACAGAGAGAAAGACAACCATTCACTCTCACAGTCATACCTAAGGACAATTTAGAATCCCCAGTTTTGATGCCAATTAACCTAACTTGCATGTTTTTGGCATGTGGGAGGAAACCGGAGAAATCCCGGAGTAAACCCACACAGACACGGTGAGAACATGCAAACTCCACACAGATCACTGTTGGTCAGGGGCTGGGATCGAGCCAAGGGTGAGTTGCTGTGCTGCCGCAGTGCTAACCACTTTGCCACCGTGCCGCCCTTGCCCGAGTTTAATGACTCCTTAATATACGCCTCCATAGCCTCCCGCTCCGGTGCTGACAGGCTGTAGAGTCGACTCGATGGTAGCGGGGCTCCAGCCTGGAGGTTGATGGCACAATTGTATGGACGGTGGGGGGGAAGAGATAGAGCTTGGGTCTAACTGAAAGCGGCCCCCAGGTCGTGATATTCTGGGGGGATTTTGGACAGATCGGGAGGGGGGATGATGGGGACACCGAGGGGCACGGATGGCGAGCAAGCAGCAGACTGAAGGCAGGCACTGAAACAGAATGAGCTCCACGAGACTACACTCCCCGAGCGCCAGTTAATAGAAAGATTGTGTAATCGGAGCCAGAGGTAGCCGAGGATGACAGGGGAGGTGGACACCGGTAGCACGAACAACCTGAGCTCCTCCCGATGATTTCCAGACACTATGACTGGCACTGGGGCAATCTGTTTTGACACTACGGCCAGTGGGACTTTGGACGGGGCAATGAGTTTCAGTGGGGTCTTTAATTGGTGGCAAGGAAGCCTCAGCTGGGTTGCCAGCTCCCCAGAAATGAAGCTCTGCTCGGCCCCCAAATCAACTAGGGCGTGTGTGGCTATCTCAGTCTGGTTATGGATAAAGCAGATGGGTAATAGGAATCTAGTGAGGGAGTTGGGCTGAGGTGAGTCCGTGAGTCCCCCTACTGTGATGCATGGACTCCCTCATGCTCTTCACTGCCGCAATAGAGGAATAGCCCTAGCTTGTGGCGGTGCTGTTTCTCTGCTAATGGCAGAGAAACAGCCCCTGAGCCATGCCCCTGAGCCATGCCCAACTACCATGGCTCAGGGGCATCTAGAGAGTCAGAGGGAGGTAGGACCAGCGGGGGTGGGGGTGGGGGTGCAGGGAGTGGCGAAACTGGGCGCCCGAGTGACCGGAAGGCTTGCACTCGGTGGCCTGCTGCCTTAACCAATTATCGAGGCTAATGGCTAGAGAAATGAGCTCGGTTAACCTACTGGGTTTTTCAAAGTGGGCTAGCTCATCCCGCAGGCTAGGGCTAAGGCTCCTGACAAAAATGCAACAGAGTGAGGCATCCTCCCACCCCACCTCCGCAGCCACTACCCAAAAATCGACGGCATAATCAGCCACGGACTTGCTTCCTTGCCTTAAGTTGTGCAGCCGGGAGGTAAGCACACTGTCACGGTCGGAGTTGTCAAACACCTCGTTAAACTCGTTGACAAACTGGTCATAGGTCATGTTAGCATAATCAGCCCTAGCCATCACCGCGTAAGCCCAGGCTAACGCCCGCCCTTCCAAGAGATAAACTACATAGCCTATACGGCTATGATTGGTGGGAAAGTCCCCGGGCACCCGCTCGAAAACTATCCTGCACTGTAGTAGGAACCCCCTAGCCTCCCCTAGCTTGCCGCTAAAGCAAGTGGGCATGGGAAATGGTGTCAGCCAGGATGATGGAGACTGAACAGGTTGGGAGCTAGCGGGAGCAGTGGCGCTACCTGAAGACGGAAGGAAGGCCTGAGGACCTGATAGGCGATTAAACTGGGCATTAATTTGAACCAGCTGAGTGAGTATAACTTGTTGCTGGTGTGATAACTGATCCACTCGAGCCTCTAAGATGTTTACCTTGCATGCTAGTGCGTTGTCTGCTGAGTCATTTTGGCGGCGTCATACTGACATGGTTCTAAGACCCAGTGAGCAGACACAGACTCAAAAGCAGATTCAATTATCTTTATTATGTGCTGAGTGTGTGCGTGCGTGCATGCGTGTGTGTGTAGATGTAGCAGCCGGGGGCGAGCAGAGCAAGGTGCAGCATGGCAACCCTAGGAATGAGCAAAGACAGGGAGGATTAGTGTCTGACCCCGGAGAGAATGTACAGGGATGTCTAGCGTTTACTGTTCGATGAGATGGTGGACCACTCAGGTTCGACCCAAAGGCTCCGGCCAGGGAGACAGCGCCCGCTGTCCTGTTTGCTGCTGGAGAGGATGCAGGTGTTTGTGGAGCTGTGGTGTTGCTCGGTCCGCCACCAGGAGGGAGAGGTCTGCCGCCACGGATCTCCACCTGTGCACAGGGAAATGAGCTTAGAATAATGATGAGAGTGGAGATGGCTTACTTGTCGTGGAGGTGAGAATCCTTCCTGACAACTGGCAAAGAGAAGCGAGATTCTTTGGAGGATGCTGACTGTGATGAGGAAGACTATGAGGAAGACAAAGGCATGTGCTGGTCTCATCAGACCATGGAGAAAGATGACTCCGCGCTGATCTGTGGGCAGCGCTGTCTAAATAGCTCCGGTGATGAGGGAGAGTGGGTGTGCACACAGCTGTGGAGAATTAAGCAGGCATGGCGAATCATCACAACCCCTGGGGCACTTAAATACCTCTGGAAGCTGATGAAGGTAGCATGGCAGAAGGGAGTGGTACCGAAGGCATGGCAACGAGCAGGAGGCATCCTGATCCCCAAAGAGAAGAACGCTTCATCCATCAGCCAGTTTCGCCAGATCAGCCTGCTAAATGTAGAGGGAAAGATCTTTAGTGTGCTGGCCCTAAGGCTGTCCACATTCCTGCAAAGAAATAACTTCATTGACACGTCAGTGCAGAAGCAGGGATCCAGGGTTTCTCAGGATGTCTGGAACATGCCAATATCATCTGGCACCAAATCCAAACTGCCAAGAAGGAACGGAGAGACCTGTATGTAGTCTTTTTAGACCTTGCCAACACCTTGGGCTCAGTCCCGCACAAGATCTTGTGGACAGCCTTTGAGTACTTCAACATACCAAACCACATCACACAGCTGGTCAAGAGCTACTTTCAGGCTCTCCAGTTTTGTGTGACAGTCGAGAAAAACACCACAGCCTGGCAGCACCTGGAAAGGGGCATTATGGCAGGATGTACCATTTCCCCCCTAGCATTCGTCATGGCGATGGAAGTGATCATACAGGCATCCCGTTGGGTAGTGGGTGGCAAGAGGACCAAGAGTGGCCTGTGTCTTCCACCAATTAGAGCGTGCATGGATGATATGACCATCATCACAACAACAAAACCATGCACTTGACGCTTGTTGCAGAATCTCCAGGAGAACATCCAATGGGCAAGAATGGAGTTTAAGCCAAACAAATCTCACAGCATATGCATTGTTAAAGGCCAACTAATGGGAGTGCAGTTCCACATCAGCGATAAACCAATCACCACAGTCTTAGAGAAGCCCATCAAGAGCCTCAGATGATGGTATAACACAGACCTCAGAGACACTCAACAACTTGAACAACTTCGGCAGGACATGGCTAACAGCCTAAGGCAGATTAATAACACTGCACTCCAGGGAAACTGAAGCTCTGGTGCCTCCAGTTTGGGCTGCTACATAGACTCCTGTGGCCAATGACCATGTATGAAGTCTCCCTAACCCATGCTCAGTGTCTGGAAAGGATAGTGAGTTCTTATGTGAGGAAGTGGCTTGGCCTTCCAAAATATCTCATCAGCATTGGACTCTACAGCGACGGAGCTCTGTCGCTGCCATTGTCTAGCCTGGTTGAGGAATTCAAATGTGCCAAGGTGAGGCTGGACATGTCGCTCACCAACTCCCGGGATCCTGTAGTAAGAGGTGCTGCTCCTATCCTAGCAACAGGGAGGAAGTGGACCACAAACATGGCTGTACTACAGGCCAAATCTGCGCTCCTCCATCGTGATGTGGTGGGCCACGTCCAACAAGGCAGAGGAGGCCTTGGCTTTGGAACAGTGACACCTCTCTGGCAAAAGACATCTCCAGCCGAACGCCGAACTATGGTGGTAGAGGAGGTGCATCAACAGAAGGAAGCAGCCAGAAGGGCCAGAGCCATAGCACAAGCCAAATGGGGTCGATGGATGAGGTGGGAGGGTGTCAAAAAGAGGAAAATCACATGGAGAGAACTCTGGAGTATGGAATCCAACAAGCTGAGCTTCATCATCTGAGCTACATATGATGTGCTGCCCTCTCCCACAAATCTGCAGCTATGGTTTGGAAAGGATCCATCTTGCCCTCTGTGTACAGCCCCAGCAACACTCAAGCACATCTTGGCTGGTTGCAGGACTAGCCTCACTCAAGGTAGATACATGTGAAGGCACTACCAGGTCCTCAGGAGTCTAGCCGATAAACTTGAGTGCAAGAGAGTATCCATCAACTCCTACCCCTTCAACAACCAGGATGTGCGTCGACACCTACCATCATTTGTTCAAGCGGGGACCAAGCTGAGAACCGGGCCCTCACTCCCTGATCTGGATCCTCTGAACACAGCCAAGGATTGACATATGCGAGCTGACTTGGATCAAATGCTAATTTTCCCTCAGGAGATCGCAACAACCACCCTGTGACCAGATCTCATCCTCTGGTCTAATTTATCCAAGCACGCCTACATTATCAAGTTGACAATACCCTGGAAGGATGCTGTCAAGGAAGCTTATGAGCATAAGAAGCTGCAGTATTCCAACTTAGCAGCTGAAGCAGAGGACAGACGCTGGAAGATAAAGGTGTGTCAGGTGGAGGTGGGATGTAGGTGCTTTGTAGCCACAACAACTGCAAAGCTGCTCAGGGAGATTGGGATCAGGGGACAGGATCACAGACGGGTGATCAAAGAACTGACCGACACTGCCGAGAGGACCAGTCACTGGCTGTGGATGAAAAGGAGTGACATCATCTGGGCTTCTAGGGCAAACAGCTAAACCACGGGACACACACCCAGGTTTGATCAACCTGTGGTGGGTCTGCCTCAGTGGAGGGTGTCACATCAAAGGATTCCTTCTTCTTCATCTTCTTCTTTTAGATTTGATTGGTGGTTGGCAACCAGGTGTCTATGACATCACATAGCCTGTCTGGGACATCACCATTTCCTATGATCTATAGGCTATCAAGAGCTGGTCGACACCACCGAGAGGACCAGTTGTTGTCGGTGAATAAAAAGGATTTATACTATCTGGTCTTCTAAGGCAAACAGCTAAACCGCAGGACACACACCCAGGCCTGATCAATCTGTCGTGGGCCTGCCTCAGTGGAGGGTGTCTTGTGATAAATGGCCGAAACACCCTGTGATGCTAAGGTACACAACTGACGTGTCCCAGTGGTGAAGGCTTATAGCAGCCATCTCTCAAGAACTCCCCACAGACTCAGAAGTGGTGCAAACATCAGGGATTGTAATAGCTAGTCCTTCATCGAATCTAAAGGATGAGATTTGCATTTTGGACATAAAATATGTACTCGTCGATTCTAATATGATCCGCTTTCAACTGACAGGTGACCTTGGCTACCCACTAAATGGGTTCATATTGTCTTCTTTTTCATGACCATTTTCCTTTAATTCATCCAGCTGATCTTCCTGGCTGGTCATAAATTGATTGATTGATTTATTCATTGTCTAAAATAACATTGTATAAAAGATACAACATGCATTTAAAAACAATGCGATGACACAAGAAAGTGTGCACACTTATTTCCATTGTGGTCCCTAAAAGAAGTCACAGCTGGTCTCATACCTGTAACCTTCTGCTTTGAAAGCAAGCAGTTTAACCTGTGAGCTACACACACTCCAAGTCACAGTGAGCAGCTGCCGCTTCAGAGGACAGCTGCAGACGTCGGCCTAAACATGTCAAAGTTAAAAACATCTCCTTCTTATCCCTGTCTGAATAAAGGAAACAATAAACTAATCTTCTACGGCTGTGAGCAGGCTATTAAACTACCTGTATCCGGTGCTAATGTTGGAGGACAGCATGCCAAACAAAATGTTTTTAAGTGCCTCTACCTCATTCAGCAACACCTCTAACTCACAGTCCATGAAATTCCATTAAATCAATTATTTTTGATCGTAGATACAGGAGAATCAAACGTGCATCGCTTGTATATACAGTATCTACAGTCGTGAAAAAATTAGGATACCCTGTAAAAGCCTGTGTGTATTTTTTTTTTTTAGCATATTTTGACATATGGATATTTAATATCAGTATTTAAAATACTGGGAGATTCTTGTAATACAATTAAACAATTAAAAAGGAATAAAAGACTTTTTTTAATTTTTTTTTTGTAAAATGTAATTCTAAACAAATAGTAAGGAATAAATTAGGATACCCCCCCCCCATCTTTTTTAGGACACCCCCACATTCATTCCCACTTACAAAGGCTAAAATAAATGTTAAAAAAAATGCAAATAAAAGCAAAAACAAGGTTAGACATAGATATGTGAACATTTCTTAATAAAGAACTGAATATTTAATGGGGTTTCCTAATTTTTTCACATGACTGTATTTGCATACCTATTTGCATCTAATTGCATATTCAAATGGAGGCGTGTCAAGGGAGGAGTCCAGTATTACCTCACGTGCGTTCAATTTCAAGCAGATTGGTTTGTACAAAGGAAATTTGCTTTGATTCCTGCATACGGACAGTTTCATTCATCTGAATTTTTTTTTTTTTTTTGCTTATGGCGTTTTCTTGATTTAAACGTACGTCATCTTTCAGTAGGAAATCCACGCAAGTCTTTGTACATGAGGCACTTGGTCATCAAGCACTTGCCATCAAGTCCCAGTAACCCTATACCAGATCAGGTACACTGGAACCTCTTAACTTTTTCTTGTGGATTCACTAGGCCAATATTTTTCAACCTTTTTTGAGCAATTTTTTTACACAAAAAAAATCCTGTGGCATTCTAGGAGCGGCTGTGGCACAGATGTACTGTGGCCAACTACTGATCAGAGGGCCAGGGATTCGATTTCTGCTCTGTCTGCAGTCTGCATGTCGAAGTGTCCTTGAGCAAGACACCGAACCCCCAGATGCTCCTGGTGGGTCAGGCCAGTGCCTGTGCATGGAAGCTCTGTCACCATCAGTGTGTGAACGTGTGTGTGAATGGGTGGATAGCAGGATCTCTAAAGTGCTTTGGTCATCCAGAGATGAGTAAAAAAGCATTATATAAGTGAACACCGTTTATACCACCAACCAAAAATGTTAGAAAATGACACACTGTAGCCTATTACAGCATATGTAATTGTAGTGTCCGAATAAGGAGGCGAGGTGACATTTTATAAGGTTTATTGACAAGCACTAATATACTCTTGGGGAGACCCTACTGCAAGTACAGGAGTAACGGCAAGGAGACAATATCTCTCCTGCACCAGGTTTTTATATCCCAGTGACACCACCCCCCGAGGGCGGGGCATCACCTCTCCCAGCCTAGGGCACCACCATACTAATATACTATACTATATTACTATGCTATATCCCCCCCCCCTTGAAAAAATCAAGCACACAAATTACCCAACCAAATAATTTACACCCGAATCATACACTAATACAGAGGAGAACAGGCCTATCCAGTCACACCACACTCTGACTCAGTGGGACTCTCTGCTATGTGATCAAATAGTCTGTGAAAGAAAAATGAGCCACACACGAAAATAAATCAATCCCTCCTAAGCTAAATACATAACAAATACATACATAGACAATGGCGGTACCCGATCCCATAAACTCACAGAATATACAAAGTACACACACAGAGAACTCCCCAAACAATTACACAACTGTAGTGATATTTAATAAAATATAGTGTAATAAGGTACAGGAATTATTTATTTTATTTAATAGTGGGTGTGCGAGGGAACAGAGTTAAACCATCACCCCAACGCTCACTAAATAAAATAGAAAAGCACTCGTAAAAAAGGGGCACCAATTCTAAAAGAACAACTTGTTAATGAGTTAATTTCAATTAATTTCAGTTAATTTCAATTAATTAATTTCCGTATCTCCGTATCAAATCAGTCTCAAAATTTAGTGAGTTCTTTCACTGCCATGACCTAGAAAAAATATATGCAAAGGAAAAACGCTTCAACTTCTCTCATTACAAATTTTATTAAACGAAACTCATTCAGGTTACATGACATGGCTGTCATGTCCGGGGTTGTTTTCAACCCCATCCATGACCCGTGGCTGTAGGTTTTGATCATTGCTTATTAATTCCAGCTGGCAGATTGAGCCTTGCTCTCTGCCAGCCCTATGGCAACACCTCCTCCTCTTGCCAGACATTCACTGGCTGTTTTCCATCACCACATGCACACACATGTATGCACGCACACACACTCACTCATGCACACATCCAATCATTCACGCACCTGCTTGCCACATGGCTGTGTCCACTTGCCTTTGTTAGTGTATTGTGTACTTATAGGGAGGCAGTGTGACCAGTCAGTGTGGCAGCATAAGTCAACATGGACATCCTGACTCACCGTATTATTGGCTGTTTTCCATTGGACTAATCATATCGTTGCCTTGAGGCTTTCCGCTCCAACATTTCTGTAAGTCCTCATTTTTTGCCTTCTTCCTCCGCTCCTGATTGTTTGGAGCACGTTAGGCATTTCCTCTAGCCTACTAGGTTTGCAGCAGGTTGTCTTTCCCATTCCCATCTGTAACTGTTATTTGGACATTTTGTGTACATTTTCTCCATGTAATAAACAAGTCTACTTTACTGCACATTGGGCTTGTTTCCAATTTATATGTTTGCTGCAAGACTACGCAGTGGACATGACAATGGCATTCAAATGATGAATAAACAGATTCAAATGATAAACAGGTGTTCAATATCATATCAACTGTTAGTGGATTCCTGAGCATAAAATCTATAGTTAAATCTTTGTGGAACCAAGAGGAAACCAGATTTTATGTTTCAACTGTAATGCAATGGAAGGCTGAAGTATCTAACAAAATCAGAATGCAATTTTATGGGGGGAAAATTCCATAAGCCAATTATCTAAAAAGGAACTTCTGAATTAATCTACAAAAATGAAAGGAGATTACTTAAAAATGAATGAGAATTTTCCTTCAGTTTATAGCTTTGTCTTATGGCTGAGGGACTAATTACCTCCGCCAGGCCAAAAAGGCCAGGAGGAGGTTATGTTTTTGCCGGCGTTTGTCTGTGTGTTTGTTTGTCTGTCTGTCTGTCTGTTTGTCTGTTGGTTAGCAAGATAACTCAAAAAATCTTGGACGGATTTCCATGAAACTTTCAGGCATTGTTGGAAATGGTACAAGGAAGAACTGATTAAATTTTGGGGGTGATCCGGTTCACCGTCTGGATACAGGAATTTTTTAAAGCATTTTTCATTCAACACTGTGACATACAGCCATTTTCAACATGTGCGCAGGCGCAATGGAGGGCGCTGGTCGTCGTGTCTGCAACACAAACTCTGCGTTCTTCAACGTTTTAGGCACAAAAGGACGCGGAAAACACTGCTGGCCTGGGCCCGCCAGCGTGCAACTGCAAAACCTCACACGGGCAGCTGTCCGCCAACGGATTCTTTGGCAGAAATTCCCCACCCAGCCATAGGAGCTGCGCATTTGGCAGAAATTCACCGGCCACCCATAGGCGCTGCGCAAAAACGAGCTCTCTGCCGGCGAAGCTTCTAAATTCTCATTTGCCGCAGAGCGCAACCCCCCAAAAAATAATATTGTAACGAACTCAATATGAGCACCCTACTTGGCTTGCCAAGTGGGTTGACCCTATTGGCGACACAGATAGAGTGCGGGACTCCGGAGCGGGAGGCGTGAGTTCGAACCTCCCAGTGGGACGTCGCCATGTCGAGCAGCACGTTACAATATAATATAAAACCCACGGCAACCTGTCTACCCAATTTGCATCCATCAGTGGAGGAGATGGACACAACAGCAACACTTCAGTTTATTACCTCCGCCAAGGAGGCAATGCTTTTACTACTGAACCACTAATCCTATCACTATCACATTGATTGTCATTGATTAATTGTGTGTTTATTGCACTGTCCCTGTCAAATAAACAAATAATCATTGTGAATCCAATTGCTAGTCATATGTTTACATGCTCAAGGAATCTGAAAACATACACACAAACACTGTATGGGGGGAATTGTGGCGCTTGGCGGAGGTCTGCGCTCTCTGAGTGCTTTTCTAGTTGTACCATGAAATATTGGTTATGCTCAATTGTAATTAATATTTTAGGACATCATGTTTAAACCCAGCAGATAGGAAAATGGGAGTCTCACTTACGAACAGCTGTAGGTCCAGGTGTTCAGTGGTGGTCAGTGCCAGATGGTGGCATAAGTTCGGGAAGGTTCAGCGGCTCTTCCAGATAGCGTTCGGAACACCGAGGAAAAGTGACTGCTGGTAGGCTTTCAGATTGTTCATAGCTATGAGAAGCGTAGACTCAACTGGGGGGGTCACATGGGGCAGGCAGTGAAGGCTGGCGACAAAGTGAGGGCTGGGAACAGGCGGCAGTGAAGGCTGGCCCCGGAGCAGGCATGGAGTCCGTTGGCAACCAGTCTGAATTTAGGATGTCTCCAGCCAGCAGAACAAAACCAAAGACTGAAGGAAGAATGTTTTAGTCAGTTTCACCTATGAACTCCTAGTTTCTTTATGGGGTCAGACGTGGATGAGGCCAGAAAAGAAATGTCCAAAAATCTCTATCGGTTCACTTTAAAACAGGAAAATTAAGAAGTCCACTTTAACTGCATGAAAAGTCAAAAAGGTCCAAGAAAAAAAACAAACATTTAAATAGAATAAGAATGGCTTCTGAGGTGAAGGAAAAAAGAAAGATTTGAGAGCTTAACTCTCTTTAAGGCGAGCTCATAGAAAGAAAAATGATTTCTCCTCAGTTAACCAGAAAACAAGTAAAAAAGATGATTTAGAAAAGTTAACGCAGGATTTGACAAGGTTCACACACACAAAAGACTTCTTAAAACTCAGAACAATTTAGACAAGAAAACTGCAAGGAAGTACAAAGAATGAAAAAACTCTCTTTCTCATCCCTCAATCTGAGTATGCAGGGCGGCTCTGAAACATTTAACTGAAGTGCGCTGCTGGGTCATAAAACGGGACCGGCTGCAAGGCGGACCAATCATCTTCCATAAAGAGGAGTTTGAATGGGCTTTTGTCCAATGAGGGAACATTTCTTTGTTTGTGAACAGCCAATCAAATGACAGTACGTTATCCAGCAGAAAGGCAGCATGGTAATTGGTTATCACTAGAGGGAAGACGGCCAGAGATTCATAAAACATTCAGTTCTTATGGAATTATATACTCAATATAAAATGTAACTCATTTAAGTGACTCAAGGCTAATATTCAGTGGCCATGCATTTTATACCATTACTAATAATTTTAACATTCATTTGAATAACTCATGAAAATAAAACATTCCTAATGCACTCACATTTAAATCAAGGATTAATGAATCATGGCAAACCATTATTGGCGATTATCTTCACAATGTCCTTAGAATCTCGGGGGGATGATAGCTGGAAGAAAAGCTTAATGTTTAGTCAGAATTAACAGTCAGATTACACAATGAAACATATTCCGTAGATGTCCACTGGGAGGTACTGTTGAGCTGTAGATAATTTTTAGGTCTTTGGAATGTGAGCGGGGGGGGGGGGGGGTAGAGGGTTCTGGAATATGTCTAAAAGAAGAAAGAAGGCCAATATTCTGCCAGCTTAAGAAGTTTATGACTTTTTAAGAGTGTCAGTTCCTGTACGAATGGATACTATCAGCATGAACTGTCCAGTTGGGGAATTTGACTCCAAGAGTTTTATGGTCCACTTAAGTCTTTAAAAGCAAATCCTTATCAAGTCTCTCTACAAAAGTGAAATTGTATACACTGGGGTCCTGTTGAAGACACACAGCATTCTTGACCAGACCTTGAGTAAGAGTTGCTTTAAAATGAAGAAAAGTGAAATTTCTTTAAAATGAAGAAAAGTGATCTCCTGGATTGGCCTGAGGAGAAGTTGCTGCTACATATTCCCTCCTTTGTAGCAATGGTCAGCGTTGGTCAGCGTTGGTACACATCCATGACAGCTGCGTCTCCTTGGCAACACTTGACCTAAATACTGGGCTAAAGGTTTTGATGTCCATACACACTAGCATGTAAACGGTATCTGTTACTAAGTAGAGATCTTTGAATTTGGTTTACTGGAAAGACTTCCCGGAATTTCCAAAAATAATTTGAATATGGACAAATGTAAATTGCAAAATTGTCTAAGAGTATTAAAGTAAGGTATATGTCTTGAAATGACTCAAAAATTCTGGTTACAAAAGTACAGAGATAAAAAGTATATAGTTTTACATACCTGAGGTAAGTGTTTTGGTTTACAACTAAAGCAGCTATTAGAACTGTTCAAAATACTTTGAATTGTGCACAAAACAAAATAGAGCGCTAGGAATAAATATGTTTATATATAAGTATGCATATAAATTCAAAAATTCTAAGAGTAAAACTCAAAATGAAGAATGCCAACACAAACAAAACTATTGCGTTTTTGAGGTAGATGTTTAGGCTAAGCAATATTGAGGTAACTCGGCGGGAGGTTCAAATTGAATTGGTTAGCTGGACTAACCCATGGTTCCACAGAGGTCTGACTCATAGGGTGTTTGAGGCCTTTACTCTGGAAGACTGAGTGAACATGGAATGTCATCATTGTTTTTTGAATGGCGACGAGGAGTAAATTTGAAACAACTGAAACAGGGACAAGAGGAGGTGAAGGCAGGCCCATTGTTAAAGTGTTAGCTGAAAAGCTAATGTTTCTAGCTACCTCTGGAAGGAATATAGACATTAGCTGTGTGCGAACATGGTCAACCTTTAACACGAAGAGCGACAAGTTCAAGACCTTGTTGAGTTTGAATGAAGCTTCGGAGCAAGCATTCAAAACAAACACAGTATCTTGCAAAGTTTTGGTAGCAGTTTGTGGTTCAACTACGTGGCATTTTGGGTGTAGCGGTGTTGACCAATTTAACAGTGGATGTGCTAAGTCTAACAAGAGGCCCTAACGATGAGGCTGTTATTGAGAATCTACTAAGGATTGTTGACATTTGTCTTGGCTCTGTCCAGTTCTGACTGGGGTGTCAGTAGGTGTGAGTGCTAGGTAGAGGGCTAAACTTAAAAACAGGAGGGCCATCATCCTGGCAAACAAATAGAAGTGAATGATTTTAATTTTGAGCTTCTTGTTGTTTTTTTCTTGAGATACCTGAGTGGTAGGTAAAAATTATTTCTCAGAGGTGGAACAACTTTGTTAGAGATTGAGCTCTAGGATTTTAGTGTTTTATCACCTTTAGTGGGGTTTTGTTGTTATTAGCTCAAGCTAATGATATTGGAGGTTTTGTGTGTACTATTTTGACATAGTAAGTTGATGACACTGATTGAAACTTTGCAGGGTCTTTTGAAGTTAGGTTTTAAGGAAGTCAGTTAGTTTGGGTTAACTCTTTCCTTTGGAGGTTTAATGCAGTTAACTGATTGAGGGAGAGAAATGCAACCGAGTATACCTGAGGCTGATAGTTAGCTAACAGTTATCTATCGGGCACAAACAAGATTTTAAGTTTGTTTACTGACTTAATGGAACAGTGTTGTCCCGGACAAGTCCCATGGGGTTTTTGTGAGCTTTGATCTGATTACGATGGACCCATTTGGAGATGAGGTCCTGCGACCTTTGCGATCTTGATTTGGTAAACGACCGGTGAGAGTTTTTTCTGTGATCGTGTATGGACCCGTCCAACTGGGAGGAACTTCCGAGGCGAGTTTTCCTGCCCATGCGTTGGTCTGTCCTGTTTGAGGAATGAAGGAGTAGTAGAAAACCTTGTCTCCTACTTGGAGTTTGTCATGGTGAGGGCTTTCTGATCATATTAGGCTTTGCGTCCTTCAGCTGATTGGTCCAAATGTTTTGGGCAAAGGCAAAAGTCTGTTGGAGATGTTTGGTTAGGTCAGTTCATGTATTGGTGAGGTAGTGTAAGCAGTGGCAAACACTTGCCTCTCCAGGTTGGTAGAGTAAATGCAGGGGCAAAGTCATTTGCCGGCCTGTCATCATTTCAAAAGGTGAGACCCCAGTAGCTTCATAGGGGTGTGGCTTGGATGGGCCATCAAGACCAGCAGAAGTTTTACATCCCAGTCTTTTTGATGTGAGTGAAACATACTTCAGTATGTTGATCACAGTTTGGTGGGCTCTTTCAAACCTGTCCAGAGGATTGTGGGTGGTGGCTAATTTGGAAGGTTAGCTTTAACTCCCAAGGTTTCCCACAGTTGTTGCATGACTTCAGCGGTGAAATGAGTACCGCGGTCAGAGTTGATTCGGCTTGGCAGACCGAATCTGGAGAACAGATGGTGCATCAACAAGTAGGCCGTGGTTTCTGCCATGTCATTAGGAGCAGGCAAGCACTCGACCCATTTGGTAAAAACACATGTGACTGTGAGGAAGTATTTGTTACCTCTTGCTGACCATGGAAGGGGACCTACCCAGTCTATTTGGAGGTCAGACCATGGGAATGATATGTCTCTTTTCTGTAAGGGTGCTTGGTGAATCGGGTTGGTTGGTTGAAACTGGCAACATACAAGACATCCCTTGATGTAGTCCGCTACATCCTTCCGCATGTATGGCCAATATGCCACTTGTTTGAGCGCGTTGTACGTCACGTTGACGCCTCTGTGTCCTGCAGTTGGGAGCTCGTGAGCATGAACAATCATCACCCCCCTCTGGTTATGAGGGACCAGAAAGTGCAGGCGCAGGAGTTTATCGGAAACATGAACCAGAATGCGTCATTGCGCAGCTGCAGGGACGATCGTGCGGCATAAAGCGGTTTCAAGTCTGCAATGTCAGCGAGATCCAAGTCGGATGGTGCATTGAGTACAGGATCCAAGAGATATTGTATCATTTTATGTATTGCAGGGTCAAGGGTTTGAAGGGAGATAAGGTCAGCCTCAGAGAAAACAGGGTCAACCACTAGGGGACCTGTGGTTTGTGTCAGGTCCTGGGCCCTGTTTGTCTGGGTCCTGGTGACCACACAGACTGTAGGGGTGGGTGGGTGGGACTTGTAGTCGGCACCAGAGCAGAATCAAAGGACCAGAGGGTGCCTTGTATGGCTCCTTGTTTTGCAGGTGAGTCCACAAGGTCATTCCATTCTTTGTCCTGACCTAGTGTGCACGAATGACCTCTGACCTTTTTTCCAGTACACTTGAGGTTGTTGGAGTGTGACCAGGTTATCACATGCTTTGAAAAGGTCTTGATGTTTGAACCGGTTTGCAGTTGGAGGTTACAAAACCTTTGGCCTTCTAGCGTGCTAAATGACACGTGAAACTGAGGTGTGTGTAGTTTGGAGTGGGTGCAGATGACCAATGTGAGAATGCCATGGTCTACGGCAATTTGCAGCACACCTGCGATTTCCGCATACTGGGATGATTGGGAACCCAGTTGAAAGTTGTGGGGTTCACATGGCCGATTGTTCAACCATGCAACTCCCACATGTGCACGGATGTGAGTTTTATGGTGGAAAGAACAACCATCGACATAAGTGGTGACCATATCTTGACAGATGTTCTGGTCGAAGTAGTGAAGGTTTGGGTCTTCAGTGACTGTAGGTGGCTCTGCACGAATGGATAGTCCTGGAGTGTCCTCAGAGCACCGTTGGCAGGCAGCCAAGTCCATGCCGATAGGGCTTCTCAACTTCTGTGTGTAGCGAACCTCCACATCAAAGCTTTGTAGAGCCATCAACCAGGAGGCTATTCTGCCATTTGTTACAACACCTTCTCTGATGCATTGACTGTTAAGAAAAAACACTGGTTGGTGGTGAGTCTCAACTGTGATTTTCTGGCCACCCATGTAGTTGTAGAAATGTTTGATTGCCCATACAGTGGCCAGAAGGGCTTTTTCGCAGTCCGAGTACTTTAATTCCGGACCAGAGAGGGTTTTGCTGGCATAGGCCACGACTTGTTTGTCATGGTCGTAGATTTGGTATAATCCAGCACTTAAGAAGTTGGCAGAGAACCCCACTTGTAGGAAGAATGGCTGGTCACAGTTGGGATAGGCCAGACAGGGCACTGTGCATAACTTCTGCTTCAGTGCTGGCATAGCCTGTTCTTGAGCCTCAGACCAAATGAAAGGGGTGTCCTTTCGTAGGAGGTCTGTAAGAGGTTTTGCCAAGTCTGCATAATCCTCAGTGAACTGGCATGAGTAGCTGCATACCCTTAGAAATCTCCGGAGTTCGTGAAAATCGTGAAAATCAGTGGTGATGAGCCAGCCAAGAGGCGTGGCCTTGGGCAGGACGATGGTTTCTGCCGTGGGATTGTTTACCTGCAACATGGTGGTTCTCAATTCTAGGCTTAAAAGGGGCACAGCCTCCAGAGTTAAGCCTAGATTGTCAAACAAACGAGCCGATTGGAAAAATGCTTGTGGATCCATGAGTTTCTGTCCAGTCTGAATGCATAGTTGGACCGGGTAGCAGGTGACATTAGCAGGTATGAGACAGTGTTGAGTGTTGAGTGCCTGGCAGGCCTCAGGGAAGGTCTGGCCTGACTAGAGTGTCGAGATCTGGTGTAGAGTGAGCATCTCGGACTGGGGTGAGGAGACCATAAAGCATTGTTTATGGTATCAACCTGAGCTCCAAGTCTCACAAGAAGATCACTGCCGATGTAGACTGCATGTGGCAGGTCAGGAACGACCAAGAAAGGATGAATTAGCAGTCTGTGGTTCCACTGAAGGTGGAGGGTGCAGATACTTGTGGTTCTCGTGCAGAGAATTGAAAAGTTTCTGGCTGGTCACAGATTTATCAGCCCAGAGAGCCAGTACCATGTTTTCTACGTGGGAGCTTTGGACAACCAGTCCTTTGACCCCTTGGGGGCAGTACTCGTCATCGGATGCGCCTGGTTTTAGGGTGCAAAGGAATGAATTATGTTCATTTAGGGTTGGGTTGTCAGATGTGGTGACATGGAAAGGGGTGCCTGTTTCGACCCAGTCCCCAAGATCACCTTCAGTCAAACTTGGTTGGGTCAGTAGTGTGAGTGAAGTGACTCCTGGAACATCCAAGGTGTCAAGAGTGTAGCACTGTGATCTGGTTGCTTCAGGTAGAGTGGTTGGGTTGAGGTTGTCGAACTTGAGCCCATAGTTTGAGATTCTTGAAATCTATCAGAGGCTCAAAGCGATTAAGCAGATCCTTGTCTATGAGCAATGAAAGTGAGTTGAGATTGGACACATAGACTAGACACATAGATGGATTAAGGTCATGGGTCCAATGGAGATCTTTACCAATGACACGTGTGACAGAGTCGTGTTGGAGGGTGCATAAGGTTGAATAGCTAAGGAGCAAGGTCTTAGTTTCAAGTCTTTGAGCGCGCAGTTATCAGCGACATGTAAGTGGTCAAAAAGGTCATTAGAGTGATGTCTGCCATGGTATCCAGTAGGGCTTCATGCGTCATCACATCTTCCAGGGTCAATGAAAGGAAAAATTTTTGTGCAACCCCCCTTTTGGTCAAATCACACAGAAATTGTTGGACTGGTGGTTCAACGCGGATTAAGGAGTCGCCTGTTTCTGGCGAGTGAAATTTTTCAGGTAGCTGGACTACCAAAATTGCACTGGGTGGCGTTGCGTTTTCAGGCCCCTCCAGAGCCTCGGGTGGAGGATGTTCAGTTGTGTCTTCGGTCCCCCCCCGCCCCCCGTAGTAGGAGATTCCTCAGGATTGAGTTGTGGCAACCCTAAAGGATTGTTTGGAGTTGTCACAATATTTATGGCCAAGACATTTGGCTTCTTGTCCTCTTTCTTCTCATTTTTCCTCTTCAGTTTGTCAAGTATACGTTTGAGAGTTTCCATGTCTTCTCGGCTGAAAATGGGTGTTTCTTTCTTCTCCCAGGGTTTGGAGCTAAACTTACCAGGGGGAGGTCTTGCTTCCCTGTCGAAGTTTTTCTGGCAGTACAAGGAAGGTGACCATCTCCTGTGGTAAAGCGAGTCTCAAAATCAATATCTGTCATCCCGAGTATCCGTACCGTATTCTCCTGACTTACCTGGTAGGCTTGGCCTCTGATGGTAATCAGGCTTTGGTGATGTTGACTTTGAGTTGGGTGTAGAAGATTTGGTCGGGTTCTGACTCAACTTAGCTTGGCGAGAGGACTGTCGTGGTTTTACTTGTGACCGAGGTGCTGGAACAGGGGTTGGCCTTGGGGCGCCCTCTAGATCCAGGGTGTTCGATGCGGTGTTGACAGCTAACACCGTGGTAGACTCGGTATGCTTCTGATTACTTTGTCGTTGTTTCTGGAATGCATAATGTGCAAACTCTCTTAGCTGGTTTATCAAGTTAGACCTTGGGTTAGCCATGACTCCAAGGTGGTGTCCGACCGTGGGATGGAGATTCTGAATGAAGAGAGCCTTGAAATTGTGGTCTTCTTCCATCCCTGGTGTGTTTTGAGATCCGAAATATGCACGCAGGAGTTGCTGGTAGTATGCCTGTGGGGGCTCTGAGCGACCCTGTTTCACAGCTAGAGCTGTCGCTAACCCTGACTGTAGGCAGTCATCGGAGAACTCCTTTTCAATGGCTTCGTAGAGTTTCTGGTGGTTCATCTTGATATCCAATGGCTGTCGGTCTATAAATTTTTATACCGACCTGTTGGATGTTAACTTGATCAGATAATTGCGATCGTCGCCCGTAGCGTCAGGGTATTTACGCAAGTAGTAGTCAATGTCTTGCGAATCAGCCCTGGTATCAGGTGACCCACTCGTTGAGGGTGTCAAATTTGGTGACGTGGCAAGCAATCTTATCGAGGTCTCTATCAGACGGGATTTGCAAACGTCTTTCGCGTTGCTGTTCGGGTCCGTCGAATGGGTCAGGCGAGTGCATGCCAGGGGAGTCCCCGTCCCATGAGGGGATGCCCCCCTTTGTTGAAGGAACTGGCCTGTTCAAGGCTTCCGGTCTTGGGTCCCTTTGTTTGTGGTAATCTTCCAGCTCTTCTTTGACGTCCTGAAGGCCTTGTTGTGCTTCTCATAGGAGCAGTTTACATTTCCTGTAGTCGGAGTTTGTGTCGTCCAGTTGATCTTCAACTCTCTCTGTCCAGAAGGGCAGTTCCTAATTCCTCGCTTTCTTGCCAAAACAAGGTATTGTCTTCCTCCAGTCATTGCTTTTCTTGCTTTGCTTGTTCCAAATTTAGCAACGCCTCATCAAGTGTAGCTTGGGTATCTTCTTGCTCTATGCGAGCTTGTTCCTGCTTTCTCATAAGTGATTTGTTCTCTTCCTGGAGAGAGAGGATGGTTGATTATTGTTTCACCAGTTCCTTTTTGGCGTAGAATACTTGAGAGTCAGCTAATCTCAACCTTGCAACTAATGCTAGTGCAAACTTTCCTAACACACCAGGGATTTCCTTTGTTTTCGGTGGGTTAGTATCGCATTCATCCAAAAAAATGTTTGTGATTTGCTTCAAATCTTCGGGTGGAGTTTCTTGAACTTGTTTGGAGAAACCGGGTATAAGGTTGGAAGCCAACTCTTCCAATGTTGCTTGAAGGTCATCCAGTTCAGCAAGTGGATTCGACATGTTTGACCGTTTGTGTAACGCTTATCTTGAAATCAATTTGTTGATTATAGCTAAAGTTGTTAGTCAAGAGTTAACCTTGAGTTTTGTTTTGCAGTGAGGGTAGTTATAAGCTTCTTTTTAGAAGTTGTTTCAACTTACAGGCTTGTAAGAAGGGAAGTGAATAGTTTGGAATTGTTTAGAAATGTGGAATATGTGTTAATTTATTTATTGACACTGTATTTTGATTTGTATTTCACAAGACAAAAAAATGGTGTGGATTGATTTCTTTCAGTTCAGTAATCAAAGTGTAGTTTTGGAATAGTCATCAATAACTAGGTTGGGAATTTTTTTTTGAATCTCACTTGAAAGTAATGATTTTATTTACAAAAAGGGAAACAACAAAAATAGAAAACGTTAAATGCTTTACGGCTTTAGAGTTATAAGTTTTCACTTTGTGTTAAAGTTAAAATTGGCTTTGTTTTTTTTTTGTTAAAGCCTATTTTCATTTAAAGCTTTTAAATGTTTTAATATTTACAAATTAGGAAACAAGTGAATTGTTTTTGCATATTGTCACTAAGGCTTCCTTAGGATTAAAGTTAATGGTGATTTATGAAAAAAAAATTATTTTACAGACTGATCAACGTTTCACCTTTTGACTTGTTATTTTAAATCTTGGTGAGAAATAGTGAGTTGGTTAAATGTTTTCCTTCTCCTGTGGAGGGAACATGAATCAAAAGCTACACACTGACTGTAAATAAGCTACAGCTTTCAAGTGTTAATTGCTGAATGTGGTTTCTTAATTTTGGAAAATTTGGGGTAAATATTTAATATATCACTAAATCTTTTACCAACATGCACAGGATTAATATTAACTTAAGTTTAAATAAACATTGTTATTTATTTGAATCCCTAAGTTGAATGGCTTCCTGTGAAAGGAATCATACAAAGTAGCATTGAAAACAGAACACAGATATATAGTTTCAAAAGTTTGCAGATTTTAGCATAAGATGTGTAAATATATGCTTTTAACTTCAAAGATTAAAACATGTGGTTAACATACGTGAGTAAATACAAAGTCTATGCTTTTATGTTCTTTCACTGTGTATATATGCAGTCAAAAGCTCTTCCACCAATGAGAACAACCTCAAAACCAACAAGTTTCTTTTTCCCTTTGTTCTTGGCAAAAAACTTTGAATTGGGTTTAAATTTAGGTTGTTCTGGATAATCTGGGTTGATCTGAAGTTAGTTTGAAAGCTTGATTTGATTATAAATCAGCTTAATAGATTTACTCCGCTTTAATCTGGGTGTGCGCTCATGCAAGAAATGCAACTCCTATAGTTGACCACAAGATGGAGGCAGTTATCTCTGCACTCCCAAGAGGAGGAGACACTAGTGACGTCACTCTGGGCGGGTCTACCGGTCTCACTCAAAATGGCAGCTAGGGTGACTCCTTCTTAGCACCTTCAAAATGGCGTCTGCACACTGACTCTGCTCATGCGCAGTTTTTCGTGCACAGCCTGTCAGTCATGCGTGTGACTGTGAGCATGCATGTGACATGTGGTCGCGGGCATGAGCCTATTAACAACACCACACCTTGCTTTTCCAAGACTGGAGCGATTTAATCTCCAACTTTCCTTTATTCATGCACAAATAATCTTACCCTTTTAATTCCGGGTATAGTTCAGCACTACTCCAAAACAGTTTACTCAGTGACCTGATCAGCTGCATCCAGCCTAATCTGACGTCACTGAACACTTGGGCAATACAGAACTGGTTGGTTTAATTCATCCCACTGGGATAATTCGCAGGGAGGTTAAACTGACGAGTAAACAGAAAGGTTTTCTTCACATTTCTGTCACTCCAGGCCTTTATTTTTCTTAATTCAGCATATAATACTGCTTAAACTTTCTGCATGCATTAACACAGCTTTTCGCTCAACTCAGGCAGTGGGGTGAATCAGCTCACCCCCCTTGCAGCTATCAGCAACACAGACACCTCAGCAGGAGGTGGGGTAAACAAACACAGAGAGAGAGAGAGAGACAGACTTGCCTGCTGCAGCTCTCCAAGACAACAGCACAAGTTCACCATGTAAAGTGGATCAGTATTTGAACCAAAAAAAAAAAAAACATGCACGCAGGCCCGTGCGGGGCACCACAATATGTAGTGATATTTAATAAAATATAGTGTAACAAGGTAAAGGAATTATTTATTTTATTTAACAGTGGGTGTGTGAGGGGACAGAGTTAAACCGTCACCCCAACGCTCACTAAATAAAATAGAGAAGCACTCATAAAAAGGGGGCACCAGTTCTAAAAGAACAACTTGTTAATGAATTAATTTCAATTAATTAATTTCCATACCTTCAATTACTTAATGAATCAGTCTCAAAATTTAGTGAGTTCTTTCACTGCTGTGACCTAGAAAACATATATGCAAAGGAAAAACGCTTCAACTTCTCTCATCAAATTTTATTAAATGAAACTCATTCAGGTTACATGACATGGCATTCAAATGATAAACAGATTCAAATGATAAACAGGTGTTCAATATCACATCAACTGTTAGTGGATTCCTGAGCATAAGCTCTATAGTTAAACCTTTGTGGAACCAAGAGGAAACCAGATTTTATGTTTCAACTGTAATGCAATGGAAGGCTGAAGTATCTAACAAAATCAGAACGCAATTTTAATGGGGAAAATTCCATAAGCTGATTATCTAAAAAGAAACTTCTGAATTAATCTATAAAAATGAAAGGAGGTTACTTAAAAATGAATCGAAATTTTCTTTCAGTTTATAGCTTTGTCCTACGGCTGAGGGACTAATTGTACCATGAAATATTGGTTATGCTCAATTGTAATTAATATTTTAGGACATCATGTTTAAACCCAGTAGATAGGAAAATGGGAGTCTCACTTACGAACAGCTGTAGGTCCAGGTGTTCAGTGGTGGTCAGTGCCAGATGGTGGTATAAGTTCGGGAAGGCTCAGCGGCTCTTCCATACAGCGTTTGGAACACTGAAGAAAAGCAACTGCTGGTCGGCTTTCAGATTGTTCACAGCTATGAGAAGCGTAGACTCGGCTGGGGGGTCACATGGGGCAGGCAGCGAAGGCTGGCGACAAAGTGAGGGCTGGGAACAGGCGGCAGTGAAGGCTGGCCCCGGAGCAGGCGTGGAGTCCATTGGCAACCAGTCCAAATTTAGGATGTCTCCGGCCCACACAACAAAACCAAAGACCGAAGGAAGAATGTTTTAGTCAGTTTCACTCACGAGCTCCTAGTTTCTTTAGGGGGTCAGATGTGGATGAGGCCAGAAAAGAAATGTCCAAAAATCTCTATCGGTTCACTTTAAAAAAAAACAACATTTAAATAGAATAAGAATGGCTTCTGAGGTGAAGGAAAAAAGAAAGATTTGAGAGTTTAACTCTCTTTAAAGCGAGCTCCTAAAAAGAAAAATGATTCTCCTCAGTTAACCAGAAAACAAGTAAAAAAGACAATTAAGGAAAGTTAACGCAGGATTTGACAAGGTTCACACACACAAAAGACTTCTTAAAACTCACAGAACAATTTAGACAAAAGAAAACTGCAAGGAAGTACAAGGAACAGAAAAACTCTCTTTCTCATCTCTCGATCTGAGTATGCAGGGCGGCTCTGAAGCATTTAACTGAAGTGCGCTGTTGGGTCATAAAATGGGACCGGCCGCAAGGCGGACCAATCATCTTCCATAAAGAGGAGTTTGAATGGGCTTTTGTCCAATGAGGGAACATTTCTTTGTTTGTGAACAGCCAATCAAATGAAAGGCAGCACAGTGATTGGTTATCACTAGAGGGAAGATGGACAGATTCATAAAACATTCAGTTCTTATGGAATTATATACTCAATATAAAATCTAACTCATTTAAGTGACTCAAGGCTAATATTCAGTGACCATGCATTTATACCATTACTAATAATTTTAACATTCATTTGAATAACACTCATGAAAATAAAACATTCCTAATGCACTCACATTTAAATCAAGGATTAATGAATCATGGCAAACCATTATTGGCGATTATCTTCACAATGTCCTTAGAATCCCGAGGAGATGATAGCTGGAAGAAAAGCTTAATGTTTAGTCAGAATTAACAGTCAGATTACACAATGAAACATATTCCATAGATGTCCACTGGGAGGTACTGTTGAGCTGTAGATAATTTTTAGGTCTTTGGAATGTGAGCGGGCGGGGGGGGGGGGGCTAGAGGGTTCTGGAATATATCTAAAAGAAGAAAGAAGGCCATATATCTGCCAGCTTAAGAAGTTTATGACTTTTTAAGAGTATCAGTTCCTGGTACGAACGGATACTATCAGTTCTGTCCAGTTGGGGATTTGACTCCAAGAGTTTATGGTCCACTTAAGCCTTTAAAAGCAAATCCTTATCAAGTCTCTCTACAAAAGTGAAATTGTTTACACTGGGGTCCTGTTGAAGACACACAACATTCTTGACCAGACCTTGAGTAAGAGTTGCTTTAAAATGAAGAAAAGTGAAATTTCTTTAAAATGAAGAAAAGTGATCTCCTGGATTGGGCAGTAAACGCATCCATTCACACATAGGTGTTACTGCACCTCACATTCAATGACATTCACCCAACAACAGCGGGCATGTGCTTCAAATACTGTAATCACCCTGTCACAGAGGCAGACCTTTCCCTTTCCTAAAGAAAGCATAAACAGCCATAAAGGCCACACCCCAGACAGGGAGATATACACAGCAACACATGCTGGAAATAGAAGTAAAAATACAGCATATCTAAATATGGTAGACAATTACCCTGACCAAGAGGTGGCACACACACCAAACAGGTCAATCTGCAAAAATACCATACTATAAACACACTTTTCCTTTTTTTTTCCTCTAAAACTGCAGAACAAGTTAAACAATCACATACGTTGCACCATCAATAGGGTAAATGTACGTAGGAACCAACTCATACACCTCACTTGCATGGTTCACTTTAACTCCATTCTCACACAACTTTAACATGTGAATATTCAGAACCCATTAAACACAATAACTGTAATTAAAACACATCCACAAACAAATGCACATTTCAGACACACCGTATGACCTCATACATTTAACCCGGGTCTTCCAAAGCCCCCCTCCCCAGACTGTCCGTCATGCGGCCCACTTCCAGAGCATCTCCCTTTTTTAGTGACCGGAGACGGAAAGCATGGATGCCCTTTCGTGCTCTGACGTTGCAGCTCATTGGGATGCCGTCTCGACTTCAAACTCAGGTAGCTGTTGCCACCGGACTGGACCTCCCACAGATTATCCTGTCCTTCTGTCCCTTTTCTGGAACTGCGCACCCGACCAAGCTGAGGCTTAATCCTAGGGCGCACGTCATCACCCTCGGCAAGGGGAGCATTCACTGGCTTCCTCCGTCGTCTGCGCCATGATCTGGCTTTCTTATGACTCCTCAGCGGATCGCCAAGTTGACTCAAGTCATGTCCCTTGCCTTTGGTGTCAGCACGGCTAGGGTTTGTGCAGTCTGGAGTTACCCCGGATACTAGATGATGTTGCGTCAGAGTGGCATCAGTCACTGTTGGCTCAGCAGCCGGAATTCATCGGCCGCCAGACCCCTGTAGCTCACGCTCTTCGGATCTTTCCGCCACCGCAGGGATCAAACCATGCTGTTTGAGTCCACCGTTCATGGGACCACAAACACTGGCACGGGACTCCCGCCTTGTGGGTGTACTAAGGTGCTGGCTGTGTCCCTCTTCACCAGGAATGGACCACCCTAAGTCCCACACTTCAGTGCCACTTCCCATGTAAAACAAATCACTACCCATCAGATTAATGCCTTCTCGAGACAATATAATATCAAGGGGATCATTACCATAACCACAACAGGCAGTGCACGTTTTGCTCACATTGTGGTGGGGAAAACACCGTCTTACGATTTCCAAGTTCAAAATGGAGGTTGCCAACTCCGAGTCCGCCAACATCGGCACCGGTGTCCCGACCGTGTTGGGAGAGACAGTGTGGACCACTGTAGGCACCTTCTTCTTTCCACCATCCCTAGCAGACCTCCGTTCCTCTTTGTTGAAACTGCGGCAAATACTGGCAAAGTGATGGAGCAGACCGCACTGTCCACAACGCTTGCCCCTCGCCGTACACTCCCTGGCTCGATAATGGTACCTGTTGGAGCCGCAGCTGTAGTATCTCGGCGTCCCCGGGGTGGACTTTGTTTTCACGATGGCCACGCCATCAGCGTCGCTTCCATCGTCGAATCTGAGGCCAGGGTCATCCCGTATGTGTCGTTCTTCTGCGGGGCTTCGCTGTCTTTAAGACGCGTCGTCAGCTGTTCCGCTGTCTCGTTTTGTCATGCTAGATCCATGGCTACTATGGGTGCTAGCTCACCAGTGCAAGTTAGCAGGCCTCTTGCCGAGGAGCCGGCCATGTCTTCCGCTAACTGGCCGCGGACCAACTCCTCCTTCAAAGTACCAAGCCTGCACTCATCCGCCAGCCACCAAAGGTCTGCCACAAACCGTCGAACCGACTCTCCAGGTCGCTGGTTGACTCACATGCGCCGCCTCATGATGTTTCCAGTGGCGCCAAAATAGCCTGCCATGGGCCTCATCACATGGCCGAATGGGTCACTTCCTCCAACCGTGCTGAGGGCTTTCTGGCTTTCCTCATCCAGGTTATGGACCAGGATAGCCTGTGTACATAATTTATCCAGGTCGCCGAGGTCTAACGCTGACAGATAGTATCCGAAGGCAACCCACCACCTGGCCCACAGGACCAACGGCTCACTGGAGCCTGCAACACAAAGCACAGCGCAGCAGCAGCCCTCTCTATCTCCATTTGTCCTCGTCGCCAAATGTAGTGTCCGAATAATAAGGGGGCGAGGTGACGTTTTATAAGGTTTATTGACAAGAACTAATATACACTTGGGGAGACCCTACCACGAGTACAGGAGTAATGGCAAGGAGACAATATGTCTCCTACACCAGGCTTTTATATCCCAGGTGACGCCACCCCCTGAAGGCGGGGCATCACCCCTCCCAGCCTAGGGCACCACCATACTAATATATTATACTATATTGCTATGCTATAGTAATGACAATTTAGGGGCAGATTTACTAAGGCAGTGCAAATAAGCGAGTGCCCAATTTAGACAGCGCGCCTAAGGGAGTGGCCAATTTTTGCCAGGGATCTACTAACAACACACAAAAATATGAACACAGACGTAGACACTTCATTTCAGTAATGACCACCCATCCACCAAGGGCACCGCAAAATTGTACACAGGCACAGCTAATGAGGATAATGGGTCATCAACACAGGCACAGCCAGTTTGGAGGACCATAACATATAAAGCTTTTTTCAAGCTTTTGTTTAAGCGCAAACCTCACTAAAATAGTTTATTTTTGTTCATTATATTTCAAAATTTAGATTTTCATTTAACATGGCAGACTTTTTTTTATTTAATGTGTATAAATGAAGTACTTGTATCTAATTTTAACACTACTCATGAATAAATAGATTATTTGACCAATGTGTTTATTTTATTAACACAAGAACAATCATGGTCTGATGGAGACTCTGGGGTTTTATTATGTGAATAATTTTGTTTTAACAAAATCTACAGGCCTCCCAGTTCACAACTTTTTATTAATCCCATTGAGTTACAGTGTTGCAATTTTGGTGGACATTTCTATGGATCTGTGTGCTCTTTTTGTTAATAATTTCATTGTTGTTTTCCTTCTACATTGTGTGTCCTGTACTGGGAGAGAGAAGAGGGAACTGAATGACTGTTTAATGCAGAGCAAAAAGAAATACTGTAAATATAGAAATATGGCTGGAGAAAAAAAAAAAGAAAACTGGCAATGTGGAAGATTTTGCTTCACCAGCGAGGGGGAGCTGATAGGACAGGAAAACTCCAGAGTTCAAGTCTAAACCTCCGCAGAAAAGAGAAAAAAAAGTCATTATCAGCTGACGCTGCAGATAGGAAGGGCTCCTTTATCTTATTTTATGGATACAAATTCATGTAGCAGGCTATATACAGTATAAACAAATGAAATTTTAAAAAAAAGTGTTGGTTGATGTCCAGTTCAGCATAAGACCGATCTTTGTGAGACTGTTGATATTCGTATAATCTGTTCTTCTGTCATGCCAAATAAAGTCATGCACAAAGAGAAGCTTCTGTCTCTTCAGCCAAGTGCCCTTTTTTCTTGCCAGTGTCTCCTCCTGGCACCAACGATCGCTATCATGTTAGGCGCAGATGAATTAAGACAAGCTTTTTTGGGGCATTAACTCCTGGCGCATTTAGCAGGAGACTGACAACTGCAAACCTCAATAAATCACCTTGCACCAGTCATTTAAATACTGTCCTCCCTCAAATTTGCACTTTGACATGACAACTCCCACAAATGCATATGCAATGAGGCCAGGTGCAAAATTAACATGGTCCATGCCTTTCCACCGCTAATTTTGCCCTGCGCCCTTTAGTAAATCTCAACAGTAGTTTTTTATTGCCAAAATAGGGTTTTGCAATGGATCAGCACATTAGTAAATCTGCCCCTTAGTCTTGTAATTTCTTTATACTCAGTGTGAAACCTGGGCCCATTTAGTCATGTCTTTACAGAGGTTACCATCTGCATGACATTATGCAACACAGGAGCTAGTTCTGCTCCTCGAAATGCAAAAAAAACAGTGCATAACATCTTGTAAGGGTTCCTGGGTGCTCTGTGTCCCTGCCTTTCTCTCTCCCCCTAATTAGGCACCTTCCCTGAAGCTCTGAACACCACCTGTTGCCAATCAGGAGGGCCTTTAAATAGGATGTCCTCCTTCCACTCTGTCTGGTCGCGTCAGACCTTCAGCCAGCCTGTATCCTGCCTGTTACCTTGCTGACTAACCTTATGTCTTGTCTGCGGTGCTTCGACCCTTGCCTGCTTTAGAACCTTTGTATCTGCCTGACGTTTTGGACTGCTATCTGCCTGCCTTGTGCCTCGCCTGCTGTGCTCTGACCCTTGTCTTCTCCAGACTCCCGAGTTTGCTTGATGGATGGGATTGTTTATTTCCCAGATTGTGCACATCACCCCTTACCCAATGTAAGACTTACCACCATTTGCCCTCACTGCTTTCTTCACCCTCTCCCTTCACCCAGGCCTGACCAGCCTGACTCCTGTTTCTCTCTGGATCTCAGCCCTGCAGCTACAAGCTCTGGAGGACTCTCTTACCAGCATCCTACTCCCCTGCACTAGAGGATCATTTGCCTGGTTCCCGCTTCACTCTCCAGAAAAACCTGTAAGCATAAAAGCAATATTATGTAATCTCCTCATTGTCAGTAACTCATACATACTAACCCTTGTCTCTGTTCTCTCCTCGCAGGGTTGCCAGATCCTCGCTTCACAATTATTTGCATTATTATTGTGAATAAAATCAGTGTTTCACTCTATTCAAACGTTGTCATCCGTGTCTGCTTCTGGGTCTCTGTTAAACACCATGTCAGCACACGACCAGCAGTCAGACCCAGTGGACATGATGATGGGAATACTTGCAGCCTTACTCAGTGTACTGGAGCAGTGTGTAGACCAAGCCATTTACCAGAATCAGGTTATGTTAAATCAGATGTCTAAAATGCCTGAACGCTTTACCCAGCTCGACCTAGACGTAGCGATACCGTAGTGCTGCGGATCTCACAGGGGCTTGTGGCGGCTGCCGCCATCGCACCTCACTCCGCTTCACCCCATCCGAGTTGCTCACCTCTGGTTTCCATGTCCTTCCATTATTCAGGGAGGCTGGGGGAAGCTAGCGGGTTTCTCTTACAATGTCAGCTAGTGTTTGATTGTGTCCCAGATGAATTTTCCTCTGACCAGAGTCGCATTAGTTTAGACTCTTCGATTGGGATGCTCTTCTTGGGCTCAGGCGATAATCCAGGGGCTAAATTATCACCTTTACACCTACGCCCACTTTGCCGGGGAGTTTTCTCAGATCATTGATCATACTGACCAGGAGAGCAATGCATCAACGCGTCTCATGAATCTTCATCAGGGGCTAAGAACTGCGGCAGAACATGCTATTGGCTTCTGGGTCTTAGCGGCTGATGCTGGGTGGGACGACATCACGTTACATTCCGTTTTCGTCCACAGCCTTAATCCCAACCTCTGTGACAAACTTACCTGTCTTCGGGATGAAACGGAATCGCTAGATGCCCTGATTTCTTTAGTTACCAAACTGGACAACAGACTTCGTGAATGCTCGAGGGAGTTGCAGTGCATTTCCCATACCACCTCATACGCCACATCATCACACCCAAAGAATCTTGCATTTCCGCCAGCCATCACCAACCTAGAGTCATCGGTGCCCATGGCAGTAGGACAGTCCACACTCACCCCGGTGGAACGGCAATGACATTTAGACAAAGGGTTGTGCTTGTACTGTGGTCAAACAGATCACGTTGCCATCCGGTGCCCAGAGAAAACAAAAGGCTCAGCCTGTCAGTCACAGTAGGGGGACTGATGGGTGGAGCCAATAATCCCTCACAAGCTCGCTTTGTATTACCAGTATATTTAATGTTCCAGTTCACCGAGTATGTTGGCTCCACTCTGATCGATTCAGGGGTGGAACAAAGCTTCATTTCTGAGAGCCTGGTAACCCACTTTAACATTCCGTGCACTTAGTTACCTCAGCCCTTGAGCCTTATTGCCCTCTCTGGCCAGCTCCTTTGCCAGGTCATTAAACATACCACCCCGCTAGCCTTGCTAACTTCAGGAAACCACCACGAGCAGCTATCCTTTTTGGTCCTTCCTGTTTCTACATCACCAGTAGTTCTAGGCTATCCCTGCCTTAAAACTCACAATCCTGTTATTGACTGGAATAAGGGAGTCATTAGCTCCTGGAGTACATTTGCATGTCTGCCTGCCTCCAATCCGCAGTCTGTTCTCCATCTATCCCCATTTCTTCACTTCAGCTCCCGAGCCCTCCGATCTGTCTAAGGTATCTCTCATCTACCAATGATCTAGCACCAGTTTCATCAAGCTTAAGGCCCTATCACTTCCCCTCCACTGGCCTTATGATGTGCTGTTCAGCCTCCAGTAGGTGGCGCGGTTGTCCACTAGTTGGCTGTACCGCCTGTATGCTCCTGAAAAGGAGGCCATGGAAAAGTATGTTAAATAATCACTAAGCACTGGCCTCATCCATCATTCTTCATCTGCCATGGGAGTGGGTTTTTTTATGGGGAAGAAAGATGGCTCTCTGCGTCCCTGTATAGACTTTTGTGAACTCCACAATATTACTAGTACCCTCTTCCCCTCATAAATTTGGCCTTTGATCAACTCCAGGGCTCAACCATTTAATCTAAGCTTGACCTCTGGAATGCTTACCACCTTATTAGAATACGGGAGGGTGATAAATGGAAGACTGCTTTTAAAACACATTTGGGTCAGTTCAAGTATTACGCTATGCCTTTTGGTCTCACTAAAACCCCCACTGTGTTCCAGCGTATGATTAACAACGTGCTTTGGGATTTCCTGAATACATTTGTATTTGTTTACCTAGATCAGTGGTGTCCAATCATGTGCCATGGAGGGCCAAAACCCTGCAGGTTTTCTCTTCTACCCAGTCTCTTCAGCAGGTGTTTTCACTTATCAGCAATCAGTGGGAAGAAAGTCAGTGGAATCTGCTGTTGAAGACACTGGTTGGAGGTAAAGCCTGCAGGGTCTTGGCCCTCTATGGCACATGATTGGACACCCCTGACCTAGATGATATTCTCATCTTCTCTTTCTCCCTACAAGAACATCAGACCCACAAGGATACTCAAAAAGTAGAAAAAAAAATAACATTATTTACTTGCAAATATTTTGTAAAGCTTTACACAAAATACTTAAAGGCTATAAAACTGGGGCTAAGCACCTATTGTGTGTTTTTTTTCTGTTAAACATGTAAAAAAATGAGGAAAAAAAACATCAAATGACTCATGCTCCTGTGGGCTAGTCAATACCATTTTAAAAACCAGAGCAATATTTATAAAACAGTAAAATATTCTCTTATAATGCATGTTTATCCATAATCAGCCCACAATGATTCACAGTCCACAACTTAATTTCTTCTGTTTGTTTTTCTCTGTTTTTGCTCTCAGTTTTATTTGATAAATGATCTAATTAAAATTAGCATTAGCTAAAGGCTTACTTCAGCACACTCACCTGTCCAGTTTGTTTTCAGATGAAATTATACATTGTTGTCTTGATGTCTAATCATTATCCTCATTTTTCTTTCTTTATTTATTTTATTAAATATGGACATAACAAAATTACATTAGTACAATCACAAGGAGAGACCAGATGTTTTGCATAGGTGTATATAGCACAAGTGCTAATTCTCAACACAGTCCATAGGTGGCTTATATAGGTCATAAATTAGGCTGTACATACAAAATTTACAAGTTAAATAAAATTACAAATACATTACAAATTATAAATAGAGCAAGAGATCCATGATCACAACAAACACAATTCAGACTAGACATGCACACATTGCTGGTGGGATTTTAGCCAATCTTTAACGCCTCTGTTGAAGAGGTTGGGCAATTGTCTCCAATTTTAATTGAGTTGGCAGAGAGTTTCCATAAGTTTGGCCCCTTTTATGGAGAAAGCAGACTGACCAAATGAAGTTCTAGACATGGTGACAATGCAGTCACCGTTGATGGAAGCTCGTGTGCACGCTCTGCTAGAGCTCGAGCGTCTAGCCACCAAACCAGAGAAAGGAGGTGAAACAAGATTGTATAAACATTTAAAAACCAGTCTGATATTACAGAAGATATAAAAATTTTCAAAAGTAAAGAAGATTGTGCTTGACTAAAATCCCACAGTGATGCCACCGCATTGGTTTGCGGTCCAAGTTTTTTATAGCCTGTTTATATTGCAGGATATGGGTTTAGTGTAATTTGAGATGTTTGTGACCAAGACGTGATACAGTATGACAGATGTGAAAGAATCATCACGTGCATATATGCATGAGCAGTTCTGAATGACAAATTCCTTCTAATGAGACGGAAGCAATTTAAATTGGGTTTGACCTTCTACAAATGTAATGCACCTGCTTGTCGAATCGTAGGTTCCTGTCTAGAATGATCCCTAAATATCTGACCTCATTCACTTCAGTAAGCACCTCATTTCCAATTTTAACATCAAAAACATCATTCATGGGCCTATTTCTAATAGAGATACACATAGCAACAGTTTTTTTTTTTGACATTCAAGGTTAAATGCGACAACATAAGCCATTTGTGGAGAGATGTTCTGTAAAACCTGGGTCAGGTGTCAGCTGCCATGCTAGCCGTTTTGGCAGACAGATAGATTATGGTGTCATCAGCATACATCTGGCAGTTGGCACCTGAGCAACTATCGGGCAAGTCGTTGATGTATATTGTGAACAACAATGGCCCTAGTATAGATCTTTGTGGTACTCCCATGTTATTTGTGAGCAGCCCAGATTTCTCCCCATTGACTTCGACACATTGTATCTCACCCCTCCAGGGTATGACCTAAACCACTGTATTGCCTCAGTTGAAATCTTGAGGTCTTATTAACTTTGACAATAGGACAGTGTGGTTTACCAAGTCAAGGGCCTTTTTTAGATCCAGAAACACGGTCCCCACAACATGCCCCCTTAACAATAAAGCCTTGACCTACTCATAACAATAACAGTTAGCTGTTTTCTGTGGAATACTTAGGTCTAAACCCAGATTGCTGTGAATAAAGTAATTGGTTGGACTCTAAATGTTCTATCAATTGATCAGCAACAATCTTCTCCAAAATTTTTGAGACAACGGGCAATATGGCAATCGGCCTGTAGTTGCTTGCTAAGTCCTTGTCTCCCGACTTATTTTAACAATAAGCAGTTGATTTGTAGACTCCCAGGTACTTGTAGTAATCCTCAAAAATGTCAGCCAGTGTTCTGACATTTTGGCATACCTAAGAACAGCATACCTTGGGTTACACATCCGTCATTTTCTGCTTGGCTGTGAGGGACAGCTGATGGTACAGACTGCAGTCAAAGGCAAAAACATGGCAAGGAGGGCTAAACAGAGATTTAGACCTTCATAATACAGTGGTGTGAAAAAGGTGTTTGCCCCCTTGCTGATTCTCTTTTTTTTTTGTACTAGTGCATACCCGTGCATGCCTGTAGAAACCCGTGCATGCCCATAGAGGGGATGCATTGGAATAGAATTCTTGCCAGTTACAGGACAGTTGGTATAGAAACACAGCACTGAGTGGCAATCACATGTGATGGCTTTTGTATGCAGCAAAACATAAAAATTACACAAAATATGCCCTGCCATCTGGGGCTATTTGCCCCTGCTTGTTACTTCTTCTCCTGTCTGTCACTGATCTGTGTTATGTTCTTCTTCTTCTTTTAGATTTGATTGACAGTTGGCAACCAGCTTACAGGTGCATTACCACCACGGTGGTGCAGTGGTTAGCACTGTTGCCTTACAGCTAGAAGGTTCCTGGTTCAAATCCCCAGGCTGGCAGGGGTTGGAACCTTTCTGTATGGAGTTTGCATGTTCTCCCTGTGCTGTGTGGGTTTACTCCGGGGGCTCCGGTTTCCTCCCACAATCCAAAGACATGCATGTTAGGTTAATTGGCTGTTCTAAATTGTCCCTAGATATCTGTTTCCTATAGGCCCTTAGAATAGAGGGTTAGTATTAGTGGAAAGCACTTTGAGTGGTCTTTGTAGACTAGACAAGCGCTATATAAGTGCAGGTTAGTTAGTTAGTTAGTTAGTACATCACTCTATCTGGTCAGGAGCTGTAGTCCTATCATCATTGTTGTGTCCAATCAAACCTCAACTCTATCTTCAGACATCACTCTTCTTCGTCTCCTCATACTTTACTCTGTATCATCACTTCACTCTATAGCACCAGTCTACACACGGCCAAGATGTCGGCCACCCAGGCTTACCTGTGTCTATATAAATGTCTTGTAGGGAGTCATGTGCTCTGTCTACGTGCCGTCATATAGACATCATCTGGTGGGTCTTCTTCTTCTTCTCCGTTCAGACCACTGAATCTGATCAGACCTAAATGAACCAGTCATTGTCGCCCTTGACAGACTGCAATGATAGAGTGATTGTCACACTTAAATGTTTCAGATCATCAAACAAATTTAAATTTGAGACAAAGATAATACAAGTAAACACAAAGTGCCATTTTTAAATGAAGGTGCTTATTATTAAGGGTAAAAAAAAATCCAAACATACATGGCCCTGTGTGGAAAAAGTAATTGCTCCCCTTGTTAAAACATAATTAACTGATTTATCACATCTTTGGAAAGCTGAATTCAATTTCTCTAGCCACACCCAGGCTTGATTACTGCCAAACATGTTCTCAATCAAGAAATCACTTAAATAGGACCTGCCTGACAAAATGAAGTAGACCAAAAGATCCTCAAAAGCTAGACATCATGCTGTGATCCAAAGAAATTCAGGAACAAATGAGAAACAAAGTAATTGAGATCTATCAGTCTGGAAAAGGTTATAAAACCATTTCTAAAGCTTTGGGACTCCAGCGAACCACAGTGAGAGCCATTATCCACAAATGGTGAAAACATGGAATAGTGGTGAACCTTCCCAGAAGTGGCTGAACGACAAAAATTACCCCAAGAACGCAGCAACAACTCATCCAAGAGGTCACAAAAGACCCCACAACAACATCCAAAGAACTGCAGGCCTCCCTTGCCTCAGTTAAGGTCAGTCTTCATGACTCCACCATAAGAAAAAGACTAGGCAAAAATGGCCTGCATGGCAGAGTTTCAAGACAAAAAACCACTGCTGAGCAAAAGAACATTAAAGGGCCTTGTCTCAGTTTTTGCCAGAAAAACCTCTTGATGAACCCCAAGACTTTTGGGAAAAATACTCTGTGGACTGACGAGAAAAAAGTTGAACTTTTTGAAGGCGTGTGTCCATTACAATCAGCGTAAAAGTAACACAACATTCAGAAAATTAACATCAAACCCCAACATGTAAATATGGTAGTGGTAGTGTGATGGTCTGGGGCTGTTTTGCTGCTTCAGAATCTGGAAGACTTGCTGTGGTAAAAAGGAACCATGAATTCTGCTGTCTACCAAAAAATCCTGAAGGAGATTGTCTAGCCATCTGTTCGTGACCTCAAGCTGAAGCGCACTTGGGTTCTGGTGCAGGACAACCTATCCCACAAACACACAGCCAAGTCCACGTCTGAATGGCTTGAAGAAAAAACAAATTGAAGACTTTTGGAGTCTCACCATGAAAGTGCTGACACCTGATCTCACTGAGATGCTGTGTATCACCTTTAAAAGGCGGTTTCATGCTCGACAACCCCTCCAATGTGGCTGAGTTACAACAATTCTGCAGAGAATACGGGCCAAAATTCCTCCACAGCGCTGATAAAAGACTCATTGCCAGTTATCGCAAACGCTTGATTGCAGTTTGTTGCTGCTAAAGGTGGCCCAACCATTTATTAGGTTTAGGGGGCAATTGCTTTTTTACACAGGGCCATGTAGGTTTTGGATTTTTTCCCCCCTTAATAATAAACACCTTCATTTACAAATGGCATTTTGTGTTTACTTGTCTTAATCTTTTGTCTAATATTTAAAGTTGTTTGATGATCTGAAACATTCAAGTGTGACAAACATAAAAAAGAGAAATCAGGAAGGGGGCAAACACTTGTTCACACCACTGTATGTATATTAAGCTGAGTATGTCATAAGCTCTCCATGCGCTTCTCCAACAGCGCACGGAGGAGGAGAAAGGGCGAGGACTTAAATGCTGGGTTACACCATACACACATTTATTAACACAAAAGTGAACACAAATGTCATGGTTCGAGCGCCGATCTCGTCCGCGCTCAGGCCATGCACTATTTTCTCCCATCTGACATGTGTGTGCCCCTTTTGGCTCTCTGAGCATTTATTGTGACAGCACTCGGAGGGGCTTCCGGCTGTCAGAGTTGACAGCTGAGTTGCATTTCGCCTCATCAGCTGTTTGCTACTTAAGAGGGCAGCTGAGAGTGAAATGTGCAGCAGTCTTGTCAAAAACTTCCCATTGTCTGATGTATCGAGCATCCCTCTGTTCAGACGTTGACTACTCGTCTTCTATGATCGTAAGTTTATTCCATTGTGAACCTGTTCTCCTTTGTCATAGCCTGAGTTCTCATTATAGTGTGTTTTAGCCCCTCGTGGCTTGTTATTTTGTCATCTTTCACCTTTTCCTTTAATAAAAACTGTGCAAACTCACCTGCTGAGTGGCGTCTTATGATGGCTCGTGAGGGCCATCCATGACAGTAGACTGCCGCCAGACTGAGATGCCTGTCGCTGTGAGTTTTGCCTAAATTGGACTTGTTTTTCCCTGTCTGGGTGCCTGTGCGCTGGGAGGTCATGTCATCATTCAGGGGCCATGTTCGAAGCCTGGGCTACGAGCTGGTGGAGGCCCTGGACTATGTAGATGGAACTCTCGTCACCGCTACCCTCTATGACTCTCTCAGCGATGTACGCCGGCACCATGGACCTCGCTGAGGACATCCTAATCGCCTTCCTCGCTACTTCCGACCACCTTGAAGTCATTGTGAGGAAGGCAGACATCGCGGCGCAATGGGAGATACTCCGTGGGCTGGAGGGAAACTCCGGCAGGAAGCTGAAGAGGAGGCATCCTTGCTCCTCACTTCGGGATCCCATTCCTGTCCCCGCTCCAGGCCAGGAGATCTCACCACCAGCCGGTAACCGTTGTCGCCATGCCACAAATAGGCCCCAGTGAGAATCCCATCCGGATCCAGCTCTGGGTCGTCGAAGGAACCCAGCCTCCCAGTCAGCTGCGTCTCCTACGTCATGACAGGAGGGAATCCCCGCAGTTGCTTCACCCAGGTCATCTGTCCCAGCTGTTCCGTCAGCTCCTCGTGCCTGGATCGCCTCGGCTGTCGCCCCCTCCTCCTCGACGTCATCTCCGGCTGCTGTGAGTGCTGCGAGTCATGCTTCAGTGAGGCCCGTCAGCAATCACCCACGAGCGGCTCCTCCTCATCTTCCCAAGGGGCCTGGCATCACCATCCGGAGGGGAAAGAGAGGAACAATGTCCACTACAGCAGGCACCATCTATCCTCCGGGAAACAGGCAAGTGCAAGTTCACTCTTCTCCTCATAGTTGTGATTTGCCTTGTCTGACTCCTGGGGGTGGAGTTCGGGGTTCGCAGTCCCCCGAGCTCCCACCACCTGCTATAGTTTCTGTCATTGAACCTGCTGCCTCTGTGTCTCCCTCCACTGAGCGGTCCACGACACCAGGCCTACGTCGCCGGACAAGGAGTGGACCTGCAGTTCTGGAGAGCCTGGTTCCAGCCCCGCAGCCACGTCATGGGCAGAGGAGGAGAGCGGACTGCAGCGTGGAGCCTGCACCGACGACGAAACGTCCCGGGGTCTCCATCGACGAGCGGTTTGATCTAGCGGGTCGAGGATCTCCTGCCACCACGCCGTTCGGGTCATCAGCATGGACGTCAGTGCCAGAGGGTCCTCAGGCTGCGGAGACCATCATGCCAGCTGCGGAGCCCGCCGTAGCTGAGTGAGAGCCAGACGACGACCTTCTTCGTCCTGAGCCCAGATCGTCGAAGTCCTGGACGGAGACAGAACTCGAGTGCAGGCATGTGCTCTACTTTGTTTTCCTTCTTTCTATTTTGGAGCATTTTTGCCTGTCTCTCGGGGAGACGAGCCAGGGGCAGCCATCCGCTGCACCCGAGCTCATCTCGCTGGGCTCTGTCGCTACCAGTGATCCTGATCCCGGTTCTTTTCCTTCTCCTGAGCCTTCTCCCAGGGTCACTGGTGCGGACCCAATCCCGGTCGCTGTGCTGGAGGTTCCGGGTTCGGGGTCGGTGGTCGTTTCTGGTGCTGCGCCGACCCAGTTGGGGTCCATCACGAGTGCAGCCGAGACCCAATCGGGGTCCATCGTGGGTGCTGCTCCGGCCCAATCGGGGTCCGTCGTGGGTGCAGCGCTGACCCGATCGGGGTCCAGCAGGGGCGCAGCGCCGGTGTGGTTCAAGGTCGGTGAGGGAGCTGCAGATCCTCTGCCGCCTGATACTGGATTGGCTCATCATCATCATCATCCTCATCGTCATCATCTTTCTCGTCGTCATCGTCATCATCTTCCCAGCTCATCTCCACCAGGGGCCGTTGAGGTTCTCAAGCTTCAGTCCAGCTCGCCCTCGCTGTTCCCCACTACAGGGAAGCCGTTGTCGTTCTCTCCCCTGCGGTCCTGGTGGCTGAGCGATGCGGGTCAGCCGCCTGAAAGACTGCCTCGCCCGTTTGGCGTTCTGGGTCAGCCGCCCGACCAACTGGACTGTTTGCTTGGCGACCTGGTCCGGCCGCCAGAGATCCTGTTTCCCCGGGCCTGGGACTGGGGTAGGCCGCCCGAACGCTCCTTTTCCCCCCTATTCTCTATCTGGACATTGGACTTGTTGTTTTTCCTCTCACCGGACTTTGCCTGTCGTCACCTCCGTGTGTTCTCATTCCCATAAATATTGTGGTCACTCTGGTGTGTTTAGCCCTACTCTGATCTGTGTATTTACTGCTGTTTAGTGTGGTTTTTTTTCTCCCCTCCCCTGTCTGAGGGATGATTTGCATCTGTCACATTATGTCTTATAGGCCTGCGTGTTCAGTTTTAGGTCTCCAACTGTCAGTTGCATTTTTTGCCCTGTTCTATGTATCATCTGTGCGTTATGGGGTATTGTGTTTTTCTTTTTACCATACTCTGTAATTGCTTCGTTTGTTCCCTGTCATTGTCATGGTGGGTTTTTTTTTTTTTGTGCTCTTTCTGGTTCTCGCCCTCCAGGCCTTTTCCCCCCATCTGCCCACCCTGGTGGGGGGGTGGGGTGCTTGGGTGTCATACGGCGCTCGTAGTTCGCCGCCTCGGGGGGGAGGTACTGTCATGGTTCGAGCACCGATCTCGTCCGCGCTTGGGCCATGCACTATTTTCTCCCATCTGACGTGTGTGTGCCCCTTTTGGCGCTCCAAGCTTTTATTGTGACAGCGCTCGGAGGGGCTTCCGGCTATCAGAGTTGACAGCTGAGCCGCATTTCGCCTCATCAGCTGTTCGCTACTTAAGAGGGCAGCTGAGAGCGAAATGTGCAGCAGTCTTGTCAAAAACTTCCCATTGTCTGATGTATCGAGCATCCCTCTGTTCAGACATTGACTACTCGTCTTCTATGATCGTAAGTTTATTCCGTTGTGAACCTGTTCTCTTTTGTCATAGCCTGAATTCTCATTATAGTGTGTTTTAGCCCCTTGTGGCTTGTTATTTTGTCATCTTCTGCTTTTTGTCTGCCAAAAACATGCAGGTTAGGGATATGGGGCGCTTGTGCACGCAGCGACCGGCAGCTGGTGGCTTGTCACCAGACTGCAGAACAAATCTACCTACGGGTACAAAATAAGTCAAAAAAAAAAAATCTTCACCTTTTCCTTTAATAAAACTGTGCAAACTCACCAGCTGAGTGGCGTCTTATGATGGCTCGTGAGGGCCATCCATGACAACAAAGACATAAGACAGCTTGGATACACTAAGAGTTCTTGAGGCCGCCCAACACACACACTGGAGGTATACAGCGGCAGACAGCGCACAGACAGATACTCACAGAGCGTGGGCAGGCTGAGTCATCACAGCGAAAATCATGAGCACACATAAACACAGTCCTTACTGACGTGACGGTTGATGGTGGAGAACGACCATCCAACACGTACAATGATCCAGCGGCGTCTGTGTAGCGAAGAGCTCCTTTAATACAGACGCCACTGGCATGGCAAATAAGGAACACCTGGGCGAGCGCGGGAAAGATGATTACCCGGGCGAATAGCTGACTGTCAGAAAGAGGGGGGCGTGGCCGGACAGGTCAGAGTGGCAGCTACAGGCAGGAACAGAAACGGTGCATGGACAAGAAAACAACAAGAAATCAAAACACAACTCCGCATAATAAACCCACTGCCTGAGCCACCAGGATCAATCAGAACCGAGCCCACAGGAAACACGGGCTCAGTTCATGACAGAGTATGTGTGTGCTGCAGACAGCAGCTGAGCTAATCAGAACAGAGAGCAGGTGAATCTCTGAAAATGTCTTCAACAATATTATTAGTCAATTATTTCTACAAACCTATTACAAAATAGTCCAAGCATACTTGCAAGTTGGGATACAAGGAAGGCGCCTCTGGAACTCAGCGGAGGAGCATCGGCACACACCTCTCAAGGGAGGGACAGGACAGTGACGGTATTAGGAGCTTTGCTGAAGACAAAATATAAATGTTTTTGCTATAATGAGGAATGTAACGTTCATTTTTGAAACTATCAAACCTGGTTTAGTTAGTGACCACCGGCAAGGAGCAGGCTGGGTGATATCAAATCTTCAACAGTGGGGAAGGGGGTTGTCAGATTTTGAAAAATGTTACATTTCCCGAAATTATGAGGTGGATTTTGATTTATATTCATCAAAAAGTAGTATCTGAAAATCATTTAAGGAGAATTGAATCTAGAAAAACAAAAAAATTATGTTAAAACTGCATGGCCTCGAGTCGGCCTCAGTCGGAGTTACCGAGGCCATTGTTCTCGAGGCCAAGGCCAAGACCAAGTCATTACCCTTCGAGGCCAAGGCTGGGAAAAACTGGTCCTCCAACATTGTTACTAAGACACCAAGAGGGTTTACCCACTGGGCAACCCAAGTAGGAATGCTTTTATAGACATCATCACAAATAGAATCTTTAACTGTAAAAAAAAAAGGACAATACACACAATATGGGGTACCACTACCACTCCAACCTCTTAATAAGGACTTTGTGGTCAGAATTATACCTCTGCACTATCATTTTGAAGTATCATATTGACCTATTGCGCTATTCACATGACAAAACTGGAAAGCTTCTGCTGGGGTTATGTTGTTTATGGGACACTGAAGTGTCAGTGGTGTGAAACCATAAACATTTGATACCGGGCTCCAAAGTAGAATCTTTCCAACCTGCCTGCCATACCATTACTGTGTAAAAGGGCAGTAGAGGACACTCAGAAGTCTTTGACATTTTGACCTCAAAATTATTCCATCCATCATCTACTGCTTATCTTGGGGTCCTGGTGGCAGGGGCAGCAGTCCAAGCAGAGAAGACCAGACTGTTACCCAGTCCAGACAGCCCCATGATTCCCATGATTCCTCTTGCAGGTGGTAAGTCCACTGAACATTGGAACCCATGTGGCTCACTCGAGGTCCTATGGAAAAAAAATCCAGTCACCCGGCTCTTTCCCTCAAGCCTTGGTAACTCCAAAATAGGTAGAGTACACTGGATCCTTGTTGTAACTTCTTCATGGGGATTGACCGGACTGCTCTTGGTCTGGCCCTTTATCCAGGACCAATATACTTTGGGAGACCCTGCAAGGAGCAAATTGCCCCAAACAACATAGCTACTGGGATCATTAGGATATGCAAACTGCTCCACCATGACAAGGTGGTGATCCAAGAAGGGGACCTCAAAATGAATGCATTTTCTATTTTTTTTATTTTTTTTTTGCTTACTACTCCTGCAGGGTGAGGGCTGGGTGGCCATCACCATACGTAGAGCCAATCAGGTTAACCAGTGCGTGTCAACATTGTCTGTTTTGGGCCAGCTCCTCTGCATCGTCAACAGCAACTCCGAGATGTCGGAGGTCTCTCTCCACCTCATCGAACCATGTGGTGCATGGCTTGCCCCACAGTCTTTTCCACCCTAAGGCCCTGGGGTCAAACATGAGGATGGCTTTTGTCGGGTGTTCTGGTGGAAGGCGGAGGACATGGCCAAACCAGGGGATACGCCTTTGTGTAATAAGGTGGGATGCTGCAGGCTGATGTGTACTGGCTCGGAGCGCATCATTAGAAGTGCACTGGGGCCAGCTGATGTTCTTGATGGTTCTGAGGGCCCGACTATCAACCCCATCCACTCTTGAGGCCAGTCTTATTTCTTAGTCTTACTTTGAAGATTTTCTGATGTATGGGTTTGGCTCCTGGGGCTTACTGTAGCTGACGTCAGGCAAATAATGGGATGATGTCAGGCGGGCTGCGGTCGCTGTATGTATAACTACCTTTTTCTGCATTAAAGGGCAGTTTGTTGTTTAACATAAGATGGTTAATGGCTTGCTCATTTCATACATAACATTTGGCGACGGGAGGTAAAACCATGGGAGCGTGTGCGAGACCACCACCTCCGTTCCTGGAGTCACCAAGTGTGCCAGCCACACCGTGGCACCACTGGCTGGACTCGTTTATTGACTATATTATCGTGGCCGGTCTGGATGGCACCGATGAAGAAAGGCGGAAGAACGTCCTGATTCATTGTCTAGGGCCTAGACAATGAATCAGGACGTTCTTCCGCCTTTCCTAGACTCTAGGCAAAGAAGGACAGTGGGTGCTTTGCTGTACAGACTCTGGACAAGTGTTTGGGCCTAATGGACAAGTTGTTTGACGAAAAGTGTAACGTCACGGCACAAAGATGCAGATTCTTCGACCACTACCAAGAAACGAGTGAGTCCACGCAACATTATGTTTTGGAGCTCCGTAACCTAGGGAGCACGTGCACCTTTGGGCATTTAGAAGAAGAGCTAATTCATGACGAGCTAGCATATAGCACAAACAACGAGTGGGTAAAGGAAAAGCTACTGCTAACAAAGGACAACTTCATGCTAAGCCAGGTGATGCAGATGGCTATCTGAATGGAATCCACCACCCAGCTATAGAGGCAACTGCTAGCTAATGAACGACTAGCCAGCCAAGCAACCCCACCACACCAGACTGATAGCAACACAGCTAGCTACTAAGGGTGGACTTCCACGTGGAGGTGGACAGTGGCATGGGCAAGAGCAAGAACCTGGAGACCGTATGGTGGCTGTGGTTCTCCCCATCATCAAATGAGCTCATCCGTCTGCCCCACTAGAGGGAAGAGGTGCTACAACTGCAGTCAAGTTAACCACCTGGCTAGGGTTTGTCCCATCACCCACGAGAAAGCCGAAGTGGGACCCGGAGATGTAGCCTCAGTATGTGTAGCAGGTGCCAAGAACTGTCCACTAGAATGGTACGTTGTGCACCTTGATGGAGTCGACGTGCCGCTCATGGTGGATTCGGGTGCTGCAAAGTCCATATTGAGCATGTCCACGGTAAGAAGGCTTTTCCCAAAAAAGACAACTGTAGCGGGAGCTGATAACATATTTGGCTATAGACATGTGAAAATTGGCAATGGTGGGCACGGTCAGTTTTTCAGTGTTGTGTGGACCAAAGACAATTCCCTTGTTGACCTTTCAGGTTTCACGCCATGGGGCGAACTTGTTAGGTTTTGACTTATTGGGTGAGTTGGGGCTCTCCATTACAGACCCGATGGGCTCCACAGTGCTAACTGATTCACTGGCCTGGCATGTTTGCTGGCCAGCGCTGTTTGCAGGCCTGGGTTGCATAGCAGTTTTCAACCACCGATCACTCACTGACCCAGGGGTGACGCCCAATATTCAATCCCTTCACCGGATACCCCTCCCACTGCAGGATGACGTCACAGAGGAGCTGAATAAACTTCTGGGCACTGGCATCATTGAAAGAGTGGATGCCTCGCCGTGCATCTCAAATATCGTGGTGGCTAAAAAAAAAGTCAGGTGGGATTCGACCATGCATCGACCTCAGAATGGTCAGCAAAGCAATCATTCCAGATAAATACCCCCTACCCACGATGGAAGAGCTCACCGCGATGTTCAGCAGCTCCAGGGTGTTTTCAAAACTGGACCTCCATCAGGGCTACCTTCAAGTGCCTCTCCAATCGACCAGCCACAACCTGACAGCGTTCATGATGCACATAGGCGTTTTCAGATATACCCGCATGCCTTTTGGCCTCAGTTCTGCCCCGACTTGCTTCCAAAAAATCATGTCCACGATTCTTGCTGGCCTCAGGGGTGTGGTGGTGTATCTGGACAACATCGTGGTGCACGGCACATCACGGGCCTCACATGACGAACATCTGGAATGAGTAATGGAGGTGCTACTGGATCATGGAGTCACGCTGAACGAGGAGAAGTGCATCTTTGCAGCTGAAGCCATCAATTTTGTGGGGTTTTACCTGTCTGCTGAATAACTGAATAACAGTAACTGAATAACAGCGGTGAATGAAACAACATTTCGACAAAAGCACAGGGCAAAAACATATGGACTCAGAGTAGAGGACTAAGTTAAGGTCAGGCACCCCAACTGCACTCACAAGCTACAGTCGTTCTGGACGGGACCACTACAGATCACGGAACAGCTGGGTCCAGACACTTTTCGCCTCTCGGATGGGTCACGGTGGCATACTAGCCACCTCAGGAAATCATCACCAGCCCAGGATCTGGGAGTACCGATGGATGAGATGGACACCGACTGGGACTTAGCTGATGAGGCACTGGAGGACGCACAAGACCGGCCAACGGGGCCAGCAGCAGGACCTTAACCAGTAAGGCACTCGGCGGGAGTCCGTCAGAGACCGGGTTTATCTGAGAGACTTTGTTGTAGGACTTGGATAGCCAGGACGTATTGGTTGACAGGTGGCAGAATAATCCACCTCAACACGTGGGTATCTTGGTTGTCCACCCAAGTGCTCAGTTAGCTAAAGAGTGTTCTCTAATTTGGGTTGTTACTGTTCTACAAGTTGTGTTCATGTTTATGAGTGTTTGACTTGCTAATTTATTTATTTATTTATTTATTTATTTATTTGGGGGGGGGTTGATTTGCTAAAGTTATTAGTAGTTCTACAATTTGTGTGTGTGCGTGGGGGGCGGGGGGGGGGGGGTGATGTGTGGGTTTGGCTCCTGGGGCTTGCCATAGCCGACGTCGGGCATCAGACAAGATGACATCAGGCGGGCTGCTGCCGCTGTATGTATAACTAAGTTTTTCTGCAATGAAGGGCAGTTTGTTGTTCGGCATAAGATGGCTCATGGCTCACTCTTTTCACTCTTCAGTTGCAGGGCCCCCAAGAGTGGATGAGGGTGAATGGGATTTGCCCCAAGTACCTCAAGGCTGGATGTTGTAGGGCTGTCCCGGTTGACATGCCTATACAACATCACATGGAAGTTTGGGGACAGTACCTTTGGCATGACAAAATGGGGTGGTGGTTCTCCACTTCAAAAAGGGGGACCAGAGGGTGTGTTTCAATTTCAGGTGTATCAGACTCCTCAGCCTCCCCTGGAACGATCTATGCCAAGGTACTGGAGAGGAGAGCTTGGCCGCTGGTCGAACCTTAGATTCAGGAGGAACAATGTGGTTTTCATCCTGGTCCTGGCACATCGGACAAACTCTTCACCCTCTCAAAGATCCTCAAGGGTTCATGGGAGTTTTCCCAACCAGTCTGCATGTGTTTTGTGGACTTGGAGAAAGCATTTAACCATATCTCTTGTGGTTTCTTGTGGGGGTTGCTTCAGGAGTTTGGGATATCAAGCTTGTTACTACGAGCTGTCCAGTCTCTGTACAGTTGTTGTGAGAGTATGGACTGTATTGCAAAAAAAAATCACTCAAACTTGTTTCCAGAGCGAGTTGGACTCCAGTGAGAGTTGGACTCACCGATCTTGTTCATAATATTTATGGACAGGATTTCTAGGCGCAGCCAAGGAACGGAGAATGTCATCTTTGGTGACCACAGGATTTTGGTTCTGCTGTTTGCAGATGATGGTGTCCTGTTGGCTTCATCGAGCAATGACCTACAGGCCTTGCTGGGATGATTTGTTGCAGGGTGTGAAGCTGAGTCCATGGTGCTCAGCCAGGAAAGGGTGGATTGTTCCCTCCGGGTTGGGGACAGAGTCTTGCTCCAAGTGGAGAAGTTCAAGTATCTCAAGATTCAAGATTCAAAGATTCAACGACTTTATTTGTCAATACTACTATCATCGTCGGCCTCCGTCGGTCTATGATGACCATGGAAGAGAATCCTAAATGTCTACTCTGCTGGAACAGCACCGCCTGTGGCTGAACAGGCAGATGCGCACCGGTGTTCTACCTTCCAGCATTGGGCGTTGGTAGGATTCAAGCTTGGGCAGGAAGATATGGAGGACAAGATGTTACCCATGCAGTATGTCCCCCCTCTCCACGTCACTGATGAATCCAAAGGAACAGCAGGGCTGCTATAGTTTGGCACCAGCACCATCGCAGGAGCTGCCAGAACGATGTTGAGCACAACAGAGAACTGCCTTAGGGGCTCCAACTCCGGATTTTTCCTCAGGGTTGACTCCCAAAGCCTTTCCCGTGACCGGGTGTGCCGCAAGGCAGCGGAGGTTTGAAATCAGGGTTTACCTTCCCCTAGATGGGCTACCTTCCCAGGTTGACGATCCACCATCTACCCGAAGCATCTGGTTTTAAGGAGCCAGAGATCTGCCCTCGCCCCTTCTCCTATTAGTAGAATCGGAATCAGAATCAGAATCAGAATCGAATTTATTGCCATTGTTCATGTAGTACACAAACTAGGAATTTGTCTCGGTGCAATGCTGCAACATTAAACATGATAAAATAAAAGAAATAAACTATACATGCAATAAAGTGTAGAATAAGAGTGAGTAATACTAGTCAGCAGTTTAAATATATTAGCAAGCAGCAGATAATGTGGAGAACCATATAGTGCAGTTGGTAATGCAGGAAGAAAACAGTGAAAACAGTAGTAAAAGCAGTTCCGCCGGGCTTAGAGACTAAACCACACGGGCAGGCTAGGAGTTGGACTTAGTTGTCAGAGGCTTTTCTAGACGCACGCCATAAGGAGCATTTTATGAGCACTGGGAGCTTAACCCCAGTGCCGCTCCTGGCTATGACAACCTTGGAACCATACTACTATACGTACAGGACATACAGGAGAACTGAAATGGCGTCTCTCTCTCTCTTCAGTGGTGTGCACAATATAAAAAAAGAAAAGGGAATAAGGCTGGAAAAATAACACCAATCTATGTACAGTAATGCTACCTGTAGTGCAAATGGTGACAAAGGATAGACCCAGACCTCCCATAGTGGAAATAAAGATAAACGATGTGACCCAGCAATGTTGTATACAGAAAAGTAGAACAGTAGTACTTGTAGTACCAAGTTCAATACGGTAGTGTAGGTGCAGACAGTGACAGATAGGACTGCGCATGATCAATATTGCAATGACAGACAGCAGCAGATATGACATTTGTGCAAATGGTTGCAGTAAATTTGGAATTTCCCCATTGTGGAACTAATAAAGGCTTATCTTATCCTATCTTAAAGTGTGGAGACATACAGCAGCAAATGTATTACTGTTGGTGTGCCAGTCTCTCTGTGCCAACAGCTGAGGTAGTGTGGGTGAGTGCATTACAGTCTGAGGGGTGGGGGGGAGAGAGAGAGGAAGTGGACAGAGTCCAGGGTCCTGAAGGCCCGATGAACGAAGCTGTTTAGCAGTCTTGTGGAGCAGGCCTGGAGGCTCTGGTACCTTTCCCCTGATGGCAGGGGGCTGAAGAGGGAGTGTGAGTGGTGGGATGTGTCACCTTCAGTGTTGATGGCTCTGCGGGTGAGGTAGATGTCCGAGAGGGGGGGGCAGAAGGGCACCTATGATCTTGTTGGCTGCTTTTACTGTGCATTGTAGTGTCTTCCGGAAGGAGGCAGTGTAGCTTCCATACCACACTGTGATGCAGCTGGTGAGGATGCTCTCAACGGTGCCCCGGTAGAATGAGCACATGATGGGGGGGTGGGACTTGTGCTCTCCTCAGTTCGCGGAGGAAACGGGGGCGAGTTTGAGCCCTCTTGGCCAGTGATGCGGTGTCGCTGGACCAGGTGAGGTCCTCAGAGATGTGCACCCCCAGGAACTTGGTGCTGCTCACCCTCTCCACAGCTGCTACATCGATGATCAGAGGGGGATGATGTGTGTGTCCCCTCCTGAAGTTGACCACAATCTCCTTGGTTTTTCATACATTCAGGAAGAGGTTATTGTCTTTACACCACTGGACCAGTTGGCTCACCTCATTTCTGTAGTTGGCCTCCTCATTGTTGGTGATGAGGCCCACCACCGTCATGTCATCCGCAAACTTGATTATGTGGTTGGTGTTGTAGGCTGGTACACAGTCATGAGTCAACAGGGTGAAGAGCAGCAGGCTGAGCATGCACCCTTGTGGGGCCCCTGTGCTCAGTGTGATGGTCTTGGTTGTGTTGCTGTCAACCTGCACATTCTGTGGCCTCCCTGTGAGAAAGTCCAGTGCCCAGTTACAGAGAGAGGTTCTGAATCCCAAGTGTCTGAGTTTTTGTATTAGGTGCTGGGGGATGATTGTGTTGAATGCTGAACTGAGGTCCAAGAACAGCATTTGCACGTAGGAGTTCTTAGAGTCCAGGTGGGTGAGGGCTGGATGGAGAGCAGCAGTGATGGCATCTCCTGTGGATCTGTTTGACCTGTATACAAACCGAGATGAGTCATGGGAGGGAGGGAGAGAGGATGAACTTTATGTTCTGCATGACCAGCCCCTCGAAGCACTTCATTAAGATGGTGGTCAGTGCTATGGGCCGGTAATCATTGTAGCTGGATGGGACGGGCTTCTTTGGGACTGGTATTATGGTAGCAGTTTTGAAACATGTGAGGACAACAGCTTGAGTCAAGGAGATGTTGAAGATGTCGACCAGGACATACTTGAGCTCCTCTGCACAGTCCTTCAAAATGCAACCCGGTATGTTGTTTGGACCAGCAGCCTTGCGTGGGATGATCCTGGAGACGGTCTTCTTCACGCGAGCCGGATCCAGACTTATGGCCTGCTCGTCTGGAGGAGAAGTGGTCTTTTGTGCTGATGTGCTGTTTGGTGCGTCAAAGTGGCCAAAATCATTTAGGTTGTTGAGTAATGTGATGTCACTCGCACAAGTCTGAGGTGGAGGTTTGTAGTTGGTGAGGGTCTGTATGCCACGCCAGAGGGAACATGCATCTCTGGTGTTGCTGTAGTAGCCGGATGTTTTCTTGCTGTACTGTTGTTTTGCCTCCTTGATGCCGCAGGATAGGTTGGCCCTCGCTGTTGTTAGTTCTGCAGTGTCACCAGCTCTGAAGGCTGCATCCCAAGCCCTTAGGAGCCTGTGGACCTCTGCTGTCATCCATGGCTTTTGGTTTTGCAGCGAGTGAAATCATCGATGCATTTAGCTACAGTATGTATGCTATAACTACCTCAGTGTGCTCCTCTAGGTTTGTGTGTCTATTGTGAGAGGCTGCATGCTTGAAAGTGTCCCAGTCTGTAGTGTGAAGCAGTCTTTCAGAGCATCAGAGGCCCCCCCTGGCCACACACATACCTGATTTTTTGTTGTTCTGATTGTTTTCACTCTGGGTTTGTATGCTGACCTTAACTAGATGGTGATGTGATCAGAGAGACCCAGGTGGGGAAGGGGGGAGGCTCTGTATGCTTTCTTGTGGGTTGTGTACACCGAGTCCAGCAAATTGTCTCCTTTTGTTAGGAAGTCTACATGTTGGTGTAGATTTGGGGGCCTTTCAATCTGCATGGCTGAAGTCTCTTGCTGTGATGAGGAATCCATCTGGATGCGCTGTTTGTGTCTCACTGATGGCCTGTAGAGTTCTTTTAGTGCTTTACTCCTCTCACCGATGCCGGTGGGTAGGACATACACTGCGGCTAGAAGGACAGATGAAAATTGTCTTGGAGTGTAAAAGGGTCGGCACTTGATGATCAAAAACTCCATCAATGGAGAACAGTGTTTATGTACAATGGTTGCATCACTGCATCAAGTATCACTGATGTAAACACACATGCCACCGCCTTGCATTTTCCCTCCTTCCGTTTACGGAACGTACTCATTCTGGTACGTTAGCCATGAATGAGGAAAGGAATCGGGAGTCTGTGTGGGCTAGTGGTTAGCTTCATTTGGATACCTCCACATTTACCTCTCTTTTGCTGCTGCTCATATCGTCTATGGCGTCTCCATTTGGGATGAGACACAACAGTTGAGTCCGCGTGTAGGGAGGTCTGGTGGAGAAGACCTAGGCCATGGAGTTCCTCTGTAACACTCTGATCCAGGACGTAATGCTTGGTCATATTCCTTATCTCCAGAAGGCTGTGGCGACTGTAGCTTGTGTGCAGCATCATGTTTGCACATTAAACACATGAATATACACTTAGGTGTAATGGCACAAAACATGAAGAGAGAAGAGAGACCTCTGTGTGTTCATGCGCCATCTAGCGACCAGAATCTCAGGGTCTTATTCACAAGTGAGGAGAGAATGGAACGGGAGATTAACAGACAGGTTGGAGCAGCATCTGCAGTGATGAGGACATTGTACCTGTCTGTCTTGGTGAAGAGAGAGCTGAGCTCTAAAGCAAATCTTTCAATTTGCTGGTCAGTCTATGTTCCTATTCCCTCACTTATGGTCATAATCTTTTGGTACTGACCAAAAGAATGAGATCACAGATACAAGTGGCTGAAATTAGCTTTTTCTGTAGGGTGGCTGGACTCACCCTTAGAGATAGGGTGAGAAGCTCAGTGATCTTGGAGGAGTTCAGAATAGAGCCACTACTCCACATTGAAAGGAGCCAGTTGAGGTGGTTTGGTAATCTAATAAGGATGCCTCCTGGGCACCTCACACTTGAGGTCCCAGAAAAACAGTAGAAGATGGATGGATGGATGGATGGATGGATGGATGGATGGATGGATGGATGGATTTTTTTCTTTTCGTACTACCACCCCCTTCTGGATAGAAGTGTAGACTAGTCTTCATTAAATCTATTCTATGATGGGTTGGTGTATATTTGTTTTTCGTTTTTTCGTTTACTTGTTTTTTGGTGTAAAAATGAACTGATATTTTTGGTATGTTTTTTAATTTTCAATTTAATTAAAAATTAATTGAATGAAAAATTAAAATAATTTTAAAATTTCTGTTTTTCGTATTTCTTTGGGGTTTATGGTCTGATAAACCCCGATCCAAGATGGCGCCCACAGCGGTCGACATGGTGCTTCGCTGCGCTCTTTGTTTGTTTTTGTTTGTCAATTGTGTGTCTGCTTGCACTTATACCCGTGAAGAACTTTTAAATATCAGGACTTTGACCCCCACGGACCTCCTCCCAGTTTTTCTAGCCCCTGCCGCCGATCTGGTTTGTTGTTTGGCTCGGAAAGTGAGACGGCGGAAGAGAGGAAGACGAGCGGGCGCTCTCGTGCGACTTCGCAGGAGAGGCTCGCGAACGGCGCTGCCTGGCATATTTCTGTCCAATACCAACTCTCTCTCTAACAAGGTGGATGAACTGAGACTGCTGATGCGTTTTAAGGACCTCGCCTCCTCAGCTGTCCTCTGCTTTACTGAGACCTGGCTCCGGGAAAATATACCGGACAGCGCGCTGCGCCTCGACGGCTTCCAGCTCTTCCGTGCTGATCGTGACACAGAGCTTTCCGGCAAGACCACAGGAGGCGGAGTCTGCTTCTACATCAACTGTAGCTGGTGCTCTGATGTAACGGAAATTTCCAAACACTGTTCTCCTGCCTTGGAATTTCTTGTTATCAACTGCAAGCCTTTTTATTCCCCACGGGAGTTTGCTTCTTTTATACTGATCGCTGTGTACGCCCCTCCCGACGCGGACACGCGCGAAGCTCAGCGCGTGCTCGCGGATCACATTCAACACACAGAGCGGAGTTTTCCAGACTCGCTGATTATTGTGGCTGGCGACTTTAATCAGTGCAATCTGAGCCACGATCTCCCCCGCTACAAACAGTTTATTAAATGCCCCACCAGAGGATTAAACACACTGGATCACTGTTACACCACAGTGAAAGACGCATATCACGCTGTCCCTCGAGCTGCGCTGGGATTATCTGATCACGTGATGGTTCACCTCATTCCCACATACAGACAGAGATTGAAGCTCACTAAACCTGTTGTGAGCACTACGAAGATACGGACCAGTGATGCTGAGGAGAAGCTGGAAACGTGCATGGAAATATCTGACTGGGGCATGCTTAAAGGAGCCACGCATGATCTGGATGAGTACACGGACACTGTGAACTCATATATCCACTTTTGTGAAGAGAACATTCTTCCATCACGCACCAGGGTGAGTTACTCTAATGACAAACCCTGGTTCACAGCTAAGCTCAGACAGATCAGGAAGGAGAAGGAAGCAGCGCTGAAAAGTGGAGATAGGGACTGCTACAGGGAGGTTAAATACCGGTTTAACAGAGAGCTGAAGAGGGCTAAATCTGTGTACTCAGAGAGACTCCAGCAGCAGTTCACTGCTAATGATTCGGCTTCCGTGTGGAGAGGACTGAGGCAGATCACCAACTATCGGCCTCAGGCTCCTAAAGGTCAGGATGACAAAGCCCTTTGTCAGAGACTGTCCCAACACTATGCCCGTTTTGACACCTCGTCATCTGTGTCCAACTCCCCCCCTCCCTCCAGCTCCACAGCCTCCACATTCCCTACTTCATTTAAGGCACCCCCCCCCACCTCCCCCCCTCCCCTTATCATCAGTGAGCAGGATGTGCTCAAACAGTTCTCCAGACTGAACCCGCGCAAGGCCCCCGGCCCAGACGGCGTGTCTCCCTCCACCCTGAGACTCTGTGCGAAACAGCTGGCTCCTGTATTCACAGACATTTTTAACACCTCCCTTAAGTTATGCCACGTGCCGTCCTGCCTCAAATCCTCCACCATCATCCCTGTCCCCAAGAAGCCACGGATCACTGGACTTAATGACTACAGACCTGTAGCGCTCACCTCTGTAGTCATGAAGTCCTTTGAGCGCCTGGTCCTGTCCCACCTCAAGTCCATCACCACCCCTCTCCTGGACCCGCTGCAGTTTGCCTACCGAGCCAACAGGTCTGTAGACGATGCAGTCAACCTGGCCCTCCACTCCATCCTGCAGCACCTGGACTCCCCGGGAACCTACGCCAGGATCCTGTTTGTGGACTTCAGCTCCGCATTCAACACCATCCGCCCCGCTCTGCTCCGGGACAAGCTGTCCCTGCTCAACGTGCCTGACTCCCTCTGCAGGTGGATCATCGACTTCCTGACGGACCGGAGGCAGCATGTGCGGCTGGGAAAGACTGTCTCAGACTATACTAGCATCAGCACCGGATCACCCCAGGGCTGTGTACTTTCCCCCCTACTCTTCTCCCTTTACACCAACTCCTGCACCTCCAGCCACCAGTCTGTCAAGTTGATCAAGTTTGCGGACGACACCACCCTCATCGGGCTCATCTCCAACGGCGACGAGTCCGCCTACAGGAGAGAGGTGGCCCAGCTGGCGTCCTGGTGCAGCAATAACAACCTGCAGCTGAACGCTCTGAAGACAGTGGAGATGATTGTAGACTTCAGGAAAGTCACTACTCCTCTGCCCCCCCTCACCCTCTCAGGCTCTCCCATCACCACTGCTGATTCCTTCCGCTTCCTAGGCACTACCATCACCAGGGACCTCAAATGGGAGCTGACCATCAGCTCACTCATCAAAAAAGCCCAGCAGAGGATGTTCTTCCTGCGGCAGCTGAGGAAGCTCAAGCTACCCACCAAGATGTTAGTGCAGTTCTACACAGCCATCATCGAGTCCATCCTCACCACCTCCATAACCGTGTGGTACGCAGGAGCCACTGCCAGGGACAGACTAAGGCTGCAGCGCGTCGTGCGCACTGCTGAGAAGGTGATCGGCTGCAAGCTCCCATCTCTCCAGGATCTGTACATCTCCAGGACCCGGAGGCGTGCTGGCCGGATCATAGCCGATCCCTCACACCCTGGTCATGTACTGTTTGCCCCCCTCCCCTCTGGTAGAAGACTTCGGTCCATCCAGACTAAAACCTCCCGTCACATGAACAGCTTCTTCCCCTCTGCCATTAGACTGCTGAACACTAAGTGACTCTCGTGCACCATGTACAGCAGCTCAACCAGACTCATGTCAATCATCACTGTTTTCTTCCTGCATTACCGACTGCACTATATAGTTCTCCACAGTATCTGCTGCTGGCTAATATATATATATATTTTAACTGTTGACCAGTATCACTTAATCTTATCCTACACTTTATTACATGTATAGTTTATTTCTCTTATCTTATCATGTTTAATGTTGCAGCATTGTACCGAGACAAATTCCTAGTTTGTGTACTACATGAACAATGGCAATAAACCTGATTCTGATTCTGATTCTGATTCTGATTCTGATAAAAGTAATGTTATGTAGCAGCATTACAATACACAAAATAAAATAGTCCAGGTTGTAGTGACAAAAACTATATCAGTTACATCTCTGTCTCCCACAGAACTGAACTTATACAGTTCTTATACATATAGTAAGAGATTTAAAGCACAAGTACACAGAAAAAAGTAGCCAAGACCCCAGTCATCACTTTGACAAGCTATATGCTTACTGAAGAAGAACAGTCTACTACATTTTTTTCTTGTGCAACAAATTTAATCCTAAATGTTTTATTGTATCATGCAGTGCCTCAACCTTACTAATAACTGCACCACAACCTGCTGCTGATGCTGTACAGTCATGTGAACAAATTAGGACACCCCATTAAATATTCAGTTCTTTATTAATAAATGCTCATATACTGTATATATATCTAACCTTGTTTTTGTTTTTGATTTGCATTTTTTAACATTTATTTTAGCCATTTTAAGCGGGAATGAATGTGGGGGTGTCCTAAAAAAGATGGGGGGTATCCTAGTTTATTCCTCACTATTAGTTTAGAATCATATTTTACAGAAAATTTGAAAAAAAGTCTTTAATTCATTTTTAATTGTTTAGTTGTATTACATGAATCTCCCAGGATTTTAAACATTGATATTAAATATCCATATGTCCAAATATGTTAAAAAAAACACACAGGCTTGTACAGGGTGTCCTAATTTTTTCACGACTGTATATTATGAGGTGTGAGGCAGGAGGAGACCTTTGTGCATGTGTGCTTTTGTAATGCTAAAAAAAATGACATGCTTTACAGGGCACCCAGGGCTATGTGTCAAGAATGTACAGGATGTGCTGCTCACTCACAGGCAGGATGGTATAAAGCCGCATGTGAGGAGGTGGACGGCTTCACCATATCCTCCGGCATTCAGCTTTACATGCCACATGTTGTTTGACATGGTACAGCAGTACAGCTGCTTTCTATTGAAGCTCTGTGTTTATTATCATGGCTGCAAACATTCAGATTCAAAGCCTTAAAGATTCTAGAGGTCATTTTGCTGCAGTTTCAAAGCTAATGAAAGGATGATTTAAAGCAAAGCATTGCTACTATATGTTGAATTTGAAAAGCTTTTATTTAGTTTAATGAGGGAAAAAATGTTAAATTGTCAAATCTGAGATGATATGAGATATGAGATAACCGGAGTGGTGGCTCAGTTGGTAGAGCATCCACCCCACACCTGGGAGGCTGGGATTCAAATCCCGGCCGGGTCATGCCGAAGACCATATAAAAGCGAAACTTCCTGCCTGCCATCCAGCTTGGTGGTCAGCAATAATGGAACGGAGGAGGGAAATTTGTGGCGGCGCCTTGCATGGAAGCGACCCATCTGATTCTATATATTTGTGTGATTAACACTGTAGATAAGAGAAACATAATTTCATTCTACTGTACATGATTAGCTGCATGGATTTGAATGACAATAAAGATGGCTTATCCTTATGATGATCCTGAAAAAATTGGCTCACACAGACATAAATGTAAATCTTATGTTTTGAGGATTTGCCATCTGAGCAAGTGCAAGTACATTTAACGCCAGCAGGAAAAACAGAAATGCTAGCTCTTTTTGTCATGGGTACTTGCCTTGGCAGATGAATGTTGGAAGTCGGACTCAGGTATAGGCAGGACTTCAGTGCTATGATGTTTTATTAACACACAAACTCACGGAAAACAAAGACACAGTACAAGGGCTGGAAATAACTCGGGAGTACAAGGCAACAATAACCTCACTTGGGACATGTGTGAACCACAGGGAAACATGACTGAAGACATGACAAAGATGCCATACAGAACACAATCAAAAACTGACATATACAGGGTAACTAATAATTACAAATTCAAGACAGCTGAGGACAAATCAGGAACCAAACGGCACACACATGAGAAAGAGGCTACAGGTATGGAAAATATGAGGGACTAAAAACTATAGATAAACAAGAACAGGGGTGTGACGATGGGATGTCACCACTGTATGTCTTGTATTGTGTGATTATGTTATATCTGTATTGTTGTAAATGTCAGTATGATTGTTTGTTAAGATGCACACAGTATTTGGGATTTGTCTTTGTTAATTTGAATGCCCTTGGGTAGTGATGGGTCCGGCAACACCGATGCGTCGGCGCATGCGTCGAGCTCATAGACTGAAACCCAGTTTCGGTGTGTGTTGGCACGTCTCGCTTTAAGAAAGTCACGTGACCGATACAGGTACTGTATCGGTCACGTGACGCTAGCGCGTCGAAACACTGACGCACCCGCATTTATAAGGAAGCGCATCTGTCAACGGGGATGCATTTGCCCAAAGACTCGTATGTGTTGCGGACGGTCCTTGTACAAATTTATCACGAATTATGGAGCACGAGCAGCAGCGTCAAGGAAAAAGAAAGGTTTCTGCCGTGTGGGACCATTTTGATCTGATATCGGAAAATAAGGTATTTCCAAAAAAAATAGTATTTTTAAAATACTATTTTCTTTGTTTTAATTTCCTTGTTGTTTCATCCTGTTCCTCTCAGAGTTTCCACTTGATCTATCTGAATTCAAATTCATTTCAAAGTCACTCTTAGTTTACTCTTCATATTTTCTGCAGGCTAAATGTCGCATTAGTTCGACAGAGTTGTCATATTTCAACAAGAGCGCCTCCTCAATGCTGAGACATTATAGGGCCAGGCATGAAAATGAAGTCCTGGATACACCCAGGATAGACGCAGGTATACAGCCCTGTCCCTGTCAAATAAACTAATCTACTACTACTACTACTACTACTACTACTTACTCACAGTTGCTTTATTGATAATTAATTCCTATTAATTTATTTTTGACTTCATTTTTAACCATCAAGCTTCCAGGAAGCAGATGCTGGATGAGGCTCTGCTCAATTTCATCATGAAGGACTGCCAGCCCCTCAGCATTGTGGAGAGTGAAGGGTTCAGGGAACTGATTCAGGACCTTCAGCTCTCGTATGTTTTGCCAACCAGAAAGGTTTGTGGAAATTATCTAAAGTAGTAGTTGATATATCCAATTTATTTAATCTTTAATTTAAATATATGGATTTGCTTTTGGTTTGACTTGGTGTAATTTTCAGACCATCAAACAAATGCTGGCGAAAAAGTACAAGGAGGAACGGGAACGAGTGAAAAAGGAAGTACAGCAAGCTGTGGCAGTGAGTATAACAGCTGACATGTGGACATCTGTGAACATGGAGGCTTACTTGGCTCTTACCTGTCACTACATTAATGAGAATTTGCAGTTGTGTACGTCTGTGTTGGGTGTGCAATACTTTCCACAAAGTCACGCTGCTGACATTTTGGCCCAAGTCAAAAGGTGCATGATGGAGGGCTGGGCCATAACCAATACAGTAAAGTGTCTGGTGACCAACGCAGCACCCAACATGATTGCATCCACTCGACAGCTTCAAATTCGGCACTCAATTTGCATTGCACATAGTCTAAATTTATTAGTTAGTAAATCATATGATCAGATCCCCACACTTACATCCATCAGACACAAAGCTAGGCACATTGTGACATACTTCAGATCAAGCACTTCAGCCAAGGAGAAGCTCGCTCAAGTGCAGCAACAGATGGGACGACCAAGCCTGAAACTTATCAATGAGGTGCCAACATGCTGGAACAGCACATATGAAATGTTGTCAAGACTACATGATGAGAGGGAACCAGTGTGGGTATCTCTGGCCTCTCTAAAAAGCGATTTGACTCCACTTACAGCTGATGAGTATACCATCATAGGAGAAACACTTCTTGTGCTTGCTCCTTTCCATCAAGCTACAGTGGAATTGTCTGAAGAGAGGCGAGTGTCAGGGTCAAAGGTCATCCCGATGATGAAAATGCTCTATCTTACACTAGAGCGTAATGCTTCAACCTTGCACACACAGGCAGCCATACATCTACATGAGCACCTGAAGCGTTGAGTCACAGACACTGCTTCCAACCTGGAGTCATTAAGTGTGTTGACCCTAGCCACACTTCTAGACCCCAGATTTAAATCACTCGGGTTCCGCAGTTCCTCCAAGAGCAATGACGCCATCAGTAGACTGCGGGCAGAATGTGCGTCTGTAATCGGACGCACAAATGAGCCCCAGCCGGGACCGTCTTCACAACAGCTATCTGCACCCACTTCAGGCATGTTATTCAGTATAATTTGTTGTTGTTTGGAAATCATGTACTAAAATGCCAATTTTTTTTTTTTTTTTTTTTTTAGATAACCTTTGGACATCGAAGTGGGCAGGCAGACCAAAAACGCCACAGCTGATGCCATCCAGGAGGTGCAGAGGTACCTGGCAGAGGGCAATATTGCCAGGTCCCAGGATCCTCTGAGATACTGGGACAATCAAAAGGCCAGCTATCCAAACCTCTTCCAGCTGGCGTTAGAATTTCTCTGCACTCCAGCCTCATCTGTGCGATGTGAGCGTGCATTTTCAACAGCTGGAGAAGTTGTGTCCAAAAAGCGCAAATGCCTGAATTTTAAAACTTTGGAAAAACTTATTTTTTTGAATAAAAATTTGTAAAAAGAATTTTTTGTTTAAAAAAAAAAAGAAAAAAAAAAGATCACAGTCCACAAGCATCCTCATTCACAACATGTTCACTTAGATTTTCACGTTATGATACATGTTCACATTATTTAAGATAAGATAAGCCTTTATTAGTCCCACAATGGGGAAATTCCAGGATTGCAACAGCACAGGGATAGCAACACTCAGAGCAACAATCAGAAGGCAAGAAAAAACAAGAGCAGCTAGTATACATATTAATATAAATATATATATATATATATATATATATATATAGACACACAGTGTGGAGCATTGTGGTTTTTGGATGTGCAGCAGAAAGTCTAAGCTCTCTCTCCGCGGATGCGGCGGGCCAGCTCGATGTCTTTGGGCATGATGGTGACCCTCTTGGCGTGGATGGCGCACAGGTTGGTGTCCTCGAAGAAACCCACCAGGTAGGCCTCACTGGCCTCCTGCAGAGCCATGACGGCGGAGCTCTGGAAGCGCAGGTCGGTCTTAAATTAAATCAAAATTAAAAAATTAAATCACCCTTTATTGTCATTCAACTGTACAACCAATCATGTACAGTAGAACGAGATTGTGCTTTACCTATCTACTGTGTTAATCACACACACCCCAAGTGTAGAATCAGAGGGCCGCTGCCATGCAAGGCGCCGCCACAAATTTCCCTCCTCCATTCCATTATTGCTGAGCACCAAGCTGGATGGCAGGAAGTTCCACTTTTTATATGGTCTTTGGCATGACCCGGCCAGGATTTGAACCCCTGCCTCCCGGGTGTGGGGCGGATGCTCTACCAACTGAGCCACCACTCCGGTGGCTCAGTTGGTTTTTCTCTGTCCTGTCTAGTCTCAGAGTTTCTGCTGCTGAAAAACATCCCCACAGCATGATGCTGCCACCACAATGCTTCACTGTAGGGATGGTATTGGGCTGGTGATGCCTGGTTTCCTCCAGACATGACGCCTGGCATTCATGCCAAAGAGTTCAATCTTTGTCTTATCAGACCAGAAAATTTTGTTTCTCATGTTTAGAGTCATTCAGGTGCTTTTTGGCAGACTTCAGGTGGGCTGCCATGTGCGTTTTACTAAGGAGTGGCTTGAAGTCTTGAAGTCCTGAGCGATCTCCTTCACCAGGCGCTGGAAGGGCAGCTTACGGATGAGCAGCTCCGTGGATTTCTGGTAGCTACGGATCTCTCTCAGAGCCACGGTACCGGGCCTGTAACGGTGATACAAATTTATTGACTGTATCTAAAAATATCAATGATATTTGAAATTAAAATGAAGATATGAAATAACACAATATAAAATACAATGACTTAAATTATATACTGGTCCAAAAAATAAAGGGAACACTAAATAACACATCCTAGATTTGAATGAAATATTAAAATACTTTGTTCTTTACATAGTTGAATGTGCTGAAAACAAAATCACACAACAGCATGTGAAATTGATTGTCAGCGTTGCTTCCTAAGTGGACAGTTTTATTTTTTTTTTTAGCAGTATATTATTGTATATACTAGGTCATCAAATCAGTGTCAGTTGAGTCTGTCAATTAGGTTGCCTGTAGGGATTTTTAAGGTCCAGCAGGTGTCAGTATTCAGCGACACAGTATCAACACAGTATCAATACAGTTTTGCAATGTGTCGAAACGCATCATGACGCCTCATGGACCCATCACTACCTTGGGAGATTATGGTTATGATTAAGTATTTGGTAAAATAATTTATTTCACATACCTTTGCCAACATGCTTCCTGTGGGTGTCCAGGCAAAAGACTCTGCGAGGGGTTGAGGACCTTATATAGGACACCATCAGGAAGCAAACATGTATGGTAAGTTAGAGGGGTCGTTTAACATTTGTAAATAGGGGTTAAAATTATTTATTGAATTATTATATTGCTATTTATTGCATGTTATTTATATTTATATTGTGCATGCTTGGGGAAATTATTTATGTATTTTAGATGTTAGTGGGTATGTGTTAAGAATAGGAATGGTGATTGTTTTACCTGGGATTATGGTAGGGGCTAATCACCCCTAATTATCTCGTGTATTATATAACAGGTGTGAGATATCGAGTAACATGGAATGCTATGCATTGCATTGCTGATTGCAGAGTGCTTATTGTTCTTGATATGCTTCTTGGTTGGCGAAGTGCATTTTGTTTGAAGGATTGTGTCAGATGATTTCCTGAGAGACTGGAGACTATTACTTCAGAATCAGAATCAGCTTTATTGGCCAAGTATGCACACACATACAAGGAATTTGACTTTGGCTAAAAACTTGATCTCGTTGTTCATGTGGAGGATTTAAATAAGATTTAAATAAGGATTCAATGACAACAGAGTATGTACAGTAAATTACAGTCTGTCCACATTTCTATAAAAGGATGCAAAGTTGTAAGTTGAAATAAAAAGACTGGATTAATTGAAAAATTGAAATCTGCCTCGCCTCGCTGTCATCACACGTTCACATTTGGCGGCAGCGGTGGTCCGTGCTCAGGACATCGTAGTGTTCGGTGGACGGAAGAACCCATGGCCAGAAGGAAAGTGAGGCAGGAGGAGCGGTCTGACCTGGATGCAGGTATGACGGATGAGGAACCGGGAGTCAGCGGACTGGGCGAGCTCGAGGAGCTAACGAGCCTGGTGAAATCTGTGGTGTGTTCGCTGACTCTCAGAGATCGCCAGCTGGAGGAAGAAGCCGCTCTCCATGACCAAAGGTGGCAGGCTGTGAATGAGCAAATTCGTCGGATGGAGTCGCAGGTTACGGAGCTGAGAGAGGAGTACGGGAGCCGGGCAGGTGCAGCCGAGGAGGACACCAGTGCACCACGAGCCCAGGCTGAATCCTCTCTCACCCGAGGACGACATAGAGTACTACCTGACGACATTTGAGAGGATCGCTACAGTCTGCCGTTGGAGGGAAGAAGAGTGGGCTATCCATCTTGCTCCTCTACTTACAGGTAAAGCGCGGAGCGCATATGTTCTGATGGATGTTGCTGACACAGATAATTATGGAAAAGTTAAAGAAGCTATTCTGAATAAATTTGAAATCACATCTGACACTTATAGGAGGAGGTTTTGGTCCTTGGACATTTATCAGGATGAAACCCCTCGTGAACTTTATGTACGCTTGAAAGACTTGTTATAGAAGTGGATTAAACCAGAGACCCTATCTTTAAAAGACATTATGGAACAACTAATTTTGGAACAGTTTTTGCGTATGGTGAACCCGGAACTGGGAGTCTGGATACAAGAGCGGGACCTGAAGACTGCAGAGGACGCTGCTCGTCTGGCAGAGATTTTTCTGTCAGCCAGGTCTGGGAGCAGGAGACCTACTCTCGGCTGTGACAGATTTTTCATCACTCGGAGTGAGTTTAATGAGGGTGAAAGGAGTGGCCCAGCTTGAAATAGGTTGTATTCCAGGCCCAGTCAGATCACAAACAGCAAATACGATAATAGCAAAAAGTCACGAGTTGTTGCAAATAAGGATATACGCTGTTATCAGTGCAATAAAATTGGTCACACCCAATATTCATGTCCTGCCACAAGGAATCAGAAACCGTCACTGTTATGTTCAGTTCCTAGACCCACTTGTTCAGCCTCAGTGCACAGTGGAGTATATAAAACAAAAGTGTTACTTAATGGTCAGTGTGAAGAGGCCCTGTTAGATTCAGGCTGTTTTCAAACAGTTGTGCTACCTAGTTTGGTCCCTAGGGATTTGTGGAATGACTCAGAAATAAATATCAGTTGTGTCCATGGGGATAAGAAATTGTACCCGACCGCTGAGGTTTATTTAACAATAGGGGGTCAAACTTATCTCCTTCCTGTAGCTCTTGTGCCTGACTTGCCGTATCCTGTTATTCTTGGCAATGATGTTCCAACTTTGTTGGACATCATACAACAGGTTAGAGAGGGACAAACGGAGGAGAGACAGGCAGGTGGCGCTGTTGAGCAGAGAGTAAACACACCTGTGGTGAAAAATTGTAATATGGTGACAACTAGGGCACAGAGGGTACAGAGGGCTGCCAATGCTCTTCAGGAATTACCATTTTATGATTCTGAGATAGAGGCAGGCCCTATTAAGCAACCTAAATCCAAGGCTCAGAAGAGAAGAGATAAGGTGTTAGTGTCAGCAAAGAACTTGGGTGAAGAAACACCACAATTAAGCCAGTCAGTAGAGTTTGACATCCCTCCTGACATAGCTACATTGCAGAAAGCTGACTCAACACTTAAACCATGGTTTGATAAAGTCTCGGAGATTGAGGGTGTGAAACAGGGTAAAACTGATTGTTTGGCTGAGGCCTTGTATGTCATTAGAAAGGGCATTTTATATCAACAGCATGGTGAAGTTATGGCCATAGCTTTACCACAGGAACTCATACCAAAAATTATGGAACTGGGACATGTTATCCCTTGGGCAGGTCATCTAGCATTCCAAAAAACTCTACAGAGAATTGCTAGAAGGTTTGTGTGGCCGGGAATGTATACCCAGATAAAGGACTTCTGCACGACATGCTCAGTATGTCAGATTACAGCATCTAAGGGAGTAGCATGTGCCCAACTGCAACCATTACCAATTATTGGAACACCATTCGACAGAATAGGGATGGATATAGTTGGCCCCCTAGAGAGAAGCTCCTCGGGTAACAAATACATTCTAGTAATTTGTGACTATGCGACTCGGTACCCAGAAGCCTTTCCCCTGAAGTCTATTAAGGCTAGGCAGGTTGCTAACTGCCTTATCCAGTTGTTTTCAAGGGTAGGCATACCTAGAGAAGTTCTGACAGACTGTGGAACAAATTTCTTGTCCAAACTGTTGCAGCAAGGGTAGAAGCTGTTGGGTATTAAGAGTATTAAGACCACCCCTTATCACCCGCAGACTGATGGACTAGTGGAGCGATTCAATCAGACTCTTAAAAATATGCTGTGGAAATTTGATTCTGAAACGGGCTCAGATTGGGATCAATGGGTACCTTATTTACTGTTTGCTTACCGGGAGGTGCCCCAGGCTTCAACAGGGTTCTCACCTTTTGAACTACTCTATGGTCGTCAGGTGAGGGGCCCACTGGATTTACTAAAGGAGCACTGGGAGAGTCCACCGAGTGATCAGGACAATGTGGTCTCTTATGTCATTAAGATGAGAGAAAAACTGGATCGAATGACTGCTTTGGCTCAGGAACACATGAGTGCAGGCCAAACAAAAAACTTGGTATGACAAGAAGGCCAGAAAAAGGGTTTTTCACCCAGGACAACAAGTTTTGTTATTGCTGCCCTCGTGTGACAGTAAGCTGTTGGCTCGATGGCAGGGGCCATATGAAATTTCTAAAAAACTAAGTTCAGTGACATATGAACTATATATGCCTGACAGGAAGGTAAAATATCAGACCTTCCACATTAACTTATTGAAAGAGTTTCAGCAGCCTGGTCATCAGCAGCAGCAACCTGCTCTTCAGGAGATATGTCAGCTCTTGATCTGTGTGACGGAAGTGGATGAGGAGAAGGAACAGTCCTTTCCCACAAATGTGTCAGAGCCTTATTTATTTAAAGTGTCTCATTTGCAGGTGGATCAGCGGAGAGAGTTAGAGACACTATTGTATCCAGAATTGTTTCAGGAGAGACCTGGTTTCACCACATTGGTATGTCATAAGGTTTATTTGAAAGAGGAAACTGTTCCACGTAGAAAATCGTATAGGATCCCGGAACGATTGGTCCCAAAAATGAAAACAGAAATTGATTTCATGTTGCAGCTGGGAGTGATTGAGGAGTCAGTCAGTGAGTGGTGTAGCCCGATTGTGCTGGTCCCCAAAAAGGACGGCTCATTAAGATTCTGCATTGACTTCAGATATCTTAACTCAGTATCTAAATTTGAGTCATACCCCATGCCCCGGATTGACGAATTATTAGAGAAAGTGGGCAAGGCTAGATTTATTTCTACTTTGGACCTATGCAAGGGGTATTGGCAGGTGGCATTGGCACCTGAAACAAAGGAACTTACAGCCTTTAAAACACCTTATGGCAGCTTTCAGTTCAGGGTCATGCCATTTGGCCTTCAGGGGGCACCTGCAACATTTCAGCGGCTGATGGACCAAGTATTAAGGAGAGTATCGAACTTTGCGGCTGCCTATCTGGATGACGTGGTCATTTATAGTCAGACCTGGGAAGAACATTTGATACACCTTAGGCAGGTCCTTCAGTTAATTAAAGGGGACCTGTGGTGGTCATGAAAAAAAAGATATTATATTGAGCCCCTGTCTCACGTTCTAGTTCAAGTTTAAGTTCAAGTTCAAAGCAATGCGATATAAATCCATTGCTGATGTGCTGGTTCAGCTATGTCAGCAAAACATGCGCGCAGCCATACTGGCGGCTACATGGCCTGCCAGGACGCTTCCCGTGATGTAGTAGCATGGATACTGCGATCTGGATCAATATTGGCTGAGCCTGGAGTACCCGGATGAGCAGTGGCTTTCGGGATATTCAAATTCAAGCGTTTATTTCAAACTCCGGGTTCATATTAAATGCAGAACTAAAACGAGTAGAAAATAAATAAATAAATGCTTAAATTCAGCGGGTCGTCTCGTCTGATCTGAGGTCGTAACGGCCGCCAGACGGCCAGGGATTCGGCGCTGGGCTCTTCCCTTGCCGCTAAAAGTATATACAGATCAGCAGACACTCGGCGCTCTTGTAACAACAAAAACATACAATGCGATATGGATATCGCAACATGGCGGAATGTAAAGCCTTTGGATGTCTCAATAATAAGCGAAAAAACAAAGATAAACACTTCTTTTGTGTACCCAAACCCAGCTCACCTTATCGGAAGATCGTAGCAGAAAAGTGGTTGCGCAATCTCGGAACAGGGCACAGACGTTTCCTTTCTGACGAAATTCCGTTGTGTGTGAGGACCACTTTGTCACTTCCACCCTCAGAAGACCTTTCTGGCTCAAACCTGTAGCCATGTTGACCGAATTCTTCCTCAGAGTCCGACAATTCAGCCATAATAGAACAAAAACACTGACAAAAGCACCCTAGTCGCTGGTACAGGCGGAGTATTGACTTTTCAGTAGCAACGTAGTGACGTCACATCTGCATGTGTCATGGCTGCGTGCATAGTTTTCATTGGCTGGCCATGCCGGCGGTCGTATTTGCATATTTCTCTGGTGGTAGATGGCTGGCAATAATTATTTAACCAAATAACGAATACTTTGCCTAATGTTTTCAAGTTGAATGCGTTTAGACGACCACAACAGGTCCCCTTTAAGAGGGCAGGACTGACAATTAACCCACACAAATGTGCATTCGGACAACAGCAGGTGGAGTACCTGGGACATGTGGTTGGTCAGGGGGTCATTAGACCACGAGTAGGTAAAGTGGATGCCATTCGGACCTACCCTGTACCCACCCCTAAAAAGAAAGTACGATCATTCATGGGAATGGTAGGATGGTACAGCAAGTTCATCCCCCACTTTGCTGAAAGAGCAGCAGTGTTGGCTGACCTCACTAAGGCTTCAGCACCAAATAAGGTAAAATGGACAGAGGAGTGTGATAGAGCGTTTGAGGATCTGAAGAGGGCTATTTCTGGGGAGAAGGTTCTCTACAGTCCAGACTTTGCTCGCCCGTTCATTTTACAGACTGATGCTTCAGCGGTTGGCATTGGAGCAGTACTTCTCCAGGAGGAGAAGGGAGAGAGACACCCAGTGCTGTTCTTGAGCCGTAAGTTGTTGGACCGGGAGACAAGATATTCTACTGTAGAAAAAGAATGTCTTGCCATGAAATGGGCAATAGGGTCTCTAAAATATTATTTATTAGGGCGTCTTTTTTTGTTGGAGACAGATCATCGGGCCCTACAGTGGTTGGATAGAATGAAAGATGTGAACAGTCGTCTTACAGGGTGGTATGTGCCCCTCCAACCTTATAATTTTACTGTTCGGTATGTGGCAGGGAAAACCAACCTTGTAGCAGATAGCCTTTCTAGAGTACATGACTCATAGAGTACTGTACTCTCGGGAAAGGGGGAAGGAAATGTGACGATGGGATGTCACGACTGTATGTCTTGTATTGTGTGATTATGTTATATCTGTATTGTTGTAAATGTCAGAATGATTGTTTGTTAAGATGCACACAGTATTTGGGATTTGTCTTTGTTAATTTGAATGCCCTTGGGAGATAATGGTTATGACTAAGTATTTGGTAAAATAATTTATTTCACATACCTTTGCCAACATGCTTCCTGTGGGTGTCCAGGCAAAAGACTCTGCGAGGGGTTGAGGGCCTTATATAGGACACCAACAGGAAGCAAACATGTATGGTAAGTTAGAGGGGTGGTTTAACATTTGTAAATAGGGGTTAAAATTATTTATTGAATTATTTATATTGCTATTTATTGTATGTTATTTATATTTATATGTGCATGCTTGGGGAAATTATTTATGTATTTTAGATGTAGTGGGTATGTGTTAAGAATAGGAATGGTGATTGTTTTACCTGGGATTATGGTAGGGGCTAATCACCCTAATTATCTCGTATATTATATAACAGGTGTGAGATATCGAGTAACATGGAATGCTATGCATTGCATTGCTGATTGCAGAGTGCTTATTGTTCTTGATATGCTTCTTGGTTGGCGAAGTGCATTTTGTTTGAAGGATTGTGTCAGATGATTTCCTGAGAGACTGGAGACTATTACTTGTAAGTTGAAATAAAAAGACTGGATTAATTGAAAAATTGAAATCTGCCTCGCCTCGCTGTCATCACACGTTCACAAGGGGATACACATGAGACATGAACACGGGACCAGGGGAGATGTGACCATGACAAGGACTACAACTGAATCAGGGACAAACAACACAACAGAGACCACAATAACAATAACAGTAATGACAACCAAGAACTAAGAGCAAAGCATGGACACACAGGGGGATAAGTACAATACATCAAGGACCCAAGGGCCAGAATAAAGAAACATAAACAAGACCATGATAATAATAATAATAATAATAATAATAATAATAATAATAATAATAATAATAATATGAACAAAGAACTAAGAATCAGGCAGGGAAAACACAAAACAGAACCATTATAATAATAATGACAACTAAGAACTCTGAACAAGGCAGGGAAAACATAAGACCAAAACATAGAAACCAAGGTACAACAAAAACAACACACAGATACTCACAAAAGAACAAAACCCAAGGCAAATACATGGACTGAGCCAACATCTGACATTAAAAAAAAAAAAAAATTCCTTCACCTGCATTAAGGCCCTGTCATACCTAGACAATTTAGGCAGCATTTGCCAAAAAAATTGTTCTAAATTGCTGGCATACACCGAAATTTTCACTTTTGGCCATATGCTTTGCTTATCCATAACGAGCTGGATGTATACATAATGTTTTAGTAACTTATATAGAATATTTTGAAAACTTATAAATAACTTAAACCAACTAATGCTTAGCGTGTTTCCAGAGTCACAACTTATGCCAACGATAGTTTAACTTATGCATAGCTTATCCTAACTTCTGCATAGCTCGGTCATGCCAAACTGCTGTCGCCTCCCGATCCATGAATCTTAGGTGTGCAAGATATCGTCTCTGTTCAACCGAGATGATTTTCCACTCCAAAGATCAATCGCACATCAGGGGGTGTGATTGACCTGGCAGAACTGTCAAATTTGTCAGGCTGTTCACGTCTAAAACAGCTGATGTGACACTTCATGAACATCAGATGACAGTTGTCACAACCTGGCTCAAAGGCACACAAACTGATGGCGATAAAAAAGTTTATTTTCAATTATGTGAAAAAAAACCCCAACAAGATAATGCAATGAGTGTGCTTTTGCCAGTGTGAACCCCAAAACACCAGAGAGCCACAGCCAAGGTAGAGCAAAGTGTGATTTATCATGGAAAACAGCTGAGCTCTGTACTTCTGGTGATCAGCTGATTGGATCCTCCTCCTCCGGTGTTCTGACATTTTGGCATACAGTATCTATCAGAACAGCACTGGACAGCTGATGATACAGACTGCAGTCAAAGCTAAAAACATGACAAAGAGGGCTTAGCAGTGATTTGGATCTTCATAATATCCTGTAGCTTAGTTGGCACATGTCCGACAGGTCCTGTTATACAAACATGCACGTATGTTTAGCTCTCTGTGTGTGTGTATGTGTGTGTATGTGTGTGTTTGTGTGTGTATGCGATGCAGGCAGCACCTGAGCTGATCAGAACAAAGAGCAGGTGGATCAAGTGAGCTCATAATTAGTAAAGATGTCACCTAGTCTACACAGAGACCATCACAGTTGAAACATGTCAAGGTATGAAACATCTCTTCACTTTGTCTCAATAGAAGAACAAGACCAGTTTATCTGGGTTCCTTCCTCTGAACGAATGCTTGCAAAATACGCCATTATACGGTAGCTGTCAGTTAGAAACCCATTCATTAAGTTATGCATAGGTTCAAAGAGTGTTACTCATATGTTAGAAATAAGTTTTGGGTACGCTAGACATTTATCTTGAAGCATTCTGACTTATAAGTAACTTATGAGTAACTTACAAGCAGTGTTGGGAGTAACGTGTTACAAAGTAACTACTGTAATGCCACTACTTTTACAGTAAACGTGGGTAACAAAATTACTGTTTAAAAATTCAGTAATGCATTACAGTTCCTGAAATTTGATCAGATGCGTTACTCACGTTACTCGTTTTATTAATACGGATAGATATTTTTAATGCAAATAAACTGACCCTATCATAGCTGGCGCAGCTGTCAGCCTCCGCGGGTCTGTTTCCTGCCCTGCCCCAGTTCACACCGGTGGCAACATCTCATCAAGCCCTGATCACCTGTTGTCCCAGTGGTGAGTAGCCCCTCACAGCTCCTACATCTGTGGGTAAACATGAGTATTTTTAGAGCAAGAAGCTCGCATTTAATGTCCGCATTAAATGCATTTAAAGGTTTCTTTTGCACAGAGAAAAAGTTACTGATTTGTTGCAGTAAAGAATAGCGTCTTGTAAGTGGTGAACTTTCATTTATCTGTGCTTTCTGTTTTATTTTATCTCATTCATTTTACATGCTGTTGTGATATGTAACTATTTCATGGAAGTAAATCCTCTAAATATGCATTTTTAATGGGCTGGTCCAGGGGTTTCAAACATATGGCTCGTGGGCCAAAAATGGCCCACCATGGGGTCCAAAGTTTTCACTGTGAATTTACAGCTTTATTTCTAGTAAATTTCTCACTTTCTACTGATTACAATAGTTTATGTAAATCTAAAACATTTTTTCTCTGTAAGATGAGATTTTTTTTCTCATCAGTTTTCTTTTTCTTCGTTTTTCTGATGAGAACACAGGGCCTTTGATCTTGCTATGTGTGCAAGATGACTTAAGTATGTGTAACGGATCACGTCACCAGTGTAACGGATCTCGTCACAAGCGTAACGGTTCTTCTTTCTGGGGCACCCCCAAGTGGCCGTGATCGGGAACATCAAAACAAGTGTGTGTGCAGCATAGGGACCACGATGACACCAGACTGCTGTTTCCGCAATTTATTTCTCCTGTTAGAGAAATAAAACAAAACTACATCACGTTCCGTCTGTACCTCGATCCCACACAGGCTCCCACAGCAAAGCAACGCGATACTGTGGGGAAAGACTGACTACCGGAGCCTCAGAGGTTCAGAAAGAGCGGATGTGCGAAGTGCACTGCCAAAATAAAACACTCAAGTAAAATAACATTCACAACAATATAAAGAAAAACATAACTGAGGAAAAGAATACCTAAAGCACATTTTTGACTCCGTTACACCCACCCCACTGAATTTTACTGAACTTGAGCCATAGGCTACACAGAATTCACTATAATACACAAAACACCCGGGGTTAGATAAGAACACCATTTGACAGAGAGTCCCACACAAGGACGAGTGGCATGAGAGCAGCGCTTAACTCTCAACCCAACCACTGGTAATGGAGTGCCTGTACACCCCACCAAAAACCCCCAACTATAAGTGTAGCAAAGTGCTCTTGAACAAGAAAAAAAAATAAAATAACCCGAACATTAAAATAGAAAGTCAAGTCCACAAAAATATAGTCTACACATGTAACATTTAGTCATTCAGGGTCTGAAACATAGACCTACAAACAGCCTTAACATTAAACTTGTCACGAATCACATCTTGCCTGGACATTGTCTGCACTAGTCTGTTCACAAGGTTTAATCAGGCGACCAAATCTTGACCTGATTTGAGGTTGTGCATTCGGACGGTGACAATGTGCACGTGACGTCTGGTCAACAGTACAGCGAACAAGGGGAGTGTCTGTCTGTCTCTCGGAGTCAGGAACCGAAACTATTTGACTGTCAAGTGTTCGTCCACCATGAATATCAGTAGCAGCTGTAGTCACAGGTCTAGAGTCAGAGGACATGGGATGATCTACACCTTGAGCAACAGGTGCAACTGACGAGTTCTGGGGGTCAGAGGACACACTTGTCACATCAGAAACGTCTACCTGTGACACAGATGGTTCAGTGAGCTGCGTGATCCACTCAACAGTTCTCCTTTCAGAGTCAACAGGTTCTGGATCAACTAATGGTTCACGTGTTTCTCCACAAGAAGACGGCTCACCTGTACCAGCCTCACTCTCTCCCTTGAAGAGGTCCACAGATGTGTCTCCCTCATCACCAACGTCTGTAGCTAAGGTGGATGAACCATGGTTGGACACATCGCACACATCCGCCACAGGAAGAAAATTTACCAGCATCAACAGATTCCTGTGGACCACTTTTGTCCGTCCAGTAAGAGTGTCACAAATCCTGTATGTATGTGTCTGTGGGTTCACATCCATTACAGTGTAAACAGTTGATTCCCACTTATCAGCAGTTTTCTTTTTGCCTCTCTCCTTTCTGTTGGCCAAAAGCAATAGGTCTGGCATGACTTTCACCTTCCTGGACCTGGGATAGAACGGCACCTATCCCATCCAGAGATGCATCAGTTGAAAGCATGAAGGGACGGTCAAAGTTAGGATGAGCCAAGACCACAGTGTTAACAAGTGCAGATTTGAGACTTTCAAAGGCATGTATGTGCTCTTGGGTCCAATCAGAAGCACTAAGCTTTCTGCAAACCATCTTGGTTTTCTTACATCTGCCTTTAAATTTCCCACCTTTCAACAGGCTGAACAATGGCTTGGCAATGGCAGAATATCCTGGCACAAAATGCTGATAGTAATTAACCATCCCTAAGAAGGATCTAAGTCTCTTTTGGGACGGTGTCACACCATCAGTGTCCATAAGGTCAGCACAAGTCATTTTTGCAATGTTCTCAACCTTACTAGGGTCGGTTGAAACACCATTCTCATCAATTACGTGACCAAGAAACCTCACAGACCTCCTGAGGAAAAAACACTTTTTGGGTGCCAACTTCAAGTTGTGCCTACGCAGCCTGCTGAACACCATCTCAAGGCGCTGTAATGCACTCTCCTCATCAGATGCAAAAATCAGCAGATCATCCAAATAGCACAACAAAGTCAAATAATTCTGGTCACCAAAAATGGCAGTCATCATGCGCATAAAACTAGCAGGACTATTGCATAATCCCTGGGGCAGGCGATTGTACTCATACAAGCCCATCGGAGTGGTAAAAGCAGAATACTTCCTGTCATCCTCATGAAGCGGCATGTTGTAGAAGCCGGACGTTAAATCCACTGTGTTGAAGAGGCAGTTACCTCCCAGTGCTGCCAGACAATCTGCCTGGTGAGCGACAGGGTGAGCGTCTTTCAGAGTCCTCTTATTCAGCCAGCGAAAATCCGTGCAAATGCGGAGGTCGCCATTCTTTTTCCACACAAGAACCAAGGGAGATGCATACTCGCTAGTCGATTTCCTGATAATGTCTTTTTCCTCCATTTCATTTAGCACCTGTCTTAATTTCTGATACTGGACTAGGGGGTACACGCCTGTATGGGAGTCTGAATGGTTTATCATCAGATAAATGTATGCGGTGTACAAAGCCCTTAGCTTCTCCGCAGTCTAGGTGGTGGCGTGAAAAGACATCCTCGTACTGAAGTACCAAGTCAGCCATTCTCTTTTTGCAGTCCTCTGACACTTGGCATGAATTAATGTCTATGTCACAAAGCCCCACTGACTTGAGTTTTTCTTTTACAGACTCCATACCAGCATCACATGCCGTTGTAGACTGTGTGTAGCAGGTCACTGGTACACTAGACTGCTCAGCAGCGTCCATGTCTTCAAGGGCTACACATGTGTAGACGTCAGCTAGCTTAGCATTGCGCCGTAACAACACAGGCTTGTTGGACGTGTTGATGAGTTTGAGCGGGACCCACCTGTCACACCACATAGGAAGTTACAATCTAGCTACTAGGACCACCCCTAGGAGTGAACGAGAAGATGTGGGCTCTGTCATGACTGTACTGCCTGGAGATACCCACAGTGTCTCTTAGGCAATTTACCCCAAACAAGGTACTCACGCCAGGTTCAAGGTAGGTGGCTGAGTTACATCTGACAGTACCAACTTTGTCAGGAATGTCATTTCCTTTCCAGGGGTTCAAACCAGTGAGCATAGACCAAGAACTGCTCAGCTTTCTGGTTCTGCAGTTGGGCAGGGGCCAGACACTGTTTTCCAATAGGACTTGCATTGTTTTGAATGGTGTAGGATGTGCTTTATGACATTGGTACCAATAATCAACTCATCATGCTGACCACAGACAACCAGAGTGGGGACTATCATTTTACAACCATACACCTCCATCACAATGTCAAAAGCACTCTTTGGCCTGACACGCTGTCCACCACACCCAACCAGCATCACATCCACATCAATCTGGTTCTCATTTGATATCACTCCAGCAGTTCTCAGCTTCTTCTCTGCATCCTCGTTGATACTGCAGGCCATGGAGCCACTGTCCAGCATGCCATCAATTATCACTGTACTACCAAAAGCAACTGGTGTATAGAAAAGGCTGGAACTATTGCCAATTATGTGAATGTTTTGATACACAACAACTACATCATCGCATGAGTTTCTCACCGATGCAAAAATCGACTCAGCATCAGATGAGCCACTGCAGTGGGAGCTTGAGTTGAGACCTGCACTGCCTCCCTCCAAGTACAGGTCAGTTAGTTTCCCTGAGACTGAGAAGGAGGCTGACAGTTGTTGTTTGGACAGGCCAGTCTGGTATGACCAGGGGAAAGGCAGGTAAAACACAGTTTCTCAGACATGCAATGTGAAATGGTGGAGTGACGTGTGTCATTACAGACCATACAAGTTGCTTCTCTGGGGCGTCTCTGACGAGGGGCATGTTTAAATCTGTTGCTCTCAGTCGGGTGAGGAATTGTACACTGCTGCAACTTCTCCATCATTTCCTGAAACATATTAACCACGCGACCAAGGAGCCTCTCCTCTGACTGTTGGAGATTCTGAGCAACAACCGGAACACTAGCACAATCTGAGCCGAGTGTGTTTGGGGTAGGGTCAGAAATGGGGAATGGGGAGGGGCCCTGACACGTAAACTGTCGGGTTTGAGGAAGTGAAGAGGGAATGACTGGGGTGTGGCACTGTTCTGGCATGGTCATGGCTGAATATGGCAACCTGGGTTTGTCAGATGTTACAGCGGCTGTGTGACTCATTAGCTGTGGACCATCAGGTGCTCTGGCACTAGCTCTAACCTCTCTCTGATAATCGTCAATTCTCAACTGAACATCACGTGAGGTCCATTCATGAGGTGGTTTCCACTTCATGTGCAAGACAGATCAGGATCAGGACAATTTTTGACAAACATGATAGCAACCTCTTTGCTCATGTCCCAGTCTGCTTGCCTTGTCTAACGCAGGCCCTCGAGAAGCCAGGTCAGCTGCTTTGTTCAGCCTTATCCGTTAGTCCACTGGGTTTTCTCTGTGCCTGGGCAGGGTTGCATAAAAATCTGCAGCGGAAGCATGAGGAGGCATCACAGAAGTAACGGAGAAGAACATCGTAAATTATATCAGGTTCCTTTTTAGCATCTAGCTCCAGGTCACTACGCAGGGCAACTTTCACAACATCTTTAGCTTTGCCCAATAAATGACTCATTATCTCTCCTGCTTGCTCACACACAGGAATCTCTCTCTTCTTGAGTTCAATCTTAGTCAAGTCAATCCAGTCCCGAACTGAATATTTGTCAGTACTGTCACCTCTAAATGTACGTAGTTCTCTGTCTGACTTAACATGGACAGTCACATGTGGGGGGTCACATTTGGTAACATCACAATGTGCTGTTCGATCAGTAGGAGAAGTCTGGTTGTCATTGGTCATATTCACAATACCAGCAGACATTAATTTAGTCACTATAGACTCACCAATTTGAGCACCAAGCTGCCCCACCATGTCTGTAAAATTTTCAATGGCACCGACATTACTGCAGGGTGTGGAAACATGAGGACCCCCCCTTATGAACTCACCAACAGGAATACAATCTGGGCTCTGACCTAACCCTGTATCCCCACCAATGTTCATAAATTTTGAATTTCCCACATCTCTACTAATAGTAATGTTGCTGCGCCAAACACCTCTTCCTTTTGGCAAAACCGGTGTTGTATAATTATCCATGTCTCTTTTTTTTTTTTGAACTATTTTACACAGTGAAATTTTCTTGTGTTGTGACTAACTCCAAAATAAAGTGGCATATAACAGTTAAAATGTATTTCAACAGTCCTGTATATGCCTGACCACATATACGTCCCAGCGTAGACCTAAGTAGGTGATGCAGCATCCATGGTGACCGGCGTCGAGCTGATCTGAAGATCCAAGGGTCACTGGCACCAGTGTAACGGATCACGTCACCAGTGTAACGGATCTCGTCACAAGCGTAACGGTTCTTCTTTCTGGGGCACCCCCAAGTGGCCGTGATCGGGAACATCAAAACAAGTGTGTGTGCAGCATAGGGACCACGATGACACCAGACTGCTGTTTCCACAATTTATTTCTCCTGTTAGAGAAATAAAACAAAACTACATCACGTTCCGTCTGTACCTCGATCCCACACAGGCTCCCACAGCAAAGCAACGCGATACTGTGGGGAAAGACTGACTACTGGAGCCTCAGAGGTTCAGAAAGAGCGGATGTGCGAAGTGCACTGCCAAAATAAAACACTCAAGTAAAATAAAATTCACAACAATGTAAAGAAAAACATAACTGAGGAAAAGAAATACCTAAAGCACATTTTTGACTCCGTTACATATGCATTTAAAAGTAATGTGAAAGTTACTTTTCCAAGAAACTAGTTACTTTAATCATGCAGTAACTCAAAAGTAACTCAGTTACATTTGAAAAGAAGTAACTAGTAACTGTAACTTGTTGCTATTTTTAGTAACTTGCCCAACACTGCTTACAAGTAACGTGTGCGAATGAACGCATAACTTCCCTGAAATTTATGTCCCCCGTATGTGGGACATTTTAGCCATATGCTGAACACGTCGGAAATTTTTCAGCATGCTGAAAATTTCCAGAGGAGATCGGTGTACAACGCCTTGCACAATGCTCTTAACTTACACAAAACTTACCCATAACTGATTGAACGTATGCCAGCGCATTCTCCAAATTTTTCATACTGTACGGTTGGCAAACACTGCCTAAAATGTCTATTTGTGACAGGGGCTTTAGAATTATGCATAGAGTCAATCAGAAAATGAGTACTGCACCCTTTCTTCTGCAATACGTGAAAATTGTGTTCATTAATTGTAAAGATTTCAGCAAACAATTTGTAAACAAGCAAGCTTATACCAGAATACATAATAAGCTATATTGGTTCATGCATGTAAATGTAGCCATGGGAAGTGTTAGGGGTTAAAGTCTGACAGTTAAATAGTTATGACTTGTTGCATGGAACATGAACTCAGAATTTATTCAGAAGTGCAAAGAAGATCCAAAGGGTTCTGTGTGTGTGTGTGTGGGGGGGGGGGGGGGGTACCATCGAAAACATGATCATTCTTTTGTCAAATTAAGTCTGTTTGCTTTTCTCCTCTAAAAGTAGCAGCATTTCATAAGTAAACAACTAAAAACAGTGGTGGTAGACTATAAAGGCCACCAGCAGACCATGGGGGGCGGGGGCATATGAGGGAGAAAGGGAGGACTGTTTAAAAGGTCTAAAGAAAAGGGGGAGGACAGGTGTACAATGGTTGTTGAGAGTGAGAGAAGAGTAAATGTTTATTACAAAGGGTAGTATAAAGAAAACCTCAAACCAATTTAATCCGCTTCAAAGGAAGCTAAATTACATTGATAGGTTTGTTGTAACAGACATAAAAACATTATATTTAACATATAACCAAGAAAGTCAAAGTGCAGCCACTTTAATGTAGGGGTGTAAAGAAAAACTACTACATGATATTAAAACACTCATTATGGTTCCTCCAGCTCAAGCCCAAGCAGAAGGCAAAGCAGTGCAACTGTTTGTGCTCTCATATGTGCAATAAAAAGGAGTCTGTGAGTTTATTACTGATGCTGGAAACTGTAGAAAAATATCTTCTCATAAAATCCACTTACTGAAAACTTTCTTGTGAAAGGACAGTGAACAATCTGTAGTAGTAAACTGTTTAGTAAACAACATCAAAAATCAGCCACACCTCTCGCTGAAAAGATAACCTCCTCCACTCTTTATGTGGCCAGTTATTGTGAGCTGTGATGACAGCTGACACGTGAAAGCCCCAGAGAATTAGCAGCCACTTTGTGGAATAAAATTATTGATCAGAGGTCAAAAAGCAGGTGTCCGCAAAAGCTGTTGGGAGCAATAACATGATAACCTTTGTATCTGTTGATATTGTGTAGTTCCCCTCAGCAGCATGAGGGCTGTGTGTTCTGGCAGGACAGGTCAGCTCCTTAAGGAGGACCAAGTATTTGATAGCTTTTAATCTTTGTTCATTAAAAACCCTTACCAGCACTTCACTGTGAAACTTATTATTGCACCTCACTGGTAAGGCACCAGAGACAGTTAAACATCCTGCTTGCAGAAGCATTGTCTTTTGTCTTTTGTCTCTTATAATTGCTTTTCAGCTTCAGGTTTTTTATGACCATAAACAATTCTTTCTGCAGTGACACTGCTCTGGTCCCCCAATATAAAAATCAGTTAATATTGTTAAAGGCTGACTGGTTAATATAGAGATCATTAAACATGCCATTGTCTGTCACAATCTACAGGATGGTGTGAGTTGAGAATAAGATGTTAATTCCCATAAATTTGAGAGAAAGACCACTTGATCACTAAACATGGATATTTAATGTGAAATATTCACTTAGGTACCTGTTGGATCCTTAATAGGGCAATAACGAGCCGAATATAGTTACTGTTAATGGAGCTTTATTAGAGTAACTATTGACAATACCATCAGGCGTTCAGCACCCTCCAGCAAGCCAGGTGTCCCACGAAGAAAGAGGACTAGCCTCTTCCGCCCGCATCCTTTATACCCAGAGTGGCATCACCATCGGAAACCAGTAGTTGGCCACCCCTGCTCCTTCCCCGTCCATCTTACTAATACCCCTATTTCCATACAAAACATCCCCCCCTTCAAAAAAAAAAAAAAAAAGCCATGCGCACAGATAACCCACCCAAATTTGTCACCCGACTCACACGCTAAGCAAAAAGATATGTACAAAAAGAAATAAACTGCCTATCCACTCATACAACTAAGGCTGGGGGGCTGGGTAGACTGCCAGCGCCTCCTACATGGCTAGGCGGGTCATTCTGCCGCCATATCTAAAACAGTCCAACATAAAGAAAGCCGTGTCTCTAAACAAAATAATCCCCTCAAACAGCTCCAGACATGATAAAGAACAACGATTAGTATAGATACAAGATACAGTAAAAACACTATTGGCGGCCCCCACCCAACACACCCAGCCCACACCCAAGCATCACACAAACATTTTGTAAAGCGTTGGGCAACACTAAACACAATTACCATTATTCCATCATACATTCCTTAAACAATCAACTCAGTGATCATGGTTCTACACCAACCAAAGTATGCCTTTCTTTCATATTTATACAATGCCATCCAAATTACTCAATGTTCCTAAAACCCCCTTTTCAAACTTAAACATCACCCCTCAATTCTTAAATCAACATACAAAACAATGTCACTCTACATTTTGAGACCAAGTTAAGCTATGAAAATTTTCTTCACATTTCCTTGTCTCTTTTTTTTTCTTTTTAAATGCATACGTAATAAAATTTATCACATAAAATTTCACCATTAAACTAAAATAGAGACAATACTCAGGGCACAGACACAACAGTATTTAACTATATACAACAGGATCTGGATAGAAATTAAAACACATCCTCAGTCCTTCGATGGGTCTCTCTCAGAGCGCCTCCATCTCTTGACCTCTGGGCTCGGGCTGCACCGTCTTCTCTTCTCCACCACACGGCGTAGCTCATTCGGATGCCTCCAGGTCTTGTCTGACAGGCCTAGATACCCATCGCTCCGGGCAGCCTCCACCTCGTCATCACGCCGCTTGCGCGACCCGTAATCCCCTTTCATCCGGGCCTCAACCCTGGGCCAAACCTCATCTCCAACCCGCAGGGAAGCCCTTTCTTTCTTCTCGGGATTACTCGGGTGTTCACTGGACTCCTTCACAGAACCGGTCAGCTTGTGAGCTCTTCAAAACCACGCCTTCTGGTCTTGCCCCCTCAGTCTTCAGCGCGGGCACCTCGTCCTTATGGGCCACCCCGGGGGTCCCGGTGTGCCGTCAAGTTCCCACACCAAGGGTAACGTGGCTACCGGCATCGGGTCCGTTCCGGGGCAGCGTGGCGTGGCGCCGAGCGTGCACTCAACCTTTGGTATCCAGACAGTCTAAGTCCCACACCTCGTTCTCCACCACCAGAGCGGGTCGGCCCCACAGTCCACAACCCGACCACTCCTCACCCGTGACATTTGTGATGAAGAACTCCAGACCATAAAATAGATTACACCCCATTACGTTTGTTCTGGCAGCGGTGACATAAATGCGGGCATTGGGCACCACCACAGACTTGTACCGTGCTTCCATCTCCACAAACCCTAAAATGGCCAATCTGTTCAAACCATAACCATAATAGGGGCTCTGCTGCTTCCTGATCTGCTGGTGTGGGAATAAACTACCTCATGGTCGCCAGGTTTAATACAGAGATCACAGCTCCTGTATCCACCAAAAGAGGAACCTCAACGCCATCCAGTGTTACCTCACAGCCGATCTGTCCCGTGGGCTCCGGGGAAACTGTATGGATGATCGTGGGAGCTTTCTGCGAGGGACCCACCTCATGCTGTCGGTCCCGACGCTCAAAGTTACCGCACGCTCTGGCAAAGTGGTTCAACAGTCCACACTTCCCACAATGCTTGCCCTTCGCCGGACACACTCTGGACTTATAGCGGTGGCTTGGGGACCCACAGCCATAACAACGAGGTGTTCCTGGAGTGGACCTAACTTTCACCATGGAGGCATATTCATCCTCTCCGCTGTCTTCATCCTCAGGGTCCAATGACAGTGCTTTAAAACAAGGCTCGCCCTGGGTCGAGTGGCTCCCTTACTTAGGCCTCTTGCTATTGTCTCAGCTGCCTCGAATTGCTGAGCGAGCGCGATATCGGCGGTCAACTCTGGACCGGGCTGCTGGACAGCGGTTGTGTTTCGCCAACTGGTCCTGTATCATCTCATCTTCCAGGTTTCCAAATTTGCATTCCCTGGCCAGCTCCCGGAGGTCTGCAATGAATCTCTTCAAAGGTTCCCCGGTCCGTTGGCGGCGCTGTCGGAATTGAATGCGCCAGACAGTGACGTTTTCCAGGGTGCGAAAGTAGCGGGCCATCAGCTACACCACTTCATAAAAACTATCAGCTCCTCCTAGATTTTCCAAAATCCTCTGCCCCTCCATGCCCAAATTATGAACCAGGACAGCCCTCATGCAAAGCTTCTTGAGTTCGCTCAGGTTCAAAACTACCAGATAATTTGTAAATGAGGCAAACCACCAAGGCCAAGGTACAGGTGGCTCGCCCGGGGTTTCCAAAATTGGCAGAAAACTGGCAATGGACCTCTCCATAACCGCTTTTATCTCATCGCCAAATGTTGGATCCATAATAGGGCAATAATGAGCAGAATATAGTTACTGTTAATGGAGCTTTATTAGAGTAACTATTGACAATACCCTCAGGTGTTTAGCAGCTTCCAGCAAGCCAGGTGTCCCATGACGAAAGAGGACTAGCCTCTTCCGCTTGCATCCTTTATACCCGGAGTGGCGTCACCACCGGAAACCGGTAGTTGGCCACCCTTGCTCATTCCCCGTCCAACCCAGCTGCCATCTTACTAATACCCATATTTCCATACATAACAGTACCTCCTTCATTAGGTTCTCCTAATGGTACTAAATGTAGCTCTGGAATTAGTACATACTGTAGAGCGGAGATCAAAATTAGAGAATAGTTTATTAATATTTGATTTATTCTAACATATGTTATTCTTCATTGCACAGAATTTAACAGAATGTCACCTGTGGCTATACCACTGCTGCACTAGCATGTGTTTTTTAAATAACCAAGGCACTTCAACACAAACATTTATTTTGTAAAAAATAAATAATAACAGTGAGCAAAATGGGAGAACAGTGACCACCATTTCAGAAGATTTAAATGATTTTTTTTAGGGCTATAAGATTGAAAAATTAATAGGAAGTGTAGATGTCCATGTCTTTCCATGACTTCAATACATCTGCGCCCACAGGACATCACTAGTTTATCACACTGCTCTGGTTTGGGGGACAGGATTATATGATGACTCTCAATGGAGAATCGGTTCAGCACTGCAGCTGGAATTACTCACCAGTTCACTGCGGAATAGGACAAGGATCTAGACTTGCTTTTGCTGAAGAGCATGTTGTGTGGACAGAGGAGAATTGGTCCAGAGTGCACTTCAGTGATGAAAGTAAGTTCAATTTATTTGGGTCTGATGGCAAACAATATGTTTGGCGTCAAACTGGGGAAAGACTGAACCCAAAGTGTGTAAAGAAGTCAGTTAAATTTGGAGGAGGAAGTGTCATAATAGTTTGGGGGATGTTTTCTGCAGCAGGAGTTGGGCATCTTGTACAGCTACATGGCAGGGTGCATGCACGTGCAGAGGGGGAACCTCAGGGGCTTGAGCCCCTGCCCCTTTGCCAAAGTGCCCAAAGTGGCCTTTTGATTGGCTATTTAAATTTTAAACCTTCAGCATACTTAGACACAGAGTCAGTGCCATTGAGGGTCATTCTGGGTTCATGCCCCCCATAATAAGTTACTGTGTCCCCCCAAAGCGCCAGACTAAGCATTTGGCATCAAACTTTGTTTTAATTGATAACACAACATAACAAAAATAATTTTTTTGTAAATTGTCTGCATTTTTTCAACTGATTTAAGACAATTTTGCACCGCTGAATCCGAAAATGACATCCATTTCTCTCGATCAGGCCAGGTTTTTATGCTAAGTTGTAAGCAGTTGTACAGCAGTTGTGCAGTTGTACTGTAAATTGAATAGTAGACACTGATAAAGGTAAGTACATGTAAATTGAACGTTATGTCATCATTGTTCAAAATTCAGAGAATTTCAAGAAATAAAAAAGAATTTTGCATCATATAAAGTGAAAACACCCGTACATGTAAACAAAAACGTAAAAAACATGTGGCCATAGTTCAAAAAGTGGACCTGATTGAGCAAAACCTATATATTGGATTCAGCACATCAAAATTGGGTCCTAAATAAGCTAAAAAAAAACTTAGACAATAAATTTGTGTGTTGACCAGTGTAAATGAATACAGTATTATGAAAAGTCAGATTTCTGAGAGAAGTGAATGCAACATTACTGAGCTGGTGGGTACCCCTCCCTTGCGACTGACAGCAAGTAGAATCACTATTACAATTTATGTTGTTGATGTTTAATCATAATTTTCCATCATTCTTTCTTTATGTAAATGTAAGAGACAAGAGCTAAGTTTATTATTACTGGACTGAAAAAGTTCAGACTGCTTTGACTTTTTTTTTTTTTTTTAAAGGGGATAGAGACTGAACGGCCTAGCATACGTATATTCCTTCATACAGAGGCAAGAACTTACTGCTGGTAAATTTCCAAAGAAAATAAAAATAGCAAGAGTCGTTCCCTCTGTATAAGACTGGTGACAAACACTTACAGTATGTCCAAACTACAGACCCAGTCGCCTTGTTACCTCAGTTCTCCAAAATACTGGGAAAAATATTTGTTAAAAAGACTAAATGATTTTCATTGATAAGTCAAAATATACTCTACGAACAACATTATGGGATTCAGGAAGAACCAGACCACCTCACTGGCAACTCAGGGACTTTGTTGAACAGATTATGGATGCAACAGATAGAAGAGAATACACAGTTGGAATATTTCTGGGCTTACAAAGGGCATTTTGATACAGTTGACCGTAAATTACTCTTCAGTAAATTTACAGTAAGTATGGGCATCAGAGGAATTGCTTTTGAATGGTTTGCACAGCTTATTTAGAAGACAGAAATCAATATGTTCATGTGAATAATACAGACTCTGAGTTGCTGAAGATGACGTGTGGGGTACCACAGGGTTCTGTGCTTGGTCCATTGCTGTTTATTTTGTATATTAATGATTTATGTTCTGTGTCTAAATTACTCAAGTGTATTTTATTTGCAGATGACACAGCTTTTTTTGTAATGGAGAAAATCTTAAGCAGCTTCTGGATTCATTAGAAAATGGTTCACTGCCAATAAATTATCTATTCACCTTGAAAAAACAAAATGTTGTGGGAATCCACTCAGTATGTTTCCACTCAGACAGAAGGACAAGGGGAATGGTCATGGGGGGTTTGTGTGTTGATGCGGGGGTTGATGTGTTGATGCAAACAGTAACAAAGACAATGGAGATTGCAAAGGCTTTTATGTTAATGCAGCACCACAGGTTGCAGGGCGAGTTGTATGCTATAAAAGGAGAGGTACCTGCAACCTGTGAGTCTTTTGATGCTTGTGATTCTGGTGAATGTGAGAGAGAGAGATCAATAAAGCCTGCTCTGCTCTGGACCGCTCTGCCTCATTATTTCTCTCTCCACACTGGTGACCCTTGACGCACAATGGAACTCGAGGCAAACACCCCAGAGATGACCTGGACGGGAGGTGCCAGCAACGCGTGCGCTGTTTCAGTCAAACTCCCAGACTTTCTCAGATGGTTTCTTGTGGACTCTGGCTCCCAAAAGAGTCTCATTCTGCTGTCCTACACAGACCAGCTGGCGGGAACTAGTGACCCCGAGCTGACAGCCGCAAACGGCTCAGACATTAAGACTTTTGGCGAGAGGACACAGACTGTATCCTTGCATGGCTATACATACCAATGGACATTCGTCATAGTGGCATGCAGCTATCTCATTTTGGGCGCTGATTTTTGTGTGCACACGGTCTACTAGACGATGTGGCTAACAGACGCCTGATTAACACAGTGTCTTTTGATTCTGTCCCCTGTACAGCTAGAGGAGCCGGGTCCACAACGCTAGCCAACATCACAGCTCCAGGGGGTAAGTTCCACACACTACTCACCCAGTTCCCAGCACTCACAGTCCCAGCGTTTTCAGCGACTGTCACTAAACACGGGGTGGAGCACTTCATTACCACCACAGGGCCGCCCGTTTTCGCACAACCTCGGAGTCTGGACGCGGCTAAACTGGCCATAGCGCGTGAAAAGTTTGCCAACTTGGAAAAGTTGGGCATCATCAGACGCTCAAAAAGCCCATGGGCATCCCTGCTACATATGGTTCCTAAAGCCGAGGGATTGTGGCAACTGTGCGGAGATTTCCGCAGATTAAACAATGCCACAGCGCACAACCGCTACCCGATCCCCCATATTCAGGATTTTTCCGTTCACCTCACCGGGACACACATTTTTTCCAAGATAGACCTAGTCCGCGGTTATCACCAGATCCTGGTGCGCGCTGAAGACATACCTACCTAAGATGGCAGTAATAACCCTGTTTGGTCTTTTTGAGTTTTTACGCAAGCTTTCAGGTTAAAAGGTGCGGCACAGACATTCCAACACATCATGGATGCGGTGTTGCACGATCTGCTGTTTGTGTTCATCTACCTGGACGACATCCTGGTGGCCAGCGCGTCCGAGGATGAACATGTAGCCCACCTCAGGACAGTCTTCCAGAGGTTGGAGGAGCATGGATTAATAATCAACCCGGCAAAGTGCCAGTTTGGGGTGACGGGAATTGATTTTTTGGGCCACAGCATCTCACCGGAGAGCGCGATACCCTTACCGGAAAAAATGCGTGCAGTGGCAGATTTTCCCCTGCCTCAGACGGTCAGGGCGCTGCAGGAGTTTTTGGGGATGGTTAACTTTTACAACCATTTTTCCTTTTTTTTTTTTCCTTTGAAAGACAAAAGTACTTTTGTCTTTCAAAGGAAGAAAAAAAAAAAAGGAAAAATAATTGAAAGAAGACAAAATGAACCTGTTTGACGTATAACTTTTACAACCGTTTCCTCCCCCATGCAGCCCAGCTCATGCAGCCGTTGTACGCCGCGCTTAAGAAACGGAAACTGGTGTAAAGAGTCGACTGGACTCCTGAGCGAGAGCAGGCATTTTCCGAGGTTAAAACAGCTCTGGTGAACGCCGCATTGCTGGTGCACCCGGACCCAGCGGCTCGGATAGCGCTCACTACCGACGCATCGGACGTGGCCATAGGGGCCATCGTGGAGCAGTGCGTTGCCGGTTCTTGGCAGCCGCTTGCTTTTTTTAGCAGGTCTTTGCATGACAGTGAGCGTAAATACAGCATGTTCAACAGGGAGTTACTAGCTCTCCACCTGGCCATACCCCACTTCCAGTTCTGGCTGGAAGGGCGCAACTTCACTGCATTCGTGAACCACAAGCTGCTAATGTACGTGATGGCCAAGGTTTCGGAACCATGGTTGGGCTGGCAGCAGAGACAGCTGGCCTCGATCTCAGAGTTTATGACTGACATTCAGCATGTGGCCGGTAAACTCAACGTGGTGGTGGACTGCCTCTCACGCGCATTAGTGGCCCAAGTCTACGTGGGGACAGATTACACAGCCATGGCCGCTGAGCAGATCGGCGATGTGGACGTTTGCACGTTCCACTCTGGACCAACAGGGTTAAGGCTGGAGAGCAGAGTACTGCAAGACGGTGCCCCCCCCCCCCAATCTCTGACGTCTCCAAGGGCTGCCTGCGCCTGGTGGTCCCATGCGCTTGGCGTCACTGCATTTTTGAGTCGGTTCACTCCCTGGCACACCCAGGAGTGCGTGCGTGAGTCAAAATGGTGGGAGCAAATTTCGTCTGGCTGAGACTGCGCAAACAGGTGAAAGAGTGGTCTGCAGCCTGCGTAACGTGCCAGCGAGCCAAAGTGCACAGGCACACAAAGGCCCCCTTGGAGCCATTCCATATCCCGGGTAAGAGGTTCGACCACGTTCACATGGACCTTGTGGGACCCCTCCCGCCATCGCAGGGGTTCACGTACCTCCTGACAGTGGTGGACCGCACCACGCGCTGGCCAGAAGCAGTCCCGCTAGCTTCCACTGCGTCCGCAGAAGTTGCACGCACTTGTTTGACAGCATGGATGGCACTTTTCGGCGCCCCTTTGGGTATCACGTTCGATCGAGGCCCAGAGCCTGGGCGTCACAATTCATCGCACGACCGCGTGCAACCCCCAGGCCAATGGATCATGTGAGCGTTTCCATAGGTTGCTTAAAGCAGCACTCAGGACTTTGCGTATGGGTGCAAATTGGGTAGACTGGTTGCCATGGTTCTATTAGGGTTGCGTTCAGCACCGAAGGAGGATTTGGCAGCCTCCCCAGCAGAGCTGTTTTTTTTCCAGCACTGATCCATCCCCGCTTTCAGTGCATAGCGCAGAGGCAGGGACGGTACCCGGTCCAGTCCACCACTGTTTTCCACGCGCTTTTGTGCCAAAGACCTTGAAGGACGCAGCGTTCGTATTTGTCAGGCACAATGCCCACCGGACCCCTTGCGCCCGCCCTATGATGGCCCGTTCAGAGTGCTGGAAACATTTTGTGTTAGACTTGGGGGGATGCAGGGAAACAGTCTGTATAGACAGGCTTAAGCCCCCTTTTGTTTTAGCAGACGAGCAGGTGGTGTTGGCTCGAGCTCCTCGGCGCGGACGACCCCCACTGAGAACTCCCCAGGTACATGACTCGTCAGATCAGTCACAATGGCATGCTAAAGATGTTTCCCCCCATCCCAATATCCCCCCACAGACTGACGCACCCCCAAGAGCACCCCACCGGCACAGCAGCACCTCGGAGCCGCAGACCCCCCGTTATAGCTGCTACGGACGTAGGCTGAAGCCCAAAGGACATGAGGGTTAAGGCTCAGTCTGAGTTTCTTGGGGGGGGGGGGGGGTCCACTCAGTATGTTTCCACTCAGACGGAAGGACAAGGGGAATGGTCATGGGGGGTTTGTGTGTTGATGCAGGGGTTGGTGTGTTGATGCAAACAGTAACAGAGACAATGGGAATTGCAAAGGCTTTTATGTTAATGCAGCACCACAGGTCGCAGAGCGAGTTGTATGCTATAAAAGGAGAGGTGCCTGTGACCTGTGAGTCTTTTGATGCTTGTGATTCTGGTGAATGTGTGAGAGAGAGATTAATAAAGCCTGCTCTGCTCTGGACTGCTCTGCCTCATTATTTCTCTCTCCACAATGTATAATATTTGGAAACCGCAAATTGTATAATCACAGAAAAATTAAAATAAGCAATGTTGAAATTGACACAGTTTTCGAAACCAAGTTCCTCGGGGTCATTGTTGATAACAAACTAAACTGGAAATCACTCATAAATTATGTCAAAACTAAAATGTCTAAATCCATTGCCGTACTGTATAAAGTTAAGGATCTCCTGTGTCAGTAATCTCTTTGCATTTTATATAATTCAATGATAGTTCCTTTTATGACATACTGTGTGGAGATCTGGGGAAACATATAAAACAAACACAAACTTAATCTTTTTACTACAGAAAAAAGACATACGCATTGTATCAAAGAAACCTTACCATGAACCAACAAATCCAATATTTGTTCAATTACATACTCTTAAATTTAGAGAGCTAGTAGATTATAATGTCATTCAAATCATGTACAAAGCAAGTAATAACCAATTACCTGTAAATATCCAGAGACTGTTTAAACAAAGGGAAAGCAAATATGAGCTAAGAGGTAACTCTGTTTTTAATAAGCCAAAGGTTAGAACAAATACAAAGTATCATTGCATGTCTATCACTGGGGTTAAAATGTTGCTCTAAAAATATTAAAACATGTTCAGCTCTTAAGCAATTCAAAAAATATTACAAAGATGACAAAATCTCCCAGTATCTCACTATAGATGCTGGGAGATAAACTTGTAATAACTTAAAGTTTTTGTTTGCTTTTTTGTCTGCTTGTTCTATTTGATTTTCTTTGTTGATTCTGGGTATGACTTAAATTTTTATGTAATTAATTTTAAAATTGTAATGGTATAGGCACTATATAAGCACTAGCTTCAGCCTACACCCTTTCGGTTGTTCTTTTGTGTGTTCTACATATTTTTGTTGTTCTTATTGTATGTATGTTTATTACCGAATAAATAAATAAATTCATTCATTCATTCATTCAAAATGACATTTTCACCAAAGCAAGAGAGAGTTTAAACACTGTTTAAAAACATCTGCTTGAAAATTGCATAACTAACTTACTTTTATTTTTTCATTTGAGAGAGCGGTCACAGTCTGAAGTTTTATTTCTTTGATTTTATTTTACCATTAGTGTTAACACGTGATAATCTTTGAATCAGATGTTTTATGTGGGTTTTGATCTTTACCTTTAGTGAGTGAGGTTTTCTTGGTGTTTTTTGCAGAGTGGAGTTCCAGCCACTAGGAAAAATTTAAATTTATAATTCCATTCTAACTGATGGACATAAAACCCACCTGTTAAAAAAAGGTTTAGAGATAAGTATTTAAAATGGATATAACACTGTGTGGTCCTGTAAAGTGACACTTCAGCAAAAATCAAGTTTGTTCTGTTGTTAACATGCCTATAACATGTTTTTTGTGACTTATGGGCTATTGGGTTATTCTGCCACTGTTGTCGGTCATGTTCTGACTACACTCAAAAGTTCGTCACAAAGTCCTTCAGGGGGCGGGGGCCAATCAGCGCTCAGGCTGCGCTGTTGCCACCGGCCGCAGTGGGTGATCCTCATGAGTTGCGGGACCTGTGTCGCAGAAGTCCCATCCTGATCTCATTGTGTCTGCAGCCGTCTCCTGATCTGGGGTCACTTTTGGCACCACTTTTCTGAGACGGGGTTGGCGTGCCATCGTGACCCATCAGCAAAGCAAAAGGTGGCTGGGTCCGACTGTGCTGTGATCTGCATTGGCGTTGTCCAAAACGACTGCAACTTGTAGGCACGGTTGGGGCACAGGATCCAAACCCAATCTAGCACCGCAAGTCTGGGTCACTTTGCCCAGCATTTACTGTCAAACCTCTGTTTAATTTGCCGTTGCTGTTCAACCACCCTCCCCCTAGGTGCTGGTCTTTCTGTCGGGATAGCCTCCGATGGGGGGCATAGTCGGTCCACGGGAAGACACGTTTCACTTCCTAGCATTAGTAGGGCCGGGGAGCATCCCGTCATGGTGTGAGGAGTCGCTCTGTAATGTAGCAGGGTGCTCTGTAATGTAGCTGAGAATGGGAACCCATCCACCAGGTGTGCCCTGAGACCCTTCTTGAGGGTCTGGTTGAATCTCTCCACCACCCACCCACCCGATTCGCCTGTGGGTGGTAGAAGGCTGTTTTAATATGCTTGATGCCCCTTTCTCTCATGAATGTCTCAAAATCCACCGAGGTGAATTGCGGTCCATTGTCCATTGCATTGGCATCCGGCACACCCCAGCGGGCAAAGAGGGAGTTGAAAAACTCGGTGACTACATCTATGGTAACCGAGACGGTGAGCAACACCCCGGGCCATTTCGAGTGAAGATCATATGCCACTAATAGGAAGCGTTGGTGCTGGGGGGCACTGTGTAGCTCGCTGCATATGTCCAATTGATCATCTTTTCACAGGGCCAAGATCATGGTAATGGTTTCAGAGGTGGTGGTGGTGGCCCATCAGTTTTTCTGCTAGCCAGGCAGGGCATATAGTCCTTCACCATGCTGTCCACGCCCTTGTCTATACCTGGCCACCAAACCGAACTTCTACACCATTGTTTGACTCTGACGACACCCAGGTGGACCTCGTGTACCATAGTCAGGATGTGGCCCTTATCTCCTCTGGAATCACCGCACAGTGGTCTCTTGCTACACAGATGTCATTCCAGCATGACAAATCGTCCCTGACTCTGTGGAAGGGTGCCAGTTGCCTTGGCACATCGGAAGGCCAGCCCTTACGAATAAAAGTATGCAGTCGGGTCAGAGTTGGGTCTTGTTCGGATGCCGCCTGGAGCTCTTGCAGGGAGACAACGTTTTGAATTGGCCTGTGCAGCATGTGGATCACTTCTGACTCCATGGCGCCTCAATCGCTGTTTGGAGTGGGATTAGGTGTGGCCCAGGACAAGAGGTCCGCCACTATGTTGTGTCTGCCCAGTGTGAACTGAGTGATAAAGTCGTATACTTGAAGTCTTTCTGTCCACCTGTAGATGCACAGAGGTTTGTGCCCCGACCCCGATGTTTCTATCAGTGCCATGAGGGCTCTGTGATCTGTCTGCAGCATGAAGTGTTGTCCATATAGGTACATGTGCCAGCGTTCACATGCCAAAATGCACACCAGCGCCTCCCTTTCTCCCACTGAGTACTTCTGCTCCACCGAAGTGAGTGACCTCGAGGCGAACACCACTGGGCGTTCAGTTCCTCCTTGCAGTTGCGACAAAATGGCTCTCACTGATGTGTTGGAGGCGTCACACATCACAAACGTGGAGCTTTGCGGGTCGAAGTGGGCGAGTGCCAGTGGGGAGGTGGGCTGTGTCTTCAGTTTGTTGATGGCGGTGGAGCATGGTGGGGTCCACACCCAGGGTGCATCCTACTTCAGGAGGATGCGTAGTGGTTCTATCTTCTCTGAGTACTGGGGAATGAAACACCCATAAAAATTCGCCATGCCCAAAAGGATGAGACCTGCGCAGGACATGATGGCTCGGGTAGCTGCAGTACCGCCTCGACATTTGAGTGTAGGGGACTCAGGCCATCGGCAGACAGGCGGAAACCCACAAACTCGATGGTCGTTGCTCCAAAGACACATTTCTCCCTGTTGAGTGTGAAGCTGTGTCTCATTAGCATTTCCATTACCTTATCAAGGTGGGCGTTGTGGGAGGCCTATGTTGCGCCTTGCACCCCAATGTCATTCAAGTACACCACCACCCCTGGGAGACCGGTGATGATGGTAGCCATAATCTTTTGAAAGCAGGTCGGGGTGGAACTAAGGTCGATAGGCATGCAGGTGTACCTGAATACTCCCATGTTGGTGATGAAGGCTGTTAGGTTGCGACTGTCTGGGTGAAGGGGAACCTGTAAGTAACCTTGGTTGAGGTTCAGTTTGGAAAAAACCTTTGACCCATGGAATGCCGCTGTCAGCTCCTCCGTTATGGGCAGGGGATATTTCTCAGGGATCACCGTCTTGTTCACTGTTCAGAGGTCAATACACGGCCGTAGGCTGCCTGTCTTCTTCTTTGCCACCACCAAGTTTGAGATCCAGGGAGATGCGTCAACCCGCTCGATGACTCCGGCATCTAACAACTTCTGCAACTTTGCTGTGATGTTGTCCCATAGTGCAAGGGGTAACCAGTGGAGAGGCTGAATTTTTGGGGACACCATCATGTCAATGAGTGGTCGGTGGTTGAAAGAGGTGAGGTAGCCCAGCCCCGTAAAAAGCGCTGGCCAACAGTGATGCCAGGATGAGGCGACTGTCAGAACGGTGGCGCCCATTGGGTCGGTGATGGATAAACCCTGCTCACTGATCAGATCAATGCCCAGCAGATCGGCCCCCTTCTGCATCACCTGTAAAGTGAACAAAGGAACAGCCTTGGAGCCGTATTGCACAGCAAAACTGACTGTCCCCACAATACCTATTTTGCCATTGTCATAACCAAATAAGTGTTCTGCGTCCATTGTGATTGTCTTCCTAGGGAACAGTTTCCTGACTATAGACATGCTCAGGAGGGACCTTGAGGCTGCTGTGTCCAGCAGCAGCGGCACGCCATTGCCGTCTAGTTTCACTTTGCACCACCTGAATGGCCAGTTTTTCTCGCCAACTGAGTGAATGGCGGCTGAGCCGGGTGAGCGGGCCGTCGTGTCTGTGATGGTTGAGTGACAGACAATAACAAAATGGATCAATTCCTTACAGCGGTAGCATTTCATCCCTTTGGTTGGACAGAATCAGAATCAGAATCAGAATGAACTTTATTGCCAAGCATGTTTACACATACGAGGAATTTGACTTGACATTAGGCGCGCTCGGTAAGCGCTTCCTAATGACGCGGCAGCCATGCAAGGTGCCTCATCATACAGTGGGGGGTAAAGAGGGGAAGGGGGAGGGGGGAGGGGATGACACATTGGGCAGAGAGAAAAAAACCCATAGTTATCAGAATAGCGCTCGAATGAGCAAAATTATGATCACATAGAAAAAAAACCCTCAATGCACACTTAGCAGACAAGTTACAATACACACGTTAACAAAGTAAGTTGAGAGAGACAGTGTGTGTGTATGTGTGTCGGTGTATGTGTATCAGTCATGTAATGTTGTATGCAGTGTGTGTATCAGTTACTGGTGAACAGCAAAAATCCTCTCCTGAGCAACGTTTAGATGTTATGTCTTTAGTGTCCTAAAACATAGATAGCATGTCCAACAAGAGTTCATCTCTCACTGCATGTCCGATGGTAAATTCCATGCTAGTCACATGACGCTGTCCTTGAGAGTTCAGATTTCTGCACACCAGTTGTTTGGGTTAGGGAGAAGCCAAGCCAAAACTCCCTTCTGCCTTATCTTCCTCCAGGAGGAATGAAATCTCAAGGGCGCCGAATCAAGGCCTGATAGGCACAGTTCACTTAGAGCATAGAAATTTCCTCTCTCATGCGATTCTATGCATCACAATTTAAATTAACATACACAGGCTTTAAAATCATTCTCTGGAGAACACCAGCGACACGAGATGTTTCCCATCTTTCCAATTCAGTTCACCATTGCCGCTATCAGTGCTCCCCCCAGCTGGTCGAATTATTGAAGGAGCTTCGCCGGGACCGCATTTTGATTAGCTCTTCTGCTCTCCGGCAGATTGGATGTGGTGCCTAGATGGACCACAGCCGTTGCAGGATGGGCACTTGTCCGTGTCGTCCCGCTTCCTACCCTTCTTTTTCCAGCTGTGGTGGGGAAAAGCGGGGCCAACAGTTGGGCAGCAGTGGCGACGACCTGTGTTCATGGGGTTGGACAAGGCGCTTGTTGGCTAGGCGGCATTGGCTGCGATAATAGCTCATCCTTTGCATCCATTTGGGATGCCAATCTTACAGTCTCATCCAGTGTTGGCTTGTCTGCTGTTGAAAATGGCTTACTCCACAGCCTCATGTTGTAAGTATTCTCCACTTATCGCATATTATCTCTTCCATCAACCCTCCATAATCACAGGTGCTTGCTAGGTCCCAGAGGTCTGCCACATAATGCCAGATTGACTCACCCTCACGCTGGCAGCGCCAGCTGAAAATCGCACTCTGTGCCGTTACACTGCTTTTATCAGCATAAAGCATGTTCATCATGGCCACACAGTCTTTGTATGTGTCCATACGGCCCTGAGAGTGAATCATATGCTGTCCTTTGGCGCCGAGATTGGTGACTAGCATCCCCTTTAGCTTCCTGTCGCTAGCATCATTCATCACCGTGGCGGCATCCCCGTGTATATATATATATATATCGTCGTCGACCTCCGTCGGTCTATGATGACCATGGAAGAGAATCCTAAATGTCTACTCTGCTGGAACAGCACTGCCTGTAGCTGAACAGGCCGATGCACGAATGGCAGACCCTGTCACACAGGTCGCACTTGTGGGTGGTCTCCGTGCTGCTGGGTCTGTGGCGGTTCTTCCTGTGGGTCCTTTTTTCATCTGCTGCAGCAGTCAGTCTCTCTTCACCCGCCTTGAGCTGTCTGGTCAGGGTGCCTCTCCATTTGGAGCGGTCCGTTGCAAGGTCCGCCCAGCGCTCTGTGTTGATCTCCAGGGCCTTCATGTCTCTCTTGCAGACGTCTCTAAAGCACAGCTGTGGGTGGCCAACGTCTCTCCTGCCAGTCGCCAGTTCTCCGTAGAGGACATCTTTGGGGATTCTGCCATCCTCCATATGGTGAACGTGGCCTAGCCAGTGGAGCCTGCACTGCCTGAGTAGAGTGAACATGGAGGGAAGGCCGGCGTGGGACAGGACTTCTGTGTTGGGCACTTTGTCCTGCCAGGATATGTCCAGGATGTGGCGAATGCAGCGCAAGTGGAAGGAGTTTAGTCTCTTTTCCTGCTGGGCGTATGCTGTCCACGTCTTACTCCCATAGAGCAGTGTGCTGATGACGCAGGCATTGTACACTGCCATCTTCGTCTTGACGGAGAGTTTGGGATTCTCCCACACTCGTGTGGTGAGGCAAGCGAGTGTGAAGACTGATTTTCCTATCCTCTTGTCGATCTCTGTATCAAGGGAGAGGTTGTTGCTGATCGTGGACCTCAGGTACATGAACTGATTCACGACCTCCAGCTCGTAGTCGTCGATGGTGATGGTTGGTGGTGCTTCCGTGCCTTGCGCCAAGACGTTAGTCTTCTTCAGGCTGATGGTAAGCCCGAAGTCCTTGCAAGCCTGAGAGAAGCGGTCCATCAGGGTCTGAAGCTCCTGCTGTGTGTGGGTTGCGACTACAGCGTCGTCTGCGAACAGCATGTCTCTGATTAGAGCCTCGCGTACTTTGGTTCTAGCTTTCAGGCGGGCGAGGTTGAAAAGCCTGCCGTCAGATCTTGTGTGCAGGTAGATTCCCTCTGTTGCTGTGCTGAAGGCATGCCTCAGGAGCATAGCAAAGAAAATCCCAAAGATGGTTGGCGCAAGTACACAGCCCTGTTTTACTCCGCTGCCTATGTTGAATGGCTCTGAGACGTCGCCGTCGTGCTGCACTATCCCCTGCATGTTGGTGTGAAACGATTCGATGAGGCTTTGCAACTTTGGTGGGCATCCTATCTATGGCAGGATCTTGAAAAGGCCCTCTCTGCTGACCAGATCGAACGCTTTGGTGAGGTCGATAAAGGCGACGTACAGGGGCATGTTCTGTTCTCTGCATTTCTCCTGGAGTTGGCGGATGCAGAATATCATGTCTACCGTCGATCGCTCAGCGCGGAAGCCACACTGAGACTTGGGGTAGATACGTTCGGCAAGCTTCTGTAGACAAACGAGAGCAACTCGTGCGTAGACTTTACCAACAACGCTGAGGAGGGAGATGCCCCTGTAGTTGTTGCAGTCGCTTCTCTCCCCTTTGTTTTTGTAGAGGGTGATGATCTTGGCGTCCCTCATGTCCTGTGGTACGGCACCTTCCTTCCAGCACTGGCAGAGGACGTCATGCAATGGCAGCAGTAGGGCGGTCTTGCAGTGCTTGATCAGGTCGGGGGGTATGCCGTCGTTGCCGGGTGCCTTGCCAGCGGCCAAGCTATCAATGGCCTTGCTGAGTTCGTCGATGGTTGGCTCGGCGTCAAGTTCGTCCACGGATGGCAGGCAGTTGATGGCATCAAGGGCTGATGGTGTCACGGTGTTCTGTCTGGAGTAGAGGTCGGAGTAGTGTTCCACCCATCTCTCCATCTGCTTGTTCTTTTCTGTGATCATCTCCCCAGTGGAGGATTTGAGGGGGGCCGTCTTGCTCTGAGTCGGACCAAGTGCTTTCTTGATGCCATCGTACATACCACGGATGTTCCCTGTTATGGCAGCGGTTCGAATGTCTTGGCTGAGCTGAGTCCAGTACTCGTTGGCACAGCGCCGAGCAGTCTGCTGAACTTTGCTTCTCGCAGCCCTGAGAATCTGGAGATTCTTCTCGTTTGGGTACTTCTTGTACTCAGCAAGTGCTGAGCGTTTGGCTTCAATGACGGGGGTCATCTCGGTCAACTTGGCATCAAACCAGTCCTGTGACTTCGAGGTCTTCCTCCCAAAGGTAGCCAAGGCTGTGCGGTGGATGGTGTTTCGCAGCTCTTCCCACTTTTGCTTTGCAGATTCTCCTTCTTGTGGTACACCAAGTTCCTTCTCAAAGGTGGAGGCAAACTGCTCAACAAGTTCTGGTTGGGCCATCTTGCTGGTGTCAATCCGTGCCTTTCCAGGCTGTCTAGCACGATGGAATTTCTTCAGCTGCAGCTTGACCTTGCAACACACCAATGAATGGTCTGTGTCGCAATCTGCACTCTGGAACGAACGGGTGATTAGCACGTTCTTCAGTGAGGTGCGCCTGGTCAGGATCAAGTCCAGCTGGAGCCAGTGCTTTGAGCGCGGATGTCGCCAGGAAACCTTGTGTTAGGGCTTGGTCTTGAAGAACAAGTTTGTGATGCACAGATCGTGATATGTGCAGAACTCGAGCAGCCGCTGTCCGTTGTCGTTCATTCTGCCCACGCCAAATGGTCCAAGACAGGAGGGCCAGGAGTCATGGCCAGCACCCACTCTGGCATTGAAGTCTCCAAGGAGAATGAGTTGTTCAGAGTTGGGGATGATCCTGACAGTTGTTGCGAGATTCTCGTAGAACTCGTCTTTTGCCTCTGGTGTGGCTGTCAGTGTTGGGGCATACACACTGACGAGGGTGACTGGGCCTTGAGTGGTGTTGAGGCGGAGGGTGAGGAGTCATGCAGAGCCATTGCTGCCCGGTTCCACCATCTTCAGCAAGGTGTTCTTCACTGCGAAGCCCACTCCGTGTTCCCTGTGTTCGTCACTGCCCTTTCCCTGCCAGTAGAACGTGTAGTCCTTCTCTCTCAGTGTGCCTGCGTCAGCCAACCGTGTTTCCTGGAGAGTGGCGATATCCACTCCCAGTCTCTTCAGCTCATTATTGATAATGGCAGTCTTCCTGGTGTCGTTGATGTCCTTGAGGTTAGCAGCGAGTCCTGTCATCATAGTGCGGACGTTCCAAGTTCCCAGTTTTAGAGTTGGTCTCTTTTATTTTTTTGTCTTGCCTGGTGCGAAGGTTCTCAGCCTGCCGTTCGGACTTCACCTCATCCCCATGCACCCAATGAGGAAAGCAAGCTGTGGCGGGACAACACCTTATTGGCTGGGGGCTGCCCAGCTTGAGGCGGGCGGTAGCTGTCCAGTGAGATCCGATGATCCCTCCCACTGTCGGGTACAACCCCTGGCGCCGTGCTCTACGCCAATTGAGCGGTGGCTTATAACCGGTAACTGTCATTCCCCGTGTTTTGTCTACGCCAAAGACGAAGTTGGAGTGTCCTCGCCAGTGATCCGGTGTTCTACCTTCCAGCGTTGGGCGTTGGTAGGATTCAAGCCTGGGCAGGAAGATATGGAGGACAAGATGTTGCCCATGCAGCATGTCCCCCCTCTCCACGTCACTGATGAATCCAAAGGAACAGCAGGGCTGCTACAGTTTGGCACCAGCGCCATCGCAGGAGCTGCCAGAACGATGTTGAGCACAACAGAGAACTGCCTTAGGGGCTCCGACTCCAGATTTTTCCTCAGGGTTGACTCCCGAAGCCTTTCCTCTGACCGGGTGTGCCGCAAGGCAGCGGAGGTTTGAAATCAGGGTTTACCTTCCCCTAGATGGGCTACCTTCCCAGGTTGACGAGCCACCATCTACCCGAAGCATCTGGTTTTAAGGTGCCAGAGATCCGCCCTCGCCCCTTCTTCTATTAGTAAAAGCAGTTCCGCCGGGCTTAGAGACTAAACCACATGGGCAGGCTAGGAGTTGGACTTAGTTGTCAGAGGCTTTTCGAGACGCACACCATAAGGAGCATTTTATGAGCACTGGGAGCTTAACCCCAGTGCCGCTCCTGGCTATGACAACCTTGGAACCATATATATATATATATATATATATATATATACTACCGTTCAAAAGTTTGGGGTCACTAGAAATGTCCTTATTTTTTAAAGAAAAGCGCTCTTTTTTTCAATGAAGATAACTTTAAACTAATCAGAAATGCACTCTATACATTGCTAATGTGGTAAATGACTATTCTAGCTGCAAATGTCTGGTTTTTGGTGCAATATCTTCATAGGTGTATAGAGGCCCATTTCCAGCAACTATCACTCCAGTGTTCTAATGGTACAATGTGTTTGCTCATTGCGTCAGAAGGCTAATGGATGATTAGAAAACCCTTATGCAATAATGTTAGCACAGCTGAAAACAGTTTAGCTGGTTAGAGAAGCTATAAAACTGACCTTCCTTTGAGCAGGTTGAGTATTTGGAGCATCACATTTGTGGGGTCGATTAAACGCTCAAAATGGCCAGAAAAAGAGAACTTTCGTGTGAAATTCGACAGTCTACTCTTGTTCTTAGGAATGAAGGCTATTCCATGCGAGAAATTGCCAAGAAACTGAAGATTTCCTAAAACGGTGTGTACTACTCCCTTCAGAGTACAGCACAAACAGTCTCTAACCAGAGTAGAAAGAGAAGTGGGAGGCCCCACTGCACGACTGAGCAAGAAGATAAGTACATTAGAGTCTCTAGTTTGAGAAATAGATGCCTCACAGGTCCTCAACTGGCAGCTTCATTAAATAGTACCCGCAAAACGCCAGTGTCAACATCTACAGTGAAGAGGCGACTCCGGGATGCTGGCCTTCAGGGCAGAGTGGCAAAGAAAAAGCCATATCTGAGACTGGCCAATAAAAGAAAAAGATTAATATGGGCAAAAGAACACAGACATTGGACAGAGGAAGATTGGAAAAAAGTGTTATGGACGGACGAATCGAATTTTGAGGTGTTTGAATCACACAGAAGAACATTTGTGAGATGTAGAACAACTGAAAAGATGCTGGAAGAGTGCCTGACGCCATCTGTCAAGCAAGGTGGGGGTAACGTGATGGTCTGGGGTTGCTTTGGTGCTGGTAAGGTGGGAGATTTGTTCAGGGTAAAAGGGATTTTGAATAAGGAAGGCTATCACTCCATTTTGCAACGCCATGCCATATCCTGTGGACAGTGCTTGATTGGAGCCAATTTCATCCTACAACAGGACAATGACCCAAAGCACACCTCCAAATTGTGCAAGAACTATTTAGAGAAGAAGCAGGCAGCTGGTATTCTATCTGTAATGGAGTGGCCAGCGCAGTCACAAGATCTAAACTCCATTGAGCTGTTGTGGGAGCAGCTTGACCGTATGGTACGCAAGAAGTGCCCATCCAGCCAATCCAACTTGTGGGAGGAGCTTCTAGAAGTGTGGGGTGAAATTTCTCCACATTACCTCAACAAATTAACAGCTAGAATGCCAAAGGTCTGCAATGCTGTAATTGCTGCAAATGGAGGATTCTTTGACGAAAGCAAAGTTTGAAGGAAAAAATTATTATTTCAAATACAAATCATTATTTCTAACCTTGTCAATGTCTTGACTATATTTTCTATTCATTTTACAACTCATGGTGGTAAATAAAAGTGTGACCTTTCATGGAAAACACAAAATTGTCTGGGTGACCCCAAACTTTTGAATAGTAGTGTATATATATATATATATATATACACTACTCACAAAAAGTTAGGGATATTTGGCTTTCGGGTGAAATTTATGCAAAATGTAAAAAGTTCACGCTACAGTGATATTATATTATGAAAGTAGGACATTTAAGTAAAAGCATGCAATGGTGTTTTCTCATCTCAAACAATTTATGCATGGCATTCCAATCTTCTTGAAGGGCGGCTCTCAGGTCATTGAGGTTGTGGGGTGCAGGGTTATGAGCCTTTACACAGCCACTCAGCTGATCCCATATGTTTTCTATGGGATTCATGTCTGGAGAAATTGCAGACCACTCCATTTGAGGTACCCCAGCCTGCAGCAGCTGCTCCCGAATGATACAACCACAATGAGCTGGAGCATTGTCGTCTATGAAGATGACATTAGGCCTGTGTTGTGCATGCAGGGGTACAATGACTGGATTAATGATGTTATTCAGGTAGTACTGGCTTGTCACTGTACCATTCACAAGGTGTAGGGCAGTTCTGTATTGACTAGACACATCTTCCCAGACTGTAACACCACCACCACCAAAGGCTCGTCTGGTGACAACAGTGGCTGATGCATAATGCTCTCCTTGACATCTCCAACATTGTTGGCGGCCATCATTTCTGCTCAATGTGAATTGACTTTCGTCAGAGAACAGCACTGAAGTCCACTGGCCCCTTGTCCAGTGTAAATGTTCCCTGGCCCACACAAGACGATGACAGCTGTGCCTGGTGGTGTGGTTAGATACCCTTGCAGGTCATCTAGCAAACAGACCACGCTGATGTAAATGGTTTTGAATGGTCTGATGTGACACTTGGGTGCCTCTCACCTCCTTTAAATGTGCCTGGAGTTGAGTGGCATTCATCATCCGGTTCCGCAGGGCACTGTTCACAATGAATCAGTCATCAGCGTAGGATGTGGCCAAAGGGCGTCCAATTCTATGCCTTTTTGTGACTCTTCCAGTCTTTCTGTATCTCTGCTGCAACCTGTTGATGACACTCTGTGACACTTTAAGCTCAGTGGCCACTTCCCTTTGAGAGCATCCTGTTTGAAGCCTTGCAATGGCGAGGGACTGTTGATCAATTGTTAGATGTTGTCTCATGATGTCAAAATGTGAACAGCACGATGAAGAGGACTGTTTAAATAGCAATTCTAATTGAACCAGAAAATTTATTGGTTAATTCATGGATAAAACTCCTGTTGTGATATTTGCTGTTAAGCACCTTGTTAGAGAACAGTAAGTTATGCAAAAAGTATTGAAACACTGAATAGTTGGACATGCACATTCAAAAGGTTAGAGAAGGTCAAAATAAGTTCACCTGTAAAGGTTATAGTGTGGAGTGTGTGAAATCAGAGGCAGATTCATTTCAGACCATTTATTACACACTCCATCTCACAAGCAAAGAACAGACTGACTACCCACATTAAACATCCCTCTCTCTATAACAAGTCACACTTCACAAGATTCAAGGCACTTCCTCATAACAGCAGGACATCTACACTACACTTCATTCAACCCCCTCTCCCACTGTTCTCCCATGTGTATTCATTGTCTCTGTCTAAGGTGTGAAATAACCTGAGGCGCACACTGCCCCCCAGCATCTTAGATAGAACAATAGAACATCAGTCCACACGCTGTTTCGGCTTCAGTCTCTTCCCATATCTGCTGCAACTGGGGTTTACCACCTCCGTGGCACTGCAGTGCCAGTGGGAGGCTGCTGGGAGTGTGTCTGACTACGGGTGAGCCGTGGAGAGGGGAGGGGGGGTTCACTCTGTCCGTGTGGCTGCTCTGGTGAATCGTTTCCCTGGGGAGCTCTCCATGGGGGTCTTCCACGCCGAGGGGCCCTAGCCAACAGCACTTGCTCGTCCGCCACAACGAAAGCGGGTTTGAATCTGTCTATGCCAATCTTTTCCCTCCTACCCCCCAAGTCTAGCAAAAAATGCTTATCCCCTGTTTCCAACACTCTGAACGGTCCATCATAGGGAAGGCGCAACGGAGGGCGGTGGGTGTCGTGTCTGACGAACACGAACTCCGCGCTCTTCAAAGTTTTAGGCACGAAAACATGCGGGAAACTGTGGTGGGCAGGGTCCGGCAGCGTGCCTGTGTTTGCGCTACGCTGCAAAAGCTGAGACGGGGAGCTGCCCGGCGTGGGATTATCTGGCAGAAATTCCCCGGGCAGCCGTAGTGGCTGCGCAAAAACGAGCTCTGCTGGGGAAGCTTCCAGATCCTCTTTCGGTGCGGTGCGCAGCCCCAATAAGACCCACGGCAGCCTGTCTACCCAATTTGCATCCGTCAATGAAGCCCTGAGTGCTGCTTTCAGTGATCTATGAAAATGCTCGCATAACCCATTGGCCTGTGGGTTGTACGTGGTTGTGCTGGTGAATTGTAACACCCAGGCTGCGGGCCATCGCGGACCAGAGTTCGGAAACAAATTGAGGGCCCCTGTCGGACATAAGGTCCGACGGGACTCCAAAACGCGCCACCCATGCTGTTAAAAAAGCACACGCTATGTCTGCGGACGTGGTTGCTGCCAGCGGGACCGCTTCTGGCCAGCGCGTGGTGCGGTCCACCACTGTCAGGAGGTGCGTGCACCCCTATGATGGCGGGAGGGGGCCCACGAGGTCCACGTGAACATGGTCGAACCTCTTAGCTGGAATACGAAACGGCTCCAAGGGAGCCTTCGTGTTTCTGTGTACCTTGGCTCGTTGGCACGCCACGCAGGCTGCAGCCCACTCTTTCACTTGTTTGCGTAGGCTAGCCACACAAACTTTTCTCCCACCATTTTGACCGACGCGCGCACTCCTGGGTGTGCCAGAGTGTGAACCAACTCAAACACGCAGCGGCGCCACGCAAACGGGACCACAGGACGCGGGCGACCCGTGGAGACATCGCAGATTGGGGGGGCCGCCATCTTGCAGCACCCTGCTCTCCAGCCTTAACCCTGTTGGTCCAGACTGGAGCGCGCGCACGTCTGCATCGCTAATCTGCTCTGCGGCCATGGCTGCGTAATCTATCCCCACGCAGACCGGGGCCACCACGGCGCATGAGAGGCAGTCCGCCACCACATTCAGTTTACCCGACACATGTTGAATATCGGTAGTAAACTCTGAGATCGCGGCCAGCTGTCTCTGCTGCCGGCCCGACCACGGTTCTGAAACCTTGGCCATCGCGAATGTTAGCGGCTTGTGGTCCACGAACGCGGTGAAGCTGCGCCCTTCCAGCCAGAACTGGAAGTGGCGTATAGCCAGGTGGAGAGCCAGCAACTCTCTGTTGAACGCGCTGTATTTACGTTCACTGTCGCGCAAAGTTCTGCTGAAAAAGGGGAGTGGTTGCCCAGCCCTGGCGACGTGCTGCTCCACGACAGCCCCTATTGCCACGTCTGAAGCGTCGGTGGTGAGCGCTATACGGGCCGCCGGGTCCGGATGCGCCAGCAGTGCGGCGTTCGCCAGGGCTGCTTTAACTTCCGAGAACGCCCGCTCTTGCTCCGGGGTCCATTCGACCCTATCCGCGGGTTTCTGTTTCTTGAGTGCAGCGTACAATGGTTGCATAAGCTGCGCCGTGCGGGGAAGGAAACGGTTATAAAAGTTCACCATCCCCAAAAATTCCTGCAGCGCTCTGACCGTCTGAGTCTGGGGAAAATCCGCCACGGCGCGCACTTTGCCGGGCAGCGGGATCACTCCTTCCGGAGAGACGCGGTGCCCCAAAAAATCAATCTCCGTCACGCCGAACTGGCATTTCACCGGGTTGATTATTAACCCGTGCTCCTCCAACCTCCGGAAAACCGTCGTGAGGTGGGTTTCGTGTTCGTCTTCGGACGCACTGGCTACCAGGATATCGTCCAGGTAGACACGAACGGGAGATCACGCAGCACTGCATCCATCACGCGCTGGAACATCTGTGCCACTCCTTTTAACCCGAATGGCATGCGCAGGAACTCGAATAGACCGAACGGAGTTATTACCACTGTTTTGGGTATGTCCTCAGCGTGCACTGGGACTTGATGGTAACCGCAGACCAGGTCTATTTTGGAAAAAATGCGTGCTCCGGCAAGGTGAACGGAAAAATCCTGTATGTGGGGAATTCGGTAGCGGTCGTGCGCTGTGGCGTTGTTCAACCTGCGGAAATCCCCGCACGGTCGCCACGATCCCTCAGCCTTAGGGACCATGTGTAGCGGGGATGCCCATGGGCTGTTCGAGCGCCTGATGATGCCCAACCTTTCCAGGCGCGCTATGGCCAGTTTAGCTGCGTCCAAGCGCCGAGGTCTTGCAAAAACGGGCGGCCCGGTGGTGGTGATAAAGTGCTCCACCCCGTGTTTAGCGATGGCCTCAGAAAACGTTGGGACCGTGAGTGCTTGGAACTGAGTGAGCAGTGTGTGGAGCTTACCGCCTGTAGCTGTGACGTTGGCTTGTGCTGTTGGCTGGGTCACTCGAGCTATACAGTGGAGAGAGTCAAAGGATAGTGCATTAACCTGGCGCCTGTTAGCAACATCAACCAGTAAACCATGTGCACACAGAAAATCAGCCCCCAGGATATGGTAATTCAGTGCTGCTACGACAAAAGTCCACTCATATGTACGGCCGTGTAGAGATAAGAGCAGAGTCCTCTCATCAAAGGTCTTAATATCCGAGCCGTTTGCTGCCAACATCTCAGGGCCGCTAGGTCCTGCCAGCCGGTCAGCATAGGTCGGCAGGATGAAACTCTTCTGGGCTCTGGTGTCCACGAGGAAACGCCTCCCTGAGCGTGCATCCGTCAAGTAGAGCAGCTTGTTCTCTTCACCGAGGGTCGCAGCTGCTACTGACCCCCGGCCTTGGCGTTTCCCGAGCGCTTGAATTGGCACGGTGGCGCACATCTGCGTGCCTTCTTTCCGAAGCGACGGTGGTAGAAACAGAGCGTGTCTCTCTGGCGCTCCTTGGCCTCCGCTGCTGCTACCGTCGGTGGCTCCTCGCCTCCTCTTGTCGTCTCGCTGGGCTCCACTGCTGCCGCGTTGACTGTGATCGCCCTGGTGGTGAGGATGATCCGGTCTGCCTCCTGGGCTAGCGCACGGTAGTCTCGCGCGGCCAGCAACGGCGAATTGGCCAGAGCTGCTCTCGCCACTGTCGGAAGGTTCCGGAGGAAGAGGTGGGCAAACAGAAAGTGCCTGTCGTCCGTGCCCATTAACGCCAGCATCTTCTCCCTCAGGTCTACAGCCGAACCATCTCCTAACTCGGTCCGCGTCAGGAGCCTCTCCGCTCTCTCACAGTTCGAGACCGTGTAGCGCTGGATGAGCGCAGCCTTGAGTGCCTCGTATCTGTCGCTACCTGTTGAGCTGTGCGGGCGTCGAGCGCTGTGACCACATGGTAGAATCTAGTGTCGTCTGCCGTTACTCCCCGGAGGGCGAACTGGGCCTCAGTGAGGTGGAACCAAGAGTGCGGGTTGTGCTGCCAGAAATCCGGGAGCTTGACTGAAACTGCACACGCGTGGCTGGAGGTTCCAGTCCGGGCTGCCTGTGGGATGGCTGCCGCCTCGCTGTAGCTTCCTGACCGGGCCGGCTCCGGGGATCTTGCCTCGTGTTCCATAATACGTCTTGGGTCACCAGTGTGGAGTGTGTGAAATCAGAGGCAGATTCTTTTCAGACCATTTATTACACACTCCATCTCACAAGCAAAGAACAGACTGACTACCCACATTAAACATCCCTCTCTCTATAACAAGTCACACTTCACAAGATTCAAGGCATTTCCTCATAACAGTAGGACATCTACACTACACTTCATTCAACCCCCTCTCCCACTGTTCTCCCATGCGTATTCATTGTCTCTGTCTAAGGTGTGAAATAACCTGAGGCCCACAATAGTGCGTTTTAGGTGCATCCTGAAATTTCACCTGAAAGCCGAATATCCCTAGCTTTTTGTGAGTAGAATCAGAATCAGAATCAGAATCAGATTTATTGCCATTGTTCATGTAGTACACAAACTAGGAATTTGTCTCGGTGCCATGCTGCAACATTAAAAACATGATGAGATAAAGAGATAAACTAAAAAACTAAAAGACTAAAAACATGCAATAAGTGAAGAATAATAAGTAATAATAATAATAATAATAATAATAATAATAATAATGAGTAATACTAGTCAAGGCAGTTTTAAATAAATTAGCAAGTAGCAGATAATATGGGGTACCACAGTGCAGTCGATAATGCAACAGAAAAACAGTGATGAATGACATGAGTCTGGTTGAGCTGCTGTATAAGTCACTTAATGTTCAGCAGTCTGATGGCAGAGGGGAAAAAGATGTTCTTGTGCCGGGAGGTTTTAGTCTGAATGGACCGAAGTCTTCTACCTGAGGGGAGGGGGGCAAACAGTACGTGACCAGGGTGTGAAGACAAGGTCCACACACATCATTGTGGGATCGTCACTTCCTGTTTTGCTGTCTGCCTGTGTGGTTTGCTCTCCAGCCATTAGCTATGGCTACTAGCTCTCTTTCCTCTCCTCTGGTGTGCTCTCTCTGTCAGATGTTTAGCTACACCTCTGCCTCTTTTAGTGATAACGGTAAATGTAATAAATGTTGTCTTTTTGAGGCGCTCGAGGCGAGGTTGTCTGATTTGGAATCCCGGCTCCGCTGCATTGAAACACCGTCTGCGCCAGTTAATCTCGACGGACGCCCATTAGCTGCAGCGGAGCTAGCTAGCTTAGGCCCCGCTGTCAGCGGTCCCCCGGCTCTCCTCAGCAGCGAGGAGACTGGGTGGGTGACGGTGAGAAGGAAGCCTAGTCGCAAAGCCCCGGTTCACCACCAACCTGTTCACGTTTCTAATCGTTTTTCCCCGCTCAGCGACACACCCGCTGAGGAAAAAACTCTGATCATTGGCGACTCTGTAGTCAGAAACGTGAACCTAGAGACTCCAGCGGTCATAGTCAAATGTATTCCTGGGGCCAGAGCAGGCGACATCGAGTCAAATTTGAAAATGTTGGCTAAAAGTAACTGTAAATACTCCACAATTGTTATTCACGCCGGCATTAATGACATCCGTCTCCGGCAGTCGGAGGTCACGAAACTTGATGTAGAATCGGTGTGTGACTTTGCCAAAACAATGTCGGACTCTGTAGTATTCTCTGGGCCCCTCCCCAATCTGACCAGTGATGACATGTTTAGTCGCTCGTCATCCTTGAACCGCTGGCTGTCTGTGTGGTGTCCTAAAAATGACGTGGGCTACATTGACAATTGGAGCTCTTTTTGGGGAAAACCTGGTCTTATGAGACGAGACAGCATTCATCCCACTTTGGATGGTGCTTCTCATTTATCTAACAATCTGGCATCTTTTTTATCCAAATTTCCAAAACCCTGACTACTCAGAGTTGGGACCAGGAAGCAGAGTCGCAGTCTTACACGCCTCTCTGCAGCTCCTCTTCATCCGCCACCCCTCAACTTAGCCCCTGTCTTCCCCATCAGAGAATCGTTGTCTGCTCCCTCCAAAGTGAATAAAAATATAATGTATAAGCATCCCAAAGTGATAAAGCAAAATATTGGTAAAACTCAAATTAAACATAAAGCCTCTAAATTGAATGATTTGGCCTCTGTTCCTCCTCATAATTTAAAAATTAAATGTGGTTTATTAAATATTAGGTCTCTAACTCCCAAGTCTCTGTTAGTCCATGATCTGTTAATTGATCATCAGATTGATTTAATATCCCTTACAGAGACTTGGTTAGGGCAAGAGGATTATGTTGGTTTAAATGAATCAACTCCCTCTGGTTATTTAAACTGTCAAAATCCCAGAAGTTCTGGTCATGGAGGAGGAGTAGCAACAATTTACCATTCCAAATTACTAGTTAATGTAAAGCAAAAAACATGTTATAATTCCTTTGAGGGCCTGGTCCTCAGTATTGGGCACTTTAGCAATTTTAGGTTAAACCCAATTTTATTTGCCATAGTTTATCGTCCCCCATCAACCTACTCAGAATTTTTATCTGAATTTGCTGATTTCTTAGCTGATTTAGTGCTGAAATCTGATAGAATAATTATAGTAGGGGACTTTAATATACATGTGGATGTAGATAGTGACTGCCTTAATGTGGCTTTTAATTCAATATTAGACTCGATTGGGTTTTCTCAGAAAGTAGGAAATTCTACTCATTACCTCCACCATACATTGGACCTTGTTCTGACATATGGCATAGAAATAGAAAATCTTATAGTGTCTCCTCATAACCCTGTACTGTCAGACCATTGTCTGTTAACCTTTGATTTTACTATTTCTGACTATTTGGCTCCTAAAGAAAAATATTATTACAGTAGATGCCTCTCAGATGATGCTGTTTCCAAATTTATGCAGATTGTTTCCTCTATGCCATGTGTCAACACAACGGAAATAAGCTATAGACAGCTCGCTCCTTCTGTAATTGATAACATGGTGGATAGTGTTTCAGCTTCTCTGCATCAGGCTCTAGACTTGGTGGCCCCCTTAAAAAAGAAAAAGTCTAATCAGAGATTTCTAACTCCTTGGTTCAACACAGAAACTCGTAGCTTAAAACAGAAGACTCGTCAATTAGAAAGAAAATGGCGCTCTACTAATTTAGATGAAATCTATTTAGCTTGGAGAAATCATCTTTTAATTTATAAAAAATCTCTTAGAAAAGCTAGAACAAGTTATTACTCTGCATTAATAGAAGAGAACAAGAATAATCCCAGGTTTCTTTTCAGTACTGTAGCCAGGTTGACAAAGAGTCAGGACTCTGTCAATCCTAGCATTCCCTTAGAGCTTACTAGTCAGGACTTTATGAACTTTTTCAATAATAAAATTTCATCCATCAGAGATAAAATCAATCAGATTCTTCCCACAGTTAATTTAAATACTGTAACTACTACAACTCCTTCTTTTGATGTCTGTCTTGATGAGTTTACTCCAATCAACCTTTGTGAGTTAGACAAAATAGTTTCCTCATCCAAACCTTCAACTTGTCTTTTAGACCCTATTCCTACCAGGTTATTTAAAGAAGTCTTCCCACTTATTGGTAGCTTTATTCTTCATATAATCAATTCTTCATTAACTTTAGGCCATGTACCACAGGCTTTTAAAATGTCTGTAATTAAACCCTTACTCAAAAAGCCAACGCTAGATCCAGGAGCTTTAGCTAACTATAGACCAATCTCTAATCTCCCTTTCATTTCAAAAATCTTAGAAAGAGTTGTTGCTACGCAATTATTTGACCACCTGCAGGGAAATGGTTTACTTGAAGAGTTTCAATCTGGGTTTAGAATCCATCATAGTACTGAAACAGCCTTAGCGAAGGTCACTAAGGACCTCCTCATTGCATCTGATAATGGACTAGTTTCTGTACTTGTCCTTTTAGACCTTAGTGCAGCTTTTGATACTATCGATCATAATATTCTACTTGATAGATTCGAACACTATATTGGACTTAATGGAACTTCGTTGCAGTGGTTTAGATCTTATTTATCTGATAGGTTCCAGTTTGTTCATGTAAATAATGAGTTTTCTTTCAACTCAAAGCTTAGTCATGGAGTTCCACAGGGATCTGTGCTAGGCCCTACTCTTTTTAGTTTATATATGCTTCCGTTAGGCAACATTATTAGAAAGCACTGTATACATTTTCATTGTTATGCAGATGACACACAATTATACCTGTCAATGAAGCCAGATGATACTAATCAATTAGCCAAGTTAGAAGCCTGTCTTAAGGAAATCAAAGCTTGGATGACTTGTAATTTCCTGCTATTAAATTCAGATAAGACTGAAGTCATTCTTGTTGGTCCAAAAAACCTTAGAAATTCCTTTCCAAATCAAACTTTCAGTTTGGATGCAGTTACTCTTTCTCTTAATAGGTCTGTGAGGAACCTTGGAGTTATTTTTGATCAGGATTTGTCCTTCAATTCACATATTAAATTTGTTTCTAAGACTGCCTTCTATCATTTGCATAATATTGCCAAGATTAGGAGCATCTTGTCTCAGAGTGATGCTGAGAAGCTGATCCACGCTTTTGTTAGCTCGAGATTAGATTATTGCAATTCTTTATTATCAGGCTGTCCTAAAACATCTTTAAAAAGTCTTCAGCTGATCCAAAATGCTGCAGCAAGAGTTTTAACAGGTACTAGAAAGAGAGATCATATCTCTCCGGTTCTGGCCTCCCTTCATTGGCTTCCCATAGAGTTTAGAATTAAGTTTAAAATCCTTCTTCTTACTTACAAAGCTCTAAACAACCAGGCTCCTTTTTATTTAAAAGATCTGATACTACCGTATTATCCTAACAGAGCACTACGCTCCCAAAATGCAGGATTACTTGTAATACCTAGAATCTCCAAAAGTACAATGGGAGGCAGAGCCTTCAGTTATCAAGCTCCTCTCCTGTGGAATCAGCTGCCAATCTGGATTCGGGAGTCAGACTCGATCTCTGTTTTTAAGAATAGGGCTAAAACCTACCTTTTTGATATAGCCTACAATTAGGGAGGGATCATGTGTTTCTGAACCCTCCCTTATTTATGCTGCTAATAGGTTTAGTCAGCCGGGGGACCTCCAGTAATGCACTGGGCTTCACTCCTTTCCTCACTCTCTATGAAATATTTTTTTTGCTGGTCATTAACATTTGTTTGTTCTCTCCCATAGATTGAGTCCCCATCATGCTGTTTGCTCTCTACATGTCTGTTCTTTTCTTCTTCTCTATCCCCTCACCCCCCAGCCAGTCGCAGCAGATGACTGCCCCTCCCTGAGCCTGGTTCTGCTGGAGGTTTCTTCCTGTTAAAAGGGAGTTTTTCCTCTCCACCGTCGCCAAGTGCTTGCTCACAGGGGATCGCCTGATTGCTGGGGTCTTTCTGCAACTGTGGGGGTTCCCCCCTACAGTTGATAGTGCTATGAGATGACTGTTGTTGTGAAATGGCGCTATATAAATAAAGTTGAATTGAATTGAATTGAATTGAATTGAAGGATCGGCTATGATCCGGCCTGCACGCCTCCAGGTCCTGGAGATGTACAGGTCCTGGAGAGATGGGAGCTTGCAGCCGATCACCTTCTCAGCAGTGCGCACGACGTGCTGCAGCTTTAGTCTGTCCCTGGCAGTGGCTCCTGCGTACCACACGGTTATGGAGGAGGTGAGGATGGACTCGATGATGGCCGTGTAGAACTGCACTAACATCTTGGTGGGTAGCTTGAGCTTCCTCAGCTGCCGCAGAAAGAACATCCTCTGCTGGGCCTTTTTGATGAGGGAGCTGATGGTTGGCTCCCATTTGAGGTCCCGGGTGATGGTGGTGCCCAAGAAGCGGAAGGAATCTGCAATGGTGATGGGAGAGCCTGTGATGGTGAGGGGGGGCAGGGGGGTTGTGACTTTCCTGAAGTCCACAATCATCTCCGCTGTCTTCAGAGCATTCAGCTGCAGGTTGTTGTGGCTGCACCAGGACACCAGCTGGGCCACCTCTTTCCTGTAGACGGACTCGTCGCCGTTGGAGATGAGCCCGATGAGGGTGGTGTTGTCCGCAAACTTGATCAGCTTAACAGACTGGTGGGAGGAGGTGCAGGAGTTGGTATAAAGGGAGAAGAGTAGGGGGGAAAGTACACAGCCCTGGGGTGATCCAATGCTGATGCTAACAGAGTCCGAGACAGACTTCCCCAGCCGCACATGCTGCCTCCGGTCCGTCAGGAAGTCGGTGATCCACCTGCAGAGGGAGTCAGGCACGCCGAGCAGGGACAGCTTGTCCTGGAGCAGAGCGGGGCGGATGGTGTTGAATGCAGAGCTGAAGTCCACAAACAGGATCCTGGCGTAGGTTCCCGGGGAGTCCAGGTGCTGCAGGATGGAGTGGAGGGCCAGGTTGACTGCGTCGTCCACAGACCTGTTGGCACGGTAGGCAAACTGCAGCGGGTCCAGGAGGGGAGTGGTGATGGACTTGAGGTGAGACAGGACCAGGCGCTCAAAGGACTTCATGACTACAGAGGTGAGCGCTACAGGTCTGTAGTCGTTAAGTCCAGTAATCCGTGGCTTCTTGGGGACAGGGATGATGGTGGAGGATTTGAGGCAGGACGGCATGTGGCATTGCTTAAGGTAGGTGTTAAAAATGTCTGTGAAAACAGGAGCCAGCTCTTTCGCACAGTGTCTCAGGGTGGAGGGAGACACACCGTCTGGCTCGGGGGCCTTGCGCGGGTTCAGTCTGGAGAATTGTCTGTGCACGTCCTGCTCACTGATGACAAGGGCAGGGGGGGAGGAGGAGGAGGGGGGACCGCTTTTGATGAATTAGGGGCCGAGGAGGCAGTGGAGCTGGGTGGAGTGGGGGAGTTGGACACAGCTGACGAGGTGTCAAAACGGGCGTAATGTTGGGACAGTTTTTGACAAAGGGCTTTGTCATCCTGATCTTTAGAAGCCTGAGGCCGATAGTTGGTGATTTGCCTCAGTCCTCTCCACACAGAAGCCGAGTCATTAGCAGTGAACTGCTGCTGGAGTCTCTCAGAATACACAGATTTAGCTCTCTTCAGCTCTCTGTTAAACCGATATTTGACCTCCCTGTAGCAGTCTCTGTCTCCACTTTTCAATGCAGCTTCCTTCTCCTTTCTGATCTGTCTGAGCTTAGCAGTGAACCAGGGCTTATCATTAGAGTACCTCACCCTGGTGTGCGATGGGAGAATGCTCTCCTCACAGAAGTTGATATATGAGTTCACAGTGTCTGTGCACTCATTAAGATCATGTGTGGCTCCTTTAAACATGTCCCAGTCAGTTATTTCCATGCATGTGTTCAGTTTCTCTCCAGTTTCTCTCCAGAGTAGTTTATATATACTGTATATAAAATGCATTTTAAATAGACCGAAAGTGACCAGCTCGGTGGAACAGTTGTTACCACTGTGGCAGCACAGTCAGAAGGTCATGGGTTCGATCGACCCCCTGACCATCGGTGACCTTTCTGTGTAGAGTTTGCATGTTCTGCCCTTGTCTGTGTGGGTTTTCTCTGGGTCCTCCGGTTTCTTCCCACAGGCCAAAAACATGCACAATAGGTTAACTGGCATCAACTGGGAATTCTAGACTGTCCTTAGGTATGAATGTGAGAGTGAATGGTTGTCTGTCTCTCTGTATTGGCCTGTGATGGGCTGGCGATCTATCCAGGGTGTACCCTGCCTTTCGCCCAAAAATGGTGGGCTAGGTTCCAGCCCCCCCCACAACCCGAAAAGGATTAAGCGGTAGAAGATGGATGGATGAATGGATGGATGAAAGTGACAACACATTATCAGTGAATGCATTTCTCAGCTTGTGGCTTTAGTCATCAGAGAATAAATATAATTGTACACAAAACTATTTACTAGCCTACAGAAATGCAATGTTTTTGTATGAGACTAACTTGTGAGGTGGTCAGCTCCTTTCATTACTCTAATCAACTATGTAAAGATTAATGTCTTAATCAGATTTTATCTATCCCAGTGCACCCAATTACATTCCCCATTTAACCTCTAAAATCTAATGAAAAGAAATGGTAGCTGGTTAACAGTAAAACTATGCGTCTGTATGAATAAGAAAATACAACAAAAATCTCTGGTGTTTCCTGCCAATAGCATCATACTTTAAGTTACAATAGAAAATGACACTACATGGTAGTCTGTTTTCTGATACAATAAATAAATGACCCCTGCTAAAAGATACCCATAACCCCTTTTTATCAGTACTATATGAGCATGGTACAAATACAGTTTATATGGGGACGCTGCAGATTTTATCATCAGACACAATGATGTCCTTTAGACTCCTGGGGGGAGAGGGGACTAGTGATGCTTGGGATATATGTACGGCAATAACAATGATCTTCATAGTTTAGATGATTTGCAATGATGTTCTCAGTAACTCTTCTTTACATTTTCAGGGCATTTCTACCATTTCCCTGAAGACCTCATCTGTTTAGCCTTTGAAAGCCATTAGGAGATCATTTCAAAGGTCTCAGTCATGTTTTCTTCTATGTAAAATGTGTTACATAAATCTATAAAAACATCCCAACAGTGGCAGAATTGAAATACCGGAGAGACTTAGATGTAAACACCAGTCTATCAACTGAGGATATCTAAAGGCCTAATGAAATGTTAATGGACGTACTGTATGTACAGTGCATCCAGAAAGTATTCATAGCACTTCACTTTTCCACATTTTATGTTACAGCCTTATTCCAAAATGGATTAAATTCATTTTTTTTTCCTCAAAATTCTACACACAATACCCCATAATGACAACATCAAAAAGTTTTTTTTTTAATTTTGCAAATTTATTAAAAATAAAAAAACTAAGAAATCACATGTGCATAAGTATTCACAGCCTTTGCCATGAAGCTCAAAACTGAGCTCAGGTGCATCCTGTTTCCACTGATCATCCTTGAGATGTTTCTACAGCTTAATTGGAGTCCACCCATAGTAAATTCAGTTTATTGGACATGATTTGGAAAGGCACACACCTGTCTATAGAAGGTCCCACAGCTGACAGTGCATATCAGAGCACAAACCAAGCAGGATTGTCCTGAGGAAGGGTACAGAAAAATTTCTGCTGCTTTGAAGGTCCCATTGAACACAATGGCCTCCATCATCTGTAAATGGAAAAAGTTCAGAATCGCCAGGACTCTTCCCAGAGCTGGCCGGCTGTCTAAACTGAGTGATCAGACAAGAAGGGCCTTATGGTGCCTTCACACCAAACGCGAACGGGTGGCATGAATCCATACAAAGTCAATGGAAAGATGAGAGCACACCCATGATCGCGCATTGACATCCGAGGGATAGCGCTAGCTTTGAGATTCTGCTGTCACTGGAATAAAAGTATCAACATTGGAGAGTAGACTAGTTTGAAAATGAGACTGCCACTCACCTGGAGACAGGAGGACTGGGAGCTCTTCAGCTGAAGCAGGATGTTGGAGTTATTTACTCACGGATTCCTGCCATGGATGTGCTAACAAGGGTAGCAAGCTAGCAACGGAAACATTCATCATCTTGTAAAGTTTTGGAGACAGGAACAGCTTTTTCAGGTGAGCCTTCCTTCGGATAATGTAAACCTAAAGCATGAAGTTATTTTGGGGATTTCCACAGCAGGTTGAACACAGCTGCAGAAGATATAAAGGCAATTTCGCCTGTCTGCATCTTATTTAGTCGGTGAATTCATGTCTATTCGTGTGTTTACATTGAGTTATAGTGTAATCATGCTGCACGAAAAATTCCCCCGTTTGCATTTGGTTTGAATGCACTTTTACTCAGGGAGGTGACCAAGAACCCGATGCTCACTCTGTCAGAGCTCCAGTGTTCCTCTGTGGAGGGAATAGAACCTTCCAGAAGGACAACTATCTCTGCAGCAATCCACCAATCAGGCCTGTATGGTAGAGTGGCCAGATGGAAGCCACTCCTTAGTAAAAGGCACCTGGCAGCCTGCCTGGAGTTTGCCAAGAGGCACCTGAAGGACTCTCAGACCATGCAAAACAAAATTCTCTGGTCTGATGAGATAAAGATTGAACTGAATGCCAGGCGTCATGTTTGAAGGAAACCAAACACTGCTCATCACCAGGCCTATACCATCCCTACAATGAAGCATGGTGGTGGCAGCATCATGCTGTGATGATGTTTTTCAGTGGCAGGAATGGGGAGACTAGTTAGGATAAAGAGAAAGATGAATGCAGCAATGTATAGAGACATCCTGGATGAAAACCTGCTCCAGAGCACTCTTGACCTCAGACTGGGGCAACGGTTCGTCTTTCAGCAGGACAATGACCCCAAGCACACAGCCAAGATTTCAAAGGAGTGACTTCAGGACAACTCTGTGAATGTCCTTGAGTGGCCCAGTCAGAGTGTTGTGTTGGTGTTTGGACTCTGGTTTGTATGACCAGAGTCAAAGCCCAGCAGAGGATGTTCTTCCTGCGGCAGCTGAGGAAGCTCAAGCTACCCACCAAGATGTTAGTGCAGTTCTACACAGCCATCATCGAGTCCATCCTCACCACCTCCATAACCGTGTGGTACGCAGGAGCCACTGCCAGGGACAGACTAAGGCTGCAGCGCGTCGTGCGCACTGCTGAGAAGGTGATCGGCTGCAAGCTCCCATCTCTCCAGGATCTGTACATCTCCAGGACCCGGAGGCGTGCTGGCCGGATCATAGCCGATCCCTCACACCCTGGTCACGTACTGTTTGCCCCCCTCCCCTCTGGTAGAAGACTTCGGTCCATCCAGACTAAAACCTCCCGTCACATGAACAGCTTCTTCCCCTCTGCCATTAGACTGCTGAACACTAAGTGACTCTCGTGCACCATGTACAGCAGCTCAACCAGACTCATGTCAATCATCACTGTTTTCTTCCTGCATTACCGACTGCACTATATAGTTCTCCACAGTATCTGCTGCTGGCTAATATATATTTTAACTGTTGACCAGTATCACTTAATCTTATCCTACACTTTATTACATGTATAGTTTATTTCTCTTATCTTATCATGTTTAATGTTGCAGCATTGTACCGAGACAAATTCCTAGTTTGTGTACTACATGAACAATGGCAATAAACCTGATTCTGATTCTGATTCTGATTCTGACATGGGTGGTGGCTCCGCCTTTCCGGTTCCGCCACCACCCAGGGTATAAGAGAGCAGTGAGATGGAGGGGCAGTCTCCTGGTCACCTCTCTGCCTGGCGGTTATGCTTGTGTGCTGTGGAGTGTATAACAATAAACCTGTGTCCAGTTCAACACCTGGTCTCATCTTTGGTGCCTACTACCAACATAACATTTGGCGAAGAGGATAAAAGGTATGGACGCATGCGTAACATCTATTTGGCCAATTCTGGAGCTTCCCGGTGAGCTGCCCGTCCCTTGGGCGAGATGTTTTGCTGTGTTTCAGACGTACTTGGTGGCGCTGGACCTTGGGAGGCTGAAGAAGTTGAAGGTATGTGCACTGTTGGTTCATAATTTGGGAAAGGAAGGACAGCGTATTTTGAGTACTTTGAGCCAATTTGATAGCTTTGAGGAAGTGGTGGAGCTAGTGGCATGACATTTTCGTGCCCCTGAAAACGTCATTGTCCACAGCATTCAGTTTTGACAGCGCCGCCAGTGGGTCGAAGAGTCGGTACAGCGGTTTGTGGCAGACCTGCGACAACTGGCCAGGAACTGTCAGTTTTGATTATTGGAGGAGGAGATGGTTCGCAACCAGTTGGCGGAACATACTATCTGCTCGGCTACCAGGTCGAAGCTACTTACTTTCTCGGGCGAACTGACACTATCCACAACCATCGATTTAGCTCAACAGTTGGAGGCGGCAGGCAAGCTATCACGAGTGCTCAGTGGGAGTGTATTACACCAACAGTCTGAACCACAGTTGATGGTGCAGACAGTGGACCTGGACAGCGACGATAGTGTGGAAGGTGATGGAAGCTGTGCCAATGCTATAAAAAAGAGGTCCGCCCCTGGAATGCCCATGTGTTTGGGTTGTGGGTCCACGAAGCACTGCTATAAGGCCAGGGAGTGTCCAGCGAGAGGGAAGTGCTGCAGCAAGTGCGGACTCTTGCATCATTTCGCCAGGGCATGCCACAAGTTCAAGCGAGGGAGTCCAAAACACAAGGAGGACTCTCCTGCTCCCATGGTTGTTCACGCTGTGTCCCCGAGTACCAATGGGCACTCCTACTGTATGGTGGAGCTGGACGGCGTGACAGTGCCGATGCTGATCAACATGGGAGCGATGGGCTCCGTGTTGAATTGGGCAACTGTGAGGACTTTCTGGCCGCATTATAGGATTGGAGGTGATCCAGTGCCACTTTGTGGTTATGGTGGAGGGAGATTGGCCACTGTGGGAATGGTGAGACAGACGGCTCGCTACAAGTCGTCGGAGGTGTGCAACCTGAAGTTCACCATGACTGCTTGTGGAGAGAATATAATGGGATGTGATTTATTTTATGGCCTGGGCTTCACCATCAAGAGTGGTACTGGAGAAGAGTGGTCGGGCTGTGGTTTGTGGGACTGGCTGGTCCCAAGAACAGTGGACGGAGCTGTGTGGGACGAGAACTTGCCTGGCACCATGGGGAGTGAGCAGGTCCAACCATACCCAGGGCCATCGCAGGAGGATTCCTATGCCAGAGCCCAAGTAGCCCTGGACAAGGAAACTGGGTGGCTCGGCAGGACGCCTGTGATGGTGGGTGGTGCCAAGTGGCTGGTTCCATCTGTTCACGGATTTCAGCTGGAAGGGACCGGAGAACATGGAGTCACAATGGCGGGGGCGGCAGCGGAGACGGAAGTGGTTGGGGCTGGACCAGTTGACACAGTAAAACAACGTGCCAAACAGAAATACTGTAAGCCGAGTAGGGCCCCTCTGGGAGTCGCAGATGTGGTCTGGGCTTGGGAGGAGGCACGGTCACAGAGGATTCAGGCCAAGCGTCAGATGGAAGAACACCAGGAGTGGCTGCAGGTGGTGGCTGTATGGGAGGATGCCTATCTCCAGCTGTCAGATGGCTCGTGGAGGCATCCCAATGAGCTGCGGTGTGCACGGGAGGAGATTGGCGGGCTTGGGCTTGGGCCTGAACAAGGGACGTCCCCGGTGGTGATGAAGAGGATGCGCACCGGGGTTGGACCAGCCAGCGGTGACCCGGTGGGTGATCCTTCCCCTGGGGCAGACTGATGGTTGGACGGTTTGGTGAGAAAAGAAAAGGGGGACCATGGGTATGTTCCCGATGTTTGATTTGTTTGTGATGTTCTGAAATTGTTCAAAACTCTTAAATTTACTGGTTGATTATATTTGGGGGATTAATTTCATGTAATGCTTAGGTCAAGAAACGGCGGTATTTTGTGTTGAATTGTTTATTGTAAACTATAAGCTCTCAAGTTGAAAGATCTGGTTGACTTTAAAACTGCAGTAATAATGTTTAAAGTGAATAATCTATCACTGCCCGTAAATATCCAAAAGTTGTTCCAAATAAGGGAGAAACAATATCCTTTCAGAGGAACATGTATATTTCAAAAACCTTCAGTGTGTCATGGTCCGTGTGCTGACTCTGTCTGCACTCGGGCTGTGCGGTAGTTCTCCATTCTCTCCTCTGGCGCACCTCTAGGCTTCTATTATGACAGCGTCTCGGTGGGGCTTCCGGCTGTCAGAGCGGAGCTCCACTGGATGGCTGGATTCCAATCAGCTGATGATCCTTCATCAACTGATTAATCTGTCAAGCCCTATTTAAGTGAGCAGCTCTGTTTGCTTGGGGCTGCAACCTCGTCTGCCTTCCAGTCTGGTTTCCCTAACCCCGAAGCCAGTTCTTCCCAGCATTTGGTTCCATCCCCGCTGATTATATGTAAGTGTTGTGCCTTGCTTTTATTTGTGTTTTTCCCCACAAGGCTCATTATTTTGTCATTCTGTCCTTATTAAATAAATGTACAAACTCAACGGCTGCCTGCAGCGTCTCATTGATGGCTCGTGAGGGCCAATCCGTGACAGGAGGTCGCAGCCAAAAGAGATGCCGGTGACCATGAGTTTGTTTAATTGGACTTGAAGTTCCCCTGTTCAGCGTACCAGTGTGCTGGTTGATGGCGTCGACGCTCAAGGGCTACGCTATTAGCCTGGGCTACGAGCTAATCATGGCTCTCATCGAGATCGACGGGATCCTCTCCAACGCTTGTAGCCATCCCTTCTCCAGTGGCTCGTGCTGGTACCTGGACCTCGCTGAGGCGACCATTAACCACCATCCTCGCTACACTGACCATCCTGAAATCACAGCGAGGAAGGCGGACATCTCTGCTCAACGGGAGAAGTTCCGTGGGCTGGAGGGAAACCCCAGCAGGAAGTCGAAGAGGAGGCATCCTCGCTTCGGGATCCCATTCCTGTCCCTCTTCCAGACCAGGAGTTTGCACCTTCCGGAGGTCTTCCCCAATGGAGGGAGACGTCAGTTGGGATTCCCCCGGAGAAGTTGCAGCTGACAGCTATTACCATCCGGGACAGAGTGGCTGCAGCTCGCTCCGCCGTCCACCCCACACAGATCATGAAGCATGTGACGGTGGCGGTCAGGCTGGTGAAGAGGAATCCTGAGCTGTGTGATTATCCTGAGTACGCTGACCTGCTTGCCTCTGTTTCCGCGCAGGAGCGGCGTTTTCCTAACTTCACCTTCGCCTCGCCCTCTACCAGTAAACGTCATCTCCACACAGATTGCACACCTCAGCAAGAACCCCGTCTGGATCCAGTTCTGGGTAGCCACACGAACTCTGTCTCACAGCCAGATGCAGACTCTGTGTCTTGCCGAAGAGGTAAGACAGCCGCCTCCGCCCCTAGGTCATCTCTCCCCGCTGTTCCATCAGCTCCTCGTTCCCGGTTCGCCTCAGCTGTTTCTCCCTCCTCCTCCATGTTCATCCCAGCTGCTGTGAGCTCCACGAGTCTATCTCTGGATGCTCCCATCTCTGATCCGGTGCGAGAGGCTCCTCTTCGTCTTCCCGGAGGGTCCTCCATTTCCATCCAGCGGGGAAAGGGAAGATTCAAGTTCACTGCGGCGGGTCCCATCAGCCCTCCAGGAATCAGGCAAGTGTCTTTTCATTCTTTTCCTGTATTGGGTGAATAGCCTTGTTTGATTCCTGGGGGTGGAGATCAGGGTTCACAGCCCCCCGAGCTTCCTCCACCTGCTGCAGAAATTAATTATGAACCTGCCACCTTTGTGTCTCCTTCCCCTGAGCGTTCCTCGGCGCCCGGACTACGCCGGCAGACGAGGAGGGAACCTGCGGGCTTGGAGAGCCTGGATCCAGTCCCACAGCCATGACACGGGCAGAGGAGGACAGCAGACTGCAGATTGGAGCCTGCGCCGACGAGCAAGCGTCCCCAGGTCTCCACAGAGGGACAGTCCAACCCGGCAGGTGATGGAGCCCCTGCCATCACGCCGTGTGGGCCCTCGGTGTGGACATCTGCGTCAGGGAATCTCCAGACTGTGGACTCCATCATGCCGGCTGTGGAGCCCGCCATAGCCGAGTGGGAACCGGAGGACGACCTTCTTCCATCTGAGCCCGGATCGTCAAAGTCTTGGACAGCAACAGAACCCGAGATCAGACAAGTGCTCTATTTTGTCTTTCTCCTCTCAATTCTGGAGCATTCTTGCCTGTCTCTCAGGGAGATGAGCCGGGTGCAGCCGTCTGCTGCATCAGAGTTCATCTCACTGGGCTCTGTCGCTACCGGTGATCCTGATCCTGGTTCTTCTTCTTCTCCTGAGCCTTCTCCCAGGGTCACCGGTGCGGAATCTATCCCGGTTGCTGTGCTGGAGGTTCCGTGTTCGGGTTTGGAGGCCATCCCTGGTGCTGCGCTGACCCAGTCGGGGTCCATCGCGGGTGCGGCATTTACCCAATCGGGGTCAGACATGGGTGCAGCCGCGACCCAATTGGGATCCATTGCGGGTGCAGCATTGACCCAGTCAGGGTCTGTCGTGGGTGCTGCTCCGGCCCAATTGGGGTCCGTTGTGGGTGCAGCGCTGACCCGATCATGGTCCAGCAGGGGCGCAGCGCCGGTTCGGTTTGAGGTCGGTGAGGGAGTTGCAGATCCTCTGCAGTCTGACGCCGGACTGGTCCTTCATCCTTCCCCCAATCCTTCTCCCCCGGGTGCTGTTGGGGTTTCTCGTATTCGGCTCAGCGTTCCCTCACTATCCCCCTCTACAGGGAAGCCGTCTTCGATCTCTCCCCTGTGGGTCCTGGTGGCTGAGTGACACGGGTCGGCCGCCTGGAAGACTGCCTCACCTGTTCGGCATTCTGGGTCGGCCACCCAACCAACTGGACTCTCAGTTCAGCGATCTGGTCCGGCTGCCAGAAGGACTGTTTTTTCTGGCCTGGGACTGGGGTAGGCCGCCTGAACTTTTCCTTTTTCCCCTGCCGGCGGTTTGGATGCTTGACGCAGGAAGACCCCCTGAACTGTTTGTGTTGAACTATTGTGAACTGTATTTATCGTTGCTCTTTAGCGCGTTTTTTTTTCTCCTCTCTATTCCTCTGTTTGAAGGATGATATGTGGTGGCCATTTGTTTCTTCTGGGCCTGTGTATCTTGGTCTATAGACCTGGGATTTCTGTTTGTTGCCTGTAGGCTTAGTATTCCCTTATTTGCATTTATTGTCCTGTCTGTTGTCCACCTGTGCATTATGGAGTATTTTTTGTGTTTTTCCCATGCTTTGTAGTTGCTCCTTGTTATAGTTTCTGTATTCACCCTTGTCACCTGGGTCTGACCCTCCTTAGCCTTTTCCCCCTCCTCCCTCCCTGGGGTGGTCCTGTTGACCTTTCAGGTGGGGGGGTTCGATGTTACATGGCCTCTAGAATCCGTCTCGTGAATGGGGGCAACTGTCATGGTCCGTGTGCTGACTCCGTCTGCATTCGGGCTGTGCGGTAGTTCTCCGTTCTCTCCTCTGGCACACCTTTAGGCTTCTATTATGACAGCGTCTCGGCGGGGCTTCCGGCTGTCAGAGCGAAGCTCCGCTGGACGGCTGGATTCCAATTAGCTGATGATCCTTCATCAGCTGATTAATCTGTCAAGCCCTATTTAAGGGAGCAGCTCTGTTTGCTCGGGGCTGCGACCTCGTCTGCCTTCCAGTCTGGTTTCCCTAACCCCGAAGCCAGTTCTTCCCAGCATTTGGTTCCATCCCCGCTGATTATATGTAAGTGTTGTGCCTTGCTTTTATTTGTGTTTTGCCCCACAAGGCTCATTATTTTGCCATTCTGTCCTTATTGAATAAATGTACAAACTCAACGGCTGCCTGCAGCGTCTCATTGATGGCTCGTGAGGGCCATCAGTGACACAGTGAGAACTACCACCAAGTAACACTGTGTCTCAGTGCAAGGAGTCAGATTGTGGAACGCTTTTGGACCTGAATTAAAATGATGTACAATGCTTGGACAATTTAAACAAAAATTAAAGGTAGAAATACTCCAAACAATTGTAGTGTAACAATTGTGATTACAAATTGTAATTGCTCTTGTTTTGTTTTTATTTTGAATTCTTGGATGGAACATGGGTGGGCAATATAAGCTGTGGCTTCAGCCATCACCCATTTTGGATAACTTATGTTGAACTGTATAATCAGAGGAGTTATTGTTTAATTTGACCTTGTAAGACTTTTTTTTCCCCTTTGTTATATTATTCTGTTCCTTTCTTTTAATCTTTACTTTTAATCTATCTGAAAATAAAGTTTCATTCATAAGTGGCAGAATAATCTGCTTCGCCATATGGGGTGAGATGGCAGTCTACCCATCTCCCCCTAGTGTAGTCTTTTTAGTTTGACTGTGTTAGGTCACTTATATTATGTCACTATTTTAGGGTGTGTTTCGGGTTTCAAATTAGGGTGGGTTCGAATTGTGTGTGTGGCCTTGTAGCTTTTGTGTGTGTGTGTGTGTGTGTGTGGGGGGGGGGGGGTTGTGTTGGAGTTTGGACTCTATCCCCTCACCCCCCAGCCAGTCGCAGCAGATGACTGCCCCTCCCTGAGCCTGGTTCTGCTAGAGGTTTCTTCCTGTTAAAAGGGAGTTTTTCTTCTCCACCGTCACCAAGCGCTTGCTCACAGGGGATCGCCTGATTGCTGGGGTCTTTCTGCAATTGTGGGGGTTTCCCCTACATTTGAAAGTGCTATGAGATGACTATTGTTGTGAAATGGCGCTATATAAACAAAGTTGAATTGAATTGAATTGGACTCTGGTTTGTGTGACACCGGTGGTGGCTCCGCTTTTCCGGTTCTGCCACCACCCAGGGTATAACAGAGCAATGAGAGGGAGGGGCAGTCTCTTGGCCGCCTCTCTGCCTGGCGGATACGCTTGTGTGCTGTGGAGTGTATAACAATAAACCCGTGTCCAGTTCAACACCTGGTCTTGCCTTTGGCTCCTACTACCGACATAACACAGAGTCCAGACTTGAATCATACTGAACATCTCTGGAGAGATTTGAAAATGGCTGTGCACCGACAGCTCCCATTCAACTTGATGGAGCTTGACAGATGCTGCAAAGAGGAATGGGTGAAACTGCCCAAAGATAGGTATGCCAAGCTTGTGGCTTCATATTCAAAAAGACTTGAGGCTGTAATTCAATTCAGTTCAATTCAATTAAACTTTATTTATATAGTGCCATTTCACAACAACAGTCATCTCATAGCACTATCAACTGGAGGGAGAACCCCCACAGTTGCAGAAAGACCCCAGCAATCAGGCGATCCCCTGTGAGCAAGCACTTGGCGACGGTGGAGAGGAAAAACTCCCTTTTAACAGGAAGAAGCCTCCAGCAGAACCAGGCTCAGGGAGGGGCAGTCATCTGCTGCGACTGGCTGGGGGGTGAGGGGACAGAGAAGATGAACAGAACAGACATGTAGAGAGCAAACTGCACGATGGGGACTCAATCTATGGGAGAGAACAAACAAATGTTAATGAGCAGCAAAAAAAAATATTTAATTGAGAGTGAAGAAAGGAGTGAGGCCCAGTGCATTATTGGAGGTCCCCCGGCTGACTAAACCTATTAGCAGCATAACTAAGGGAGGGTTCAGAAACACATGATCCCTCCCTAATTGTAGGCTATATCAAAAAGGTAGGTTTTAGCCTTATTCTTAAAAACAGAGATCGAGTCTGACTCCCGAATCCAGATTGGCAGCTGGTTCCACAGGAGAGGAGCTTGATAACTGAAGGCTCTGCCTCCCATTGTACTTTTGGAGATTCTAGGTATTACAAGTAATCCTGCATTTTGGGAGCGTAGTGCTCTGTTAGGATAATACGGTAGTATCAGATCTTTTAAATAATAAGGAGCCTGGTTGTTTAGAGCTTTGTAAGTAAGAAGAAGGATTTTAAACTTAATTCTAAACTCTATGGGAAGCCAATGAAGGGAGGCCAGAACCGGAGAGATATGATCTCTCTTTCTAGTACCTGTTAAAACTCTTGCTGCAGCATTTTGGATCAGCTGAAGACTTTTTAAAGATGTTTTAGGACAGCCTGATAATAAAGAATTACAATAATCTAATCTCGAGCTAACAAAAGCGTGGATCAGTTTCTCAGCATCACTCTGACACAAGATGCTCCTAATCTTGGCAATATTACACAAATGATAGAAAGCAGTCTTAGAAACAAATTTAATATGTGAATTGAAGGACAGATCTTGATCAAAAATAATTCCAAGGTTCCTCACAGAGCTATTAAGAGAAAGAGTAACCGCATCCAAACTGAAAGTTTGATTTGGAAAGGTATTTCTAAGGTTTTTTGGACCAACAAGAATGACTTCAGTCTTATCTGAATTTAATAGCAGGAAATTACAAGCCATCCAAGCTTTGATTTCCTTAAGACAGGCTTCTAACTTGGCTAATTGATTACTATCATCTGGCTTCATTGACAGGTATAATTGTGTGTCATCTGCATAACAATGAAAATGTATACAGTGCTGCCAAAGGTGCATTAACAAAGTATTGAGCAAAGGCTGTGAATACTCATGTACATGTGATTGCTTTGCTTTTTATTTTTGATAAATTTGCAAAAATCTCAAAAAAACTTTTTCCATGTTGTCATTATGGGGTATTGTGTGTCAAATTTTGAGGGGAAAAAATGAAGTTATTCCATTTTGGAATAAGGCGGTAACATAGCACATGATCTACAGTGTGTAAAACTAATGCAACAAATTCAGTGTACAAACTACAGTATATACGGTATATAGTCAAATGTGGCATTCTTTTCATTTGTGTGTGTGTGTGTGCACGCTTGTGAGTGTGGAAAAAACCTGTCTTTGAGGTCTTAATTTTGAACAACTCTACTGCTTTAAAAAGTCTTCTGTTTCATGTTCTGCTTACAGCTATTACATCTAATTTCCACCCACCCTGATGATTATTATGGAGGAGATACTAATAGAATAATGGTGAAAGAATAGAGAGAGCAGATGTAATTAGGAAGCAGTGGGTCATCTCGATTGCCCAGAGGAGGATGTAGAGGGAATTACCTGGTCCACAGACAGTAGCAATAGAAGAATAATAGAGGAAAGGGAGGAATGAAGGAAAAAGAAGAAACAGAACAGTAAAAGAGAGAATCAAGGACTGGTGTGGAATGGATACTGAGAAAGAAAGCGACAGGAAAGAGGTGACAAGAGAGAGGAAAGAGAAAAATGAAGCTTTTTTCATTTTGAAATGATGGAATGTGTTCCTTGCCCTATAGGTCTGTTCAGTAAGCTGCCCTCTGTTGTTGAGTTCTGGGGGAGACAAAATGAAGAAGAATCTGGGGAAAAAGAGAGGAACAAAAAGCAAAATGGCCATGTGAGTGTGTATGGGCACAAAGAAAGAGAGAGTGTGTATCCAACCCATAATTCCAGAGAGCATTAGTCCGCCTACTCTGCTGCCTTCAGTACTGTTCACTCATCTTACTGCATGGCTGATGATCAAAGACAGATTAACAGATGACTGTCTTCAGTCATAAGTTAAAAAAAAACAAAAACGTATATGCTGATTGTTGTGTGTGTGTGTGTGTGTGTGTGTGTGTGTGTGTGTGTGTGTGTGTGTGTGTGTGTGTGTGTTGCTGTACCCGTCCCTAACGTGACGTCAGGTGGGCATGGTTGTTCTGTATATGTAGTTCTGTTCTCCATATTAAAGGGAGTTCGCTGCATGACAGAAGAGACTCCAGTCCCTCATTCCTCATACATAACATTTTGACGATGAGAATAAACCATGGGAGTGTATGGGCTACCTCCATCCCTGTTACCATTTCTGGAGTACACGGGAGAGCCAGTGATCCTGTGACCTAAGTGGGTGGCCATGTTTGAGGATTACATCGGGGCGTTGGGCCTAAGTAGACTCGACGGGAGATGAGGACGAGCACCATTTCGGCGCGGAAGGCTGAAGAATTCTCGGTACGTTGGGTGAAACGGAGTGCTATGAGGATGCTGTCGAGCGGCTGGCCGAATACTTCGCCGAGCAACCGAGGACCGCAAAGCTGTGGGTGGTGGGAGTGTTGGCACCAAATGGAACTAAGCTAGTTAGCTCAGAGAAGCTAACGGCCCAGTCAGTGTCTATGGGCAAATTAGCCACAAAGCTAACTGCACGCCAAAAGCAAGTTCCAGGCTACCAGCTAGGCATCAAGGTGGGACCGGGGCCATGAGCGGAGGAGTCCCCGCTCACTGAAAATGGTGGACCAGCCAAGGAGCTCAGCACGGTACGGTATCGTAGCGCTGGTGAGTTTGACAGCGCGGTGAGCAATGACAGTGGAGAGGAAGAGCGGTGACAGGAGTCATTCCTGCAGCTGGAGGATGGGCAGTGGGAGAGCAGGAACGTGCAGGCTGAGAACGCTGGGAGGCAGCAGTGGCAGTCAGGCACAGAGACAACGCATCGGAGCACCCTGGACAAGGGTGCTGGGAGCAGCGGTGAAGCGCCTGGGTTGGAGAGTGACGCCGACGAGACTGACGCTGAGAGCCCCTGGAGAGAGCAGCTACAGCCGGATATGGAGATGGCGCAGTGGAGCACCTTGGATGAGGGTGCTGGGAGCGGCGACGATGCACCTGGGTCGGAGAGTGACACCGACGAGAGTGACACCGACGAGAGTGACACCGATGAGAGTGACGCTGAGAGCCCCGGGAGAAAACAGTGACAGCTGGGCATGGAAACAGCACAGTGGAACGCCTGGGACAAGGGTGCAGGGAGCGGCGGCGATGTGCCTGGGTCTGTGAGTGACGCCGGCGGGAGTGACGCTGGGAGCCCCGGGGGAGAGCAGCGACAGCCATGGACCACGGAGGTCGGGCAGGGTCTCAGTGACGGAGCTCAATGCGCCCTGGACGAGGGTGCTGGGTGTTACGGCGAGGTGCCCAAGGCAGTGAGTGGCATTGGCGAGTGAGCTTCAGTTTTCCCCAGAGTGTGGCCACAGGGGGCCGGAGTGTTTCGGGCAACGATGGCAGCTGCAGTGGTGTGGAAAGCGGTCGGGAGCGGACCAATGAGCATGGAGGGACGACATGCCGGACAGCAGCCCTGCGGGTCCCGAGGAGTGAGGCAGTCGGTGGTGGTCACAGGAGAAGTCTGTTTTGATCCCGGAGGCAGACTGCAGCCAGGGGCACACATGCCGTGGAGCAGCCCAGGGCCTTCGAGCCGGTCTTATCTTTGGCAGCCAGGGGCGTGCACGCTTTGGGGCTGCCCTGGGCCCCCGGGCCAGTTTTACCTCTGGCTGCTGGTGGATATAAGTCTTACCTGAATACTTCAATGTAAATATGTACATATTCTGCTGGTATGCATGTGAGTATGTATGATATGGGATTAGTTTATATGTTTTCAGAGACTAGGTCCGATTTTAGTTGTTTCGTGTGAATGTGATAGGATGTTTTATTACAGTTCATTATTCCCTGCTTTCTTAGTGCATGATTCGGGTCCTAAATTGAGGAGGGTCTCGATTGTGTGTGTGGTTTTACACATTTGTAAGGGGGGGGATGTTGTGTGGTGTGTGTGTGTTGCTGTACCCACCTCTAACGTGACGTCAGGCGGGCACGGTCGTTCTGCATATATAGGTCTGTTCTCCATAATAAAGGGAGTTTGCTGCATGACAGAAGAGACTTCAGTCCCTCATTACTCATACATAACACTGATTGTCTTCTGTTATTCACTCAATTACTGAACAGTTTATTTGGGATCAAAAAACTGCAGTGCCTGGAGGAGGATAAAAATGCTGAATGATAGTTGACTCATGAGAAAGACGTTATGAAAGTTATCATTATTTCAAATGTAATAACAGTTTTAAAACTATAATGCTACAAAAGCAATACAAGAATATATTTTTTACACATTTTTGAACATTCTCTCCAAGAAACAGCGATTAAAAAAATCGAGTGAAAATTAAGGTCACTTCATCAAACTCATGAAATAAATATATATATTTTCTGCATCAGATAGCTTTTGTTTTGTCTCCCAAAGCTTTTAAAATATTCACATCACTGGAACAGCACTGATAAAAAGAAATTCACTTGTGGTACTTAAAAAAAAAGAGTCAGAGAAGGTCAAATTAAAAAAAAAATAGATTAGTGTTCTAAATTCACAGCACACTATAAAAGTTGGCTTTCACATCAGAATGTGTTAAAAGTAACATTACAAAATATCATATATAACTACCAGTGTTTTCTTTTTGTAAAAAGGGTACAGTTTGTCTTAATAGCATCAAATAAAACATGATATATGTATATATACATCATCTTAAATGTTATTTGAAGAGAATAGAATATTACACAATCTGTACAATTAGGGGTGCAATAGCACCCACAGAAAATCTTGTAAACAACAAGGGATTTACTATGACGGTCAGTGGGCAGATCTGATGGACCTGTCCAGGAGCACCCAAACAAAGGGTCTCACCTTGGGCAACCTTTTAGCCCTCATGCATGTACAGTGGGGAAAATAAGTATTGAACACATCAACATTTTTCTCATGAAACATATTTCTGATGGAGCCATTGACCTGAGATTTTCACTAGATATCACTAACAACCAAAGTAATCCATACATACAAATAAATCAGGGTAACTGTGTTCAGAAAACAAGTTATATTTAATAAAGTGGAATGACACAGGGAATAAGTATTGAACACAGGAAGAAAAAGAGGTGCAAAAAGGCATAGAAAGCCAAGAAACCAGCTGAAATCCATCAGAATTTAGGAAGCCATCCCATCCCCCATCAGTGCAAATTAATTTCAGATGGTTAAGACCTAACTGATAGCCTTTAAAAAGTTCTGTGAATATCAGATTGTCACACCACAGAGAACTCATGATGGGTAGAAGCAAAGAGCTCTCTTTAGACTTTCACAACCTTATTGTTGCAAAACATAATGATGGCCTTGGTTACAGGTGCATTTCTAAATTGCTGAATGTTCCAGTGAGCACTATTGGAGCTATCATTCGGAAGTGGGAAAAAAAACATAATTTTACCATAAACCTGGCCACAACCAGGAGCTCCTCACAAGATTTCTGATAGAGGAGTCAAAAGAATTATCAGACAAGTTATCCAAGAGCCAAAGACCACTTGTGGAGAGCTCCAGAAAGACCTGGAATTAGCAGGTACTGCTGTTTCAAAGAAAACAATAAGTAATGCACTCAGCTGACAGGGGCTGTATGCCATGTCGGTTGTTCAAAGAAAACAATAAGTAATGCACTCAACCGACATGGGCTCTATGCCATGTCAATTGTTCACTGCAGCCTTCTGAGGCTGCAGTGAACAGTCAAAACATGTAAAGAAGGTAAAAACATCTCCTTTCTATTTTTGTCTTTAATAAGAATAAAAGGTAAACAGTTGCCTTGATCTATTTGTATATCTGGATTACTTGGGTTGTTACTGATATCTGGTGAAAATCTCAGGTCAGTGGCTCCATCATAAATATGTTTAATGAGAAAAATGTTGACATGTTTGATACTTATTTCCCCTGCTGTATAACTGTGAAGATGTTTGCAGCACAGCACTAGATAACAGCTGCAGCAGAGGAATCTACCATCAAATGCTGCAGTCAAGTAGTACTGCAAGGTGAATCTGCTGCTTTTAGGTCATCAGCAGATATTCAATGTTAATGGTCACTGAGGGGCAGCTATCCCATCCACCAGACCTATAGCATGCTATGTTTTTCCTTGGTTGTGAGCCCAGAGAGAACAGTTGGTGGGGCCATGGTGCCATTCTTATGAACTGCTGTGCTATAATGTTTGAGAGCAAGACTTGGAAGGTGAAAAATTCTGGAGTGGTAATAAGCTTGAGGAGCTGGAGTTGCTAGAAACAGTTGTGCACACAAAAGGCTCGGTTAGATGGTCACAGTTTGCTGGCAGAGCAACAGTGGACTGGAGCAAAACTGTTTAAGTAACACACTGCACACCAACAAATAGGGGAAAAGGTGGATTAAAAAGGTTTGCTTTGCATCAGTCTTGTTGGCATGACCACAACCAACAGACTTTCAAGGGTGCAAGAAAGTGCCAAGCAATGCTTCAGGACAACTGAGGCTGCTGCAGACATGCATCAGCAAAGCTACGCTCACACATCACAACCACCAAGATGATCAAACCCCAAGTTTCCAATGCAGGTTTTGCTGCATGTGAACAGTCTACACAGAGAATGATGGGCTGTCAGTGATGATGTGTATGTACATTTAATGTTATGGAAGGTAAGGTTTTCAATGAAGACGAAATACCATGTGACTTATTTTCTGAGAATGATACTGTACTAATAAAAGAAATTATTTATAAAATTACACTGTCTTATTACAAATACGGCAGAAGTGGGTGGTGACTAGTTATATTTATTGTACTGCTATGAGCACTTTTATTAATATAGGATACATTTTACTGTTATTTGAGTACATTTATGAGGAAAGTTTCTCACGTTTTGAATTTAATACAAGTTACCAAGTTTCTTATTACATAGGATTTGATATCATTGTTCTGTTCTGACTTACAAAATATTTATTATTGTTTTTAAGTTAGACTACATTAAGCTACATGTTGCAACTATACGTTTTAAATTAAATTAAATTAAATTAAATCACCCTTATTGTCATTCAACCGTACAACCAATCATGTACAGCAGAATGAGATTGTGTTTTACCTATCTACAGTGTAAATCACACACACCCCAAGTGCAGAATCAGAGGGCTGCTGCCATGCAACAAAAGAAAATAAATTGATCAAAGTGACAAATTTAGAACAAAATACAATAGTTGCAAATTTATGATTTAAAAATTTGTAAATGTACAAGAAATAGTCAAAATTTTATGAGAAAAATGTATGGAGAAAATCACATTTATCATGTAGGCAGTGATAGCCTAATGGTTAGGGATGTGGACTGGTGAGCGGAGGGTCGGGGTTCAACCCCTGGACCGGCAGGATTAGATCTGGGTGGGACAGATAACATAGCAGTGTTTTCCCCACTCTCCTTAACCCCACTGTGGTGCCTTTGAGCAAGGCCTTTAACCCCAACTGCTCCCGTGGAGCTGCTCAGTGGCCACAAGTCAGTCTGTGGTTGTACTTGGCAGCTTCCTGGTGTGAATGTGTGAGTGTGAACAGGGTGTCCTTGAAAAAGAGGTTGGACTACCAATGGACTACCCTGTATAAATAAAGGTAAAATAAAAAAAAATCATAAAAAATTTATCTAAAAGTCCACTTATTTGAAAAAAGTTCAGATGAAGAACGATCCAACAGACTCTCATGATGAATGCTCGGACAAGGATTCAATGTACCCCTCCCGGTATGGGGTTACCAGGGGCCCCACCCTGGAGCCAGGCCTGGGCTCGATGACTAGCGCATGGTGGCCAGGTTTCTGACCATGGGACCCAGCCGGGCTCAGCCCAAAGGAGTCACATGGGTTCGCCCTCCAGTGGGCTCACCACCTGTAGGAGGGACCATGGGGATCCAGTGCTATGTGGATCAGGTGGCGGTCAAAGGCAGAGACCTTGGCAGTCTGATCCCAGGCTTCTAAAACTGGCTTTTGGGATGTGGAATGTCACCTCTCTGGTGGGGAAGGAGTTTGAACTGGTGCATGAGGTTGAGAGATAGATAGATAGATAGATAGATAGATAGATAGATAGATAGATAGATAGATAGATAGATAGTTTATTTCGAACACAAAAAAATATAACAAAAAACAAGCAAATAGCAAATGCAATAAAGTTACAGTATACACTGTTCGAAAGGGAGAAGGAAGAAGTGAACACTTATTAATTCCAACTCCTCTTTTCCATCGATACACCCATGTGAATTTTATACAAATTACTACCTTTAATACCCCAAGTAAACAATTTACTGTATTTTTTTTCAGATCAACATTAACACCTGTCCATTCTAACATACAATGAAGTCTATATTTCAAAACCAGTCTCAAACGACACAGACACACACAGTGCTGTCACACCCACCATTCCATAGTGTCCCATAATGTCCCAGAGTGAACATAATGAATCGTACATATAGATACTAGATACTAGCTAGATATAGTCAACCTCACCTCAACACACAGCTCTGGTTCTGGAACCAGTCTCCTGGAGAGGGGCTGGAGCTTGGCCTACTCTGGAGTTGCCCTGGGTGAGAGGCGACGAGCAGGAATGGGTATTCTTGTATCACCCCACCTTGCTGCATCTATATTGGAGTTTTCCCCGGTGGATGAAAGGGTTGTTTACCTTTCATCCACCATTTTCCCTGTGTGAAAAGCACTATATAAGTGCAGGTTAGTAGTTAGTTAGTGTGTCTTTGGGTTGGGAAACAGGTCCTGACCATCATTTGTGCCTATGCACCAAATGATGGTTCAGAGTACCCACCCTTTATGGAGTCTCTGACTGGGGTGCTGGAGGGTGCTTCTCTTGGAGACTCCATTGTCCTACTGGGGGACTTTAATGCGCACGTGGGCAATGACAGTAAAACCTGGATGGGGGTAATTGGGAGGAACGGCCTGCCCGATCTGAACCCAAATGGTGTTCAGTTATTGGACTTCTGTGCTAACCACAGTTTGTCCATAACAAACACCATGTTCAAGCATAAGGGTGTCCATATGTGCATCTGGGTCAAGGACACCCTAGGTTGCAGGTCAGTGATTGATTTTGTTATCGTGTCATCAGACCTGCAAATGTACGTCTTGGACACTCAGGTAAAGAGAGGTGCAGAGCTGTCAACTGACCACCACCTGGTGGTGACTTGGATCCAATGGCAGGGGAGGGCACCATTCAGACCTGGTAGACCTAAACGTATAGTGAGGGTGTGCTGGGAATGTCTGGCTGATGTCATAACTCTGGCTCTCACGAGCCAGGAAAGGAGATACGAGGGCGACCAGTGAGTTAGCGTAGTTTATTAACAAAGCACACACAACACAAAATAACGAACAGAAAAGTAAAGAGCCACGTGGGGCTAAAACACACACAGAACTAAGGGAAACATACCACCCAGGGAGAAAGGCTAGAGAGGCGGCGAGGGAAAAATACACGCCGAGTCGCTACACTTACTTTGGGTGAAGCGCCGAGGTAACGGCGGACTGAAGCTAGACGTAGGAGTTAACAGTCGTGGGAACACAAGGAACGTCTTCCCATAGCGAGGTCGCAGCGACGAGTAACTCTCGGCTGCTCGCTTAAATGGGGGAGATGATTTGGGAATAGGAGACAGCTGTCCCAGCGCAGCTGAACTAGACAGCTGGCAATCAGCTGGGCGCTGTCAAAGAGCGGGCCATGGAAGACCCGGCACGGACTACCCCGGAGCAGGAGCGAACTGGACAACCTGAACGCAGAGAAAAGATAGTTCAGGTCGTGACAGTACTCCTCCCCCGAGCCGCGCCTCCTGGAGCGGCCTAACCCCCCCCCCCCCCCCCGAGGGAAGACCAGGGAGGGCGGTGGGGGCCAGATCTGGGAGAAAGGGAGGGACCAGAAAAAGGAGGCAGGGAAGAAAAAAAAACCTAGATACAGTATAGGGTCAGATACCATAATAATCTTAACCCCAAGAAAAAAAACATCACCCCCTCCTCTGCAGACACCAGACGGTCTGTGCAGGTGACCACAGGAGGTGGGGAGAAACGACAAGAACAAGATACAAGGGCACAGCGATACAGTCATGGGAAGAAAAAAAACTCACAATAACTTAGGGCGAGGACAAGACAAAAACTCATGTCCTGAAGGACCGAAAACTATAAAACTCTGATGAACATCTGGTTGAAGTAGACTTACACAAGTAAACCCCAACCAAAACAGAATATACAAAGGAAGTAATTCGGGCATAAGACCTAAAAATAGAGCCTGAGGCCGCAAACTGGCATAAAGATACAAAAAACCAACTCCTCAATCACGTATTAACACAACGGAAGTCACAAAACAGTCAGGAGGAGGGCATAAATACAGAAAAAAAAACAACAAGACTACTCAGAATGAGGCCAGGCAATGTGAAGCAAATGCTACTTAAAGGAGAAATTAGAATAAGATCATACTGGGATCATAAAACAAAGAAAATAGTCCAAGGAAATTTTAACTGGGATAACCCCACAATAAGGACTCTAGGGCAGAGAGTTCTCTGATGTCCTGAAAAGTATTAAATTAGGGAGGACAATCAAACGCAAGACAACAAACAGTCAGTCAATTCTTCCAGGACGTCAGCAGGTGGAGCGGGGCAGGCGATGACAGCTTGTCCGGCGGGCGGCCCGAACTCCACCAGGCCAGGAACCACAACACCAGTTCGGGTGGCCTACCCGAGTCCCAGGCTAGGAGACACAGTTTCTCCGGAGGCCGACCCAGATCACCGAACCAGCCAGATGGCTTCCCAGGCGGTCGTCCCGTGACCTCAGACCACGGAGAGCTGAGGGAGAAGTCTTGGTGCAGCTTCCTCCCTGAGGGAAAAGGCAGGAGGAAACTGACCCAGGTGAGAAAAACCCCCACAGTAGTAGGGGGAGAAGAGATGGAGGCCAGGGGCAAAGTTAGCCTGCCATCTAATGGCAACAAGGGTAGGGGGAAACTGGCCCGGGTGAGAGAAACCCCAACAGCGGCAGGAGGAAAAATGATGGAGGCAAGGGACGAAGTCAGCCTGACGTCAGGCGAACACAATCCTCCAGCTCCCACACTAACCGTTACCCGGACCGACGCAGCACCCCCGGTGGGCCCCGATCGGGCCGGCGAAACACTCCCGGTGGACCCCGATCGGGCCGGCGAAACACTCCCGGTGGACCCCGATCGGGCCGGCGAAACACTCCCGGTGGACCCCGATCGGACCGGCGAAACACTCCCGGTGGACCCCAGCTGGACCGAGACAGCACTCCCGGTGGACTCCAGCTGGACCGGCGAAACACTCCCGGTGGACCCCAGCTGGACCGAGACAGCGCTCCCGGTGGACTCCAGCTGGACCGGCGAAACACTCCCGGTGGACCCCAGCTGGACCGGCGAAACACTCCCGGGCGCAGCATCTGAGGCGAACACCGTGCAGGGAACCGGAACCTCCGAGATGGCACCCAGAGCAGGTTCGTCTCCGGTGACCCTGATCTCGGGTTCTACCGCCATCCAGGACTTCGATGCTCCGGGCTCAGCGTGCAGGACTCCGTCCTCCGGCTCCAACTCGACTGCGAATGGCTCCGCAGCCGGCATGATGGTTTCCACAGTCAAACGACCTCCAAACGCCGAAGACCGCGTCGACAGCCCACCTGGCGTGGGGGCAGGAGATCTGGACTCTGCTGGGCCGAACCATTCCTCCGTGGAGACCCGGGGACGCTTAATCGTCGGCGCTGGCTCCAACAGGCAGTTCGACCTTCTCCTCTGCCCATAACGTGGCTGCGGGGCTGGGGCAAAACCCTCCAGGGCCGCAGGCCGCCTCCTCCTCGCGCAGCGGTGTACACCTGGCACCGGGGCACACTCAAGGGGAAGAGACACAGAGGACGCAGGTTCATATTCAGTTTTTGCAGCGGGAGGAGAGAGCTCAGGGGACTGTGAACCCTGAACTCCTCCCCCAGGAATCAAACAAGGCAATTCGCTCATAATGGGAGGAGAATGAAAGGACACTTGCCTGATTCCCGGAGGGCCGGTGGAACCCGCTACAAGGGACTCGAGTCTCTCTTCTCCCAACCGGATAGAAGTGGGGAACCCCCCGGACAGATGAGGCGGTGCTACCCGCACCGGATCGGGACCTGGAACACCTGGAGATGAATTTGCGCTTCTCCCAGCGGCCGGAATGAATGACGAAGAGGGGGGTGAAACAGCTGAGGAGAGCTGGGGGCCCAAAGCTGACGGGACAGCGGGGAGAGCGGGCCCAGGAGCGGGAGCAGCTGATTCACTTCTTCGGCGAGACACGGGAGCAACAGCAGGCTGGGAGGCAGAATTCGTGTGGTTTCCTGGAGCGGGATCCGGACGGGACTCTCGCTGAGATGAGTGGGGAATTTGGGAGCGACGTCTTCTGAACGTGAGGCCGGGAAAACGCCGCTCCTGTGCGATGAGCGAAGCCAACAGGTCAGCGTATTCCGGATAATCGTTCAGCTCCGGGTTCTTCTCGACCAGCCTGACCGCTGCAATCACGTTCTTCATGGCTACGGGGGGAACGGCGGCGGAAGAAGCGGCTGCCACTCGATCCGCAATGCGCATCGCTGTCATTCTCATCTTCTCCGGGGGAAACCCGGTTGACGTCACTCTATCCTGGGGATCACCCCTGGGTGAGGCGAACTCCTGGACTGGATCGGCGGCAGGAGCGGGATTCCGAAGCGAGGAGCGAAGGCGTTCTGTCCTCGGCTTCCTGCCGGAGTTCTCCTCCAGCCTACGGAGCCTCTCCCAGGCCACAGAGATGTCTGCCCTCCTTGCCTTAACCTCGGGGAGAAGGAAGTAGCGAGAAAAGCAGTTAAGCATACCCTCGGCGAGCTCCAGGCGCCAGCGTATCTCGCTGGGGGCATCGTAGAGGTCCGTGGTGAATAACGTTCCGTCCACAAGGTCCAGAGTCTCCGAGAGATCGTGGCCTGGGTGCCGCATGAGTCTCTTGGAAGGAGACATGATACTGGCTCGCCCGTACCCAGAGGAAGAGGAAAAAAGGCGTCGAGTCCTTACAGCCAACTCACGGTCGCGGCCGTCTCACTAGGGCTGCGACCTACTGTCATAACTCTGGCTCTCACGAGCCAGGAAAGGAGATACGAGGGCGACCAGTGAGTTAGCGTAGTTTATTAACAAAGCACACACAACACAAAATAACGAACAGAAAAGTAAAGAGCCACGTGGGGCTAAAACACACACAGAACTAAGGGAAACATACCACCCAGGGAGAAAGGCTAGAGAGGCGGCGAGGGAAAAATACACGCCGAGTCGCTACACTTACTTTGGGTGAAGCGCCGAGGTAACGGCGGACTGAAGCTAGACGTAGGAGCTAACAGTCGTGGGAACACAAGGAACGTCTTCCCATAGCGAGGTCGCAGCGACGAGTAACTCTCGGCTGCTCGCTTAAATGGGGGAGATGATTTGGGAATAGGAGACAGCTGTCCCAGCGCAGCTGAACTAGACAGCTGGCAATCAGCTGGGCGCTGTCAAAGAGCGGGCCATGGAAGACCCGGCACGGACTACCCCGGAGCAGGAGCGAACTGGACAACCTGAACGCAGAGAAAAGATAGTTCAGGTCGTGACAGCTGAGGCCCCTGTCCGGGAGGTCTTCAACTCCCACCTCCAGAAGAACTTCAACCACATTCCGAGGGAGTCTGGAGACATGGAGTCTGAATGGGCCATGTTCTCCACCTACAGTACATTGTTGAAGCGGCTGCCAAGAACTGTGGCCGCAAGGTCGTCGGTGCATCTCGTGGTGGCAACCCCCGAGCCAAGTGGTGGACACCAGTGGTGAGGGGGGCCATTAAGCTGAAGAAGGAGTCCTATCAAGCTTGGTTGGCTTGTGGGACTCCCAAAGCAGCTGAGGCATACCAGTAGACCAAGCGGAGTGCAGCTCGGGTGGTTGCTGAAGCAAAAACTTGGGTGTGGGAGGAGTTCAGTGAGGCCATGGAACAAGACTTTTGGTCAGCCTCGAACAGATTCTGGCAAACTGTCTGGTGACTCAGGAGGGGGAAGAAGCTCCCTGTCCACACTGTATATGGTGTGGATGGGGCACTGCTGACTTTGACTGGGGATGTCATTGGGCAGTGGAAGGAATACTTCGAGGAGCTCCTCAATCCCACTGACACGCCTTCCACAGAGGAAGCAGGGCTTGTGGACAAGGGGGAGGACTCACCCATCACAGGGGCTGAGGTTGCCAAGGTGGTTAAAAAGCTCCTTGGTGGCTGGGCCCCTGGGGTGGATGGGATTCGCCCTTAGTACCTCAAGGCCTTAGATGTTGTAGGGGTGTCATGGTTGACACACCTCTGCAACATTGCGTGGAGGTCGTAGACAGTGCCTTTTTGCATGGCAAACCGCGGTGGTGGTTCCTCTCTTCAAGAAAGGGGGCTGGAGGGTGTGCTCCAACTTTAGAGGAATCACACTCCTCAGCCTCCCTGGAAAGGTCTGTGTCAAGGTACTGGAGGGGAGAGTCCAGATGTTGGTCAAACCTCTGATTCAGGAGGAGCAATGTGGTTTTCATCCTGGATGTGGGACATTGGATCAACTCTTAACCCTCTGGAGAATCCTCAAGGGTTTGTGGGAGTTTGTTCAGTTTACATGTGTTTTGTGGACTTGGAGAAGGCATTCAACCGCGTCCGTCATGGTTTTTTGTGTGGGGGTGCTCTGGATGTATGGGGTATCAAGCTTGTTGTTGCAAGCTATCCAGTCTCTATATGACTGTTGTGAGAGTTTGGTTCGTATTGCCAACACTCGGTCAGACTCATTCCCAGTGAGAGTTGGACTCCGCCAGGGCTGCCCTTTGTCACCAATCCTGTTCATAATTTTTATGGACAGGATTTCTAGGCACAGCCAGGGAATGGAGGGTCTCATGCTTGGTGACCACAGCATCTCATCTCTGTTGTTTGCAGATGATGTTGTCCTGCTTGCTTCATCCATCAGTGACTTACAGGTCTTACTGGGATGGTTTGCCGCTGAGTGTGAAGCAGCTGGGATGAGAATCAGCACCTCCAAGTTCGAGTCCATGATCCTCAGTCGGAAATAGATGGATTGTCCTCTCCTGGTTGGGGGCAAGCTCCTTTCCCAAGTGGAGGAGTTTTAGTATCTCAGGGTCTTATTCACGAGTGAGGGGAGAATGGAGCGAGAGATTGACAAATAGACTGGGGCAGCATCTGCAGTGATGTGGGCGTTGTACTGGTCCATTGTGGTGAAGAGGGAAGTTCTAAGGCAAAGCTGTCGATTTACCAATCAATCTATGTTCCTACCCTCACCTGTGTGTCATGAATTGCCCCTTGGGGCAGAAACGAAGACCCAAGCGCTGAACTGCAGTTTGTGGTATTTAATAAGAAAAAACACAAAGTCCAAACAGTGCACTAAAACAAACTTACAATTTGAGAAGAACAGGTAGTTGGCAAGACAGCACAGGGATACAGATAGGGATACACATCAGGACAGGGAAAGGGTCCTGACAGGAGTAGGTAGATGAGACTCTGACAATGAGTGACAGAAACGATGGTCTTTAAATGGAGCATGCAATCAGTGAACGTGATTGATAGCACATGTGGATCACATCAGCGGGCAGGAGGTGACAGCGATTACCATTGAGATCAGCTGTAAGTAATGAGCGGGGGGAAGACAGGACTGACAGCTTGACAGGAGCACGGCCCACTGCAGAGCAAAACCCAGAAGTGCCCCTGACAGCTTCAGCCCCGGAGAGAGAGAGAGAGAGAGAGAGAGAGAGAGAGAGAGAGAGAGAGAGAGAGAGATTTTGATTTTTCAACACACCTTTATTGTCACAAATTCAACAGAAAAACACAACAACTAAAACAACTAAAAGAAGCAATGGAAAAGAAAAATGTCTCACTGACAAGAAAACAAAGACACAAGTAACCAAACAAGGAAAACTAAAACAAAAAACTTGCTTCTTACATCAGGATTATACCATAGGTAATTTTCCCCTCCTTAACACAACACAGGATGTGCTTAAAGCACCACATAGCCTCAAAGGTTTCAACATTCTGCATCAGATGATAGTAATTGTAATCAATCATTATTTGAGCCTTAATCATGCCAACCAGCATGTCTTTTACATTACAATCCAGCAGTTGTTCAATTTTTCTTTTCCTACTAACATAAATAGCCATTTTAGCCTGACCCAGGATGAAATTTAAGAGTTCACTCTTTTTCTTAGTCCTCTGTCTATATGGAAAGCCCAAGATAAAAATCTGCTGGGAAAAGACTTCTCCAAACAGATAAAACAGTTTCCCAAAAAAAACAAACAACAATTGCAGTCTGTTACAGTCCAGAAAACAATGGAACACAGTTTCTTTCTGAGGACAAAATGGACAAACCTCAACAACATTTGGGTTTAAAAGAGAGATAAAAGCATTTACAGCCACAGCACCATGTAAAACTCGCCATTGTAGGTCTCCAACCTTCTTAGTTAATGGTGGTTTATAGAGTGCTCTCCAGGCAGGCCTCACCTCTGGACCCAGACCCAAGTGTTTCCTCCATGGTGTATCAGCTCGACCTTTTAACTTATTCACATTTAGAATTTTCACCAAAAGTCCATACATTTTTTACCAGGAGAGTCACAAATGTTAATGTGCTCAGAGTTTAAAAACACACCAGTGCCATCTTTAAAATCAGGAGATAAAATACTAAAAGGAAAAGGTTCATCAGCAGTTTGTACAGAGTTTTCGCAGTGTAAAACAATAGCAGAGTGTTCTTCTGCAGACAGGCAGTCTCTCCAATCTTTCAACAAGTTCATTATAACTCTGACTGAAGAGACGACAAGAGCCGAGCACAGGGCAACAGCATTGTCCAAGTTAGGACCACATAAATTCACCAAATGTCCCAGCGTTGTAACCTTTGCAAAAATAAACTTTTTTAAAACAGAAGGTCCTAAAACATTGCCCACATCATAACGGGTCCCGAACACAAGTGGTTCCTTTAAAAGCCAGAAAGGCGACAAGGAAGCCTGAGGAGAGTTCTTTTTAAAAAGTCCCCAGATTTTAAAAGCACTTTGGTAAAACTGGGGAAGTTCTGGGAGTTTTTGGCCCCTTAAATCCATTAAAAGCAGCGACTCCTCTAGTCCAAGCCCTCCACAGCGAGCCAGGACAGCCCTGGCAATAGGTCTCCACACAAGGTCAAGGGGGCCACTCAGCAGTCGCTGAATGAACTGCAGGCGAAAGACAGCCCCCCTGCTGGCCAGATGGATGAGCCCTTGACCACCTTCTTCCCTCGGTAAAAACAGGATACTCTGTGGAACCCAGTGAAGACGGTCCCAGAAAAAGTCCACGACTATAGATTGCACTCTGGCCAGCAAATTGGGTGGAGGGTCCAGACAAGACAGTCGATGCCACAGCATTGAAGCAATCAAGTTGTTGATAATTAAAACACGACCTCTGAAGGACAAGTTTGGCAGAATCCATTTCCATTTTTTTAGTCTTCCTTCAGTTTTTTCTAAAAAACACTCCCAATTTTTCTCAGTAAAAGTCTGATTTCCTAAAAACACACCAAGATATTTAAAACCACCTTGTGTCCACGAGAGGCCACCAGGTAGGGCAATTTTTTGTGGTCTCCCCCCCACCACAACAGCTTCACTCTTACCCCAATTCACTCTCGCTGAGGAGCACTCACCAAAAAGATTGACAGTTCTTAAAAGGTAGTCTACATCATTTTGATTTCTTGTAAAAACAACAACGTCATCAGCATAGGCAGACACTTTAAAAACAGAGTCAGAGTTGGGGACTTTAAAACCAGTGAGGCCTTGCCTTAGTTTACAAAGGAGGGGCTCAATGGCAAGAGAGTACAGCATACCTGAGAGGGGGCAGCCCTGTCGGACACCCCTCTCAACTTTGAAAGGAGCACTCAAACCACCATTAATCTTAAGAATACTCTCAATGTCTCTATACAAAGCCTGGATCTTTGCGATGAACCCTGAGGCCTCTAATGGCCTCTAATGTCTGCCAAAGGTATGGATGTTCAACTCGGTCAAACGCCTTTTCTTGGTCTATTGAAATAAGACCAAGTTCTTTGACCAATGAGCTGGAGAGGTCCAAAACATCACGAATTAAAAAAATGTTGTCTGTAACCAACCTACCAGGTACACAGTAGGTCTGGTCTACATGTATGACCTGCTCCATCGCCTTCCTCAGTCTGGTAGCCAACACTTTGGAGAGAATTTTGTAGTCAGTACAGAGGAGGGCCACCGGACGCCAGTTCTTAATGTCTTTCAAGTCGCCTTTCTTTGGAAGGAGGGTGAGGACTGCTCTCCTACAACTTAGGGGCAGGTGACCCTTCCGCAGACTGTCAGACAGTACTTCCAGCAAGTCCTCACAGATCTCAGACCAGAACGCCTTGTAGAACTCCGCTGGTAGGCCATCTATCCCTGGGGCTTTTCCACACTGAAGGGACTGGACAGCCACTGCCAGTTCTTGCAGAGTGATCCCGCTCTCCAGCTCCGCATTCACACTAGCCATCACCTTTGGCAAGTCCGTCAAAAAATGACTCAGTGCATGTGGATTCTCAACAAATTCTTTCTTAAAGAGATCCTTGTAGAAAGCAACTGCAAAGCGACGGATCTCCGCAGACTCATGGATCGGCCGCCCGTCCTCGGAGCTGAGAGAGTGGATCATTCTCCTCTGACCATTCTTCCTCTCCAGACCAAAGAAAAAATGAGATGGAGCGTCCATTAGTGCGATGTTCTGGAACCTACTGCGTACCACAGCGCCCCTGGCAGCCACACCCAGTAGGGCAGTTAAAACAGACTTTTTGCCATTGAGGGCCTCAAAATGTCCTCTTTCTCCTGTGGAGCCTGCCAAAGACTGCAGCTCCACTACTTCTCTCTCCAGGTCCCTGACAGACCTGGCCAAGTCTCCAGAGACATTGCGAGTATACTGTAGGCACAGATTCTTTATTTGGCTCTTCCCTACATCCCACCACTGCTGCAAAGAACTAAAATTTGATTTTGTTAATTTAAAATTACTCCAAAAAAACATAAAAGCAGTTTTAAAACTGTTATCCGATAAAAGTGACGTGTTAAAATGCCAGTATGCACTACTGCACTTTATATTCTTGATAAAAACACAACACTGAACCAGGGAATGATCTGTGAAGCCAACAGGGACTATAAAAGCACTTTTAAAAATGCTAAAATGGTGCTTAAAACTGTAAACCCTATCCAGTCTAGCTAAGGACAGAATATTGTCCTTTCTATGGCTCCATGTGTATTGTCTAGCCTTGCCATGAAAATTTCTCCACACATCACACAGATCATGAGCTTCTATGAGACCTTTTAAAACTCTTTTGGATGCAGCATGTGGCTCTGGGTGATTCCTATCCATAAGAGGATTTTCTGTACAATTAAAATCACCCCCCACAAATAAAAAGTCATCATTACTGCAATTTTTGATCGTGTCATCTAAAATATTTAAAAAGGCCAATCTTTCTGTGCCTACGGTTGGAGCATACACATTTATAAAAACAACTTTCACATTCTCAAAAACAGCTCGAACTTTTAAAATGTGGCCTGCAATTATCTCATCAATGTCATAAGAAAGTGGAATAAAATCTCGAGAAAATAAAATACCCACTCCACCACTACTGCTGGTTTTATGACTAAGAATAATTTCACCCCGAAATTCCCTCCTCCAGTCAGCAGCATTGTCCTCAGAACTATGAGTCTCCTGAACAAACAGAACATTAATTTTCTTGCATTCTGCAAGAGTAAAAACACTCGCTCGCTTGGACATTTCTCTTGCCCCATTGATGTTGAGTGTGCCAAAATTAAAACTGCACATGCATATAAAAGGGTAAGACCAATACAAAAACAGAAAAGAAAGAATGAGCGATAAAAGACTAATCATCCTGGGCAATTTGGTTCTTAACTTTTAGCACAAGCTTTTTTAGTCTGTAGATCTCCTGATCAGTAAAACTTTCCTGCTCAAGCTCTCCCCTATTTTTCATGTAGGCCCGAGCAGAGTCAACAAAACGTTTTAGATCGGGGAAGAAATTTTCAACTTTAACCAGTCTGGATCCCTTAGTGTCCTGCAAAAACTTCTGTATTTTTGTGAAGGGGTAACCGCCTCCACTGGCCCCATCATCACTGCTTTCACCATCACTCTCTATCTCAGACCCAGCATAAGAATCTGGCTGAGATAGAGAAACCTCAGAACTGTCTTTGACAACCCTTTTTACTTTGCTCCTCTGCTGTTTGGTTTCCAAATTCTTCCGCTTGATGGAGATTTTACATAATTCTTCATCTAATTCAATGTCATCTTCGTCCTCCAACACTGACTCAGCCACCCTGGTAGCTGTTTCTTCCTGTCTTTCGCTCACCCTGTGCTGTGCTTTTATATTCATCTTTCTAGTCCCACCATCTACCTGGGCCTCATTTGGCTCCTCTGTCTGACCCTCAGCGTGATCCCTCTCGGTAATATCACCCTTGTCTGCAATGTTGGTCTGTGCAGCAGCCCCGCGATGTGCTTTAACTTTTGTTGCTGTTTCAGTTATGATCGACAGGCCGGCTGCGGAGGGCGGCGAAGCCGCCCCGCCGCCAGACAGCCTCGCGGACTTGGCCGAAGAGCCGCCGCCAGACGGCCCCGCGGCTCCGGCCGAAACGCCCGACGGCGTGGCAGCGCCGTCAGCCTCGGAGTGCGGCGAAGCCGCTCCGTCACCAGACGGCCCCGAGGCCGCACTAGCGGCCTCCCCCGAGTGATCACCCCCCACTCCCTGAGGGCATGATCGAATCAAATGTCCCTCCATTCCGCAGCCGAAACACTTCATATTATCGGAGGTGACGTGGATGGTATAATCAAAGCCGTCAATCCGGTATTTAAATACGAGGTTGAGGCTTTCCTCGCTATTCTTTAAAATCATGAGCACCTGTCGCCTAAAAGACATGACATGCTTTAAACGCAGGGACTTACAACCGAGAGGGATGTGCTTAATCGGGGACAAAAGCTGCCCGTGTCTCGACAGCTCCTTCTCCAACAGCTCATTCTTTAAAAATGGTGGGACATTTGAGATGGTAATTCTCTTCGCGGGATTCACCAGAGACAGAACAGGAACCAGTGTGTCTTTAATCACAACCCCGCTCTCCACTACCCGGTTAACTTTTTCCACACTATCGAGGAAAATCACCACGGCACTATTCATTCTCGAAGCTGATCTAACACTTTCATAACCGACCAGCTCCCCCACAGCCAGACTACACTCCTCCACTGAGCAGCTGACAGCCGGTGTCAGTTTGACAGCATGCCGGCGTGTCAGCGTCTCGAATCCGGAGCCTCGCTCCAAAACCATGCTGACCAGCAGAGCTGGCAGCAGAAACCCCCCTCCCAAAACGCCTACTCCACCCCAGCTACAGAAAACAACAAAACTTAAGATTATTTAACAAAAAAACACCTTAAACATGAAAAGATAGAGAAAAAGTTTGAAATAATTCACTCACGCTGTCACACGCTCTCAGCTCGCACTCACGACCACACCCACTCAGAGAGAGAGAGAGAGAGAGATTTTGATTTTTAAAAGATCTTTAATAAACACACTTGTCCATCAGTCAATACAATTTCTATGTCATGCTATATTACACAGAAAATTATTCCCCCAAAAAACGCCCAAAAAAAGCTGTCCATCACGAACTGAACAGAGGACATTCTCCAGGGACCAGAGGGTCCTGAAACCTTCCACATCCCCATTCCCCATAAAAAACTGAAAGTCCAGCCTGATTCTGGCTTTAAGTAGCCTCACAAATAAAATTTTGACATCAACATCATTCTCAACATTCTCAAGTTTTCTTCTCCGGCTTACATAGATAGCCAACTTAGCCTGCCCTAAAACAAAGTTCAGTAGTTGACACTTCTGCTTAAAACGACGATTGTACATAAAACCACAAATGAAAACCTGCTTAGAGAAAACTTCCTTAAAAATGTGAAAAAGTTCTGTAAGAAGTTCAAAGAGGCCACTCAGGCGCTGACATTCAATAAAACAATGAAAAACTGTCTCCCTAGAGGAACAAAAAACACACTGATCACTGACACTGCTGTTAATCACAGAAACAAAAGCACTGACTGCTATAATACCATGCAGGACCCTCCACTGTAAGTCTCCATGCCTCTTAGGGAGAGGGGCTTTATAAAGAGCCCTCCAGGCAGGCCGATGCCCTTTTCCTAGTCTAAAATAGGCTCTCCAAGGAGTGTCCACACAGGTGTTCAATCTGTCCTTGTTGAGTGCCATCACCACCAGTCTGTAGAGTGCCTTACCACTGGCTCCTCCAAAGTCCACACCAGTGGGAGCACAGAATGCCAGTAAGGAGCAAGGAGCGACGTCAAAGTCCATATAGAGCGTGAGAGAGGGAAAGGGGTCCGTGCTTTCCGGCTGCAGCGTGCCATTGCTAAAGTCCAAGAGTAGGGAGTGCTCAAGTCCATGAAGCTCCTGTTTCCAGCAGGGGGGTCCATGCACATGAGGCGGTGCCACAGGGATGAGGAAACAAGATTATTTAAAATGAGCACTCTTCCTCTAAAAGATATTCTTGGCATTAGCCACTTCCACTTGTTTAGTCTCCCGTTAATTTTCTCTATGACCCCATCCCAATTGTTTTGCTCAAACTGCTGATTTCCAATAAAGACATCAAGATACTTAAAACCTCCTTTTTTCCAAATCAACCCACCAGGCAGCGTAAGCTGATTTTCTAGTTTCTCCCCCACCATCAGAGCCTCGCTTTTTCCCCAGTTTATTTTTGCAGAGGAAAATTGGCCAAAAAGATTGACACTCCTAACCAAAACGTCAATGTCACTCTGCTTGTTTAGCAGAATGACTACATCATCTGCATAGGCCGACAGCTTGAACGTGGTGTCACAGCCAGGAAAAGTAACTCCTGATAGATCCCTTCTTAGGCAGTGAAGCAAAGGCTCTATGGCGAGGGAGTACAGCATCCCTGAGAGAGGGCAGCCCTGCCGAACCCCCCTCTGGACTTTTAAAGGGGCAGACAGGCCCCCATTTATCTTCAGCACACTCTCAATGTCACTGTACAAGACCCGTATCCTGGCTATGAAGCCTGGGCTGAACCCCAAAGCTGTTAAAACTGTCCATAAATATTGGTGTTCAACCCGGTCAAACGCCTTTCCTGGTCAATTGAAATCAAACCAGTTTCCACCGCCAATGAACCAGAGACCTCCAAAACATCCCGAATTAAGGTGACATTGTCACTAATCAGCCTGCCAGGCACACAGTAAGTCTGGTCTACATGAATGAGCTCACTCATCACCTTTCTCAGTCTTCGGGCCAGAGCTTTCGAAAGAATCTTATAGTCCGTGCAGAGCAGAGAGACTGGCCTCCAGTTCTTTAGGCTCTGGAGGTCCCCTTTTTTCGGCAACAGTGTGATGATGGCCCTCCTGCAGGTCGTGGGTAGGGTCCCCCTTTCCAAGCTATCTTGGAGAACCTCCAGCAGGTCTGGACCAAGCAGGGGCCAGAATTCCTTAAAAAAGTCCACAGAGAGACCATCTATGCCTGGTGACTTTCCCTTCTGGAGGCTCATTAGCGCCGTATACAACTCAGACTGAGACAGTGGAGCATCCAAGCCGGCAACAAGGTCCTCTGAGAGCGCTGGAAGACCATCAAGGAAGACCTGGCCCAGTGACGTGTCTTCCCTCCACTCTGCTCTAAACAAGTCACTGTAAAAGCTAGCAGCGTATTTCCTGATCTCTGCTGCTGTGGAGATTGTTCTCCCGTCATCGTCCAACAAGGAGTGAATGAGTTTCCTCTGTCCATTTTTCCCCTCCAGTCCAAAAAAGTACTGGGAGGGCGAGTCCATCAGAGCTACATCCATGTAGCGTGAGCGGACCAGAGCACCCTGTGCGGTGACCCCTAGC